>CM033469.1:154851833-156250508 GCA_019447015.1 Hymenochirus boettgeri
TTTATGCTGGCTGGAAAATAAACTGCAAAGCAGCATCAGTTTTTAAAGTTTTATGAGGGGCTTCCTTATTGGTGTGGAGACATCTGCATAAAGATAGTGAATATTTGGGTCAGGGGCATGGCCAATTTGTTTGCATGCTTACAAGGCTTTTTTAAGATGTCATGGGCTGTGACATGTACTGGCAACAATATGTAAGAGAATCCACTTCTTCATAAATCCAACTTACTGGAGAAGTATCTTACAATGCAACAATGCAGTAAGTTATTCTTTAAAGTCACTATAACCACTTGAAATGTTCCCTCTGATTGCTCCCCTGCCACATTTTGTTAGCTCTTTATATGAATGATCTGCAACACTTAGGCACTTTTAGGTGCAGAACATATGGAAAATATTAGGGAAGTAAACAAAATGTTAAAAGAGAGAGGGAGATGGAATGAATTGATTATTGGTTTCAATTCTGCATCAGAATCCAACCAGTCTTTAAAATTTGTAAGAACAATAATCAGATAATTCACAATTATACACCAGCACACTGTCTATTAGATGGCATTTAAACATCTCTGCAGGATACATGCATGAAAATGGAAGGAAATGATTGGATATTATTTGAAATGAAAACAAATCAGTGTTTTTTTTTTACCAGAAGCGGTATATTCTGTGTGGTCATGCCATTTCACCTTAAATATGAATTAAAAAGTGTTAAGCTTACAAAGCTGCTGGCAAGTGGCCTCAATTAACTGGTAGTCCCTAAGGCATTTTGTTAAAAAAAATAAATGAACCTTTACAGAATTTCCCCTGTAGCACAACAAGAGGTCACCAACAGCAGCAACCAGTACAGTATTATAAAAAAAAAAAAATCACATTTCTTAAATTGACATTCAGATTGAAATGCAAATTCCATTTTCTATGACCTTGATGGAAGTGAATGTTTGCATTTCATTTATTAGTGGTGGTGGGAAGAAGCTTGATAAAGAATGATTGGTACATCTTTGTTAGTTTAAAACTTTTAAAGGGCATCTATAGTGGGAAAATTAACTTTTTTTCCTTTCTTTCCATGAGTTCTATAATTCCCTCAACCCCCAGAGTGTTTTCATTTTGCTCTGATTCCTCCTCTGTCCTGAGATACACAAATTAGAAGAAGATGTGATTGCATTCCTCTACTCCTACTTAAATGTCAATCAAATCCCTGTGACATGAACCTCTTCCCCACTCAAGTCCCTCCCTCCACCCTGCTCTGTAATAAACATAAAGATAAGAGCATTAGCTGGGGGAGAGAGGTAGCTTTGACTGCAGACATAAGGCTGCACTTGACCCTTCTTCATAACGTTCACTGTTGATGGGTCACAAAGAGGGAGATCATATTTTAGCAGGACACAGAGAGTTCCATCTCTCCAGGACAGCTTGCTTTTTTATTGGCCACTGTGCATGGGTGTGTTTTTCAGGATGTTGAACTTTGAACTCCTTCTGCACATGATAAGCTTGTCGGTTAGTCGGAGTTGAGACATGGAGGAGGTAACAGAGGGGAGGGGGAAGTGCTGCACTGAGATCTGACACCATGGAAAACAAAGCCACTGACAGAGGTAGGAGAAAGGTAGCACAGAGTACATGAATTTAACTTTGCAATGGGGTTTTTTCACTATTGTAAGGTGGGGTGGATTTAATGTAATAAAAAAATTGTCACAAAACATTATTGCATTTGCACAAATTGTATTTTGTTCCTCACTGAGGGTAAATGTAAGATCTATGGAAAAAAAGTCACACCTTGGGGCATATTTATAAAGCATCCATAATATCAGCATTTTGCTATCGCTGAACTATCGTCAAAGATAGTTGTTTTCGCCATATTTTTCCAGCAGACTGTTTTCCTGGAGCGGTGATGAGTGGCGATAGTATCTTCTCTTTTCCCCGTGCTAAGGGGGAAATTCAATCAATAAGGGGTGTTATGCAATCAATACGGCAATGTTGCTTGTGCATATCGCCATATTCATTGTGTTAAGTCCTGTAGTGCAGTGAAAAGAACAAATGGTAATGTGCAGAAAATATGGAAAATGTTAAGTAAATGTTAAGTAAAAAAAGGGAGAGAGAATCAATTGATTATTGGTTTTAATTCTGCATCAGAATCCAGTCTTTAAAATTTGTAAGAACAATAATCAGATAATTCTCATTCATACACTAGCCCACTGTCTCTCAGATGACATTTAAACCCTGAAATTGGTGATCATATTACAGTAAATGCTGGAAAATAGCTTTACACTCCCCCTGGGCCCTTCTTAGTATTGAGAAATATTCCACAATGTACTGACATGTTCCAAGGACCCACTGACAGACTACATATGTGGGTACTCAAGAGGTTTCGCCACCTCAGACTTGGCTGAACTTAATGCGAGAAAACACGTATTTCCTTTCATAGATATGCTCGATTGGTGAAACGGCGAGGGTAACGGCAGCCAAAATTTAACTCACCTTTATAAAAAAAAACTATCTAACTATCTCAAGCTTTATTTACTTGAAAAGCAAAGTTTTTGCCAATAAAACATTATAGGATTATAGGATACAAATTTTTATAAATTAGTGAAGTGTGAGTCACCCCCGCCCCCCAACCTTTAAACTGGAACATTTATTTTCCATTGAGACATTTAAAAACAATATTTTTATGAGAAGCCCTCCTGTGATTCTATTTCTACAGATCATGTGCAGTACTTTATTTCCCTCTAACAGATGAAGGCAGAAACTGTTCTAGAAATGCTAACCTTTTTTATTTGTTTATAGCTCCTCTACTGAATACATAATTTTCAATCCACCAGTTCAATCACAAAGTTCTTGTGCTTCGAGCTATAATTCGAGAGAAATACCGCGTAAGTTAACTTCTGTGTAACTTTTCTACATAACACGGTATTCTCAAACACTGGCTAGGCAGTTTGCTGATTCATAAATATGCATATTTTATGTGAATATTTGACATCTGAACCAATATTAACATTGTTAATGTTCTCTGTGTTAATTTGGATATTATTTAAATTTTATTATAGTATAAAAGAATTACCAAAGAAATAAACTGTTTACTCATATACCCCTTGAAAAGCATAGGAAAATTAGAAGTCACTGTTACACTATGTGACTAGGGCAGGATTTACTATTAGGCACAGTGGGCAAATGCCTGGGAGCACCTATGATAGTAGGGAAGGCTGTCAATATCTCACTCATCTTTATTCCCTTCTATTGGCAGGGCCGCTCAAACCAATCTGAAAAGATTGCTCATGGCGCACGCCTCTGGGAATGCTACAAAGGCAGAAGTCTGTGAGACATGTTTTTTTTCAACGTCTCTACGCAGTGCTTTACCTTGGTTGGAGGCCAGAGGATGAGAAAGTGTCCCCCGGGTAATGGGTTTCATTAAGCTCTGGTTGCATAAGTTGCGTAACACGTCTCTGTGTATTACGTCATTTACACGACCGGAGCTCAGTGGGACCAATCATTGGACCCAGATCGACACGGAACCCCTTGGTTCCGAAATCCAAACGTTCCATCCGAAACTGGGCAGATTCTTTGGATTTTGGGACTTCGGACTGTATTTTCATTTGTTACCGAACATTCGAGGTTATTTGTGGTAACCCTCGAAAATAACCTTGAACGTTCGCTAACCCTTGAAAATACTGTCCGAACCCTTGAAAGTAAGTTCTGTTTTCAGATTTTTGCATCTTCAGGTTTTTCCTGAGTTCTGTAGAACTGAAAACGGAACAAAACTTCCAATTTTTGTCCATCTCTAAAAAAGTTTAATCACAATAAAGTCTGTTTTCCTTCCTGATAAGCAAAGTAGGTGAGGTTTCAGATAGCAGGCTTTTTGAGTTTCTAGGAGATTTAAATCTAGCCCTGCATAGGCCCATACAAAAACTAAAGCATGGTCTGGGTCTTTTTATAAATTTAATTTAACATCAAGTAACGTCCCTTACAGTCTAATATGAGGATAGCACACCGCAGGCTGGGTGTGTGTACATGGGGCCTGAAACATTTTGTGTATAAGCCACATCAAATAAAGTCACCACTAGCAGTTACTCTGCCTGCTGTATGTTTGGAGTTGCCAGCTACGCTGCTCCTGTCACTTCATAGCGAATATCTCTCCACTCCTCCACAAGTATTTATCAATACTATCTTTGTTGGAATGGCATAGGGACCTGGGAAACGGTCAGGGGAATATGTATCAATCTTTAAAAAAAATTACTCAATAAAAAAATTTTTAATAGCTAATTACTTTTAGGATAAAGGATGAAGAAGGCTAGAAGGGTATGGAAACTTAAGTGGAACATTTTCTTATAATAATCGTAGCTGAAATATTCCACTGCATCTATTATAATTTTAGGCACTTATGTATTATAAAGTTGATAATTTACCACCTACTGTAAATTAGAGAGCAGCAATGGACATAACATTATCAGGCCGGCTTAGAAAAGGTGTGGAGGGGACAGCCTTATTAAGTATAGGGGAAAAACTTCTTTGCTACAGGATCATATTTTACACTTCAGCCCTATGATAATCCATGGGAGGGGTGAATTATATGGTATTTTTTGCATTACTCTGTGCTAGATATTAAATTGGAGGATGACGCAGTAAAGATCAATTTTATTTTGTGTGAATAAGATTTCACATTTCACCTGTAATGTCTATCACAAACCATGATCAATCTAGTTAAAATTGGAGGAATGTCATCAGGCAAATTTACAATGTTCAAGTTGGATCAAACATTGAACTTCTAGCTTTACAGTACAGAGAGCCCTGCAGTCCACTCATTCTTTACGTCAGT
The DNA here is from genome assembly GCA_019447015.1 of Hymenochirus boettgeri. Lineage (NCBI taxonomy): Eukaryota > Metazoa > Chordata > Amphibia > Anura > Pipidae > Hymenochirus > Hymenochirus boettgeri. The sequence goes on from CM033469.1 coordinate 154,856,629, forward strand.
ATTCTTTTTAGAGTGGACCCATCTTTTAGTCTTATTATTTTAAAATTTGTGATGTTGCAAAAACATGCATAGTTTTTTCCTCTACAAGACAAAAATGAATATACCCTCTTGGCTTTTTAACCTTGATAACTTTGCAGAAACATCAACCCACCACGATCAGAGAAAATGTAAGGTGAGGCTCAAATATGCAAACGTAATGAAAATCTGTACTTTTACCATTGAACTGAAGGACACTGATATGAAAGTCAGTACAAGCGCTGTGTGGAAAAGGGCTTTAATCAAAGGCTCTTAGGCTTTCAACTCACGAACGACTTCACTAATTTTAATTTTCATCTCTGATACCACTTCACTGTGTGCATTCTCTAGGAAGACTGAATCTATAATGAGTTAAGGGGTTCTATAATTGCTATTGGCAGATTAAGAACTTGGGTTCTTGGTACAAGAAAATCTTTAAGGAAAACAACGAAGATTGTTTGTCTTTGAAATTATTAATAGATGCCCTACAGCTATCATTTTTGTATCCCACAGAAATGTACCTGTGTACTTAAAAGTGAATAAGGTAATAGAATCGTATCATAAAATATCTGCATCTTCAAGGACACAGATTGAAATAACACATTTTTTAATATTTTACTTGTTTTTAAAAATTAAAAATATATATATACTTTTAATATCTTAATAGGGTAAAAAAAACAACTATTAATTACAATAACAACTAACAATGTAACATGAATCAATGATACCAGCATTGTTCTGGAGGACCATAAGCCCTTAATAGTGTATTTTCTAAAAACAAGCCATTGGATATATACAAGCCACGGAAAATATACAGAATTTATTCTTTATGGTGGGAGTAGCCTTTAGCCATGTGGGTGTGGCTAACATTTTGGTGGTGCACTGCTAATGTAAATGAAAATCCTTTTTGGGAAATCCTGTGTTTGCCCCTGGAAACGGCTAAAGTGCATGTCCACCCCCAAATGAAAATTTAACCTAATAAGCCCCAAAACCTAGACCTCGCTAGGTTTAAAAGTGTGTAGGAGGCTCCTTAATATCCTTACCAGCAACCGGTCCCTTGGCTGTTTTCTGCTGCTGCTCCATGCCTTTACCGGTATCAGCGTCAGTGATTGGCTTAAACGTGAGGTCTCATAGATACAGTAAATGCAGTAATGGGCGATGTACTGTAATTTTGGGATAGTGTGGTTTACTCCTAATTAGTGAGGCCAGCAATGTTTACATCAACTGAGCTGGGCCCCAATGCAATAAAAAATAGTTTTTGCTCAAAAACAACAAAACCTTAGGGATTACCGCATAGTGGAAACCTGGAAGGTAAGAGGAGTGCCGAGGTAAGTGACATATCTCCTTGTCAGTATCTTCCATTCAATTGAGAAACTTACAGGGATTTGGAGTTTTAGGAAGCTACTTACCTGACTGAGATTCTGACTGAGATCACTTTTTTTTTGCATTGCAGAATTGCAGTCAGGTCCCTGCATCTATTCCCTTTTGTTATCCTCCAGGAGCCAGGTGCAGAACATGTCCCTGTCTTTATACACATGTCTAAAAGTCCTGGAGATGCAGCCAGAGGAACAACTCCTGGTGTGAAGAGGAGGATGGATTGAATGATCTTTGTAAGTATTATATTACAGGGGCCTGGTTTGGGCCCTTGTAATATACACTTTATGTGTGTCAATTTGTTTTTGATTGAATGGGAGGCACTGAGACTTTTTGCCTAATATACAATCCTGTTCTCCTTGCACCACTTTACTCATGTGTACGACACTGAAGTAATATATTGGGTGTGTGCTGTATCTATTTATGATGTGCCCAGAGTATCAGCAGCCTCACTTGTGCTAACTGTATTCAAAAAACCAAAAGGGGAAATCCAGCATGCCATTTGTAAACAGATACCTGATGGTAGGGATGGACTAGAATTTGAACCCAAGTTTGAGCCAAACTTTATAAGTTCGGACAAACTCTGACTTTTTAGAACTCTGCGAACTTTCTGGTTTTCGATTTTCGATTTTACGATAACCCTCGAACGTGCAATTTGCTAACCCTTGAATTTGACCCTTGGGTTTGGAAACTAACCGAACTATAGGAAGTTCGTCCATCTCTACATGATGGGTGCCTAAAAGTGTTAAGGGGCTTAAGGGGTCCCACAGCATGAGCCGGGACCCCCCTCCCCGGCCCTTGTAAGTGCCCTTGGCTCTTAAAAGAGTCCTTGGGTGGCGTCTTCTGTCTTCTATCCAGTGACACCAGCACCGCTGAGGCCACCGACCCCGAAAAGTACCCCTGCAACCACCGGGGGTACCTCCGGCGTAGGTGGCATCAACGAGGGCGATGTTACCTTCGTCTTGATACTACATCTTCTTTCTTCTGCCATCTACTGCAATGACTTCTGAGCTCCGCAGAGTTTTGCACCTCTTTATATAGGTTTGCTGAAAACCCTAATCCATTTCTGATTGGTCAATTTTTTAATGCTTGGTTTACATGGTTTGCATTAACCAATCAGATTTTCCGAAATCTGATTGGTTAATGTAAACCATGTAAACCAAGCATTGAAAAATTTGGCCTCAGCGGAGCTGGTGTCACCGGATGGAAGACAGAAGACACCGCCCAAGGGCTCTTTTATGAGCCGGTGGGGGTCCCGCAGCTGTGTTCGAGCTGTGGGACCCCTTAAGCCCCAAAGGGCCCTTGTCAGGGCCTCAAGTGCCCTTCCAAGGGCCGCAATGGCACTTTTAAGTGCCGGGGAGGAGGGTCCCGGTTCAAGCTGCTGGACCCCTTAAGCCTCAAAGGGCCCTTGTCAGGGCCCTTGTTAGGGCCACTTTTTTAGAAGTTCGAAAGTTCGAAAAGCGACCGAACTTTCGAAAGTTCGGCCATCTCTAATTTATAAGCAGGTAGCAAATGTATAAACTGGAAAATTTGCACAGATTCAATATTGTCAGAAACTTCAAAATGGTGTATACCAAAAAGTGCAAACCATTTCTATTTTCTACCAATAAATTGCCTTAAAGTGGAGCATTTTGTGATTTCATTTCATCAAATTCAACCATATTTTAAGCAAAATTTAAGGAGAATGGATCATCAGACGAGACATACAACCAATGGATATGTGAAACAGTAAAACGGTTGGTTAAAGTATTTTGCAATATGTATCAGTTTAGAAATAGAATTTATTTGTGGTCTTTTTTAAATAAGTTGCTTCCAGGGCATTAAAACCTTTCCCTTGCAGAGAATATCCCTTTAACACAGGGGTGGCAGAAGCAGTAGAAGACATATACATGGGATATGTAAGGCACCACTCTATTCAACATATAACATACAAATAATGACAGACAAATCATTTTGGGGAGAAAACCCTCAAACTTGTATGGCAATATGACAGCACAGAAATTGGCAGACTGCAGAAACCACCTGGGATTTAGCCTCCGATGCTTACAACAAAGGCTAGTACCATGCAGCATAGGTCTGGATTCCACAGTTAAAGGCATCAGAGCCAAATAGATACTGCAAAAGGCTCAAACACAGCTCCTAAATGAACAAGTATGTCAGACGCATTTTACGGTTGATGCTTTAATGCACAACATTAGTCAACTAGAATAGAACCTGGCCTCACAGCTACCTGTGGCCATCTGGGAAAGAGTGATGGAGTTCACCAAACAAGCACAGCTTTCTCAGCTCTGTAAGGGCAAACAAAGGCAACAGAACAAGTTCTCTATTCTGTCATCCCAGAACACCCCCAAAGGAGAACAACTACCTTGGATACAAAAGGGGGGAAGTGTCACTTCATCAAACAAGGAGGAATGGGTGAGAAACTTGTCTAACAGAACCCTGACCCAACCAGAAATGGAAGTCCTCGCTAAGGCCTTGAATTTTATCATCACTCCTAAACGCCATCCCTGTGGTGGATATTATAGCAGCCACAGAAGCCTCAATCCACAATAATAAGGTACCACAGAATGAGGCAGAACAACTTCGCCTTAAGGTATCTGCAGCCTTAGCCAGTGCTAAAACTCCTTCATCAAACCTGACCACACAGGAAAGAAGAGCCTTAACATCCCTCAAGAAAGATTCCAGTATCACCATTCTACCGCAGACAAGGGAAGATGTACAGTGGTACTCAACACCTCAGACTACCATGCTAAGGTGACCATGCTCCTGGCTGATAACAACACATATGAGGCCTTAACAAGGGATCCTATCAGCCGTTAGAAGAAAAAGGTCATAGACTTACTACAACAGCTTCAAAAGGATAAAGCCATTGATCAAGCAATGTATCATCGCCTCTACCCTGGTGAGGCACATCCATGCATATATGGACTCCCAAAGATACATAAGGAAGGGGCACCGCTAAGATCTATAGTCAGCAGCATCAACATACAAAGTGGCAAAATACCTAGCCAACATCTTAGGACCATTGGTGGGAAGTTCTAAGCATCACATGGATTTCACCAACAAGATTGACGATATAGTATTCGGTGCAGAAGAAACTATGGTGTCCTATGATGTGACATCTCTCTTCACTTGTATACCCACCAAGGAGGCTGTTGACATGGTGAGAAAACGGCTGGGCCAAGACAGCACTCTTACCAGCAGAACTGATCTCAACCCAGAACAGATGTGTGCCTTGTTGGACTTGTGCCTGAATACCACCTATTTCAAATACAGGGATAAGTCCTATAAGCAAAAACATGGATGTGCTATGGGATCTCCAGTTTCACCCATTGTGGCCAACCTTTACATGGAGGAGGTAGAAACACAGGCGCTTAATACCTTTAAGGGCATAGCACCCAGCCACTGGTTCAGATATGTTGATAACACCTGGGTTAAAATCCACCAGAAGGAAGTACAAGCTTTCACAAAACACATTAATGCGGTAGACCAGAACATCAAATTTACAAGGGAAGAGGTACAAAAAAACAAACTAGCTTTCTTGGACTGCTTGGTAGAGGTCAGGGAGAATGGTGAACTCGAAATAGAGGTTTACAGAAAACCAACACACACAGATCAGTATTTGATGTTTGACTCCCACCACCCTTAAGATCACAAGCTGGGTGTCATCAGCACCCAGCCACTGATTCAGATATGTTGATGACACCTGGGTTAAAATCCACCAGAAGGAAGTACAAGCTTTCACAAAACACCATAATGCGGTAGACCAGAACATCAAATTTACAAGGGAAGAGGTACAAAAAACCAAACTAGCTTTCTTGGACTGCTTGGTAGAAGTCAGGGAGAATGGTGAACTCGAAGTAGAGGTTTACAGAAAACCAACACACACAGATCAGTATTTGATGTTTGACTCCCACCACCCTTAAGATCACAAGCTGGGTGTCATCAGAACCCTGCAACACAGAGCCGAGAACATCCCCACTAGCACAGAGGTGAAGGCTAAAGAAATGAAACATCTCAGAGGAGCCCTTAAAACTTGTGGATATCCAGACTGGGCCTTTGTCAAAAGAAGTAGAAGGGAAAAAAAGAACAGAACAGTTATACCAACAGTAAAGGGAAAAAGCAAAACAGGAGAAAGAACATGGTCATCCCATATGTAGCAGGGGTCTCCGAGAAATTAAGAAGAATTTTCAAAAAACACCTTATCCCTGTCTGCTTTAAATCAAACAACACACTGAGGAAGCAATTGGTACATCCGAAAGACCCAATACCGAAACACAAGATAAGCTACATCATATACACAGTGCAGTGCAGTGAAGAATGCTCTGATTTGTATGTGGGGGAGACCAAACAGCAACTGCATCAACATATGGCCCAGCACAGAAGAGCCAATTCCTCCGGTCAAGCCGTGTACCTGCATCTTAAGGATAAAGGACATACCGTTGATGTTAACAAATTGGCAAAGGAATCTGAGTGGTTCAAGAGAGGTGTCAAGGAGGCCATTTATGTGAAAATAAAGAAACCAAGCCTAAATAGAGGTGGAGTGGTTCGACACCAACTGTCTGCCATGTACAATGCTGTTTTGACACCTTACCCTGGGCGATCCTATAACACCTTTTAGCTATGCAATCACGCCCTTAACACCTGGCTGTGATATGCTAATTGGGATTTTCCAGGGTACATAATTGCCACAGATTCTTGTACAAGTCATTCTGAATTGAGAAAGCCAGTCGGATGACTAGCGAAACATCTTCAAGAACTAAACTTCAAGACCAGTTGATCTAATTGAATACAACAGATAATGACAGACACCAACTTAAAGCATGGAGAATAGCCACAGCATTATTATTAAATTTGTATTCTTTAACTTCTGCATTGTAATACTGAATAAACATAACCATAAATATAATAATGAAGTAACCTGAAGCCAGTTATATACCTGAACTGCCCCAGCTCCAAATTAAACAATTTGCACATTTCCTAAAACATAGTTTTAAAAGAAAAATGTCTCCAAGATAAAGCTGTGACAACTGCACTTTTATATTTGTAAAGACCACTCTCATTCATTCAACAGTACATATCTTTAAAATCTTTAGAAAATTATCAAGCATTTTCCTGTCAACTAGAGATGGACTTGAACTCGAACCTGAGTTTTAGTTGAACTTATGAAGTTCGAACGGACTCGGACCAATTGAACTATCCCGGACCCGGATTTTTCGGACTTTTGATAATTATCGAATTCGAAAATCGAGCGATCTTCGAAACGTTTATGGGATAATTATCGAATGTTTAAATCGTTTATGGGATAATTATTGAAAATTGAATGCGGGAGCTAGAAAGTACCACGCGTGAGAATAATCGATTACTAAATCGATTTTTTTGAAAGTTCTAGATATTCAAACATGTTCCCCAGACCATTTAAGTTACCATTGATATTTTAATTGTATTTCATTCAAACTTTTCAAACTATTTGACTCCCATTGACTTTAATGGGTCAGTTTTTGAACTTTCAAACTTTCCATATAGTTTGAAAGTTTGAAAACGGACTGAACTTTGGAAAGTTCGGCCATCTCTACTGTCAACTTTTTGCTCAATATTGTTATATTTTGTTAATAAAATGTTACTTTACTAAATCTTCTGTAACATTGTTTCTCATTCAACAATATTAAAACCTGGGTGGGATAGGAGGGGAGTTCCTTCACAGATTTCCTTCCTCTCCATCTCGAGAGCATGTTGCTATTCGGTGGGACAGCCAGCCGCTGGGCAGATTAGCAACCACTAGTTGAATTGGCCGCCCCAGATCCAATGAGACATGCCAGCTATGCCTGCCCTGCCCTAGTATTTTCTTATCTTTCAAAGTCTAAATTTATGAAAGCACACCCTCATCATATATAAATACTTGAGCAAATTTGGTGCATTACTTAATATCTGCCAGCTGCCCATGTCCATAAAAAGGTTTGAGAATTGTAGTTATCTAGAATGTTCCCGAGTATGGGTTTAATTTACTTTTAATAAATTAACCTTTTATTATATTTAAGCTTGAAAGAGAGATTGTGAAATAAATGGTTAACAAGAACTGGATTTTTTAATTTTTTTTATTGGAAACTGTTAAGAAACTTTAGAATGCTCAGAAAAGGCTACACAATTCTATACATATTAGCAGATTATTTTGTAATCTTTAAAATACAAGAAACCATCACTAGTCTGTGACAATTGGCACCAAAACAACCATAACTACTTATATTTCACAAAGACAATGAGCCTTAGGGTATTCCTGTACTAAGACAATGCAGTAACTGATGAGTATAGTTATTGCCTGAGGGGAGCTGTCAAAAGATTGGTATTAATATTTGTCAACTTGTTGGTTTAACTAGAAATATCCATTGACCTTTTCTCAGCCAAGGAAGGACAGTCCTTGAACAATGATGAACTTGTTCACTTATTAGTGAGAAGAAAAATGAATTAAGACGTTTGTTCTGCTAGCTTCACTCAGATGTGACACTGATCACAGACAAGGCAATAAAACACAATATGCAATAATCTCTCAAAATTTTAGTTTCTATTTAGCAGAAGTAATAATGTTTATTATGAGCTTTTTTGATGGATAAGGAGAAGCACATCTGCTACTCTTGACAGACTGTTCATCCACTCTAATAACACAAGAACGTTTTTTCCTTCCCAAGGGATCCATGCCCTAGTTTAGCTCGATTTTTGTATTTTTAAAAAGTGTTTCTGTAAAATTTTACTCTATCTGATATTTGAATATTTTTTTCTGTGTAAAACTGGTGTTTTTTTTCCCTCTAAACAACTTAACTAAAACAATTAAGGCTGAACCTTTGGCATAGATTTAATTACCATGTGGAATGGAAATTCACTTCTGCAACTGTAGCAGGAAAACAGAAATAAACAGAAATAAGAAAAGGCATAATAAAAAACAAAAAGCAGAAAAATATTTTTCAAAAATGTAAATAACTTTAAACTATGCTCATTCCAGGTAATAGTTCACGTCAAACATGTACTGGAAAATAGGCAAACAGGAATAAAAGAGATTGTTTTGATAAAACAAGTTGTGTACCACACAATCACCAAGCTTGTTATATTTAGTAAATTAGACCCCACATAAGGAAATACAGTGTGCGCTGTTTTCAGTGTTATTTAATATGTTTATTTAAAATTACACACCAAGGAGTTTAACTAAGATTATTTGAAAAAAGAAGGAATAAAAAAAAACAACAAAAAACACCTTTGTAAATGCAATAGAATTTTATAGGAGTCCTAAAATCTTATAAAGAGAACTAAAGAGAAAAATTAAATAGTGAATTAATTATTTTAACTAGCCAATAAGTGTAACCCTCACCTCTTTAAATTAGATGCATTATGGGTAATCCACATATAATACTGCAGGATTCTGGATTTTTCCTGAGCTTTTAATCCCTCTTTACCTTCTTTATAGAGGAGTTATTGCACTGGTCATGAGCCAGAAGCTTGACAGATCTGGCAAGTGGGGAGAGGGAGGAGAGTTAAAAAAAAACTCACTAAGAATGTGCATAAAAGCATAATCGTGTAAATCCCAATGTCTAGAAACCAGCAAAATTAAAGATTTAAAGGCATGTCCAACCACTAAATAAAAATGTATATTTAAGCAGACCACTATCATTTTAAATCTCTTATCTTAATCACTAAACCACTTCTGTTCCTGCCTTGTTGTTGGTTCTTCCAAGTATAAGCATTCATTAATGGCCGTGACAGATGACAGAATGGATAATGACTGACTCTTGTTCCCCAGCCAACCTTTCTGAAGGCCGAAGAGCTGGAAGCATGGGCTTCAATGGGGCTGAAAACAATTTTCCAAACTCATGGACATACATCATGAGTTTGGAAAATTGCTAACCCTCAGTTTTGTCCATAACAACCCTCAATTTCGTCCATAACCCTCAAATTCAGTATTTCGGCGATAACCCTTTAATGTGGCATTACAGCAATATCCCTCGAATGTTCCGTTTCAGTGATAACCCTCGAATGTATATTTGGTAACCCTTGAATGTATCATTCGAATTCGGTAACCCTCAAATGTAATTTTCAGTAACCTTCGAATGTATCGTTCGAATTCTGTAGCCCTCAAATGTATCATACAATTTCGGAAGCCCTTGAATGTATTGTTCAATTTCGGTAACTCTCAAATGTATTGTTAGATTTTCAGGAAACCCTCGAATGTATCGTTTGGTATCCCTCGAATTGGCGATAATCCTTGAATGTAGCATGCGGAAATCTGTCAATTACCTGAATGCGAGAAAATATATCGTTAAAACGCACTTTGGTGACATGTATGTGTTTCCCAGACCATTTCCCAGGTGCCACAACCTTTTACAGTAAGGTACCATTGCTATTTTATTTGTAATTAATCCAAACTTTCCTAACTATTTTCTCCCATAGACTTTAATGGGTTTGTTCAGGAAATTCGGCCATATCTATTAGCCACATGTAATTCTATGGGTCTGATGCCAAATTATTATTATTATGGATTTATATAGTGCCAACATCTTCTGTGGCATTTACAATTATATAGTCATACATTACATACAGGGAAATACAGGTTATACAAAGTCATACATATTACATACACATGTTATACATAATATAAGTAAACAGAGTGATGAGTTTTTTACAGCAATACCTTGATACAATAGGAGAGAGGAACCTGCCCAAAGAGCTTACAGTCTAGAGGATATGAGGGTGACACATAAGGTTGCGGTATTAGGTAGGCTGTAAATAGATTGGCAGTGTAGTGTGAAAGGTGGGTTGGATCATATTGGATAGTAAGATGGGTAATATCTAGACCAGGTTATATGCTTGCCTAAAGAGGTGGGTTTTAAGGTTACGTTTGAAGGTATAAAGGGATGGTGAGTGACAGACAGACGAGGAAGGGAGTTCCAGTGCAGAGGGGCAGCACGCGCAAAGTCCTGAATATGGGCATGGGAAGAGGTGACAAGGGTAGATAAGAGGAGGATATAATTTGCAGAGTGGAGGTTGCGCCTGGGACGGTGTTAGTGGATCAGCTCTGAGATATATGGAGGGGCTGTATTGGATAGTGCTTTATAGGATAGGGTAAGCAGCTTAAACTGGATCCTTTGTGTGATGGGCAACCAGTGGAGGGACTGCCAGAGAGGAGAGGCATTAGTGAAGCGAGAAGAGAAATGAATGAGCCAGGCAGCAGAGTTGAGGATGGATTGAAGCGGTGCCAGGTGTATTGTTAATATTAATAGTAAGACTAGGGAGGGGAACAGATTGTGAGGGTGGGAAAAGGACAAGTTCAGTCTTGTCCATGTTGAGTTTGAGGAAGGGGAGGACATAAAGGCATAAATGCCAAATTACTAATTGGTTGGATGAAAGGTGTTACAAGCAACATAGAACAAGAGGAGAAGCAGCATCCATTATTGTGCCATTTTTTTAGTAAGGGATAAAATTTATTTATCAAATGTAGTGGTTTCACACTTTATTATACGGAAAATCACTGTAGACTTTATCAAGACCACAATGATGTGCCCATTTTGCAGCAATTTGGCCTTGGTTTTGCCAAGGTAAAATATTGATACCATGCAGTATTTATCAAATGCATTAAAAGCGTGGAATCACAATTTGGAATACCGTACTTGTATAAATACACACCATCATGCAAATATTAACTTAAACTAGAAAGGGAAAGTTTAAGTATAAACTTTGAATTTGGCTGGAAAGACCGCATTTTGGAAGGGAATGTGTGTGTTTGTGCTGCAGATTTTAAAACTCAATAATGCCGATGATGAGGACATTGTTGTTTTTTACTTACCCTTTAAATATGACTGTCACATGAATTAAAGGCAGGTCAGTTGGTGTGTGTACTCATGTCAGGTTGGGGGACTAACTTTAACATAAAAGTTAAAAGACTAACTTTTATGATGATTAGTCAAATTTTTTTTTTACTATACTTACCCTTTAAATATGATTGCCACATGAATGAATGGGTACCTCAGTTGGTGTATGTACCTGTGTCAGGTTGGAAGTTAAAAAAACAAACTTTTTTGATTATTGATCAAAATGTATTTATGCCACAGAAATGGAAGGGTAGGTCAGTAGGTATGTGTACCTGTGTCAGGTTGGGGGTTAAAAAAAAAAACTTTTTTGATGATTGGTCAAAAAAATTTTTTTTGGGCTTTAGTTACCCTTTAAGTATGGCTGCCACAGTAATGGATAAGTATAACAGTATTTGTGTGTACCTGGGTCTGGTTGAGGGGGTATGTCTTTTTTTTGTTTTTAAAACTACCTTTTAGAGAGGAAAAATCTAAATTAGTTGTTTTACTTTATTTACCCTTTAAGTATGGCTGCCAAAGGAATAAAGAGTAGGTCAGTAGGTGTGTGTACCCGTGTGAGGTGGGGGGTATATGTTTTTGCATGTATGACCATATAACTAACTTTTATTGATGATTGATCAAAATTAGTTTTTTGACTATAGTTACCCTTTAAGTATGACTTCCATGGGAATGGAAAGATAGGTCAATAGGTGGGTTACCTGTGTCTGTGCGGGGGGTTGGGGGTTATCAGCATTTGTATTTATGACCATGAATCAAACTGTTTTGAAATATCCACATTTGAGGATTGTTACCATTATTGTCTATGGGAAGAAAATGTCCCGTAATTCACCGATAACGCTGTAACGCTTCCACAGATTCCTTAGCTAGGTAATAGCACACTTCTCCTATATGGCCTGCATATCTGTACCGAATTTCATGTCTCTAGCTCAAAAACTGTGGGAGGAGATACAGTCTCCTCTGTAAAAAAGCGGAATAAAAAAAAAAAAGTGGAAGAATAAAACGGAAGAAGAAAAAGAAGAAGAAAGAGAAAGAACAGGAATTTTGCTTTTTCAAGCCAAATTAATTAAGTGGTAATTGTCAGCAAACATGAGCAAATTAAGTACACAAAATGGCATGAACTTGATGTTCCTGGTCCCAGTCAGAGATTTGACCTAGAGAACTAAAGAGGGTGTGCTAACACATCTGCTTGGGTATTACTCTGCATATTTATGGGGAATATATATGGCTGCTGAATTTTCATGTGGGAATCTTGCCTTTACCTTTCAGTCTTTACTAACTAATTTTATAAATAGGTGAGTTTGGGGTGGGAAGATTGTAAGATGTTATCAATGTCCTGGATTCTAGGTATCTAGGGGTAGAAAAAATTTGTTTATTTTGTTCAAAACAATGCATATACTTCCTATATTATTTAATAAGGTCATCAAGTACACATGTGGTCGTTATTGTATAGTATTATTAAATTAAATTAATTTGTAATGGTTATTACATTGTCTTTCCTCAACTGTCTATATGGTCTCATACCTTTGACCAACAAAATGATGAAATAATCAATTTACGCCTCAAGCAAAAAATAACAGAAACAAGAGTGCAGTTTTATGAGTTTACAAATTTAAAATCAGCACAATATAAATAACAAATCTTAACATAGGATCATTATAATATTTTTATTGTTCCCAATAAAAAAAAATTTCTTTATTTCATTTTTTAAAAAATCTATCTGCTGTGAATACTCTTCCCAAAGGTAAAATACTTGAAAGGCCAGTGGTATAGCAGGTTGGATCTGCAGGACATGAAAGATTACCACTAACAAAGTAAACAGAAAAAGCAGTGTCTGGCTATTCATCAGGAATGACCTAAAAGGAGAGAGATGCTGAGTGTGGAATTCACACAAACGTATAAAAAATGTTCTAGTCTATTTAGGATTAGATGTTTGATCTTACTTGTAAAAAAAGTATTTGTACCAAGATTTTAAATGTAAAATTTAATTGACAACTGTCAACCTTTTTATTTAAAAGGAATGTCCACCCCTTTTGATAAGTTTTAGTATGCTGTAGGGCTAGTTCCCCCAGCCCCAACCACTATATTATATTTTCAAGAAAGTCCCCCAATTGTTACTTACCTTCCCTCTCTCCTCCGCCGCAATGCCTGGCCTTCTGCTTGTACGGAACTGCAAGCAGGGGACCAGACCGGCAGCCGCATCTGTGATTGGCTGAGAGGGAGCCAATCACAGACATGGCTGCCGGCAGTTCAAAACGCTGGAGGAGAGAGGGAAGGTAAGTAAAGATCAGGGGACTTTCTTACAAATATTTTATTGCGGTTGGGGCTGGGGGAACTATCCCTAATATGTGGGACAGTGGTCTGATCTTAAGAGGCAAAGGCCTCATTATGTTGATGCGGTGCGTCAACTTATGGAAGGCAAGTATACTTTTTATTATATTACTGTATTTTAATAAGTAGTAAAATATTTTAATTCACTTCTGACAAAAACATATTTATATATATATATTTAAAAACATCAATAATCCATAAATTTGGCTTGAGAGAGAGAGAGATCCAAGTTCTTTGTATTTCTCATTGACTGGTTATTATTACATTATTATTATTCTTATATTATTCAATATCAGCCCTATTTAAAGGGTAAGTAAAGTCAAAAAATAAATCACTGAAAAGTGACTTTATTTAACTTAACACCTATAAATTCAAAATGATACCCACACATAGACACAGGTAAACACACGTTGTGGCCCACCCTTCCATTTCCATGGCAGCCTTATTTAAAGGCTAAGTAAAGTTAAAAATGAAATCGATCATTAAAAATTGACTTCTTTTTACCTTATAAATGCACACTGATACCCACACATAGACACAGTTAAACACACTTTACTGACCCACCCGTTTAGATGGAAGCCCTATTTAAAGGGAAAGTAAAGTAAAAAATGAAATTTTGATCAATTATTAAAAATTGATTTTGTGTGTTTCAAAAATGTCATCTTCAAATATTTATTTTTACACTCCAAAATTAAAAATGTTGTGTTACCCACAGAATCTATACAGATACAATTACACACAGCTACTGATGCTCCCCTACACCCAACCAACTTTTCCCTTTCCATGGCTACAATACACACAATAAAAATATAAGTACTTAGCCAGAATAAGGTATAAAATCATTGCCATAGAAATATGATTGACTTTTAAAGCAACTATAACATATTGCCTTATTTAATCTGTATTTTCAAGCAGAATTCAAAGTATATAATTAAATTTACCCTTTAGATATATCATTCATTATGTATTTTTTTATTTTAATTTGCAGCAGAATCATCCTTTGACACCCCACCACCACCACCATCCCCGCCAGAGGAAAAATGCAAGTGCAGCCTATTGAAAAATAAAAAAAATTCTAAATTCTTCATTTGACCAAGGCCACATTACAGCGCACAATCCAGAAACAAGCATACAAGCGCATGTTTCCGGTGCGCTCATGTGAAATGCCGTGCAAGTGCAGTACGATTGCGCAATTGTGCAAAAATTGAGGATCACATTAATTGTGCCACACTATTGTGTGCTTTTTAACACGTTGATGTGGCCAAGCCCTTTATCCAAATGTTTGCATATTTTTTGACAACTTCTCCGAGAATTATTTTAGTAAATGTATTTGAACATTTAATGACAGTGAGAGTTAAAATAAATTTCCTTTTAATCTATTAATTTGGCTTGAGAGACAGATCACAGTTCTTCTCATTTCTCATTCCCATTTATTGTCCCCGACTCCCCATTGTTTGGGCTGTATCTTGTCCCTCAGTTTTTGAGCTTAAGTAACGAAATTCGGTCCAAATGTGCAGTACAAGTGTGCGATTATCTTAAGTATCCTTTCCAACATTGTCCAACAAACACATACCCATGAACCCAACACAGCTATTCACACCTACTGGTGCAACTAAAGTGGAAATGAAATGTTGATTAATCATCTGAAAAGGTTATTTTTATAAATGGTAAATGATACCCACTAAACCTAAACAGATACAGGTAAACACAACACAACTACTGATATCCTCCTACACCCAACCCTCCCAACCTTCCCTTTCATTTTTTTGGTCTGAAGAAATACCTTCAGATATATCATTGTCTTTTTTTTATTTTACCTTCAGATGATGACTTTTCCACCCCCACCCCCCTACCCCTGCATGAGACGCCAGCATTGGAGGATGAGGGTCCTTCCTGCAGCCAACAACGTAAGTGCATCCTAGTGAGGTTAATGTTTTTTAAAACCTTTCATTAAACCAGTTTTTCATTGCATTTTTGTGGTTCAAAAATTATCCAAGAAATGTTCACTACGTAGCCTTTTAGGAAATGTTCTTATACATGTAATATTACTAATGGATTGGACAGTGATTGTTGAAATAAAACATTTTCTTTTTCTAGAAGCAGGACCAGCCTCTCCAGGCCTTCCACCCTCTCCAGGCCCTCCACCCTCTCCAGGCCCTCCACCCTCTCCAGCCCCTCCAGGCCCTCCACCCTCTCCAGCCCCTCCAGCCTCGCCAGTCCCTCTGGCGGCCAGAGTAAGTAAATCATATGCAACGTTAATGAAATGTTATATACAAGACTATTAATATCTGTATTTTCTCAGTGTAAAATCCACGCTAAATTATTCAACATTGGGTACTGTGGGTTTGACAATGCTTTTATTGGGGCTGCACCACTTCCAAAAATGTTTGTATGTAGCACAGTCCTAGTGATACAAAACCAAGAATGTTCTGATACAATTTAGCAATAAACGTAATGTTTTATGCCAGCATTACCTCCTGCTGTTTATCAGTGATCCCCCATGATGCAATAATATTGTTTTAAGTGGAAGTTCAGTGATAATATATATACTTTTAAGAAAAAAAGAGCAGTATTTTTCCATCCTAATGACCTTAACCTGTCAATTCAGCATTGTGTCTGTGTATAAAGAAATACTGACTTTCTGTTTGCAGGACCCCTAATAGAGATCGTTATGGTCTTGCCCTTGACCCAGTCCCTGCGTTGATTCAGTTGCTCAGTAGAGATCTGAGCATGTGTAACCCATCCAACAGCCAATCGGTAGAAATCACTGTTACCATAACTAGGTATGCTTGTGAAGGTTCTCATTCATCCAGGTCATGGTATATCTGTTGTATTCAATTAGATCAACTGGACTTGAAATGTAGTTCTTGAAGACGTTTCGCTAGTCATCCGACTGACTTTCTCAATTCAGAATGACTTGTACAAGAATCTGTGGCAATTATGTACCCTGGAAAATCCCAATTAGCATATCACAGCCAGTGAGGCAGCAATTGGTACATCCGAAAAGACCCAATACCAAAACACAAGAAAAGCGACATCATATATGCAGTGCAGTGCAGTGAAGAATGCTCTGATTTGTATGTGGGGAGACCAAACAGCAACTGCATCAACGTATGGCCCAGCACAGAAGAGCCAATTCCTCGGTCAGGACTCAGCCGTGTATCTGCATCTTAAGTAAAGGACTACCTTTGAAGATTGTAATGTTAACATACTGGCGAAGGAACGTGACTGGTTCAAGAGAGTGTTAGGAGGCCATTTATGTGAAAATAAAGAAACCAAGCCTAAATAGAGGTGGGGGGGTTCGACACCAACTGTCTGCCATGTACAATGCTGTTTTAAACACCTTACTTGGGCGTCCTATAACACCTCTTAGCCACTATCTAATCCACACCCTTAACACCTGGCTGTGATATGCTAATTGGGATTTTCCAGGGTCATAATTGCCACAGATTCTTGTACAAGTCATTCTGAATTGAGAAAGCCCTTCGGCTACTAGCGAAACGTCTTCAAGAACTACATTTCAAGTCCAGTTGATCTAATTGAATACAACAGACATAACTAGGTATGCATAATATGAACTAAGAATTTTAGAAATAATGATATTTTATACTGAGCTTTCCTTTTTATGACATACCGCAACATTATTGCATTGCAGTACCATGTATGTGTAACTAGCTGTCAGGTGCAAAATTGCATCACCCACATGGTGCTTTAGGAAATGTGCTCGAACATCTTCAACACAATTCTCTCAATATCTTCCTCCACAGATTTCCAGAGGATTCAGCGGGATATCCGCCACATGGGGCGGCGCCTGACCAGACTGGAGAGGAGGGTATCCAGGTTGGAACACCCCCTGCATTAGTTCCCTGGCTGCTCACAGACTGCTGCGTGACATCGTCAGCCTCCTGTCCCCCTGTGCACTGAGCACTTTCCTCCGCCTCGGGCAACAGGATAGATTGTGCATCAGTGCACGGCTCCTCCTCAAGCACACTAGAAACACAGAAACACACAAGCAAACAAATAAACACAAAGCTTTTTTTTTTTTTTTTTTTTACACTAAAAGCACAAATAGGACACAGACACAACTGACAGCAAACAGCAGATCAGACAGCAAAAGCTGCTGATTGCTGATAAACGCAGCACTGTCAGTTACACAAACACACAGACACTGACACACAGATACAGAAAGACAAACAAAAAAACAGGACACCTAGACCTCTAAAAGGTCTAACACAAAATTTGTCCAGAGGACTTATATGGGGTTTAGTCCTTAAAAGGACTTTTGGGTCTCACAAGAAAGGTTAGTCCTTAAAGGGACTGTTGGGTCTCAAGATGTGTGAATACAGGGGTGGTTAACAACAAGTGCTAAACCACCACACTGAAATCCACACACAGAAAGCTCAAAAAAGCTCAAAAAGCACAAAAAACTCTCTCCAACTCCTACACTGTCAGGTCTCCACTAAACACACTCCAACTCACTGAAAAAATGGCGCCTGTGAAGCAGCCTTTTATACCCAGGGGGCTGGCAATAATAAAGTTAGCTGCCATTGAATAATTTGGGACATGTGGCTTGCTCTGTCTTGAAAATAATTCCAAAAATGCGGAAATTCCACGAATTTACGAGAATTTCTCGTATTTTCCCGTATTTTCGAAAATACGAGAAATCCTCGTAATTTCAAAAATTTTCGAAAATATGAGAAATCCGTGGTTCGGAAAGTTCGGAAGGCAGAAAATACGGAAAAATCTGCCGTTCGCGAATGGGATAAATCCGTGGCCATCATTAATCAGCAATACAGTATAAAAGGATATCTAAATTTGTGTGATATTAGAGAGCCAGCGTTGTGCCATTCAAATTTGGAAGTTAATATATTTTCATTTTGTTGTTGTTATAATACAGTAACTTAACTTAATATAGATGAGCATCCAGGATTAAAAAACTAAGCCATACACACACGTATATATTACCAGGGGGGTTGTCCCGGAAATTGAAATTGCCAGGGAGGGATGTCTATACAGTGGAAATAAAAACTCTATACACCCTACAAAATGGCAATATTTTGTTTAATAGTAATAAAATTAAAAAAAGGCAAATCCTATCAGAACTTATTCCACCTTTATGGTTAAATTACCACCTGCACGAAAAAAGTCTAAAAGAAATCCTATAAATCCTGATTTCAGCAGTGTACACAGTATTACTGAATTGTCACTTAGATTGTAAGCTCTTCGGGGGAGGGTTCTCATTCCTAATGTGTCAAGGCTTGTTGCACTTATATCAATGGGTTTTATTGATATAAGTGCAAGTGATATATGTATACATAATTTATATATATATGCTTTCTTAACCGATTGTATTGCGTACCCAAGTGGCGCTTTATAAATACAATTATACATACATACAATTGTTATCCCCTTACAGTTCATTACACAACACCTAACATTCAGGGTTATTCAATAAAAGTTATTATGGTTTAAAATGGTGCTAATTTTGCCCCAACCAATCAAATGTTATCTTTCAAATGTTAAATAAGATCTGATTGGTTTGGGAAAAATTAGCACCATTTTAAACCATAAGAACTTTTATTGAATCTCCCTGATTATTTTGTACTTGGCACCCTCTATGATAATAAATATTATTACTGGAGATAATTATTTGGCTTGTGTTTTTGTTACTGTATGTAATTGTTCAGAGTGGTACCCTAAGGCCCCCCCTGGTTATTTTTGTTAAGGAAGTTTATTATTCGTTTAATGCATATAACACCATTACCATTGATTTACATATATGGTGTGAGGTTTGGATGAGTGCACATGGAGGTTATGTGGATATGTGGACAGTGTTTCTAAATATTACTGTTTATATTGCTATATATGTGCCCCTGTGTCCTCCTGTGCAGTGTACCTATCACCTTTCATAATCCCATGAGAGCACTTTTCAGGAACACTAAACAGTTACACATTGCAGCAGGGAGGGGGGAAGTGAACCTAACATGTAGGGTTGAGACAATTATCACTTTAGTAAAGAGAGATGCAAATCAAAGCAGTTCTAAAATCATCTCACCTGTAAAGGCTATTTTTTTTTTGGATCTCCTCTCAGGAAATCCAAAGACGGCACATCTTAAAGAAACATCCAGTGCTCCAGTAAAATCACATACATCACATGCATAAAGGAATGTAATAGAGGTTGCACTTGCATGAGTTCTCTGCCTCGCATACACTACTTTTTTATGATTGATTAAAAACAGCATGTGTCACAAAGGACGCCATTAACTTAAAGTTTTCTAACATTTTAATTTGTTAAAACACATACAGTGGTCTCCACATACAGGAGGGTGGGGCTAAGACCTTTCATTTTGGCTATTCTATTTAAAATAGGGGTAGCAGCTCAGTAAGTAATAACTCTCTACTATACTTTATATACCTGTCCTATAACTAATTATATATAGGCCCCATTTCATTGTAATCTCCTAAAAACTTAATGGAATCTCCTATGAACTAAATGATTTAATAGAATAGGATATACAATACATATATTGGGTACTGCTTGTAAATGTCTCTGTGAAAAATGTATTAGAATTATCCTATGCATATCACATGCACAAAGATCTGGATATTTATATACTGCATATTTATCTGTGTTAAGTCATAATGTACTGTACATTTATATTGAACTTCATAGAGTTTAAATCTCTCTATATTATGGCTGAGGCCACACTGCAACGTGCCAGAAGCGCACACAGAAGCATGGAATACAGCTTCTCAAAGTACTTTGAGCTCATAATCTTCCATACAGATACCCCTTTCAGCTTACTGTCTGCAAAGATGGGACTACCCACATCCTTAAATACCCAGAGGAAATTCCTGACTTCTGTGCCGGTCTCCACATAAAAGTTACCCGGCTTTTACACTGGCAGGAACGGATTAACTCACAAGTTCTGCCTAATTTCCATCATGAACAAATTCTTACCGGCAGAATGGGACAAGCATCCATTCGCACACCGGATGACTCCAGACCCACTCCACACACTCCACACCAACTATCTCCTGAACAGTGGGGCCCTGAGACTCAACCAACGTGAACTTGACCAACCTTGACCTTAGCTTGTTCTTCCAGGACCTAAAAATGTTTTTTGTATTACCCTGAATGGGGCTAGTTTGATGTTTAATTTGTTTTTCACATATTGATGCATTATTACCCATTATATTTCTTTGTCATTGTTTCTTGTATTGGATCTATGTATGTAAACATGTTGGTTATATATGATGCTGTCTATATATTATATGTTTACATGATTGAATCTTGTATCAGATACTGTACAGTACAGTATATTACTTTGGTATACTTATTTATCTATATCTTGTGATATTAATGTAATACTGATACCCAATTTTACACTCCCATCCCCCCTCCTCCATCCACCTCCACTACCTTCTCTCCCAAATTTCTTTTAATAAAAAAATCTCTTTCCTTCTCTAAATCCCAAGGGATTCCATTTACTAGCTTAATTACTGATTTCTAGTACCGTATATACTCGAGTATAAACCAACTCGAATATTAACCAAGGTAATTACTTTTAACTGATGAACTAGGAAAACAGCTTGACTTGAGTATAAACCGAGGGTTGACTTTCTCCCATAGACAGCCCCATAGATAGTTCCAAAGCCAATCCCATAAATAACCCCACAGAAAGTCTAATACACAGCCCCATAGAAAGTCCCATACACAGCCCGATAGAAAGTCTAATAATACACAGCCCCATAGAAAGTCTAATACACAGCCCCATAGAAAATTCCAATACACAGTCCCACAGAAAGTCCCATACACAGCCCCACAGAAAGTCCAATACACAGTCCCATAGAAAGTCCCATACACAGTCCCATAGAAAGTCCCATACACAGTCCCACAGAAAGTCCCATACACAGTCCCATAGAAAGTCCAATACACAGCCTCATAGAAAGGCCAATACACAGCCCCATAGAAAATCTAATACACAGCCCCATAGAAAGTCCAAAACATAGCTCCGTAGAAACTCCAATACACAGCCCCACAGAAAGTCCTATACACAGTCCCATAAAAAGTCTAATAAACAGTCCCATAGAAAGTCCATTACACAGCCAATAGAAAGTCCCATACACAGCCTCATAGAAATTCCAATACACAGACCCATAGAAAGTCCCATACACAGCCCCATAGAAAGTCCCATACACAGTCCCATAGAAAGTCCCATACACAGCCCCATAGAAATCCAATACACAGCCCATAGAAAGCCCATACACAGCCCCATAGAAGTCCATACACAGCCCCATAAAAAGTCCCATACACAGACCCATAGAAAGTCCAATACCGCCCCCATAGAAAGTCCAATAAACAGCCCATAGAAGTCCATCCACACCCATAGAAAGTCCCATACACAGACTCATAAAAAGTCCAATACACAGCCCCATAGAAAGTCCAATACACCGCCCTTAGAAACTCCAATACACAGCCCCATAAAGTCTAATACACAGCCCACAAAAAGTCCAATACACAGTCCCATAAAAAGTCTAATAAACAGCCCCATAAAAAGTCCATTACACAGCCACATAGAAGAAAGTCCCATACACCGCCTCATAGAAAGTCCAATACACAGCCCCATAGAAAGTCCAATACACAGCCCATAGAAAGTCCAATCCACAACCTCCATAGAAAGCCCCATACACAGCCGCATAAAAAGTCCCATACACAGCCCCATAGAAAATCCAATACACAACTCCAAAAAAGTCCAATACACAACCCCATAGAAAGTCCAATACACAGCCTCATAGAAAGTCCCATACACAGCCCCATAGAAAGTCTAATACACAGCCCCATAGAAAGTCTAATACAGAGCCCCATAGAAATTCCAATACACAGTCCCATAAAAGTCCCATACACAGCCCCACCGAAAGTCCAATACACAGTCCCATAGAAAGTCCCATACACAGTCCCACAGAAGTCCCATACACAGTCCCATAGAAAGTCTAATACACAGCCCATAGAAAGTCTAATACAGAGCCCCATAGAAAATTCCAATACACAGTCCCATAGAAAGTCCCATACACACCCCACCGAAAGTCCAATACACAGTCCCATAGAAAGTCCCATACACAGTCCCACAGAAAGTCCCATACACAGTCCCATAGAAAGTCCCATACACAGTCCCAAAAGTCTAATACACAGCCCCATAGAAAGTCCAATATATAGCTCCGTAGAAACTCCAATACACCTCACAGAAAAGTCCTATACACAGTCATAAAAAGTCTAATAAACAGTCCCATAGAAAGTCCATTACACAGCCACATAGAAAGTCCATACACGCCTCATAGAAAGTCCAATACACAGCGCCCATAGAAAGTCCCCACACAGTCCCATAGAAAGTCCCATACAACCGCCCATAGAAAGTCCAATACACAGCCCCATAGAAAAGCCCCATAAAACCCATAAACAGCCCCCATAGAAAGTCCCATAAACAGCCCCATAGAAAGTCCCATACACAGCCCCATAAAAAGCCCATACACAGACCCCATAGAAAGTCCAATAACCAGCCCCATAGAAAGTCCATACACGACCATAGAAGTCCCACACACAACGCCCATAGAAAATCCCATACACAGCCCCATAGAAAGTCCATACACAAGATACACAGCCCCATAAAAAAGTCCCATACACAGACCCATGAAAGTCCAATACACAACCCCATAAAAGTCCAATACACAGCCCCATAGAGAGAAAAGACAAGTCCCATACACAGCCCCATAGAAAGTCAATTACACAGTCCCATAGAAAGTCCCATACACAGTCCCACAAGAAAGTCCCATACACAGTCCTACAGAAGTCCCATACACAGTCCCATAGAAAGTCCACATACCCAGCCTCATAGAAAGCCAATACACAGCCCCATAGAAAGTCAGTACACAGCCCAGTAGAAAGCCCCAACACAGCCCATAGAAAGTCCCATACACAGCCCCCCAGAAAGTCCCATACACAGTCCTTCAAGAAGTTCCCATACACAGTCCCATGAAAGTCCAATACCAGCCTCATAGAAAGGCCCAATACACAGCCCCATAGAAAGTCTAATACACAGCCCAATAGAAACTCCATACACAGCCTCATAGAAAGCAATACACAGCCCCATGAAAGGCCAATACACAGCCGCATGAAAGTCCAATACACAACCTCATAGAAAGTCCAACACACAGCCCCATAGAAAGTCCAATACACATTCCCATAAGAAAGGCCAATACACAGCCCCATAGAAAGTCCAATACACAGCCGCATTGAAAGTCCAATACACACCTCATAGAAAGTCCAACACACAGCCCCATAGAAACTCCAATACACAGCCTCATAGAAAGTCCAATACACAGCCACCATAGAAAGTCCAATACACAGCCGCATTGAAAGTCCAATACACAACCTCATAGAAAGTCCAACACAACAGCCCCATAGAAAGTCTAATACACAGTCCCATAGAAAGTCCCATACACAGCCCATAGAAAGGCCAATACACCCTTAGAAACTCCAATGCACAGACCCATATAAAGTCTAATACACAGCCCCACAAAAAGTCCAATACACAGTCCCATAAAAAGTCTAATAAACAGCCCCATAGAAAGTCCATTACACAGCCACATAGAAAGTCCCCTACACCGCCTCATAGAAAGTCCAATACACAGCCCCATAGAAAGTTCCATACACAGCCCCATAAAAAGTTCCAAACACAGTCCCATAGAAAGTCCCATAGACAGACCCATAGAAAGTCCAATACACAGCCATAGAAAGTCCAATACACAGCCCCATAGAAAGTCCATCCACAACCTCATAGAAAGCCCCATACACAGCCGCATAAAAAGTCCCATACACAGCCCCATAGAAAATCCAATACACAACTCCAAAAAAGTCCAATACACAACCCCATAGAAAGTCCAATACACAGCCTCATAGAAAGTCCCATACACAGCCCCATAGAAAGTCTAATACACAGCCCAATAGAAGTCTAATACAGACCCCATAGAAAATTCCAATACACAGTCCCATAGAAAGTCCCATACACAGCCCCACCGAAAGTCCAATACACAGTCCCATAGAAAGTCCCATACACAGTCCCACAGAAAGTCCATACACAGTCCCATAGAAAGTCAATACACAGCCCCATAGAAAGTCTAATACAGAGCCCCATAGAAAATTCCAATACACAGTCCCATAGAAAGTCCCATACACAGCCCCACCGAAAGTCCAATACACAGTCCCATAGAAAGTCCCATACACAGTCCCACAGAAAGTCCAATACACAGTCCCATAGAAAGTCCCATACACAGTCCCATAGAAAGTCTAATACACACCCCATAGAAAGTCACAATATATAGCTCCGTAGAAACTCCAATACACAGCCTCACAGAAAGTCCTATACACAGTCCCATAAAAAGTCTAATAAACAGTCCCATAGAAAGTCCATTACACAGCCACATAGAAAGTCCCATACACAGCCTCATAGAAAGTCCAAACACAGCCCCATAGAAAGTCCCACACACAGTCCCATAGAAAGGCCCATACACAGCCCATAGAAAGCCAATACACAGCCCCATAAAAGCCCCATAAACAGCCCCATAGAATCGTCCATACACAGCCCCATAGAAAGTCCCATACACAGCCCCATAAAAAATCCCAACACAGACCCATAGAAAGTCCAATACACAGCCCCATAGAAAGTCCAATACACAGACCCATAGAAAGTCCCACACACAGCCCCATAGAAAATCCCATACACAGCCCCATAGAAAGTCATACACAGCCCCATAAAAAGTCCCATACACAGACCCATAGAAAGTCCAATACACAACCCCATAGAAAGTCCAATACACAGCCCATAGAAAAGTCCATACATCCATACACAGCCAAAAGCTAATACACGCCCATAGAAAATTCCAATACACAGTCCCATAGAAAGTCCCATACACAGCCCCATAGAAAGTCCAATACACAGTCCCATAGAAAGTCCCATACACAGCCCCACAGAAAGTCCCATACACAGTCCTACAGAAAGTCCCATACACAGTCCCATAGAAAGTCCAATACCCAGCCTCATAGAAAGGCCAATACACAGCCCCATAGAAAGTCCAGTACACAGCCAGCCCAGTAGAAAGCCCCATACACAGCCCCATAGAAAGTCCCATACACAGCCCCACAGAAAGTCCCATACACAGTCCTACCGAAAGTCCCATCACACAGTCCCATAGAAAGTCCAATACCCAGCCTCATAGAAAGGCCAATACACAGCCCCATAGAAAGTCTAATACACAGCCCAATAGAAACTCCAATACACAGCCTCATAGAAAGTCCAATACACAGCCCCATAGAAAGTCCAATACACCAGCCGCATTGAAAGTCCAATACACAACCTCATAGAAAGTCACAAACACAGCCCCATAGAAAGTCCAATACACAGTCCCATAGAAAGGCCAATACACAGCCCATAGAAAGTCCAATACACAGCCGCATTGAAAGTCCAATACACAACCTCATAGAAAGTCCAACACACAGCCCATAGAAACTCCAATACACAGCCTCATAGAAAGTCCAATACACAAGCCCCATAGAAAGTCCAATACACAGCCGCATTGAAAGTCCAATACACAACATCATAGAAAGTCCAACACACGCCCATAGAAAGTCTAATACACAGTCCCATAGAAAGTCCCATACACAGCCCCATAGAAAGGCCAATACACAGCCCCTTAGAAAACTCCAATGCACAGACCCATATATAAGTCTAATACACAGCCCCACAAAAAGTCCAATACACAGTCCCATAAAAAGTCTAATAAACAGCCCCCATAGAAGTCCATACACAGCCACATAGAAAGTCCCCTACACCGCCTCATAGAAAGTCCAATACACAGCCCCATAGAAAGTCCCATACACAGCCCCATAAAAAGTTCCAAACACAGTCCCATAGAAAGTCCCATAGACAGACCCATAGAAAGTCCAATACACAGCCCCATAGAAAGTCCATACACAGCCCCACAGAAAGTCCACACAAGCCCCACAGAAAGTCCAATACACAGCCCATAGAAAGTCCCATACACAGTCCCATAGAAAGTCCCATACACAGTCCCATAGAAAGTCCCATACACAGCCCATAATAGAAAGTCCAATACACAGCCCCATAGAAAATCTAAACACCGCCACATAGAAAGTCCAAAACATAGCTCCGTAGAAACTCCAATACACAGCCCCACAGAAAGTCCTATACACAGTCCCATAAAAAGTCTAATAAACAGTCCCATAGAAAGTCCCATACACAGCCTCATAGAAAGTCCAATACACAGACCCATAGAAAGTCCCATACACAGCCCCATAGAAAGTCCCATACACAGTCCCAAGAAAGTCCCATACACAGCCCCATAGAAAATCCAATACACAGCCCCATAGAAAGCCCCATACACAGCCCCATAGAAAGTCCCATACACAGCCCCATAAAAAGTCCCATACACAGCCCCATAGAAAGTCCAATACACAGCCCCATAGAAAGTCCAGTACACAGCCCATAGAAAGTCCCATACACAGACTCATAGAAAGTCCATACACAGCCCATAGAAAGTCCAATACACAGCCCCTAGAAACTCCAATACACAGCCCATATAAAGATCTAATACACAGCCCCAAAGAAAATTCCAATACACAGTCCCATAGAAAGTCCCATACACAGCCCCACCGAAAGTCCATACACAGTCCCATACAAAGTCCCATACACATTCCCATAGAAAGTCCCATACACAGTCCACAGAAAAGTCCATACGCAGTCCCATAGAAAGTCTAATTCACAGCCCCATAGAAAGTCCAATATATAGCTCCGTAGAAACTCCAATACACAGCCCCACAGAAAGTCCTATACACAGTCCCATAAAAAGTCTAATAAACAGTCCCATAGAAAGTCCATTACACAGCCACATAGAAAGTCCCATACACAGCTCATAGAAAGTCCATACACCAGACCCATAGAAAGTCCACACACAGCAGCCCACCATAGAAAAGTCCCACACACAGTCCCATAGAAAGTCCCATACACAGCCCCATAGAAAGTCCATACACGCCCATAGAAAGCCCCATACACAGCCCCAGAAAAGTCCCATACACAGCCCATAGAAAGTCCCATACACAGCCCCATAGAAAGTCCCATACACAGCCCCATAGAAAGTCCATACACAGCCCCATAAAAAGTCCCATACACAGACCCTAGAAAGTCCAATACACAACCCCATATAGAAAGTCCAATACACAGCCCCATAGAAAGTCCCATACACAGCCAAAAGTCTAATACAGCCCCATAGAAATCCCACACACAGTCCCATAGAAAGTCCAATACACAGCCCCACAGAAAGTCCAATACACAGTCCCATAGAAAGTCCCAACACAGTCCCACAGAAAGTCCCATACACAGTCCCACAGAAAGTCCCATACACAGTCCCATAGAAAGTCCAATACCCAGCCTCATAGAAAGGCCAATACACAGCCCCATAGAAAGTCTAATCCACAGCCACCCAATAGAAAACTCAAACACAGCCTCATGAAAAGTCCAATACACAGCCCCATAGAAAGTCCAATACACAGCCGCATTGAAAGTCAATACAAAATCATAGAAAGTCCAACAACACCCATAGAAAGTCCAATCACAGTCCATAGAAAGTCCATACACAGCCCCATAGAAAGGCCAATACACAGCCCCATAGAAAGTCTAATACACAGTCCCATAGAAAGTCCCTCACCATACACAGCCCCATAGAAAGGCCAATACAGAGCCCCATAAAAAGTCTAATACACATCCCCATAGAAAGTCCATACACAGCCCCTTAGAAACTCCAATGCACAGACCCATATAAAGTCTAATACACAGCCCCACAAAAAGTCCAATACACAGTCCCATAAAAAGTCTAATAAACAGCCCATAGAAAGTCCATTACACAGCACATAGAAAGTCCCCTACACCGGCCTCATAGAAAGTCCAATACACAGCCCCATAGAAAGTCCATACACAGCCCCATAAAAAGTTCCAAACACAGTCCCATAGAAAGTCCCATAGACAGACCCCTAGAAAGTCCAATACACAGCCCCATAGAAAGTCCCAAACACAGCCCCATAGAAAGGCCAATACACAGCCCCATAGAAAGTCTAATACCCAGTCCCATAGAAAATCCCATACACAGACCCATAGAAAGGCCAATACACAGCCAATGAGAAAGTCAAGACACGCCCATAGAAAGTCCAATAACAGCCCCTTAGAAACTCCCATACACAGCCCCATAGAAAGTCTAATAAACAGACCAATAGAAAATTCAAATACACAGTCCCATAGAAAGTCCCATACACAGTCCCATAGAATCCATACACAGCCCCATAGAAAGTCCAATACACAGCTTCTTAAAAAGGCCAATACACAGCCCCATACAAAGTCTAATACACAGCCCCATAGAAAGTCCAATACATAGCTCCGTAGAAACTCCAATACACAGCCCCACAGAAAGTCCAACACACACAGTCCATAAAAGTCTAATAAACAGTCCCATAGAAAGTCCATTACACAGCCACATAGAAAGTCCCATACACAGCCCCATAGAAAGTCCAATACACAGACCCATAGAAAGTCCCATACACAGCCCCATAGAAAGTCCCATACACAGCCCCATGAAAGGCCAATACACAGCCCCAAAAAAGTCTAATACACAGCCCCATAGAAAGTCCAATACATAGCCCCTTAGAAACTCCAATGCACATACCCATATAAAGTCCAATACACAGCCCCACAAAAAGTCCAAT
Organism: Hymenochirus boettgeri; assembly: GCA_019447015.1. NCBI lineage: Eukaryota > Metazoa > Chordata > Amphibia > Anura > Pipidae > Hymenochirus > Hymenochirus boettgeri. Next base: position 154,886,020 of record CM033469.1, read on the forward strand.
ACACAGTCCCCTAAAAGTCTAATAAACAGCCCCATAGAAAGTCCATTACACAGCCAATAGAAAGTCCCTAACACCGCCTCATAGAAAGTCCAATACACAGCCCCATAGAAAGTCACATACACAGCCCCATAGAAAGTTCCAAACACAGTCCCATAGAAAGTCCCATAGACAGACCCATAGAAAGTCCAATACACAGCCCCTAGAAAGTCCAATACACAGCCCCATAGAAAGTCCCAAACAAAGCCCCATAGAAAGGCCAATACACAGCCCCATAGAAAGTCTAATGCACAGTCCCATAGAAAGTCCCATACACAGTCCATAGAAAGTCCCATACACAGCCCCTTAGAAACTCCCATACACAGCCCCATATAAAGTCTAATACACAGCCCCAAAAAAGTCCAATACACAGTCCAATAAAAAGTCTAATAAACAGCCCCATAGAAAGTCCCATACACAGCCCCATAGAAAGTCCCAAACACAGTCCCATAGAAAGTCCCATACACAGCCCCATAGAAAGTCCAATACACAGCCCCATAGAAAGCCCCATACACAGCCCCATAGAAAGTCCCATACACAGCCCCATAGAAAGTCCCATACACAGCCCCATAAAAAGTCCCATACCACAGACCCATAGAAAGTCCAATACACAGCCCCATAGAAAGTCCAACACACAGACCCATAGAAAGTCCCACACACAGCCCCATAGAAGTCCCATACACAGCCCCATAGAAAGTCCCATACACAGACCATAGAAAGTCCAATACACAACCCCATAGAAAGTCCAATACACAGCCCCATAGAAAGTCCCATACACAGCCAAAAGTCTATACACAGCCCATAGAAAATTCCAATACACAGTCCCATAGAAAGTACCTACGCAGCCCCACAGAAAGTCCAATACACAATCCCATAGAAAGTCCCATACAACAGTCCCACAGAAAGTCCCATACACAGTCCCACAGAAAGTCCCATACACAGTCCCATAGAAAGTCCAATACCCAGCCTCATAGAAAGGCCAATACACAGCCCCATAGAAAGTCTAAACACAGCCCAATAGAAACTCCAATACACAGCCTCATAGAAAGTCCAATACACAGCCCCATAGAAAGTCCAATACACAGCCGCATTGAAAGTCCCAATACACAAAACTCATAGAAAGTCCAACACACAGCCCCATAGAAAGTCCCATACACAGCCCCATAGAAAGGCCAATACACAGCCCCATAGAAAGTCTAATACACAGTCCATAGAAGTCCCATACACAGCCCCATAGAAAGGCCAATACACAGCCCCATAAAAAGTCTAATACACATCCCCATAGAAAGTCCAATACACAGCCCCTTAGAAACTCCAATGCACAGACCCATATAAAGTCTAATACACAGCCCCACAAAAAGTCCAATACACAGTCCCATAAAAAGTTAATAAACAGCCCATAGAAAGTCCATTACACAGCCACATAGAAAGTCCCCTACACCGCCTCATAGAAAGTCCAATACACAGCCCCATAGAAAGTCCCATACACAGCCCCATAAAAAGTTCCAAACACAGTCCCATAGAAAGTCCCATAGACCACCATAGAAGTCTACACAGCCCATAGAAAGTCCATACACAGCCCCATAGAAAGTCCAAACACGCGCCCATAGAAAAGTCCCACAAAGCACAGCCCCATAGAAAGGCCAATACACAGCCCCATAGAAAGTCTAATACCCAGTCCCATAGAAAATCCCATACACGCACCCATAGAAAGGCCAATACACAGCCCCATAGAAAGTCTAAGACACAGCCCATAGAAAGTTCAATACACAGCCCCTTAGAGACTCCCATACACAGCCCCATAGAAAGTCTAATACACAGACCAAAGAAAATTCAAATGACACAGTCCCATAGAAAGTCCCATACACAGTCCCATAGAAAGTCTAATACACAGACCAATAGAAATTCAAATACACAGTCCCATAGAAAGTCCCATACACAGTCCCATAGAAAGTCCCATACACAGTCCCATAGAAAGTCCAATACACAGCTTCTTAAAAAGGCCAATACAAAGCCCCATACAAAGTTAATACACAGCCCCATAGAAAGTCCAATACACAGTCCCATAAAAAGTCTAATAAAACAGTCCCATAGAAAGTCCCATACACAGCCACATAGAAAGTCCCATACACAGCCTCATAGAAAGTCCAATACACAGATCCATAGAAAGTCCCATACAAAGCCCCATAGAAAGTCCCATACACAGCCCATAGAAAGGCCAATACACAGCCCCATAAAAAGTCTAATACACAGCCCCATAGAAAGTCTAATACACAGCCCCTTAGAAACTCCAATGCACATACCCATATAAAGTCTAATACACAGCCCCACAAAAAGTCCAATACACAGTCCCATAAAAAGTCTAATAAACAGCCCCATAGAAAGTCCATTACACAGCCACATAGAAAGTCCCCTACACCGCCTCATAGAAAGTCCAATACACAGCCCCATAGAAAGTCCCATACACAGCCCATAGAAAGTTCCAAACACAGTCCCATAGAAAGTCCCATAGACAGACCCATAGAAAGTCCAATACACAGCCCCATAGAAAGTCCAATACACAGCCCCCTAGAAAGTCCAATACACAGCCCCATAGAAAGTCCCAAACAAAGCCCCATAGAAAGGCCAATACACAGCCCCATAGAAAGTCTAATGCACGTCCCATAGAAAGTCCAATACAAAGCCCCATAGAAAGTCCAATACACAGCCCCCTAGAAAGTCCAATACACAGCCCCATAGAAAAGTCCCAAACAAAGCCCCATAGAAAGGCCAATACACAGCCCCATAGAAAGTCTAATACACAGTCCCATAGAAAGTCCCATACACAGTTCCCATAGAAAGTCCCATACACAGCCCCTTAGAAACTCCAATACACAGCCCCATATAAAGTTCTAATACACAGCCCAAAAAAGTCCAATACACAGTCCAATAAAAAAGTAATAAACAGTCCCATAGAAAGTCCCAAACACAGTCCCATAGAAAGTCCAATAGACAGACCCATAGAAAGTCCAATACACAGCCCCATAGAAAGTCCAATACACAGCCCCATAGAAAGTCCCAAACACAGCCCCATAGAAAGGCCAATACACAGCCCCATAGAAAGTCTAGAAACTCCAATACACAGCCTCATAAAAGTTAATACAAAGCCCCACAAAAAGTCCAATACACAGTCCCATAAAAAGTCTAATAAACAGCCCCTAAAAAGTTCATTCCACAGCCACATAGAAAGTCCCATACACGCCTCACAGAAAGTCCAATCCACAACCTCATAGAAAGCCCCATACACAGCCGCATAAAAAGTCCCATACACAGCCCCATAGAAAATTCCAATACACAGTCCCATAGAAAGTCCCGTACAGCCCCAAGAAAGTCCAATACACAGTCCCACAGAAAGTCCATTCACAGTCCAATAGAAAGTCCAATACACAGCTTCTTAAAAAGGCCAATACACAGCCCCATAGAAAGTCTAATACACAGCATCATAGAAAGTCCAATACATAGCTCCGTAGAAACTCCAATACACAGCCCCACAGAAAGCCCTATACACAGTCCCATAAAAAGTCTAATAAACAGTCCCATAGAAAGTCCATTACACAGGCCACATAGTAAGTCCCATACACAGCCTCAAGAAAGTCCAATACACAGATCCATAGAAAGTCCCATACACCAGCCCCATAGAAAGTCCCATAAACGTCCCATAGAAAGTCCCATACAAAGCCCCATAGAAAGTCCAATACACAGCCCCATAGAAAGCCCCATACACAGCCCCATAGAAAGTCCCATACACAGCCTCATAAAAAGTCCTACACAGCCCCATAGAAAGTCCAATACACAGCCCCATAGAAAGCAATCCAATCCACAACCTCATAGAAAGCCCCATACACAGCCCCATAGAAAGTCCAATACACCGTCCATAAAAAGTCCAATACACAGCCCATTGCATGTTGAATACACAACCCCATAGAAAGTCCAATACACAGCCCTATAGAAAGTCCCATACACAGCCCCATAGAAAGTCCAATACACAGTCCCATAGAAAGTCCCATACACGGCCCCATAGAAAGGCCAATACACAGCCCCATAGAAAGTCCCATACACGGCCCCATAGAAAGGCCAATACACAGCCCCATAGAAAGTCTAATAAACAGACCCATATAAAGTCCAATACACATCCCCCTACAAACTCCAAACACAGCCCAATATAAAGTCTAATACACAGCCCCACAGAAAGCCCAATACCAAGCCCCACAAAAAGTCCAATACACAGTCCCATAAAAAGTCTAATAAAACAGCCGCCCATAGAAAGTCCCCATAACAGCCACATAGAAAGGTCCAAACACAGCCCCATACAAAGTCCCATCACAGCCCCAAGAAAAGTCCCATACAGTCCCCATAGAAAGCCTACGGCCCATAGAAGGCCCATACACAGCCCCATAGAAAGTCCTACCGGCCCATAGAAGGCCAATACACAGCCCCATAAAGCTAATACACAGACCCATATAAAGTCCAATACACATCCCCCTACAAACTCCAATAACAGCACCATATAAAGTTAATACACAGCCCCACAGAAAGCCCAATACACAGCCCCACAAAAAGTCCAATACACAGTCAATAAAAAGTCTAATAAACAGCCCCATAGAAAGTCCCATACACAGCCTAATAGAAAGTCCAATACACAGCCCCATACAAAGTCCCATACAAAGCCCCATAGAAAGTCCATACACAAGTCCCATAGAAAGTCCCATACACAGCCCCATAAAAAGCATATACACAGACCATAGAAAAGTCCAATTACACAAGCCCATACAAAGAAAGTCCATACACAGCCCAAGAAAAAGTCCATAACGCCATAGAAAGTCCAATACACAGCCCCAAGAAAGTCCAATACACAGCCGCATAAATGTAATTCCCATACACAGCCCCATAGAAAGTTCAATACACAGCTCCATAGAAAGTCCAATACACAGCTCCATAGAAAGTCCAATACACAGCTCCATAGAAAGTCCAATACACAGCCCCATAGAAGTCCAATACACAGCTCCATAGAAAGTTCAATACACAGTCCCATAGAAAGTCCAATACACAGCCCCATAGAAAGTCCACATACACAACCTCATAGAAAGTCCAATCCAACACAGCCCATAGAAAGTCCTAATACACGTCCCAAGAAAGTCCCATACACAGCCCATAAAAGCTCAATACACAGCCCCATAGAAAGTCTAATACACAGTCCCATAGAAAGTCCCATACACAGCCCCATAGAAAGTCTATTACACAGCTCCATAGAAAGTCCAATTCACAGCCCCTAGAAAACTCCAATACACAGCCCCACAAAAAGTCCAATACACAGTCCCATAAAAGTTGTAATAAACAGCCCCATAGAAAGTCCATTACACAGCCACATAGAACACATAGAAAGTCCCATACACAGACCATAGAAAGTCCCAAAAACACAGTCCCAAAGAAAGTCCCATAGACAGACCCATAAAAAGTCCAATACACAGCCCCATCGAATGTCCAATACACAGCCACATAGAAAGTCCCAAATACAGTCCCATAGAAAGTCCCATAGACAGACCCATAGAAAGTCTAATACACAGCCCCATGAAAGTACAATACACATCCCCGTAAGAAGTCCCATACAACAGCTTCATAGAAAGTCCAATACACAGCCCTATAGAAAGTCCAAAAACACAGCCCCATAGAAAGTTCAATCCACACCTCATAGAAAAGCCCATACACAGCCGCAGCCGCATTAAAAGTCCCATACACAGCCCCATAGAAAGTCCAATACACAGCTCCATAAAAGTCCAATACACAGCCCCATTGAAAGTTGATACACAACCCCATAGAAAGTCCAATACACCAGCCCTATAGAAAGTCCCATACACAGCCCCATAGAAAGTCCAATACACAGTCCCATAGAAAGTCCCATACACGGCCCCATAGAAAGGCCAATACACAGCCCCATAGAAAGTCTAATACACAGCCCATAGAAAGTCCAATACACATCCCCCTAGAAACTCCAATACACAGCCCATATAAAGTGCTAATACACAAGCCCCACAGAAAGCCCAATACACAGCCCCACAGGAAAGCCAATACATAGCCCCACAAAAGTCCAATACACAGTCCCATAAAAGTCTAATAAACAGCCCATAGAAAGTCCATACACAGCCACATAGAAAGTCGAATACACAGCCTCATAGAAAGTCCAATACACAGCCCCATAAAAAGTCATATACACAGACCCATAAAAGTCCAATACACAGCCCCAAAGAAAGTCCAATACACAGCCCCATAGAAAGTCCAATACACAGCCCCATAGAAAGTCCAATACACAGCCCATAGAAAGTCCAATACACAACCTCTTAGAAAGAAAAACACAGCCCATGAAGCCAATACACAACCTCATAGAAAGCCCCATACACAGCCGCATAAAAAGTCCATACACAGCCCCATAGAAAGTCCAATTACACAGCTCCATAGAAAGTCCAATACACAGCTCCATAGAAAGTCCAATACACAGCCCCATAGAAAGTCCAATACACAGCCCCATAGAAAGTCTAATACACAGCCCCATAGAAAGTCCAATACATAGCCCCCGTAGAAACTCCAATACACAGCCCCATAGAAAGTCCTATACACAGTCCCATAAAAAGTCTAATAAACAGCGCAAGAAAGTCCATTACACAGCCACATAGAAAGTCCCATACAACCGCCTCATAGAAGTCCAATACACAGACCCTAGAAAGTCCCATATACAGCCCCATAGAAAGTCCCTTACCCAGTCCCATAGAAAGTCCCATACACAGCCCATACCAAGTCCAATACACAGCCCCAAAGAAAGCCCCATACAACAGCCCCATAGAAAGTCCCATACAAGCCCCATAAAAAGTCCCATCCACAGCCTCATAGAAAGTCCAATAAAAGCCCCATAGAAAAGTCCAATACACAGCGCATAGAAAGTCCAATACACAGCCCCATAGAAAGTCCAATACACAACCTCATAGAAAGCCCATACACAGCCGCATAAAAAAGTTCCATACACAGCCCCATAGAAAGTCCAAACACCGCCCCATAGAAAGTCCAATACAAAGCCCCATAGAAAGTCCAATATACAGCCCTTTAGAAAGTCCAATACACAGCCCCATAGAAAGTCCAATACACAGCCCCATAGAAAGTCTAATACACAGCCCCATAGAAAGTCCATTACACAGCCACATAGAAAGTCCCATACACCGCCTCATAGAAAGTCCAATACACAGACCCATAGAAAGTCCCATATACAGCCCCCTAGAAAGTCCCTTTACCAAGTAACAGCCCCATAGAAAGTCCAATACACAGCCCCATAGAAAGTCCCAAACACAGCCCCATAGAAAGGCCAATACACAGCCTCATAGAAAATCTAGAAACTCCAATACACAGCCTCATATAAAGTCTAATACACAGCCCCACAAAAAGTCCAATACACAGTCCCATAAAAAGTCTAATAAACAGCCCCATAAAAAGTTCATTACACAGCCACATAGAAAGTCCCATACACCGCCTCACAGAAAGTCCAATACACAGTCCCATAGAAATTCCAATACACAGCACCATAGAAAGTCCAATCCACAACCTCATAGAAAGCCCCATACACAGCCGCATAAAAAGTCCCATCCATAGCCCCATAGAAAGTCCAATACACAGCTCCATAAAAAGTCCAATACACAGCCCCATTGAAAGTCCAATACACAACCCCATAGAAAGTCCAATACACAGCCCCATAGAAAGTCCCATACACAGCCCCATAGAAAGTCTAATACACAGCCCCATAGAAAGTCTAATACACAGACCCTTAGAAAATTCCAATACACAGTCCCATAGAAAGTCCCGTACAGCCCCACAGAAAGTCCAATACACAGTCCCATAGAAAGTCCCATACACAGTCCCATAGAAAGTCCTATACACTGTCCCACAGAAAGTCCCATTCACAGTCCAATAGAAAGTCCAATACACAGCTTCTTAAAAAGGCCAATACACAGCCCCATAGAAAGTCTAATACACAGCATCATAGAAAGTCCAATACACAGACCCACAGAAAGTCCAATACACAGTCCCATAAAAAGTCTAATAAACAGTCCCATAGAAAGTCCATTACAACACCACAATAGAAAGTCCAGGACACAGCCTCATAGAAATTCCAATACACAGACCCTAGAAAGTCCACACAACACAGCCCCATAGAAAGTCCCACACATCCAACCCCAGTCCCATAGAAAGTCCCATACCAGCCCATAGAAAGCCCCATACACAGCCCCATAGAAAGTCCCATACACAGCCCCATAGAAAGTCCCATACACAGCCCCATAAAAATCCCATCAACAGACCCAAGAAAGTCCCAATACACAGCCCCATAGAAAGTCCAATACACAACCCATAGAAAGTCCCACACACAGCCCCATAGAAAGTCCCATACACAGCCCCATATAGAAGTCCATACCAGCCCATAAAAATCCCAATACACAGCCCATAGAAGTCCAATACACACCCCCATAGAAAGTCCAATACACAGCCCCATAGAAAAGTCCATCACACGCCATAAAGTCCTAATAACAGCCCATAGAAAGTCCATTACATAGCCCATAGAAAGTCCCATACACAAGCCTCAATAGAAAGTCCATACACAGACCCCTAGAAAGTCCCCCAACAACCCCATAGAAAGCCCAACACAGTCCCATAGAAAGTCCATCCCACAGCCCCATAGAAAGCCCCATAGATCCCCAAGCCCCATAGAACGTCCCATACAATCACCCCATATAAAGCCCTAAAGCCCATACACAGCCCATAACAGCCATAAAGTCCAATACACAGCCCCATAGAAAGTCCAATACACAGACCCATAGAAGTCCCACTACACAGCCCCATAAAAGTCCCATACACAGGCCCCATAAAATCCATACATCCCCCATAAAAAATCCCATACACAGACCCATAGAAAGTCCAATACACAACCCCAAAAAGTCCATACACAGCCCCATAGAAGTCCCCAGACCAGCAAAAGTCTAATACACACCCCATAGAAATCCAATACAAGCCCCAAAAAAGTCCCATACCAGTCCCACAGAAAGTCCATACCCGTCCCACATAAAGATCCCATACACAGCCCACATAGAAAGTCCATACCCAGCCTCATAGAAAAGTCAATACAACCGCCATAGAAAGTCTAATCACACAGACCCACAATCAGAAAGGTCCAATACACACGAGCCTCATAGACCATCCAATACACAGCCCCATAGAAAGTCCTCACAGATACAATCACGCCGCATTGAAGAGTCCAATACACCCTATAGAAATCCCAAACACAGCCCCAAGAAAGTCCAATACCAGCTCCCATAAAAGTCCCATACACAGCCCCATAGAAAGGCCAATACACAGCCCCATAAGTCTCAATACCACAGCCCCATAGAAAGTCCATCACAGCCCCATAAGCCCAATACAGTCCCCATAAAGTCCTAACAAATACCAGCCCCAACCTAGAAAGTTCCAATACACAGCCCCTATAGAAACTCCATGCTCACAACCTCCATATAAAGTCTAATACCACAGCCCACAAAAGTCCAATACACAGCCCCAAAAAGTCCATAACATCCCCATAGAAGTCCATCACAGCCACATAGAAAAGTCCCCTAACACCCGCCTCATAGTCCAATACACAGCCCCATAGAAGTCCCATACACAGCCCATAAAAGTTCCAAACACCATCCCATAGAAAGTCCCATAGACAACCAGTCCCCAGCCCCAGAAAGTCCAATACAACACAGCCCCACAGAAGTCCAATCCAAGTCCCATAGAAAGTCCCATACACAGCCCCACGAATCCATACACCGTCCCCATAGAAATCCCATACACAGTCCCATCAGAAAGTCCCATACACAGTCCCCAACTACAGTCCCATAAAGTCCCATACACAGTCCCATAGAAAGTCCCATACCACATCCCCATAGAAAGGCCAATACACAGCCTCATAGAAAGGCCAATACACAGCCCATAGAAAATCTAAATACACACCCCATAGAAATGTCCAATACATCAGCTCCGTAGAACTTCCAATACACAGCCCCAGAAAGTCCTATACACACCCATAAAAGTCAAAAACAGTCCATAGAAAGTCCATACACAGCCCATAGAAAGTCCCATACACAGCCTCATAGAAATCCATACACAGACCCTAGAAAGTCCCATACACAGCCCCATAGAAAGTCCCATACACAGCCCATAGAATCCCATACACAGTCCCCATAAAAAGTCCCCATACACAGCCCCATAGAAAGTCCAATACCACCGCCCAGAGAAAGTCCATCACAGCCCAGTAAAAGTCCCATACACAGACTCCATAGAAAGTCCAATACCAGCCCCTAGAAAGTCCAATACCAGCCCCAGCAACTCAATACACTGCCCTATAAAGTCCTAATACACAGCCCCACAAAAAGTCCATACACAGTCCCATAAAGTCTAATAAACAGCCCCATAAAAGTCCATTACACAGCCACATAAAGTCCCCATACACGCAACCGCCGCATAGAAAGTCCAATACACACCCCATAGAAAGTCCCTACACAGCCCCCCATAAGAAAGTCCCCAACACAGCCCCATAGAAGTCCAAAAACAACAGCTCCTAGAAAGCCCCCTACAACAGCCCCATAAAAGTCCACTACACAGCCCCATAAAGTCATAATCACAGCCCAAGAAAGTCCATACAACCACCCATAGAAGCATCCCGCAGAGTCATACCACACCCATAGAAAGTCCATACACAGCCCCATAGAAAATTCCATACACATCCCCATAGAAAGTCCCATACACACCCCACAAACCCAAAATCCAATACACAGTCCCATAAACAAGTCCCATACCAGTCCAAGAAAGTCCCATAACACAGTCCCACAGAAAGTCCAATACGCATCCCATAGAACGTCTAATACAACAGCCTCATAGCAAAGGCCACCCACTAGAAAGTCTATTCACAGCCCCATAAAAGTCCATATAATAGCCTCCGTAGAAACTCCAAGTACACACCCCACAGAAAGTCCTATACCACAGTCCCATATAAAAGTCCATAAACAGTCCATAAAGCCCATTACACAGCCACATAGAAAGTCCCATACACACCTCATAGCAATTACCAATACACAACGACCCCTAGAAAGTCCCACCAGCCCCATAAAAGTCCCACAACACAGCCCATAGAAAGTCCAATACACAGCCTCCATAGAACGTTACCATACACAGCCCCATGAAAGTCCATACACAGCCCCATAGAAGTCCCGAATACACATTCCCCATAGAATGTCCCATCCACACACCTCCTAGAAAGTCCCTAATACACAGACCCATAAAAGTCCCTACAACAGACCCTAGAAAGTCCAATACACAGACCCCTAGAAATCCCACACACAGCCCCATAGAAAGTCCCATACACAGCCCCATAGAAAGTCCTATAACACAGTCCCATAAAAAGTCCCATACATACAGCCCATGAAAGTCCAATACAACAGCCCACATAAGAAAGTCCAATACACAGCCCCATAGAAGTCCTAACACCAAAAGTCTCTAATACACAGCCCCATAGAAATCCAATACACAGTCCCATAGATAAGTCCAATACCAGCCCCACAGAAGTCAATACACATCCCCAATAGAAAGTCCCATACCAGTCCCAAGAAAGTCCCATACACAGTACCCACGAAAGTCCCATACACAGTCCCAATAGAAAGTCCCAAGTAACACAGCCCATAGAATGCCATACACAGCCCATAGAAGTCTAATATCACAGACCCATAGAAATCCAATACACAGCCTCATAGAACGTCCAATACACAGCCCCATAGAAGTCCCAATACACAGCCCTTGAAGTCCAATACAACAAGACCTCATAGAAAGTCCAACACCAGCCCCATAGAAAGTCCAATCACAGTCCCATAGAAAGGTCCCATCCACAGCCCCATATCCCATAAACAGTTGCCCTATACACAGCCCAATACATAGAAAGTCTAAATACACAGCCCATAGAAAAGTCCCATACACAGCCCCATAGCAAAGGCCAATACACAGCCCCTAAAAGTCTATACACACAGCCCCATAGAAAAAGTCCAATACACAGCCACTCTAAAACTCCAATGCCACACCCATATAAAGTCCTATACACAGCCCCACATAAAGTCCAATACACAGTCCATAAAAAAGTCTATATCAACATCCCATAGAAAGTCCCATTACACAGCCCATAGCAAAGTCCCCATACAAACACAAAACACACCCGCCTCATAGAAAGTCCAATACACAGCCCATAGAACCCATACACACCCCATAAAAAAGTTCCAAACACAGTCCATAGAAGTCCCATAGACAGACCCATAGAAAGTCCAATACACAGCCCCATAGAAAGTCCAATACCGAGCCCCATAAAAGTCCAATACACAGCCCCATAGAAGTCCCAAACACAGCCCCATTGAAAGGCCAATACACAGCCCCTAGAAAGTCTAATACCCATCCCCTAGAAAGTCCCATACACAGCCCCATAGAAAGCTAAACACAGCCCATAGAAGTCCATACACCCCTAGAACTCTCATACACAGCCCCATAGAAAGTCTAATACACAGACCAATAGAAAATTCAAATACACAGTCCCATAGAAAGTCCCATGCACAGTCCCATAGAAAGTCCATACACAGTCCCATTGAAAGTCCTATACACAGCCCACAGAAAGTCCCATACACAGTCCCATAGAAAGTCCAATACACAGCTTCTTAAAAAGGCCATCACAGCCCCATAACAAAGTCTAATACACAGCCCCATAGAAAGTCCAATTACATAGCTTCCGTAGAACTCCAATACACACCGCCCCACAGAAAGTCCAATACACAGTCCCATAAAAAGTCTAATAAACAGTCCCATAGAAAGTCCATTACACAGCCACATAGAAAGTCCCATACACAGCCTCATAGAAAGTCCAATACACAGTCCATGAAAGTCCCATACACAGCCCATAGAAAGGCCAATACCCAGCCCATAAAAATTCTTATACCACAGCCCCATAGAAAGTCCAATACACAGCCCCTTAGAAAATCCACTGCACATACCCATATAAAGTCTAATACACAGTCCCCACAAAAAGTCCATACACATCCCCTCTAAAAAGTCTAATCAAACAGCCCCCATAAAAGTCCATTACACAGCCACATAGAAAGTCCCATACCACCGCCTCAAGTAGAAAGTCCATACAACAGCCCCATAGACCAGTTCCCCATACACAGCCCCATAGAAAGTTCCCAAACACAGTCCCCATAGAAATTCCCATAGACAACCATAAAGTCCAATACACAAAGCCCCATAAAGAGTCCCATACACAGCCCCCCGAAAGTCAATACACAGCCCATAGAAAGTCCCAAACAAAAGCCCCATAGAAAGGCCAATACACAGCCCCATAGAAAGTCTAACACAGTCCCATAGAAAGTCCCATACACAGTCCCATAGAAAGTCCATACACAGCCCCTTAGAAACTCCAATACACAGCCCCATATAAGTCTAATACACAGCCCCAAAAAAGTCCAATACACAGTCCAATAAAAAGTCTAATAAACAGCCCCATAGAAAGTCCCATACACAGCCCCATAGAAAGTCCCAAACACAGTCCCATAGAAGTCCATAGACAGACCCATAGAAAGTCCAATACACAGCCCCATAGAAAGTCCAATACACAGCCCCATAGAAAGATCCCAAACACAGCCCCATAGAAAGAGCCAATACACAGCCATAGAAAATCTAGAAACTCCAATACACAGCCTCATATAAAGTCTAATACAACAGCCCCACAAAAAGTCCAATACACAGTCCCATAAAAAGTCTAATAAACAGCCCCATAAAAAGTTCATTACACAGCACACAAAGTCCCCATACACCGCCTCACAGAAGTCCAATCCACAGTCCCATAGAAACTCCAATACACAGCACCATAGAAAGTCCAATCCACAACCTCATAGAAGCCCCATACACAGCCGCATAAAAAGTCCCATCCATAGCCCCATAGAAAGTCCCAATACACAGCTCCATAAAAGTCCAATACACAGCCCATTGAAAGTCCAATACACACCCCATAGAAGTCAATACCACAGCCCCATAGAAAGTCCCATACACAGCCCCATAGAAGTCTAATACACAGCCCCATAGAAAGTCTAATACACACCCTTAGAAATTCCAATACACAGTCCCATAGAAAGTCCCGTACAGCCCACAGAAGTCCCATACACAGTCCCATAGAAAGTCCCATACACAGTCCCATAGAAAGTCCTATACACGGTCACAAAAGTCCCATTCACAGTCCAATAGAAAGTCCAATACACAGCTTCTTAAAAAGGCCATACACAGCCCCATAGAAAGTCTAATACACAGCATCCTAGAAAGTCCATACCACAGACCCACGAAAGTCCAATACACATTCCCATAAAAAGTCTAATAAACTTCCCATAAAATTCCATTACCCATCCCATAGTAAGTCCCACACAGCCCTCATAAAAGTCCCATACACAGATCCATAGAAAGTCCCATACACAGCCCCATAGAAAGTCCCATAAACAGTCCCATAGAAAGTCCCATACAAAGCCCCATAGAAAGTCCAATACACAGCCCCCATAGAAAGCCCCATACACAGCCTCATAGAAAGTCCAATACACAGATCCATAGAAAGTCCCATACACAGCCCCATAGAAAGTCCCATACACAGCCTCATAAAGTCCCATACACGCCCCATAGAAAGTCCAATACACAGCCCCATAGAAAGTCCAATCCACACTCATAGAAAGCCCCCATACACAGCCCCGCATAAAAAGTCCCATACACACCCCATAGAAAGTCCAATACCACAGCTCATAGAAAGTCCAATACACAGCTCCATAGAAAGTCCAATAAACAGCCCCATAGCAATCAGCCGCCCCTAGAAAGTCTAATACACAGCCCCATAGAAACTCCAATACACAGCCCCATAGAAAGTCCTATACCCAGTCCCATAAAAAAGTCTAATAAACAGCGCCATAGAAAGTCCATTACACAGCCACATAGAAAGTCCCATACACCGCCTCATAGAAAGTCCAATACACAGACCCATAGAAAGTCCCATACCAGCCCCATAGAAATCCCTTACCCAGTCCCATAGAAAGTCCACATACACAGCCCATAGAAAGTCCAATACAAAGCACCCCATGAAGTCCAACACAGCCCCATACCAAGTCCAAATACACAGCCCCAAAGAAAGCCCATACACACCCCATAGAAAGTCCCATACACACGCCCCATAAAAAGTCCCATCCACAGCCTCATAGAAAGTCCAATAAACAGCCCCATAGAAAGTCCAATACACAGCCGCATAGAAAGTCCAATACACAACCTCATAGAAAGCCCCATACACAGCCGCATAAAAAGTTCCATACACAGCCCCATAGAAAGTCCAATACACCGCCCCATAGAAAGTCCAATACAAAGCCCCTAGAAAGTCCAATATACAAGCCCTTTAGAAAGTCCAATACACAACCTCATTCAAGGTCCAATACACAGCCCCATGGAAAGTCCCAATACACAGCCCCATAAAGTCCAATACACAGCCCCATAGAAAGTCCAATACACACCACATTAAAAGTCCAACACACAACCCCATAGAAAGTCCAATAAACAGCCTATAGAAAGTCCCATACACAGCCCCATAGAAATTCCAATACAAAGTCCCATACACAGCCCCATAGAAGCAATACACAGCCCCATAAAAATCTAATACACAGCCCCATAAAAGTCCAATACACAGCCCCTTGGAAACTCCAATACACAGCCCCATATAAAGTCCAATACACATTCCCATAAAAGTCTAATAAAAGCCCCATAGAAAGTCCCTTACACAGCCACATAGAAAGTCCCATACACCGCCTCATAGAAAGTCCAATACACAGCCCCATAGAAAGCCCCATACACCCTATAGAAAGTCCCAAACACAGTCCCATAGAAAGTCCATACAACAGCCCCATAAAATCAATACACAGCCTCATAGAAAGTCCAATACACAGCCCCATAGAAAGTCCAATACACAGCCCCATAGAAAGTCCAAATACACAACCTCATCGAAGTCAATACACAGCCCCATAGAAAGTCCAATACAGAACCTCATAGAAAGCCCCATACACAGCCCATAAAAAGTCCCATACACAGCCCCATAGAAAGTCCAATACACAGCTCCATAGAAAGTCCAATACACAGCCCCATAGAAAGTCCAATACACAGCCTCATAGAAAGTCCAATAAACAGTCCCAATGAAAGTCCAATACACAGCACCATAGAAAGTCTAATACAAAGCCCCATAGAAAGTCCAATACACAACCTCATAGAAAGCCCAATACACAGCCCTATAGAAGGTCCCATACACAGTCCCATATAAAGTCCCATACACAGCCCCATAGAAAGTCCAATACACAGCCCCATAGAAAGTCCAATACACAACCTCATAGAAAGTCCAATACACAGTCTTAAACACAAATGTGCCTTTCTGTGCAGCCTGAACACTTAAAGGAGAACTAAACCCAAATTTTTACCCTCTATAAAGTATCCCCTCTAAAACCGCAACATCCCACTATAGTAAATAGAATTAAAGTAAATGTAACCCCTTTTGAAGAACTGGGATTGGCTAGAGGCTGCTAGTGGTTGTAACCAACTGTACAAGTTACAAGTTCTCTACTACATATATATATTGGCAATGCCCTATGATTATACCCCTTTGGGAGTTTGTTAAAAAATAACACGTTACGATATTTACTATCACTGAAACACAAGACCCCATATACCCTGGGGTCTACAGACTGCCCAGCCGGTGGAACTGGGTGGAGGTGAGTATTGTTCTACATTCAGTACCATTTCTTATGTTAAAAATTAACTCAAACTGATAAATAAACTACTAGTCAAGGTTGTATAAACACAATAATGCCTTAGATGTCATACATGATGCCTACCTACAAATTGATTTAGAGCCTCATAGAAGTCCAATACACAGTCCCATACACATATGTTCCTTTCTGTGCAGCCTGAACACTTAAAGGAGATCTAAACCCACATTTTTACACTCCATAAAATATCCCCTCTAAAACTGTAACTTCCCACTACAGTAAATAGCATTAAAGTAAATGTAACCCCTTGAAGAACTGGTTGAAATAACTGTATATGTAGAGTGACTGGCCACACCCCTAAACTCAGTCACATGCTCCCTTGCCTAATCTATCCTGTAAAAGGATTGGCTAGAGGCTGCTAGTGGGTGTGACCAACTGTACTGTTTCAAGTACTCTACTACATATATATGTTGACAATGTCCAATGATTATACCCCTTTGGGATTTTGTTAAAAAATTACACATTATGATATTTACTATAACCGAAACACAAGACCCCATACACTGGATATTGGGACTTCCTGTGCCACAACTGAATAACACCTTTTCATTATTGTCTGCACACATCCTAACAGCCACTATACACCTCATCGCTAAGTTCTGGAAACAACAGTCCTCTCCTTCAATACAAGATCTCCTTCATTAAATAGCTTATGTCAGAAACATGGAGTACTTGACTGCCCTATTAAACAATAAGCTTCATAAGTTCAGTAAGGTATGGTCACCCTGGGACTTATATATGGATGTAGGATTATCCTTTTTTTAAATTGTTTGAAAACAAAAGGTGATTGACTGATGGTCTCACTTTTAACTCCGCCAAAGTACTGACTGAGGCCCCCTTTAATTTATGTTCCTCAATATTTCTATAACTTTGTCACTGGTCTTAATAAAAACACTGAACTCTTTTCCTATACCAGAAGCTGAACTTAAGCCAAATTAACTTTACTCATTCTCCTCCCACCCCTCAATAAATGTTTGAATATTAAGATATTGTTACACTGTATAATTTAATTACTTGTCATTTTCTAATCTATTGTACTGAGATATATTATCATAGTATTCCTGTTTTCTGTTTACCTTATTCTAGATTCAATAAAAACTAAAAAAAAAACTTAACTCAAACAAAACACAGCATTTTCTGCAAATATCTCAGGAGTCAAGAACTTCAAGTAAGTATTACAGAGGATAGAAGGTATTCCCAGCGGTGAGGACCTGGCAGTTTAGGTCCTCACCCTGGGTTCTACAGACTGCCCAGCCAGTGGAACTGAGTGGAGGTGAGTATTGTTCTCCTTTAAGAACCATTTCTTATGTTCAAAATTAACTCAAATGGATAATTAAACTAATAGTCTAGATTGTATAAACGCAATAATGCCTTAGATGTCATACATGACGCCTGCTTACAAATTGATTTAGAGGTAAGAATATCCATCTAAAGGCACATACTTAGAAAGATTTATTTACTCAATGTAATATCCACTGATTTGATTATATCTATGAAAATAAGATACTTGGGGACATATTTATATTTTGCCATCACAATTGTAGATCTACGACTGTGATCGTAGATTAATGATTGGCCATACAATACCATTGTGGTATTTTAGTATGTTCCTTCTTTTATTAATACGTTTTTATTAGTAAGTTCGCATTTATTATGATCATTAGTTAGTTCGAAATTGTACTTTTACGACATCAAATCGTACTTCTATGATAACCCACAGTACTGCAAATTTGCTTACCTTTTACTTTCCCGTAGGGTATTAACAGATCTGGAAGATAAGCTTAGCGAACAAAAAAAATTGCATTGTCCTGCTTGTACTTACTTAGTTTATGGATAATTATCCATTTATTGATTTTCACCTTCTGCTTTCCAGAACTATGGACTGGTAATAATGCTGGGCAGCAGTAGGGGCAGAAGGAAAGAGTGGTATAATGAAATTGGTTAGAGGTTAAGGTGGTTTAGTTGCCCTTAAAACTGAAGTTGATTTCTGAATGGAATTTACAAAAAAAAAGGTAATAAAATTAGGTTAAAAAAGTTCAAATCAAGTCTTTTTTAAAGCCACAATAAATCGAAATATTATCGCTAGCGGTAATGTAATATATTTTGATTCTTACCTAACAGTACAGGAAATTCTTTCTCTGCTTTTTGTAGTGAGGCTGATCGTATCCTGTGGTGTTTTATTGCTTTTCATTAAATGGAATACAGTATTTGTTCAAACGATCTCCTGTCCTCTTTTCATTAGATACCCAAGTGGCCAAATGAACCTTTGCACAGACAAAAGGGAAATATATTATATGAATATGAAATATTTAAAATGATATGAAAAGACTATTACCATTGCTAGTGAAATTCCTTTTCAATTTTCTAATGAGGTTAATAAGCTCCCTTGAAACCTTCCTCGGAGCCTTTTCACTTTCTTTCATGCTTTCTATTTCTTACTTATTCAGAAGAGATCCAGACTCTATATTGAGAGTTCATCTCAATAGTGATTTAAAGGAGCAGTAAGGTATAACATGTTGTATTAATATTAAAAATTAAAAAAGTATTAAAAAATAAAAGCACAGATGGTACAAATATGCCAGAATATCAGAATATATGTCAATATGACAGACGTTGCAAGGACTAATTGAGCTATTTTCTTTGTACAAGCTGCAGCCTTGCTTCCTGGAAGCTGACAGTCAATCATGGTACAGAGATCATCCCTCTGGACACAGTGCGCTTTTTGTGTAAACAAATGCCACTAACAATGATACATTTGTTTGCTTTTCATACAAAAATATAGTAATATTTGCAGATTATTTTTTGTTAGCATGGATGTTAACAGAATATTAATATTTCAGTAAAATTAAGTAAGTCTGGAGAAATCAAACCTGCAATCTTCTATACTGTCTTGCTAAATTTAAGCATTCTACCTCTATCCCACAAGGGCTACTAGGTACGTGTACTAGTACATGTAGAATGTTTATCTTTTGCAAGGAACAAAATAAAAACCAAAAAAAAGTAAAGCCTGGGGAATTGAACGTGTGTCCCAATGGTCTGATTGTTTCCAAAACCAGCACTTTAGCAGTGAGCACCATTGCACAAGAAAAAATGTTAGTAAAATCAATTGACTATTTTGTATTGCTCCAGAAAGGCATCAGCAATTCACCCTGCTTGGTATATATAAAGTTTGTACATATGTGGAAACTTTATATTTTTATAGAAGCATGAGTGAAACAAAGAAACAAAAAAAGCAATAAATCAGGCAGTAGACTATTTTGTATTGTTTCAGGGGAAACTTGTGACTCCTTGGGTTGTGTGTTCCAAAAAACTAATATGGGGGCTGCTTATGGGGGCTGCTTCAGGTGGCAGTACAAAGGTTCTTGAGGACTTAAAGTGCTAGGTACTACTGGATTTAGCCTGTTTGATCAGAACAAAGCTGTCAAACTTTGCTCTGTGTGGCTAACTCGCTAGCAAAAGTCATAAAGGAACACAACAATCCAATCTTCTAAAGACCTGTCACTTCTTTTTTAATATTGAGTTTGCTAATTTGCTTCAGGGTATATCCAGTCAAAAAAAACAAACCTTTTCATATAAATGCAGAGCACCCCCTCAAATCCCAGTTTTAAAGAAATGCCAAAGATGCCCCTGAAGGGAGCAGTCCCTCGCCGCTCCTCCTCTGTGGCCTACAGATGCTCTACTTCCTGGTTGCAGTTGACAGTTAAGGCAAAATGTGATGCCCAATTGCCTGACAACTGCGACCAGGGAGTAGAATGGCTGACAGTGCAGAGGCTTTCTGCTCCTGTTTTTGCTCAAAACAAGCTCAAACAGGAGCAGGGGACAGCGCCCAGGCAGCAAGTGACCGGGTTAGGTAAGTCCCTTCAGGCGCATCTTTGGCATTTCTTTATAATGTGAAACTGGGGTTTGAGGGGTGCTCTTTTTTTGACTGGAGATGCCCTTTAAAGGTCCTAGTAGTTGCCTTGAATTTTGCTTCTTCGCAACATCTTCAAGGATTTAAAATACATACTGTATGAGATGCAAGCCTATTTACCAACAGTTAGCATAGCTTTAAAAGAAGGGAATAACAGCATCTGTGTTGCACATTTGTGTCAACACAACTTTTTAAAGCCAGCAGACAGCTATATATATATGTGTATGTATATACAAAAGAACAATGTCCGATGCACCACTCCTTTGCTTTTAATTAAATTTTATTTACATGTGCTAATATGGCAGCAACGTTTCGGAACTCTCTTGTTCCTTTATCAAGCTAAGTAACAAATACTATTGACATAGCACACACTTTTAACAGTTGATCCAATCACATGATCCAACTAATTGGTCAGATGATATAGTTAACAAGTTCAATACGTATATACTCAAATATAAGTTGATCCGAGTATAAGTCGAGGTACCTATTTTTACCTGAAAAATTTGTAAAAACTGATTGACTCTAGTATAAGCCGAGGGTAGAAATTAGTTGCCCTTTAAATGGACACCAGAATTCCCATACATGAATCCCATACAGTACCAGCCACATCCAGTACCAGTAACCCCCAATTCCTTGGCACTCCAGATGTTTGGAAACTACAACTTTCAGTTTCAGTTTCTAAACATGTGGAGTGGCAAGGTTCAGTAAACTTTTAATTAAGCTTACCATTATTTACAATTCTCCTGAACCCCATATTGTAAAGGGCCCTGACCCCCATATAGTAAAGGGCCCTCTGACCCCCATATAGTAAAGGGTTCTCTGACCCCATATAGTAAAGGGCCCTCTGACCCCATATAGTAAAGGGCCCTCTGACCCCCATATAGTAAAGGGCCCTCTGACCCCCATATAGTAAAGGGAGTGTTCCATTTGAGTCACTGGTTTTGTATGTATATAAGATTTTTTTTGGGGGGAAGGGCTGTTTTATAGTGTGTTATGCTCATATTGCTGGGTTAATGTTAAATAATATCTGACTGGTTGAGTCAAAATTAGCACCATTTTACTGCAAATCATAAACATAAAATCACTCAATCGCTTCATAAAACACAAGCAATAAAGATGATGGGAGCACACACTATTCCTCAGAAAATCTGTTTATTCACATCACACAAACGTACAGCATTTCAGAGAACACTATCAGGGAGATTCAATAAAAGTTCTTATCGTTAAAAATGGTGCTAATTTTGCCTCAACCAATTAGATGTTAGCTTTTAAATGTTAAATAATATCTGACTGGTTGAGTCAAAATTAGCACCATTTTGTAAAAAAAAGTTACCAAATATCAATGTCCTGAATCAAACGGTATGCCCTATGTATGATTACACACGCAAACTGTGAATCAACTAGCCACAAAGTGAGCCAATGAACAATGGCCTAATTACAGCAATTTATCAGATTTGTCAGACAAAACACCCCTCTATATTAGAAATACCCCCCAAAAACTATATATTCTTGGAATCTACACACCTTCAGCTACACAATGGTGTGATTCTTTATGCATACCACCAATGTTTGGCGCGCAGTTTCATGTAAAATTTAGCTTTTTTACCAGATTTTCAGGAAAAATACCATGTCATGTAAAAAAAACGTAACAATTATCAATCTTCCAAATGCCCTGAATCAAACGGTATGCCATATGAGGGGATGTACACAGGGACGTGGCACCAACTAGCTCAAATGGGACGCATGCACAAAGTGTAATTACAAGAAAAAAATCAAAGTGCTCTGTAATTTCAAACAGCCCCAAAACTGGAAAATGCCCCCACACAAATAAAACCCCCCACTAAATATCAACCTCCCAAAAGTTCTGAATCAAACGTTTGCCATATGTGTGGATGCACACAGAGACGTGGCCACAAACTAGCTCAAATGGGACGCATGCACAAATGCAATTACAAGAAAAAATCAAAGTGCTCTGTAATTTGAACAGCCTACACTTTTTCTAAGGAAACAGTTCCGAAACATGGAAATTCCCCCCACAAACTATATATTTTTGGAATCTACAAAACTTCAGCTACGTTACGATGCCTTGCTTTCATACATACATGAAGAATTCCAGAACCAGTGATCCAAAGAAACTCTGGTTTTTAGGAGGTTTTGTGAAAAAAATAAAATAAGATGATTCAAGGGTAGAAATCCTACCTAAACCTTTTGGCAAGCAAAAAAACCCAATAAATGTCAATCTCCCACAATCCTGCATCAAACGGTATGCCATATGTGTGGGTGCACACAGAGACGTGGCCACCAACTAGCTCAAATGGGACGCATGCACAACTGTAATTACAAGAAAGAAATCAAAGTGCTCTGTAATTTCAACAGTCTACACTTTTTCAGAGGAAACGGCTCTGAAACTTAGAATACCCCACACAAACTATATATTTTTGGAATCACACACTTCAGCTACGTTACAGTGCCATGCTTTCAATATCATGAAGAGTTCCAGACACAGTACTCCATAGAACTCACAGTACTCCAAAAAACCACTAATGGCAATCTCCACATGTCCTGAATCCAACGGTATGCCATAGTGTGGTGCACACAGAGACGTGCCCACAACTAGCTCAAATGGGACACATGCACAAGTCCAATTACAAGAGAAAAAAGTCAAAGTGTTCTGTAATTTGAACAGCCTAATCAACTTGGAAATACCCCCACAAACTATTATTTTGGAAGCTACACACCTCAGCTTCGTGATGGTATCATGCTTCATATATACATGAAGAATTTCAGATGCTTATTCATAGAACTCCGTGCTTTTAGGAGATTTTGTGAAAAAATAAAATAGGAGGACTCAATGGTTGAAATCCTACCTAAACCCATGGCAAGTAAAAAAAAAACACTAAATGGCAATCTCCCACATATCCTGAATCAAACTGTATGCCATATGGGTGGGTGCAAACAGAGACGGGCCACCAACTAGCTCAAATGGGATCCATGCGCAATTGCATTACAAGAAAAAATTAAAAAAAAAAAACAACCCCCCCCACCCTATCCCACTCCCTCTTTAGTGGTATTTTAGTGAAAACCAGTTAGTACGGAGAGTCACACAAGTTTTTGCACACTTTACTGATCCTAAAAATTCAATCCGGTCTTTTTTTGGTACCTCTGCAAAATTTCCTACTAAAATAGGCTTAGTTCCCTTGAAATCCAACAAATAAATGATCGCATTTAGTTTACCAATATCACGGGGACATTGGGAAGCTTGGAGAAGACAAAGTTTTTTGCTAATTTATAGTTTTAGGGTAAAAAAAAAGTGTGTGTATCACTTTAAGATTTTTTTTGTGTGCATTCCCCTTTTTTTTGGGGATCATTCCCAAAGATGATCACCAAATCATCTTGGTAATGATAACGAACTTGGAATACGGGCATAAATGCCCGTTTTCCAATTCGAAAACCGATCAGAAAAATCACTTCCCGGATATCATTTTCAGGAAGTGATTTTTCATTCATTGGCAAAGATCAATAATTTGGTGATCAGAAGTGATCACCAAATTTTGATCTCTGTCCCCATTTTTTTCTAAGTCTTCGCTAAGTAGCAAAGACTTGTACTATACAGGTACTATACAGGTACTATAAGGTACTGCAGCATGATCTGAATGGAGATCACACTGCAGTACCTCCACTAGACCACACAGGGGCAGCATCTTTCCTCTCTTAGGGAAGACCCCGTGAAGGAGGAAGCTCAGTGATGTCACCGGGGTCTCTCTTTCCAGAAAGAAGACCTCCTCCTCTCTTCCTCCACGTGGGACCGGGCTGCAGAACGCGGGACCCGGCTAAAGGTACTGCTATCTTCCGATCCCCCCCTCGGATTTGGACACAACCGAGGGAGGATCAAGGGGGCTAGGGGGGCAGTTGAATACTGCCCCCTGATCGCCCTAGCGGGGTGCAATTTTTTTGGGGACCACTTAAAGCCACAGAACGTATATTCACCACTCTGTGGCAGTTTGAGTATTCACTGCACAGATCGTGAATATACGATCTGTGGCAGTAGAAGGTTTAAATGTAAATGTTTGACAAACAAAAAGGCATGCATGGCTGTTCACATGTTAAATAGCGCACGCAGAAACAGAATGAATCATGTTTGCACAGAGCCTAATTGATATGTGTGTGTTTGTAAGTTTTAAAGGGATACTAAACTGTCATATATATGTATCCTTGCAAATGTATCACAGTATTCACGGGGATTGCATTACTATCTTTAATATTGGGCAAAGGATAGAAGAAAAGTATAGTGTACCACCAGAATGTCAAGTATGCTTTGAATGTTTTCATTCATCAAGGTCATGGTAAAGCAGTGGTATTCAGTTAAATCATCAGTTCTTAAAGAAGTTTTGATAGTCATCTGACTGGCTTTCTCAATTCAGAATGACTTGTACAGGAATTTGTTGGTAATAACTACCAGGAAGGTCCCAATCAGCATTTAATTAAAATACTGTAGATGAGGGGGATAACAAACAGGCAAACAGCAGAATAACTGCAATTGGTATTTTTTATTAAATGTGGTTATACCACAACATGTTTCGGGGCACATGGACCCTTTCTCAAAAAATGGTCCATGTGACCTGAAAAAAAGCGTGGTGAGGATACCTTTACATCCTCCTCAGGAGTCTGTTTATAAAAGGAAGAAACTATCTTCCCACCACAGGCTGAGGCGAATATAAGCCCTATTAAGTGCCCCAAACCTGGGCAAAAATGTTTATATAAATGAAACATGGTGGTGTGTTTCTAAATTTTATCACCCCAATGTGTCCTCACAAAAGCTCTATGACGCTGTTTGAGCAGACACCATAGAGAGAGATCACCAAAAAAAAACATGTTACTTTACAGTAGATTGGGACTCTAAAACTGTGTCCAGGTCCTCTCTTCTCAGAAAGGGACAATTAGGGAGCTTCAAATGGCTTGCGTGGGGTTTGCTGGCAAGGAACCAGAGGTTTTCAAGTGTGCCCAGCTGGCATTCAGGTCCACGCTAGCCAAAGAAAGGGTCACAGACCCTGTTTTGTTATCACTTTCCAGCAACATTTCCCATTCACAATCCTCATTAGACCATATGCTGCGTTATGTTCAGTGCAAAATTGTGAGACGTGTCAGGGCCACTGTTCATGCTGTCCAAGACAGAAAAGGAGAGTAATCTCATGTGTAATCTAACCAACAAGTTCCGCAGATTCTGATTGGTTACAATCAGATTCTTCCAGAAAGAATCTGATTGGTATACTAGCCAATCAGATCCTTTCCAGTCAGAAATGGTTACAATGAGATTCTTTCCAGAAAGTATGACTGGTTAGTATACCAATCAGATTCTTTCTAAAAGAATCTGATTGTAACCAATTCTGATTGGTTACAATCAGGTTCTTCCAGAAAGAAACTGATTGGTTAGTATGCAACCAATTCTGATTGGTTTACTAACTAGAACGGATTTTATTAGTTTTGTCCATCTGTAATACGGACCAGTCCATCCATTTGTTACTCTCTTCCAAAACGACATTACTTAAAGCAACCAGCAGGGCAGCTCTTTTTTATAGGTCAGACTTTTAATCACATTTCTAATATAAGAAGGACTCATTGGCTCACCTCTGCAGGTATGGTAGAGCTTGCCCCTAAGTCCCATCAATTCCCTTATTTGGAATTTAGCTTGGTGCTGAATTAAAACAGGATATCAAGGTCAGATATAAAGCCAAGAATTAATTTCCCGATTTAAAAAAAAGGAGACCTTCCTTTTCAAATAAGAAGCAGTCCCAGAGCAGCATAATCTTGCAAACTGTTTTCAGGTAGGCACCCCTTCGTTCTTACACAATTCCTTCAGCAAAATTTTATCCTGCCTCAGAGGCAATATGTTTGGGTCTGCAAAATAATAAAAAGGGGCCTTTCCCTTAACCTTCTGAATTTTCCCCAGGACTCATATACACGAGAGTTTAGTATCCTTTTATTGGTATTATCACAGGGCAAGGTAGGGGAAAGGTAGAACTCTCTTGCCCATTAAAGAAGGGTTGGAATTCACATTTTTCCAGTAGAAAAACAGGATGGTTCCTACTGCAAATCATAAACATAAAAATCACTCAATCGCTTCATAAAACACAAGCAATAAGATGATGGGAGCGCACACTATCCTCAGAAAATCTGTTTATCACATCACAAACGTACAACATTTCAGAGAACACTATCAGGGAGATTCAAAAAGTTCTTATGTATTTCAGAGTTCCATCATTGCAAACTCAGTAAACATGTTCACTACTGAGTCTGTCATTTCACATTGTTGGCACTAATGATAAGTCCTAATTTTGAAACAAAGTTTGTTTTGATTTGAAACTTTCAGTTCCTGGTGTCCTGCCTCCACGCAAAGCTTAGCGCGCTATTACAAACCCAATTTAGACTCAAGTTGGGATTATGGCCAAGAAAATTAGGCATCCATCACAGTAAATATATTTGGCAGTAGCAACAGATTGTACAGCATAAGAGAGTGGGATGCCACGCTGAGTGCTAGGTATCCAGAGCACAAAATAAAGAAGTTAATTGCCAATATCTACAAGGATGATAAGTATGCCCTATGATTAAAAGTTTAATACAGTGACTATGATCTCATATCATCTACAACTATTACTTTATCCTGGATTTGCCATCTTTTGGATGGCTTTATACACCTATTGAACATACATATATGAACAGGTGGCTTAGTATTGCAACATATACCACTTCACTACTGAACATACTAATAGATGCACCTTACCACCACTTGCTATGCATTGTTTAATTAGTATCCTGCTGACAGGACTAGTGACATGGTTCCTTTATATTTTATATAATGTGTTTTTTATAATGTATGCAAGTACAAGTGTTAAATTAATACATTTATTTTATATACCGTATATAAAACCGAGGTTTTTAGGCTTTAAAAAAAGCTGAAAATCTTACCTCGGTTTATACTCGAGTCAACCTGTCTCTTACCTTGTCCGGCGGACGCGCGATCCACATCCTCAGTGCGCATCCGGATGATGTCACTACCGGCACCTCTCAATTTGCAGCGCCGAGTAGTGACATCTTTCAGATGCGCACTGAGGATGTGGAGCGAGTGGCCGCTGGACAAGGTAGGAGAATACTACGGACGCCAGGGAGGGCAATATTTACAAATAAGGGTAAAACCTTCTTTATTTGTGCATACTGTATTTGCCACTTAAGATGTTTAAAAACTACAACTCCCAGCAATAAAGCATGCTGGGAGTTGTTGTTTCCAAACATCTTTTTTACCTAAAACTAGGTATCTCGGTTTATACTTGGGATGGTTTATACTCGAGTGTATACGGTACATTGATTTCTAACTTATATACATATTGGTTTGTTATTACTGATTTATATAACATGTCTGTTTTTTAAATATTTTATATAAGTTATCTGTGTATATTTATCCGGGCATTATCACTTATTATTTAATTCATTAATTACCATATTTTGTCACTTTATAGTTATGTATATAGTATTGAGCATGGTATTGATTTAGATATATATATATATATATATATATAAATATTAGCGTCACAATCACCTTTACTGGTTTAATTTGTTGTGAGGTTTTGTAAGTAATGTATATTGGAGAAAATATGTTCTCTTTTCTTCATTAGATTATGTGGAATACTGCTGTTCATTCAGAGTATATTCATGACCATGAGGATTATGGATTTCAAATTTCAGATGTTAAATTTGCCTGGAAGTAAGTTGAAAACTTGGGTATTTACTAATTTAATATATAAATACACCAAAAGGTGAAGAAACGAAGATCGCGCTTGTCAGTACACTGAATATGGTACCGTTTATAATTAGTTAATTCTGTGGAATTTGGTCCAAATTTAATAGGAAACTCAGTTGTCAAATCAATATATTTAATGAAAACAACATCGTATACAACTACCCAGAAACCAACAAACAATAAATTTCATAAATACACCTAACCATAAATATGTAAATAAATAAAGCATTAAAATCAATATAAAGTACACAAGTTATCATCACAATTATTCAAATTGACAATATATGTATACTTTGAGCAACATGTAGGGGTAAGTCTTTTTATTATATAATAACTGTCCTATATTAGGCAGTCGCTTAAGATTACGGTGATGCTTACCAACTACCAGCACCACAAGTCCTCAAGTCATGAAAACAGGTCCGAACTATCCTTCGGTAGGTTTGATTTTACAGTCCCGGATTTGAGTAGTGGCTTGCATTTCTCATCTAACTCTGTGCTCCTCATGGCTACTATAAGCATCTGTGTTCCTGTCTCATCGCTCCCAATTGTGCCTGCCTTCCATGCTTATTGTCTCTATCTCATGTGTAGTGAAACCCTGCCTACTTGTGTTTTGTTACAAAAAGTGACATCCTCAGGCCACCTTGAGGAAGACAGGAACACATAGACACTGATAATGCTTAAAGGATAAGTACACTGTAATAGAGTTAAATTGGAAGCAGCAGCTGTTAAAAAATCTGTTTCCCCCCCCCCTTTTTTTTTTTTTTTCTTTTCCTAGGTCCCTCTTTAGCCTACCTTTGCTGGTCTAAAGTTGCTGACATTTTGGATGGGATGTGAAGACTGTTTAGCTCCTCCCCTCTAAGACTTGCTGGATCCCCTTCTTCATAAGCCTCCAAAAGCAGGGAGCATGTGTTTTGTGCGTGTACTTGCCGCGCACATGTGACGTCATCATGCCGCGCTGTACAAGTATGCGCATGCACAGAAAACACAATCCCTACTTTTGGAGGCTTATGAAGAAGGATCCAGCAAGTCTCAGAGGGGAGGAGCTAAACAGTCTTCACATCACATCCAAGATGTCAGCAATTTTAAACCAGCAACGGTATGCTCAGGAGGGACCAAGGGGGGGGATTTTTAAAAGCTGCTGCTTCCAATTTAACTTAACTTGCTATTACAGTGTATTTATCCTTTAAAATACAGTAGGACGGTTATTATATAACAAAGAGACCATTAACTTACCCTAAATGTTGCTCAAAGTATACATATATTGTCAATTTGTATCACTGTGAACTTGTGTGTGATTGGATGCTAACACCAACCGTTTTAACAAAAATGAGGCACATATTAGGTCAATACAGGTGGCCTTAATATCAAGGAGCTACAAATGATACTAATAGCCTGACTGCAACATTTGTGGATTCTAGTTTTGATTATAACTATGTCTCCATTGATCTATATCATGATCCCAGGACTTAATTATCTTTCCTGATAGCTTGAGCACTTTATATTAATTTAAATGTTTTTTTGTTTTTTTTGTTTTTTTTTACAGATTTATGGTTAGGATTATATGGTGTGTTTATATAATTTATTGGTGGGTTTCTGGGTAGTTGTAAATTATGGTGTATTCATTAAATATATTGATTTGACAACCAAGATTCCTATTAAATTTGTATAATGGTAGACCGAATTCCACAGAATTAACTAATTATATTTATAATTGCATATAACCTTTCCCATAGCATCACTTTTAATACGTTTCATGCAGTGGTCACAATTTTACATGACTCGACAGCCATTTAAGTGAATTTACTAATTTCATGTTTTATGTTGTTTGTTTTTAACTCACATGCAAAGTTTCTTAATAACTGCATAAACTGCCCTAAAATGAAAACTTAAAGGTAAATCACCCCCCAAAACCCTTAACGGTAATAGTTTGAAATGTGAAATATATAAGTCTAACCTGAAATCCTGACTAATGTCCTGTTTCCCCTGTTTCTACTTCCTGGTTCTTCCAGTTACCAACTGTCAGTTATGGATTTGACAGTTGACATCACAGCCAATGACTGAATGTTTATCCCCTCTCTGCCTCTTCTGAGCATGCCCAGGCTCAGTACAAGCTCAGTACAGGTTTCTAAATTGCTCAGTTTCCATGAGGCATCCAGAAGCATAGCAGGCATACAGTAATGAATTCATAGGACAAAGTATGATATATCAACATATTTTAAAGAGGCCATTCTTTCTAAAAGATGTTCCTATGAGGGTGGAGTTGTCCTTTAATATAGGCCTATAAAATATTTCATACATTTATAAATGAAGAAATTTTTTCTGGACAAATCAATAATATTTTATTATTTTTTATAAAATATTACATTATTTTGCATAGTATATGGGAAGGCAACCACAATACTGTAGTTTAGCAGTCCATTTTCTTTATTTTTCCATGTTAAAAATTATTTTCAGTAAATTACCTACGGTACTTGTGAAAAACAAGCTTATTTTCCTTTTCTTAGTCATTTCTCAATCGCGTTCCAGCGAGGCTTCCTATGACAGGTCCTGATGTGCCTTTACAATGCATGCACGTGTATTGTAAAGGCGCATTGTGACCCGTCAGAGGAAGCAGCGCTGGAGCGAGACCGCAAATAACTTCTCTTCCCTACTTACTACTGTCTAAATAATTGAAGAATGGGAGGTAAGACAAAGCTCTTTTACTTCTCATTTCTCAATTACAGGGGAAAAAGTCATTTTATTGGCTTTTGCAAAGTATGTTGAAGAAAATCAGTATCCGAATTAAGATTGTTATTGAAATCTTTAGCTCTGGGTTGGTTACAGGAGTGTGTGGCTTGTGGAGGTGGGTGTGGATTGTGGGGGGCTGGCTTACACTGGCTGGTGACCTGAAGGGCTAACTTGACATTTGCTGGTGGACTGGATGGCTGACTTAAAATTGGCTGGTGAATGAAGGGCTGACTTAAAACTGGAGGGCTGACTTTACAGTGGCTGGCAAACTGGAGGAATGACTTCACACTGGCTGGGTAACTGGGGGGCTGACTTAACACTGACTGGGGAGCTGGTAAATATAAGTGCTCAAACAAACTTGCCCAGCCCATGCAAACTAAATATAAGATGCCCTCAACACAGATTGATACATATAAGATTCCCTCATGCCCATCCCACACAGACTGGTACATAAAGGATGCCCTCATCCCTAGCCCACACAGACTTGTAAATATAGGATGCCCTCATGCCCAAGCCACACTGGGTGTTAAATATAAGATACCCTCATCCCTCGCCCACACAGATTGGTACATATAATATGCCTTCATCCCCAGCCCACGCAGATTGATACATATAAGATTTCTTATGCCCAGCCCACACAGACTGGTACATATAAGATGCCCTCATCCCTAGCCCACACAGACTTGTAAATATATGACGCCCTCGTGCCCATCCCAAACAGACTGTTACATATAAGATGCCCATGTCCCCAGCCCCCAGAGATTGGTACATATAAGATGCCCTCGTCTCTGACCCACACAAATTGGTACATATAATTCTCCTATCCTCAATCCACACAGACAGGCACATATAAGAAGCCCTTATCTCCAGCCCACACAGACTGGGGCATATAAGATGCCCAGCCCACAAAGACTGGTACATATAAGATGCCCTCAGGCCCAGCCAGGGGCACCAACCAGACGTACCCCAGGTTGGTTATTTAAGCTAATGTGATGCTGGGCATTTTGCATTTGGAAGTCGAACACAAATCAGATCAGGCCATGCCTGGTTCTTCCAAAGTTGTGGGAACATCATATTGCAAGCATTATACTGGGGATTTTATTTATTTTGGTTACGCAAGTTAACTGGTAATTCTATTTATTTCAATAATAAAGGTGCATTGTGGCTTATTCTTTGTAGAGTTATTAAAGAAAAACGAGATGCTTATGTGAGTCGCCTCAATGATATCTACCAAAATAACCTTCAAAAGGTATGTTCAAAAGTTGCATAAATGCACGATTTATACAGTTCCACTCCATTGTACACAACTTTTAGTTCTTTGTGTAAACCACTTAAAGCCCAGTAGTCTAAGTAATCAATACTAAAGCATAACAGGAAGTACTTGACCTGCAAATGTTGTAAAATTGACAATACTAAATGGTGTGAATATGTAACCATTGACGATTTACGGAGGTGCTCTTCAGAGCCGCATCACTCTTTTAACAGGATAAAGTTGAGCTAACTGATTTACAATCAGTTAGCGGGACTTTAACCCCTGGTTTGGGGAATGTAGTAAATGTAGTATATTTGTCACTAAACTTTCATTAAAAACATTTAGGGAGATTCACCCAGCACTAGCTCTGGGCAAATCTTCGTAGCAGATTTTCCAGAGGCTGCACTGCTCTGGGTAATTCTTACTCGCATGTAAGTATTTAACGCCAGCTACCAACTGCGTGCAGCCTCTGGTAAAATGGCTTGCGATGGATAAGCGAATGTTTCTTCCCATACTCGTGCAGCAACCGCAAACCAAGGTTTAAAGTTGTGCTAACCAATCGGTTAGCACGACTTTAAGCCCTGAAAAGGGAGCATAAAGGGGCTGCCCACCACCTTCAGGTAAATTGTGTCTAATCTTGGCAAAATGTTATAAAACTATATGTTAAACTGACAATATAATTTTGCTCCAAAAAGTAGTGCAACCCAGATGTTATAACACAAACCGAATATTGTCTGATTTCTTATAACACTACTTTAAAACATTTACAGGGAAATATAATATATCCTAGTAGCGGTCAGCCATGCTACTGACCTGTGCACAATCCTGTGATCCAATAACGTTGCTCACGTCACTGCGCGACATTATTGCATTGCGGGACTGAACGTCTGCTAGAAGAAAACATTAGATATTGTGTAAAATATAGGCGCAATATCTAACTTTTTTTATTGCATCACAAAAGTTGCGCTACTTCTAAAAAGATTTGGAAGTGGCGCAGCCCCCGCAAAGCAAGTTAAACTCATGCTACCCAGTATTACATTGGGTAGTGTGGTTTTCACTCTTGTTTTACGGGGAAATTTAGCTTATTGTATCTCCCTGTTAGCCTCTCTGTGTATCACCTTGTGCATTAACAAACAGTTTACATGTCATAAAACTGTATCATTGCTTTTTTTGTATATTGCTTTCTATTATAGATATTATACTGGGATCCCGTGATGCTTTAAAGTCTCTTGTGAGACTTACTGCATTCCGGGAACCCGGTCAGATAAGGCACAACATTTTTTGTTCTGCATCGGGCCCGTACACAACTGTTGAAATGGTGTTAAAGGGAAACTTTGGTGAAAAATGAAATTTAGACATAAGCTTAGCCATTACATAACCTGTGTAACGATCCAACTCCGGTGCTTCTTGTTTCAGCAGTCACTGAGCAATCCTGTTAGGACCACCCTTAAAAGACACACCCACAAGGCTGACATTTAACAGTTTTCCTGATGCACCGCTTACTCAGAATGCGGTGCAAGCATGCTTTGAAGTAGAAGACAGAGCCGATGTGAAGGTGAAGCCCCGCCCCTTTAGTCAAGCAGCCAATCGCTCTTCAGTGTGTAGTAAGTGCCAATTCCAGCTTTCTTCACACTTGTCTCTGTCCCTGCTGTAGACTTCTTACTCCACCCTCCATCCTTTTTGCTGCTATCTAGGTTCCGTAGGGCTCCTTCATTCACAGCTGAGTGATAACTGTAACCTGATCTCTGCTGTTAACTGTATTAGCAGGTCTATGCAGAGATCGGGTTACAGTTATCACTCAGCTGTGAATGAAGGAGCCCTACAGAACCTAGATAGCAGCAAACAGGATGGAGGGGGGAGTAAGAAGTCTACAGCAGGGACAGAAAGAAATGTGTTAGTATATAGAAACGTTACAGCAGACAGGATAGTGGAGGAGAAAGCTGCCCATAGAAATTAGATAAATTAGTGATTAGTGCAGGGAGAGGCTGTGTGATTTGTAACTAAACAGTAAATTGCAGAGAGTTTAGCAGCCTATTTTCCCATGGCATAGCTGATAGTACAGGAGCGTCACGTCCAGATGACATCATTAGACAGGAAGCCTAGTATGGGCATCAGAAGTGCCCATAACAAACATGTCCACTCCCAGACCCAGAAAAAAGGATGAGCAAAGGGACAAAAAATAAAAGGGGTTTAATTCAAATAGTGACACCAATAGGACACTAGGGGGGTAAGTGCTCCCTTATGGACATGATTTTTTCACCAAAGTTCCCCTTTAAGATTACTGCAAAATTGTTTTGCTTATCTTAACTTCGCCATTACTACTGGGGTGGGCAAATTTTTTTACAGGGGGCCGGGTAAGAAACCTGGATCATTGTAAAGGGCCAAACTAATAGGTTCAACTTAATTCTCATTAAAGAGATTGCAAAACTGCAAATTATAAATAGATTAAATTAATATCCCTGGTTCATTGGATATTTTTTTATTATTAGTTACACTTTTTAATAGAAGGCGTGTAATATTTTAGATTCATTCAATTAATCAAACTTTTGAAATTAGTTTTATTTTGAAGAAAAGTTGTGCATATAACAAACATATTGCATATATTCACAGTAGCAATCTTGAAATTAACAGTTGTTAATATATACCTTTGTTCATTTTACATTACATTGTTTTAATAACCATAGTAAGTTAATTAACATTTTTTAATTTAAAACTTTCATTGCCCATATCTTTATTCATAAAATATATATAGTAGGGTTTAGGCTGGGTGAGAGCAGATTATCATATGACAGTGTATTTGGAGGATGGGGGGGGGGTGTCCCGGTAAGGAGGATCCCATTTCGTTTAGCCTATACAGTCTAGGGAATTTTGTGAAATGCTAGATCAGCGTTCACCTGTCTAATCCATTTCTTTTTAGTTGGGACTTCGTCAGCCATCCAATGGAGGATTAGGTTCTTTCGGACATAGAATAGCAGTTCTATTACAATTGTGCGTGTATATGTTGACAGTGTTTCTTCTTCTATAAGTCCCAGAATACAGGTTTCAGTAGATTAAGCTATTGGGAGCGATAGCTTCTGTCACATCAAGTTTATTATTGTTGTCCAGTAGTTTTGAAGGCGTGGGCAGTGCCACATCATATGTTGAAAATTGGCACCCGGTGTCTTGCATTTTGGACATTCATCGTTTCCCCTTCTGCCCATTTTTGTAAATTCTAATCAGTGTTAGGTAGGTCTGATGGATTATATTCATTTGAATTAATTTGTTATTGGATGAGGCGGATACTTCAGTGTGGGATGATGCTATATCTAGTACTTGATCAGTGTCCAGATTGGGTAACCAGGGTGCCCATTTGAATTGTATTGTAGGTAGGTTTTCTTGTGCTACCTATTCGTTTATGTATTTGTACATTCGAGATATTAGTCCTCGTTTGTTTGGGGGGCGGAGGATGGAGAGTAAGTAGCGGAACAGATATGTAGACGGTAATTTAAAGTTAGTTGCTAATGTTTCAAATGAGAGAAGTACTTAATTTTGTATTATTTGTTCGAGCCTGTGGATGCTGATTTTGGTCCAGTCCTGAGTGGAATGCATGCAAATTAGGTAATGCGTAGTTGTCCCAGATTGGCATTTCGGGAGGGATATACCCTGATATTTTAGTATTTGGTTGATTTCGTTCAGATTTTTCTGCTTTGGGTATGGAGCGTTGTTGCTGGTCCAATATGATGCAGATCTGGGTTATGGAGGTATGCCAATGTGTGTCCTTTATGGTACAGTTTGAGCATGTGGTCTGACTCTGTAGGGGTATCCTCTGGTGCAATCCAGCATCTCAAGTATTTTAATTGAAATTTGGTAATGCAAGGCCGGCCATTGCTTGTAGTTATGTCTGTTTGATACAAGCTCTTTTGTTGTTCTATATCATGGAGAGTAGTTGTGAGTTCAGTTGCGTAAAGAATGATTTGGGTACATAACTCATAGTGTGCTGGAGGGAGTAATTTAGGGAGTAGAAAGATTTTGATAAGATTTATTCTGCCAATAGTGTTTAGTGGGAGCGTCTTCCATCTTTGAACTTTATCTCTGATCCAGGGGAGTAATGGTGCAATATTGAGTTACCAAAATCTAGTTGGTGATATAGACATTTGTATACCCAGGTACTTAAACGCTGTGACATTTGGTATTGGATATTGCTGTGTGTTTTCAATGATGATTTGATTATCCAACGGATAGATTGCTGACTTGTCCCAATTTATAAATAGGCCTAAGTACTGTCCATAGAAGGCTATGGTATTCAGTGCTGCTTGCGTAGATTATTTTGTTGCGTTCAGGTACAGTAACAGGTCGTCTGCATATAGACCTAGTGTTTCAGCGTGTTGGCCCAGTTTTAAGCCTTGTATTTTAGGGTTGGCTTCAATTTTAATTGCAAGTGCTTCAATTGCCAGGGTAAAGAGAAACGGAGACAGGGGACATCCCTGTCTCGTCCCCCTCTTCAGACAGATGGATGGTGATAGGGTGCCGTCAACTGTGACTTGGGCCTTGGGGGATTCATACAGCAGCTTTATCCATTTTATGATAGTAGGGCCAAAATCAAATCGTGTAAAACACTCCCATAAGAAGTTCCATTCCAGAGAATCAAAGGCCTTTTTCGTATCCAGTGAGAATATTGCCCTTTGGCCTATTTGTTCATGGTCCACTTGTAGTTGGGTTAGTGTATGTCTGATGTTGATGGACGTCGACTTTCCGGGCATGAATCCGGTCTGGTCTTTATTTATTAGGTCTAGTATGACTGTTTGTATTCGGGTTGCTAAAAGTTTTGCTAGAATTTTATAGTGACAGTTTAGAAGCGAGATTGGGAGATATGAACCTGGGTCTTATGGCTCTTTTCTGGGTTTTGGAATTATTGCTATTTTGGCCTCATATAGGGACTGGGGAAGTAAGATGTGTTGCAGTTCGTGTTGGTATATTTCAAGTAATGGTATGTCCAGTAGTTCAATATATTTTTTATATATTTCGATTGGGATTCCATCACATTCCAGATGTGAGCCTTTGGATGGCATTCTGTATCTACTTCTAGTTATTTCGCTATCAAGGGATATTCTTTGTGTTTGCGTTAGTTTTGGAACGTCTATATCTGCTAGATAGTCGCGTATGTTTTGGGCGTTATCGGTAAGTTGAGTGCGGTATAGCTTTTGGTAGAATTTGTGGAAACAGTTGGCTATTTGTTCAGTGGTTTCTACTATGCATATTTCTGGATCTCTTATGCGTAGAATACTTTAGGTTGCTTGGGAGTTTTGTACCATATATGCAAGTAGATTGTCTGGTTTCCGCTTACAAAGGATGTTTGTTTATAGAAGAAAGTCCGTCTTTGGTCTTTTTCCTGTAGGAGATCTGCATATTTTCTGCTTTGGAGTTGCCAGTTATCTTTATTTACTGGGGTGGGATTATCTATATACATTGTTTCCAGATTAAGCACGTCTTCACAGAGTTTATTTTCAGCTTGTGTTGTTTGCCTTTTGATGTAGGACACTGTGGAGGAGAGGCATCCCCTCAGGTAGGCTTTGAGGGCGTCCCATTTCGCTGACAATGAGGCTTCTCTTTGATCGATTTGTAGGTAGAATTTGCGCACAGTATACTTCTGGATCCGGAAATAAGGTTATCCAGAAGGGGTTGAGTTTCCAGAGGGGCCTTGGGGATGCTGGTTTGGTTAGTTGTAAGGATTATTGGTGAGTGGTCTGAGGGGCCTCTCTGCAGAATCTCTATGTTTTGTACAAGTGGAATTGTTTTTCCCCAGTCACATGGCAGCATCCACTTATGGGGTTAACCCAACTCCCTCCGCCCACGGACAGGAACCTCCCCCTCTTCCTTTTAAGCCTCCCCTTCACTGTCTCCCTTCGTCTTTTTTCCTGTCCGCCGCTTACCTGCCATCATGGCGCTGTCTAGGAGTCTGCATCTCTGCTCCTGATGCCCCCCATGTTGCACTCCAGTAGTTTGTCGGTGGGGATGTCGGCCTGGGTGTCAGGCTGTTCGGCCCTCCCTTCTGTTTTTCAGAAGTTGGAGGCCTTTGTGGAGGTTAGAAGCAGCGGGCTCTCCCTCTCTGCTGGGTCCAGTAGGTGTCCCTGGGATCTGGTGCGGATCGCGCTCCGGCGACTCTCTCTCTCTTCCGGATGTGTGACGACTTCCTGGTTCGCGTCCACGTGGCCTTTGACTTCCGGTCAAAGATGACGTCAGCGGCAGATGACGTCAGCGGCAGCGCCGGGAAAGTTGAAAAGCATGTGGGCGGCTTCTCAGGTGCTGGACATTCAGAAAATTTCTGTTGCCCTGCCTGGACCCCTGCGGGAATCTTTTGGATTGAGCAGTGCTGCTGTGTCTGGATCTCTTTGTCTGTGTGTGGGACTGCTCGAAACGATCTGTTTTTCTGCTTGGCGGCATGGAAGCCTTTTGCATCTTCATATCTGGGAGTCCTTGGTCCTGTGTGTAAGGTAAGTACCTTGCTTGTTTTTAGGTTGCGTTTTGCATTGTTTTTTGCCATGTTTTCTTCTATGTTTTGCTCCTGGCTTTCTTACACCCTCCCTATTCTTTGCAGCTATGGAATCAGGGAATGGGACGAAAGGACACCCCAGGGGATCTAGGTATGCAGAACGCCATTATTTTTTCAGAGATTGCATTTTCGTTTTCAATGTGCTCAAAACTGTTTTGTTTTGCAGCCTTTCAGTGTCAGAAAAAGCCAAGAAACCCAGTGAAACCGAAGCTGCAGGATTGGCTGACACGGCGGGACCTTCAGCTTCTACTTCAAATTTCCAGTTGGTTTCGCTGGTTTCTGTTCTGAAGCAAGCAGTTACCCAAGCAATTCAGGACTCTAATAGGCCCAAAAAGAAGTCGAAACGATCCAAACGGGCTTTAAGTGTTTCAGTCTTCAGAGTCTGAGGAGTCTATCTTCTATCAGTCTGAGGATGATGAGGAGTTTGAGTCTGAATCTGCATTGGATTTAAGCATCATAGAACCTCTCATCAAAGCAGTAAGGTACTCTTTGTCCCTGTCGGCAGAAGAACCGAAAGTTTCCACTGCGGATAAACACTTTCCATCTATAAAGAAGAAAACTGCTACTTTCCCGGTCCACCAGTCCATGTCAGATTTAATTGCCACTGAGTGGAAAAAGACAGAGAAAAAGGACGACACTGAGTGGAAAAAGGACGACACTACCAGTGGAAGATGCCTCGGTCTTCAAAGATCCGATGGAGAGGAGAATGGAATTTAATCTTAAAAAATCTTTTGTGGCTACGGGAGCTTCTTTACGGCCAGCAGTTGCTCTTACGTCAGTGTCTAGGGCTATGAAGCTACGGGCACAAGACTTGGATCAAGCCATTGATTCAAATGTTAAGAGGCCGAAGTTGAAAGAAATGTTTGCGGACATCAAGAAGGGAATTTTATTTTTTCGCCGAAAGCATCAGTAGACTTAGTAAGACTGTCATCGAGAGCTTCGGCTTTAAGCGTAGCTGCTAGAAGGGCACTATGGCTCAAACATTGGTCAGCAGACACAACCTCCAAGGCGAATCTTTGCCAAATTCCCTTTGAAGGATCTAAGTTGTTTGGAGAGAAGTTGGACGATATAATAGTTAAAGCCTCAGGAGGAAAAAGCCTTTTCTTGTCACAGGATAGAAGGGACAAAAGAGGACGAGTGGAATACAGTGTGAGGGACCGGTCCTTTCGTAAAACGTTCAAGGCAGGGAGAGAGACAGGAAGACAACGTTCATACAGAGCAGGCAAACAAGCCTTTTCTGTTTTTAAGAGCGGCTTTCCATAATAAAATGTCCCACCAATAGGGACACGAAGGCTCAGAGTCAAGTGGCAGGAAGGCTTTCAGCATTTCTGGACGTCTGGGTTGCCTCGACAAAGGATCAGTGGGTACTGAAAATTGTTTCCGAGGGGTATCGGATTCATTTTTGTGTGTATCCAAAAA
Source organism: Hymenochirus boettgeri (assembly GCA_019447015.1). NCBI lineage: Eukaryota > Metazoa > Chordata > Amphibia > Anura > Pipidae > Hymenochirus > Hymenochirus boettgeri. The sequence goes on from CM033469.1 coordinate 154,926,652, forward strand.
AGAATGTATTTGTTGTGACCGAAGTTCCCAAAAAGTTGGAAGCTCGGGAAGCTATTGTTCAATATGTCGCCCAATTAAGAGAATCGGCGGCAATAGAACCGGTTCCTCTTCTGAACAGAAGAAGAGGATTTTTTCTGGTGACAAAAGCCTCAGGAGCCCTAAGACCAGTTTTGGATTTGAGAAGGCTAAACCAGTATCTGTCAAGACAAAAATTCAAGATGGAGTCCTTACAATCCATCATAAGAGTAGTAGAAAAAAATGTCTTTCTGACCAGCATAGATCTCAAAGACGCGTATTTTCATGTGCCGATCCACCAGCAATCAAGGAAATTTTTAAGGTTCAGTGTGAACAGAGAAGATTGGCAGTTCACTTGGCCTGTCTCACTCTCCGAGGGTCTTCACGAAAGTCGTGGTTACAGTAGTCGCTGCCCTCATAACTCAGGGTATAGCGGTCTACCACTATCTCGATGACCTGTTGGTAGTAGCGCAGACAGAACAGCTAAGCTGCCTACACACAAGCATAGTAGTCAGAGTGCTGCAAGAATACGGGTGGATTATAAATTGGCAGAAGAGCAACTTAATTCCGACTCAGTCTTTAAAATACCTGGGAGCTGTCTTCCAAACAAGAGAGAACTTAGTTTCTTTGCCTCTGGAAAAAATCAAAGTGTTGAAAACAGAAGTGTCCAAATTGAAGAAGCAGCGAAGTGTCTCAGTCACTTATTTATTGAAGGTGATCGGGCTCGTGGCAGCAACGGTTTTTCTTGTTCAGTGGGCCAGGTGGCACACAAGGCCTCTTCAACTGTTTCTTCTAACTCGAGTCAGAGAACCTCATCGCCATATGTCCAGAAGACTTACCTTGACGCCATTAGTAAGGTCGAGTCTGTATTGGTGGACGAGTAAGAAAAATTTGGAAAAGGGGTTTCCATTGACTCCTTTACAAAGGATTTATATCACGACAGATGCATCAGAAACCGGATGGGGAGCTTATACCTTAGAAGAGTCGGCACAAGGAAGCTGGAAAGAGAAAAGCACCTCATCAAATGTATTGGAAATCGGAGCAATGTTCCAGGCGCTAAAATACTTTCAAAAAAGTATAAGGCAGCAAAATGTTGTGTTAAGATGCGACAACAAGACGGCAGTCGCTTATATTACCCGTCAAGGAGGCACAAGGAGCCAGTAACTACTAAAAGAGGTGGAGCCGATTTTTATGTTTGCTCAAAAGCATCTAGAGTCTGTCAGCAATTTTCCTTCCAGGAAAAAACAATCAGGTTGCAGACTTCTTGAGCAGGAGGCAAATAGGTACAATAGAGTGGAGCCTAAGCAAAGAAATCTTCCTCAGGTTAACAGAGAAGTGGGGTCGTCCACTTATAGACCTGATGGCGACAAAGGCCAACACCAAGTGTCGTCTTTTCTACACTCTAGTCTATTGCCCAGAGGCCCTAGCCATGGATGCTTTCCAAAAGTCGTGGAGCCGGGGATTCAATTATATATTTCCGCCCTTCCCGCTAATCTGGAGGTCTTTGCTGAAGATCCAACAGGAGAAGGCAGATGTGTTGGCAGTCATGCCAACATGGCCGCGTAGGCCTTGGTACCCACTTCTTCTGTCGCTAGCTGTAGACAAACCAATAAAAATTCCTCACGAGCAAGGATGGTTGACCCAGGGTCCAGTTTAATGCCAGGAGTACAATCATCTCTCTTTGATGGCATGGCATTTGAGAGGAAAAGATTAGAAATCAAATCATATTTACCGTGATTTTGGTTTCCCAGTCAGTCTTCATGGCAGCATTCACCCCACCCCCCCATGAGTTATGTTTTTCAGCTTTGGAAATGAAGACGAAGGGGGACAGTGAAGGGGAGGTTCCTGTCCGTGGGCGGAGGGAGTTGGGTTAACCCCATAAGTGAATGCTGCTATGAAGACTGACTGGGAAACCAAAATCATGGTAAATATGATTTGATTTTTATTTGCCGTTTGTAAGAACGTGGCCTATTCGGGAGCTGAATAGCAAGTGCATCTTCTGGTTAGAAGGTATTTTTAGCTCCATATATCAATCCATGCCCAGTCTTTTAAGAAGGAGCATAGAGGTGTTTGAGATGGGGAGTTTGTTATTGTTTTCCTCACTGGCAGTCTAATTGTTCATCAAGTACTAAGTTAAGGTTTCCTAGGCATATTACATGTGCAGTGGGATAGTTGCTGCAAATCAAACTGCACGTGTAAGTATTTGCATATTAGCTGGCAGTGGGTTATAAATTCAGAGCAGCACGGTTTGTATTTCTTCAATTAGTAGTGCGACGAATATTGATCTCCCGTTTTTGTCTACTTCTGTGCATGTTATTTGATGTCTCTTGTAGATCTGATTAGTAGCGATACTCCTCTAGAATAGGAGGAGTGGGTACTATGGGCTGCACAGCTCACCCATTTTTTCTGGAGATATTTTGTTTTTTGTGTGGTAAAATGGGTCTTTTGAAGACATATTATATCTGCTTTGTTTATGTTAATAAGTCTTGTATTTGGAGACGTTTTTGTGAGTTATTGAGACCCCGTACATTCCAGGACATAATTTTGAAGTTATGTGCCATGTTTTGGTCTTTGGTATGGTGTTGACGGATTTCCCCAGGGACGCCCCACCCCCAGCCCACTCCCACTGCTTGTGACATAGTCAAATAAACAAAATTCAAAAATAGCCAGAAACTTAAACATGTATCATTTACATATATACGTTCAGGTGCGTGTTCTTTGCAAACTATTAATAACAACTTAGGGGTTGCTTGAGACAACATTAATCCCTGATATATGAATATTGTATTCAATAGCTAGGGGGAGGTTGCACAGTAATGGGGGGGGGGGGTGCAATTATCTCTCCAGAGCGTTTATATTGTTGAGTAGAACAGGGTTGTGCATTATATAGTTTCCCTTATATGTTAGTCTTTTTAGAAGACTTTGTGCTGGAGGTAGAAGGAGGGTTGTGAGGTTTTTTTTATGCATTTGTAGACAAAAAGGGGGCTTTCCTATATTTTATGTATGTTGTCTTAGCTTTAGTGGTGTTCTAATTGTCTACATGGGTGATATATGTAGGACCTTTGGTTCGTTGGTTGGTGTTTACCTCTGTTTAGTCTAGTGTGGTGTCTGCTTAAGTAATGATATTGTGTATAGCGGTTTTGTATATTCTGGCATACATTAAATATTCAGTAAGTAGAACTGTATATATCATATTTTCATTAATTACTCCTATCATATACAATCTTGTTATTATACGAAGAATAGTAACTAATATTCAAACATGTTATCCCATATTTTTTATACATTCTTTAATAATTCCATAGCCATTTCTAAGTAAGGCGATAGATGTTAGAGGGGGGGGGTAGTTAGTGAGGAAGAGAGGCAAGAGGATGGGAGATTTGAATAGATAAAGTAGATAGATGGGTCACCTGCTCACGTTAGCCACTGTGTTTTCATCATGTTTCTCTCCGTTTTTAGTTATTATAAGAGAGTTATATAAACAATGAGCCATCAAGGTTTATAACATTTCTTATACATCTATATTCCTTTCACATTCAATATACATATAGGGTTTGGTTCATGTATTGATTTGTTTCAAAATGGTTTGATCGGTATATGCTTGGGTTGATTTGCATGCCCTTCTAGGTTGAGGGGGGATAGGGGTCAGTATACATATGGCTTCCCATGTCAGCAGTTTCTTGGGGGTTAAATAGTTAGGCATACAATCGTAGTTCAAACGTGTCCCATTTGGTTTCCATACAGTTTTCCAGATGTGTGAGGTTTGAGGTAGCTTGATTCATTTCAAGTCACCACGGTCAACCATGAAGCACCAAAGTGATAGCAAGAGAAAAGTCAGGTTCAGGGAGGTGGATAAGGTTTTGGTACCATTAAGGAGGGACAATTGAGTATATGCACAGACAGATTGATTAAATTTATGGTTTTATACATACAGTTTGTTGACATCATTCGGAGTTGTATGAATAACTGCAGTTTACCATATTCCAGTTATTTTATATGGTGTAGGTCGTGTTTGATGAGTTCTGCTGTTCCAAAGTAATAGCAAAAGAGAGTCAGGTTAGGTAGGTAGCATTTTGGCGCCTTTAGGGGGGAAGATAGAAGATATATAGAGCGTGAAGGTATTGGTTGTATTTATGATTTATATATACATACATATATTTTGTTATAGGGTGCTGGTATTGCTTGGTCAGTTCTGCAGCACCAAAGTGATAGCAATAGGAGAAAAGAGTTCGGACTAAGGGAGGTGGGCAAAGTTTTGGCACCATTGGGGGGGGAAGTTAGAGGCTGTGGTTGGGGTTGTATACATACAGTTTGTTGGTATCATTCGGAACCCTAGTTGGCTGGTGGTAGTGTGTCCAGCCATTCCGATACCACGCCGGGTGCGTTAAAGAAGTGGATTCTTTGGCCGTGCACCAATCTGAGCTTGGCTGGATACTGCATAGAATAAGGTAGGCCCATCGCTTTCAGTCGTTGCTTCATGGCTGTGAAAGTGGACTTTTTCCTTTGTAAGTCTGTAGAGAAGTCGGGGAATACCATAATCCGAGCGTTGGTGTGGATTAGGTCCGTCTTGGTTCTGGCATTGCGTAGCACAGCATCACGATTCTTGGCGTTAAGGAGACGCTCTATAATGGGTCTGGACCTAGCTCCGGGAACCGGGGGCTTGCATGGAATTCTATGGGCTCTCTCTACTGTGAATACCGGGGATAATACTTCCCAACCGAAGTGTAATAAACCAGTTTTTGATAAAGCTTTCGGGGTGGGGCCCCTCTACTCCTTCTGGGAACCCCTCAAAGTGGAGGTTTTGCCATTGACTCCGGTTCTCCATATCCTCTGTTCTATCCTGGTATATTTTGAGTTGCTGTTGCAGTTCAGCTACATCTCTCGACACTGTGGGTAATGAATCCTCAAAGTGGCTTATGCGGAATTCGGTGTCTCCCACATGGTGCCCTAGTTTTTGCCAGTCCTGGCACAGTAATCCAACGTCTATCTTTACCTCCTATATGAGGACGGTCAAGCTGGTTTTAGTATCTGTTATAGCTTGTATCACATGCTGTAACGTGATTTCAGCATTGGTTGGGTCGTTATATGTGTGTTGGCTGTATTTGTATCCGCTTCCGGCTGCCTGTGTTGGAGTTTCTGGCCCATCCATTGCGCTCTGTCCTGGAAATGCGAATTTGTGATGTTTGTCGGTTGCCGGAGTTGATTTTTTTTTCTCTTTGGGACCGCATTTGGATGTGTTTCAGTCGTCGGTAATACTCGGGGGGCTATATAGGTATCATATTATAGGGGTAAAAGTTTGTCAGGATGATTGTTTGCTCTGGAGGACTCAAGGCACACGTTTGTTCACTCTGCCATCTTGGCTCCGCCCTGCGTAAAATAAACTAATTAAAAATTAATCAATTATCCAGCCAGAGACAATGTTAAGATTTTTTTGGGTACAAAGTCTAGTATTGAAGAGCCAATCAGGGGCATCCAACTTCTTTGCCCAAGTCTGCATTACTACATTGGCTACGCCGCACTATTTCCAAAAATAATTTGAAATGTCACAGCCAGCGCAAAAGTAGCCCAAAACCCAGGCTAACCCGGTAGTACATTGGGTAGCATGGGTTTTGGACTAATTTCAGGAAAAAACTGCCTATATAACAACTCCCCCTTGGTATCCTGAACTAAAATACACATTGTAATGATGATACACAGGAGTAAGTAACAATAGATTAACCTTGCATATAATTAAAGGGGAAGTTCAGTGCAAATACATATGCGTTTCAGAAAAAAAGAACAGTATTTTTTCATCCCAATGACCTTAATCTGCCAATTCAGCATTTTGTCTGTGTATAAATAACTGCAACTGAAATACTGACTTCCTGTTTGCTGGACCTCTATTAGAGACTGTTATGGTCTTGCCCTTGACCCAGCGCCTGGTTTGATTCAGTTTCTCAGTAGAGATCTGAGCATCTTTGACCCATCCAACAGCCAATCAGTAGAAATTCCTGTTAGGAACATTCCAAGGAAGTGGTGCATCCTGGGAAGAAGAAGGACCGTTAGAACCTAAAATGTCAGCTCACTAATGTCAACAGCAGGGAACAGCAAAGGGTATGAAATCAACTGATTTTTCAAAATGGGAGAAAATATGTAGAATAACTAAGAAGACTTTCACAAACTAACAATTTAACAAATATTGATAATTTCCACTGAACTGTCCCTTTATAGAATTACATGATTTGTTTCATAAAATATGTTCTTTTGATGTCAAGATGACCTTGATTTTAACATTTAGTCTTGGAAATTTAAAATTTTCCTTTAAACCTGATATCTGCTATGCAAAAGGACATTTTCTTTATAATGGGGACATTATCATCAGCTCCCTACCTTTAACCAACCTGTTAAATAGACATATTAACCTACCACTCATATGCTTTGAGACATTACAAAAAGAGATTAGGACTTCTGAAAAGAGAAATATTGGCAAATACTTCACACATTTATTTTGTTTAATGTTGCTATGTATCCCAATTTTAACATTTTTCAGGCTCATGTAGAAATTATTCGTGGTCACGCAAACTTTACATCTGACCCAGAACCAAAAATAGAAGTTAATGGGCAGAAGTACACAGCACCACATATTTTAATAGCTACTGGAGGAAGGCCGTCAGTGCCATCTGATACAGAGGTACCAGGTGAGTAAGCAAGATTTTACACTGAATAGACCCAGGCAAACAAAAAAAACCTGTATACAGCACACTAACCATCTTAAAGTAATTGCTCCCAGACTTGTGTTATTACCACATGAAATGCTCATATTATCATAAAGGACCATTTACACATAATATTTAATACATACATTATTTAATATATACATTTAAATTATTGTGTACCTAGTTCCTCCACATATGATATTATCCTAATAAATAAATGTCCTATTAGGAGAGGGAGTGGTAAGAAGGCACTGTGCTGTGCAGGTTCAGTGACAGCAAAGTTTCCGTAGGAAAAAGTTTGCTTAAACTAACAGACCTGGTGTAATATCAGTGGTATATACTTTTCTAGATTGGTTTGTAGTAGATATATTCTGCAACTAATACTTCATGATTAGCATATATTTGCAGTGCTAATATGTAAGGCATTGCAATAAATAGTAAACATTAATCACCCCCCAAATAATTTTTGTTTTCTGTAAGTAAAACAACCCACAAAACCCCAGGACTGTAATTCTGACACTTCCCTTAAGTATCTGTAACAGAAGTTTTTAGCTCTGTTGTTCTCTGCCCCTAGAGCACATCTTCCAACTCTTTTGGGTAGAGCCATCAGTCATGACTGTGACAAATTAAGTGACAGGCAATGACTGTAGGGTCTACACAAGCCCTGCCCAGCTTTCAGAGGAGGTAAAGAGGGGCTGCAAACTCCAGAACTAATAACATCTGTTAGAGATACATGTTAGTATTACAGGCTGTAGTTTAGGGGTGGACATGCCCTTTAAGTAAAAGCCTGTTAAAGCCTACTAAAATATTTTAGTAATATCCTGTCTTCTATAGGTTTAAGTCATTGCTGGAAATTTTTTTTTTTTTTTTCAGGAGCAAGTTTAGGCATTACAAGTGATGGTTTTTTTGAACTTACAGACTTACCCAGGTACATTTTCTATTTTTGTGGCAACTGATGCCAAGTTTTGTGAGAGTAACAAGAATGTTAAAGGAGTACTATAGTGCGTAAAAGTTAAAATGAAAAGTAATTTGGGCAGGATTGGTTCTTTCTACCTCCCAATTTAATTTCCATGAGGAGCGGCAGCACAAAGATAACTGCTTCTTCCAGGCTTTCTGAATGCTTCAGCCCTATCTTTAATACAGGAAGGCCTAGGGCCTAGTAGCTCCTCAACAAAACAATATTGGGTGGGAATAATTAATCCTACCTCCCTGACAGTTACTTTTCAGTTCTAAAAAGTTAATTTTACAATATATTTGTAATTAAATATGTGCAAAATAACTTGATTATTGATAATGTGAAGTACTATTTATTAAAAGAAAAATAAAACAAGTGTACTTTCCTTAAAAACTATCAGGGAGATTCAATAAATTTCCTATGTTTTAACATGGTGCTAATTTTGCCCCAACCTATCAGATCTTATTTAACATTTGAAATCTAACATCTGATTGGTTGGGGCAAAATTAGCTCCATTTTAAATGATAAAAACTTTTATTGAACAACCCTGTATCCTATATAATAAAATGCAAGTGTGCATCCCTGTGTCCGTGTGTGTGTGTCCTGCAGTTACCTCTTTTTGCCACTTAGTGTGCATTCTGTTCCTCAGGCTGCTGCAGTTTGCCTCCAGGCAGTGCATTGACGGTGCTCTACCTCCCCTGCTGCAGCCTCTCAGCCCCTTCATTTCCTTTTGTGCAGGAAAGTCTTTTACTGTGCAGCATAATTTACTTTTGCGTACCTTCAGTAATACGCGCCGGTTGATTATGCGCATGCGCGAAACACCGGTTGATTTATGCGCATGCGCGGATAGCGTTGTCATGGTAACTGTTTAGACGCTGAAGCGTATGGATGGCTACACAGTCCCTGCTATTTCCAGGTAACAGTTAAAGAGACAGAAGACCTCTTTAGAGAACACGCCTAAAGGAAAAGGACAGTTAGCTTATGGAGGGCTGAGGGAAAACCGTTCTATCCAAAGTGTATGGACAGGGGCTGAGTGGAAAAGGTCTCTCCAAAGTGTATGGACAGGGGCTGAGGGGAAAGAGTCCCTCCAAAGTGTATGGACAGGGGCTGAGGGGGAAAAAAAGCCCCTTCAAAGTGTATGGACAGGGGCTGAGGGGAAAAGGTCCCTCCAAAGTGTATGGACAGGGGCTGAGGGGAAAAGGTCCCTCCAAAGTGTATGGACAGGGGCTGAGGGGAAAAGGTCCCTTCCAAAGTGTATGGTAGGGCTGAGGGGAAAAAAAGTCCCTTCAAAGTGTATGGATAGGGGCTGAGGGGAAAAGGTCCCTTCAAAGTGTATGGACAGGGCTGTGGGGAAAAGCTCCCTTCAAAGTGTATGGACAGGGGCTGAGGGGAAAAGGTCCCTTCAAAGTGTATGGACGGGGGCTGAGGGGAAAAGGTCCCTCCAAAGTGTATGGACAGGGGCTGAGGGAAAAACAAGTCCCTTCAAAGTGTATGGACAGGGGCTGAGGGGAAAAGGTCCCTCCAAAGTGTATGGACAGGGGCTGAGGGGAAAAGGTCCCTTTAAAGTGTATGGACAGGGGCTAAGGGGAAAAGGTCCCTCCAAAGTGTATGGACAGGGACTGAGGGAAAAAAAAAGTCCCTTCAAAGTGTATAGACAGCAGCTGAGAGGATAAGGTCCCTCCAAAGTGTATGGACAGGGGCTGAGGGGAAAAAAAGTCCCTTGAAAGTGTATGGAAATATTTATATTCATATTTATATTATGAAAAATAAATGTTTCTATACATGTATTCTAGCGCCCGTTTATGTAACAGGCTTAATGTCTAGTATGATATAATTTAATTAGTGGAAATTACTATATCTGTTGTATCCAATTAGATCAACTGGATATGAAGTTTAGTTCTTGAAGACGTTTCGCTAGTCATCCGACTGGCTTTCTCAATTCAGAATGACTTGAGAAGTAGAAGGAAAGAAAAGAACAGTGAAGGGGAAAAGCAAGACTGGAGAAAGAACATGGTCATCCCATATGTAGCAGGGGTCTCCGAGAAATTAAGAAGAATTTTCAATAAACACCGTATCCCTGTCTGCTTTAAACCGAACAACACACTGAGGCAGCAATTGGTACATCCGAAAGACCCAATACCGAAACACAAGAAAAGCGACATCATATACGCAGTGCACTGCAGTGAAGAATGCTCTGATTTGTATGTGGGGGAGACCAAACAGCAACTGCATCAATGGCCCAGCACAGAAGAGCCAATTCCTCGGATCAGGACTCAGCCGTGTACCTGCATCTTAAGGATAAAGGACATACCTTTGAAGATTGTAATGTTAACATATTGGCAAAGGAACATGACTGTTTCAAGAGGGGTGTTAAGGAGGCCATTTATGTGAAAATAAAGAAACCAAGCCTGAATAGAGGTGGGGGGGTTCGACACAACTGTCTGCCATGTACAATGCTGTTTTGACACCTTACTCTGGGTGTTCCTATAACACCTCTTAGCCACTATCCATTCACGCCCCTTAACACCTTGCTGTCATATGCTAATTGGGATTTTCCAGGGTACATAATTGCCACAGATTCTTGTACTAGTCATTCTGAATTGAGAAAGCCAGTTGGATGACTAGCGAAACATCTTCAAGAACTAAACTTCAAGTCCATTTCTAATTGAATACAACAGATATACCATGACCTGGATGAATGAGAACTTTCACAAGCAGTGGAAATTACTGCATAAAACAGATCTAGGCATGCAAAAGTAATGCAGACTAACTCATTAGTATGTTGTTTTTCGTTAACATGTATTATTCACCTATTATACATAAATTATTTCAATTATAACTCTTCTTTTTGAAATCTGAAAAATACATTCTGCAGTCTAACTTAGATTTTTATGTTTTTAGACGCAGTGTTATAGTTGGGGCTGGCTACATTGCTGTTGAAATAGCTGGAATTCTGTCTGCTTTGGGATCTAAGGCTGCATTGCTGATCCGCCAAGACAAGGTACATATCTTTCTCCCCCACACATAATTATTACCCCCACAGTTTTCTGCTCTCTTTATTTATTATTGGCAATGGATCAAAAAGTAACCTAGAGATAGATAAGTATAAATCTATTTTTTAATGCTATCAAACAGCAAAGAACCTGTTAAACATACCTTTCTTGTTACATATCATATTCTTTACTTTTTCGCTTGTATTAATTTGTGTATTTAATTAAAAGCAGAAGCAAATAAAAATCAGAATGTAGTTAAAAGGGAAAGGAAAATAAATGCTCCTCATATCAGTCTATAAGGCACAGAGCCTTAATAGAGATATTAGTCTTTTGGGATCCTAGTGCAGCCATCATAAAACAGAACTACACAGAGCGTGAATCCTCATTAGGCCAATCTACATTAGGGAATGTATACTAATAAAACCCCCTTTCCTTTTTCTTTGGGACCAAAGAGTATAACTAGAACTAGCTCCTTTACAGAATGAAATCCCAAGATAAGAATGGTAGGTTTAGACTTTTCATATTCCAAGGCATATGCATTAGAATTGTGGAAAGGACTGATGTGATCATGACTACCTCTTACCACACTTCCCTCTGTTGGCCAACCAGCTTCTAAGCATATTTTCTGCCTAGGGGATGCTTAAAAGGTGTGCCCAATCCTGCCCACTCCTTCTCTCTGCTTTTTACCATTTCTCTTCCTACCCAATGTCAGACATTATGAGAGTGGTGTCAGAGGCATTGCTACCAGATTATTGTACTGCACTCCACTAATGTAAATGTTGGCTTCAGTGCGTGGCAGCAATGTGTGACAAAGTTTAAAGGGGAACTGTGGCCTCCAAACAAGTTAAGTTTAAATGAAAGGACAGTTTCTTACCTTTAAAACGAGACATCAACCACCTCTCCACGTGCTCCACAGCCTAAGATATACAGAAATGACTGACCAGAAAGTTAATGGGTGGGAGGCTGACATGTGACATTCCTAAGGCTTCTCCTGCACAGTGATAGGTACAGATAGGACGGCACTTGCTTCGCTAAAATCACTCAAATTTTATTTCATCATAATTAAAACAAAGGCTCTTCTTAGCCACAAGCTCATAAGGCAGTGTACATAGAACAGAAGTGACGTTTCGGGTCACATGACCCTTTTTTTTGTGGCTAAGAAGAGCCTTTGTTTTAATTATGATGAAATAAAATTTTACCCCATATAGTAAAGGGCCCTCTGACCCCATATAGTAAAGGGCACTATGACCCCCATATAGTAAAGGGCCCTCTGACCCCATATTGTAAAGGGCCCTCTGACCCCATATAGTAAAGGGCCCTCTGACCCCATATAGTAAAGGGCCTCTGACCCCCTATAGTAAAGGGCCTCTGACCCCATATAGTAAAGGGCCTCTGACCCCCATATAGTAAAGGGGCCTTGACCCCCATATAGTAAAGGGCCCTCTGACCCCCATATAGTAAAGGGCCCTCTGACCCCCATATAGTAAAGGGCTCTAACCCATTATAAAGGGCCTCTGACCCCATATAGTAAAGGGCCCTTGACCCCCATATAGTAAAGGACATTCTGATCCCAATAGTTAAACAGTCACCTGAGAGTTGTAGTTTCAAGCTGTCATTTGCACTGTACTAGCAGCTTTTTTTTGCCCCAAACTGAGGAGACCCATCAGATTTACAGTATCCAGATGAGCAGTCGTGACAGTGCTGAGTGAGTCCAGCAGCCAGACTACAGGAAGCAGGAAGTGTAAAGGCAGATCAGCTCCTGTAATTTCTATGCAGGTTACACAGGCCACCTACTGGTACATATCTGCAATTGCAGAATTCGGATCTAAATTAGGACTTGACCGAGTATAAGTCGAGGTTAGGTTTTCAGGCTAACTTTAACGCTGAAAAATCGACTTATACCGAGTATATACGGGACTTTTCACAGACAAGGTCCCATTTCTCATTAAAGGTATATATTTAAGGGCATATACCAAAAATACATCATAATCTTTATTCAAGCCTTTTGGCCACAATGTATCGAGTCTATGTACAGTATCCAGGCCACTCTCACGTCTTAGTTAGTGACTCTGTCACCCCCTCTCGACAATCTACCCACCTGCAATACACAAAATTTTATATTATCACATGAATGATTTTTCTCTTGATAGTGTTTAGGCACAGGTAAGGTAGTCTGAAGACATCGTATAGATGATCTATGTTGTGAAATGCGATGTTTAATCTTGTGTTGTTTTACCAACATATAACTATTTACATGGGCACTGTAAAACATGAATTCAAAAATATGTGTTACATGAGAAGTGTCCAGTTATCTATATGTGTTTTGTCTGTGCCTGAATGTGTAAATACAGTAGTCTCTTCACAATCGGCAATGTACACAGTCCCTACATGGGACTACCCAAAAATGTTGGTTTTTCAATTGTAACCTCGCTCGAATCAGACTATTCCTCAAACTTTTAGTTTTTTATAGGAGATTAGTGGAGGAGATCGAAATTCTGGGATCTATGGGATGTATGTATATATATATTGCAAAAAAAAAAGGATTTTCCTTTAAAAGGCTTAGACGTGTAAATAAAATAAAGCATATAGCAATCAGCTTGGAATTTACAGAAACGTATTAGTTCCACGTTAGGACCTTAATGATAGCCATGGGGCAGAGTTACTGGATGCTAAATTGCTAATAAAATTAAGCTAGCTAATTTAACATAATACACTGTTCTGTTCTTGTACCATTTACCTCATTAGGAATAAGTCCATATATAGTATTACATCTTCCTCAATACAAGTTCAAATTGTTTTTGATTTTCACCTTTGGCTACTTTTAATACATTTTGATGTATGTGTGTTCATCTGCTACCATTGCCTTGCCCCACCTTTGAAAAAAAAGGAAATAATACAAACCAAATCCTGTCTTGCTTTTTTTATATTTCTAATGTGCTTTAAATGGCACAAACAAAAACAAATGCAGCTACCACAAACAAGCAATTTGTTTGAAGCAAAGGGCACCAAAATGAATTGCTAAAAAATGCTGAATTCTTTTACTTTAGTATCATGTTCCCTATAAAAAACATGGAAAGAAACTTTTAGAAACACAATGGGGTTATTCAATAAAAGTTCTTATAGTTTAAATGGTGCTAATTTTGCCCCAACCAACAGATGTTAGCTTTCAAATGTTACATAAGTTCTGATTGGTTGGGGCAAAATTAGCACCATTTTAAACGATAAGAACTTTTATTGAAACTCCCTGAATGTTGTTACAATTTGATGGGGCACACTTAAAGGGCATGTCCACCCCCAAAACTAAACCCCCAACTACTGGCCCACCATGTAGTGTAGTTTAATCTTACACTCACATCCAGCTCATAGGGTTCTCCTGTAAACCCCCCCCCCCAAAGTCTCAAAACTAACCACCAGGAGGAGATAGCAGGTCTTGCCTGCTATCTAGCCTCCGGTAGATATTTGCCATGCGCACTGCAGCCCTTCTCCCCTCCTCTCCCCCTCCCTCTCCCTCCCTCTCCCTCCTCTCCTCCCGTTTACTATCCCTCCCCTAGCGTTAAACCCCTCAATATGTGTCCCCATGTCCCCAGCCCAACCGCATGTTTTTTTTTTCCAAAAAACTCCCCAAACTCTTACTTACCTCTCCGCTTTCCTCCGCTGCACTGAATGACCGGCAGCCGCGTCCGTGATTGGCTGCCGCTCAGCCAATCACAGACGCGAATGCCGGTCCCGCCCCTCTGCTTGCATTCTCGCAAGCAGAGGGCCGGCAGTGTGGCGGAAGATCGAGGGGAGGTAGTAAGAGTTTGGGGGAGCTTTTTGAAAAGAAGAAACATGCGGTTGGGGCTGGGGGACATGGGGGAGCAGAATATTAAAAACCATTTTAGGGGTGGACTACCCTTAAAGGACAATATACTCACCCCCCCCCCTCACTCCTCTTCTCCTTCCCTTAGTAGTACTCAGGGTGGGACCTAAAACCCTAACAGGGAGATTCAATAAATGTTCTTGTCCTTAATAATGGTGCTAATTTTGCCCCAAACAATCAGATCTTATTTAATATTTGAAAGCTAACATCTTATTGGTTAGCACATTTTTAATTATAAGAAATTTTATTGAATTCCCTGATAGTCCTCACCCCTGGGTACTTTCCCAACTGCTGATATACTACTAAGTTTCCCTCTGCGTTCTCGGTCCTCTAAGCAGTCCCTGATATAGCCAATGAGAATGCACACTCAAGGAGGCATTCTTACTATTGGCTAGATCTCAGACTGTCACGACAGTGCCAGTTTGGAGAAATAGACCGGATATACCAGCAGTTTGGTAAAGGGTGAGGACTAGCGATTTAAGTACTATGCAAAGTCAAAGGAAACTCCCTGGAACTGCCTGGCAAGCTAGGTTAAATGCCGTAATATGTTAGAAAAGACATGAGATATATAATTCCTAATGTAAATTCCACATAACTAATCCCTATTCCCTGACCTAAATCCAAGTCAGATCTGTATCTTATATTTTTACACCATTTATAAACTAAATATATCAATGTATTGTCCTGTGCTTGAATTAATATGGATAATCTAGAAGGAAAACTTTATATGTTTGGATAAAACAATATGGACATTATGGATGGAAAGCATTGACACTTTTTTTTTTTAATATAAAATCCAGTAGTAGGAGGTTCTTGAGATGCTAGAAAAAAAATCCTCACCTTATATGGGTGTAATATGTGTGCTTTGTTTTTAAAACTACATTTGCGCATCCCATCTGTTGTGAAATGCTTGGGAGTTTTAAATTTCAACCATTTAGAGTTTCACATACCTGGTGTAGTTATAAGCTGAACCTGTCAAGTGGTAGATGTATATCTCACTAGAATCTTCCACATGATTTTTGGCAGACAAGGACCAATTAAACTGCATGTGTCACCTGTTTCCATGCAGACACTTCTGGCGTGTACATTGATGTTATAAACTCCTTCCTGAGAGGGGAGGAGACTACCGTATTTAAGTTTGCACAAGTGTGTGTTTTTTGCAGTGAGGAAGGGGGAGGACACCGCAATGTTGTGCACTCCAGCATGTCAACATAGATTTAAAAATTAGAAAGAGTGCATTTCTCTACCAAAATTTCATAAAATGGTATCTACTGCAAGGTGGTTAGCAGTTTGAGGGAACCAGCACCATCATATACAAGTAACTAGGGGTGCTTTGGACAACATAACACAACAGTGTAAAAAAGCATCAGGACCCCCAAAACAGCACTTCTAAGTGCCGGGGAGGGGGGTCCGGTTCGAGGATTTCGGAAATTTGTGAACGGGGTTAAAAAAAAAATCGGATTCCGCCGCAAAAACCGGGTTCTGATCTGCGATCCGGCCATCTTTATTTAAGATTTTAAAATGCTATAGTACAGTATAGTATTTGGTTGAATAAAGCACATACGTCCATCCAGTCCAACCCATCTAGCAATATTCTCATTTCCTGCCTAACTGTTGATCCAGAGAGAAGGCAAAAAAACCCCACCAATTTATGAAGGGGTAAAAGTGGCAATCAGAAATTTCCCCGGATCAACTTATGTATCAATACCAGTAACTTGCAACATTCCTTGTTTGCAGAAACTCATCCAGCTTTTTTTTTAAACTGCCAATGAACCTGCCATAACAACGTCCACTGGAAGACAGTTCCATAGCTTTACCGTTCTCACAGTGAAAAGCCCTTTCCGAGCTTGAAGCCTAAACCTTTTTTCTTCAAGTCTTAAGGGATGTCCATGTGTCCTCTGACATGCTCTATTGGTGAACAATGCCCCCAGATAACCCTTTTTCCACAATGATGGATAACCCTTTTTCCACAGGGAATTGGATCAATCCACTGTGAATCGAATTCACAACTGGGTTTTCCATGATGCTATCTTGAACATTTACTGCGGATGGTTTACTTGTTTTTAATATATGCACTTTATGCTGCAAATTGTGGCACTTCATGTATGTAAAATGGCCAAACTAGGTTGGAAGCACAGTCTAGAAAGTAATTAAGTTTGATTTATATTTTCTATTTATTGTGGTATTCAAGATATTGTGCCCGTAGTGAGAGTCTTTTTGGAGACCACTCTAGGAGTCGTTTTTTGGTTTGCAGAGTTTTCTCCAGGCACCGCCTATATTTTAAGGCGTTTATCGATACCCACATTTGTATTATAATAATGGGTGGTGCATCCTTTCTATAGACTGGCTCTGGTGTTGCTGCCTGGCACTGTTTGCTACCTTTAAGTGTGTTATCCACCAAAACCAGTTGTGTGCGGTCTACTTGCTTTGACTGACATTACAGAACGAATAAGCATTTAAGTAAGACAGACTGGTAAAGGAAATGGGAACTGCAGTTAAAAAAAATCACAACCCAAAGATAAAAAAAAACAAATACATCTCATGTTTATATAAGGGATAATGCGCCCCTTACAGTGTAATATAAGGATATTACGCCACCGAGGAGTTCCCTGATCAATAGAAGCACGAGGCCTTTATACAGGACAGGGAACTCCGAGGTGGCGTAATGTCCTTATATTATAATGTGAAGGGGCACATTATTTCTTATATATACATAAGTATCGGTTCCTTCCCATTCGCATTTTAAATTCTAGCCTTGTCCCTTTCCACCTTAAATCTCCAAGCTACCTTCTGTAACATAAACCCAGGAGAAAGAAACATCCCAGCCCAGCATCTATGCGGTTAAACAAATTTTGTGGAGGAGGAGAGAGACATTGGTTATGAAGTGACAGGAAGCAGCTCCAGCAGGTTTTGAAGTTAAACACTGCAAAAAAACTGAGGTCATTGTCCAGGCATGAACACTGGATGGGCGGAGTAGTGGGACATAAGAAATAAGAAATGAGTCACTTAGTGACATAGCTGAGTGATTTTTATAAGGATATATACCACTGTGGGTCCCATTATAAAATATCACACTCATGTATTATAAAAAAATAATATGCACCTTTCAGTGTGAATACTGTAAAGGATGAATTCACACCAGAGTTTTCTGCACTGCTTATATATGGGCAGAAACTCCTCTGTGATTTTATATCTTTATAATACACTTTAAGGGTTAGGTCCCACTATGGGTTTTGCGTGCATTTTGCGAATCACAATTTAATTAAAAAATATGAAATTGAAAGGATCAGTTCCCATTGTATAATTGCGTTCCGAATCTATGTGGTCCACAAACTTTTTTTTGCGGGTTATTTACGTTTTTCCAGTATCTTCTGTGATTCCAAAAACTGCACAGGCACGCAAATGGACTGGCAAACGGGACATATGCGGACAAATGCATAGAAAAATGCATGCCTGTTAACGTGCAAATGGACAGGACACAGACAAAATGCATTGTCCTAAATGCACTCAAAACGGACAAGCAAACGCAATGCATATAGTTAGACCTAGCCCTTAGGGGTGTATTATTCTATATATTACACTTAAAGACAATTATACTCAAATTTCCTTGCTCACCCCATTATTTGTACCCAGGGAAAGGACTTAAACCAGTCCTCACCCTTTGTACTATAATGGGTGAAAGAAGAGGAACAGTGGGAGGTTATATGATCGTCCTTTGAGTGGGTACATTATGCTTAAAGGAATAGTTCACACAAAAAACTGAACTATTCCTTTAAAGCAGTATTGAAGCCAGGGAGGTAAAGGACTATTCCTTACCTTCCGTTCTCGATCATTCACCAGGATCCAGGATAGAAGATAAGTATATTTACCTTCGACCCGATTGCCGTGGCTCAGTTGACAAGAAACTAAACGCTTCCGGTTTAGTTTCACTATAGCGAGCATGCGCGATATGCGTGCTTAGGAAACTAAACCATGCAGTGGTCGGCAATTTCAACTGAGCGAGGGGATCCTGCACGAGGTAAATATACTAACCTTCGATCCTGGATCTGCTCCTGGAATAGGTCTTTCCCCGCTTCAATCACTACTTTAAAGGAGTAGTTCACTTTTTGTGAGAACATTCAGTGTGTGGATGAAAATTTTATATTAGCTTGTGATGCAAAATCTTAGTTAAGCTCTATATTATATCCATATTAATTACCATATTTTGCCGATCTCCAGTGGAATATGTTAATTGAAGAAAAGCAAATCCATTTTCAATGTGTGAACAAATGTTTAAATAAATTCATTAAAATGTATAAAAGAAACGACAATATTGGAGTTCACAGAACGCTAAGCTTGTGAACCAACTTCACTTACAAATACAGTTATATTCTTGTGTTTGAAGTTTAATTCTTTTAAACTCTATTTATGAAAAATATCTACCAATCAAGCTGTGATAACTAGTAATCACGGGAAAATCTAATGTTCTGTCAACTACAGAGATTGATTTATTGATCTTAATGTTACTGCAATATTGAGTTTTTGTTTATTGCTTTTTATATAGTTCAGCTATTTTTCATTTTTATTGATCTTTTTAAATAAATATGGATGTACTGTCCATATTGCATGTGTAACATAGTTAAATATGTATTTTTACAAAAAGGAAAATGTCCAATATTGTAAATCCGGTATCTCTATTCCATTTCCCCCCAAATTTGAAAAAATAAAGCCATCTCCACCTATGAAACTATATGGTATCCCTGGATAAATTCCTATATATCCAAACCTAAAGGCACTTTGGGATAGAGATGAAAAAACCCAACGGCAGAGTGAATAGTTTGTTTTGCCGGCAGGGTTGCGGATCTGAGCTAATTTTGTTTGGAGCTTCAGCTGGTGAACTAAAGATTCAGTTAAAAACTAGGAAATTTCCCACCAAAACTAGGATTTTGGTTCCACAATGAATTTTGATCTCGGAACTGGTAATTTTGACTCAATTCATTATGACATTTCGGTGACATCACTGTGAAGAACTATGGGCCATATTTATAAAATGAGGTATCGCAATTATCAATACTGTGCTATATCGTAACCTAGACCAGTCATTAATGTATGGCCGCGGTCATACATTCACGCATAACATTTGTTAATTAACGAACGCTTGGTGAGAATAACGTGCAGTAGTAAACTGCTGCAAAGTATTCATGGGGATTGTAAATTTATGATCGCGTTATTGTAGATTTATGATCGGTATGGTAATTTACAATTGTTACATTAATTTATGCTAATGATGGTATTTTAAACGATCTCTACCGATCGGTTGACCTATCGTTAAACCGATTGTTAAAGGTGGGTTCATTAATAAGCAATATTGTGCCTTTATGAATATGGCCCTATGTTTGCCTTCCTCTAGTTATAGGAGTGCTCTCTTGGCCTTTATTTTCCTGTGTAATATTTTCAATAAATTGTAGTTGTAGTTGTAGTTATCACAGCATTTCTCTTCTGAGAAAATAAATTGAAATTTGAACTAATCATACTAAAATCTCCTTTTGTTTGAGAAGTGTGTGTTTGTTTCTTGTACATACAACTTCATTTACGCTGGGTACACACGATTAGAATTTCGGTCCGATCGACCGATAGTTCAGTGTATCGGTCGATCGACCGAAATTATCGCATTCGAATGTCCCATGTCCGATCGAACCGTTCATCCAAATCGGAAGAAAGGACGATCGGACAGGGCAGGGGGAAAACCTCGTCCGATCGTGCGGTCCTCTATGGATCGCACGATCGGTCGCGGGTGACTAACGGACGTGGCTGCTTTTGCCGCGACCGACAGTCCTTCCTCTGGCCGACCGTTGAAAGTATCGACGGGTCGGTCAGGAGAAAATCGCAGGTGTGTACCTAGCTTAGAATTAAAAGAGATCTAAAAATGTCCAGAACAATGCTTTGCTTCTTTTAACAAAAGTGTTGTATTTGGTTTTATAGGCACTGCTTGACACTAATCATAGTTACATCTGTTGTACACAATATTGATTTTTTTGCACTTTTCTATCCTACAGCTCCTAGGTTTATTAAACTGCTCTGCAGGGTACATTGAACCTACAGTCTTGCACAACTTTGTCAGAAAAAATAGAGATAGTACATTACATTCATTTTTCAGGTCATTTACATAACCTGGATTACCTGGATACATATACAAATTAAAATGCAATGAAATGTTACAGACCACATTCTGGAATTATTTCTTGTTGTGTAAGTTGTAAAAAGTTATGCTGGCCATACACTTCTCTTAAGGTAAAATCATGTGTACA
Organism: Hymenochirus boettgeri; assembly: GCA_019447015.1. Classification (NCBI taxonomy): domain Eukaryota; kingdom Metazoa; phylum Chordata; class Amphibia; order Anura; family Pipidae; genus Hymenochirus; species Hymenochirus boettgeri. The sequence goes on from CM033469.1 coordinate 154,947,456, forward strand.
ATACACAGTCTCATATAAACGATGCAAGGGTTGATATATACACTGCTTTCTTATGGTTAAATGAGATGTATACTTTATAAAAGATCATATCCTTTGGAGAAATATTAAGTGTTATTTTATTCAGTACTAGGGATAGAGTCCAGACCGACCTAAGCAAATTCAGGTCCAGGGGCCAAATGTGGCTAATGCCTGTCCACACAGTCCCTTGCTACAAGACCTGTACCCCAAAAAATCAAATGAAATCAATATTAATTGATTGCCTCAAGACGAATTAATTAATTACATTTAGAATGATATTTTTATTGTATTAAAAAATAATGAGGGTTATAATTATGATTATTTAAATATTCGGGGAATACTCTGACCCCATATAGTAAAGGGCCCTCTGACCCCCATATAGTAAAGGACTCTCTGATCCCAATAGTTAAACAGTCACCTGAGAGTTGTAGTTTCAAGCTGTCATTTGCACTGAACTAGCCCCCATATAGTAAAGGGCCCTCTGACCCCATATAGTAAAGGGCCCTCTGACCCGCATACAGTAAAGGGCCCTCTGACCCCCATATAGTAAAGGGCCCTCTGACCCCATATAGTAAAGGGCCCTCTGACCCCATATAGTAAAGGGCCCTCTGACCCCCATATAGTAAAGGGCCCTCTGACCCCCATATAGTAAAGGACATTCTGATCCCAATAGTTAAACAGTCACCTGAGAGTTGTAGTTTCAAGCTGTCATTTGCACTGTACTAGCAGCTTTTTTTTGCCCCAAACTGAGGAGACCCATCAGATTTACAGTATCCAGATGAGCAGTCAGTGACAGTGCTGAGTGAGTCCAGCAGCCAGACTACAGGAAGCAGGAAGTGTAAAGGCAGATCAGCTCCTGTAATTTTCTATCAGGTTACACAGTGCCACCTACTGGTTACTATCTGCAATTGCAGAATTCGGTATCTAAATTAGGACTTGACCCGAGTATAAGTCGAGGTTAGGTTTTCAGGCTAACTTTAAAGCCTGAAAAATTCGACTTATACTCGAGTATATACGGTACTTTTCACAGACAGGTCCCATTTCTCTATTAAAGGTATATATTTAAGGGCATATACCAAATATACATCATAATCTTTATTCAAGCCTTTTGGCCACAATGTATCGAGTCTATGTACAGTATCCAGGCCACCTCTCACTGTCTTAGTTTAGTGACTCTGTCACCCCCTCTCGACAATCTACCCACCTGCAATACACAAAATTTTATATTATCACATGAATGATTTTTCTCTTGATAGTGTTTAGGCACAGGTAAGGTAGTCTGAAGACATCGTATAGATGATCTATGTTGTGAAATGCGATGTTTAATCTTTTGTGTTGTTTTACCAACATATAACTATTTACATGGGCACTGTAAAACATGAATACAAAAATATGTGTTACATGAGAAGTGTCCAGTTATCATATGTGTTTTGTCTGTGCCTGAATGTGTAAATACAGTAGTCTTCTTCACAAATCGGCAATGTACACAGTCCCTACATGGGACTACCCAAAAATGTTGGTTTTTCAATTGTAACCTCCGCTCGAATCAGACTATTCCTCAAACTTTTAGTTTTTTATAGGAGATTAGTGGAGGAGATCGAAATTCTGGGATCTATGGGATGTATGTATATATATATATTGCAAAAAAAAAAGGATTTTCCTTTAAAAGGCTTAGACGTGTAAATAAAATAAAGCATATAGCAATCAGCTTGGAATTTACAGAAACGTATTAGTTCCACGTTAGGACCTTAATGATAGCCATGGGGCAGAGTTACTGGATGCTAAATTGCTAATAAAATTAAGCTAGCTAATTTAACATAATACACTGTTCTGTTCTTAGTTCCATTTACCTCATTAGGAAATAAGTCCATATTTATAGTATTACATCTTCCACTCAATACAAGTTCAAATTGTTTTTGATTTTCACCTTTGGCTACTTTTAATACATTTTGATGTATGTGTTGTTCATCTTGCTACATTGCCTTAGCCAATAACCTTTGAAAAAAAAGGAAATAATACAAACACAAATCAGCTGTCTTGACTTTTTTTATTATTTCTAATGTGCTTTAAATGGCACAAACAAAAGCAAATGCAGCTACCACAAACAAGCAATTTGTTTGAAGCAAAGGGCACCAAAATGAATTGCTAAAAAATGCTGAATTCTTTTACTTTAGTATCATGTTCCCTATAAAAAAAACATGGAAAGAAAACTTTTAGAAACACAATGGGGGTTATTCAATAAAAGTTCTTATAGTTTAAAATGGTGCTAATTTTGCCCCAACCAATCAGATGTTAGCTTTCAAATGTTACATAGAGTTCTGATTGGTTGGGCAAAATTAGCACCATTTTAAACGATAAGAACTTTTATTGAAACTCCCTGAAGTTTGTTACAATTGGATGGGGCACACTAAAGGGCATGTCCACCCCCAAAACTATAATCCCCCCAACTACTGCCCCACCATGTAGTGTAGTTTAATCCTACCTCACATCCCAGCTCCATAGGGTTCTCCTGTAAACCCCCCCCCCAAAGTCTCAAAAACTAACCACCAGGAGGATAGCAGGTCTCTGCCTGCTATCTAGCCTCCGGTAGATATTTGCCATGCGCACTGCAGCCCTTCTCCCCCCTCCCTCCCCCTCCCTCTCCCTCCCTCTCCTCCCTCTCCCTCCCGTTCTACTATCCCTCCCCCTAGCGTTAAACCCCCTTAATATGCTGCTCCCCCATGTCCCCCAGCCCCAACCGCATGTTTTTTTTCCAAAAATCTCCCCAAACCCCAAACTCTTACTTACCTCTCCGCTTTCCTCCGCTGCACTGAATGACCGGCAGCCGCGTCCGTGATTGGCTGCCGCTCAGCCAATCACAGACGCGACTGCCGGTCCCGCCCCTCTGCTTGCATTCTCGCAAGCAGAGGGCCGGCAGTGTGGCGGAGGATCGAGGGGAGGTAAGTAAGAGTTTGGGGAGCTTTTTGAAAAGAAGAAACATGCGGTTGGGGCTGGGGGACATGGGGGAGCAGAATATTAAAAACCTATTTTAGGGGTGGACATACCCTTTAAAGGACAATTATACTCACCCCCCCCCCTCACTCCTCTTCTTCCTTCCCTTAGTAGTACTCAGGGTGAGGACCTAAACCCCTAACAGGGAGATTCAATAAATGTTCTTGTCCTTAATAATGGTGCTAATTTTGCCCCAAACAATCAGATCTTATTTAATATTTGAAAGCTAACATCTTATTGGTTAGCACATTTTTTAATTATAAGAAATTTTATTGAATCTCCCTGATAGTCCTCACCCCTGGGTACTTTCCCAACTGCTGATATACTACTAAGTTTCCCTCTGCGTTCTGGTCCTCTAATGCAGTCCCTGATATAGCCAATGAGAATGCACACTCAAGGAGGCATTTCTTACTATTGGCTAGTTCTCAGACTGTCACTGACAGTGCCAGTTTGGAGAAATAGACCGGATATACCAGCAGTTTGGTAAAGGGTGAGGACTTAGCGATTTAAGTACTATGCAAAGTCAAAGGAAACTCCCTGGAACTGCCTGGCAAGCTAGGTTAAATGCCGTAATATGTTAGAAAAGACATGAGATATATAATTCCTAATGTAAATTCCAACATAATCTAATCCCTATTCCCTGACCTACATCCAAGTCAGATCTGTATCTTTATATTTATACACCATTATATAAACTAAATATTATCATATGTATTGTCCCTGTGCTTGAATTAATATGGAATATATCTAGAAGGAAAACTTTATACTGTTTGGATAAATACAATATGGACATTATGGATGGAAAGTCCATTGACACTTTTGTTTTCAATATAAAATCCAGTAGTAGGAGGTTCTTGAGATGCTAGAAAAAAATCCTCACCTTTATATGGGTGTAAATATGTGTGCTTTGTTTTTAAAACTACATTTGCAGCATCCCATCTGTTGTGAAATGCTTGGGAGTTTTAAATTTCAACCATTTAGAGTTTCACATACCTGGTGTAGTTATAGCTGAACCTTGTCAAGTGGTAGATTTGTATTATCTTCACTAGAATCTTCCACATGATTTTTGGCAGACAAGGACCAATTAAACTGCATGTGTCACCTGTTTCCATGCAGACACTTCTGGCGTGTACATTGATGTTATAAACTCCTTCCTGAGAGGGGAGGAGACTACAGTATTTAAGTTTGCACAATGTGTGTTGTTTTTAAGCAGCTGAGGAAGGGGGAGGACACCGCAATGTTGTGCACTCCAGCATGTCACAATAGAATTTAAAAAATTAGAAAGAGTGCATTTCTCTACCAAAATTTCATAAAAATGAGTATCTACTGCAAGGTGGTTAGCAGTTTGAGGGAACCAGCACCATCATATACAAGTAACTAGGGGTGCTTTGGACAACATAACACAACAGTGTAAAAAAGCATCAGGACCCCCAACAACAGCACTTCTAAGTGCCGGGGAGGGGGGTCCGGTTCGAGGATTTCTGGAAATTTGTGAACGGGGTTCAAAAAAAAAATCGGATTCCGCCGCAAAACCGGGTTCTGATCTGCGATCCGGCCATCTTTATTTAAGATTTTAAAATGCTATAGTACAGTATAGTATTTGTGGTTGAATAAAGACATACGTCCATCCAGTCCAACCCATCTAGCAATATTCTCATTTCCTGCCTAACTGTTGATCCAGAGGAAGGCAAAAAAACCCCACCAATTTATGAAGGGGAATAAAAAGTGGCAATCAGAAATTTCCCCGGATCAACTCTATGTATCAATACCAGTAACTTGCAACATTCCTTGTTTGCAGAAACTCATCCAGCTTTTTTTTTAAACTGACCAATGAACCTGCCATAACAACGTCCACTGGAAGACAGTTCCATAGCTTTACCGTTCTCACAGTGAAAAGCCCTTTCCGAGCTTGAAGCCTAAACCTTTTTTCTTCAAGTCTTAAGGGATGTCCATGTGTCCTCTGACATGCTCTATTGGTGAACAATGCCCCAGATAACCCTTTTTCCACAATGATGGATAACCCTTTTTCCACAGGGAATTGGATCACTCCACTGTGAATCGAATTCACAACTGGGTTTTCCCATGATGCTATCTTGAACATTGACATGCGGATGGTTTACTTGTTTTTTATATATATGCACTTTATGCTTGCAAATTGTGGCACTTCATGTATGTAAAATGGCCAAACTAGGTTGGAAGCCAGTCTAGAAAGTAATTAAAGTTTGATTTATATTTTCTATTTATTGTGGTATTTCAAGATATTGTGCCCGTAGTGAGAGTCTTTTTGGAGACCACTCTAGGAGTCCGTTTTGTTTGGTTTGCAGAGTTTTCTCTCCAGGCACCGCCTATATTTTAAGGCGTTTTATCGATACCTACATTTGTATTATAATAATGGTGGTGCATCCTTTTCTATAGACTTGGCTCTGGCTGTTGCTGCCTGGCACTGTTTGCTACCTTTAAGTGTGTTATCCACCAAAACTCAGTTGTGTGCGGTCTACTTGCTTTGACTGACATTACAGAACGAATAAGCATTTAAGTAAGACAGACTGCCTGTAAAGGAAATGGGAACTGCAGTTAAAAAAAATCACAACCCAAAGAATAAAAAAAAACCAAATACATCTCATGTATTATATAAGGGATAATGCGCCCCTTACAGTGTAATATAAGGATATTACGCCACCGAGGAGTTCCCTGATCATATAGAAGCACGAGGCCTTTTATACAGGACAGGGAACTCCGAGGTGGCGTAATGTCCTTATATTATAATGTGAAGGGGCACATTATTTCTTATAATACATAAGTATCGGATTCCTTCACCCCATTCGCATTTTAAATTCTAGCCTTGTCCCTGTTTCCACCTTAAATCTCCAAGCTACCTTCTGTAACATAAACCCAGTAGAAAGGAACATCCCAGCCCAGCATCTATGCGGTTAAACAAATCTTTGTGGAGGAGGAGAGAGACATTGGTTATGAAGTGACAGGAAGCAGCTCCAGCAGGTTTTGAAGTTAAACACTGCAAAAAATGCTGAGTCATTGTCCAGGCATGAACACTGGAATGGGCGGAGTAGTGGGACATAAGAAATATAAGAAATGAGTCACTTAGTGACATAGCTGAGTGATTTTTATAAGGATATATACCACTGTGGCTCCCATTATAAAATATCACACTCATGTATTATAAAAAAATAATATGCACCTTTCAGTGTAATACTGTAAAGGATATGAATTCACCACAGAGTTTTCTGCACTGCTTATATATGGTCAGGAAACTCCTCTGTGATTTTATATCTTTATAATACACTTTAAGGGTTAGGTCCCACTATGGGTTTTGCGTGCATTTTGCGAATCACAATTTAATTTAAAATATAATGAAATTTGAAAGGATCAGTTCCCATTGTTTAATTTGCGTTCCGAATCTATGTGGTCCACAAACTTTTTTTTGCGGGTTATTTTACGTTTTCTCCAGTATCTTCTGTTGATTTTCCAAAAACTGCACAGGCACGCAAATGGACTGGCAACGCGGACATATGCGGACAAATGCATAGAAAAATGCATGCCTGTTAACGTGCAAATGGACAGGAACACAGACAAAATGCATTGTCCTAAATGCACTCAAAACGGACAGCAAAACGCAATGCATATAGTTAGACCTAGCCCTTAGGGGTGTATTATTCCTTATATATTACACTTAAAGACAATTATACTCAAATTTCCTCTGCTCACCCCATTATTTGTACCCAGGGAAAGGACTTAAACCAGTCCTCACCCTTTGTACTATTAATGGGTGAAAGAAGAGGAACAAGTGGGAGGTTAATATGATCGTCCTTTGAGTGGTACATTATGCCTTAAAGGAATAGTTCACACAAAAACTGAACTATTCCTTTAAAGCAGTGATTGAAGCCAGGGAGGTAAAGGACCTATTCCTTACCTTCCGTTCTTCGATCACTTCACCAGGATCCAGGATAGAAGATAAGTATATTTACCTTGCACCCGATCTGCCGTGGCTCAGTTGACAAAGAAACTAAACCGCTTCCCGGTTTAGTTTCACTATAGCGAGCATGCGCGATAATGCGTGCTATAGGAAACTAAACCATGCAGTGGTCGGCAATTTTCAACTGAGCCGAGGTGGATCCTGCACGAGGTAAATATACTAACCTTCGATCCTGGATCCTGCTCCTGGAATAGGTCTTTCCCGGTCTTCAATCACTACTTTAAAGGAGTAGTTCACTTTTTGTGAGAACATTCAGTGTGCTGGATGAAATATTATATTTAGCTTTGTGATGCAAAATCTTACTGTTAAGCTCTATATTATATCCATTATTATATTTTTTACCATATTTTGCCGATCTCCAGTGGAATATGTTAATTGAAGAAAAGCAAATCCATTTTCAATGTGTGAACAAATGTTTAAATAAATTCATTAAAAATGTATAAAAGAAACTGACAATATATGGAGTTCACAGTAACGCTAAGACTTTGTGGAACCAACTTCACTTACAAATACAGTTTATATTCTTGTGTTTGAAGTTTAATTCTTTTAAACTCTATTTATGAAAAATATCTACCAATCAAGCTGTGATTAACTATGTAATCGCGGGAAAATCTAAATGTTCTGTCAAACTTACAGAGATTGCATTTATTGATCTATAATGTTACTGCAATATTGAGTTTTTGTTTTATTGCTTTTTATATAGTTCAGCTATTTTTCATTTTATTGATCTTTTCTAAATAAATATTGTATGTACTGTCCATATTGCATGTGTAACATAGTTAAAATATGTATTTTTACAAAAAGGAAAATGTCCAATATTGTCAATCCCGGTATCTCTATTCCAATTTCCCCCCAAATTTGAAAAAATAAAGCCATCTCCACCTATGAAACTATAATGGTATCCCTGGATATAATTCCTATATATCCAAACCTAAAGGCACTTTGGGATAGAGATGAAAAAACCCAACGGCAGAGTGAATAGTTTGTTTTGCCGGCAGGGTTGCGGATCTGAGCTAATTTTTGTTTGGAGCTTCAGCTGGTGAAACTAAAGTTCAGTTACAAAACTAGGAAATTTCGCCACCAAAACTAGGATTTTGGTTCCACAATGAATTTTGATCTCGGAACTGGTACTTTTGACTCAATTCATTTATGACATTTTCCGGTGACATCACTGTGAAGAACTATGGGCCATATTTATAAAATGAGGTATCGCAATTTATCAATACTGTGCTATATCCGTAACCTAGACCAGTCATTAATGTATGGCCGCGGTCATACATTCACGCATAACATTTGTTAATTAACGAACGCTTGGTCGTAGAATAACGTGCAGTAGTAAACTGCTGCAAAAGTATTCTATGGGGATTGTAAATTTATGATCGCGTTATTGTAGATTTATGATCGGTATTGGTAATTTACAATTGTTATCATTAATTTATGCTAATGATGGTATTTTAAACGATCTCTACCGATCGGTTGACCTATCGTTAAACCGATTGTTAAAGGTGCGGTATCATTAATAAGCAATATTGTGCCTTTATGAATATGGCCCTATGTTTGCCTTTCCTCTAGTCTATAGGAGTGCTCTCTTGGCCTTTATTTTCCTGTGTAACTTATTTTCAATAAATTGTAGTTTGTAGTTGTAGTTATCACAGCATTTCTCTTCTAGAGAAAATAAATTGAAATTTGAACTAATCTATACTAAAATCTCCTTTTGTTTGAAAGTGTTTGTTTCTTGTACATACAACTTCATTTACGCTGGGTACACACGATTAGATATTTCGGTCCGATCGACCGATAGTTCAGTGTATCGGTCGATCGGACCGAAATTATCGCATTCGAATGTCCCATGTCCGATCGACCGTTCATCCAAATCGGACGAAAGGACGATCGGACAGGGTGGAAAACCTCGTCCGATCGTGCGGTCCTCTATGGACCGCACGATCGGTCGCGGTGACTAACGGACGTGGCTGCTTTTGCCGCGACCGACAGTCCTTCCTCCTGGCCGACCGTTCGAAAGTATCGAACGGTCGGTCAGGAGGAAAAATCGCTAGGTGTGTACCTAGCTTAAGAATTAAAAGAGATCTAAAAATGTCCAGAACAATGCTTTGCTTCTTTTAAACAAAAGTGTTGTATTTGGTTTTATAGGCACTGCTTGACACTAATCATAGTTACATCTGTTGTACACAATATTGATTTTTTTGCCACTTTTCTATCCTACTAGCTCCTAGGTTTATTAAACTGCTCTGCAGGGTAGCATTGAACCTACAGTCTTGCACAACTTTGTCAGCAAACATAGAGATAGTACATTACATTCATTTTTCCAGGTCATTTACAATATACCTGGATATACCTGGATACATATACAAATTAAAATGCACTGAACATGTTACAGACCCACATTCTGGAATTATTTTCTTGTTGTGTAAGTTGTAAAAAGTTATGCTGGCCATACACTTTCTCTTAAGGTAAAATCATGTGTACAATACACAGTCTCATATAAACGATGCACAGGGTTGATATATACACTGCTTTCTTATGGTTAATATGAGATTGTATACTTTATAAAAGATCATATCCTTTGAGAAATATTTAAGTGTTATTTTATTCAGTACTAGAGGATAGAGTCCAGACCAGACCTAAGCAAATTCAGGTCCAGGGGCCACATGTGGCTAATTGCCTGTCCTACACAGTCCCTTGCTACAAGACCTGTACCCCAAAAAATCAAATGAAATCAATATTAATTGATTGCCTCAAGACGATTAATTAATTTACATTTAGAATGTTTATTTTTTATTGTATTAAAAAATAATGAGGTTATAATATGATTATTTAAAATTCTTGGAATATAATATAATGATTACGCGCCTACTGGTTCTATTAAAAATTGCAGCTAATAATCAAAAAACATAAAATTAACCTAGTATTTTACATGTTCACTCAGTAGTGTCGGGGAGAAAGGTAATTGGTGTTTGGAGGGTGATTACTCTTTCTGCAAGTTTGTATATGGGGAAAACATGCCCTTTAAACTCTTTCTATAATGAGATCAAATTAATGTTGAACAGAATTAAGTTGAGCCTATTGGTCTGGCCCTTTACAATAGTCCAGGTTTCTCATGCAGCCTGCTGGGAAATTAATTGCCCACCGCTGCTGTAGAGGATGTATTTGTAGGTACTTAGTGTTTTTGGCTAATAAATTATGGTGTGTTTAATTTTAATTGTATGTGATAATTTTCAGGTTTAGTCACTTTATGTTATGTTTTGCATTAATATTCTTATATTCTAGCATTGGATATGTGTTTGATTTTTTTTTTTGATTGTGAAATATTGGGCTGCTCCAGTAGCTGAAAGGACACCAGCATGGACTGCTCGTTTGCAATTAAAGGGCATGTACACCCCCCTAAATTAAATTTAACCCACTAATGACTCCACTGTGTAGTTTAAAAAAATCCTTGCCTTACATCTTTGCTCCTTATGGTTCTCCGGCAGTGCTTGTCCAAAGTCCAGGAAACTGAAGTGTAGTAGCTGTCCTCCTCTGAAAGGACAGTGAAATGCGCAGGGGAGCCCTTTCCCCCCTCTCTCCCACCATCCGGATCCATCCTCTGCAGCCATTGCACCTAGTGTCAAATCATTTTAGCATATGATCTGGGCAGCTCCCCCCTGCCCAATCCTAACAGCCGTGTTATTTCTTAAAAAAAGCAATCAGAACTGTACTTACAGATCTTTGTTTCCACGACACACTCCATTAACAGCAGCTGTGTCTGTGATTGGCTGCGTCTCAGCCAATCATAGACGCAGCTGCCGGTCCAGCCCCCTGCTTGCAAGCAGAGAGTTGGACATGCTCTTACATGCGCATAGACTACAGAGTCAGCAGGTACCTGTCAGAGGATGAGGCGGAGGAGCGAGCGAGCGATCGGGTAAGGTCAGGTAAGGGTAAAGAATGGAAGGTAAGACACAGCTCCTTTACCTCGCGTTCGTCAATAAAACAGAATACCAAAAAAAAATGTTATCAGTGTAGGTACCCTTTAATTGATAACTTAATAAAAGCCAAAGGAAAATATCTAGTAAAAACACACCAGAATAAGCTAAGACATGAAAACATATTTTAGCTGTGCTTAAAAATCTAACAGGGAGATTCAATAAAAGTTCTTATCATTTAAAATGGTGCTAATTTTGCCCCAACCAATCGGATTTTATTTAACATTTGTAAGCTAACGTCTGATTGGTTGGGGCAAAGTTAGCACCATTTTAAACGATAAGAACTTTTATTGAATAACCCTGTATTTCACAAGTCAAACCCCTGTATATTTTTATATGGAAAAAAAATGATTAAATTTTAAAGAGAATTGAAGTTTAAAAAAACACAAATACCGTGTATGTATTTTCTCCTACAACTAATAGCCAAACATACTGTATAACACAAAAATAATACAACAAAATATTAGTGCACACCCAATTCAAATAGATTACATCCCATATTCAAGTTGCAATGCTACATTATAGCCTGCCCTTTTCTATGGGTAAAGGCAAAAACCAATTGTTTTCTAAAATTACCAATTTATAATAAGCCCAGCTACACTGTCAATGTGACTTTTATAGGCTGAGTCTAATATTATAGCACTTGCCTTTTATGACCTAAAGGTCTGTGCTATTTGCCTTGTTTCCAAGAGACTGACTCAAATTCATGCATTTAATCTGCATTGGTGAAGGCAGCAAGTAGTTTCCGGGTTTATAGAAATAAAGATTGTATTGGCATGGTAAATACAGTAAAAGAAAAGGTTCAAAAACTACACATAGATATATGTCACAACACACAACAATCTTGATTGTAATATATCCGGATATTCCGATATTGTATGATTGTGGGATCACGGAACCACTCGGTTCTGAAATCCGAAAGATCTGTCCGAATCCGGATTGATCCTCCAGATTTCGGGACTTATGAAGCCATTTTCGATAATTTTCTAATGTACCTGGCTATTTTCAATAATTTTCAAAAATAGCCTTGAACGTTCAAAAATTATCGAAAATACGATCGATGACCAGTTTCCAATCGTATTTTTGAAAATTGAACGTTCAAAGCTATTTTTGATCATTTTCAAAAATAGCCTTGAACGTTCAAAAATCTTCGAAAATACGATCGGAAACTTGAAAATGGTCTGCGATCATATTTTTGATAAATTTCGAACGTTCAAAGCTATTTTCAAAAATGAGTGAAAATAGCCCTGTAGATTCGAAAATTAGTGAAAATTCGTTCCTGTTTCGGATTTTTGGGATTTTCCCGAGATCCGGGAATCCGAAAACGGAACGAAACTAGGGAGTTTTGGCCATCTCTAATTTCCATCCATATATTATACAAAAGAAAATTGCCTAAAGACGATTAAACGATACCGGGATCGTATGATCAGGATCGTTACGTGTATGGCCATTGGCCACCTTATGGCTGCACAAACCATGACATTTTGCCAGTAGGGTTGCAGAAATCTACCAGGTTTTAATGCTAAATTTTGACTGGCAAAAATGTAATCATTATCAAAATTGTGACATTTTAATGCCAAATCCTGCTTTGATGGGCATGAAGAGCTAAATTCCTGTTCTTTCTATTTTCGCTTTTAATTTATATTCTTCTTTCACAGTTAGAGACAGCTACAGATGTGTGGGACACATAGTAGAAGTGTGTGATCTAAGAAATCCATGGAAATGTTTCCGTATTATCCCGAATTTTAGGACATTTTTGCCCCATTGACTATAACCCTCAAACATGAACATTCTGAGGTTTTCAGGGTCAATTCCCAACTGTCAATTTCTCTCTCTCACACACAACAACAGAAACTCACACAACTACACAAACACACACACACCATATAATTACAAAATTAAAGTACTAAAATGCATTCAATAAAAGCACAAATATATGTAGAGCACAATGTATGTTTTATGTATTTAGAATGAAGTATGACATTTAGTTTTATAACAGGGATGTCCATCCTGTGGTCCTCCAGATGTTTGCAAACTATAATTTTCAGCATTCTCTGCTGCCATCTACTGTTGATGAATGTTGTGAATTGTAGTTTTCAAATATCTGCAGGGCCAAAAGAAAGAAATCACCTTTTTATGGTCAGACATATAAAAACATACCCCCTAACATTACACAGATACACAGGGCTGTTTCTAGCCATTTTAGTGCCCTAGGCACCCTCCCACCTACATGCAAACTTGGCCTGCCAAAGTACAGCTGGGTTTCTTCCTTCTGACACTGTCTACTGCTGCTGTTCTTTATAGTTGGAACACTTTACTAGTTGGTAAGAGGCGCACGCTGTACCAGGTGAGGCGGGCATGTATACATACGTTTGTGTGTATGCAGCGACACTGGCCACCAATGAAATACTGATTGGAAGTACAGGACATGTTTCAGTGGATGCACGGTATGTGGCACCAGTGTTCTCCCCAGAAATTGTTTCCAGCCGGGTAGGGCAGAACAGGGAAATTTAGTGAGTTCTGAGATGTTTAACTCAGCAGATTTTCCAAGAGTATTGGCATTAATCATTTCAGTTCCAGCACTTTCCAGGGTATTTTCATTAACCCTTCAGTGCCAGCAGTCTTCCCCAGAGTATCGCCATTACCACTTTCAGTGCCAGCAGTACATTACCACTAACCTTTTAGTGCCAGCAGACTTTACTATTAATACTTTCAGTGCCAGCACTTTCCCAGAGTATTTCCATTAACACTTTCAGTGCCAGCACAGTATTATCTTTAAAGGAATGGTTCACTACCAGTGAACTATTTATTCCTTCAATGCATTGATTGAAGACTGGGAAGATAAGGAGCTATGCCTTACAACTTGTTCTTTAATCAATGCAAGTGGATCTAGGAACAAACCTGGAGCAAACTTACCTGTTACACGATCCTCCGCAGCAGCACTGACAGGTCCCGACTGCTTCCGCATTCTGAAAAGCTATAGCGCACATGAATTTCACAGGAATTTAAACAGGAATTTCAGCAAGGTTATTGAGTTTAAAGCCTACAGCACAGGCACACACATTCCCTTCCAAAATGCAGTCCTTCAAGCCAAATTAAAAGTTTATATTTAAACTTTCCCTTTCTAGTTCTCCGTTAAAATGCCCTTTGTAGTTTCAACCAATGAAATCACAATTCCAAGAGATAATTATCTCACAACCTATTGTTTGGGTCTAAACACTTGCACGTCACTAGTGCCCACTGGGCACACATGTAGGAGGAAACCCAACGTCTGCAGATCCAGTGCTGTGCTGAAAAGAATATCAAGGTTTTAGCGGTGACTGCAATGGTTTGTATTGACAATCACTGAATCATTTTTTATCAAAATATTAAGCCTTTCTCTGAAATACTTTTAGTTTTGTTTTGTTTTTTTGAACTTTAAAATAGTAAGTAATGTGCCAGTATCGTTTTGTTTTAAAGAAGTCAAAGTTTATTTTTGATCTTTTAATCTACCAAGCTTAAATGGTTTCTTTTTCCTATTGAAAACTTCCAATACTTGCACTGTATAATTCAAATCCATGTCTTGTACTAAGGAGATCTAATAAGATTGAAGCAGCCCTTTCTATGAGCTGACATTACAAGCCTGTAAATTTAGTCTGGTATCTGTGCAGATAAAACGGCTATTCAGCTACCACAGACTTATAGCCACTTCCAAAGGTCATATTTGTAATTTCTTTCTGCAGGTTAAATTTCTGTGTTCTTTCTTTAATGTGGAGATTCCAATTTAAATGTGCAAATACCTTGATATATTAAATCCTACCTTTTCCTGGATTTGACTATAAATGCATTTGTATTCTAATACCAGGTCTACGTAAGCAATAAAAAGAGGGATCTTTTTAAAGGTCATAATGTCTTTGAAGTTAAAATTTTGTACTGAATTTGCTCATTTTTATTATATTGCCATTTCATCTATTTATATCTGCCGGTTTGTCTGACAATTTTTTAATTTAAAATGTTTCTGTAGTATTTCACCCGAAAAATTATGTGATACTACTAAAGATGCATAGGGGGATTATAGGGGGAGAGAGTTGGAGAAAGGCCATTTCTGGCCTGCCCTTTCTAATATTGTAGTTACGTAATTGGGGGCATGTAGATTATATTGGATAATGTAATGTAAATTCTATCTCTATTAAAACTCACCTTGCAGTTTTGTGACCATTTTAACAGCATTTACAGGGAGATGCAATATCCCTCACAAATGGGAAAATAACCGCTAAACACACTAACCTATGTACTAACGTGTTAGTAACATGCCAAATTTTTTTTTTACTTTGCGCAACCCAAGGGATGCAATCATTTTTCAACTGTGTCTTTAAAGCAGCGCAAATGGTCGCAACTTACCGCTAGTATGGCAAAGTGGTTAATACATTGCCGAAACGAGTGCAGGTAGGTTGCAGATGTGAAATTTATTGCATCTCCTCCAGAGTCTTGACCTCATTATTATAAATTGTGATGGAACTTTTCAGGAAATTAAAATATCTTTAGAATTTACAGTAGTCAATACAGTATACACTATGTTAGGTGGGTGAGATAAAGAAATGTCTAAAGATTAAAGGACAACTTTACTGTCCAAGCTCTGTCTTACCATTAGTTAGGCCATGGGCCAAAAGGGAAAAGGAGCAACAACATATAGTTGTCCTTAAAATACATGCCCTCATTTGTTTCATTCTATATTGCTGTCTTACTTTATGGGGTCACAAATTTAAATCAACATCCATTAAATGGAAATATGCTGTTTTTCTGTACTAAAATGTTGTTGCTGTGAGACCTGCAATGAAAAAGACTTGGTAAAGTTATAACTTAGCTACCTAGAAATGGTACTAAACTGAAATATGGTGGGTCTTATATTTAAGGTTGATTCACTAGTAATATAAGTTAAACAGTTTGTTTGTAGTGATGAGTCTGGTTTAGAGGTGGAACTGCCAGCTTCAAAATGTCACAGATTTGGTGGAGTTTTTGAAATTTCAATGGTCGGAACTTTGCTGAATCTCTAAGAAAATGCCGAACAGACGAAAATTCATTATAAAAAATCCACTTCAATTAGGTCTAAAGAGGATTTTTGGTATGGAATGTGCAAGAATATTGTGGAACCACTCGCGAGCGACAGTTACTAGTTTGGTTTATCTCTGTTTATTAGTACCAGTCCTTTCCTGGTGACAGTTAAAGCAATAACAGAGATTATACTTTCATTATTAAATCATAGTTTTATAAAAAAAATTATCTTTTATGTATGATAATCTACCTCTACATATATATGCTTTGTAGACAGTAGAAAAGACAGGAGAATTAAACAAACCTAAATGTGAAAGCTTTTCTCCCCAGAACATATATACATTGTTAAATTCACATTGTGTTATATGATTGGCTGTCTGCTTCTAGGGGCATGTCTGCATTTTAATGTGAAGTGTACAGATTATAGGGGCGGACCCCTATTACCCACAGATTAATACCATAAATCATCCAGAAGTCACAACTATGGGAAAGTTGAAACACAGCTTTTTGTATGTTTGTGAATGTGCTCTGTCTATTGGGACAATGTTGTCTAGAGACTTAAGTTCCCCTTTAATTGAAGTAACACCAGATTTGAATATCAAATACTTTTTAATCAACAGCACAGATTTATCAACAGCACAGATTTAACAAATTAAATGTTAAAATGTCCATAAACTGGGTAGATATTGCTTGTAGTTTTTATTGCACATGATCTAAAGTAAAAAAGAAAGTAAACTGGAAACATGTGCTGATACTAACTATTGTGTCAACATGAATTCGATCTGTTAGCTACACTCCTTGTATATTGTATTTTATAAATCCTTGTATATTGTATTTAATCAATCAATTTATAAAAATGTATTTTACAATCTGTAGATTGGTATTCTACATTTTGCATAAAAATGAGTTATGTTGAAAACTTTAAGTCCATTAATACGAAAATGAAGAAAAGAGAGCAAGTTAATTTTAAAAATTCTTAACAATGCAAATGTCCAATAAAACCCTATATTAAAAATAGTAAACCCACTTACAGAACTTGGTTGTATATATACGGTATGACATTTTTGACAAATCTGTTCTTTAACTATATTTGCACCAAGCTGTATGTCTGTTCCACCAGTTGTACTTTTAAATCAAAATCCTGAAAAAACAGACAGGCACATAGTACTGTACCCTCAGTGTGTAATCTCAACACTCTTCTTCTTTACCAGTTAGGGGTGAGAACTCACAATCTTTTTCAACACATTTTGCAGCTGTCACAAGTACACATTTATTGTACATGCTGCTAAGTAAATGTGGTAGAGGCCCTTCCTTAAACTTCAGGGATTGGTATTTATTTTTACTTTGTACACTTTTCTAATATATATGTTTACTTACTTTTCATGAATTAGTTTTTTTAGTTTTGTATTAACCCCTTCTATTTATTGTAAGTATGTGCAGTGCTGTATACAAGTAACATTTTATAGATTGTATTTATCTAGCCAAGAAATTTGTATATCTCTCCATATTGTTTGCTTCTATGCATAATTTTCAGCTACCACTTGTATAAATCTGTAAATAGATTGTGTAAAATCTGTTTTCTCTCCTATGGCTACCATTTTCTGGATAAGATTTGATTTGATTCACAGAGGAGCATTGAAGCCATGCAGTGCTCCTTTCTCCCCTTAATGTCACGCTAACCTATTTACGATTGGTTAGCATGACGTTAAGTCTCACTTTGCGGTGGCTGCACGAGTCCCAGAAGAGGCACTCACGCAGCCGGCGCAAAGTGATTTACTCCCGTTCGGGATGTTTGCCCAGAGCATTGGCGGCTCTGGGTGAATCAACCTTTGAGAGTTTTTACCTTGCCTCAATAAGGACTATGTTACAGACTGATACTTTCCTTATTAATGCATCTACTATGATCCACACAGAGTTGTCTGGGAGTAAAGTTATCTGTTTGTGTGTTTTACACCACAATGCACTACACAAAAAATACTGTAACTATTTTGGGATAAATTTAAGTATATATTTCAGGTGTTTTCAATGAACTGTAATTTATTTTTGATCTAGATATGGCTTAATAGTTTCTGTGGCAAATAATTATTGATTTTACCAATGTCTGTGTCTTAAAACATCTCCACAGCAGTTATTCCCCATATCAGTTTTATTTGTCATTCATAGAAATGGATGAATATTTTTAAACAATAGCTAGAGGTCTGCAGCTTTTACCTAAAGATATTTTTAGCACAGAGAGTGGGATTTCAGCATAAATCAGCTCATGTAGGCACCAGCCTCCTTGATTGAGTTGTTTCATTAACTATATGAAATGAGACAAGCAAAACACTTGGGAGAGAAATGAGATTTAGAAGCAAAGAGAAAATTCAAAGAGATGATTTGAAGGTTATGTGCTAAAATACTCTTTCAGCAACTAATTAGGGCTGCAGGGACAGTCGGGTAATTCAGTTTCTAGGTCACAACAAGTTTAGAGACGTTATATCCTTTAACCAATAGCACACTAAATAAAAAATAAAGTTCAACAGAGCAATTTAGCTATTATTTCCAGCCTTGAATTGTGCTTATAGACTCCTGGTGTAAAGAGTCTATGGAGGCTTTAGTGCAGTTCTTCCTCTAAGACTTAAAAGTTCAGCCTTTGCAGTATTGTCTCAAAGAGACCTAAACTGTGTTACTTTAGCTTAATAAGCAATGGACTGTAAATTAATTAAAGGGTCTCTTGTGGTTGCTGAAGAAATGTGAGAATATAATTGCATTAAATATAAATTGCTATGTTTAATACTAATATACTCCTATGGCAGGAAAGAAAATCCTGCTTTAGGAGAATATGCATATTTACCAAAAGGCAAAATGTAATTACACCATATCAATTCATGCAAAATATTATTACATTGGAATAAACATTTTTCCAAACCTCATTTGCTAGATAGTGTACAGAGGAATGTCAAGACAATAAAATAGTTGCACAAAAAAATGACAGAACTTATTACCTAAAGATATAGAATTAGGAGATAGGAATGCACTGTTATATTATAGGAACTTACATTGATAGGGTGAAACACAAAGACACAAATTAGGGTCAGAGCAGAAATACAAGTAGCGGACAAAAACATAAACTAAATGAGCATGCATGCCTTTTACATGTTAACATAATCAGTCCTTTACCATAAAGTTACCATAAAGAGTGAAATGGATTGTAAAAAAATCACAAGTATTGTTACCATTACTATTAGTACTAGGAAATTCTGTGCCTTCCTTTGTCACACATCACCAATGCCTGTTGTAACTTAACACCCTTTGAGTCAGGCCAACAAAAGTACAAGGTAATGTAAGGTTAAAATAACCAGTCTATTTACTATACAGCTTTGATTTGTTGTCATTTGGGGAAACAGGCATCCATTCAATTTTTTCCTAACAAAAGTATTCTTAACAGTTTCCAAAAAAACTCGCAAACGCGCAATGTATGATACCATATTTGATTTCACTAGACTTGGCTTTTGAGTGACCAGAAAAAGCGAGTCTCAAACATTTTTCATATGTTCTTGTAAATAAAAGTCTATTTTAGTTATGCTTCATCTTTGCTGAACATTGGTAGTTGTGCTTTTGCTTTGCTTACTCCAGATAGTTTCTATCTTCTTGAGATATCACTTTCTTAACTATAATTAGCCTATTGTTAAATTAGTTATGTTGTTTGTTATGTCTCTGTCCAAATAGTTTTTATCAGAGAAATATACATATGCAAACGAGCTTAGAAAGTAGTAGCTTATGAATAGAAAGCATAATTTAATTTCATCATAAAACTGAGAAATACAGTCCCTAAAAAAAAAAAACAGAAAGAAAACTACTGTATATAAAATTCCTGTACATTGGAAAGAAAAAGGGAGGAGAGCTTTAGCTCAATCCTTTGCCATGCAGAAGTACAATCCTGCAAACAAGTAACCTAAGGAGTGCACCATTAAATAGAAAAGGCCTAGTTTATTGCATTAGGTGATAGTATCACACTTGTTAAATATACCTTTGCTATAACATGTAACGGATGTCCTCTCATACACTATGTGTTACGATTGCATTTATGCATTGCACCTGAACCAACATGGGCAATGCACAAGATGTGCAATAAGGCAGGAAATGTCACTTATGGGGAAAAACTGAGAGACCAAGCAAGGAATAAATGAACAAGGCAATTTATTAACAATTGCAAGGAGCATAAATGATAATGAAGCAGTTGTATACATTAACCTCATGCACTACAACATGCATACATGCAATAATATACAAAAGGTAATGAAAGACAATCTCCCTGCAGGCAAGTGTATTCAATGAGCATACACCTGCAGTCTGGAGTACATACAATTAACCTACTATGCATAAATGTAGAGTAATCCAGTGTATATACAAATGCGTACACACAGACCCAAAACCCAGGAAGATATCAATAACAATACACCGATAATTCGCAGTACAAGAGGCAGCAGGCAAACGGGTAGTAGTACAGGAAGAATATAAACCGGGAGATCAAATAATACAAGATAATCGCTAGTCAGAGAATAGTCACAAGGCAAGCACAGGTGAAAACACAGGAGGGCAACAAGAAACAGGATACGGGACTCAAATACAAAGGCCGCAAATAGAAGGGCTAGGACACAGGAAACGCAAGTACAATGAACTAGTACTGAAGCACTGTTCATGCTGGCCTTAAATGTAGACATTGGAAGGTCAGGTGACAGATCTCCTCCCAGCAATAGTCTGTAACACACACAGTTCTTGAGGTAGAGAGCCCTCTGCTGGTGGGCAGGTAGAAGTGATATCTCTGAGGAGAACAATGACATCTGCTGGCGGAAAGGAGGAAGTCACCAGCAGATGTGGATCATGACACTATGTAATTGTATTGTATTACATTTATATTGTAGGGTAGCAATGCTATATTGGTACACAGCACATCTTTCCTTACACTTATGCTTTTTTTGCTTTTTTTATGCATCTAGATCTATGATTTTTGTGAAGGTTACTGGTATATGGGAGCTGGGTAGGAGCAAGATGCACTTGTTATGGGGTGTTTATGCCCCCCTAACCAATAGATGTTAAGTTTTGTGCTTCAAACAGAAGTTTTTATAAAACGTTTTTTATAAAAGATGCAGGCCCCCAAAATCAGCAAAATCAGCAATCCTTCTGGTGATTTTTTATATATGTTGTCCTCAACTTGTTTGGATCAATTGAAGCATATCATGAATTACCACTAGCACACAAATGCACACAAACTCATACAATAACAATGCAAGCAATCAGTTCCCATCGTGAAAATGTATAAAGGCAACCTTTAAATACAATCTGTAAACATAAAAATGTGCTCTCTAAAATTCTGTTAAAATACAACCAATAAATGAACTATTCAAATATTAACAAATTATTAGCAGAATTGTAAAATTAAATGAAGTAGAAACCACCAGGCCTATGTAATAAAATTCTTGGCGTTAAAAATGGTGCTAATTTTACCTCAACCAATCAGATGTTATTTAAAGGCTGCCTTTGTCATCATAATACATTTTCACAGTGGGAGCTGATTACTAACTTGCTTTTTTTTGCTCCATTCTACTGGGTTATGAACCACTGATTCCTACCAATCCACTTGAATCTGCTCTATAAATATAATTTGAAGCACTCGCTGTTAATTATGATCACATGCCTATTGCATTTCGGTAATATAAGAGAACTCTGACTTCACTATATTGTTATATAATTATGAAGATTTACTGAACCTTTACTTTTATATTCTTGTATAATTAAAAGTTTAACTTGCCCCTAGTGAATTACCTTTTTCCATTTCTTCTCTACAGAAGCTCTTATTTTTCCTTATTTAATACCTTTACAGATTCATAAATTTTCAAGTTGTATTTAAACAGAAACTTTCAGTTCTCCAAAACATAAATTTGATCCAAACCATTCTGTTAGACTAATGCAAATTGTATAGTGTTTGCTATTAATTCAGCATATGGAGGTTATTCCACTTTTCGTGTGACAATAAATTTATAAACTATTTCATTGTGTTGTATATTTATTTTTGTTTTAAATAAGATAGAGAGCAACACATTTCATATCTGTAAAAAACTGTATAAATAAACTTAAATAGTAGCTGTAACATAAAGGGGAAATTCAGCACAAGTACATGTGTTTTGTATTATTTATGCAATTTTTGTGCATAAATACACTATTCCCAAGTACTGACTTCCTGTTTGTAGCCCCCCTAATAGTGTCCATTATAGTCTCAGTGCCTGGGTTAATTCTGTTGCTCAGTAGAGATTTGAGCATGTTTGACCAACAACAGCCAATCAGTAGGAATAGTTGTCAGGAAACCTCAAGGAAAGACTGTTACAGAACCTGAAATGGCAACTCACTACTGACAACAAAGTGTATGAAATCCTTAGATTTTTCAAAAATAAAGGCCATTTTTAAGAATACCTAGATAATATAAATTAAAACTATTAATAATAATTGTTTTTTCACACAGAAGGTCCCCTTTAAGGGCATCTATACTGAAAAAAAAGGTTATTTTAAATTGACCATACTGAAACTATAAGTCTTCCTAACTAGAGATGTTCGAAACTGTTGAGTTTCATTTTGTTTTTGAATTTTCAAAATTTTAAAAATTTTTGAAAGTTCGAGTTTCGAGTTTTCGAAAATAGGCTACTTTCAATTTTCGAAAATCGAAAATTGTCTAATTTCGGTTTTCGAAAATCATCTAATTTCGATTTTGGAAAATCGTCTACTTTTGATTTTCGATTTTCAAAAATGGGCTACTTTCGATTTTTGAAAATCATCTACTTTTGGTTTTCGAAAATCATCTACTTTAGATTTTCAATTTTTGATAATTGTCTACTTTCGATTTTCGATAATTATCTACTTTCGATTTCGATAACCATCTACTTTCGATAATCATCTACTTACGATAATCATCTACTTTTGATTTCGGTAATTATCTATTATCTATCTATTTTCCATTTGGGTAATTATCGAATTTTCTATAACAATCGAAAACTCAGAAAATTCGGGTTTCGTAAATTCAGGGAGTTCAGAAAGTTTCGTCTGGACTTGAAACCCTCGGATTCGATTCAAAACTGGGTTCTATTGGAACCCACAGTACATCTCTATTCCTAACCACCATTGTACCATTTTGTTGATCTGCCACCTATTCTTTAGATATCCAATCTAAAATTTTAATTTTCAGCTGTCAATCAAATGCCTTGCTATCATTAACTATTTTTCTGTGAGCAGTTTTCCTGTAGCTGGAATGGTGACAGAGTTTTGACAGTTGGAATGTTCTGTGCAGTTTTGAAAGTTGGTAAAGTTGTGAAAGTGCTATTTACAAGTATTTATTTATAGATTAAGATAAGGAAGTAATTTTCTTCAGTATAGTGTCCCTTTAAGGTAATTTGAAATATATGTTTTTTTATAAGTTTATCTTATGTGATCATAATGTGTCCCCTTTCTCTAGAAATGTTAAATAAATATGGCTTGGGGGGGGGGGGCGTTAAAATTTACAGTATCTTCCTTTGTAGTAAATGTTTGGGATCTGATTGTGATAGTTTATCCTGTTACTGTCTTTATTAGGATGCAAAGCATAATATTTACCCAGGAATATTACTTACTTCTGTAATGTAGTGAATCCATCATCAAAATGTCATCTATATTTAAACAATAAATGTTAGATATCATAGACATTAAAAACACAATACAATTTTGTGTAATCTTTTGCTCGGTTACAATTTTGTGTAATCAGTTGTGTAGTTAACTGAACAGAATAGAACAAAATCTCAATTGTGTCATATCAGGGTCTATTACACAAATAAATTTGCTTCAAAGGTTTTTTTTTCCTGGGTGAGAAGGATATACTTGAAGTTTCCTTTTTACTGCAGACTGTGGAACTCTCCAGACACTCAATATTACTAAAACTTAAATGTGAGTTTCCGTGGTTTCTTGAAGAAGGGAAATGTCTACCTTAATCTAAGATGGATTTGCTGCAAGAAAGATTTTCAGTGGTTTATATTATTTATTTTAATTTTATGTCCCTTTCCATTTTCTATAGCCATACTGTATTTTACCAGATTTTTGTTTTTTCATCAATACATATGTTTGTGTCAAACATTGATCTAGTATTTGCTATTCTATTTTTTCAAACTGATTCCCAAATACATTTCTAGTTTTAAAATTAGATCAATATGAACAAAAATCATTTAATGCATGGGGATATAATCACTTTATACAAATATATCCATGCTCCACACTTTGATGTGTGGACATTGTTCACCAAAATATCTAATCAGATGACATGTGGGCATCTCTTACTATTAGCAGAAAATAAGTTTTATTGGGATTTTTACAGTGAATGCCAAGAATGTGGAATTTTAACCAGTAGATGGCAAAGGAATGTTCATTGTTTTAAAATATGCTGGGACTTTTCCAATTGCCATTTGCAATCTGGAAGGAATTTCATCCTCAGACTGGGATTTTTTCCCTCTGGATCAAATTATAGGCATTAAGGTAGGCTAACAAGTTTGGACTACTTAGACATATACCTAAATCCAAACTCCAATACGTATATCTAGAACACCTAGTTGCAACTATGTTTGGTCCCTATCTTCGACCGATAGGTCTTCTATCAATTGGTGAAGAATGGTTGCATAGTTTATTCAATATAGCACAATTCACAGCACAGCCTATGACTAGAGTAACTTATTTCCTATTTTTAATTATATTTAATTTCCAATACTATGATACTGTACTTAATTTCACAGTCAGAGACCCTGGTGTGTGTATCCAAATCAGCACTAAATCCAATCAGTGATTGGACTGACTTAGCAAAACTGTGCTCCTTGTTAGATCGTATGTATAGCTTTCAAAATCCAGACCAATAGAAATGATTTATTTAAATATATATTTCATTGTATTTGGTGTTTTTAAAAATAAGTAGCTTTTGTGATCAGGTGATTTAAAGAAAACTATGTAGTTTATAACCATTTGTTTTTGTAGCTGTAAGAACTTTAAATGCAGCTGAAGAAGGAGCTATAAGGAAATTAAATTTGCAGTTTATACAAGCCATCTGTTTAAAATATGATTGTATTTGTACATGTAGATAAAACACCACAAGCTTTGATCTGTATCGAGCTGTGATTGCTATGAATTTTTTTCAAAATTTTAGATTATTCCAGTGTTGAGCTGCAATCTTTACTAGTCTGTTACTAAATGTCAATGATCTGTTACTGATTGCTGCTGATCTTTGTTTGCCTTTAGCCTTGTAAATACAGTTATGTGTTTCTACTCCCACACCCGCTGTATCATCTGTTTGTTGTTCAACACCTGAATAATTACCTACAATAGATTCCAGATTTGGAACAAAATGTACATTTTGCTCGGTGAATGAACGCTACCATAAATTCATGCTTATAAATGCGTAGCTTGCCTGAGGTCCCTAGCGCATACTGCTAATCCTTTAGAGACACAGCCCACATAGAAAGAAAACTATTTTTATACCTCAAGGCTGAATATTAGAAATTCAGACTGGCTATTTAAATGTGCTGTCCCACTTAAAAAGAACATACTGATGCTAAAAGAATACAAATTCTTAACATTGTAATAGCGTCTATCCTGATGGAGGTATTTTGCATAAATATCTTTTTTTCCCTTCAAAATGTCTAAATTGGTCCTCATGCCATATTTTTTGCTTAATTTAACATACTGTAAGTGTAGTGAATTGCAAGAATATTGTTTTTGTATTATGGAACCTACCACAATGCTTTAGGCCCTGCAACCCCTGGCTATCTATAAAACACAATTCAAAGCAGCTAAAAAATGCTTGCAGATTATGTTGCATACATTGTTATACAGGAGAATAAACAATAAAGCTGGTACTGTCTGGATTGGCCCTTTATCAGAAAAGTGAATACGACCCAAAACAAGCGTTTCCATTCCAATGCTGGCAAATATTAAAGGATAAGTGCACTGTAAAATCAAGTTATGTTCATTTGGAAGCTGCAGCTTTAAAAATATCGTTGCCATATTTTTTTTTTTTACCTATGTCCCTCCAGAGCCTAGCTTTGTGCCTTGAAAGTTGCTGACATCTTGTTACTGGTTTGCTGAATGTTAAGCTCCGCCCCTCTGAGATCTCCTCAGCTTTCTCCTGCTTGAGCCTCAAACAGTAATGCCTGTGAGGCATTAACAGCAGTCTTTTAAAATTATCACTGGGCATCTGCACTATGCAAATTTTCCAGTTAAATATACTTTCAGTAGAGTACTGTGCCTTTATAATATGTCTCTTATTGCCCTAATGTTAAATGCTGATTACTACACCCGTAGATACAGAATTTTAGCTTCATTTAATAAATTTGATTTTGAGATATATAAATGGAGAGGAGAATGGGTTTATTGTTTTTGTTTTTTTGCTTTTCTTGCCACCTGAATGAACTCTATCATGTGTCTAATAGCTTCCTTTAAAGCTAACATTGTACAAAAGTATGCAAGGAATATTAAGTCTAACAGGAGTAGAAGTGGTATGTTAACATTAGTCATCTATCATATTACGCCATGGGAACTATCATGAAGACATCGTGCTGAAAACTCGATCATACACGTTAAATTACAGTGTTATTATGGATACCTTTTGTGAACAGCTCATTATGCAAATTGCATTACAAATATTAAAACTCCAGGGCTCGGTTAATGAAGTAGATTCAAAACTTAGCTGAAAAAAAAACCTTTTCAATTTTTACCTTCAGAAGAGGTTTAGCTACATCATCTGTCTTTTACATGAAAGTACAACAAATATTTTCTTACATTTTAATGAGGTTATATTAGGTAATTTCTTTAAGGTTGAAAAATAATTCATGCTGGGTTTGTATGATCTTCCTCCTTTTTCATAATTCATAAATTAATTTTTGCTTAGCCATTCAAGAGCCTTTCAGGGCAATGCACCAGCCCTGGAGTTAAGGTCACGTTTATCAATTGGCTGCAATTAATGTTATATGCTGATACCGCCACTTTTTAATGCCAGCTAATGGCTAACATTAAAAGTACCGAAATAGTCAACTGCCATTTATGATGCACCGAAAGCCACTATCAGCATATAACATCGCCAGTGTGATTGCACCGGGACTTCTCTGTTCAACGCCCTCTTTATACCTTTTATACTTTCTAAACATCTAAACAAGTCCTGAGTTTAAATCCACCTTTGGACATATCTACAAGGAGTTTGTATGTTCTCCTCGTGCTTGCGTGGGTTTTCCCTGGACACTTTGTTTTCCCCACAATCATAAAGATATACTGATCGGTTGTATGTGTCAAATAAACGTGTTTAGATTGTAAGCTCTTCGGGGCAGAGCCTGATGTGAATGTATCCATGTAATTGTAAAGCGCTACAGAAGATGTTGGCGCTATATAAATCCACAATAATAATAATAATAAAATAATAATTATACATTTCATCATTATGGCTCTACTGTAAGGTGTGCTCAGCCTCCCTATTAGTAGCACAATTCAAATCAGTGTCAAATTAATTTAAATTGATATTGTGTCAGTGTAGACACTATAATTTGGATAATGGGTAAGATTTCGAGGTAATTAATAAGGAACTTAAGAATTTGTAGAAACAATTAAACTGTGTAAGCTACATAACCATTATCTAATCCTTCACAAGAAGGCAAACTCCCTTTTTCCCCAAAAGTGGTCACCTCCCTAGCCTGCGAACCCTATCCTCAGAGAAACCTAAATATTGTGCCTCTGTTGCTGCTCCTATTCTGAAGGAATGCATACCGAATTCATATGGTTGAAGACCCAAATGACCTAGGGCTTTACGAAGTAATGCCTCAAATTGATACCGAGACAATGGAAGGCCATCCTGGTGGGCTAGGAATGACAACTATATCGTCTGCCAACAAACCCCCCGGTTGTTTTGAACTGGCCGATACCAACTCGCCCACTCTCATGGCCCCAAAGAATGCCAATGTGAAACTAGCTTCAAATAGTTTTGCCTCATAATCAGAGTTGCACAAAGTATGTAACGTTTCCATAAGCCTTAAAAGCAGATTGATTAATCGTCCGCTTGGCGTTATTAGCCACCTGTTTTTTTTTTTCAACCTTTTAAAATGGATTTAACAATGAATTCTTTGGAGACGTCTTTCCAAACAGCCTGAAAAAGAAAGAAAAACCTGCCATTCTTCGTTGAGCTACCAACGGGTGCTCAAGGTAATCTAGAAGAGTTTGCAATCTAGCATGAGAGTTGATGTTAACATCTTTCTCCTTGGTGAATGCTAACCATTCTGATCAAGCCTTATCGGACTAGCTGCATCAGTTGCTGTCTATCAGCCCCCAAAGGAAGTTTGGGCATTGGGCAATGAAAACAGTCCAGGCGAATAGGAAGCAGGCAGAAGGCCGCCTCAATATCCGATTTTGCTAATAGCGCCCCCACCCCAGCTTTTCTTACCAAATGAATTGCCCTATCGAACAAACCGTAGGAAACAGATGACTCCTCCTTAGAAATACCGTTGTTTACCGAGCCTCACTTCGGGTATGATAAGTGATGGATTAAGCGGAATTTACCTCTCTCCTTCTTTGGCACTAAACCCAAAGGGGAAATCTTGAGATTGTGAAAGGGGGGCTCAGCAAATGGGCCTGCTATGTGCCCTAACTTAACTTCCACCATAACCTTTTCCCTGGCCACTTCCTGCATATCCTTAACTGACTTTACTTTTTGGGCGAACTTGGGTAACTCCGAGAAACTCAAAGGGGATTCTGAAACCTTTCCTAAACCCCTCCCTGATGAGCTCTGCTTCCTCCCTCGCCGGATATATTTCTAGCCAGTGCTCCATTGCCTCCATGTTCTCTGGCGTCCGGCTGCCTATTCCACCAAGTACGTCTTGGGGCTGTGTGGGATTTTTTGAAACATTTTGAGGCGGAGTGACCACCTCCGCCACAAAAGGAGCAATCATGTTTAAACCTGCAAGCGGCCCCAAACTTGCAGTTGCCCCCATTAAACAACCAGCAGGAGCTGGTTCTCTTTGCTCCGGAGGGATGAAAAGTACTGGTCGAGGGGATCGGACTCTGACCTGGGTTTGGCCCTACGGGTGCCCTCTGAGCCAACATGATTCTTAGCCAAGAATCGGTGGCCTTGATGTTCCAGCACATTTCTGGCCTGACTGCCAGACGCTCCGGCCCCATAACCCGGGTTGGAGCTACCATAATATTGCAAAACGAAGTCTAACTGTTGCACTGTGAGCTTCTGCTTTTTGGTACTTACAGCAAATCAATATTGTATAAACAGGAAATCTTCATCATCATCATCATCTATCTCTCATTTACTGTGTCTATCTATTTTGAAGTATACCTAATATACTATATAACTAAGTATAACTAATATTGTAAGGTAAGCCATGAAATGATTGCCAATGATATATGTATACATTTTTCAGCTTTGATATTTTATTCAAATACAATATCCAGTTCTCATGATGAGACACTAAATAAAACGTGTTTTCATCTGACCATTACATGTTCCAAAATACATTGTATAATGCTAATTTCTTAAAATTCCTGTAAACGAATATGAGAGTGTGTGCAGTAAACAAATACAGCTTATGTTAAAAAAAAAAAAAAGAAACTGGTATAACTAAACAGATGGGAAACAATCCCACCCAATGACAGATCAGAAATGCGGCACAGAAAACTCTTCCTGGCTAAATATTAAACATGACATATGATAATACATTTCTGTGTAGAACAGACACAAATCATGTTTAAATCCAATGGTATACACACAGTTTTCTTTTAAATAAGGAAAAAAATTGTGACAGGAAAATAAACTTCTTGAAATTTATGTTAAACATTAGGCTTGAACAAATTACTGCCATATATATATCACAGTTTGTAGGGCCTGTTTATATACAGTATGTATGTATGTATAGTTTATTTATAAATCACCACTTGTACAGCAACGAAATACAATAAAATCATACAAGGGGAAAAATACATAGATAGTTCATAAATATATAAATTATATAAATAGAAGTGCTAGAGCTATGTCACAAGAGGAAAGGAGGTCCCTGCCCCGTAGAGCTTACAATCTAGTTAGGTGGGTAACACACAGATACAATGGAATGGCTGGAGTGAGACGTATGCAGTGCAAATAAAACAATCAAATACTGTGCTGGTTACCAGAGAAGTAGGATGTAAGGGTGGATTTACACCTGCTAATAGAGGTATGGCATATATTAAGTCCCCATGATCTGTCTGCAATTACTGAACAGTATTGTTAGAAGATGATAATTCCCTCTGAGCTGTTTTTGCAATGACATTGATTCTTCATCAGGATCTGAGATTATGCATAGAAAGTCTTGTGGTTGATTTCTGATTATGAATGTTCTATTAAAACCGTCAAGGAATACATTCATTTTAATTAATTAACTTGATTATGCTTTCGAAAGCTCATCAAAAATGAATATTTTAAAACTACCAAGGATATAAGTTAATGCAACATTTTACAAATAACACAAGCTTTCAGGAACTTAAAAAAAGGAAGCAGTGATTGGTTGATTAAAGTTTGAACTCACAATTAAAATGACTATGGATCATTCAGGGGCAGCCCTTCCATTTACAACCTTTTTAAGTAAATCAAAGTTTGTAATGGAAGCACAAACATGCAGTCTCTCAAAGGGCAATTAGTCAACCCCTCTCCAGATGGTACCCAGGATGTGAACCTAAACCACTAGCTATACTTGTGTTTACTTTTAAAGGATAAATTGAGATACTAGAAAGTTTTGTTTACTTTGTAAATGATGCTTCAGTATGATTTCTTCATGATTTTTGTATGATTAATGTTGCTATGAATGCTTGTGCAATGTAGGGTTACCTCCTTTCATTTGGGCACCATGGAAAGTAAGTATTAAGCATGTGCTGAGATCAGTGTAATGCTGGCCATGCACTGGCTTGGTTTTAGATTGATTTATCACTCTATCATTCTATCTATTGAGCTGTACAGTGGGCATCCCTGCCAACGTTTCTACATTGCTCCCCAGAGTGGACCATTCATTTGAACACTAAAGCATAATGTTGATTAATTAGTTTAGGTGATAGTCGGAATGCCAGCAGTTAAGTGTATAGGCATCTTAAGAGGAAGTGATCCCCTGGTGGGTTGGAATGAATAATTTGACTCGCTTGTTCAGAGAGGGAGAATTATTTAACAGGCAACAATAATAGTATACAATTTTTGGTGCACACTTTCATATCAGTTGTCAGCAGGCATTTTTTTCATTTAATCTGTATAACCTTTATAAAATCCATTTATAAATTACATACATGGTCCTGATAAATCACAAATACTTGTGATGTTTTTGAGGTTATTGCACGTAGGAACTGTTTTCTGTACAGTTAATGGTTAAGATTACAGGGCCTTTGAAGGTTTTCCATTATACTGCAGTGTGTACTTGCAAGCATATTCTAGCTAAGCATTATTAGCATGTCAAAGAAAAATCTCTGTTTTCCTTGACGGCTGCATGTGAAGATTAGCATATACTGAAATGGGCCTGAACGGACATGTAACTAATCTAGATGGGAACTGCCTGTGTGTGAAAAAGTCAATTTTATATTCATTAAAACAAATAGTACAGGGGGCAACATTTATAAAAGATTGTTAACACAAAATAACCTAAACAACACTCTCATTGTCCGTCCAAAATCTGATCTTTTTATTTTGGATTTTTTTGCCCCATAGTTCTATTGCCACAACAATGGGGAAGAGTTCAAGGAGTGTGAGGTTTTTGCAATGATTCCCTTCTTTCCAAGAGGTGGGCCATCCTGCAGCGCACCAGTTGCTGCCTAGGATAGCCCCGAAACCTACGGAGCCAGCTGCTTCCGTGTAAAGTTGTAATTCGGTATTAGTTTCTTCTTTATCCTGAAAACAAGTTCTACCATTATAATAAGACAAAAAGGCATGCCACACCAGTAGATCATTGCGTAGCTCCCTAGTTATTCGTATGTGATGGTGAGGTGCGGAAACCCCCTAACGATAATCTCCTGGAAAAAACCCTCCCTATTGGCATGACCCTACACGCAAAGTTCGACAAACCCAGCACTGATTGCAACTGCTTTAGTGTAACTTTCTTAACCTGTAGGAACATTGAAATTGCGTCTAGCATGCCTTGAACTTTGGCTGTTGGTAACCTAAACTCCATCTTAATTGTGTCTATCTCGATACCCAGGAAGGACAACACCGTTACTGGGCCCACTGCTTTTTTCTTCTGACAGGGGCACCCCAAACTTGCGCATTAAAAAACGGAAAGAATTTAACAAAAAGGAACAATAATTAGAGTTAGCCGGGCCAACGAACAGAAAGTTGTCAAGGTAAACGTTTAAGGAACTGGTTTCATACGAAATAGCCCAGTCCAGGAATGAACTAAATATTTCGAATAGGGAACAGGATATGGCACAACCCATCGGAAGACATCTGTCATAGTAGTACATGCCTTCCAATTGGCAACCCAGTAAATTTATATTTTAATTTCACATTGCCGATGTTACTGACGGTCAGTTGGTTAGGGTAATAACTATTAGGGGGATACTTTCTTCTGTGATTTCTTTTGGTAACACAAAATAACCATCAATGCCATTCATTATTTTACCGGAACATCGGTATAGTTTACTGCTGGCGATATTGTAAAATAACGTTTGGTATTGATAGTTTTTTTGTAATTTGCTGTACTTGTTCCAGTTCCCATGATAAGAAGCTGATTGAGGTTATCATAGGAACTGGAAACAAAGTTTCAATTAGAGCAAATTACAGGTTTTCAGACGTTAGAGCAAAATAACTATCAATGTCAATTGTTATTTTGCGATAACGATCTTTTATAAATTTCACCAATGGTGAGATTTGTTGAGGTTTTGTCCCATAGAAAAGGCACTGCTAAAAACTACAATCATTGACTTCATAGTGCTGTAGATTACCACATGTCATGCGCATCATTATACTTCTTAATTTCTCAGAGACCCCTGCCACCATAGACCATAGATGATGACCATAGACCATAGATCACAAGCTTGGTGTCATCAAAACCCTGCAACACAGAGCTGAGAACATCCCCACTAGCACAGAGGCAATGGTTAAAGAAATGAAACATCTCAGAGGAGCCCTTAAAACTTGTGGATATCCAGACTGGATAGAAGTAGAAGGAAGGAAAAGAACACATAAAGTATACCAACAGTGAAGCAAGACAGGAGAAAGAACATGGTCATCCCATATGTAGCAGGGGTCTCTGAGAAATTAAATAATGCCCAATACTGAAACACAAGAAAAGCGACATCATATACGCAGTGCAGTGCAGTGAAGAATGCTCTGATTTGTATGTGGGGGAGACCAAACAGCAACTGCATCAATGTATGGCTCAGCACAGAAGAACCAATTCCTCGGGTCAGGACTCAGCCGTGTACCAGCATCTTAAGGTAAAAGGACATACCTTTGAAGATTGTTTCCCTGGTCCTTCACACGGCAGTGATGAATGGGTTAATCCCTGCTGCCAAGCGTGACAGGACTAAGTAGATAAAATGTGCTGACTCCTCCCCCTCCTCAACGTCTTTTTTTCCTGTCTCGCCTGATCAGGACCAACAACAAGCAAGAACTTACCCCCACTGTTCCCTGCGGGTCTCTCCTCCTCTCTGCCGCAGGTAGACCTAACCAAGTGCTTGCACTTATGGTTGGTAAGGGACTTCAGCGTTCCCATGTGTTTTCCGGCGTCCGTGTCAGTCCGGACGCATTGTGATGACGGTCTCACGCCGGACTTTTAAATTTCGCGCGGGTTTTACCGCGGATCGCTCGGAACCCTGCTGGCTTCCCTGCTGTGGCACGCTGTCTGCAGATCCCTGTCTCCTCTACCAGGCTGTGAGTCAGCTACGTTCTAGCTCCAGTCTCCAGCACTGTATAGCACTGATAGTTAATGGGCTAAAACAATAATGTTTTTTTTCTCTCTCCTACAGTGTCTACTACCATGTCTTCCAGGAAGAGAGACAGATCTGTTTCTAGGGGGTAAGACTTTCTACCAGAGAGTGTAGTAGCAGTCCAGGCATATATATATACATCCTTGTATGTTATAGCTGGATATCTGCCATTTCAGTCACAATGTTGGACCGTATCTGCCTCTATTCTTCTCAGTGTTCACACTCCTTGTGCTACCACTGTCAAAATTTTTCATATTACTTCTGTCTTTCAGATATTTCACACAGAGAGGCGGAGGAGGAACACCACTCCAGATCACGGTCCAAGGAATGGTGTTCTTTGTTAAACTATGCCATCCGGGCAAGAAGCTCTGCCAGGAGTGCGATGACTCCAGGAAGTCTTCTGTTAATCAGGAGTTACTCCTGCAATCCGTGAAATCAGTAATGCAGGAATCAATGGCATCTATGACATCTAACGTCACAGAGTCAGTACTGGCTTCTCTTCGTAACGAAAGTATTCGACCTTCTTCATCTCATCTAGGCATAACAGAAGAATCTTTAGAAGCGGACACTGAGGGAAACCTCCAAAATTTACTCAAGATATTCTGGACCTTATTTCCAAAATGAGGACAACCCTTAAAATCCCAATTGAGTTAGATTCTTCCCTGAGGGAGACTTGATGTTCTCAAAACCTGACCAGTCTGACCTTACCTTCATATGCACGAACAGATATCTGACTTAATCCTCCACGAATGGCAAACACCAGATAGGAAATTCAACGCTTCCAAAACTTCTTGAGAATATCTCCTTTTCGCCTCAGAGGTCAAATTTATTGAAGAAGTTCCTAAGGTCGCACACAGCCATATCTAAAATGGCCAGAAAAATAGCCTTAGCAACTGAAGATTCTGTTTCACTACGTGATCCCAGGACGTAAGGAAGAAGCCGCACTAAAGAAAGCTTTTCATTATCAGATTTGCTATTAGACCCTCTGTTGCCATTACTGAATTAGCTAGGGCTAATAAACTGTGGCTTTCGAACTTGAAGATCTATATCCAACAATACTTCTAAAGACAATTATTAAATATTTACAAGATATCAAAATGGCTACAAGTTATATAGCTGAAGCTTCCCTTGATATAGTCAAGCTTAATGCAAAAGCTATGGGTCAATCAGTTGTGCTAGACATCACTATGGTTAAAACAGTGGCAAGCAGATCTGCAATCCAAACAGGGATTATCCTTTCCCTTCGAGGGTGAGCTCTTATTCGGAACCAAATTGGAGGATCTAATTGAGAAGAACTCGGTAAAAGAGCCTTCTAATCCCGCAGGCCTTTTCGGCGCGTTCAGGAATCAATCACATCATCAACTACTTATGATCCATTTCATTCAAACAATCCAAACATACAGACCCGGCAGACCGTATTACAAAGGATAGTTGGCGATCAGATCCCCAACAACAACAAAGACAACCAATCTTTTTCGAGGTTCAAGAGGGGGAAGATTTGGACACAAATCGCAATGACGGTGTTTCAGTCCTCAACAACAACAAACAGTGGGGGGCGTTACAAAAATATTTACAATATGGAATTTAGACATTCGAGACTCATGGGTCAACCAAACCTTAAAACAAGGCTACTACTGGAATTCGAAAATCCTCCAACATTCCACCGGTTTCTAACCCCAGATCTCCTTTGGGCAGCTCCAATCTAGCTCTACGACAAATCTAGAAGAACTTTATCAGGGAAACTCCATCGAACAGGTGCCTCACTCTCAACAGAAAGAAGGGATCTACTCTCCTCTTTCTTCGCAAGAAAAGAACAGGAGAATTTCGAGGCATATTAGACCTAAAACTTCTGAATCTATTTCTAAGGAAGACCAAATTCAAGATGGAGACTCTCCGATCCATCTCATGGCAAATCCTAACAAAAGACTGGATGGCCAAAATAGATCTCAAAAATGCATACCTTCACGTTCCCATTCACTCTGCACACAGGCAGTTCCTTCGTTTTCATATTCTAGGGATTCAATCAATTCAAAGCCCTCCCGTTTGGTTTAGCATCAGCCCCAAGGGTTTTCTCAAAAATCCTCTCCCCAGTCATAGCAAACCTACGTCTCAAGGGATTCAAGTATTCTCATACCTCGACAACATCCTTATAAAAGCAAACAAGAAATCCACTCTATTACAACATGTTCAGTTCACAATAGACTACCTGAAAACCACGGTTGGTTAATAAATTATCAAAATCTATGTTAATACCATCTCAAGAAATTCTCTTTCTAGGAGTCAGATAAATTCCATTCTTCTTCAAATCTCTCTCCCTCAAGACAAACGGGACCAAATCATATCATTAATACAGAATCTAATATCCTTTCGGCATCCACAGCACCAGTGTCAACAAGTTCTGGGGAAACTGGTGTCACTCAAAGAATCGTAAAATGGACCATGCCTCATCTAAGGCCTTTACAATTACACCTGTTAAGAATTGGAAACCTGGGAAGACCCATTCATCTCCCCTCCACCTACGCCAAGAGATGAACTGGTGGCTAAAGGAAAAGAACTACATCCCATATCTCTCTCTCTCCTTCCCTGGAAAAGCATTACGACGGACGCCAGTCCTCGGGCTGGGGTGCAACTTATCTCAATCAATCAGCCCAGGGTCAGTGGTCCCACAATCCCAATCAAGATCACAAAATTTCAGGGAACTATATGCAGTCCTGTGTGCACTGCACTCTTTTCAGAACCTGATTTAGAGATCAAAAGTCCAAATTCATCAGACAACATGACCACGGTAGCCTATATCAACAAAGGGGGCGGCACCCACAGTCAACAACTGAACCATCGACGGGGATCATCTTTTCGTGGGCAGAGGAAAATCTAGAAGACCTGAAAGCAACGCACATTCGGTGTCAAAACAACAAGGTAGCGGACTTCCTCAGTCGCAATACACTCAGCCAGGGGAATGGAGTCTTCACCCCGATATTTTTCAGGCAGTCATACGAGTCCTAGGCTATCCAACTATAGATTTGATGGCCACCAGCTTCAACCACAAATTGGTACGGTACTGCTCGTGGACTCCAGACAACAAAGCAGCCGCGATCAACGCGTTTTCTATAACCTGGAAGGAACCTCTGATGTACATATTTCCGCCCTTCAATAATCCCATTAGTACTGAAGAGATTCAACAAGACAAAGCCCATGTAATCATGATCTCTCCCTGGTGGCCGAGGAGG
The DNA here is from genome assembly GCA_019447015.1 of Hymenochirus boettgeri. Classification (NCBI taxonomy): domain Eukaryota; kingdom Metazoa; phylum Chordata; class Amphibia; order Anura; family Pipidae; genus Hymenochirus; species Hymenochirus boettgeri. Next base: position 154,984,652 of record CM033469.1, read on the forward strand.
CTGGTTCCCCTGGATCCAATCAATGGCCATTGGGCGCCACTAGCCCTCCAAAAATCCCATCCCTCCTTTTGCAGGGGTCAGTTCACCACCCTCAATTAGGCAAAACTGAACCTGGTGGCATGGTTATTGAAAGGCGATGCTTCATTAACAGGGGCCTTTCAGAGGGATCCATCTCTACTCTCATGGCGGCCAGAAAGTCATCTACTTCAAAATCCTATTACAGAACATGGGATATATTCGCCAACTGGTGCAAAAAGAAAAATTTAGATCCAGAAAGCATTTCAGTAGAAACACTTATAGAATTTCTCCAGGAAGGTCTGGACAAAAATTTAAGCTTTTCCACCATAAAATCTCAAATTTCAGCCATTTCATCTATTCACAACATTAAATGGGCTTTTGACCCTCTAGTTGTCAGGTTCATTCAAGGTGTTAAACATATCAAACCTCAAGTAAGGTCTAAAGTCCCCCAGTGGGACCTACCTCTAGTTTTACAATTCCTTCAACTCCCCAGGTTCTCTGAATTAAGTAGTATAACCCTTAAAGACCTAACCCTCAAAACCCTATTCTTAGTAGCCATATGCTCAGCCAGAAGGGTTTCCGAACTAAATGCTCTTAGGGTCTCAGAGCCTTATTTAATCTTCCTCCATGACAAAGTAGTCCTGAGGCCAGACGTATCCTTTACTCCGAAAGTAATCTCAAGTTTTCACCTCAATCAGGACATTATACTACCTAATTTTTCAGACCCTGAATCTACAGGAAGTCAATCCTTAGATCCGAGTAAATTTCTCAAAATTTACAAACAACAAACAGAAAACTTCAGGAAATCAGATGCACTATTTATCCTGTTCGCCGGACCCAGGAAAGGATTCCAACCTTCTAAACAGACTTTGGCATCCTGGATCAAACTGGTAATAAGACAAGCCTATGACTCTCAGTCATCATCTCTAACTAACTTGACAGCTCACTCCACTCGAGCCATAGCCACCTCCTGGGCTATGTCGTCCAAGGTGTCTCCAGAAGCTATATGCAGAGCAGCTACCTGGTCGTCTCTGAACACATTTATTAGGCACTATAAACTAGATACCTTTTCCAGAGATCAAGCGACCTTTGGTTCCTCAGTCCTTTCAGCGACTGTCACAAATTAAACGATTACTCACTTACCTACTGTCTCCCTCCCTTTATTTTGGTTTTTTTTTTGCTTGGGAAATCCCATTCATCACTGCCGTGTGAAGGACCAGGGAAAAGCGAAAATTAATTTCAACTTACCGTAATTTTCTTTTCCTGGTTCTGAAACACGGCAGTGAGTATTCCCCCCCCTTCTCTATATATTTATTTGTTACAGCTCGGCCAGTCAAAAAGACGTGAGGAGGGGGAGGAGTCAGCACATTTTATCTACTTAGTCCTGTCACGCTTGGCAGCAGGGATTAACCCATTCATCACTGCCGTGTTTCAGAACCAGGAAAAGAAAATTACGGTAAGTTGAAATTAATTTTCGCTTTTATGTGAACATTAAGAAAACAAGCCTGAATAGAGGTTGGGGGGTTCGACACCAACTGTCTACCATGTACAATGCTGTTTTGACACCTTACCCTTGGTGTTCTTATAACAGCTACAAAGCAATCACGCCTTGCATTTAGAAGGTTTCTAACACTTAGCTGTGATATGCTAATTGGGACTTTCCAGGGTACATAATTGCCATTATGTCATTCTGAATTGAGAAAGCCAGTCGGATGACTAGCAAAACATCTCCAAGAACTACTAAACTTTAAGCCCAGTTGAACTACCTGAATACAACAGATTTAAGCATTTATATAGTGCCAACATCTTCCTTGGTGCTTTACAATGAGAGTCATGCATTTCATACAAGGGAAATGCATACTATACAAAGTCCTACATATAACATACTAAGGTAATACATATAATATAAGTACACAGAGTGATGAGTTATTTAAAGTAATTCTGTGATACAACAGGAAAGAGGACCCTTCCCAAAAAGCTTACAGTCTAAAGGAAATGGGGTGAGACATAAGGTGACGTAAATTGGTAGGTTGTAATTAGATTGGCAGTGGAGTGTGATAAGTGGGTTTGGTAAGTAATAGGGTTAATGTTTAGGCCAGGTTATATGTTTGCCTGAAGAGGTGGGTTTTGAGGTTACATTTGAAGGTATTAAGCAATGGGGAATGACAGGCTTACAGAGTAAGGGAGTTCCAGAGAAGAGGGGGAATAAAATAAATGAAAACATTTATGCATTTTATCTTTTAATTTCCAGATATGTGCTAATATCATGCAGTTCACATATGCTTTTTCCTTCAATCGCTTCAGCCTAATACTCTGTCACCTGCCTCAGTGATGGTCTCCCATGGGGGCCGCTGGAGATAAAGGTTGTCAGGCAGTGCATTCGCTGATTAGATCTCATCCCTACCTGAATGTGTCAATGAATGGGACAATCTAAATAATTTTTAATAAGATAAGTGCTTTTAGTATTCAAACAAGAACTTAGAATAATAGGGAACATTTCACATTATAGCAGTAGCTAAGTGAAGGTATTGGGGTGCTGATATTCTATCAAATTCTCATGTTAATTGTTATGTCTAAATTTTAAGTTATCCTTTAATACTATTTTAGTATTCCCTACATGATCCAAAGCTACAAGTTTAAAGAAGATCCTGTATTTTTAGCAATAGAGGCATCAACGACTTCAACAATAAATGATCAGTGTTTTGGAATGGCCCAGCAAGAGCCCAGACCTTAATTTAATATCTGTGGCGTGGCCTGAAAAGAGCACTGTACAGAAAAACTCCTCATGATTTGTCAGATCTTGAAAATTTGTGCAAGAAGTAGTTAAAAAACTCAACAATGTCAAGATGCACCAAACTGATTGATGTAATATAATAAAAATGTGCTTCTTTTTCCCCTTTCCCCTTAATTGTTTCTGATTTGTTTTTGACTTCTTAGTATAGATACCAATTTTGCAGTAGGTTGAATAACTTTAGACAAGATAAGTTAAAATAAGGTAGATAAGGTAAAGCTGCAATTTTACAATTTCACTGTAGACAACAGTGTCCTTTACAATAGTAATATACTACTAACTTACCTCCTGTTACATTTAGGATGCTGGATGTAACGTCATGTACAAACCATGATCCAGACAGAAAAAAAACATAAGAACGAGCCACTGCTGCACCAATTCAATGTTCATGATGGATTAAATGTCAAATCAGAATATGGTCAATCCAGTGTATGATCAGCAATACATTGGTAGATATGGTTATGAGGTGTCGGAACAGGACACTGAGGTATACCTGAGCAACGTTACTGGGATTTCTGAATAGCCTCATTTGTTTATGATCAGCATTAGGCTACTTCTTTTTTGTAAGGTTACCTTTGAATATCCTCAAAAATTTAATCCAGGTTATAACAAGATATATTCTTTGAAGAGGCCTAATTTTTTTCTAACCTGGCATGGAAATAGTATTATAAATGTAAAAAAACTGATTACATAATATAGTGTATAATGTAAATTATAAGAATATTGGAAGTCACCGAAGAGTTCCGTGACCCTTTTATAAAGGGCACAGAACTCCAGGTTGGCTTTTGATATCTGTATAATTTACAGTAGGGGGTACATTATCGATTATAACCTACCCCTTCACCCTAATTTAAAGACTGACTTGTTGAGCCTATGGCTCACTGGCAATGTAATGGCAGACCCCCCTCCCTCCTCACCTCCATGTGCACCAACTGTGACAGGACACCCTTTCTGTCCAAGAGCCTCCCCACCCTATCACCCTGCACTAGCCTGTCATGACACCCTCCCCTTGCACAGCACTCCAGCCTCACCCCTTAACTCCTGCCCACGGCTAACACTTACATTTTTAGCTGAAGAGGAAGTCGACATCGCCTTTGCTATATGAAGCGGAGTTGAGCTGTAACTGTAAGTATACAAAGGATAGCCGCATTCTGGTTGTCCGGTCTCACCCTCCTTGCGCATTAATTAAGCGTGTGATGCGGTCGTGGTCATAGCAGCTGCTGATTAATGCGCAAGAGGAGTGAAACCAGACAGAATGCGGCTATCATTTGTATACTTACAGTTACCGGTGCAGCTCAACTCCGCTTCATATAGCAAAGGTGATGTCGGCATCCTGAGCTTAAAATTTAAACGTTAGAAGTGGGCAGGAGTTATGGGTGAGGCTGGGGGGTTTTGTACTGTACTTCCTGGTTATAATCGGCACGCTACTATGTAGTCCCATAGGGATCCATTAAGGGGGTAGGTTATATTAAGCATTATTCTTTCTTATCCCACAAAGCAACATAAAATGTTTGGTAATACAAGATGTCTTCAGTTCTATGTATACAAATTGCAAGCAGATTGTTATCGAGCTATCAAAAGGAACTTAAATTTACAATGCTTTTTAAAGGGTATGTCCACCCAAAAAATAAACTTTTTATATGTTTTTTATATATTAGCACCAACCTCAAATGCCATGTTAATTTTTCTAAAAATCACTTTCTTTGCCCGATATTTAATGATATATACATCAGGCTGCACTTCCGCTCCACTTCCTGTTTAGCTGACCCCGCGCTGCAGCTTAGAGAAAAAAAACAAAAGATTCTTCCTTGCTGGACGCCAATCGGAACCCAGCATTCACGGAAGGAGGTGTGTGTGTGTGTGTCTCTGTCTGTCTGTCTGTCTGTCACAAAGCCAGCCTGCTGCAACATGTTAATCCTGGATTTCTTCCATATACATAACTTTACAGCTGCGGTTGGTTGATTGGGAAAAGAGGGCGGGACCCAGGGGTCAGATCATTACTGATGCAACTTCCTCTGTTCTCACTGCTGGATGTTAACAGACAGGCTCAAGAACATGAGAAGAACAGAGGCAAGGTAATGTAACCTGTCTCTGTTCATCGCTGCATTGGTCCATGCTGCAGGATTAAGCCAGCTACAAAGGTCTGTAACTTTTGAACCACTGGACCTATTTACATGCTGTAAAGTTTGTTTAGGAGCACTTATTTGGGCCAAATAAACATAGAAAGTTAGTTTTGGGGGTGGACATGCCCTTTAAGTGCAATGGGCCGATAAAGGAACAACACCTTGTCAGCACACTAGCCAGTAGGAACAGCACACTAGCGCTTTTTTTAACGCGTTTGCACATGCGTTTTCGCTCGCGATTACGCCCGAGATTTTTGCTAATTTGGAAATCACGGGAATGTGAACATTACTGTGCTTTCCGATGTGCATGTGATTGCACGTCCGTTTCCGTTTTGCATTCAAGCATTTTTGCTCAATCGCATGCCTTTTCTCTTTAAAAATAGTGAAAACGCATAGGCAAACACGAAAGAACGCACGCTAACGCACAGAAATCGTGCACACTTTGGTGCGTTGTAGTGTGGCCTCAGCCTAAAAGGGACTCCTGAAATACTATTTTTTTTGTTTCTGTAAAATTAGAAGTTAGAATCAAGAATAATTGGCTAATTAGCTAAATCTATCAATTACACCTCATTAGCGAGATGTTCCTCATTTCAGTGATTTTAATTTTCTGTCAAACAAAAGTAATTTGTCAGACAATTTTGCATGTGAATGTTAAAAATGAAAAGAAATCGAGAAACCTAAATGTTTGTTCCAAATGTTCATGTTTTTCAATTACTATCTAAATGTCATTTAAGTAGCAATAGAATTGCAACCTCAGTAAAACCATTTGGCTTTTTTTGTTTTCTGAACAAAGGCAGAATATATAGATTATTATTAAAATAAAGATGCAATTTGTAAAGCCCACACTTCTGATTAAGTGCATGTAAAAAAAATGATAAAGCAAAATGTCAGCTGCATTACTTGGCATATAATTTCAGTTAAAAAGCATCTGTACAGTTTTCACTTCTTGTATTTCAAATGATTATTAAACACGTTGTAAGCATTGTGCTAAAAAAAACGCACCCCAAATATAAAATATTTTGCACCTCTACCTGTACAGAGAACTGTTGACATGTATACATTTCACATTGTCATTTTTTAATGGACGGATCTGACAAACCATAAGGACAGTGTCCCTTGAGCACTTTTGCTGTAATTGGTTCCCTGGTGAAAATTATGGTCAAGAAAAGGCTTGAACATTTTTTTTTCTAACTCAATTTAATGAAGATAAAAATAATTTAATGAAGAGCTAAACTGTGATCAGAAATGGCTACTGGACAACAGGACAATAAAGAATTATAGACGGAAAAACTACCCTAAAATAGTCCTCAAACTGCATTCTTGTCCCCTTACTTTTTCTTACTTTTGTTGATAATTTATTAAGTTAGTGAATTTTAAATGGATAAATATATCACGATTCACGACCAGGTCTTGCATCAGGTGCAAACCAATGTTGGAAATTTTTCTAAATTACTATTTGTTCAGATTTCTCAAAAGGAGTTTGCCTTTGATTTGAAGATAATTGGGAAAGAGAAAGTTTTACCACTATGCATTGAGGGACCTATTTCTCAAAATATTTGGAAAATTTTCAGGTCATAATAATGAATGAAATAATTTTTTTTTTACCTTGTAATGAAAATAAAAATATAACAAAAATAGTATACAATGTGTGTGTAATGCCCGACAAAGAGGAGGAGTTAAAACGTATGTGTATGAGCACAGGCTTAATTAAAGCTTAAACCTGAGTGTGCTCCTGCCTTAATAAATTTGCAACACAACTTTCCCCTGAATTCCTCCTGCTATTGCTCCAAAGGAAGTGACATGGCTAGTATAAATTTTTTGTGCTGTATGCATCTAATATTAATGATTTAATATTAAACTAGGGAGTAACTATTATTAGAGCCAAGAAGGGACCCAACTTCATACTTTTCTTTTGACAAATACAGCCTCTCCCCAGAAAACCACTGAAGATGAAACAAGGAGGAGGACCCATCATAGTTTTGCTGAGAGGCCAAGTGATTCCTAGTAATGCCACTGTAATAAAAATAGTTATTATCAATAGGACTGAAATGCCACCTGCTCCATATACTATGTATTCTGCTAAAATGTGTATTCTGTTTCAGATTAGCAGGAAAAAAACCTGGGTACTAAAACACACTGTACAGTAGCAGTAAATACGGTAAAATTAACATTATTATAGTATAGTATAGTATTTGAGGTTGTCCATCCAGTCCATCCATCTAGCAATGCCCTCATTACCTACCTCAACTATTGCTCATTGATCCAGAGAAAGGCAAAAAAACCCATCAAATTTATGAAGGGGAAAATTATTCCTTCCTGACTCCAAGTGGCAATCAGAAATTTCCCTGGATCAACTCTAATTTATGTATCAATACCAGTAACTTGCAAAATTCCTTGTTTGCAGAAACTCATCCTTCTTTTTTTTAAACTGTTCAATGAACCTGCCATAACAAAATTCACTGGAAGACAGTTACATAGCTTTAATGTTATTTAAGCATCATCTAAAAAAAACTTTTTTTTTAAGAAAAAAAATTAACTGAAATAATCAGAATAAGGGCATGTTTAACAAAGAATGTTACTTGAATATGGGACTGATGGCAAAATACTTATAATAAATCAATCTGACTTGTCCAGACATTCCTAATGTCAATAAAACCATTGTGCATTCTGGCTGCACTGTAGCAATTTCAAAATAACAACAAAATAATCAAGGGGTGAATTATTTTATCTATGTCAAATTCCAATATTGGAATGTATCTTTATACTGAATCATCTTTTATCTATGTCACCTTTCTAAATACAGTATGGCATATTTTTCTGTGGCATTGTTTTTTTAGTTAAAGTGGATCCCAGTAACTACAGTTCTATGCTTTTCTAGCTGGCTAAGGCAATAAATAATATGATGTTCAATAAAAGGTCCTTAGCTCTTGGATTTGTCTGTCTTTTTTCCTTCAATGCAGCCTCACAAATTATTGCTTTGTGGTTTAGTTAAAGAACCCCGACATTCAATATCCCTTTTGCATCTTAGGATCTAGAGCGCAAATATATTAACCACAAAAAGCTTGGAAACTGATTTTTTAAAGTAGTGCTGAAAGATCATAACTCAAATGACAACATGGAGCATATAAAAATACAACAGGAAACCAGACTTAAGCTGGGTATACCCATTCAATACTTATTGCATATTATGGATAAATTCCATTGAACCAATCTTGCCACCAGCAGCAATCATTTGTCACCCATTATCCACTTTCATCCACCATCCACATGGTCAATACTTGTCAAACATCAAAAAAGATTTTTCAGTTATCAGCCATGTATGTCTCCAGCTGTAGTACAGTTATCAATATTACTTATTATAATTAAATTAATTGTTTAGAATTATTATACAACATCTTTATTAATGAGAAGTTTTACAGGTGAAACATAGAATTTTGATGTTTTGCTAAATAATTATTTAGTGCACAGTAATGTGTATAAAAAGCAATGTCAGTGCAGCATTTTCTGTTTGCATTGGCATTGTATCACAGGTTACAGAAAATAAATCAAGGACTACTGGTCTTTCTTATAGATACTGCCTCCACAATTGCCTCCATCAGAATGCTATTTCTAATTAGCACTTGTGACCCCAAGCCTTAAGGTGGGAAAGATACATCAATAAACATATTATTTTTAAATACATTTTAACTAACAGAATGACAGATCTTATCCAGAGGGTAGAATGAAAATTAAAAATGTTGTAGCTGGAGAGATGAATAAATCAAACAATATGTAATTCAGTCTGAGTCAAGTAAAAGATATAATGAAATATTGATCACAATGTAAATAGAAATTGAGTAAAGAAAGTTAAAAATTTTAGATAAACTATAGACATACAGTAAATTTATAAAACAATTGGATATGGAGCAGAACAAAGAGAATGGTCAAGGGTAATACACTGATTTATGACTAAAACACGGTAATCATTGCAACAATAGTCATATATTGAAAACAGTTCAATGTTTTCTTTCAAATAAGCCAAGTGTATGTATTATTAAACTAAACTACAGGGGTCACATTAATATTAAATAGAAAAAAACAGGAACAAGTCCTCAAAAAAAAAAATATGCATTTCAAAAATGATTAATGGAAAAGCATTTTTTAAAGTTCCTGTTAAATTAAATATGTAAAAGTAGGCAAACAGAAAAAAACCCATAAACTATGGGATCTAATTCAAATGTCTGGCTGGTTAGCAAGACCACTGGCCTTTCAGTGTGCAATTTGGCCTATTAAAACAAGTTTATAACCAAATTAACCATCATTTCCCAAATAGTTTCCTTTAGAAAAAAAATTATCTGCAAATTAGAGATTCGTTTGAAGCAGGTTTTATAATTAGACCCAATGCAATTTATGTCTAACATTTCTCTCAATTAATGTTCCTCACCTGAGTGATCTAAGCATTAACTACATTTTCTTGATACAATTACTCGAGAAGATCCAAAAAATGAGCAATTAGCCCAAATCGCAATTTCATCTTATACAATTTACTGAGCTCTTACAATCAGGAATTATTTGATGCTCTTTTCTAAATAAATGTTTTCTTCTTTCCTTGACTGACTGAATTAGTTAAAGAAATTAAACAGCAATAATATGGCTAATATAGTCACTTGTATTGTACAAGTAAACACATCCAGTGCAAAATGCAAACAGCAAATTGTCATATAAATTAAAAGGGTTATTCAATAAAAGTTCTTATTGTTTACAATGGTGCTAATTTTGCCCCAACCAATCAGATCTTATTTACCATTTGAAAGCTAACATCTGATTGGTTGGGGCAAAATTAGCACCATTTTAAACATTAAGAACATTTATTGAATCTCCCTGATAGTTTATAAACCCCTAATACTATTTTTATTTTAAGTACACATTTCCTAAAGTAGCCAAACACCTTGCACTGTTTTTTTTTGCACATTATTTTATTTTGGCATTTTTCTTATGCAACTCTAAAAAGAACAATCAAAAATTATTTCTGCTTTGACACGGTATATAATGAACAATTAATTGCATCAGTCTACATACTGTACATTTCTTAGCTCATTTTCATGTGGTCATTTTACACCTGCTCACCGCTGTTCCTACAGCTGAGCCCTTTGGACTCTAACATTAATAGAATACTAATAAGTTAGGGGTCATTGGCTTCAAAAGTGCAATAGGGCAGAAGATCTAGAGAGAGAGAGATGTAAAATGTTTAGACAGGCTGTGTTTAGTATGTGCCGAGGGGCAAATAAATGCTTTAGACAAGGATCTTATTTCACTGAGACAGAGAAAATGAAAAATCAGAAGCGGCAGAACGAACAAAGGTTATTCTGTGTTCTCATTGGAGACTGTTCATGATACTTTTCTGACAGCAGTCATAAATCAAGATTTGCATGCTAACTGTGATTTGGATAGTTAGCTGTGATGCCAGGTAGGGATGCGTTGGAATACATATTCATTGGGACTCTTTTGTGATTCTGTGTTGAACAATAAAACTGCTAAGAATAACCTGAAACAAAGCTCAAACATAGCAGTAATGAATTCAAAAGAACATTCTCCCTTCTAACCTCTTCTGTCTTTTTTAATCAGTTGGCACACTGAGGCACTGTCACACTGTGAAAATGGTCTAAATTGTCACATTCCTATTCTTGCTGTGCAAAAAAAACATGTGGTGAGTGGTAGGACAATTTAATCACCCAGAAACCAGTAAGTTGGAAGGAATTAGTTTTACTTCTAGTTTCTTGATCTAATGATGCAGCACTTCCTTTAGACTGTGTTATGGGGAATTTACTTTGTGGGTAAAGGCCTCTGTCCCCAGCATGGTCCCCTTAATACCACTCATTGTTATTTGCTTTGCTGTACACTTTACATTCAACATTAGAGATGTAATGTGGGTTCGAATAGAACACGGTTTTGAATTGAATCTGAGGGTTTTGAAGTACCGACGAAACTTTCGGAACTCCGGATTTTCCAAATTATTGTTTTTAATCATCAAAAATAAAAAATAGACTGTCAACGAAAATCGAAAATAGACGATCATCGAAAATAGACGGTTATCCAAATTGAAACCGCGAAAATAACCCTCGAAAGTAATGATCGATTTCGGTAATCCTCGAAAGTTGATTTTCTGCAACTCTCGAAAATAGAATGTGGAAGCTCGAAAACAGCCAGATAGTGAGGAAAGATAGTTTTAAAATAAGTTTTGGTTATATTTGTGGGCTCCCTAGACCTTCCCCCAGGTCTCTGTGTCATTTACAGTAACCTAGTATTACTATTTGTCCCTCAAAATGGACAGAAATGTTAGAATTTTTTTCTCTCATAGACTTCTGTGTTCTTTTTTCGAAAAATTTGAAAACGGAACGAAACTCAACAGTTTCGACACATCTCTATTTAACATAGATTAACCATTTAGTACTGTTAGGACAGCAAGCGTACCCTTTCATGGGGTCTTCCGTGGTGCTTGTATGTGCAGACATACTCGTATTCGAAGGCGAGTACTTTTGTATCTGTCTTTATCTCTTGGCTGTCAGTTTTGGGATTGGGTGTTGCTCTGCTCTGTGTATTTATTATGTTTTACATGCTTTAGTTTGAATCAGCCTCTTTCATTCTCTTTTCCTCCTCATTGGGTATTCTTCCCTTTATAATCTCCTCTGACCCTCACTTCCCTGCCCGTTATAGCGTATAGTCTACTATTCAGCTTGTGGTGTGTTCTTGTGGTGTGTTTTCTGATTGATTCTCTGATACTGACCTTTTGCTTAGCCTATTGACCTTGACTCTGTGCTGCCTGTCTTGACTTCTGCCTGCCCCGACCTTGTCTCTATCTTAAACCTCTGTACTTGGCCTACTCCTAGCTTGTACTACGCTTATGGAACACTTGTTGTCCTTTATCTTGTCTATCCCATTCCAGCAGTCTGTTTCATCCAGACTCAAGTGTTCCCAGCCTCAGTTTAGAAACCTTGCACTCAAAGTCCAGCGACAAGCTTCCGGCATTCGGGGGCTTGTCTATTTGTGATGAGAGTGGTGTTAGATCGGAGTATCTGGACTGAAGGAATACTCTGGGATCTGGGCATTACATTATAATGGTCCGATGGAAGAAATTCAGAGGCTACCGATCAATTGGCCCTTCGTGTATCCGCCCAGGAGAACAGCCCAGCTGCTCCAGCTCCTCTTGTAGCAGGCTCAGTCTGAAGCAGTTATGGATGTGCTGGTTAATCCTCCAATTGGCCATCCAAGCAGATAAGAGGCTACGTGAATGCTGCCAGGAGAGGTCCTTCCCTCCTAGAGACTCTTCACAGTTCTCGTCTTCTACTTCTAGTTCTGCAGAAGCTCCTATCACTGAGGAACCAATGCACTTGGCATTATCTAGGCCGTCCACCTCTGAAAAAAAAGAAGGGGGACTGCTGGCCTGTGTCTTTATTGTGGGGAATTGGGCCACTTTGCATGTTCCTGTCCATGGAAGGCTCTAGGTAACCCCAAGTCCCTAGGTCAGATGAACCTCATCAAGGTACACAGGTAACAACCCAATATTCTGATAACATCCTACCTATAGTTATTTCTTTTTTGAGTAAGGAAAGAGAAGCTTGATAGTGGTGCTGCAGGAAACATTATACATATTGATTTTGCCCATTCTCTAGGTATCCCTACTATTTATATAGCTGAGTCAGTCTATGTACGGGCCATTGATGACTCTGTGCTTCACAAGGGGAAACTTTTAGACATAAAACCAGAGGTTGTTTAAGTATAGGGGCTATTCATGCTGAAACCCTCAGTTTCTTGGTGTTAAAACTCCCTTTCATCTTTGTCATCTTAGAGTTACCTTGGCTGAGAAAACATAATCCAAGTATAAATTGGACCACGGGTCAACTAGAAAGATGGGGTCCTGTTTTTATTCTTTGTTTATCTATGCATCTTGCTAACCAGTCATTGGTGGAAATCTACCCTCCCTATACAGAATTTTCCAATGTGTTTTTTTCACAGGGTTTGGATATTCTGCCTCCCCATAGGTTGTATGTTTGACCAGTTGAACTCCTGCCTGGAACCATGCAGTCTTGGGGTCACCTCTATAATCTCACAGGTTCTGAAAGTGAGGCAATGAAAACTTACATCCAAGAAAATCTGAATAAGGTTTTTTATCACTTCACCAGCTGGGACAGAGTTCTTCTTTGTCGAGAAAAAAGATGGGTGTCTGAGGCCCTGTATATATTATAGATCACTCAATAAAATTACTCTGAAAATTAGATTTCCGCTATAGATGACCTTGCTCAAAAAGTGGGGGCACGCTACTGTGGGCTCAAGTATTGTGTGTGTGGGGGGTCTTCTCTAAGCTGAATGAGGGAGGGTGACGCCTGGAAGACATTTAACACCCGCTATGGTCATTATAAATACCTTGTCATGCCCTTTGGTCTGAGAAATGCCCATGTGTTCTTCTAAGACTTTATGAATGATATCTTCTAAGAGCATTTTGATAAGTTTTTAGTGGTCTAACTCGATATTTTAATTTATTCTTCTATTCTACAGGACCATTGAGTTCATGTTAAGTTGGTCCTTAAGAAACTCAGAGATAACCACTTATACGCTAAACTGGAAAAGGTGTGTATTTGAGAGACAGCAGATACCTTTTCTGGGATCATCATTTCCGATCAGGGCCTAACGATGGATCCAGCTAAAGCATCTTCAGTTTTAGATTGTTTTTTATTTTTGGGGTTATCTTTGGAGGTTCTCTTTGGGCTTTTCATTTTGGGTCTTGGACTCTTGAACAGCCCACCCATAATATTTTACCTCAATTCGAGATCTAATCTTTTTAAATATTTATATAACTCAGTGAAATCTGTGACATTTTGACTTGAAATAGTGAAGCAAATTTTCACCCATACAAAAATGAAAAGTTGGTTTCACTGCAAATTTTTTTGCATCTTTAGCACTATATTTTTAAAAGTAGGCATCATAATGAATTTACAATGTGTAATTATCTCTTTTTTATATGACACGGACAGCACATTATTATATTATATTGATATTAAAGGAGAACTAAACTTAAAATTTTTAAAACCTAATGTGAAAGTTTTTCTCCCCAGAACACCTATACATTGTAAGATTCTTCTCTAGTAAGTTGCATTTAGTACATGTAAGAAATAGATTCTGTAAATAAGAAGGCTTCCATGTTGTTGCCAGTACAACTCACAGCCCATAAAGTCATCAAAGAACCCCACCCCATGACCCCAGTATTCACTGTCTCTATGGACAGAGTGTTTTCTATACAGATGTTTATACACCGATATGGAAGTCCCTGACAAGACTTTGAAAGCTGATTGTTACCATAATCTATTAACCATTCAGTGTGACTTTTTGGAAAATAAACTGCAGGGTAACAAGCAGCTTTCAAAGTCTTATCAGGGACTTCCATATTCCATTTTCTTTAGGAATTGTTTAGCAAAAAAAAGCTTCCAAATGTTCCAGAGTACTTTGCTTGTTCAGTGGTGGCGCATCGGGTAAGGCTCCAGGTTTAATAATACACAATTCAGAAGGTCATAAGTTCAATACCCCAGACTTCTTTTTTTGTTTGTTTCTATTATGTCCCAAGCAAATGATGAAGCTCCTAAATGTACCAAAGTATTCAACTTACTCAGTCATGGCTCACCTTGTAAGATGCCAATTATAGAAACTCACAGTCCAGAAAGTTGCAAGTTCTAATCCCCATAGTTTCCTTTATTTTTGTTTCCATTATGTTCATAGTAAAAGATTCTACATGTACCAGCTATCTATAAATTATCTCTATTAGCCTAGAGGTAAGAGCTCTGCTTTTAGCAAGACAGAGTAAATTTACAGGTTGCAGGTTCTATTCCCCAGACTTACATTTATTTTTTTTTATTTTTGCAGAAATGTTAGTATTCCATTTCTTACATCCATGCTATCTATGAAATACACTGTAAAGATTACTTTTATTTTTGTAAAGGATTATATCATTGTTAGGACAGGAGAATTGAATGTGTTTGAAAACAAACAACTGAAATCTCTGTTCTGCGTCAGGGAGAGGGAGGATCTCTGTGATGTACTGTGATTGACTGTTCGCTTCTAGGAAGCAAGGCTGCAACTTCCTTGTTTTGATCTGTTGAGCACTACAGAGCATGTGCCTGTACACAGACACTTAGCTGGGGGTTTACCCAGCTAAGGTGGATTGTGGGAGCTGACCCCTAGTACTCACAGGTTGTTTTCATAAATCACCCAATGGCCACAGCAAAGGGAGAGGTGAGACACAGCTTGTTGTATGTTTGTGAATGTGCTCTGTCTATTGGGACATTGTTGTCTGGAGACTTTAGTTCTCCTTTAATATTCATGAAATTGAACTAAAACAGTCATATTACAGTATAATATACAGTAATCACATTTGCCAATTAGGACACACAAATGGCGATAAACCTATAAAAAAAAGGACGGAAGTCGAGCTAACCAGTGATACTACTATTTTTTTGTGACTAATGGCTAGTGCTAAAATCGACCAAGATTAAAGGGCATGTCCACCCCCAAAACTATAATCCCCCCCTCTACTGGCCCCATCATGTAGTGTAGTTTAATCCTTACCTCACATCCCAGCTCCATAAGGTTCTCCTGTAGTACCCCCCCAAAGTCCCAAAAACTGCCCACCAGGAGGATAGCAGAGTCCATATAGGACTCTGCCTCCTACCTGGCCTCCGGGAGAAGTTGGCATGCGTACTGCAGCCCTTCTCCCCCTCCCTCTCCCTCCCTCTCCTTCCCAATTAGGATTCCCTCCCCCTAGTGTAAATCCCTTTTATCCAAAGATTCCCCCTGTCCCCCCATCCCCAACCCCTATGTTAATATTATTAGAAAATGCCCGAAACATTACTTACCTTCCCTCTTGCCTCCGCCGCACTGAACTCCCGGCAGCCGCGTCCGTGATTGGCTGCCGCTCAGCCAATCACAGACCCGACTGCCGGTCCCGCATTTACTCGCAAGCAGAGGGCCTGGCAGCGCGGCGGAGGCAAGAGGGGAGGTAAGTAAAGTTTTCGTATTTTCGAGTATTAACGAACGTTCGCGGCTATTTTCGAGAATTTTCAAAAATAGCTCGAATGGAACATTTGGACGGAACATTCGGAATTCGGAACCAAGGGGTTCCGTGTCGGATCCGGGTCCGAGTCTCTATTTATAAATATGCAAAAAAGTGCCTGCATTTTTACTTCAATATTAAAATAAAGTAAGCAGATTGTCAGTTTAGGAATACAACATTCACAGTAAAAATACAGGAAGTGCAGTAGTAAAAATATAGGATTGGATAAATTAGAATCAACTTTTCAATTATTAAATCAGTGTAGAAATTTAGGAAATAACATTTCAATGTTCTAAACAGAAAAATATATGTGATTATGCCTTTTCTTTTTAAATCCTTGTCACTATTATCCACTGTTAGTCTAAAGCTATGATGCAGCTGCTACACGCCTGCACAAAACACCTTGGGATATTTGATATTTGGTTAAACATCATTACAAACAAAGTGCAGCCAACCACAGATCTTCTTTTGGTGTCTTAAGAGATTGATGCAGTAAAAGTTAACAAGATACGAGAACAGGTATAAATGGCATGATATCCTATCAGGAATAAATCTATCTGTGACTGATGAGCACTGAGTATTTTATTAGCATGCTCTGTCTTTGTGTGCTGTAGAATAATGCTGTGAAAATCAAATCATAAAGTGTAAAAATAAATTACCTGACTATAATGTAGGATTGGAAAGTGAAACATTGCAAATGTATTGTAAAGGAACACAGAGAAAAAAATGTACCTAGTTTTTTTTTAATAAAATAAAAGCAAAACCTGAAGGCAGATTAAATTATTATTTATCACATTGTCCTTTCTTGTGTAGAAATATACCTATTGAATGTTTCTTTAGCTTGAATGTTCTGCTACTAAAGCAATAACAGATTTGAAATAATAGTGCCAGGGCATCTAGTATCATTAGCAGACTACCATTATCCATTGTACTGAACAAGTTAAAGGGCATGTCCACTCTGGAAATGAACTTTTTATATAAGGTAGGTAGCAGCTGCCCACCCCCAACTGCTATAATATAACTTTTAAAATATGCCCAGATCTTTACTTACAGACCCTTCTCTCCCACAACGTCTCCTATCCAGCTTCCTGCTTGCGGAAGGTGCAAGCAGGGGCTGGTCCGCCAACCACATCTGTGATTGGCTAATTGATAAGAGCTTGGGGGCCTACTATGGATCTCTCCGTTACACAACCATAAGTATATGCCATTGATTTACCTTATGCATGTGCATTAAGTTGTCTGAAGGGACAGCAAAAAAAAACAAAAAAATGTTTTTCCCTCCCCACTGTTAGTAATGAGTCTGACTCTGTGGGTAGTTCTATTCTATTTTATATAGGACAAGACATATGGTGGTGTTGCATAGATACTGAAGGGGGAATTTGTTTTTTAGTACACTCTTCTGTGCTGGGCCATACGTTGATGCAGTTGCTGTTTGGTCTCCCCCACATACAAATCAGAGCACTCTTCACTGCACTGCACTGCGTATATGATGTCGCTTTTCTTGTGTTTCGGTATTGGGTCTTTTGGATGTACCAATTGCTGCCTCAGTGTGTTGTTCGGTTTAAAGCAGACAGGGATACGGTGTTTTTTGAAAATTCTTCTTAATTTCTCGGAGACCCCTACTATATATGGGATGACCATGTTCTTTCTCCTGTCTTGCTTTTCTCCTTCACTGTTGGTATTTGTGTTCTTTTCTTTCCTTCTACTTCTTTTGACAAAGGCCCAGTCTGGATATCCACAAGTTTTAAGGGCTCCTCTGAGATGTTTCATTTCTTTAGCCTTCGCCTCTGTGCTAGTGGGGATGTTCTCAGCTCTGTGTTCCCAGCTTGTGATCTAAAGGGTGGTGGGAGTCAAACATCAAATACTGATCTGTGTGTGTTGGTTTTCTGTAAACCTCTACTTCCAGTTTACCATTTTTCTTAACTTCTACCAAGCAGTCCAAGAAAGCCAGTTTGTTGTTTTGTACCTCTTCCCTTGTAAATTTGATGTTTTGGTCTACCGCATTGATGTGTTCTGTGAAAGCTTGTACTTCCTTCTGGTGAATGTTAACCCAGGTGTCATCCACATATCTGAGCCAGTGGGCGGGTGCTATGCCCTTAAAGGTATTAAGCGCCTGCTTTTCTACCTCCTCCATGTAAAGGTTGGCCACAATAGGTGAAACTGGAGATCCCATAGAACATCCATGTTTTTGCTTATAAAACTTATCCCTGTATTTGAAATAGGTGGTATTCAGGCACAAGCCCAGTAAGGAACACACCTGTTCTGGGTTGAGATCAGTTCTGCTGGTAAGAGTGCAGTCTTGGCCTAGCCGTTTTCTCACCATGTCAACAGCCTCCTTGGTGGGTATTCAGGTGAAGACAGATGTCACATCATATGACACCATAGTTTCTTCTGCACCAAGTACTATATCTTGAATCTTGTTGAGATGTTGGCTAGGTATTTTGCTACCTTGTATGTTATAGAGTTGATGCTGCTGACTATAGGTCTTAGTGGTGCCCCTTCCTTACTGTCTGCCATGTACAATGCTGTTTTGACACCTTACTCTGGGCGTTCCTATTATACCTCTTAGCCACTATGCAATCACGCCCTTAACACCTGGCTGTGATATGCTAATTGGGATTTTCCAGGGTACATGATTGCCAAAGATTCTTGTACAAGTCATTCTGAATTGAGAAAGCCAGTCGGATGACTAGTGAAACGTCTTCAAGGACTAAACTTCAAGTCCAGTTGATCTAATTGAATACAGCAGATATACCATGACCTGGATGAATGAGAACCTTCACAAACTAGTTAAATACTTTTAAATATTATTATTATACTCTGCAGAACCCTCCATAAAGCCTATCATATATTGCTTTTATTTGAGTCTTGGGTTTATGCACATTTAGCACTTTAGTACTGTTTTTCACTTTTGAGCCACTTGGTCACATTATACAGTACAGTGACGCTAATTTTTGAGGATGTTTATTTACCAGCCATGCTGTATGTTTCATATATATAATAAATAACATAACTTGCATCTGAGAGTGCCATGATGTCTATCCTGTCTTTTTGTTGTTGTTACATGGCCAATCACAGACGCGGCTGATGTCATCGAAGACGCCGCGGGAAAGA
This sequence comes from Hymenochirus boettgeri, assembly GCA_019447015.1. Taxonomy (NCBI): domain Eukaryota; kingdom Metazoa; phylum Chordata; class Amphibia; order Anura; family Pipidae; genus Hymenochirus; species Hymenochirus boettgeri. The sequence continues at coordinate 155,003,775 of CM033469.1, forward strand.
AGGGTCTGTAAGTAACGTTCGGAGCATTTTTTTTAAAGAAATCAGCTGTTACTTACCTTATGTAAAGAGGGGTTCATGCTAGGTGCCACGGCCTCAGAGGATGGATCCGGATGGTGGGAGAGAGAGGGGGAGGGCTCCCCTGCGCATGCCTCAGACCTTGATGAGTCACTTACAGCTTCTACTCTGCAGTTTGTTGGACTTTGAAAAGGCACTGCAGGAGAAGCATTTGGAGCAGAGATGTAAGGTACGGATTTTATTAAACTACAGTGTGGCCAGTATGGGGTTAAAATTCAGTTTTGTTTTTTTTTTAGCCTATAATCTTCTCAAAGTGTGCCAAATCGAGGAATATGTCATGGTTAGGACAAACACCAATCAGCAGGCAAAATTAAAGTCAAGACCAAGGTCAATCTCAAAGCAGGGAGCAACATTAGGTGGCATAAAGCTGTTTACAAAAATTAAGCAATTACAGAATTTATTTCTTTTTTTGCTTTGTTATCTTTTCAGAATATACATATTTTACAAAATAGAAGCATCCCTTCATATAGAAAAATGGCTATTTATACCTTGCCTTAAATTATTACAGCTTAAAGATGGGTGCACACACTGCACTGACTAGATACAACTAGATAATACCATTGAAATCTGTTGTCTGCTACAAATCAGAAAATAGACTTTTCCTATTTCAATTTGTATTGGTAGATTGTTTAGATGGCTACATAAAGCAACAGCCTCTGCCAGCAACCTATAATAAAGAATAGTAGGCTGACAATAGCTGATATAAATTTTCGGTCACAGCTGACCAATCCCATGAACGAAAATGATAATTCCAACGTTATTACTACAGGATGTGTCTATTATCATCCATGTGTGTACCCAGCTTTAAAAGGACTTTGGGCTGTATTTAGTAAGCGGTTGTTTTTGAGAGTTGCAATATTGTGCCTTTACTGGCATTGTAAACTTCCAATAACAATGCATCCTTTTTTTATTGCTACAGTTTAATATCCTCCTTACAATACCATAAGGACAACGGTCCTTGTGGCTGAGGCCACACTGCAATGAACTCATGCATGCATGCGAACGCTCATTGCCGTGCGATTTGCAATTACGATTCCCCCTTTATTCGCAATCAGAGCGCATGAGATTGCACAAAAAATGTGGATTGCATGCACTCCAATTTACGAATTGCAACACAGAGCTCCCTAGCGCACTAGTGTGGCCACATCAACTAGACCACACTAGTGTGCGCTTTTAAAAGCGCGATCAGATCGTGCTTAAAAGCACTCCAGTGTGTCCTAGCCATAAGAACCCCAGTGGTATTGCACTTTACATCTGGTCATTCAATTTCAGCCACAGACATAAATTTACATCTGTGGCTGAAATTGAATGACCAGATGTAAAGTTTCGGTACTTTATAGATGCATTGTTACTGGCTTGTACTGAACCTTTCTGTTACTGTGGGTTTATAACTATGCCCCTCTGACACTGTAAATTTCCTAAATGCATTTGTCTTTAAATGAAAAAAAATTTAAGTTTTTTGTTGTTTATAGATACGTGAGTTGAAAAAGTAATGTATCCAATTCATTGGCAAATTCATTGCTATATCAGCTTAATATTGACCTAAAGTTTTGACAGTGCCTAATGTCACAACAAATGTAAAAAAATATAATACTATTTAATGCTGTTTTCATTTAGAATGTTTGCTTTCTAAATGCTTCTCTTGATGTGGTTTATGATAACTGCATACATTAGACCAGTTATCATCTTGTTAATGACACTAATTCCTTCTCAGAGTAGTACACTTTTAAATACATTTACCATACAATTAAAAATAAAATATTTCATAGCTGTGTTTGCATAAAAAGTGTTTGTTTGCACATGCGTAAGCCATTTACGAGCACATGTCTAAAAATGTCATTATTGATTGTTTAGCAAAAGGACAATTAAATATTTTTAGGAATCACTTGAAGTTTCCCATCACAAGTTATTTTAATTTAATGATATCCTGCAAAAAAAAAAAAATACAATGTTTGTATTTGTTAATGTATTGTTATTAATAATCAATAAAAATTAGAAAAATTTCATGCCCATTAGTGGCACTTCAGAAACACTATTACAAAACAAAATCATTCTTATGGATTACTGAGGTTTTATGATACAAATTGAGTAGTTTTTTACCTTTGCAAAAATAATATTGTATCTTAATTTAAACCAGTGAATTCATTAGCCATTTTACTTTGCACATTCTCACAACAAGTCCTTATTACTGCAGCATGGTTGTTGATATAGAATATACAGTTGCGTAGCCTCGGAAATGCTAAATGCTTCTAGGCATGATGTAAAGTGTCTCCGTGCTTGTATTCCCCATAATAGAAATTATAACATAGCTGGAGGGAGAATTCTAATCAGACATTTCAGACTGCACCCCAAATGTCCCATTGTTGCCCACATTTGAACATTTGTTATAAAATATGATACTTGTAGTCAGAAAGTATGCATTCACTTTAACTTCCAATGTATTCAAGCAATATAGTGCTGTGCTCAAAACATATTTTCTTTATAATTACCAGCTTCCCTCAGCTGCACCTAAAATTCATACCCCTTGTCCCCAGAAGTACAGCATAAGGCTTTAACATGAATCTCAATCAAAAAGATAGAGTCCCCATAGAGGCAACATTCACACACTTTTTAATCTTGTTCTAGAACGTAAAGCACATATGTGCAATTCAAGTTCTGACCCCTTCCCTGATACAGCAAGAGAGAGGTTGCCCCATCTGTGGGAGGGCACACTCATTGCAGAGTGTGTCTTTTATAGGTTGGCCCACTTGCCTAGTAAACTAGCTGCATGCTAAACCACATTTTCTAACAACTGCTGATTCATTTGTACATTTTAAGCAACTCTCACACAACGACCCAGCAATGCAAAGATACGGATAGGGAATCGCTTCCGTACACAACAGCATAGGCGAGAAAATCAAAAAAGCTCGGCCAGGAACATCAAGGAACAAACAGGACTGCTTCACTTCCAACAGGTAAGTATAGGTGGGAAACTAACTAGAGAGCTTGCTGTAGAGACTTTCTTGACATTGCATTCCTAAAAATGTATGTAGGATTTGCTTATAAAATAGTGGCTAGTAAGCTTATTATGAAATGAACATTTCAATGACAATGTGCTTTAATTTATCAATACTGTAACAACAATTAGAGAGCAGTCAACAAAACAGCAAAAAAGAAAAGTTGCCTATAATACCATTTTGGTTTTCTTTCTTTACAAAGGGGAAATGGGCAAAAGTACATAAATAAACATTAAATACATAAATAACAACTTTACATATAAATAAGCTCTGGGTCTGCAAATATAAGGAATAAAGTATTTGCCCTAAGGAATTTTAAATGTAAGCGTTTAATAGCACAAATTAAAAAAACAAACAAACTATAACCACAGCAGTTTCTAATGCGATGAGGAATAACACATATATAATATAAATTGAATTTAATTCTCAGTGACATGTTATTTGTATTTTGTGCAAACGTAGACAATTCCATGTGTAAGACGAGAAAATTAGCATCTTAATTGGGTCCGCCCCACTGGTTTGCAGTGTCAAATTTAGGAATAAAAAGTAATCTCCAAATTCATGTAGACAGCTGATGAACCTGTTAGGTAGAAAGCCACTGTGCATGGATTGAAGAGACACTGTTGTCTTCCAAGCCACCCATTTTTTCCCCCTTTGAGGCTTTTGAAAAGCCATTATCACTCCATTCATGTTTTCATAGTTTTCTAGTTTGCACTTAGGTCAACTCCTCAATGGCAGGAAATTAAGAATTAATTATTATCACGTCTGATCCTTAAAACCTGATTCCAAAATACATTATTAGTCTCTAGATTAAATCTCTATTATTCAAAAGGAAGACTGTCATTGCTGTGACCTCATTTGCCTGGCAAGTGTTTTAGAAAGTAAGTCTATTAGCAGAGGGCTTGCTAGTAATTAATAGACTGCTTTATTCAGAAAAAGATGATTAGATTCCAAGCTCCTGTCTTACTTCTTTTCAAAGCCTATTAATAATAATGTTTAGTTTCTGACAGCCAACATTTCATAATGGCAATAAAACTACATGTTAATGGCAGGTAAATGACTTTTAAGGAAACAATAACATGTAGTAATATCCTGTCAGCACATTTATGTTAATTTACTACCTTGCAATGTATTTAGGTCCATTAACTGTTATTATACCAAACCAGCAAACTCCACAATCTAATTATTGCATGGTAGTAAATAGTACTGTGCTTTAGAATTCAATGCCAAAGGAGGTCAACTGCATGTCTTTGATGTCCTGTATAGGCATGAATACTGTTTTTAAAACAAAAATTGCCAATTCTGAAACTTGAAAAATTTCAAATTGGACTTTTGGTACTTCAATAGGTCTGTCAGAGTGAAACTCCCCAGTGTTGTTACTTTAGACCTGTATGGTATAAAGGGATAGCTATTTAGGTCTACATAGCTTTTTTCTGCAGATCATCATTAAACTTCATCCAGTATTACCATGTATATTACCTATATTGCTTATTTAGTAACAGCAATATTCTTCCAGGTGGAAGGTTTGTGTCATCAAAGAATATCAATTAAAAATTTTAAAAAATTATTAATGAAAAAAGTAATAAAACACAAGCCTGTTGCTTTTCTTAAGCCTTCTTAACAGTCTCTTATTTTTAGCTCCAGCTGAGAATGAATCAAAACATATAACCATCTAGTTCAACTGTTGTTCTACATAACAGCTGATCCAGAGGAAGGCAACAAAAAAAAAGTCAGTCTGAAATTTCTTCATGGTTAAGGATCACAATTGCAAAATTCTGGTCAAAAAGAAGGCACAGATTGTATGTGTTAATAAGCTTTTTAAAATAAGAGGTACACAATTTTGCCAGTGAAAAAAAGAAGAGAGCACAAGAGAACAGAAGAGAACATATTACAGAACAAAAGATGGAACACAACAAATGTTAAGAAAAGAGAAAAACAGAAGAGAAAAGTAAAAACAGAAGAAGAGAAACACAAGATAACAGAGAAGAAAATACAGAACACAAGAGAACAATAAACACAAGGAAAGAAAAAAAATAGTATCAAAATGTTCTCTTGGTTAAGTTTGTCTTTACTAATCTAAGAAATCAAAAAGTTAAACAAAATTTAGCATGTTAAAATACCCAGTATATTAAAAGTCTTTTATAAATCTGCAATAAACCCATCTCTTTTTTTACATTTACTGTTTAGAAATACAGTAGATATTTAACAGAATCCAAGTAATCTAATTATTTAAGTACTGAAATTTAACACACATATATGTTTGTAAATGTTGTTAGATCAGGTGCTTCCAGAGGTTGGTGGCTAGGCATGGACTAGAACTTGATTTTATGAGTTTGTATGACTTTTTTGGACTCTATAAATGCTCAGTTCTGACTTTTTCAAACTCGCTGACTTATTTTCCATAATTATCAAAAATTTAAATTTTTGAATTGATAACCCTCGACTTTAGCGCACAATAACCCTCAAATGCGGTGATGACCCTTGACTTTAGTTCTCAATAACCCTTGAATGTAGCATTCAGTAACCCTCGACTTTAGTGCTCCATAACCCTAGAATGCGGCGTTTGGTAACCCTCGAATTCGCCAATAACCCTTGACATTAGCACTCCACAACCCTAGAATGAGGATTTTGGTTACCCTCGAATTCAGCGATAACCCTCAACTTCAGTGCTGCATTACTCTAGAATGCTAACCCACAAATTCATTGATAATCGTTTGCTAACGAATTTGGCCATAAACCTTGAATGCGGAGATAACCCTCGAATGTGGTGTTTTGTTTACCCTTGAATTCGGCCATAACCCTGAAATGCGGCATTCGGTAACCTTTGAATTCGGGGATAACTCTCAAAAGTGGTGTTCGATTTTGGTGGTGTTTGATTTTGGTAACCATTGAAAATTCAATGTGGAAGCTCAAAAAAAGCCCAATTATGAGGAAAGTTAGTATTTAAACACGTTTTGGTGATATGTACATGTTCCTCAGATCATTTCCCAGGTCCCAAAGCCATGTAAACTAAGTTAATATTGCTATTTTATCCATATTTTATTAGAACTTTTCAAACTATTTGTCCCCATTGACTTTAATGGGTCCGTTTTTGAACAACTTTTACTGAAGTTCAAAAATTTGAAAAAGAACCAAACTTTAGGAAGTTAGGCCATCTTTAGTGGTGGCCACTAATGTGGTTGTTTTTCCTTATTCATAGTGTTGGGATGGTTGTTGTACCCTCCTTTATGGCACCAGTTATCATTTAAACATTTGTTGATTGTACTGTATTATCTCTTGATTTGAAAAATTTATTATTCCAACACCATACACAATATACCATATGCAATACATAATTTACTCGTAAAATACACACCTAAAAATACAAATACATAATATGGGGCGTCCCCCAAACCAACAAGTAAAAAGATCAATAGTTCTGAATCCCCCTCTCTGCCATCTCCCCTCTTCGCAGTATCTAAATGTCCCGGCTACTGGGTCGATCCTTAGGGACGGATTCCACCTGCACCTACGCGCGTTTCTCCCTCACATGGATTCCTTCTCGGGCTTCCTCAGGGTGCTCTGGGTGCAGGTGGAATCTGTCCCTAAAGATCGACCCAGTAGCAGTAATTAGGACCGGACACTCGCCAGGATACCTATACCGACCCCTGTGCGGGACAGGCCGTACGGACGGGTGAAGATTGCGAGGAGATAGCGAGAGGGCGCGAACAAGGGACGCCGTCGGCAGGAGAGGTAGACTGGGAATGCTGCATAAAAGGGAAGTCCCGACCAGTACGGCCGTAAACCCGGGGGACGTGAGTATAGGAGTACTTTTATTTATTTATTCCCAGCAAGCATTTACTTTGTTCTACAGGAATCCGGGACATTTAGATACTGAGAAGAGGGGAGATGGCAGAGAGGGGGATTCAGAACTATTGATCTTTTTACCTGTTGGTTTGGGGGACGCCCCATATTATGTATTTGTATTTTTAGGTGTGTATTTTACGAGTAAATTATGTATTGCATATGGTATATTGTGTATGGTGTTGGAATAATACATTTTTCAATTTTGCAGTGAAATGTGCGTGTGCCCCATATACATATTTGTAGGATCCTCTATATTTGTTGGTGTACTTAGAATGTTTATACACTGGGAGCACCACCGCAAAGGTGTTGCACAACTGCACTAGTCAGTAGTGGTGCAGGTAGGATACCCCGTTGTGTTATATATTATCTCTTGATTTGCAGAGATGCCAGAGAAGATGAGGTATTGATATCTCAATAAGCTTTTCTACATTTCATTTATTTAGAAAGAAAGTATTCTTATAAAAGAATGCATGCATGAATATGTATTGTAGTGGTAATTTAATGACGCATTTTGCCAGAACAGGCAATTATGGATTATGGAGTTAATACCACCATAAGTTGATCAGTCCGCTGCTTACAGCTTGGGCTTATTATTAGTGGTGGCTGGAGAAGTGATGTAACTTGTGCCTGTGGCAATAGGACAACAACTGGCATATATATTTTACATTAAGTTATGTTATGCTCAATAAAACCTTTTGAACCCTAATTACGTTTGCTGGTATTTGTTTAATGTTAAGGTTAGCTGGGTTATGGGTATGCTAGGTTTGAGACTACTCAGAATTTGTCCTTTAGAAGCCATGTATGCCCTCTAAATACATTTTTCTCAGGCAAAATTTTACACAAGTTTAGTGACATTGATTTGTTTTTACTTTCCCATCAGAAGTCATTTCCCATAAAAAAGCATATAGATTGCTGTTTTTCATTTTTTGTTTCCCTACCAAAGCTGTGTTTATGGTAAATAAAGTTTGATGTTGATATTAACGTTTTAATTAGACTGACCTCAAGATGCGTCATTGCAAAGCCAAACAGATTTTGCATCATTAAATCTGAGCCAAAATCTGTATAATGTTAGTAAGGCAGAAATGTTAATGGGTTAGCAATTCACTTTGGATCTAATGCTCTAAAAAGAGCAAAAAAAACTGCAGAAAAAGAAGCAGATGCCAGAAGCAAGTCTAAAACACAGTGCAAACTAAATAAAGATAGTTCTACTAGACTATTTATAACATTTTATTTAAATGTTATTTGTAAAATGATTTCAGCATTGCACCTGATGCTCTGGAAATAAAATGTTTCTTTTGTTTTTCATAAATATTACTCTAGCTTTAATAGTATTATCATTTATGATGTCTGGACTACTCTGAGCAGAAATAACCATGTCAGTTTGGGAGTGTCATTTACAAAAGTTGTTTGTGGGAGCAGTGTCAATAGTAGAGATGGCCGAACTTTCGAAAGTTTGGTCCGTTTTTGAACTTTCGAACTATATGGACTAATTGAAGTCAATGGGAGTCAAATAGTTTGAAAAGTTCAAATGAAATACAATTAAAATATCATTGGCAACTTAATGTAAATGGCTGTGGGACCTGGGAAATGGTCTGGGGAACACATTTGAATATCCAGGACTTTCGAAAAATCGATTATACTCTCACACACGCTACTTTCCAGCTCTTTTTTACTTCAATTACCATTAGCAAACTTTTGCATTTCTCATAGTTGTGTACTGGATCCATATAACAGGCTTTCTCACTTCCCCCCAGCCCTTTGGATTTTTAAAATGAGGGAAGAGGCCATTCATCCAGTTCTTTATATTAAAGGCATAGGACCTCCCATAAAAGGGGCGTGTTGGTTGGAAGTTGGGACCTTTCTGACTGGGGTTGCCTTGACATGGTTGGAAGGCTTTTCATTCATGTGATCACAGTGGTGTGTACCGGAACCCCTTTGTTTATAAAGTATGCCAGTGTGCAGATGATATGATATTGTATGGGGCCTTGGAATGTGTATTGATTATCTTTTCTACGTTTGTATAAATGTTTGACCAGATCAGTAGCACTTCCGCTAAATGTAGTTGTAAATTAGCCTAATTGGAGTGCTTCCACAATCCTTGTATTGTATGTATTTATTGGGAAGCCAGGTCAAGCTTCCATGTGGTTATAGCACCCCCAACATGCCCCTTTTATGGGAGGTCCTATGCCTTTAATAAAAAGCACTGGATGCATTGCCTCTTCCCTCATTTTAAAAAAGTCAAAGGACTGGGGGGACGTGAGAAAGCCTGTTATATGGATCCAGTGCACAACTATGAGAAATGCAAAAGTTTGCTAATGGTAATTGAGGTAAAAAAGGTTGGAGGTTGGGACCTTCCTGACTGGGGTTGCCTTGACGTGGTTGGAAGGTTTATCATTCATGTGATCAGAGTGGTGTGTACCAAAACCCCTTTGTTTATAAAGTATGCCAGTGTGCAGATAATATGATATTGTATGGGGCCTAGGAATGTGCATTGATTATCCTTTCCATCTTTACTATATGGGGGTCAGAGTGCCCTTTACTATATGGGGTCACAGTGCCCTTTACTATATGGGGATCAGAGTGCACTGTACTATATGGGGGTCAGAGTACCCTTTACTATATAGGGGTCAGAGTGCCCTTTATTATATGGGGTCAAAGTGCCCTTTACTATAAGGGGGTCAGAATGCACTTTAATATATGGGGGTCAGAAGAATTGTTAATGATGGTAAGCTTAATTAAAGGTTTATTGAACCTTGCCACTTCACGTTTAGAAACTACAACTCCCAGCAACCAAAGCATGCTGGAAGTTGTAGTTTCCAAACATCTGGAGTGCCAAGGAATTGGGGGTTATTGGTACTGGAGTTGGCTATTACTGTATGGGACTACTGTATGGGAATTCTGCTGTTCATTTAAAGCGCAACTAAAGCCTGAAAACAACACAGAATCAGAAGTCAGTAGTGGTCATAAATTCTACCCTGGACTTATACTCGAGTCAATCAGTTTTTACGCATTTTTCAGGTAAAAATAGGTACCTCAACGTATACTCGGATCGACTTATACTCGAGTATATACGGTATCCCATGAACGACTCGCAGATTCGATAATTTGATATTTACTTGCGTATAGGTATAATAGACATTTTACTTGCAGATTCGATAATTCAATATTTACTCGAATAGTTTGGCTCGAACTCGGGTTCGAGTTCTAATCCATCTCTAGTCAATAGCTCTAGCAATCATTCTGAGAATGTTATTTGTTACAAAAAGCAAGTTGCTATGTACATTGGTACAAAAAGTGGTTTACACTTCTATTTACATCACATGTGACTCAAGCCAAATAAAAAGAAAACATTGTTTTATTAGAAAGGGTGGTAAGATGGCCCAAATTTAAACACTAAACCATTGTACCAGTCTTTTGTTATCAAGCTTTAAATAAACCATAAACTTAAAAGGCTAATGAAGCAGTGAAACTGCAAATTTGGTGGTTGAGCCCCTGACACCCCCCCTCCCCATCGGCACCGTGAGGGCCCACGCATACCTTTACTGCATTTGCAGGATCAGCTCTTTAAAAACAGGTGATCACAGGCCACAGCGGGTGGTCTTTATAGGACTTGGCTCTGTGATTAGTGGAAGGCACAAAATAGTTTTGGCTTTCTGACCGCAGCAAAGATATTTTATCGGTCAGTTTTTCCGATCACTTTAAAGGTTTGTTACAGGACATTACAGGTAACAACTCTTTATAAATACGGCCCAGAATAGGTTTGGTTAGAGAGACAGGATAAGAGCCTGGATGCCCAAGTAGTCTAGTATTTGCATTAAGTGGAAATGATACATCGTATCTATGAGAATTTTTAATTCTTGCAACATAATACCTGAAAGCCAAATATTGTAACACCTAAATATTCCATTTTACTAGTTATATGCAGCACTGGAAATGCAAACTTTTTGCATTTAATCCGCAACATTTTACAACTGTACAAACTTCACATAATGTTAAAATATTATTCCCCTGTGCCATTAAGGCTATTTATTTATTTTGTTTGTTGGAGTTTTTTTTTTTAATAATAATGTGATTTGTAAAAAATAAAAAAATCTTATGGGATCATCTTCAGCTACTGCTAACCCTTGATTCCTTTGTTGAAGGTTAGCATCAAATATTTTATTGTAAATTGCTTTTAAATCAGAAAAGACAAATGAAACTTCATTTATGATTTTAAAGGACATGTCCACCCCCAAAACTAAGATTTCACCCCATACTGGCCCCACTCGTAGTTTAAAATAAACCTTACCTTACATCTCTGCTACTTATGGTTCTCCTGCTATGCCTTATTTAATTTCAGGAAATTGAAGAGTCCAAGCTGTCAGTGAGGCATCCGGTCCTTGCTGCTTTCTCATCCTCAACAAGGGCTGTGACATGTGCAGTCGTCCCCCCCCACCATCCATATCCATCCTTAGCCATCATTGCACCTAGTGTGAACTTCTTTAGGGGCAAGGTAGGTAACCCCTGCCCACCCCCAACCGCCACAATATTTCTTTAAAAAAATTCCCAGGTCTGTACTTAAAGAGCATTCTCTCCCGCAGTTTTTCCAGTGATGTCAGCTGCTTTTGTGATAGGCTGCCTCTCAGCCAATCACAGACATGGCTGACGGTCTGGCCTCTGCTTGCAACTTCCTGCGAGCAGGCAGCCAGATCGGATTGTTGCGGGAGAGAAGGCTGTGTAAGTAGAAATCTTTGGATTTTTTTACAGAAATATTGCGTCAGTTGGGGGTGAGTTGGGGTTACCTACCTTACCCCCAAAATTGTTTTGGGGATGGAAATGCCCCTTAAAAGTAATATGTTAAGCAAGCAGAAGTATAAAGTCTTTGTTCAATTAAATAAAAGGAAAGAAAAAATGGTTTGCTTTTTCCTAAAGAAAATTGCAAGGTGCAAATTCATTTTCAGCCAGAAAATAATTGACATACGGTATACTCTGCAAAGCTCTCTGTATATAATGCTTATATATGAGTCGTCTCCCATAATTTCATAGTGTTAAACTGGATTATCAACCTGAATTCTTACAATTCAATATATTTGCCTTTTTCCAGCTCATTTCTTTACTACATTATCCATAATAATATTTTTTTCTGCAGAATTCTTTTTCTTCCCTGTGTTCTTTCTTGCCAGTGTTTCCAAATTATAGGTAAGACTTCTAATTATCGCTCAAACAATTAATCCTTCTGAACATATATACTGTAAGTACATTTATTCCTGTGATTATTTTTACACATGGCAGCTAGGGGAATCAGCAGCAAATTCAGCTTGCCTCAAGGAGCTCTGCCCCCCCCCCAAAAATGCCCCAGTTCATGTATGTTTATATACCTAGTAGTTATAGCTGCATGCTTTAAGATTTCCAATCTCGGCATACAGCAGTTGCATTTATGTTTTACAGTGTACTCTAACAACAAACTTGATCATCTGTTTTGATATCACCCTGTTCTACGAGTAATATCTTTAATAAAATCTCAGCTGGATGGATTTTTTAATATATAATTTAACTAGTTCTTTGACATTCAGTGCCTCAATGATAAACATTTTGCATACCTAAATAGCAAAGCAAATTTTGGTCTAATCAACAGTAAGAGATATTCAATTACTCTGGTTTATATGCAGCTATAAAATTTTATTATATTAAATTAATAGTGGTTTGTAATTTCCTCATTAACTAATTAGTAAATTGATTTATAATGTAGAAGGCTTCTACACTAGGATTTCTGTCAGTGGAGTAAATGGCGTAATCTATGTTTTTTTTAAATTATTGATATGATTATTAAGACACATATATTTATGCAATTCTGTTTATTTTGTTTTGAATTTAAAAGGACAATGAATTATGAGTAAAAAGAAAACAACTTAATAAACACATTTTTTCTCAACACAAGAAATCATTTTCACTATTAAGCACACACAGGGAGATGCAATATCCCGCGCTAACGAGAAAAGAAGCGATAAAATCACGCTAACCTATGTACTAACGTGTTAACGAAGGTTTTGCACTGCCTGCGCCATGTACCAATTTTTTTTTCTTGCAAAGCGATGCAATAAATTTTTGCGCCGGTTTTTGCGCGACAAGTAACGCCTCTTCAATGGTGTCTTTAAAATATGCGCAAACTTACTGCAAGCGTTTTTGCAATGTATTAACGGTTGCAAAGTGATTAATACATTGCGGAAACGAATGCATGTAGGTTGCGATAACGAAATATATTGCATCTCCCCCACAGTGTGATAAACATGGAATTACACACAATGAACAGAAGGCTTCCATGTCCATTTTCAAATGGCTTTAAACATCTTTCTATTTTAATGAGCAGGGTACATTATTTCAAATAATCAACAAGCATCAATAAAACTCATACCATATACAGTAGAGTGTCCTTGTTTTTGAAAGAAAATGATATATTTGTTTATTAAAATAACATAAAATGTTACATTTCCTATGGGTTGCAAGATTTCATGTTTTTACTGTAACGCCTACTGATTCCTGAGTATCCCTTTAGCACAGATACCCCAATCTACAACCGCTGTCTTTGCCTTTAGACAAGCCCCGTCTGTCAGAATGCTAGGCATGCCTCACAGGCAACGGGTGCCCCCAGGTCTTAAAGCACAAGGTATCTGTAATGAAGCTAAGGCTATCCAGAGAAAACACCAGACGGCACAGAAGTGGATAACTGGACAATGCAGACAGAGAAGGAGGGAAGACTGGAGAGAGACTGAGGGGCACTCCCTGGAAGTTCAGAGGCAGAGGATAAGGCAGGAGCATAGTCAGAAGAAGGAGAAGGTAGGACTGTAAGGCAAGGAACAGGGAACAATATGAAGGAAATAGAAATATATAACAGCAAACAAACAGTGAATAAAAAGGACCTTAAGGTGCGAACGACGGAAGTTTCCAAAAAGGACCAAAAGGTGCCAACTGCAGGTAAGTTATTACTGACAAATATTGTGTTGCTTTTTAGAATTCGTAGTTAATTTTGCAGGTTCCACAGGTTTTTTCGAATTAGGCAAAGCTAATTCGAAAAAACTACTCCTACTTTTAGATCGTAATGCAGACGTTTTCTTGTCGGAAAATTAAAACATTAAATCCTATAAACTTTCGTTGTCAGTGATCATAGAACGTTAAGCTTGCTCCGTTTTATATATATAAAATATAAAAAAATAGCATCACCCCCAATGTCCACAGTTCTAGCAGCTGAAATCACTTACTCAAATTTACAACTATGCTGCCCTCCCTTAGATATCACACAGCAAAGATGAGTGCCTTGTATCTTGACCAGGGCCGTGGTTAACACAGCACATGTCATTGGCTTGTCAGTCAAACAAACTTAAAATGTCCTGTTGCTAAGATACAGCCTACAAAATCCAGCTGATGAAGAGTGGGTGGAGGAGTGTTTTCTCGCATGCTAGATTTGAGTGACAGTTAGAGGCAGACAGAATTGTTACACAGCCTTCACAGCATGGCTAATCGAAGGCAGAGATATGCTCAAAATCAGGAAAAATATGTATGGGGAGTTCTGCTTACCTTTACTAATGTTAAAGAATTTTTTAAAAATGCATTGAGGCAATACAATTATCCTTTAAGTTCTGCATAGCCTCACCCTGTAGCAAACTCTGCTCTGCTACAGATCTCCCCTTCCCCCCTGCCTTATTTTCTCTGCTGATTCTCTTAATTGTTGCAAAAAGTGTGCTGGTAGACAGCCAAATATCCTAGTAAAGGTCAGGGATGGGTTACATATTATAATTTCTGCTTCTGGTGTGACAGGTCTTTTCCTGTAAATGCTGTGATTTCAAATGATGATTTGAAATCACAGTTTTAAACTGCTTCACTGCTATTCAATGTTTTCTATCACCATCTGATATTGCTGAAATCGTTCCCAATTATCCTGACAGTGGGGCTTTTGGGTGACAGGTTTAGGATAAGAGATAACACTAGTGTGGCATTTGCAATAAATCGTCTCAGAAGCTTATGTCCCTCAGTATTGACATTAACTTTTCACTCCTTTACAACTTCCACATTTAAAGTATTCCTTTCCCCCCTGTCATTTGTAAATCGTAGATTTTAGATTTTTCCAGTATTTCTTCCTTGCCTAGGGAAGGAGTCTCCTCCCACTGGATTCTGCACTGTATTCTGTGCACATTTGGTGATGGATTGGGATATTAAAATAAAGGGATCCAGATTAATTTGCGCTAAATGTTTCATTTGTTTAATAACTTAGTTAATATCTGTACAAAACACAAAAGGTGTGGGGTGCAGTTGTTGTCCGATACACTAAAAATGAAGAATTGGGAAATTGTTCAGATTAAAATCAATTTGCGAGCAGATGTATATCCTCCAATATTCAAATTCAGATAGGTACACTGTTGATATATAGATCAAATTTACTTAATTGTGCTTCCTCTGCAGATCTGTATTATGTTGTTTCTAGAAGAGTAACTATTATAGGGGTACTGTTGGAGAGTATGTACATGGTAAGATGGAATGCAATCTGTAAAGGACTGTGGCATAATTAAAGCAATTATTTGAAGATTTTCCTGGATAAAAATAGCTCTTCAGCATATCAACTGGGATGATATATTCTTCAAATCTGAACTGTTATTGTACCTTTCTGAGCACAAGCACAATAATGATTGTTTCCCATCCCCCACGTGTATCTGTATTTCATCCCACTTACATAGATTGTAAGCTCTTCGGGGCAGGGAGCTCATTCCTAATGTGTCACGGCACGTCACACATATATTAATTTATACATAATTTAAATATATGTATTATTAACTTATGTATCAAACTTTAATTTTTATTTATCTGTAGAAATGCTGTAGCATATCCTATTATTTGTAGGGCCTTTATGAACTATAAAAACTGTAACAAGGATTGTAAGAAAGCAAATAAACTAGCTAAATTAAATAGTGAATACAGGATATTTGAACAAAGTAAGACTAAGCCTAAATTAATAATATTATTATTAATAATAAGAAGATGAGGACTGAAAAAGTGGGGCCATTAATGGGGATAGTTAGTTACAGAAGATGCTGAAAAAGCAAAGATCTATGATGTGTATCCACCTGGAGATAGATTTGCAGTTTTGTAAGTGGTGACGGCTCATCTTATATTTGCTTCCCTCCCCACTCAATATGGCGGCCCACCACTTCCAATTCCATTTTCAATTCCTCACTCAAGAGGGTGGACTGGTATGACACGCCGGAGGAGGTCACATTGGGGATGGACCTCAAAGGAATCCATAGATGGGAGGTGTGGTTTATTCACGCGATAGATTAGGGACAGAAGTACATTCGAGTGGGTGCATTTTCTTTTTGGTATGTAACATCCCCTATTTAAATCCCACACTTAGGAGAATTGGCCTCTCTGCACCCCACTAAGAAAGTTTGGGGAACCAAACAAAACGCGTCTGGTGTTTTTATCCGCACCCATTGGCCCCCATTTAAGGCTTTCTTAGGTCTCTTTTGGTAACCCTTTATTTTTTAACCTTTTTTGCCATCACGTCACAAAAAATTTACCCTAGAGGAAGGTCTGGTGGGTATATAGATTGAATACCATGTTTCCTAAGGGGTTAAACAGGGATTTTGGACTCTGTGTCACTTCCTGTATTACCCTATAAATTGTTACAATGTGAAGCTATGTCTTTGAGCTACTTACCATTTGTTGCCTGAGGAAGGGGACATTGATTATCCCCTAAACATTGCCATGTTTCACAGATGGTGATGTAAAAAACATTTTTGCATGAACAAAATCTTGGGTGCGCTGTCTTTGAGTGTTTGATATGTTATTGTATGGAATTATGAATGAAAAAATTATAAATTATATACTGCAGTTTACATTTTCCCCCATCTTGGACAAAATGTATATGAACTTAGATTTTTGTTTCTCCTGATTTTATATTCTATAATTTTACTCTGAGATCATCTATGCACACCAAACAATATCACACCCAAACACACTCACTGAGGACAGTTTAGTGAACACCGTAATTAACCTATAACCATTTAAAGAATAGAACAGATCCATGCAAATGATCAGGAGGGGGAATTCTGCTAGTTATAAAATAAGTTTTCTGTGTTACATTTTTTACATTTACCTGTATTCTAGTTTTTATAATTACATTTTTATTAATAACAAGAAGTAATTCCTTCAGAATATAATAATATACTATTTAAGCATGCCTGTGTTAAAATGCCCTAGACCATTTCTCTGAGAATCCATGAATTAATTGCCAGAAGAGGAATGCAATGAATATAACAACCTTTGGATGTTGAAGCTTGTAAATATTTAAGCATTATAAAGCAATATCATTACAACTGACTGCGATTGAAAACAACATTTTAAGTCATACATTAAATATTTAAAAATGCCCAGGATTCTGCATTTATAAGTACAGCTGAGAAAGATACATATTACACCATTTGATCATTTTGTGTGGTTTCAAACACTCAGTTTTTTTACCATAGTGCAAAGCTGAAGCTTGGCATGCAAAGGGGCTTATTCATTCAGAAATGAACCGAACTTCAGGAATTTCGACCATCTCTACTTCTTATTCATTGCATTACAAGTTCAGACAAATGATAAAATATTACTTTAAATTTTAGTTTAATGCAGTAAGACAGAGGATGTGATATATGAAGTTACAAACAGTCTCTACATTAAAGGGAACTAATTGTTTATTGAAGAAAATTGAGGGGAAGATTGATATTTTTTATCTGCACTGATATAATTTCCTTCATTTTATTCTCTAGAATAAAGTCAATTTTACTTTCCAGTTTTTAATGCAACTTTACAAAACAGAATTGATTTTGTTACATTTAATTGTACAAAGTAAATATCAGTAAATATGATGAAGTTGAGGCAAAGAATATACTGAGTTTTGAAATGCCTTTGGAGATAAAGGATTATTATTTTAATTTCCCTGTTTTCCTTTTATTTAATTTGAACACGTATTGCTGAAATCAAAACATTTTTTTAAAGACAACAATGGGAAGAAATTTTCCTTGAGTGTTTTAAAAGATTACAAAAAGAAGGGTACGAAAAAAAGTTGTTATAAGATTATAAAATTTTGGTACTAATAATCTATATGATATTTTACAAGAGAATTAAAGTCTAATAAAAAATTCAGTTAAGACAAAGTAAATCACTATACTATAACTATAAAAAAAGTATACTTTAAAATCAACACAACCATAGATTTTGACTATTATCACCTTGGAAGTCTCCCCTCCGTTTATATTTGTGCCTGGGCTGATCTGGAAGCTTAAAGGAGCAGATGGACAAAATCACATTGCCCTGGGGAAACAAAAGCTGTACCCTGTAACACACAGAATCCTCTTGATTTGAGTGGGTTAGGTAATTGTTGTCCTGCTCACTTAGATCAGCCCAGACTGTAAAGGAAAGGGAAAAAAATGATAGAAGTAACAGTATTCAACAAACTTCTCTAAAGGAGTGATCTTTATTATTCAGACTGCACAGAAAGGTATGCAGGGCACATCTGTGTATGACACTTTCTATGGGGCTGTGTCTGGGGCTTTCTATGGGGCTTTGTATTGGACTTTCTAAGGGGCTGTGTATGAGGCTTTTTATGGTGCTGTGTATGGGACTTTCTATGGGGCTGTGTATGGGACTTTCTATGGGGCTGTCTATTGGACTTTCTATGGGACTGTCTGTAGAACTATCTATGGGGCTGTGTATGGGACATGGTATAGGACTGCCTGTGGAACTATCTATGGGAGAAAGTCAACCCTCGGTTTATATTCAAGTCAATTTGTTTTCCTTGTTTATTTATCAGTTAAAAATAAGTAACTTGGTTTATATTCTGGGCAGTTTATACTTGCGTAGATATCGTATATATCCCTTTCCTCGTATTGTATAAGAATATTTATATTTTTACGGAGACTGAATTTAATTTTTAGGAGCAACTGTTTAGGTGGGGCTATATAACACTATTACACATAGGAAAGGTCTAGGAGTAATTAATTTCACTATTTAATTAAAATCACCATAACACTATAAAAAGTATACTACTACTGACTTATGTTTTGTTACAAAACAAAACATTATAAACAATTATAAAAAGTATACTTACTGACTTGACACCCCTAAGTTCAAATGGAAAAGTCAAAATGGAAGTTTTAGCCACACCTCTAAGAGAGCTAAAGGGTCTCCATATGGACACTAAAAGGAAGTATCCAATGTGATTCTGATCTTAAAACACATGCCACTGATAGAAAATTTTGATGATATCAGTTTAAGGGAGACGTATGGGAGGAGTATGTTGGTTATATATTGTGTTCACTGTTTCACTATGTTTAGAAGCTTGATTACAGAGAGAGGACAGAAACATTGCATTTGCACAATGTTTGTGTTTTACACCCAATAAAGGTTTGAACAAAGTCCCTGGAGTGCGCTTATATTATTTAAAAGTTATATATATATATATATATATATATATATATATATATCCCATATATTATATAAATAAATTTATAATTTCAGGGGGGATACATTGGGTTTTTCGGAAGGTACTATGTTGGTGGGGGTGGTTAAAAGCAATATACATAGGGGCAGTGTTTATGTGTTGTTAAAGCATTAAATTAATAGTTATATCAATATTAACAAACATGTCGTAATCACATTAAAGTATATAAAAATGTAAATAAGGCAAAATCTATAAATAAATAAAAGTACTTAGTAGTCCCCACTCCTGTTTTGTAATGGAATCTTCAAAATGCACTGTTAAGCCACACCCCACAAAGTTTTACAGGGAGTCAATGGAAGCTTACAAAGGAACATATTTCTCACTTCCCTTTTAGTGTTGTATCCAATGGTGTGCTTAATATTAGATTGACAGCCAATCAAAACATTTTTGAGTGTTAGTAGGAAGTGTTAATAGGAAGTTGCAAGACTTATGTCATATCTTGCACAATCTTAATTCAGGGATATGCAACCAGTAGATCTCCAGATGTTTGGAAACCAACTCCCAGAGTGCTTGTAGAGGAATGCTGGGAGTTGCTATATATAATAGGGGGACTGAAAGGAAAACATCTCCATTTCTCTGAGACAATGGAGTGAGTTTGTTAATGGTTTATTCCATTGTTTAAGCAATAGAATCCAGTTTCTGTTTGCTAGACAGGAAGTGGACATAAAGAAGAAACTTACCGCTAACAGAGAATGCAGTTTTTAAACATGTGAAAAGTTCAACACCCATGCTCTATATCATTACACTGTATTGAATCTTAGTACATTCATTAGCCAATGGATATAAGGAAGAAACTTACTGCTGGTCAAATAAAAATGGGAGAGTATGTTTTTGTTTGAACATATTATGTGGTGGGATTGCCTGGGGACTTATCACACTTATCCTATTTGAGCCTCTCCCTGAATACTTTCTGGGAGCGGAAAGGGAGAGCAAGTTCACAATGGATCCTATTACCTACCAGCTAAAAGCAGGTAAATAGCCTCTCTCTGACCCCACAGCTTAATAGCTATATGCATAAGGGACAGGCAGACAGATCCCGAATCACTTGCATGTTATGCACTTTGTGTTGTGTTGGTCTCACTGAAAGCATGACCCCTAACTTTCAATAAAAATAATTACGTAGCAAAACATATACACATCATTTCCACTATGCACCAACGGGCATACATTTGCTAGTTTATATATATGTATATAATATATATATATATATATATATATATATATCCCTCCCCTCCTATTGTATAAGGTTTTTTTTTTACAGACATTGCATTGAGTTTTAGGAGCTACCAATCAGATGAGGGTATATAACAGGATTACATATAGGAAAGATGTATGTGTGCACTTTTTCACCATTTCATTTAAATGACCATAAAAAACAATACTATAGCTAAAGAGTCTCCATATGGACACTATTGCCATGTGCCATGTCAGTAACATCCAATCATTTTGTAATGTTCAAGTATGTGCCACTGTTAGCAAATTAAAAAAAAACCATATACAGTATAGGCATTGTACAAGAGCGCTTAGGAGCGCTACCCAATTTCCAGTTTTTAACGTTGTAATATTGGATATGAAAAAGCTGCTCGTGGTGGCACCCTAGGTAAAAAAAATAACAGGCTGCATTTTCCCCCGGAATCCCCCTTCAAACAGCGCAGGCAGTTTCGGCCATTACCTTATTGAGCGGGCGTGAGTGGGATTCGGAACCCAATCCACAGTACCAACAGTAGCTCTGTAGTTGCACTAGAAGTCCGTGGATTCAATCGCAGCACATTATTTTTTCTAAATCCTGCCTGCTTCTGTTTTGATTGGCTGTGTCTCTTAGACTGCACCAATGTAGTAGGACAGCCGCCAGCCGGACAGAGAGAGATAGAGGTGTGTGTGTGTATGTGTGTGTGTGTGTGTGTGTGTGTGTGTACCCAGAAAACCCACAGTCTGGGGAATCCAAACTTCCAATTGTGCTAAGGAGGACTGTGAGGCACAGGCACCTGATCCATCCAGGCTCCAGCAGCTGCAACCACCATCTGTAGGGAGACATTGATTGACCTGCTGCTCGTTGCCAGGTACACTATGTATACATGTATTGCTGGTGTGCGTAGGATCAGCTTTTGTTCATTATAAATTATTGTGAGACTGAGGTTCTATCGCACCTTTAGCACAGCAAATTACTAATGCAATCACCAACTGGGATTTTAAATATATAAAATGGTGTTTGTCACCAACTGTGACAGTGTCTGGTTCCTTGTGGTCTCTGGAACAGATAAAGGAGGACTGGCAGTGCTCAGTGTCAGCAGCAAGGTAGTGCACTTAGCTAGCAGACATGGGAAGGACAGGTCAGAAGAAGTAGCAGTGTTGTGTAAAACAATACATGCACATGGCTGAGACAGGCGGGAGGACCCAAATAACTTTATAACCTTGTACCTCTTTTTGCTTTCTTGCCTATATCCTTTCTTCCACCCCCTATTTACTCCCTCCCTCTTTCCCTTCCCTTTACGACACAGGAGACTTGACTTTTTGGAGCAAAAGGGGTCACAGCTTTATTGTTTACAATACATGTGTTTCATATAAAAAAACACCTTTTACCATTTTAACCATTGAATTAACATATAACAACAGATGCAACAATTTAACAAAGTATGTACTTAACCACATAACTTTCTAATGGCTCACTGGAAGCTACCGTGAAACTTCTGCTCATCAGTCGTGAAGCACCGACTCGATGAGCACCAGTTGTCCTCTCCGTACCATCTCGGCCCACTGCCGAAAACCGAACTTGGGCTAACTCCACCACCTGTCAACACCAGCCAGCTTCCAGTGACCCACCGCCACAACAGAAAGTCCTGACGCCTTAGGACTGTCTGTTCCCCCACGCTGCCCAAGCTGTGCCTACTCCTTCACGCAGGTCATAATTAAAGAGGTCCATGCCAATGTCATTCAAATGCACTCCGTCTGCTATAAACCAAACTTCTCTGTCTATCTCAAAGTCCCTATGACTTATATACATTCCCCCGTTTCTAACCATGAACTTGCTGATGGCCCTGTTAATTTTCGTTGTTGTCCTCTCTACCGCTTTATATGACCTGCAGTTCCTCCAATGCATGCGAGTCGTGATTTCCGACCATATCACACGCAATGTAGGGAATGCAGCCCACACTCGAAGGAGGTCACATTTTATGTCCTTCATGAGGGTTCTGCTAGGAACCGCACAAAGGTCGTTACCCCCCAGATGAATAACTAAAATATCGGGAGCGCCGTGAATCCTAACGCGTTCCATAAACTAGGGCAGAAAGTTACGCCACCGCATACCCCTACGCCCTAACCAATGAACTGCTAGTTCCTCCCTGTCAAACCCCATATGAAGTCCCTTTTTTCGTACTACGGCCCGTCTGGCCGCTTGGTGAATAAAGGAGTGTCCCATGATCCACACTGTGCCTGGGTGATCTAAAAGGAAGAAGTAGAAAACTGTGATGCTTTTCAAGTCACATCAGACTACATAAGTGCTTTATGTGGTCGTATGTAACTTTTAAATCTATCTGACTGCCACCTCCCTACCTGCTTGATCTCTCTGTCCTCAAGTCCCCTCTGGGCTGCCTCGGTGGCTGCTCCTATAAGGAAGGAATGGGATCCATATTCCCTTGATGGTAACCCCAAACTCTCTAGGCCTTTTCTCAGAACTGCTATAAATTGGTACCGAGATAAAGCAGTCTTACTGGCGGAGATGCGGATGTTAAATTATTGAGAGCCTGTACTACGCTGCTATTATCACAGTGAAATAGTACCTTTCTATTTTTTAATTGTTCGTGCCATATCTCAACAGCGACTACTATTGGGAACAACTCCAAGTAAGACAAATTCTTTGTTAATCCTTTTTCCCTCCATGTGGTGGGCCATTTTTCTGCACTCCATTGTCCCCTTAGGTATGCCCCATAGCCGTGGTTGCCCGATGCATCAGTGAATAATTGCAGTTCGACATTTGATATCTCTTCTAGCTGCCATAAGGTTTTCCCGTTGTAAGTTTCCAAAAAGGTTCCCCAGACACCTAGATCTTTTCTAACTTCCTTGTTGAGCCTAACAAAGTGGTGATGGCGAGAGATACCCTTTGTAGCCAGGGACAGTCTCCGTGAGAATACTCTACCCATGGGCATAACCCTGCACGCAAAGTTTAATTTTCCCAATAGAGACTGTACGTGGCGCAGTGGTAGCCTCTTACAGTGTTTTGCCTGACCTATTAGTTGCTGTAATTCATCGATTTTTTGTTGTGGCAGTCTAAATTCCATTGATAGTGAGTCTAATTCTATGCCTAAAAAGCTCAGTACTGTTGTTGGACCCTCGGTTTTATCTACCGCTAGTGGTATTCCAAAACGATGTGCAACTCGCTTCATAGTTTCTAGTAGAAAGGAGCACTGTTGTGTTCCGGCCTGGCCGATAAACAGGAAGTCGTCCAGATAGTGTATCACGAAATCGACTCCTGCTTCCAATCTGACCACCCATTCCACAAATGTGCTGAAGCATTCAAATAGGGCACATGATATGGAGCACCCCATCGGTAGACATTTATCCACGTAATACTTGTTGTTCCATTTACAACCTAACAGATGGAAGCACTGTGGGTGTATTGGTAACAATCGAAACGCTGATTCGATGTCCGTTTTTGCCAACAGTGCCCCTTGTCCGGCCTTCCTAAGCAGTGTAATGGCCCTATCGAATGAAGTGTAAGATACCTTGCATGTCTCTTTGTCGATATCATCATTTACCGATCCCCCTTGGGTAGGACAGATGGTGAATGACCTAAATTTTCCTGCCTCCTTTTTAGGTACTAGGCCTAGCGGGATACCCGAAGATTATGAAACGGCGTGTGGTTAAACGGCCCTGCCCCCTGAATGAACCTCTTTTTCCAATTTGTTATCTATAACTGTGGGATTTTGTGATATTATTGCTGTTTTGTTTGGCTTAAAGGGAATGCTGAAACCTTGTTTGAAACCCTGTTCAAGCAGCGCTGCTGCTTGACGGTCCCTATAAAGGTTTAGGAAAGGGGCCATCGCGAGTACGTTCACCGGCGTCTTCCCCTTTTCTTGTAGTGTTGCTGTATCGTCCTGTCTGCCTACCTGTTTTGAAGCATCTATTAAATCCGTGGGGTCCCCCGCAATGTGAGCAGTCATGCTTGAATTTGCATGCCTGTCCAAATTTGCATTGGCCTTCATTGAAGGCCCAACAAAAACCCTTCTTGGTGTGAAATGTTGAGGGGGTGGGCTGAAATCCCCCCCAGCACCCCCTTGAAAGGGTGTCGTTGAAGGTCGGCTGGGGCACATGAGTTTTAACCAGAGACCCATATCCCTATGGTCCCATTGGATCCCTGTTCTGACCGCCTTTCTTTGCCTTTCTTAGTCGATCTGTCTGTATTCTGTCTACTGGGAGTAGTGCAAATAAATCTACATACTCTCCTTTCCAAATGCGTTCTCTCAGCTTGTTTTTTAGATGGGCACCCAGTGGGCCCTCAAAGCAAAGGTAAGTTGAACCCTTGGAGAAATCTGACACCCTCACCTCCTTACCAACTTTTTCTTTAGTTGCAATTTCTATTATAGATGGTTCGACCTCTGATGCAGCCTCACCTACCCCCTGTTCTTGTGGCACTGCCGTTCCTACCTAATCCTGGGTTCCACCTGTTCTGCACCCAACCATGCCTGTCTTGGATCTCTTGTGTTTACCGTTACCGCGTTACTACCATTACTTGCCTGCGACGTGTCTTCTCCCCTGGGTCCCTCTGCTGCTAACCTGACCTCCCATGCTTTCATTAATTCCCTCATACCTCCAAAAAACTCCCCAAATTTCTCATTTCCTGCTTCTGAATAACGTGGCCTGTGGGATTGAGTAGTGGTCTGAGTGGGTGTGTTTGTCGTGTGCATAGGGGAGCCAAGACCCCCGTGGGTTAACTCACCAATTAGCTGGTCAGCTCTTGCTGTGCCGACTGCCGTGGGTACCCCGGACGCTGTCCCTGCAGAAGGTACTGCAATGACGCTTCTGAGTGTCGGTCTCTCTTGGTCCTCTGAGCTGCTGTCTTCCTGTTCCTATGTTGCTGTCCTCCTGAGCCGATGTCCCAGGTCTTCTCCCCCTCTGCGTTTGAGGCCTGGCTCTTGGACCTCCTCCTCGCCTTTGGTGTGATCCCTCCCTGTCCTGCACCGTCTGCCTCACTGGTGCAGGAGAGGGGGATCGTTGCTGTGCTGCTGCTGCTTGTTGTTGGTCTGCTGCCTGCCCCTCCCCCGTGTGGAGTGGGCGTGTATCCAGGGATGTGTCCGTTCTGTGCCTCTTCTTTCCACCGTCACTGCTGCTCCTGTGTGCCGGTGCTGTCACCTGTGCTGACGTCACGGCTCTGCGACGTCCCCTTCCGAAGTCTCGCGATGTTCCCGCCGGCGCCGTTGATGATGTCATCAGCTCACGACTTCCCTCCGGATCTCCCGCTCGTCCCGATCTGTGCCCGACACTCGAGCTGCTCCTCCTCTTCGCGGGTACCGCTGCTCCAAGACTCAGGCGCCTCGGTGGTCGGGTCCTCCTTCTGCTCCTGGTGTCTCCGGTGTCGGGTAGTGAGTTGATCCTCGTAAGTTCGGCCTTCAGCCAGTTGTCCCCTCTGGATGCCGCCTTCGCCTGAAGCTGGTGAAGAAGCTGTTCGATCTCCGCCATTGCTGTCACGGGAAGCCCAGAGTGAGTAGCTCTGGGTGTGTAGCCCAATAGCTTTGTGTTTTACAGCTCACAGGGAACCCGTGAGGCCGCTGTTCTTTTCTTCTAGCTGTTCTTTCCTTCTTTTCTGCTGGAACCTCTTCTCTCTCTGTCTGCTTCTCTCTGCCCACGTCTGTTTCTTCTTCCTCCCCCTTTTTCTACCTTGCTCTCTTCCACCTGCAACATTGTTGCAAAGTTTCTTCCAATCCCTAGCAGCTATCTCTTTAACCAATCCCCACGTTGCCTTTTTCAAATCTGCCTGTCACCATCTTCCTTCCCTCCCTCTTTCTTTCTCACCCCCCAGTTCTGTCTTTAATTTAACCCTTGTTAAATCCTAACTTCACCTGCGCTCCCCCTCCCTTTCAGCCATGTGTCCTTTTGCTTTTATTGCAATGGACTTCTTTATACACTGCATAGTTTGCTGTATTGTAATTATAATTAAAGGCCTTGCATCTCAAGGGGGGGGGGTTCCGAAGGTGCACAACTGTGGGCTAAAGTTCTAAGTGGGGTCCCTCAGGGTTCCGTACTGGGGCCGCTTCGGTTTATAAATGACTTAGAAGGGGGCATTGAGAGAAAAGTCTCAGTGTTTGCTGATGACACTAAACTATGCAGAGCAGAGATTTGGAAACTTCAAATGATGTGCAAGTGCTGCAAGCTGACCTAGATAGATTATCAAAATGGGCAGCAGAATGGCAGATGAGATTCAATGTTGATAAATATAAGGTGATGCATTTGGGATTTAATAATCCCTGTGCCACCTACACCATAAATAACTCTGTGTTAAGTGCATATCTAATGGAAAAATGATGAGAGAGGGCCACCTGGAATCTTGCCTAGGCCACCAAGAAGGCCAGAAATGGCCCTGTGTGTGTGTGTGTGTAAGAGTTTGTGTGTGTGTGTGTGTGTGTGTGTGTGTGTGAGTGTGTGTCCTCTGGTCCACTCCGGACTGTCCAGACTAGTGCGGCCTATAGTGTGACTGGTTCAAAATTTGTGTAAAAGCGCACACCCTCAGCACTAGCATGTGCTATATATGTTCTCTGTGGTGCTGGTATCCGGACGTCCTGCCACGTCCCCAAGGTAAGTATAAAAGAAAGAGACAGACAGACAGACAGACAGACAGACAGACAGACAGACAGACAGACAGAAAGATAGATAGATAGATAGATAGATAGATAGATAGATAGATAGATAGATAGAAAGATAGACAGACAGACAGACAGACGATAAACAGACAGACAGACAGACAGACAGATAGACCGACAGACAGACAGATAGAAACAGACAGCAGACAGCATATAGATAGATAGATAGATAGATAGATAGATATAGATAGATAGATAGATAGATAGACAGACAGACAGACACACAGCCAGCAGACAGACAGACAGACACAGACACGACAACAAACAACAGACAGACAGACAGACAGCACAGAAAGATGATAGATAGATAGATAGATATATATAGATTATAGATAGATTAGATAGTGATAGATAGACAGACAGACAGACACAGACAAACAGACAGACAGACTGATAGATAGATAGATAGATAGATAGATAGATAGATAGATAGATAGATAGATAGATATAGATAGAGTGGCGTGGGGGGCCCCATCCAATATTTTGCTGGGGGGCCAACTGAGTTCTAGTTACGCCTGTGTGTGTGTGTGTGTGTGTGTGTGTGTGTGTGTGTGAAAGAGTATGTGTGAGGGGGCCCATCTTGTCTTTGAGGCTCATCCTGTGTGCACAACTGCTGACAGCAGCCAAAGGATATAGCTCCTACCATCATGCATGTCCCTTGCACCAGAACAGCTGTGGACTGGGAGTTTCAGCTAAAATATGGAAGCAGGTAAGGGGCCTTTAGGGTAAGAGGGACTGGGGAGAGACAAGTCTTCTAATGAAGCTGGTGGGGAAGAAAGTAGGTGTGATTGGCTTCTAACTAACAAGAAGTGGTGTTAAAAGATGCTCACTCATCCCCCAGTGTCACATTGCCACTCATCCCCCAGTGTCACATTGCCACTCATCCCCCAGTGTCACATTGCCACTCATACCCCAGGGTCACATTCCCACTTATCCCCCAGGATCACATTCCCACTAATCACCCAGTGCCACATTCCCACTTATCCCCCAGGGTCACATTCCCACTTATTCCCCAGCGTCACATCCCCACTTATCCACAATGTATAAATAACTGTTTTGAAATACAAAATGTATAACAGGGATGTTATTTATCACCTTATAGCTAAGCTAATAGGTTCTCCATTTCTAGCAGCCCTAACTAGTGTTTCCTCTCTGTCAGGTCTACCTTGTCCTACTGTCAAGGCCAACCCTTTCCCACTCGAAATGCCCCTCCACTAGCATGCCAAATATATTATTTTGTGGTGTACGTCCAATTAGTAATTCCAACACTTTTGCTAGCTTCTGCTGGAGACAGGCACACACCTTAAGCAGGTACTCTGCCTGGGTATAATCCAAAAATAATTATATGCCATTGGAAGTGAGGAGCACTCTGGACTTTAATGCACAATTTTTGAGCAAGACAAAAAGCGACATTTTGATCTTGGTTCTCAGACCTTTTTCAAAATAAATTTATTAAACTCCTCCCACCTTAGAAATAAAGTGCCAGAAATAAAGTGCATATCTAAAGTGCTCATTTATATTTATCCTGTGTTTTTATAAACCAACTTTGTTATAAAGGGAAAAGTTAAAGGATAAGTGCACTGTAAAATCAAGTTATGTTCATTTGGAAGGTGCAGCTTTAAAAATACCGTTGCCATTTTTTTTTTCCTATGCCCTCCAGAGCCTAGCTTTGTGCTTGAAAAGTTACTGGTTTGCTGAATGTTAAGCTCTGCCCCTCTGAGATTTCCTCTGCTTTCTCCTGCTTGAGCCTCAAACAGTAATGCTTGTGTGTTCCGTGCACTCTCCTGCTTGAGCCTCAAACAGTAATGCCTGTGAGTTCCGTGCATGTGCGTGTGCACGGAACTCACAAGCATTACTGTTTGAGGCTCAAGCAGGAGAAAGCAGAGGAAATCTCAGAGGGGCGGAGCTTAACATTCAGTAAACCAGTAACAAGATGTCAGCAACTTCCAAGGCACAAAGCTAGGCTCTGGAGGGGCATAGGTAAAAAAGAAAATATGGCAACGGTATTTTTAAAGCTGCAGCTTCCAAATGAACATAACTTGATTTTACAGTGCACTTATCCTTTAAAGTGCTATGCTGTATCATCTCAAGTGCTATATGTTCTGTAAAAAGTCGTATGTTAAAAAGTGTTCAATAAGCTATAATAAAAGTGCTAAAAATTACATCTCATTCTCATAAAAAGTACTCTGTTCAAAATATTCAAGGCTAAAAATTGATTAGTGACTAATGAATAATATAGACCTTATACACATTTTTATTAATAGCTATACCCCAATTAGTGACCAATGAATGGTGTAAATCTTTTGTATTATAAATAGCCATACCCCATATAATTATATATTTATTGGTCTTTTAAGAAACATTTAAGTGAACAATACTCATTAAGGCCATTGGTACTGTATTGAGGGACCCACATTTGTGGGTCAGTTTTTACTAAAATGTCCCCTAGACTTTTCCCACGTCTAAATCCCACCACTGGTCGAGAAGGTAAGATCTGTTTCAAAGAATTGTCTGACAAAAGGATTCTCCAGTTGTTGCTTACAAAAGTAGAAACGTGTGGTGCTCTAGCGTCTTATTTAAAACTACATACAAACTTGCTCAAGTCTTTTGTAGTTGATCCTAAGTCTTTGTTCAAAGTCTTTGATATTGCCTTTTCCCATGCTTGTTCTTATATTCGTTTGGGGTAGCCTCTGTTTGTGAATTTGTCCCACATCTGTGAGTGTGCTTTGTAGGGATCAGAATTGTTTCTTATCACCCTGTAGAATTGGAAGATGGGGAGAGAATTTTTAATGCTAATTAAATTGTATTGTCTTTATGGAACAAGGAATAATTTAATGTTACCTTCCCTGGATATATGGAGATCTAGGAATTCGATTTTCTCTCTGTTGGCATTCTTGGTGACTCTAATCTTCCCCTCCAATGAGTTCAAGTTTAAAAACATCTCTTCCAGGGAGGTGCTAGACCCGTTCTAGACAAAAAACAAATCATCAATGAATCTTTAGTAAAGCAGTAAATGATCACTGTACTTTGTCAAAATATTATTTTTCTCATAGATGTACATGAAAATATTTGCATATGCAGGCACCATGGCCTCGCCCATGGCTGTCCCCTTCTTTTGAAGATAGTAGGTTTTTTCAAAGCGAGAATAATTACATTGTAAAGTCAATTTCAACATATCCAAAACAAAGTTCCGAAATGCAGCATTACCAAAGTTATCCTCATTAATAACTGCTTCAATTGCTCTCATCCCTGGATCATGTGTGATATTGGTGTATAGGCTGTTGACGTCCATTGTGACTAGCCATATATCCTTATTATTCATTAGTCACTAATCAATTTTTAGCCTTGAAAATTTTGAACAGAGTACTTTTTATGATAGTGAGATGTAATTTTTAGCACTTTTATTATAGCTTATTGAACACTTTTTAAAAGAGACTGCACTTTTTACAGAACATATAGCACTTGTGATGATACAGCATAGCACTTTAACTTTGTACTTTATAACAAAGTTAGTTTATAAAAACACAGGATAAATATAAATGAGCACTTTAGATATGCACTTTATTTCTGACACTTTCGGGGAGATCCAATATCTTAGTGCCGCATTACTTACCTTAGCCAGATCCCACGATACAATAACTGACGTAAACGAGATTACATCAGTTATTGCATCGCGGGATCTGGCACTTTAACGCTCCACAAGCCATAGCATTAAGTTTCACGCTAAAAAAGTAGCAAAGTAGCGCAAAACTTAATGCTATGGGTTTTGGACCGTTAGCACAGCGCTATTTCCAAAAACATTCGGAAATGGTGCTGTGCTCGAAAATCCGTCTAAAACCCTCGTTAACCCGAATTTTTTTCGGGTTAACGTGGGTTTTAGACGAAAATGGGCCATATTGTATCTCCCCCTTTATTTCTAAGGGAAATGATGTCACAATGGTGGGAGGAGTTTAATAGATTTTAAAAGTTTTGATCACTATGAGCAATTCAGAGCTTGAAAAAGGTCTGAGAACCAAGACCGAAACTTTTTGTCTTGCACTGATGTGTGAATATACATATGTACATATATTTTAGGAATGAAGACATGCTCTTGAGTTATTTCTTGCCCCAGTGCAATTCAGTAAGCAATATCATATTATGTTATAAAGTGCACTCAATGGTCGTTTTCTGGTCCTTATTATATTAGTGCAAGTGCAATCAGCAATGTTTCCATCTGCTCCTAAGAACTTTATCAAGCCATAATTAGATTGCACAGTGAACTATTTTAAATATTTAAGCCACTTGCTATACAAAATTACAGCACAATAGAGAGACTACCATACACGTGGATAAAAAAACAGCTTCAGGGTCCAGCTATACATAAATTAAAATAAAGTGCAATTTTGTATTAATCATCAATAATTCATCCATAATGGTAATAAAGTGCATCTACTAAAGCGCATGGGATAAAGTGCATATGCCAAAAGTATTTCTTATTAATCTTATTAAAATCTCTCTCTATCATGGTGGATATTTAATATCAACTTGTATATCTCATTATCTCATTATAATAAACAATAGAAGATTTAAAGGCCAAGTTTAAAAACATCATAATCATTTTACCTATTGCACAAATTTCTTAGGAAACTTTTTGAAATGGTTCAAATAAAGTAATATGTTTGCTGGACCTGTGAGTGTGCTGTAATCTAGATTGGTTAACTTGTTGTCTGAAGCACCCAGAAATTCTGATTTGCTAGATATAAGAGTTACAACTCTAAAACTTAGTTATACAGTAATCTTCTTTAATTTTTTTAAATATAATTAATTTGGCTTGAAAGAGCCAAATATTACTATTCTTCCTCTTGTCACAGGCACAATCAAGACTGAATATCTGCATCTTAAACTGATTCATCTTTGAGCATAAAATAGGTGCCAGCAGCCCACCCCCAACATTCGTAATATTTTTTTAAAATAAGACTTAGATTGTTACTTACAGAGCCTTCTCTCCCACAACGTCTTCGATGCGGAAGTTGCAAGCAGGGGCCGAACTGGCACCCGCACCTGTGATTGGCGAAGACGCGGCAAATCACAGATGCAGCTGATGTCATTGAAGACACCATACGAGAGAAGGCTCTGTAAGTAACTATTTAAGCATTTTTTAAAGAAATATTACGACGGTTGGGGTTGGGCTGGGGTCACGTACCCTATGTAAAAAAGTATTCACGGTAGGTGCCATGGCTGCAGAGGATGGATCCGGATGGTGGGAGGGAAGGGAGGGCTCCCCTGC
The DNA here is from genome assembly GCA_019447015.1 of Hymenochirus boettgeri. NCBI lineage: Eukaryota > Metazoa > Chordata > Amphibia > Anura > Pipidae > Hymenochirus > Hymenochirus boettgeri. Next base: position 155,036,319 of record CM033469.1, read on the forward strand.
GAATGTCACTGCCTTGTTGAGGATGAGGAATAAACAGGCCCCAGATGAGTCCCTGACAGCTTCTATGCTTCACTTTCCTGGACTTTGACAGGAGAACCATAGGGAGCAGAGATGTAAGGTAAGGATTTTGTTAAACTACAGAGTGGAGTCCGTATGGGGTTAAATTTTAGTTGGGGGGTGGACATGCCCTTTAATTGAATTTACCTGTAAGCAGACCTAATCTGCAATGATTAGCTGCTTCTGGATTGTTATCAGTTGCGAGAGGACCTAATCAGCGCTGATTGCCTGTGTCCCAGGGGCAGGTTTTAAAACTCACAGCACACACAAAACACTCACAACAGAGATTTGTGCCAAACCAAAACCAAATTCATGGTTTTTACTTAAAGTTTTCCATTTCTAGTCTTTTTTTGCTTTTTAATGCCAGGCTTATCTGGTTATTTGTGTTACTTTAATTAAACTATATTGAACTTTAAAATGTAAATTCCACAAAATAAGCCATAGACAAAAAAAAAAAATCTAAAGATTTTCAGTAAACAATAGATAAAATGCAGTTTGTCAATTACCTCTACAAGATACTTTGTTTAAAGCCATTAACTCCTCCTAATGCTTCTTTTTATGATAGTAATGTTCTTATATTATTAACATCAAACATCTTACACCCATAACACTTATCTAAAATGTCAGCATTAGTTACAAAATAACATTAACATCTATTTAATCAATAGAACAACAAAACTGTGTTCTTTTACTCCTCTTCATCACCAGTACAAGCCTAATGCCTAAAAATGCTGTAATTTAATAACTGAATAAAATATTTAGATATTTATTGGATACCTCGAAAGGATTTTGACATTTAATATTAGATGATAATTATATTCAGTGTTAAAAATAATAGCCTAGGTAGCGCTAGGAAAAAAGAAATGTTGAAGAACTAGAAAAGTTGTAATGATATTTCTTTTGTATTAAAAGAATATTTGTTTTTTAATATAAAACAATTACAATATTTATATTCATTTAACATAATGCCCTTATCATATGTATAAAACTGTAAATAATTTATTATAAGGAGACGGCTATTAGGTTCCTTTCAGGTAAAGCTTATTTCCTGGTAAATGTATTTTCCTGTCAGTTAAAGTAATGTGTATAATGGCTAATAATCCAAGATTAAAGGGCATGTCCACCCCCAAATCTAAAATTTGCCCAAGTGCGGGCCCCTCTGTATAGTTTTAAAAAATCCTTACCTTACAATCCTGTTCCTTAAGGTTCCCCCACAGGGGAGCCCTTCTCTCCCTCCCTCCCTCCCTCCCTTCCGGATCCCATCTGTCTGACCTTCCTCCTAGCGCTAAAAGCTTTTAATGTAGAGATCCTTAGTGTTGTCCAACCCCAACCGGCATAAATTCCAATAGTTACTTACAGCTCCTTGCTCCCGCACCTATCTTCTTAGCCAGCAGCCACATCTGTGATTGGCTGACCGGCAGCCAATCACAGACGCGGCTGCCGGTCTGGACCCTCTCTGCAGGGAAGAAGATAGTCACGGGAGCGAAGGGGCTGTAAGTAAATATAGGAAAGGTGTTTTTTTGTGTGTTATTATAGCTGTTGGGGGTGGGCAACCCTAAAGATCATTATACTAAAAGTTAGTTTTTAACTTTAGTGGACATGCCCTTTAAAGAACACTGTTTCGTGTCATAGATTGTGTATTGTTTTTCTTGTTACATATTTTTTAATACAGTTTAGTGTTTTCATTAAGTTTTTAAGATCTAATACATGGGAAGATTTACCCAGAGCTACAGCCACTCCGGGTATATCTACCTTACGGAGATTTAATAATGGCTTTGCAGCTCTGGGTAAATACTGGAAGGGATTAAACCCTGCAGGCCTATTTAACACCAGATGGTATTAAATACTCCCATAGTAAGAGGCACAAAGCATCTATTCAATATGCTTGTGTAGGTTCTCATTCAACTAGGTCATGGTATATCTGTTGTATTAAGTTAGATCAACTGGACTTAAAGTTTAGTTCTTGCAGACATTTCGTTAGTCATCCGACTGGCTTTCTCAATTCTAAATTGAGAAAGCCAGTCAGATGACTAGCGAAACGTCTTCAAGAACTAAACTTTAAGTCCAGTTAATCTAATTGAATACAACAGATACATCTATTCAATAGCTTGCTGTGGCTAAACAGGTATCTTATGCAATTATATACAGACCGTATTTTAATATGTACATTCTCCACAGCCTAAGGTAACACACATACATCCTGTTAGTTTTGATTCATATCTATGCTTAATAGTAAACAAGCTCCCAAAAATATTTCATTATTACATTATTACTAAACATAATTTCATATTCTTTGTTTTTTTTTAATCCTACTCAGGATTAAGCACTGACATGTTGGTCATTATAATTATTTGATATCCCTAATGATACCAAGAGCTGATATTTTTTCTTTATAATTCTTAGCTAAGAATTTAACTGCAAAAGAAACAGATTCATGTTTGTAGCTATGAAATCAGTGTCGTATAACAGGGTCTGGAGAGACTCATTAGGGCTATTAGAAAAGCACTCCTAGCATCTCTTATTGAAAACTGCAGAAATAAATAACCTTTGTTCCTGGGATTCAGAGCCACCCTAAGTTGCTGCAGTATCATTTCCTGTTGATATATTACAGTCATTAGTATCACCTCTGCAGGACACTGTATACATGAAGCATTGTAGCCTAACCTTGTAGCTCAGGGTAACTCTGAAGATGTGAACAGTTTATCAATGTCATACTGTTCAAGGTGAAGAATATAACATTTCCAGAACTAAAATACTGTAACTGCACAATTATGCATCACATTTAAATTATAAACTTTGTTCAAGCTCATTAGGGCTTATTGGATTTTCATTTTAAGAGTTCTATATTTTTGTACTAAAAGAATAATATACATAAAATGATTATGAACAAACAGTACATGCTAAAATTAGACTGAATTGGCATTTTAACACATCTTTATATACTATACTAGTGTGCCTTCATTTAATATTTCCCTTAAATATTAAAGTGAGTGGACTTATAGTAAGCTTATTTCACCTTTTTAGCCTGCACGGCAAATATATTTATACATAAAGTAGAAATAGTGTAGTTTAAATGAATATATAGGAAGCACAATCATTGTTAATAAACTTGATTACTAACTGTGTTGACTCTGGACAAAACAATTATGAGTAATTCCCTTCTTCAGACACATGAAGGAGATAAAGCCCCTGAAAATGATACCTGAAGAAGGAGATTAAGCCCCCGAAACAACTTTGTCATAGTTGTTAATAAAGCAAGTTTAGTCACTGTATATTTATTTAAACTATTTAAGCTATTGTCGTCACATTCTAAAGTCAAGGAATGCAATAGGAATTCCCCCTTAACATAAGATTCCTGAAGCAATCATTGTATTTTCCTTGCTTTAAATGAAAAGTATGATGTGATTGGTAAACCAGAAACGTGGCTAAATGATTGGGCTAAACATTTAGACATTTAGAAAGTTACTCTTCTTTAGATATGATTAAAAAAAATAAAAAAAATGAAATAACTGGGTATAAATGCTAAGGCAGAAACAATGTTGGTGGGGCTGTGCACATAAAGCAAGAAAGTATCTGTTACAAGCCACCAAATTCCAATGGAGAGGAGGAAAAGCACCTCTATATAACGATGGCGAAGGCCACAAGTTTGGGGGGTTCACTTCCCTGAAAATTGATTAGATCCGCCAACACCTCAAAAGTTCCTTAAATTTGCTACATAAGCACTTCCTGTCACAGATAGTAGAGGTTACTACTAGCAAAGATGATTTGTTAGATCTGTTAATATCTAATAAGTCTTATTATGGAGATGAAAGTAGTGGGAAGCTTAGGCAATAGTGATCATGATACCTGTATATTATCATTTAAAATATGTTGCAAAAAAACAAAAGTGCACTAAGTTTATAAAGGTCTTTAACTTTAAAAAGTTTGTTACTTGTCAGTTATTTTCCCACAACCCGAACTGCAATTTTTACCAGTATAGTATGTTTGTAACCAGATATTAAATGACAAATTAAAGTTTATCAATGTCATACTGTTTAAGGTGAAGAATATAACATTTACAGAAAAAAATACTGTAACTGCACAATTATGCATCACATTTAAATTATAAACTATGTTCAAGCTTGTTGGGCTTATTGGATTTCATTTTAAGAGTTCTATATTTTTGTAGAATAAGAATAATAATTTGTTCAAACATCAGAAATTCAATTGAAAAACTTTTAAAAATGAAAATTCTAAAATTGTTAAATTCACCAGTTTTGTTCATCTCTAATGGATAACTGTAAAAGCTGGGGTTGGGGGCAGATAAATGACAAGTCACCAGTTTTTTGTTTTAATGATGAAAGCATTTAAAGCAGTCCACTTCTGTTAAGTATCTTTACCTAAGAACATACCACACTAGTCTATGAGCAGAAGAGATATTAATAGCATAACATTTGCTAAGTGTTTTAATGTCAAATGTCTTAAACTCAGTGCGGTTTTGTTTTTTTGCATATATATCATGATCACTATTCCCTAAGCTCTCCACTAGAGATGGCCGAACTTAGTTTTCAAACTTTTGAACTATATGGAAAGTTAGAAAGTTCGAAAATGGACCCATTAAAGTCAATGGGAGTCAAATAGTTTGAAAAGTTCGAATGAAATACAATGGTAACTTAATGTAAATGGCTGTTGGACCTGGGAAATGGTCTGGGGAACACGTTTGAATATCCAGGACTCTCACGCACGCTACTTTTGAGCTCTTCATTCGATAATTATCCCATAAACGACTCGCGGATTCTATTATTCAAAAATTTACTCGCGTATAGGTATAAGAGACATTTTACTCACAGATTCGATATTTACTTGCGTATAGGTATAATAGACATTTTACTATATATTGGGCATTTATACGCTTTTCATTATTATAGTCCCTGCTATAAGGACTAGGTTTCTCTATAGTGTAGCACATTATCCTTTTCAGCATCCTCAATAACAGTCTTCGCCCCATTATTTAATGGTCCTACATTCTCTGTCCTCACCTTTTAATATTGATATACTTAGCAATTGGTGTTCTTCTTTCTTTGTCCAGCTATCTGTATTTTATTTTCTATTTTAGCTTGTTTAATTGCTTCAATATGAGCTCAGGGTTATTAGATATTACCAGATCCAACAACATATGCTTTCTAGTAGGAACTTCTACAATCTGTGATAGAAAATGCTCATATAGCAAATTTAGGAGCTTGATACCCTTTGAGGTGCTGGCAGTCCCCTTACTCCATCTATGTCAGGGTAATTGAAACCCCCATGACAAGAATGTGCTCCATACCTAGAAAAGGCTCATATAGCAAATTTAGGAGCTTGATACCTTTTGAGGTGCTGGCAGTTCCCTTACTCCATCTATGTCAGGGTAATTGAAACCCCCATGACAAGAATGTGCTCCATACCTGCAGCCTTTGACAATTGCAAATGGAGGGAAATTTCCACCTCCTCACTGGCATTTGGTGGCATCAATGTATTTACCCACCTTCTGGCTCCCTGTGTTGGCGATACCAAGTTTGCAATACCCGTTAATGATAGGCCTCAATCGTACATTTATGGCAAATCATACATTTACTGCAAGCGCAATATTGTAGAATACCATGCGGTAGTAAACTCCCACAATGGTATTCTATGGTGATCGTAAATCTATGATTGTGGTCATAGATTTACGATCGCTTTTGTACATTTATGGCCGCTATCGTAGATTTACTAAAGGTCATGCTAAATAAAGAGAGATATAACTAAAGGTATCCATTTGAACCACCGTGCAGGTGATATATATATATATATACGTGTGAATAGATCCGATGCACTCTGTACCATTTGCAATTGCCTGGGCTCTGTCGGCAAAGTATAAACAAGTCCAAGAGAATACTGAGCACTCCAAGGTCTGAATTAAACATTTATTAAATTACAGTAGGTCTGTGTACGTGTAGGCTACACAGACCTACTGTAATTTAATAAATGTTTGATATATATATATAGACTATTCCTCTTCCAGACCCGGGTGCCATCTATGAGGTAATATATATCGGATAACGGAGACGCACTCGCAGGATTTTAAATCAAACACAAACATTTATTTTGCCATTGCTGTGTTTCCACCCATACAAAGTTTCCACCCATACAAAGGGCCATCATCAGAACATCTGAATACAGTTACATGAGATCCTTAAGAAGCCCAAAACACACACCCATGTGATGTGAAATGGTGATGTCCAATAGGATTACCAAAACCTACACACCTATGAAATGATATGAAAAGATATGTGTCACACCCTCATGTTTGTAATGACCAAATACGAGAGATGTCCCTTAAATTTAAAAATAGAGGATATCCAGAATCCATTATTATTTTATCCATTATTAGTAAGCCAAGGAAAGAATCTTTACAACCAGAGAAATTAGACCAAAATCTAAAACAGCATGAATCCCTTTTGTTTCACAATATGGTATCCTTAGTACCAAAATATCTAAGATATTACAATCTCATTGGTATATGCTGAGAAAGGGTTACCCCTCTGTTGTTGAATTAAAGGAACCCCCTTTATGTTCCTATAGAAGAGGTCCTACCATGCATTCTACAAGAGCTACTTGGTTACCAAGCAGAAAAAATGGCACATACAAGTGCTGTAACTGTGTACAATGTCCCTACGTAATTGGACCAATTTATCCACCCTAAAACTCAACAAACTTTTGAATTGAAAGGAAGTTTTGCCATCTATGTCTTAAAGGGCAAGTTCAGCCTAAAAACAAGTTTGTTTTAAAATGATTATCACCCCCCAAAACCTTACTTTCCCAAGGTTCCTACAGTTCCAAGATCCCTCAGAGCTTACTTTCCTGACCCGGATCCTCGCAGGCTATTCCACGCCCCCGCTCCTGTTACAAGCTTGTTGCGAGCAAAAACAGGAGCAGGGGACTTCTGCACTGACAGACGCTTCTCTTTCTGATCGTGGCTGATCAAACCAAAGGCAAGTAGTCAGATTTCCCTAAAATGTTATCTTGGCAATCACAAGTATTTCATAAATCAATTTCATGCATTTCCTTTTTCCATTCTGTATACCACTATAGAGAATAACATTATGTTTGTCATTTTAACACTTTGTGCCAGTAAGAAGATTAAGTGGAAAACCAGGTTTATCTCTGCACTTGTTATTTTGGAATTAAAATCTGCCCAGGAGATTGTTGAACAGGTTTCAAAACTGCCTGGGTTCTTCATCAGTTCTAAGGTTATTTATCAATGTCATGCAAAGTAGCAGTGAATTAAAGAAGACAATCTGTTGGCAAATTATGAACATCCATTAGTTTGACCAAATTTTATCATCAATGCCTATTAAATCATCCTTTCACTTTTAAATTTATAATAACTCTTAATTTAACTATTAATTTACATTTCTAAATAAAGACTATATAAAAAATAAATCAAAATGTAGCATGCAAAATGTTTAGGTGGCTACGCTGTGTCATTCCCCAACTTTCAAAATGGTTAATTTTTATGTAAAAAAAAAAAATTGAAATTCTACAAATAGAAAGCAAAATGATAGAACAAATATTAAGAAGGGGGTCAGTCAGGCAGAAAGCAGCAATAATTAGAAACTGGATAGAGCTAAATAGAATTTAACAGGAGAGGGAGAATATAAAAATTTTGCTAAGGAAAGCCAAAAGTCTTTCAAACAAAAAGGGCACACTAAAATTAATAGTGGCATAAGAACAGAATTGTTAGGCGCTTTATTGAACACCTATTGCAAATGTTCTTTTACTTCTATGTGCATTTGAAGAGAACACAGTTACTTGTCAAAGCATTATGATAGTCCTAGAGCTAGAAAAAACAGTCAATAATGGTATTAGAAAATCCCCAGCCATAAATCTTAAAGAAAACTCAGGAAAAATCAATATGAGACGAATGTTTTACTTATATGGGTATTAACATGGGTGCATGAAACTCATGACTATTAAGGAAATATTAAATTTAACACTGTGCTCAATATTTATTGAATGGGTATGGGTCACTTCTTTTTAATCTGATTAGAAATGATTTAGAAATGAGCATTGAAAGTAAAGTCTCTGTATTTGCTGATGGCTCAAATCCATGTTGGGCATTGAAAACTACAGATGATGTGCAATGACTGCAGGCAGATCAAGACATACTGTATTGTCAAAACAATCAGCAAAGTGGCAAATGAGATTTAAGTTTGATAAATATAAGGTGATGCATTTGGATAGCTGAACACCCTTGATTGTGTACAAAAGTGATCAACTGTTTATTACATTATGACTGGGGAGAGAGGATAGGGGTGTGTGTTGTAATGGGAGTTTTAGCCGCTGCAGTGGTCCTTAGCCTCTTTAATTAGTTAGTGCTTGTTCTACCTATACTATTAAATAATCTATGATAAGTGAATCTTTGTTGTAAAAGGCTAGACCTACCTGTAGCAAACTATGCTAGGCAGCATGTTATTCTCTCTCTATACAAAACATTGGTAGGACCTTGATTGGAATATGCAGTGCAGTTTTGGAATCCCTTATATTAAAGGAAAAATATCATAGAAGGGCAAATAAATTATTAAGGGGAATGGATGGGCTTGACTATAAAGACAGATTAGAGAAGAGAGAGAGAGAAATTTGCATGCGGAATATGAACACTTTGTATAATTAAGGTGGCCATACATATGAACGATAATGGGTAAATCCCGACGTTCCACAACGGGCTTTACCCATTATCGTTCAAGTGTATGGGCTTTTCCCAACCGACCGTAGTGCCGAAGAATGACCGTGGTCAGTCGGGAAAGACGGAAAATTTCCGTCTGTCATTATCGACTCCCTTTACTTTAGCAAAGGGAGCCAATACGATTGTTTACGTGTATGGCCATAAGACCGACCGATCCACATACCGCGCATGGGGATTGGTCATTTACATGTGTGGCGGTTCCCGACGCAATGTGCCGACAGATACCAATGTGATCTGTCAGCGCATTGCAATGGAAATCACATGTGTATGGCCAGCTTTACATTATGGGCTGCGCAATAAAACTTCTGGTTTAATGTTTACTAATAGATCCTATCAGAGGACACATGGGCATCCTTTAACCCTTTCACTGCCACAGATCGTATATTCACGATCTGTGCAGTGAATGCACAAACTGCCACAGATCGTGAATATACGATCTGTGGCTTCCCCCCTCCCTCAATAAATTTGCCCCCCTCTAGCCGCGATCGGGGGGCAGAATTCGACTGCCCCCCTACCCCCCTCGATCGTTAGAAAACTCACAGTTTCTGCCGCATTTATGCCCGTATTCCAAGTTTGGTATCATTCCCTAAGATGATTTGATGATCATCTTTGGGATACTCGCATTGATTACCTCTTTAGCACGCCAACACTACTTAACCAAACAATTAAAGCTTCAATAGAACCATGTACATGGTCTGACCGCAACATAATATTGACAACATTTAAATCAAACAGCACCAAACCGATAATTTCCAGATGGAGGCTAAATGAAGCACTCACTTTCCCCACAAAACATAAGGACAAACATCCAGGATCATCCAACCCAATATTTTAAAATGAATGACACACCAGACACCTCGATCCAGTGGATATGGTATAATAATACAGTTTGCCTCCCATCATAAAAATACCAGGGACCAACAATTCAAATCCTTTCAAAGACAAAGTCATACCTTAGAAACATCCTATACTTCCACCAGAGACCCACAGATATACTCCAAATTAACTAAACTTAAACAAGAGATGCAAAGTATTTTGTCTAGAGAAGCAGAAAGGAAAATAAGATGGACCAAAGCATTCTTTTATAGTAAACTAAATAAACCAGATAAACCCCTAGCAGCTAGGGATGGCCGGTTCGCGGATTCGAACCCGGATGCGCCGCGGATTTATCCCATTCGCGAACGGCGGATTTTTCCGGATTTTCCGTCTTCCGAACTTCCGATTCGCGGATTTTTCATATTTTCGAAAATACGAGAAAACTCGTCATTTCAAGGGTATTTTTCATTTTAATGGGTCCGCTCGCGGATTTTGCGGATTTTCGAATTTTCTAATTTATTAGAAAATTTGCGGATCCTCGAGCGGACCGGATTTTGTGAAGTTCGGACATCTCTACTAGCAGCTATGCTCAAACAATTCAAATGCACATTTCACCCACTCATACTCAGACTCACTCATACTCAGACTACCAACAGGACAAACCAACACAGTCCCCAACAAACCACCACAGTCCCCAACAAAATATATCACCTATTTCACCAATATTACTCTAATTCATATCGACCCCCTAATCACTCAAAGAAAACCACTTCTTCATAGAGGTAGTCTAAACATCAGGGAAACAGCCTTGAAGTTACTTCACAGAACTTATCGAGTACCCATGTTACTCCATCGAATTTATCCTCAAATTCCACCATGTTTACGCAACTGCGGATCCTTTATACTTACTTGGTGGGATTGCCTTGTGGTATATGTTCCTAATTCAATCTCCGAGGTCCCATTGTGTAGTATCCAACCGGATCCCACAATAGCCTTTCTAGGTGGGAGCATTGAAACAATAAACAGGCAAATAACAAATGGGTACAATATGTAATGCTAGCCACCAAAATTCATATAGGGGCGCAGTGGAGGAAACAATTACGCTATAAAAGGAATCCCAGACATTATGATCTGTTAAAAAATATTTCACCCACTACAAGATACTGTAACACTTTTTGACAAAGTCTGGTACCCATGGTACTCAAGTCATTTTGCAAACAATATCCTCTCAATAATTTAAATTAAACAGTTAAACTCAATTGTGGAAAGGTCGATGAGAAACACGTTTTTAATGTTATGTTATAACAGTTAATATATGTTAAATTTGTATTTTTAATAGTCATTATGTCTTAGTCTACTTTTGTACCTATACACTAAGAAATCAAGACTACGGCGTGGACAAGGGTTAAACTCAATACTATGTCAGAAAAAGTCATTTGAATACATGAATCAAACTACTAAAATATGTGTGATGTAACACTAAAATGTTATTTTCTGTTTTACTTGTTTTATTTTTTTTTATTGAACTAAAAATTTATTGAACACTAAAAAGAGATAATAACTTTAAAATAAATGTAACATTTGGTGAGCTAAGAATTTTTGCAGTTCTTGAAAGCTGATTGGGGTGCCATTTAATATGTATACATTCAGTTGTTCCTGGTTACTGAAATTCTCTGCACTAAACACTTAGAACAAATAACATACCAGCAACAGGTCCATTTTGGTGTGCCCCCACCAGCTATAGAATAATCCCTTCATGGTTTAGCTTTGGGTTCTGTTTGTTCTAAAAGATAGAATAAAACCACAGCCAAGTGCCTCTTCTGCCCATCTGTGCTGTGTACGACATCTGGAGAAACTTGGCCCCCAAACCCATATCAGTGTAAAGCATTGCAGATTTGTTTTGTCAACTGCTCACAGCCCATTGATCCAAGAAATCATATCCACAGCAAGACACTTTCTCTGAAGACAAATATTCTTTTATTAAATAACCCTGAAAGCTTTGGTTCACCATTTCCCAGTTGGAGATTAAAAAAAAGAAATAACAGTCCTAAATCAACAGACCTATGAAAAATAAATATGCATCAACTTATTTGAAGACAAAGAGAACAAACTAGAAGGGCAATACAATTTCAGAAACAATTGTCCATATAAGTGTAAACTCCACACTACCCAAAGTAATATTGTGTTAGCTTGGGATTTTCACTAATTTTACAGGGCCTGAAAAATTACAAAATACTTTGTAACTTGCAAACCACACTTATGTCTTCATTCACTGAGGAGTTCTGCGACCACGCGCTAATTTACGACCGTTAGCGCAACTTTAAGCTTTGTTTTGCGGCTCTGCACAAGAGTCTCTCGCAGAGCTGTCACAAGCCTATTTACCAGAGGCTGCGCGGCTGTTTGCATGTAAGTATTTAACGCTAATAGCTGTCATTAAAGGACAACAATACCCAAAAAAACAACATCACCCTCATTACATGTCCACACTTCCAGCAGCTGAAATTGCTTACTCTCATTTACAACCGTGCTGCCTTCCCTTAGATATCACACAGCAAAGATTAGTGCCAAAAGCCCACCTCCTAGATGGCCCAGGGCCATGATTAACATATCACTTGTCATTGGCTGGTGGGAATGTCTGTTACAACCTCTCTCCTCCTCCTCTGCCAGTCAAACAAACTTGAACTGTTCGGTTGCTAGGATACAGCCTACAAATTCAAGCTGATCAAGGATGGGTGGAGGAGTGTTTTCTCACTGCTAGTTTTGAGTGACAGTTACAGGCAGACAGAATTGTTACGCCCCCTTCACAGTGTGGCTAATTGAAGGCAGAGAGAAGCTCGAAATCAGGGAAAAAACATATGGGGAGGGCTGCATCCTTTACACTTTTGAAAGCAGTTTTTAAAAAAAAATGCATTGAGTCAATACAATTATCCTTATTATAAATACTTACATGTGGGTGAGATTCACCCAGAGCCGTGCAGCCTCTGGTAAATCCTCTACGGGAGATTTGTACTGAGCGATTGCAGCTCTGGGTGAATCTCCTGTTAAAGCAATGTAATAATAGTAAACAAATATTACATTGTGGTGTAACACTACCCCCAATAATTGATCCTTACCTTACCACACTCCCGCGATGTTACAAGTGTCAAAAATTGATTGCTGCATCACAGGAGCACAGTAAGGTGGCAATAATCTTTTTGGCATGACCCTGCAGATAGCTATTTGCTTTCAGCCTTTTGCAGAATGTCGGTGACCTTGTGCATAATTGAAATAAAGCAAAATATTGTAGAATATTGCAAAATGTAGTAAAAAAAAAAATAATTTTGCACTATTCTACAACTTTCCTGCTCCCCAAATCCCCAATATTTTGTGAGATATTAATGCAGGTTCTATACATATGAATATGATCATTTGTAAGTACAATGGTCTATGTGACAATATTGCAAGAAGTATGACTAAGTACAATATCAATAAAGTATATGAAAGACAAAATAATGAGGCTATAAAAAAGGCAGTAAGCAGCCCACTAGGAACTTAAAGGACAACTAAAGCCACAGAACAACTCTAAACCAGAAGGCAGAAAACCTTGATATAAAGCCAGTAATCAGTGTCTTACCTCTCATTTTGATATGAGTGCTGGGAAATTTACCAAAATAATATATGGTTTTTGCTTAACATCACAGCATTCTAATGTCACACAGTCTGGTCAACGACCATTATGTTCTGCCCATGCTCAGTCCATAGCTATGGCAGAAATTGTTACAGTTGGTCACACCCATTAATAATCTCTAGCCAATCCTTTTACAGGACAGATAAAGCAATGAAGCATGTGACTGAGGTCAGGAGGTGTGGTCTGACACTGCACATACACACAGATACTTCATCTAGTTCTTAACAGGATTACATTTACTTTAATACAATTTACTGAAGTCATATTATATAGCTTATTGGTGTTTTTAGGGGGGTTGTTTTAAGATTCTGGAGTATAAAAAAATGGATTTAGTTCTCCTTTAAGATAAAAACTATCATCTGTAATTGAATTTGTTAAAATCAACGTAATACGAACTCATGCAAGATATGATATGTAATAGAATCTGATCAATGCGTTTTGTTGCACCACTTCCTCAGGGGCTCGATTAGTATCACATACCAGTTCAACTTGTCATATATTGAGACATTAAATGATAATTATACTCCTTTTCCCTGTTCCATAGTTGCGTAGTACCCATGGTGAGGACCTAAATCGCTAATTCCTCACCTTGGGAACTTTTCCTAACAGCTGATGTACTTACTCAGCACTCCGTTCCATTCCTCCCCACTGGCACTGTCACTGACAGTCCGTGATGCAGTTCCATAGTTTTATCGTTGTAGTGATATTATTATATTAACAAGTTCCCGGTGGTCTGTTTTACTACTGCCTTTATATCTTATATCTGGAATCGTAAGGGTGGCAGAATCAATGAGGCTCCCATGATGCAGGAACAACCATACACATATTATAAATGCAGGTAATCTACCTGCTGTAATTTCTTGCTTCCAGAATATTTTGAGTTAAAAAAAAACATAAGGAAGATTGATTAAGGATTTGTTGTTTTTTTAATATTATTGAGGGCTTCATTAATATCATGGGCAAATGTTTGCAACTTCTATTGCATCAGGCCCTTATTGGTCAGTTAATACACTATTTACTGCAATGGTAATCTGTCACTTGCCATGGTCCACAAGATGCATACCACCATCTGATGTGCTGGTTAAGATTACTCCTAATCTTATATTCTTTAAAGGACAATTATACTCACCTTCCCTGGAGCGGAGGGAAGGTGAGTATAATTGTCCTTTAATAAACATTTTTCATTAAACAAAATTTTAGTATGTTTGTGAATATTAAAAAAAAGGTATCTTGTGTTTAAAGTGCAAATCAGCCGGGTTATTCAATTAAAGTTCTTATGGTTAAAAATAGTGCTAATTTTGCCCCAGCCAATCAGATGTAAGGTTTCAAATGTTAAATAAGATCTGATTGGTTGGGGAAAAATTAGCACCATTTTTAACTATAAGAACTTTTATTTAATCTCCCCGCAGGTTTTTAAAATTCTGCATAACATGTTTTCCCAAATACTGCATACATAATTTGCTAAGGGCTTATTGAATATGAGACGGAAATTACTCTGTTTGAAAAGTCATTATTTCCCCATTGGGGATTCAACTTATTATAGTTTAACTTGTACCATGTGTGTGCAAAGTCATTAAAAATTCTATAATAGATTGCAAGGTATTTCTTTATTTTTAGATAGTCTTCCATCAATCATCCATATCTGTTAATAACCTCCCATCGGAGACAATGCCCAAATGATCTGGATGTCTGTGCTAATTAACAGCAATGATCTTTCTTTGAACTGAAATGTATTATGTACTATATAAACACTAATAACCAAGCACCACCCCAGTGCAAAGAGCAGATTACCATGATTTTCATTTAAAGCAAGGAAATTGTTTACATTGCAATGCAGTCATTAACGTGAAAGACATTAAAGGCCAGAATTGAAAATGTAACTTTAAGACGGTGTGCAGTATTTATGAAGTATTTCTGAGATACAGGTCTTATCTGTGCACCAGTTTCAGTCTAAGCTGCTCTGAGATTTGACATTTACCAAGCAAAACATTATTTGAGCTGCCTCTGTAAATATTAACCCTACACTTAACTGTACATATATTTTGCTCTATTTTATAACCGCTGAGTGTTATTACTGGGATGGTTACTAGTTTAATAGTTACAATTTACCATGATGCTAATTAGAAATGGGATGGGTTCAACTCGGGCCCGGATCCGACCCGGAATTCGGTTCTGAAATCCAAATGTTCGGATTATGCAGATTTCGGGACTTTGGAGCGAGTTTTTGATTTTTATCAAACATTCAAGCAATTTTCGAAAATAGCCTTGAACATTCGATAATACTCGAAAATACGATTGGAAACTCGAAAATAGTTTCCGGTCTCCTGATTGTAAGTTCCGTTTTCAGATCTTCGAGATTTTCCCGAGATCCAAAAACCCGAAAAAGGAACGAAACCTGACAGTTTCGGCCATCTCTAATGCTAATAAATAAAACCTACAGTATGCTACTCTCACTAAATTCCATAGTCATTTTACTGACCCCTCCAATTTAAATTATAATTTACATTCATGTGATAGCAAGGACTACCACTTAATTAATCTATTGGAGAAAACAACAAAACAAAGCTAAATTATACACAATTATACACTGGTTTTAATGTTCCTTTAAAACCAAAAGAATCAAATAATCATTTCGTGTGATTTGCATTCTACTTGTATAGAGAAATCATTTAAAAACAATATTAAGGGGAAATCGTATTGTCTAAGCTCCTTCCCCACCTTAGTCTTGGATCTATCCAATTGGAAGAAGCACTTCTTGCAGAAAGTGTCTTCCCATTAGTTAGGCCCTGGGCCAAACTACACCCCAGCTGAAATTTAATACTAAGACCTTTGGATTGTATGAAATATAAAGTAAAAATTCAAAATGTCTCCCTATGTGTTGTGATATGCAATCAGCTATTAGTGGTAAACCATTATTTTGTTCAACTGGCAGAATGAAAACCCGTTTGTGCATCTTAAGTTGTCAACATTTTAACAGGCATTAACTAATAACCACAGAATGAGTTTTCTATAATTGTAAAAATGTACCCAATGTTTAAAGGGAATGTCCACCCTAAAAATGAAATTTTAGCATAAGGTAGGTGACCCCTGCCTACCCCAACTGCTGATTTATGTCTTTAAAAATATGCTCAGATCACTACTTACAGCCCGTTCTCTCCCGCATCATCTCTAATCTGGCTCCCTGCTTGCGGAAGTTGCAAGCAGAGGCCGGACTGGCAGCCCTGTCTGTGATTGTCTGAGAGGCCGGCCAATCAAAGACATGGCTGGTGCCATTAAAGATACCGCAGGAGAGAAGGGTCTGTAAGTAGCGATCTGAGCATTTTTTTAAAGAGATATTTCGGTGGTTGGGGGTGGGCAGGTATCACCCTACCTTATTGCCAAAGGGTTTCACGCTAGGTGCCATGGCTGCAGAGGATAAATCCGGATGGTGTGGGGGGGGGGGGGGGGGGTTTGAGGGCTATGTATACAGACACACACATTTATACAGTCAGACACTTTTGCACACAAACACGTCATGTCACTTCTAAGTGTTTCTGTCACTTGTTAACCGCTAAAAGACTCTGACATCATTGTGCTTCCTCACTCTTATTCAAAACAACACATTTCAGGGAGATTGTATATAATTTCAGGGAGCTGCCATTAAAATCAAGGAGAGTCCCTGAACTTCAGGGAGAGGTGGGATGCCTGAATAACTGTTTCTCCATGTCCTCTATAAAGCTGTTCCTATCTGTGTAAGTCATAATCCTATGTAAAATTTAACAGAATTGAGAGGCTCCCCCCTTGAGCTGGGATCTCTCTGCTGATGCATGAAATTTAAAAATTAACTGTAACTTTTGGCCAGTGACCAGACATTCTGCAGAAAACTGCTAAAAAAATAAACAAAATTAAAGGAAAACATCCTTGGCCGTGTGACGTGTATCAGTTGGTCGGCCGGAAATTTTTCATGGTGTGTGTGCAAACAAGAAAAGAGATGATCAATGCACATTCCTGGGCTCCATATATCATAATATCTATGCTAGTGGAAACAGTAAAAACATGGGGTTTTTAGTTACAATTTTATGCATAAAAGTGAAAAGCCTTCCAACCACGTCAACGTAACCCCATTATGGGAGGTCCTAACAATTTACCTTGGGTCATTTATCTGGGCTGACACTCCCTGCTTGGTTGCATTTTCATGGGAAGGTTTTCTCCCTGACCTTGCATTGGATTAGTATTGAAGGCTATCACTTCCCCCCGCCTACTGGCTTTTAACAAGGAGGGAAGAGGCCTAGAGTAGCAATCTCTAATTTCCACCAAAATATAATGGTATTAGCAAGTACAGTAAGTATGGAATGAAAACAATACTAATTATTTAATGGATAAGAAAAACTTTATTACATGTTTACAAACACATTAGTTTAAATGCACTTTGCTCATCAGGAATGCCAATTCTCCATCAATGTCTTTATGGCCTCTCTGATCCTGTCCATTTTTGAGTTTTTCTCCACTTTTTGATGCCTGGCTCTTTTCTCCTTCTTTACGATTAGGAGCTTTCACTATCCTGGCAGATGGGTTCTCAGCAATTCTGATATGTCTTCTCTCCATTTGCTGAGAAGACCTTTGATTGCGGAAATTAGCCAATCGATGTTCCTGAAACTTCACTCGGATACTCAAGGTCAACCTTGGTCCGTGCATTTTGCTGAAACGTTCACTTAGCGACATCTTTGTAGTGCTCCACAGAAAAACTCTAGGGCCACGTCGTCTAAACATTGTGAGGCCTAGTGAATGGCTTAGCAGTCTTTCTAGTTTACTGCACCAAATAATAGTTCCTTCGAAGTAAAATAAGTTTTCACGGCTCTGTGATCACAAAATGACTCCTGTGTAAGCAGCTCTGACAGTAATGCTGAAACCAGCAAATCCCTCTCTAGTTATATGAAATATTTGATGACATCATGGTTACCATAGTTACCAAAACTTTTTTGACTTTTTGATTTAAAGGAATACTACACACATGCTGTTACTGACAGATCTCTGTCTCCTCCCCCAGTCTATCCTTCCATAACATGCTTGCCAAATTCTGAGAATCCTTTACTACATGAGTATAGTGACTCTTAATAATAATACTATTAATATACTGTATACTGTGTTATATATATAATAGAGTAGAAAAGTGGAAAAATAGGCGCACACACACACGCATTTTTCAGATAAAAAACTTATGTTTTCAATAAACAGCCATGTAGTAGCAGTGCAACATTTCAGGATTGTGTCCCTTTCTCAAAAAAGGTCTCCTAACTGGAGATGGACGAAACTGACGGGTTTTGTTCTGTTTTCGGTATTGGGAAAATCCCAAAGATACGAAAATGGAACTTAAAATTGGGACGAGTTCTTGATTTTTATCAAATGTTATTTTTAATAACATTTGATAAAATATAGAATATAGTTTGAACATAAAATAGCCTTGAATGTTCAAACTATATTCAAGTTTCCGATTGTATTTTCGAGTATTATCGAACGTTGGCTGTTTTCAAGAATTTTCAAAATAGCTTGAATGTTCAATAAAAATCGAAAACTCGCTCCGAAGTCCCAAAATCTGAACGTTCCGCCTGGTTTCGGATGGAACATTCGGATTTCGGAAACTAAGGGATTTTCAGACAATTTACTATAACATACTCAGGTATGTCTGTATCACCTACGTGTTTTGGTCATATTGTTCACGGCCATCAGGGTTACAGATCCAATGATTGCTGAACTTTAAAAAGGTAAGTGCCCTCCCACACTACACACCCCGCCCTCCCCCTAGTGCATCTGCTACAACTCGTTAACCCAAGCAATTCCAATTAGAATTTGGAGCAAGGAATTCCCCAACACCATGATGGCCCTCAGTTTTAAAATTGTTCTCCGAATCTGTCAGGAATCTTTTCCATTTCTTGTGTTCGTTCCTTATGATCAGATACATCTAAGGCCACTCTGATTGTTTGTCTATGGTTTGCCAGACAATCTCTTAAGATATTTAAAAAATTTAAAAAAAAAAATTAATATATATATATATATATATAGTATACATACTCTATATATATATATATATATATATATATAATCGTTAGATAAAGCAAGATCCTATTACTTTAAAACTTTTAAAAACTTTTAAAATTTGAGCTGTAGGTTCCACAGCATTTACAGGGAAAGGCCTTTAAAATGGAAATCGTGGGAACGCGAAAATTCCCACAATTTCCGATGCGCATTCGATTGCGCCTCCGTTCACATTTTGGTAACGCATGCGTTCACCATTTTTGGTGCGTTAACGCATGCGCCTCCATAATGGTAAACGGCAAAAGCGCATGTGCAAAACGCATGCGCAACTGCAAAATGCACTATAATCGCACACACAATCACATGCGATAACGCTCGTGATTGTGTGCGCGAGAAGCAGAAATTATATGTGACCTGACCTTACTAGGATCTCTAACTGCCTGCCAGTTTCTGCACTTTCTGCAACAATTAAGAGAATCAGCAGAGAAAAGGAGGGAGAGGGAGGGAGATGTGTAAGCAGAGCAGGGTCCATGTTGAGGCTGTGCAGAACTTATACGTGTCGCAGACACTATAAGGAGGCAGTGAGTAAGGTAGGGTGGGGGGAATTAGGAGCACTCACTGAACATTAATAATTTAACGACAAAGCAAGCACAGATAAACATGTAAGTAGCACCATTTTACTTCTTTCAAATTGTCGTTTCAGATAATGTAAAGTTGTTTAATTGAGTATAGTGACCCTTTAAAGATCTGGTGGTTTTGCCCACATAATACTTTCCGCATGGACAAGTTATAAAATAAATTACAAATGGACTTAAAGGATATGTACACCTTAAAAAAAAAAAACATTAGTTTAGTGGCAAGCTGTGTCTTCAAAACTTAAGTTGTCTAAAACATTATTCTTCTATCCCCCCAGAGCTTACCTGTGAAGTCATTGTGTATGGGCAGCACAGGGGCTCAGTGGTTAGCACTGATGCTTTGCAGCGCTGTAGTCCTGAGTTCGATTCCACCCTTGGACACATCTGCAAGGAGTTTGTATGTTCTCCCCGTGCTTGCGTGAGTTTCCTCCCGGCACCCCGGTTTCTCCCACAATAAGAATGACATACTGATAGGTTGTATGTGTCAAATAAATGTGCTTAGATTTAGACAAGCTTGTCAAATAAATGTGCTTAGATTTAGACAAGCTGTTCGGGGCGGGGCTCATGTGAATGTATACATGTAATTGTAAAGCGCTATGGAAGATGTTGGCGCTATATAAATCCACAATAATAATAGTAACAACAATTGTGTCACATACATAGAAAACATAATCAAATGAATGCACATTCCTAGGCCCCCTTCAATATCACAATATCTGCAAACTTGCATAGATTATAAACAAAGGGGTTAATACAGTGGCTTAACTAGGAATCACTGGGCCCCCCAGCAAAACTATGATGGGACCCCTATCCGTGCTTCATCCCCAGTGATTTTCTGGGAGGTGGCTATAGCTTTCATAATAAAAATAAGAAGATGGAGCCCCCCTGTGGTTCCTCCCCCTGCTCCCTCTAGTTACGCCCCTGGGTTTATATTACTGTGATTACATGAATGAAATTGAAAAGCCTTCCAACCACATACATTTTAAATTATTTATTTTTTATCAAAATAAAATAAACAAACATGCAACTAGATTGTAAGCTCTATGGGGCAGGTACCTCCTTTGTCATTGTGCCTTACCTCTTGTGGCAAAGCTCTAGCACTTCTATTTATATAATTTATATATTTATATACTGAACGTTCTATGTATTTGTTCCCTTTTTATGACTAAATTGTATTTTTTATTGTACAGCCCTGCGTTCCCAAGCGACGCTTTATAAACAAACTATACTTACAAACTATGCATACATACAAGCTATGTCACACTAGAGATGTCCGAACTTCGAAAAATCCGGTCCGCGCGAGGATCCGCGGATTTTCGAAAAAATCCGTAAATTCGAAAATCCGCGAGCGGACCCGTTAAAACGTATTAAAATGAAAGTTCGGCAAAATCCGCATTAAAAGTGGTCTAAATAGCCTTGGTAACGTACACTTAATCACCCAGGGACCCGGGTAATGGCCTTAGAAACACGTATCAATGCCTACAATACCTAAAAATTACAGTCCGCCAGCGTCATTTTAAAAAACGGTATTTTCTCGAAAATACGAGGATTTCCGTAATTACGAAGATTCCCGTAAACCCGCGGATCTCCGTAAAAACGAGGATTTCCATAAAAACGAGGATTTTCGTAAAAACGTGGATTTCCGTAAAAACGAGGATTTTCGTAAAAACGAGGAACCGGAACTTCCTTCCTGCAAAATGGCATCTTCTGTTAGGCAGCTGTATGCCATGAGGTACCTCCTGTCCAGGGGGTATGATGACTTCCCCCCCTGGAACGTATCGTGTGCAGCGCAAAAAGCGCAGGATCATGGAGGGGCTGCAGCGACGGATCCTGCGCCGCTTTGGCTACCAGACCACTGTCTCTACCCTCCAGAGACAGTGGTCGGATCTCAAGAGGCAGAGGCCTCAATATGTGGCAGCCGTACGGCAGATGATGGAAGGCACGTAATACTTTTTATTATATTACTGTATTGTAATAAGTAGTAAAATATTTTAATTCACTTCTGACAAAAAACATATTTATATATATGTTTTTAAAAACATCAATAATCCTTAAATTTGGCTTGAGAGAGAGAGAGAGAGAGAGATCCAAGTTCTTTGTATTTCTCATTCACTGGTTATTATTACATTATTATTCTTCTTATATTATTCAATATCAGCCCTATTTAAAGGGTAAGTAAAGTCAAAAAATAAATCACTGAAAAGTGACTTTATTTAACATAACACCTATAAATTCAAAATGATACCCACACATAGACACAGGTAAACACACTTGGTGGCCCACCCTTCCATTTCCATGGCAGCCTTATTTAAAGGCTAAGTAAAGTTAAAAATGAAATCGATCATTAAAAATTGATTTCTTTTTATCTTATAAATACACACTGATACCCACACATAGACACAGTTAAACACACTTTACTGACCCACCCTTTTAGTTACATGGCAGCCCTATTTGAAGGGAAAGTAAAGTCAAAAATAAAATGTTGATTTTTACACTCCAAAATTAAAAATGTTGTGTTACCCACAAAATCTATACAGATACAAGTACACACAGCTACTGATGCTCCCCTACACCCAACCAACTTTTCCCTTTCCATGGCTACAATACACACAATAAAAATATAAGTACTTAGCCAGAATAAGGTATGAAATCATTGCCATAGAAATATGATTGACTTTTAAAGAAACTATAACATATTGCCTTATTTAATCTGTATTTTCAAGCAGAATTCAAAGTATATAATTAAATATATCCTTTAGATATATCATTCATTATGTATTTTTTTATTTTAATTTGCAGGGGAATCTTCCTCGGATACCCCACCCCCACCACCGTCCCCGCCAGAGGAAGAATGAATCTGCCCATTCATCAATCAGCATTGTGTCTGTGTATAAATAAATGCAACGGAAATAATGACTTCCTGTTTGCAGGACCCCTAATAGAGACCGTTATGATCTTGCCCATAACCCAGTCCCTGGGTTGATTCAGTTGGTCAGTAGAGATCTGAGCATGGCCACATGGTGCGGCGCCTGGACCGCCGCCTGGACCGCCGCCTGACCAGACTGGAGAGGAGGGCCCCCCAGTAACCCCAGTGTTTTTTTTTGTTTTTTTTTTTGTATATAGTTGTAAAAAAAAGAAAAATTATATATATATATATATAAAAACTGTTAAAAAAAATTGTTTTTGGGCTTTATTTTTCGATATATCAAATTATTCAAATAGATTCATAATCAATTTTTATTTTAAAAATTAAAATACACATATCTTTTTAGCTAGCTATATGTCTGGTAATTATAATTGTATATACCTTATCATTACTGCCATTACACACACCACATTGGCCACATTCCCCTATATAGTAGTTTGCACCGGAAAATCCGGAAAATCCGGAATAATCCGCCGTTCGCGGACGTGATAAATCCGCGGCGGACCCGGGTTCGGGTCCGCGAACCGGCCATCTCTATGTCACACCTTTTCCAAAATGGGAGAATTTAAAATAATGGCTAGAGATGTCCGAACTTCGCAAAATCCAGTCCGCTCGAGGATCCGCGAATTCTCCAAAAAAATTAGAAAATTCGAAATCCGCGATGCCTACAATACCTAAAAATTACAGTCCGCTAGCGTGAATTTCAAATGCGCCCGAGTCTTCGTCATTCTTCGAAAATACGAAGATTCTTCAGAAATCCGAGATTCTTCGGAAATCCGAGATTCTTCGAAAATACGAGTATTCTTCGGAAATACGGACCCGAACCGGAACTTCGATGATCCATTGCTTTTTACTACATCCTGTGTTAGGCGGAGTTACACCAAAATGTCGGGTTTTGCCAGGCAGCTGTACATGACCCAGTACCTCCTGGCAAAGCGCTATGACAGCATGCCCTTGGGTACCAGGCACGTGCGGCGCAGGAAGCGCACGATTATGGAGGGCCTGCAGCGCCGGCTGGCGCGCCGTTTCCAGCTGCAGACCACTGTCTCTACCCTCCAGAGACAGTGGTCTGATCTTAAGAATGTCATCTTCAAATATTTATTTTTACACTCCAAAATTAAAAATGTTATGTTACCCACAAAATCTATACAGATACAAGTACACACAGCTACTGATGCTCCCCTACACCCAACCAACTTTCCATGGCTACAATACACACAATAAAAATATAAGTACTTAGCCAGTATAAGTTATGAAATCATTGCCATAGAAATATGATTGACTTTTAAAGCAACTATAACATATTGCCTTATTTAATCTTTATTTTCAAGCAGAATTCAAAGTATATAATTAAATATACCCTTTAGATATATCATTCATTATGTATTTTTTTATTTTAATTTGCAACTGATTCATCCTCTGACACCCCACCCCCACCACCGTCCCCGCCAGAGGAAGCACCAGGGGAGGCTCCTGGTGCCAGCCAAGAATGTAAGTGCAGCCTATTGAAAAAAAAAAATTCTACATTTTTCATTTGACCAAGGCCACATTACAGTGCACACGAGCGCTCCAGAAACAAGCATACAATCGCGTTTCCAGTGCGCTCATGTGTATTGCCTTGCGAGTGCAGTACGATTGCGCAATTGTGCAAAAATTGAGGATCACATTAATTGTGCCACACTATTGTGTGCTTTTTAACACGTTGATGTGGCCAAGCCCTTTATCCAAAGGTTTGCATTTTTTTTTACAACTTCTCCGAGAAATGTTTTAGTAAATGTATTCGAACATTTAATGACAGTGAGAGTTAAAATAAATTTCCTTTTTTTTTAGCACTACCACCAACTACCCCTCCGGGCAGTCCATCTCCCCTAGAGGCATCTGACATCAGCTAGACACGTAAGTGCATCCTATGCAATTTTTTTATCTTTTTATTGACCTTGGTTGTCAGCAATTAATTAGTGAAATTATCAGTCATAATTAAAGGGTATGTCCACCCAAAATATAATTTTTTTACATAAGTTCCCTAAGGGCTCCCAGCCCCACCGCTATGTTTATATCTTTAAAAAGCAGCCCAAACTCTACTTACCTCTCCTCTTTCCTCCGCCACGCTCCCGGCCCTCTGCTTGCAAGAAATGCAAGCAGAGGGGCGGGACCGGCAGCCGCGTCTGTGATTGGCTGAGCGGCAGCCAATCACGGAAGCGGCTGCCGGCAGCTCACTTTGCCGGAGGAAAGAGGAGGGTAAGTAAAGTTTGGGGAGCTTTTTAAAGATATAAACATAGCGGTTGGGGCTGGAGCCCTTGGGAATCATACATATGAAGGAATTAACGCACAAGAGGGAATTGGGAGGGAGGGAGAGGGAGGGGGGAAGGGGAGGGAGGGGGGAGAAGGGCTGCATTACGCATGGCAAAATTCTACACCTGAGGCAAGGTAGGAGGAAGAGCCCTGCTAGCCTCCTGGTGGGCAGTTTTTGTCACTTTGGGGGGGGGGACTACAGGAGAACCCTATGGAGCTGGGATGTGAGGTAGGATTAAACTACACTACATGGTGGGGCCAGTAGTTGGGGGGATTTAAGTTTTGGGGGTGGACAGGCCCTTTAAGTGATTTTATTATTTTACTGAAAAAAATGTTTGTAAAAAATGCAACAAATCTATTAATTTGGCTTGAAGACAGATTACAGTTCTTCTCATTTCTCATTCCCATTTATTGTCCCTGATCCCCATTGTTTGGGCTGTATCTGTCCCTCATTTTTTTTGAGCTTAAGTCACGAAATTCGGTCCAAACGTGCAGTACAAGTGTGAGATTATCTTAAGTATCCTTTCCACTTGTCCAACAAACACATACCCATAAACCCAACACAGATATTCACAACCTACCTGGGGCAACTAAAGTCAAAATGAAATGTTGATTAATCATCTGAAAAGATTATTTTTATAAATGGTAAATGATACCCACTAAACCTAAACAGATACAGGTAAACACAACACAACTACTGATATCCTCCTACACCCAACCCTCCCAACCTTCCCTTTCATTTTTTTGGTCTGAAGAAATACCTTCAGATATATCATTGTCTTTTTTTTTTTTATTTTAACCTTCAGATGATGACTCTTCAACCCCCACCCCCTACCCGAGGATGAGGGTGCTTCCTGCAGCCAACAATGTAAGTGCATCCTAGTGAAGTTAATGTTTTTTAAAATCTTTCAATAAACCAGTTTTTTATTGCATTTTTGTGGTTCAAAAATTATCCAAGAAATGTTTACTATGTAGCCTTTTCGGAAATGTTCTTATACATGTAGTATTACTATTGGATTGGACAGTGATTGTTGAAATAAAATGGTTTTTTTTCTAGAGGCAGGGCCAGCCTCTCCAGGCACTCCACCCTCTCCAGGCCCTCCAGGCCCTACACCCTCTCCAGCCCCTCCAGCCTCTCCAGCCCCTATGCAACGTTAATGAAATGTTATATACAAGACTATTAATATCTGTAT
This sequence comes from Hymenochirus boettgeri, assembly GCA_019447015.1. Classification (NCBI taxonomy): domain Eukaryota; kingdom Metazoa; phylum Chordata; class Amphibia; order Anura; family Pipidae; genus Hymenochirus; species Hymenochirus boettgeri. Next base: position 155,062,660 of record CM033469.1, read on the forward strand.
TTTCCCAGTGTAAAATCCACGCTACATGATGCAACATTGGGTACTGTGGGTTTGACAATGCTTTTATGGGGGCTGCACCACTTCCACAAAATTTTGTATGTAGCACAGTCCTAGTGATACAAAACCAAGAATGTTCTGATACAATTTAGCAATAAAAGTAATGTTTTATGCCAGCATTACCTCCTGCTGTTTATCAGTGATCGCCCATGATGCAATAATATCGCTTTAAGTGGAAGTTCAGTGATAATATATATACTTTTAAGAAAAAAGAGCAGTATTTTTCCATCCTAATAACCTTAACCTGTCAATTCAGCATTGTGTCTGAGTATAAAGAAATACTGACTTCCTGTTTGCAGGACCCCTAATAGAGAATGTTATGGTCTTGTCCTTGACCCAGTCCCTGGGTTGATTCAGTTGCTCAGTAGAGATCTGAGCATGTGTGACCCATCCAACAGCCAATTAGTAGAAATCCCTGTTACCATAACTAGGTATTGCATAATATAAACTAAGAATTTTAGAAATAATGATATTTTATACTAAGCTTTCCTTTTTATGACATATCGCAACATTATAGCATTGTAGTACCATGTATGTGTAAGTAGCTGTCAGGTGCAAAATTGCATCACCTGCATGGTGCTTTAGGAAATGTGCTCTAACATCTTCAACACAATTCTCTCAATATCTTCCTCCACAGAATTCGCGAGCAAACGGTGGGAGATTCGCCACTGGGGCCTGCGCCTGGACCGCCACCTGACCAGACTGGAGAGGAGGGTTTCCAGGCTTGAAAAAATAATTTTTTTTTTTATGTAAATAGTTAAAAAAAAAAAGAAAATTTTAGAAATCATAAAAATTGTTGTTAAAAAAAATGTTTTTGGGCTTTATTTTTCGATATATCAAATTATTCAGATAGATTCATAATCAATTTTTATTTGAAAAATTACAATACACATATCTATTTAGCTAGCTATATGTCTGGTACTTATAATTGTATATACCTTACCATTAATGCCATTACACACACCACATTCCCCTATGTAGTAGTTTGCACACTACAAGGGAAAGAAGTTGATGGGGGTACTGGGTTATATAATGTCCATTGCAGATTGCCACCATTGTTGAAGAGCCAGGCAGGCTTGGCCCCACTGGACATACCCCTCACCCCATTGGCTTCTCTCCCTCAGAGTATGCTTCGTGCAAGGGAAAGCAGGTGAAAGGGTAAGGCTTTGTAGGAACAGCACCATTGAGTTACAGCAGGCCCACTGCAGTTTGCCACCATTGTTGAAGAGCCAAACAGGCTTGACCCCACTGGACATACCCCTCACCCCATTGGCTTCTCTCCCTCAGAGTATTCTTCATGCAAGGGAAAGCGACTGAAAGCGTAAGGCTTCGTAGGAACAGCACCATTGAGTTACAGCAGGCCCACTGCAGTTTGCCACCATTGTTGAAGAGCCAGGCAGGCTTGACCCCACTGGACATTACCCCTCACCCCATTGGCTTCTCTCCCTCAGAGTATGCTTCGTGCAAGGGAAAGCGGGTGAAAGGGTAAGGCTTCATAGGAACAGCACCATTGAGTTACAGCAGGCCCATACTTTGTAATATGGAGTACTGCTCTCTGGCTAGGCAGGATTGACCCAGAGCTGAAAACATTAGCCACAGAGTAGCTGTTGCGGCTGTATGAGATGGTCAGAGTAGGTGACACCACAAAGGTGCCTCGTGGAGAGAGAAGGAAGAAACAAATATGGAGTACTGCTCTCTACTGCTCTCTATTAAGAGGTGGTGTGGGGCCAGCCATCTCTCAACCTGCCCTTGCAGTGCTGTCAGCAACTCTGCCCCGGTGTGGCTCCTATCACTGAGGCACACAAGCTGCAACACTGCACTACACTGGTAAATGACACATACCGCCCCTGGCCGTGCTTGCTGGACCACGCGTCCATAGTAATGTGGACACGCTTGCCCACACTGTGGTCCAGCGAAGCAGATATAAGTACCTACGGCCAGGGACCTGACACTATAGTGTGCCAATGGCCACAAACTCCCTGAACGCTGCACTGTCTACCAGGCTGAAAGGTAGCAGCTGCACCGCCAGGAGTTTAGCTAAGCCGGCAGTGAGACGCTGGGCTTGGGGGTGACTGGGGGACAGTTTCTGCCTCCGCTCCAACAACTGGGGAAGAAAGACCTGCCTTTTAGCTGACGCTCCAGCAGCAGTGTCAAGAGGCCTCGACACCGCATGCTGGGGCCAAAGGCTGCCTCTCCTCCCTAACTTCCACCAAGGAAGCAGCTTATGGGGCCAGAGGGGGAGAAAGAATGGTGGCTACCTGGGCACGAGGTAGGGAATGTGTGGGTGCCTGCACGTTCCCTGTCCACTGCCCCCACCAGGCAAAGTGATGCAGTATCATATGTCTCCTCATAGAGGAGGTGCCCACGGCTAACACGTTGCAGGCACAACTTGCACACTGCAACTGTGCTGTCACCTGGAGCCAGTGAGAAAAACTCCCACACTGCTGAGCCACCAGCATGGCTCGGAGCAGAGGTCACCTGCTGTTGTGGTGCACTGACACCAGATCTCATTGGTGCCGTACCTCCACGTGCACCACTAGGTGCACTGCCTCTGCCCCGGCCCCTGCCCCCAGTCCTGCCTCTGGGTTCAGGATCGTGCTCATGCTCTGAGGGACATCCCTCAGAGACACTATCCTCCTCCTCTCTCACAGAGGGCACCCATGGACGATCGGTGACCTCATCGTCCACTTCCACCTCCTCAATACTGGAGGCTGCATCACTAACAGCAGCAGCATCTGGAACCTCACCCCCTGCATTAGTTCCCTGGCTGCTCACAGACTGCTGCGTGACATCGTCAGCCTCCTGTTCCCCTGTGCACTGAGCACTTTCCTCCGCCTCGGGCGACAGGAAAGATTGTGCATCAGTGCACAGCTCCTCCTCAAGCACACTAGCCCCACACATAGTGTGCGAAAACATATCCTGAGACTCCTCCTCCGGATCCCCGAAGGTACGGGCCATGTGGGCAACGAACTCCTGATAGAGCGGATCAGGTTCCATGCCCACAGTAGGAGCCTCAGGTGAGGAAGGAGCAGGCACAATATCTACAGTAGCAGCTCGGCTGCTCTGTGCCTGTGAGGAGGTGGATGAGGAAGGCTGGGTAATCCACTCTACTACCCGCCTTCCTTGATCAGAAGGGATAGCCCTAGCCCGGCTACCCCTAAAAATATCGGGCACGGTAACCCGGCTGCCCTGCGAAGGGCCAGGTAGCTCCTGGCCAGAGCCTTCAGTAGGCTCTCCTCTGCCTCTCCCTCTCCCTCCACGTGCAGAAGCACCCCTGCTCCTGGGTCTCCCTCTTACCCTGCCAGGCATTTCCCTCTCCCAAATTATCCCCCAAAAAATTAATATAATTATATATATATATACACACACACACACACAAACACAAAAGACAAAGCAACAAAACAACACAGAAGCAAACAAATAAACACAAAGCTTTTTTTTTTTTTTTTTTTACACTAAAAGCACAAATAGGACACAGACACAACTGACAGCAAACAGCAGATCAGACAGCAAAAGCTGCTGATTGCTGCTAAAGGCAGCACTGTCAGCTACACAAAACACACAGACACTGACACACAGATACAGAAAGACAAACAAAAAAACAGGACACCTAGACCTCTAAAAGGTCTAACACAAAATTTGTCCAAAGGACTTATAGGGGGGTTAGTCCTTAAAAGGACTTTTGGGTCTCACAAGGGTAGTCCTTAAAAGGACTGTTGGGTCTCAAAAAATGTGTGAATACAGGGCTGGTTAACAACAAGTGCTAAACCACCACACTGAAATCCACTCACAGAAAGTTCAAAAAGCACAAAAAACTCTCTCCAACTCCTACGCTGTCAGGTCTCCACTAAACACACTCCAACACACTGACAAAATGGCACCTGTGAAGCTGCCTTTATACCCAGGGGGTTGGCAATAATAAAGTTAGCTGCCATTGGGTAATTTGGAACATGAGGCATGCTCCGTCTTGAAAAGAATTCCCAAAATGCAAAAAATCCGCAAATTTACGAGGATTTCTCGTATTTTCCCGTTTTTCCGAAAATACGAGAAATCCTCGTAAATTCAAAAATTTTCGAAAACGCGGTTCGTAAAAGTTCAGAAGGCAGAAAACCGGAAAATCTGTGATATCCGCCATTCGCGAACGAGATAAATTTATTTCGGATCTGCCGGATTTAATTCGCATTCGCGAACCGGCCATCACTAATAATGGCATTGACTGAAAAGTATGATGTGATGGGTATAGCAGAAACATGGTCGAACAATTTTCACAACTTGGCTGTAAATTTAGAAGGACCCTTGTTTAGACAGGATAGAGAAAATAGGAAAGGGGAGGAGTATGTGTTTATGTTAAACAAGAGTTAAAGTCACATTTTAAAGAAGAGATAACTGACGAATCGGATGTTAAAGCAGAGGCAATATGGGTGGAATTGGGCAATAGGAAGGTGGGGGAAAAGTCATTGTTGGTGTCTGCTACAAATGCTAGCAGTGAGTCAGCTTCAGATGAAGATGGCAAGGGCTTCAAGTTTGGGGTGTGTTCTGATTATGGGGGAAAGAACGCTTGCAAGTTTGAAACATGTTGTGACCCTGTTTAAGCAGCAATAAAAAATCACTTTGGATAGCAGAACTGTGTTTTGCCTGTCTCTCCCTGCTTTTGCTTTAGTTCCTGCTGGATGGTTCAGCATGTAGCAGACACACTGCAGGGATTGACACACGTAAATTATGTTGGCCACACTAAGCAACCTTTGAAATAGTTGGAGATGTCTAACGGTGCCCCCTGGTAGGAGATGGTTCTCTAATTCTAGCCATCTGATTTGGTTGGGTGATCCATGCCATTGTAATGTTTGTCCTATTCTGGTTGCGAGGAAATAATGATATAGTAATTGGAGGGCTGCTCCGCCCATCCTTCTTGGTCTCTGTAAGGCTGCTTTGTTTATTCTTGGTCTCTTGTTTGTCCATATAACTTTAGATATTTGTTTTGGGCAGGTCTGCAGATCTAATTTCTTGATATTCATCGTGAGTGCTCTAAATAAGTATAGTAATTTTGGTAATAGTGTCATTTTTATTGCATGTATGCGTCCAAAGAGCGACAGTCTATATGGGGTCCATTTCTGAAGGGTTGTTCTAGCATATCTAAAAATTGGGATGTAGTTTGCATTGTGTATAATTTTGCTCCCAAATATGGTATTGGGCCCTCTGTCCATGTGAGGTCAAAATTGATCTCTAGTATTTTCTGATATATGAACTTATATGAACACAGAATTGGGTAAGTTGTTCATATAAGTAGGGAAGTGAGGTAAATGGTTTGTTTATTGTGAAGAGTGTGTCATCTGCAAACATTGCCAGTTTGAATTCTGATGTGCCTACCTTGATTCCTGTTATTTAATGTAAGCTCTGATGTGTTGTGCCATCAGTTCTATGCAGAGGGCAAACAGAATTGGGAAGAGGGGACAGCCCTGTCGCATACCATTTAGAATCGGGAATTCCTCGGATGTGAAGCCAATGTTTTTTACTTTGGCTAAGGGATTAGAGTATAGGGCTTTGATTAAGTGTAAGAAGATGGGAGGTAAGTTAAATGTTTTTAGTACTTTATTCAGATATATCCATTCTATTTGGTCAAATGCTTTCTTGCCATCTAGTGCCAAGAAAGTTGATGGAATCATGTTGGTGTGGGTTATATGTAGTTATTGTAAGGTTCTTCTGATATTATATGTTGTCTGGCAGCCTGGTATGAAGCCACATTGATCTGGGTGGATAATTCGAGGTAAAATTGTTTATAGGCGTGTTGCTATTATTTTAGTGAGAAGTTTTAAGTCTATGTTGAAAAGTGAAATGGGGCGATAATTTTTACATTGAGTGGTGTCTTTGTTTGGTTTTGGTATTACTATAATGTTTGCTCTTAGCATATCTTGGGATAATTGTTCTTGTTGGGTAAGATGTGGAATAGAAGTCCAACACAAAATGATAAGTGAGCTGCAACGTACTGGTAAAAAAATATCAAAATCTTTATTGTTAATCCATAAAAATCACTTACGGTTCAGTACCGTTACAAAACATGGAGTCCCAAACAGGAAAGGAGCATGGTACTCATGAGGCGCCGCCTTACGCGTTTTGTGACACTATGTCACTTCCTCAGAGGCAAAGCACCACTCCCCCTTCCCTTCTTTAATTACACTGATAACGAGCCCGAAGTGAAGAGGCGGAGCCCCAATCACTACAAGTCAGACCAAGTTAGAAAGTACAACATATATAAGGTAAATACAGGAATAATAAAAACATAATTACCAAAATCAAGAAAAACAAGAAAAAGGGAAAAAAGGGAAAAAAGGAAGAAGAGATAGTATACAGAGGGGAAAAAAATAAAATAAAAATACATAAACAGTTCACAATATAGGAAAAAACTTAATTAACAAGCAACACTACATAGTGCTACTAATTATTCCAAATAATAAGGTAGGATTGTTCCTCTGTAGTTATTTGTGGGAGTTTGGCTTCTTGGAGATATTTGTCAGTATAGTCGGAAGGTCGAGTGTTGTGTGTGACTGTGTTTCCTTTGTATATATCAGCATAGAATTTGGAGAAACTTGTCAGTATATCAATTGGGTTGTGTATGAGGGAGTTATCTTGGCGTCTAAAGGGTAATAGTCTATTTTTTGTGAACTTCTCGTTAAGTCTGAGTCTGAGTGCTTTTCCTGCTGATTCAAATAAATGTTTGTTGAAATTTTCCCTTAAAGTGGATAGCTTGGGATGGGTTGGAAAGATATTCTCTCTCTGCTCCTCTGATTTGTTCTAGTAGCTTTCGTGTGTTATCTCCATGGAGATTTCTTATTCTGAAGTTTGTTGGATGATGTGTCCTCTAATCATTGTTTTGTGTGCTGCCCATAAAGTTGAAGAAGTGATGTCTGGTGTTGTATTAGTTTTGTATGATGTGTTCCTTCAGTTTTGTGTATATAATTTTGTCTAGAAGTAATGATTCATTGAATCTCCATTGGTAATGGTATGGTAGGGGTATCCTAGGAGGAGGTCTGCAGACACATATGCATGATCTGACCAAAGGATTGGATCTGCTTCTGTAAGAGAAGGAATCAATTGGAAGTTTATAAATATATAATCTATTTGTGTGTATATTTTATGTGGGTTAGAGTAGAAGGTATATTTCCTCATTTTGGGGTGTCTCCATGTGTCCCAAAGGTTAAATAAAGGAAGCGGTGCTTAGAGAGGTTTTGAAGAGGTGGGCGGTCTGGTCGAAGTTGAGGGAGCAGATCTATCGACTAGTGGTTCTAGTGTTGTATTAAAGTCTCCTGTTAATATTAGAATGCCAAGATGTAATTGGAGTAATCTTTTTTCTAGGGATTTATAGAATGTTGTTTGTCCCTTATTGGGGGTGTATACGTTTACTAGAGTGTAATGTTTTGAGTTTAGTAAACCTTGTAATATTAAATAATGTCCTTTTGGGTCCCTTTCACAGTTGGTTACTGAGAAGGGCAACCTTTTATGGATCAGGACTGCAACTCCTCCCTTTTTGACTCAGGTAGAGGAGAAATAGTGTGTCATAAAATGTGTCTCTTGAATAAAGACTATGTCGTTTTTTTCTTTCTCGTAGTATTTTATTGCCATACATCTTTTGACTGGTTCATTAAGACCCTTTGTGTTGTGGGACAATATTCTGAATGTGGTATTACTCTTAGGGGCATATTTATAAAAGAGCGAAAAGTAGCGAAATGTTTTCGCATTCGCTTTTCGCATGGGTTTTCGCCAAAAAGACAGTTAACGCTATTTATAAAGGTAGCGTTAACGAATGGCGAAACCGTTTCTGCGAGCTATCGCTAAAACCCTTTTCGCCTTACTTCGCAATGGTAATTTTAGCCAAAAGGCATAACGCGATTTATAAAAGAGCGAAAGGTGGTTTTTGCATTAAAAAGAGCGAAAGATTATCGCGACCCTGAAGGTGGTGAAAAGTCATTGTTTGAGCGAAAAGGCATTCTAATGGGTAATATGTCTTGAAAAAGCGAACGCGCATTAGAAGGGCGATCGCGCATTAGAATGTAATATGCCTTGGAAAAGCGACATTAGAAAGGTGATCACGCATTAGAATGTAATATGCCTTGGAAAAGCGAACGCGCATTAGAAAGGCGAACGCACATTAGAAAGGTGACCGCGCATTATAATGGAATATGCCTTGGAAAGGCGAACGCACATTAGAAAGGCGAACGCACATTAGAAAGGCGACCACGCATTATAATGGAATATGCCTTGGAAAAGCGATCGCGCATTAGAAAGGCGAATGTGCAGTGCAAAAGAAAGTTGTATTCCAGTTGAAAAATTCTAAGAAGATTGACTAAATAAGAAATGGCTGACTTCTTGGTAAATGTGAGGTGGCCATTTTCTAGTGGGCTTTTCTGGATTTCGCAATGCAGTCTTCTTAGATGCGTTAAGTTTTCGCTGCGATACTTTTCGCTCTTTATCGCACCCGTTCGCCTTTTTCAGCTGCGAAGTGTGTTTTTTTCGCTTTTTTATAAATAAGGCGAAACAAAGCCCCAAATGGCGCTATTTTCGCTGCGATGTGCAGCGCTAATTATTTGGCGAAAAAGACAATCCTTTATAAATATGCCCCATAGTGTGTGGTATCTTGGATGTGTAAATATCTGCTTCTGCCTTTTGTGAATCTGGTTGGCTTGCTTACCTTAATAACAATGGAGGAGGAGAGGAAAGCTGCTCTGATCCACAGAGTCGTGTGCACATTTTGTTGTTTCTCACAGGAGGAGAGATTTTGGCTGTTGTTGCTATAGATGACACAAAGTGTTATAAAATTGTAGCTATAACATATAAAACATTTAAACTTTAATAACAAAGTGAACAGTAATAATATGACTCTTTTCATAAGTATGGGTGGGGATGGTTCCCACAATAGTAGTGAAGTTACTTGGGAGTACAGATGTCCGAACTTCGCAAAATCCGGTCCGCTCAAGGATCCGCGAATTTTCGGAAAAATTCAAAAATCCGCGAGCGGACTCATTAAAATGAAAAAATCCTCGAAAATACGAGGATTCTTCCAAATTTTCGATAACGCGGTTCGTAATAGTTTGGAAGTTCGGAAGGCGGAAAACCAGAAAATCCATGATATCTGCTGTCCGCGAACAAGGTAAATCCGCCGCGGATCCGAACCCGGACTGGGCCATCACTACTTGGGAGGTATGCCTAGCTGAGCTAGGTGTGTGGTAAATTGTTGGAGTCATAGACTCATTATTCCACGGTGATGGGAAAGCTTAAGTATTTCCAGCAGATAAGGAGCTTAGGTAGGGGGAGGGGGGTAATGCAGATCAAGTTTTGGTAAGGAGGGGCGATTATTGTTTTTGAGCTAATTATTATAAGCTATTTTCTGTCTCTTTGTTCCAGGGATGATGAGAGATATGTTGAACGAGTTGGGTGAGTATAGATGGGTTACGATTGTCCTTTCTATATTTACTCAGGTCCATATTTGGATTCCATAATATAGTCTTATTCTTTTTTTTTTGATTGTTCTTGGGTTTCCTTTTGGAGCTGGTGTTATGGTAGAGATTATTTCAAGATACTGGATTTGGTAGGGATTTTTGGTGTTTAGGGTGGAGTATAGGGTATCCAGGTCGCGTCATGTCACCGGTTCTGTTGCTTTGCGTGTCGTGAGTTTGGGGCTTAGGAATCTTGTCATGTGACATAGATCACCTTTTCCCCCCATATTAGTATTTTTTAGTCCTTTATAGCTATTGATGGCTATAGATTTCCCCAAGGATTTTGTGGAGCTCTAGGATGATACGTCCATCTTGATCAGCGGTCAGGCTCGCCCCCGTCTTGAACAATTTTTTCCCTCTGTATACATAGAAAATCCAAGTACAGATAGCATAGAGTATAGTGGCAATAATAGTGTGTAAAATATGCAGGTGCACTTTGGTTAACTGAGGCTATGGTGCAGAAACAACTAAATAATATAAAATATAAACTATAGTGCATATAAAGTTTTTTTTAAAATAGTTAAAATAAAAAGTACCTGAGGCAGGGAGATTTTTGGTGTTTGGGTAATCAATAGTTTTCTGTTTGATGTTTGGTTTTCTATGGTGAATTTTTCGGGGAGATGTCTTCTATTCTTGTCCAGGGGTCTTTGGGGGGTTGTATCCTTTCATTTTGTGCCTCTTGGTCAGAGGATGGTGAGATTGGTAAGCCTAGATGTCTTAAAACATGGTGTCCATCTCTTGGGTCATCGATTGATGTGGTGCGGCCTTGATGTATCACTATTAGTTTAAAGGGGAATCCCCAGCGGTATCTAATCTTTGCATCCTATAGTTGGCGGAGTATAGGACTGAGGATTCTTCTTTTAGCCAGAGTTTGTAGAGCCAGATCTTGATACATTTGGATCTGGTTGTTGCCCACTTTTAGGTTCAGTAGTTCTGGCTGCTTGGAGTAACTGTTCTTTCACTGAATAGAAGTGCATGCGTACTATGAGATCCCTTGGAGGATCATTTGGCTGGTCACGGTGGGCCCAAAGTGCACGGTGGGCCCTGTCCATTAAGGAAATGATCCTCTGGTAGGTCTGGTAGATTAGATTAGTGAATAGAGCAACAGGGCAATGTTGGATGTCTTTAATGTCTTCCGGGAGCCCTCTAATTCAGAGATTATTTTTCCTGGATCAGTTCTCAATATCCTCCTGTTGATTTTGGAGAAATGAGAATTGGGTCCGCAATTCCCTTATGTCCACTTACACTTGTGCGCAATAGCGCATCGTTTCACTGTGGGAGGCCTCTAGCATCGCGCATCGCGACCCAGTCTCCTAGTACACTAACCTCCTATTTAATGCCCAGTATGGTTTTTCTGTGTGCATCCATGATCAGTCTTTCTAGATTGGAGTATAGGGTATCCAGGTCGCATCATGTCACCGGTTCTGTTGCTTTGCGTGTTGCGAGTTTGGGGCTTAGGAATCTTGTCGTGTGACATAGATCACATTTTTTCCCTATATTAGTATTGTTAAGCCCTTTATAGCTATTGATGGCTATAGATTTCCCCAAGGATTTTGTGGAGCTCTAGGATGATACGTCCATCTTGATCAGCGGTCAGGCTCGTCTTGAACAATTTTTTCCCTCTGTATACACTATAGAAAATCCAAGTACAGATAGCACAAAGTATAGTGGCAATAATAGTGTGTAAAATATGCATATGCACTTTGGTTAACTGAGGCTATGGTGCAGAAACAACTAAATAAGGTAAAATATAAACTATAGCGCATATAAAGTTTTTTTAAAAACAGTTAAAATAAAAAGTGCCCGAGGCAGGGAGGTAGGTTTGGTGCTATTTACCTCCCAATATCATTTTTATGAGGAGCAGCAGGACGAAGAAAACTGCTTCTGCCAGTCTTCCTGTATGCTTCAGCACTATCTTTAATATAGAATGGCCCAGGGCCATAACCTGGCAGATAAAACTGTATGTGCTGTAGCTCCACAACAAAACAATATTGGGAGGTGGGAATAATTAATCCTATCTTCTTGCCCCAGGTGCTTTTCATTTTTAAAAAGTAAATTTTTACAGTATAGTTGGCCTTTAATATCAATGAATCCCCATGACCAGATAAAATACATAATCGGGTCCTTAGGGAGCGAAGTTCACTTTTTTCTAGGCCATTGTTTCTTATTTTTGCAGATTCCCTCATGTCTAGAAGTGTGCCTCTGGATTGGAAAAAAGCTTATGTAATTTCAATATTCAAAAAGGGTAGTCGTTCACAGCCTGGTAATTACAAGCCTGTAAGTTTAACTTCAGTGGTGGGGAAGATACTGGAAAGTTTGATACGGGAGCATTTTCTAGAGTATTTTTCAATCAACATGGATTTAGAAGGAATAGGTCTTGTCAGTTTAACTTACTTGGCTTTTATGAGGAAGTGAGTAGGAATTTAGACTCTGGCATAGCAGTAGATGTAGTATACTTTTGCTAAGGCTTTTGATACAGTCCCCCATAGGTCTGTTGGGCTGGGGTGGCACAATTGTACATGGATAGAAAATTTGTTAATGAATAGGATGCAGAGAGTAGTTGTTAATGGCGCTTCAGCATTATCGACTTAAGTGCTAAGTGGGGTGCCACAGGGCTCTGTGTTGGGGCCACTTCTATTTAATCTGTTTATTAATGATTTGGAAGGGGTATTTTAAACAAGGTCTCTTTGTTTGCTGACGACACAAAACATTGTTGACCATTAAAAACTTCAGAGGATGTGCAATGGTTGCAGGTGGATCTAGATAGATTGGCACATTGGACTGCTAAGAGGCAGGTGGGATTCAATGTTGATAAATGTAAGGTGATGCATTTTGGACTTTAAAATCCTTGTGCTAATTATACTATAAATTTTTCTGTGTTAAGTGAATCCCTGTTGGAAAAGGATCTTGGGGTTTTGCTGCATAACAAACTTAAAGGTAGCAAGCAAAGCCAGGCAGCAACAGCTAGAGCCAGCAAGATATTATCTTGTATAAAACCGTATGGATTCAAGAGAGAAAAATGTTATTCTCCCCTTTTACAAAGCATTGGTAAGGCCTCAGTTGGAATATCCAGTGCAATTTTGGAATCCTGTGTACAAAAAGGACATCTTTGAAATGGAAAGGGTTCAGAGAAGGGCAACTAAATTAATAAGGGGATTGGGGGAGCTTGAATATGAAGATAGATTGGATAAGTTACAATTAAGTTCAATAGAGAAAAGGCGCTTGCGTTGGGATATGATTAATGTGTATAAATACATAAACGAGCCATACAATAAACTATCTGGTTCATTGTTCATCAAAAGACCATGTCAGAGGACACACGGACATCCCTTAAGACTTAAAGAAAATAAGTTTAGTCTTCTAGTTCAGAAAGGGTTTTTCACTTCTGGATCAACAGTTAAGCAGGAAATGTGGGTATTGCTGAGTAGGTTGGACTGGATGGACATATGTCTTTATTTAACCTCAATACTATACTATACTATACTATACTATACTATACTATATATATATATATATTATATATATATATATATATACAGGAGTGATTGTTCCATATATTCTTTATACAGAAAGAGTGTTCAATGTGTTCATACATGGTCCAATGTTATCGTCTCCCTCTACTGTAAAAAGTGTGAAAGACACTAATGGCAATGTAGCACAAATGTACCTTGTGGTACACTTATTGTGTTTTTTTTGGGTGAGGTTGTTGTGTGTCCTGTGGGAATGGGCACCAGGCATTGTTTCTATTGGCTCCTGAGAGCTAAATCCAGCATTGCTTGCATAACTGAAAATTCTCAACACACATAAGGGCTCATTTACCCAGAGCCGCTATCGCTCTGGGTAAATGGTCCTTTCACGATTTAATATCGTGTTTGCGAATGTGGGTAAATCCCGGTAAGGGATTTACCCACTGCGGGATTTTAATGCCAGCTATTTGCTGGCATTAAATTTCTGCACTAAAACTAGCACAAACGCAATATTAAATCGCGAGCGTCGAATACTAGGGTGATTTTTGCGTAACCCGTGCATCCAACGCTAATATGGAGCTAAAGTTGCAATAACTGGTAGCGAACTGGTTAGCACGACTTTAACTCCATATATTTGACCAGCAAGTCTGGCTAAATGAGGCCCATAGTTTTGTTCTACCAGCAGTTCCATGGAACAAGTGAAATTCCAAAAGTCCAATTCAAACTCAATTGAAACTGAACTATCACTGTTTCAACTGTGATTTTCATATTTTCAACCACATTTTTCAACTTTTCTATTGCATTTTCAACTCTCTACGTGATTTTAAACTTCTGACCTTGATTTTTGAATTTTCAATTGTAATTTTTGATTATTTTTCAACTTTTTCAAAATTCTGAACATTCTACCAGGTCCATGGATATTGAAAACTGACAGCTCCGTATTGAAAGCTGGGGGCTGTTGTGCCACTAGCAGGACATTTCTTCCTAGAATATTGCCAATATATCTATGAAAAAACGTATCAGAATTTCTATTTGGGATCAAAATTTTAATTTTCTCAAAGGTGTTATTTGAATTAAGATTGTACCTAAAGATGGTCTGCTAAGGCTGAAAGTACACTGATATTTAGTTTTATAGGTATATAGTATAGAAAACACTGAGGTTGTATAATAACTGTTTCTCCATGTCCTCTATACAGCTGTTCCTATCTGTGAAAATCATAATCCTATGCAAAATCTAAAGCAAAATCTAAATTACAGGCAGTAAGACACAGGCACTAAATATAAAACTGTAAACAGAAGTGAGAGGCTCCCTCCTTGAGCTGGGATCTCTCTACTGACGCATGAAATTTGAAAATTAACTGTAACTTTTGGCCAGTGAACAGACATTTTGCAGACAGAAAAACTACTAAAAAAGTATATCTGTTGTATTCAATTAGATCAACTGGACTTGAAGTTTAGTTCTTGAAGGCGTTTCACTAGTCATCCGACTGGCTTTTCCTCATTCATAAGGAGAAGCCATTCTGAAACAGAAAGCCAGTTGGATACTAGCGAAACGTCTTCAAGACTAAACTTCAAGTACAGTTGATCTAATTGAATACAACAGATATACCATGACCAGGATAATGAGAACCTTCACAAGCATACTAAAAAAGTAAAAAACAATAAAGGAAAACATCCTTGGCCATTGTTCTATCAAGCCCTTTTTGCTGGGTACTCCCCATCAGATATTTCTGCTAACCGATAGTGACGTGTATCATAATCCTTAGTAGTATCTCCCGCACTCCTTCCCTTAAAGGTAGGTAGAATTGTTGCCGATGCCGATAGGTCACCACTTCCAATGTAGGTAAAAGAATTTTGAATGATCTCACACCTTTAAATGTGAACAAACTTTTATTGAACCATCAACACAAAACATGCGTGTTGTGTTGATGGTTCAATAAAAGTTTGTTCACATTTACAAGATGTGCGATCCTTCAAAATTCTTTTACCTTTATTGGATATTATTAACCCTTTAGGGGTAAGGGTTGGAAGAGTCTGCACCCGTGGCTCGTTGATGTGCTAAGGACTGTGTTTCTTACAAGCACCACTGCCAATGGTATCTTATACACAAGCATGGTACAAAGTCCACCGCGCACACCGGTCTTTCCATTTTTTAAAACCATTTTCTTTCTATGTCTTAGTCTATGTCTACCAATGCGTACAGTTCCAGCTCCCACAGTGCATTATTCTTTATGGAAGTTCAAGGTTCATTATTAGTTTGCAACTGATTTAAAACGTTATCATAAAATAAAGGAGAGTGAGGGTGGAGAGTTCAAAGCACCTGAAGTATGAAAGAAGCATTAGGAGGTATAATTATTTTCCAGTCCTAGAAGGTCATATGCTTTCCCCAAGTGGTTCACATTTTATTAACGGCTTACGGTTTCTGGTTAATGAATAACGTTCTTTTTTAATATAACGTTTATATTGGAATACAATGTGGTGATGAGGAGTGTTTTTTAACCAGGTGGCTGCAAGAGTGATTCATATTGCCGTCAATATATATTAGCTCACTCAGCTGGGTTTTAACTTGTTTGGAATTTTGCCTAGAATTAGTGTACTGGGGTCCCTTATTTCTTTACAGAAGTTTTAAAAACCCTTAACCAAAAACTATTTATATCTGACACTGGATGGGTTTAATGCACAAGAGCAATTTAACTAAAAAAATCTTTGCCCCAGAAATGATGTACTCAATACATTATTATGCTTCTTTTACCTATGTGACTTTGCACATGTTAAGTTTCTTCTGTGTGGGTGCGGGTATCCATAGGAAGTATTACAAAATCCCTTATACTTTAAAGGGTGTCTCCACTGATAAAAGTCACTTGGGTTGTAAGGTTAGATATGTGTAAGGTGGATATGTACCTGCAGTATCCTGTGTCTTTGAGCAGTAGTTTAGACTCATATTCCCAGCATCCCCTATAAATCAATCTAAGATCACTTTTTGAAAACCACTCCTCACAGTTAGACACAAAAAAATCTTTATTAAAAACAACACAAGTTCCCCCTGCCTTTGTTACAGTATTGTGGGAAGAGGGTTTTAACTTTTCCTCCCTTGTCTCTCTCTGCCTGATCAGCTGTAAAAATTAACTTAGAGAGTCAGGGAGGAAATGATTTCTTACAGCAGCCAAGTGGGTGTGTCTGCTACCATGATGATGCACATTGAGTGACAGCACTCCCAGCACAGGGGAAGACACCCCCCCAGGATCCTGCACAACTTTCCCATGCTGCTGCAACCAAACGAAGGGGAATTCTGGGGGAAAAAAGGTAGGGGGAGGGTTGGGGGATGGTGTACTTTAAAATAAACCCCCAAAAAATGCTTTTTCCTCAGTGGAGATACCCTTTAATAGATATAATTATAATAACCAGATGTGTAGTACAGATTAGATAAGGGTATTAGTGTATATATGGCTTAATACAGTAGTGCAAACTGTTCATCAAACCAGTATTAATTAAAGGGCAACTATAGTGAAAAAAAAACTTTGTTTGTATACAATGTATAGATCACTTAGTATAAGCTGCCTTACTTTCATGTTTCTGTGTGGCTTCGTTTCTTCACACTGGCAGAAGTTTGTACCAAGCTGTGTAGTCCCCCTCCCCTTTCTGTTTACTCCCCCTCAAGCAGTGACGGGCTGTATACAGAGTCCGAGCATTGTCAGTTGAAAGGACTTTAAATGAAGTGCTGACATCCTGTTGACCCCTCCCTTCCAGAGCTAGACTGCAAGCAATCAAATAAAGTAGCAATATGCTGAAGGGAGGGGCAGAGGGGGAGAGAGGAGGACAAGTGGTGCTGAGATTCTTTACAAGTAAGTTACTGAACTCTGCCTGTTCTCTAACTTTGCTAATTGTTATTTACTTTTTACCTAAAGTTCATATCTCTCCCCCTGCTTAGCTGAGATCATAATCACTGAAGAGAGAGTCAGTGTAACAGCAGCTTGTAGTGAGACCTTCACAAACACAGTGACACTGCTTGTTGTCCTGTTACATTTCAGTTGCTTTAGTCTATATATTTCATAGATTGCACTGTGTGTCTTGTTTGGTATATAGTCTGTATTACTGTATATATATACTGTTAGTAGTGTTCCATTTGAGTCACTGGTTTTGTATGTATATAAGATTTTTTTTGGGGGGGCCGGGTGTTTTTTATTAGTGTGTTATGCTCATATTGCTGGGTTAATGGTTTATTGATTGTGTTTAGCACTACAGCATTTGACTATATGTTGCACATGGTACATATAGTGTGGGTGAGAGAGTGTGTGACAGTACTGCATGGGAGCTTTGGATTGTGTGGGTGTGTGCCTTTGAGTGACAGATGAGGTGTAGCAGCTCCTACAAATCACAGCATATTCAAAGGCTTATATCTCGGGGACTATGTAGAATTTAAAGAAACTAAAGGTACCCTGGTGGATGGGATGACTTATAGGATACATTAGAAGAAATTAAAAAAAAACAATTTTCTCACTATAATTGCCCTTTAAGGTATTTCAATGTGTGCTTTAGAAAATTATATTCTCTTTATAATGTATGAAGTCATTATAGTCCCCCATAGATTCCCTGTCATATATCGAGGCACCACTATAGTGTGAGTTTCTTAAAACTCTCTTAACTCTTAAATGGAAAATTCTTAAGTAGCCCAAAAGATAAAAAAAAGAACAAAACTTCCTGCTAAAAGCTGCTATTTATTGCCATGGTTTTGTCTCCTTCCCCCACTATTAGACGGCCCACGTTTTTAGGAATTTAGCATATGTATCATTTAACAAGGCTGTGTGCTATTCCATGTTCTTAACATCCCAGATTCTATTCATTCTGTCTCAAATGGGGGAGCCCATGGCATCCAATATGAGGCAATTGGATGCCACAAGAAAAAGGCTGGAGAGGCACCTGCTCAAACCAAAAATAACAGTTATAGGAGATTCTTGAAGGACTTACTTTGGGGTAAGTGGTACTTGATAGGCCAATAATCACTTAATTAACTTTTTAAAGGGAAACCAAATAGTACCAGAGGGAGAGAGCCCTCCCTGGACCATTTTTGCACAGACAGGCACCAAAGTGAAGGACAACAGCTCAATGAAATGAACGGACGTCCAGAGCCGCAATTATACATATTAGAAAAAGGGAACAATCATTGGACATTCCCAAATATGTGATAAAGAGATTCTCTTCAATCACATCCCCTTCACCATCTGTCTGAAACAAAGGGATAAAGGGAGTGTAGTCTGACTGGTGTGTAATACCAATGGTGGGTAGACTATTATATATATAGAATCCTGAAGACGGTCTTTAGAGGCCTATATCCCATTGATTGTGATTTCTTCTATTAAACTATATAATATATTGTTTTCCTTTAAATGTTAACTTTTAATATGCTTTGCTACAATATCAAGATTTTCTTTCTTAACACACAACATTTCTAGACTTTGTATGGCTTAAAGCTCATAAAAATCTAAAGAAATAAAACTATTATGTGGTGGCTGAGCTTTATAACAAATTGGAATTTTGTAGACCAGTTCATTAATTTATCCCAAATGAAGAGCAGGCTATAATAAAGCAATACATCAATGATATACAATGTAAGCAGTTTGCATTGGATGTGCATTCATATTCTATTCACATGTATTAGTGCAGGAGGCATCTTCATACCTCAGTCATGTTCCCAGCCTGTTTTACTTCAAAAACGACAGGTGTACTAGGTGGTACTTTGTGCGTATCTCATTGCAAACCCAAATGGAGTCTGTGTAGATGATTCCTGTTCAGCAATTGGTACATGCCTTTTTAAAACGAATTCTTAGTAAATTCCCTAATCTACAGGGATAAATTAACACTACGAGTATTATGATTAACGTTACAACTTAAAATGTTGCTGAGAATATTATTTCTTAAAAACAACCTTTTTTATGTGTTATTTTCTTATACACATGCACAAATATTAACCATATTAACATTTCCTCTGTTACACAATTATTTTCCTGACATGTCACTATTAATATTTACATGTTTCACTTTGGTATATATGGTCTTGTTAATTAGCTGGTAAATATGTCACTATTTTAACTTAAGTATTTTTAATAGTTATATTTTCTTTTAGTTCAATTCACTATTTTCTAAACATTCCTATTTACAGAATTTGTTATTGTTTTTGGAATATGTAATCATAATACAAAGGTTTTAACAGCATAATTTTATTTCCAATGGCTAAACCTTTTTTTTTTTTTTTACAAGCAAAGCAAATTTTTGTCTGCTCTGTCTCAGTAAACACAGAGAGACCAATAACATAGTGAGGACTAAGTTATGACATTCACTTGACATTTGGAGAGTCAATTTCATGCTGTATTCTTTCCATTGATAAATGTATGTGGTCTGTGACACTGACTACTTTGTCCTTCATACTTTGAGTGAGTCATTTTGAAACAGGTCATTGAAGCAGGAAGGAATTGAGTCATGATTCACAATATTATAACAGGATTTACCAAAGTCTGCATTCATATCTATTTCCTTAGTTTACACTCAAGAATATTACTAGTTGTGGCACATGCCTTAGTTTTAACAATATTTAAGGAAAAATCATTAAAAATAGTGCACGTTTTTTTTCTGGATGGCAAATATTTGTTTTTGAAGGCCAATTAATGAAAAGGTTAACATACATAATATTCACATATTATATATACCGGATATACTGGAGTATAAGCCGAGGTTTTCAGGTTTTAAAAATAGTCTGAAAAACGAACCTTGGCTTATACTTGGGTCAAGCCCTTACCTTGTGACCGCAAGTCCAGAGCAATCAGGAGAGCCGGTAGAGGAAGCAACACTGGCATGGAACAGCAAGGAAGGAGCTGGTTAGATGTGTGTTAGAGATACCAGCAGTTTTAGTAGAAGGGGGGCAGGAGAATTGTTATTTATGGTAATGTAAGCTTACTTTATTGAACCTTGCCACTCCACATGTTTAGAAACTACAGCTCCCAGCAAACAAAGCATGCTGGGAGTTGTAGTTTCCAAACATCCAAGTACCAAGGATTTGGGGGTTAATGTATGGGATTACTGTCTATTTAAAGGGCAACTAATACATCAAAACAATGCAGAATCGGAAGGAAGATAGTATCTATTGTTGAAAAGATTGCCTTCTGATTCTGTATTGTTTTGAGGCTTTAGTTGCCCTTTAAATGGTTAGCAGAATTCCCATACAGTAAAAGCCATACTGGATTTGGCTATTACCGTATGGGACTACTTTATGGGAATTCTGCTGCATTTAAAGGGCAACTAAAGCCTCAAAACAATACAGACTCAGAAGGCAGCAGTGGTGATAATTTCTACTCTCAACTTATATATCAGTTTTTACTAATTTTTCAGGTAAAAATAGGTTCCTTGACTTATATTCGGATCGACTTTTATTTGAGCAAAGCCCAAAAAATTGCATTATGTTGAAAATGATTTGCTTGGTTAAAGGAGAATTATGTTCATACAATAGCTGACAATAGCTCCTTTCTACTAGGAACTTCTATAATCTGTGAAAGAAAATGCTCATATAGAAAATGAAAAGGTTATCTTCACTGGGGAAAATGCGTTTTGGGTTTTTAGTTTAATTGAAGAATGAGAGGTAAAGGAGCTATGTCTTACACCAGTTCTTCAATCAAACCAGCAGGAGCCAAGAACAAAGTTTCAGAACTTACCCAGTATTGCGCTCCTCGGCTTTTCTTCTGACAGGTCCCAATGGAGTTTGTACTGTATGCACATGGGCAGAAAAATAGCAGATAATTGAATCAGGGTAATTCAAATCCCCATAAATATAACATACCCCATACCTGTAGCCCCATACATACAGCCTATGCCAACTGCATATGAAGGGGATTTTCCCCCTCCTCACTGGCATTTGGTGGTTTATAACAGACCCCCATAATTAATTAACCCACCTTCTTTTTTCTTGTACACAGCTCCACCCATATTTTTTCCACCTTATTGTTTATTGTCCCATCTATTCCATCTTTTAGATTTGGCATCAATTCTTGTTTAACATACCCCACTCCATTCATAACTCTGTCATGTCTAAATAAGGAGTATCCTTTCATATTTACTGCCCAGTCATGTAAATCATTTAGCCATGTTTGTGCTATACCGTTCAAGTCTTTTAATGCTTTTAACTCTAATTACCCAGTTTTTCCAACAAGAGTTCTTTTGTAAATATATATTTTAGATTATCATTTAATTTACTAACCCCCCACACTTTGACGTAACTTTGCCTCCCTATCCTTTATGGTTCCCCTCCATTATATTATTAGCCATTCTCCTATACCTAGTTAAAATCTCCTCCAACCCTCTAGTCATCTCCCCCCCAAAACAGCTGCAACATCATCATTGAGTTATCTAAAAACCTAAACCCCATCTCCACACACCAAGCACTTCGTTATGCATTAATACTCCTAAGCTTCTGTTGCCTCCCTAGCATAGCACATGGCTGTTGTAGTATTTCTGAAAATACTACCCTGGAGGTCCTTACTTTTAACTTGGCACCTAACTCTCAGAAGTCATTTTTAAGAACCTCACCTCCTTTACATTGGCACCAATAGAAACTAAGACCGCTGGGTCACTCTCAGCCCCACCCAATAATCGTTCTACAGAATCTTTACGCTGAACCCTAACCCCAGGCAGGCAAAACACTGTTCGGCATGTAGGGTCTTGATGGCAGATTACCCTATCCACCTTTGTAATAATGGAGTCCCCAATCACTACTGTACCTGCCTAACCTTCCTGGCCCAAAGTTCTCCCTCCCTTCTATTAGAGATGGTGGCTCCCAGAACGCTCAAGGTATTGGCCCTCTTTTTATTGAAATTAAAATAAGGTAAACATAAAGTGGGAATACAACAACAATATATTTCAGTACAATAGATTAAAAAAATTAGTGATTAATTATTCAGTGTGATAACACATCATTAGAGAACAAAATAAGACTTAGGGGCATTACTTATAAACGAGCGGTAACTTTTCGCGGCCATTTTCACAAAAATTGCTAATAACGTGATTTACAAATAGGCGAAACAGTGAAAAGTTAACGCCTCATTAACTTTGCATCAGTTACCGCTTGCTTCTATTTATAAAGCGGTGGTAACTGATGCACCGCGTTAATCTCGTCCGTTTCACTTCGCAACCTTGAGGGTGGCGAAAACAGACGAGATTACAGGGGGCAGGGAGGGGATGCCGGGAAAGGGTCGCCGCATTCCTCAGAGGGGCACGGTGGGGTGGTACGCACTTGTGCCTTTTGGGGCTTAAGGGGTCCCACAGCTCGACCCGGGACCCCCCTTCCTTACGCTGAGGCCGCCAACCCCCGAGAGGTACCCCTGCGGCCAGGGAGGGGGGTCCCGGCTCGAGCTGCGGGACCCCTTAAGCCCCAAAAGGCACTTTTCAGTGCTCCGCTGAAGGGTCCCTCCACCCCCCCAGCAGGCCCTTCCCTCCCCCTCCCAGCGAGAGTACGGGGCGGGGAGCTGGGAGGGGCTGCTGGGAAGGGGTCGCAGCGGGTGGTCACATCTGCCGGGAGGCGAGGGCAGGGTGGTACAACCCAGCCGGGCCCCTCTGAGGAATGCAACCACACGCAGCGACCTTTCCCTGCATCCCCTCCCAGCCCCCTGCTCCGGGATTCACAGCGGTATTGTACTTAGCGCATCACACTAAGTGCAGTATCGGCACGAAGATAGTTAAAATTACCGCGGCACATTGCGGCCGCGAAACATTTTCGACGCAATGCTACTCGCTATTATAAATATGGCGTTAGCGGTATTTTTTATGCAGTGATGTGTAATTTTACGCCACTGTTATCGGCCGTTTATAAATATGGCTCTTAATATTCAATTATGTGGTGGGGGTATTTGTGTGCTTCTGGTATAAGAAAAAAGGTCAAGGGTTTTGGAAAGATGGCACAGTTATAGAAATATTGAGAAACATAAATGAACGGGGGCCTCAGTCAGTACTTTGATGAAGTTGGAGGGAAGTGAGAACATCAGTCAATCACCTTTTGTATTCAAATAATTAAAAAGGGTTATCCTGCATCCATAGATAAGTCTCATGGTGAACACACTTTTGTGAACTTATGAAGTTTATTGTATCAATTTATCAGCTATTTTATGAAGGAGATCTGTTTCCAGAACTTAGCGATGAGGTGTTTCGTGGCTGTTAGGATGTGTGCAGACAATAATGAAAAGGTGTTATTCAGTTGTGGGACATGAAGGCCCAATATCCAGTGTATAGGGTCTTGTGTTTCGGTGATAGTAAATATCATAACATGTAATAATTGAACAAACTCCCAAAGGGGTATAATCATTGGGCATTGCCAATATATATGTAATAGAGTACCTTTATCACCACACTCTCTCCAACATCTATCAGAAGATGCCTCTCTAGGGTGTAATACCACCTGAATATTAGCTTATAAGCATTTTCTTTATATAAGGTGCATATTGAAGAGTGTGCAGCTCTCTCCCAAATGTCAGACCATTCCTCATGGTCAAGCATTCTACTTTCACAGTCTAGCATATATAAATGTCTTGGCAGGGAGTCGATAGGGTCAGAATCCAGTAAGGAATATATCAGAGAGATTAGGTGTTTTTGTGTGGGGCCTCTATGGCAAAGCTGTGGGGGATAATGTGGAAAGAAAAGGTCAAATCTATAGATATATGAAGAGTAAATTTGGTTGCATTTTTTAAAACCTCATTAAATCTGGAAAGTATTTGGGTCTTCTGGTAATTGGATCTAAAATATGGTAAATTGTATCCAATCTGGTGTTGTCCATTGCCAGATGGAAGGTAAGGGTTCCCTGTTAGAGGATTTGATGGATTTGATAAAAGGTTGTATTTTTTGGTACATTCATTCCATATTGACAGTGTGTTCAGTCATGAGTGCAGCTAAGTAAATTGGGCTTATGCAATCTTGTTCTAATTTTGTTCATCTTGTGTGGGGTGAGAAGGGGAACTAGTGGATTGCCTGGCCTAAATGAGCATACTCATACTAATATGTAAAATAAGGTACCACTGTAATTGTTTTGTCGTAAGTAATTTTTGCGACACCCTCTGTGTCCCGTTTTTCTAGATATATTAAACAAGGAGATTAAGAGTAGTCCTGGGTAGATGAATTTGAAGTGTTTCAAAGAGGTATAACTATTTTGGTAAAAGTGTAATTTTAATTGAGGCAATCTTACTCAACCATGAAAGTATCATGTTTGTGAAGGATCTCATTCACATGTACAATGCTGTTTTGACACCTTACTCTGGGTGTTCCTATAACACCTCTTAGCCACTATGCAATCACGCCCTTAACACCAGACTGTGATATGCTAATTGGGATTTTCCAGGGTACATAATTGCCACAGATTCTTGTACAAGTCATTCTGAATTGAGAAAGCCAGTTGGATGACTAGCGAAATGTCTTCAAGAACTAAACTTCAAGTCCAGTTGATCTAATTGAATACAACAGATACATGAAAGTGTCAGTTTTTTTTGCCCAGCTATTTAAGGGATGACGTTTTCCAGGAGTATGGGAAATAAAGATGTAGAAGTTTTAATTTGTGAGGGGGTAAGTGCTTTGTTTTTGTCTGGTTAATTAAGTAGCCAGACCAGTGACCATATTCAGATAGTGTTTTATGTAAATTAGGATGTGAAATAAGAGGATTAGTGACGGTTAACAAAATGAGATATGATTCCCCACCGATTTGGACATTGGAGATGTCCTGATAAGATCTAATATAGCATGCAAGGGGTTCAATACAAAGGATGTATAACAATGGGGAAAGAGGACAGCCCTCTCGTGTCCCATTGGAGATTGTAAAGGCTAGTAAGGAGGACTGAGAAAATTTGACCGTGGTTTGGGGATGGTATGGTGTGTAAAGGGCCACATAGAAGGCCTCTGGGATCATGCCTTACATGCTACTTATGAGCGGTCCTCCTCTTCTTCTTCACCTGAGATGGCAAATCTGTTGGAATCGACTGACTGGGATGAAGTGACCCTACCCTAATAAACTAGCCATTTGGTATGTTTGTCTCATATTGATTTCCTTTTCAATAAAGAAAGAATCACTTCTAGTCATCCAATTCAAATGTAAATATGGATTATTAATGGATCAAACATTAACCTTTACATGGGCTGATATCCAGATATCCCCTCTGATCCCTTGGTATTTTAGGAGTTATGTTGATGTATGACCTGCTTAAGCCTTGTCATTTCTAGATAACTATTTTTGAATTTTTGTTGCCTTCTAAATATTAGGAAGGATAGTCAACTTCTGAAAGAATCAAATAAAAATACCCTAACAACATCTGTCAAAATAATGAATCAAATGAATAAAATTGTATCTGACATTTTAATCTCCTTGGGACTGGATATATCATGACAAATGATGGATGTTCTATAAAAAAAAAGCAAGAAAGGAACCTTATATCTAACATTGTAACACTCACTTTTTGTATCATTCTTTATATCCTTTTAGAAGGTACTGAGAGACTTGTTGATCTGTTGGCATACATCTCACCTTTGTTCCATACTTTGGGTTCTGTTTATTATGCATGCTTTGTTATTGGCTGATTTCTTTGTAGTTATAATTTTGCATTTTGAAAAACCTAACCTTCATCTGGATAAAAATGTTGCTATTTCAAACTTTAAAAAATGTATGTTAAAACAAAAGTTCTATAGTGATTTTAAATGTATTAAAAGAAAATATGAAAAAGCTATAAACACTTAAACAGAAAAAACAAGATAAACAGAATTTTTTTTCTGATAGATGGTAAGAACACTGAGGAATCTAGTTTTTTATGTTAAAATGGCTACCCACTTTCCCTTAAAATAGATCTTAATCTGGATCCTTAGCAGGTATTGGGCCTCATTACCTAGCTTCGCAAATTTTCCCTGGGCAAAAGTGGCACCCGGTATATAATACTGGATTTTCGCCTGGGGTTAAGTACCAAAAGGAATTTAACCCAGCACCACCTTAAGACTAGCCATTAGCTGGTCTTAAATTATGGAGTTTAAAGTAGTGCAAAACCTTTATTAAATACTGCAAAACTCGTGCAGCTAGTGCAATTATGGAGTTAAACTTGCAAAAACCTTTATAATATTGGTTAGCACGAGTTTAACCCCTTTTTAGCACAGCACACCTGGGTAAATGAGGCCCATCGTGCTCTGATATAGAGCAAATATCCCTGTGTTTTGGTTATTGACATATTCTGTACTGACTGAAAGAGATGCATGGAATTCAACCATGGACATGGATTAGGGGAGTTATGCAAAATGTGTAATCAACCTATAACACTCCAACACCCATGATTACCAGCACCTCTTGCTCTTAACTAGAGGATGATATATGACCAGCAGCCAGGTAAAGTTGAAAAACTGTTTGAGGATTTAGTTTAGAAATAGGGGAGATAAATAGGTGGAACAGTGACAGACCAATTAGTGTGCCATCCTGTGGCTTCCAGCTGTTACTGAAATGCAATGCCAGCATCCCTTGATAGTTTAAATGCCAAAAAATCATTGGCATTGTAATTTGTGAACAGCTAGACTAACAGATCTCTGTGCCTCTGAGGGAGGCTGAGGGATGCCTTGAAAACTTTTTTTTGACTATACTTCCCAGCATTATAAGGCTGTAGGGGACGCCCAGAGCTGTTAATGAACAGTTGGTGCACAGCAGGTTGGTCTAGGAGTAGATCTGCAATCTCTAGCTTCAATTCTCAGTATCCCTTGACAGCTTTGGCTTGACCATCACAACATAGAATTTTACAGCAACAATGAAAAGTTCCTGGACATGGTGTTCTTCACCTAGTGATGGACAGTTTACATGCAGATAATTTTGTTTATAAAATAAATAAAATAATTATGTATTGGCTGAACTATAATTAGGACATGGAAAACCCTTGAGAGCCTTCATAATCTGTGGGAATTTAGTTAGCAACATATGTCTTCTTTATTGCTTTTATTCTCTTTTTTTTTTTTTTTGCAGATAGCCAACACTTTAATTTATACATTGTACTGACATGATGTATTAATGTTTAATAATATAATTCAATACATAGAATTCAATAAGCAAGCATCATTTTCCATTTTCAATCCCACAAGGAAATCATTTTTCTCTAAAGATTATTATTCTTAATACACTGTATAAATTATTAACAGTAAAACATTAAAGGAAATTTTATATGAAAGTATATGTTTGTTGTTCTGTAATGCAGATTATGTACACAGATAATACTCAGTTCTTAATAGTTCTAACAAAAAGCTATATTTTATTATTCATGTAGATTATTTTATTAATGGTTTACTGAAAACCAACATTCCATCGGATGTGTTATTGGCTGCATGTGCTAAAATATATTATCTGTGCAGACACAAAATCAAATTTTGTGTGCTTTATCGCTTATTACACATATTTAACCAGAATTTTGTTTGGGCTCTATTTTTACCTGTGTGCACAGGCCTGCTGAGCTGTGAGCACACACAAGCTTAAAAGCAAACACTTCTGAAAACTCACGTATGGTTTTAATAGCATTCTTGACTTGTCATACCTGGCAAGAACCCCAAAAATTGCATACTCAACCATTTCTGAATCACTAGATAAATAGAGTATGCCATTTTGTGCAGAAGATTGGTAAATATGCCTGCTTTTTTTTTTAACCTTTTTGATATCTAACATTCTAACTGGTTCTCTTTTCACAGCATGCTCATTTTTCTGGCAACTACTAAGGATGTGGCCCCACTTGAGAGCACAGGAGTACACACAATCGTAGTGATGTGTGATCGCATGCGCTTTCATGTGCGTTCCCTGCGCATCTGCTATTGAGCACAATCGGAGCACATACGATACGCACCAAAAATGGTGATCGCACACAGAAGCGCAGTGCATGTAGTGGGGCCAGTCCCATAGGATTCTACATGCCCTGTACTACCACTATCACAATTACATGCAAAAGTGCTAATGGGGCCTAGCCCTATTAAACAGCACTGCCACCCTTAAGACAACTGATTCCAATAAAAGAAAGAAAGTACTGCTGCATAGGAGGGGTTAAGGGAGGCTTTTTAAATAAAAGTTTTAATGTGCATGTAGTTAAAGGAGGAAGGGAAAATACCAGATGTCAAGGAGACACTGATTATGGGGGTTATTATAGGGGTAACAACAACCTGATCACAGTGTTTCAGTAGGAAAGAGGGCATGTAGTGAGTGTACAAAACCGAAGCAGGGGAGAGACCTCTGACTAGGTCACAGATTAACACATACGTTCACTTTCCAGACGCCTTCCCTTATGGTGCATGTACAGAAAGGAAAGAATTAAGGAGACATTGGGTCAGCACCTAAAGAAATATGGAAGGTGGAAATACTTAATACTACATAGAGATGGACTAGAACTCAAACTGGAACCTGAGTTCGAGCCAAACTTATCGCGTTCGAATGTACTTGGACTTCTCGGACTATCCCTGACCCGGATTTCTCGGACTTTCAAACTTTCGGTAATTATCGAATTTGAAAATCAAACAATCTTCGAATCGTTTATGGGATAATTATCAAATGTTTGAATCGTTTATGGGATAATTATCGAAAATCGAATGCGGGAGCTCGAAAGTACCACACATGAGAATAAAATATATAGTTCTGGATATTCAAAAGTGTTCCCCAGACCATTTCCCAGGTCCCAGAGCCATTTACATTAAGTTACCATTGATATTTTAATTGCATTTCATTAGAACTTTTCTAACTATTTGACTCCCATTGACTTTAATGGGTCCATATTTGAACTTTCCATATAGTTCGAAAGTTTGAAAACGGACCAAACTTTCGGAAGTTAGGCCATCTCTACTACTACATTTTATATATGTGATAGTTGAATAAATATCATAAATTAAGATGTCAGTTGCTAGGCCCAAATATATTCTGGGGATAGCGGGGACAGTACTTCTGCCACTGTGCGAAAACAGACCAAAGGACACTAAAATCTTATGGGATAAACTAATTTTATTATTTGACACATGGCATTATATACCATTCTACAATGGATCCTCCCATTTCTACAACCAATTACAAGAAAAATAAAATGAAATCACTTAAAATGCTATTCTAAGCTAGAACAGTTAAAATGTCATGTATCATTAGCCTATTTTGGTTACTGAGGGTAACAAACCCTTAGTAATGCTCCTAATTGTCAATGTTAGGCATGTCCATGCATAATCACCATCACAACAGCTGGGAAGCATTAATATCAAGCACTAGATATTTCTCCATCCCAGGTATATTAACTGTAGATATTCATAGATATCAATATATATATCCTCAATCCTTCCCCAAACATATGTCTACATTAAATTTGATAATAAGACGAGTGTAGTGGCATTTTATATATTTACAAATTGAAGGGTTTTTTTTATCATAAAACTTTTTTTACAGTGTGTCCATTTTTGTTTGCATCTTTAAACAGTCAGTTAACTTGAGATTTGTGCTGCCTAAGATTTATTTGAGGTTCAGGATTATTATATACCATATATACTTGAGAATAAGCCGAGGATTTCAGGCTTTTAAAAAGGCCTGAAAATCGAAGCTCACCTTATACTCGGGTCACTCACCTCACTCACTGCAATCCGTCTGCCGCTCGCTCCGCTTCCACCGAGTAGTGATGTCAGGCAGCATGGATGTGGAGAGAGCGGCAGCCAGATTGCAGAGTGAGTGAGGTGAGTGACTGCTTTTTACATTACACAGTTATCGTTCTGGGCCTAATTCTCCTCCACTGATCTGGGGGTGCCGGGTTCCACTACAGATGTTTAGAAACTACTAAAGCATGCTGGGAGTTATAGTTTCCAAACATCTGGAGTGCCAAGGAATGACGTTTTAGTTGCCTTTTAAATGGACAGAAGAATTCCCATACAGTAATAGCCAAATCCAGTATGGCTATTCTGCTGTCTATTTAAAGGGCAACTAAAGCCTCAAAACCATACAGAATCAGAAGGAGGATGGTATCTATTTTTGCCTTCTGATTTTATATTGTTTTGAGGCTTTAATTGCCCTTTAAATGGAGAGCAGCGTTTCCATACAGTAGTCCCATACAGTAATAGCCATACTGGATTACTGCGTGATGTCAATGCGCTTGGTCATGGCGCGGGATCTTGTGGGGGCAGAGCTAAAAATGGTATTACAGAGGAGGAGGAAGCCAGCAACATTCAAGGAGTAAAGGTAGGCTATAGAAGGGGAAAAATAGACAAATGATTAAAACCTTTATATTTAAAGCCACAGCTATCCAGTTAGCTAAAGTTGTTTTTAAAGTGTGCATACCATTTAATGTCCATAATGTGGTCAAATCAGCTATAGACATTTAGACATATTAATTTCTCGTATACAGCCATTACACATTGTGATATATTCAATGTTTAAACAGAACCAAATAACGCTTAATCAGAGCACGCTTATTATTTTAACACCTTCGATTTAAACACAATCTCTATTTCTCTTCCTGACATTTGTGTTTTTTATTCTTGTTCCCGAACCGGATAAAGTCTTAACAATTGCCTTTATTCTACATGAAAAATGTTTGCTGTCAACTTGCCAAAAATGGCACAGAAACCCTTCTGGAAGTTACATCTAAGGGGAGTGCTTTGAGTTCACCAACAAGAGTCTTATTTGCATATAAATTATAGTGGTGAAGTCTGAGAGATTTTACTATTGTAGAAAATAAAGAAGTCAATCTCCTATTATAAGAAAGCTTTTCTTGGGAGTTCGGCTGGATTGATAGGATTTTATTTTCTTTTCCAATGACCACCTGCACCATCCCAAGAAATAGATACATTTCAGAAAACTGAGGGCAGATGGGGAAAAATATTTATTTCTAAATGCTATTTTCTCTCAGTCCCTCTGTCAGATTGGAAGTCATCTTAATTTAAATGAGAATAGATTCTTTTCTTCTGTTTGATATTGATATCATTTCTGCAGAGCTCTGTATATCCCCTAAGGGAAGATTGTCTTTTACATCATATGACATCACCAATACTAATTATTTTTGGCTAAAAAAGATTATAGCTTATTTGAGTTACAGAGATTGCATAGAATGCAAAGTAAAGAATAAAAAATAGATGTGTACAGGATAGTACATCTATTTCACCATCATCACACACATGCACTAGCTCATCTGTTATAAGGGGCAAAGCTTTATTTATTAATTGTAAAAATATAACTATTTTAATTGCCTAATACAATGAAATGATCAATGCATATTCCAGGGCCCCAAATAGTTTCATAGTATTTGTTCATAAGTGCATAACATAAGGGTATTAGTTACATATTTAAAATGACAAAAATGAAAAGCTTTCTAACCACACCAGGTAACTTCATAACGAAAGGTCATAACTTTTGTTCTATTAGTAGTAGTCATTATTAGTGTGCTAGTATGTTCCTGTGGCGCGCAAAGCGCACCGCCCCAAAAAAATAGGTGTGGCTTGTGGAGTTGAACCTGAGGGTTGACAACACTGGCTAATGAACTGGAGGGCTAACTAACACTGGTTAATGAACAGGAGAGCTGGTTTAAACCAACTGGAGGGCTGGTTTAACCCCAGCTGGAGGGGTAGTTTAACACTGGCTGGAGGGTTGTTAAACACTGGCTGGAGGATGGTTAAACAATGGCTGGTTAAACACTGGCTGGAGGGCTGGTTTAAAAATTGTCTGGAGGACGGGTTAAATACTTTCTGGAGGACTGGTTAAATGCTGGCTGGGGTGTGTTGTAACACTGGTTGGGCGACTGGTTTAACACTTGATTAAATTCAGTTAAATCTCTGAGACCCCATATACATTATTCTTCATACATATATTTTTCATTCACTCTTCTACATATACTTCCCCAGGAAATTCTCAGCATCTGATCAGAACTATGATGTGGGAAACGGAATTATTAGCCATCAAATTGGCCTTGGAAGAATGGCGACATCTCCTAGAAGGGTCCACTCACCCAACCACAATTTATACAGACCACAAGAATCTTGAATTTATCCAAACTCTCAAAAAACTAAACCCCCAAAAGGCTCGCTGGGCACTCTTATTCTCCCACTTCAATTTCATTATAACCTATTGCCTTGGTTCCAGAAACAAAAAGGCTGATGCCTTGTCCAGAAGTTTTTCTACCTCCGAGATCTTACCTATACAAGAAGAATCAATCATTTCACCCTCCAAAATCATAGCAGCCATAAACTCATGCAATTTGGTTTACGCCTAGGCACTCCTGTGGCAGTTTGCCATTATAGTGGTAGGTGCAGCCTCTGTCAGTCCGCTACCTCCGGACTCCAAGCTATAGCACAAGCAATAAGGTTATAGAAGCACACACTACTTGCTCAGAATGTTCTGTGCAAGTGGCACATTTAAAAACAGAACATTCTTAGCATGTAGTGTGCGCTTCTGCAGCCATAAACTCACATAAACTCACTCTGGCATCCCAACTACTAGCCAGTCAATCCTCTGCACCCTCTGAGACTCCCATCGGGATGATTTACATTCCTGAAGAACATCCGCAGACTATTCTCCATCAAACTCATAGCTCCAAACAGGCCGGCCACCCCATGGTTCTTAAAACTTTACAACTTCTTAAATGACTGGCATGGTGGCCGACCATGCAAAAAGATGTTTGTGTTGTTTGTGAAACTGTTAAGTTGGACCACCCTTGTCCACAACCCTTTGCCTGTTCCTTCTTGCCCATGGACCCATCTCGCTATGGACTATTTTGGAGAACTTCCCCCTTCCAGGGGTAATACTGTCATTTAGGTGGTTTTGGACTGGTTCAGCAAGATGGCAGATTTTGTCCCTCTCCCCAAATTCCCTTCTGCTATGGAACTTTTGACACTCTTCATTTCCCAAATTTTTCGCCTCCATGGCTTTCAAGCTGAGATTGTTTCTGATAGAGGGCAAGGTTTTGGAGATCTCTTAGTAAATCTCACTTCACTTCTCTTCAGCGTTCCAACCCCTAATCTAATGGAGCAGTGGAATGCCTCAACCAGTCCTTAGTATAATTCCTTCAATGTCATGTTTCCCTTTGCCAGAATGATAGGTCTGACTTGTTACCCTGGGTGGAGTTTGCTTCTAATAATGCTCTCGAATGGAATATTACCCTTCGAATGGAAGATCACCCTTCCTTATAGTTTTTGGACAACATCCCTTGGCTCATCATCGAGCATTGCGTGTGACGTTACGAAGAGGCGCTGAAATGCCTGTGACGTTGTGCAAGGCGCATAATGTCACTAGAGGGCGCTGGCAGCGGCAAGTTTTAAATTCACAGCATTCTTAGCCTCGGTGCCTGATTATAGCATTGCATCCCTTATTTGCTGTGCTGGGTTTTGTTATTTCTGCCTGTCTCCTTATTCCCTCGAGTTCCTGATTCTTGTCAAGATATCCTTTTCTGTGCCTTATTCCTGTTTATCCTGCCTGTACCTGCCTTTGGACTGTTGGTTCCAAGTTTCTGCTTAGTTGGACTTAGTAATTGGTTTCTCAACCATTATCTGTGCCTAATATAAGTCAGTGCCTAATATAAGTCAGTGCTATACTTTATATACATTTACTAATGGTCATTTAAATGGTAATAGTGAGATAGTACACACATACATATACACCTTTCCTATATGTAATATCATATATCTCCCTCCACATTGGTAAGCTCCTAAAAACTCAATGCAATATCCTATGTGGGATTATACATATATTTAGATAAATATAAGGGATATATATACATAATATATATATATAATTTATATATATATATATATATACTAGCAAAAGTGTGCCCGTTGGTGCACAGTGGGAAATATGTGGGTGTATGTAGCTATATTTGGCACCCGAAACGTCACGTGTGTAATAAAAACTCTATGTTGTAAGTCTGGTGTGCACTGATAATCTGTTTATATATGAATTTATACCAATGGCTTAGGTATATCAGCAGGCACCCAGCAGGAAGACTATCAGAGTGGATGTGAGTAGTGTGCGGAGCTATCTCTCAAAATTGTTCAAATCTAATATTAAGCACACCATTGGATACAACACTAAAAGGGAAGTGATAAATATGTTCCTTTGTAAGCTTCCATTGCCTCCCTGTAAAACTTCCTGAGGTGTGGCTCAACACTCCATTTTGAAGATACCATTACAAAACAGGTGTGGGGACTATGCAAGTACGTTTATTAATTTATATATTTTGCCTTATTTACATTTCTATATACTTTAACCCTTTCCCTGCCACAGATCGTATATTCACGATCTGTGCAGTGAATACTCAAACTGCCACAGATCGTGAATATACGATCTGTGGCTTCCCCCCTCCCAAAATTTTTTTCCCCCCTGCTAGGGCCGATCGGGGGGCAGCATTCAACTGCCCCCCTAGCCCCCTCGACCCCCCCTCAGTTTGGTGCAAATTCGAGGGGGGGATCAGGAGATATCCCTACCTTTTCCTGCATCAGCCGGTCCCACGAGGAGGAAGTGAGGAGGAGCTCTTCAAAGACCGAAAGGGAGACCCCGGTGACTCACAGAACTTCCTCCTTCACCGGGGTCTTCCCATAGAGTGGTGTAAGACTGACACCTAGTGGTCTAGTGGAGGTACTGCATTTAGATCATGCTGCAGTCCCTGGCATAGCAAAAGCTGTCAAGCTGACAACTTTTACTATACATTTTGTGAATGGAACTCAAAGTTCCATTCACAAATAGGATTTTTTCTAAGTCTTTGCTACTTAGCGAAGACTTAGAAAAAAAATGGGGACAGAGATCAAAATTTCGTGATCACTTCTGATCACCAAATTATTGATCTTTGCCAATGAATGAAAAATCACTTCCTGGAAAATGATTTCCGGGAAGTGATTTTTCCGATCGGATTTCGAATTGGAAAACGGGCATTTATGCCCGTATTCCCATCGGTATCATTCCTAAGATGATTTGATGATCATCTTTGGAATGATCCCCAAAAAAAAGGGGAAATGCACACAAAAAAAATCTTAAAGTGATCACACAACCTCCTTTTTTTTTTTTTACCCTAAACTATAAATAAGCAAAAAACTTTGTCTTCTCCAAGCTTCCCAATGTCCCGGTGATATCGGTAAAGTAAAACGCAGATCATTTATTTGTTGGATTTCAAGGGAAACTAAGCTATTTTAGTAGGAAATTTTGCAGAGTTACCAAAAAAAGACGCGTATTGATTTATTAGGATCGTTAAAGTGTGCAAAACTTGTGTGACTCTCCGTACTAACTGGTTTTCCACTAAAAGGGGGAGTGAGATGGGGTGGGGGGTGGGTTGTGGCGTTTTTTTAATTTTTTCTTGTAATTGCAATTGCGCATGGATCCCATTTGAGCTAGTTGGTGGCCCCGTCTCTGTTTGCACACCACCCTATGGCAATACCGTTTGATTCAGGACCATGTGGGAGATGCCGTTTAGTGGGTTTTTTACTTGCCGAGTGGGTTTAGGTAGGATTTCAACCATGAGTCCTCTATTTTATTTTTTACACAAAATCTCCTAAAAGCACGGAGTTCTATGATAACAGCGCCTGGAATTCTTCATGTATATACGAAAGCATGATACCATCACGTAGCTGAAGGTGTGTGCTTCCAAAATATAATAGTTTGTGGGGGAATTTCCAAGTTGATTAGGCTGTTCAATTACAGAACACTTGATTTTTTTCTTGTAATTGGACTTGTGCATGCGTCCAATTTAGCTAGTTGGTGGCCCCGTCTCTGTTTGCACCCACCTTATGGCATTACCGTTTGATGCAGGATATGTGGGAGATTGACATTTAGTGGGTTTTTTTGCTTGTCAAAAGGGTTAGGTAGGATTTCAACCCTTGAATCATCTTATTTTATTTTCACAAAACCTCGTAAAAACACGGACTTCTTTGGGATCAGTGGGTCTGGATTAATCATGTATGTATGAAAGCATGGCTTGTAACATAGCTGAAGGTGTGTAGATTCCAAAAATATATAGTTTGTGGGGAGAATTTCCATGTTTCGGGACTGTTTCCTTAAAAAGTTGTAGGCTGTTCAATTCAAGAGCACTGATTCTTTCTTGTAATTGCATTTGTGTTCGTGCGTCCCATTTGAGCTAGTTGGTGGCCACGTTCTGTGTGCATCCACGCATATGGCAAACGTTTGATTCAGAACATGTGGGAATTGATATTTAGTGGGGGATTTATTTGTGGGGGCATTTCCAAGTTTTGGGCTGTTTGAAATACAGAGCACTTTGATTTTTTCTTGTAATTACACTTGTGCATGTGTCCCATTTGAGCTAGTTGGTGGCCATGTCCCTCTGTACATCCACGCATATGGCATACCGTTTGATTCAGGGCATTGGAAGATTGATAAATGACAAGTTTTTTTTACTGACATGGAAATTTGCCATGATTTTTTAACTTTGAATTGTATTTTTATACATTTTTCCTAAATCTGGTAAAAAAAGCGAAATTTACATGAAACTGACTGCGCTCATACCATTGGTGGTAGGCATAAAAGAATCACACCATTGTGTAGCTTGAAGATGTGTAGATTCCAAAAATATATAGTTTTGGGGGGTAATTTCTAATATAAGGGGTGTTTAGTCTGACAAATCTGTAAAAGTTGCTGTAATTTGGGCCATTGTTCATTGGCTCACTTTGTGGGCTATTTGATTCCACGTTTGCGTGTGTAACCATACAGGGCATACCGGTTTATTCGGGACATTTGGAAGATTGATATTTGGTAACTTTTTTTTACATTACTGTATTTGGCATGATTTCTACCTTTGAGGTGTTTTTTTTCCAAATTTTTTTAGAAAATCTTCTAAACTGTGAACTTCTACAAGAGAACTGCGCCCACACCATTGATGGTACAATGAACAAACTACAGAATTTCGTAGATAAAGGTGTGTGGATTTGAGAAATATTGGTTTGTGGGGGTTGTTTTGTGGGGAAAAATTGCAGACTGTTCAAAATTCGAATTTGGCTGAATATTTTTGCTGTTTCTGAGCCATTCGTGCATTGTCTCACTTTTGTGGCTTTTCGCTTCCACGTCCGCGTGTGTAACCACACATATGGCATACCGTTTGATTCAGGACATTTGGGAGATTGATATTTAGTACTTTTTTTTACATTCCATGAGGTTTTGCAGATTTCTCCCTTTTGAAGTTGTTTTTTGTTCATTTTTCCAGACAAATGCAAACTTCTACTAAAAGAATTGCGCCCACGCCATTGATGGTATGAATGAACAAACTAAGTGTTACATAGCTTGAAGTGTGTAGATTTTCAGGAATAATAGTTTTGTGTGGGGGTTTATTTCTATTTACGGGGTGTTTTGGTGGAAAAAACTGCAACTGTCAAAATTCAGATTTGCGCTAATTTTTCGCTGTTTTCTGAGCCATCGTTGCATTTCTCACTTTGTGGCTTTTTCGCTTCCACTCCGCGTGTGTACCCACAATAGGCAATACCGTTTGATTCAGGACATTTGGGAGATTGATATTTCTAACTTTTTTTTTACATTCCATGAGGTTTTGGCATGAATTCTAACTTTTGAAGTTGTTTTTGTTCATTTTCAGACAATGCAACTTCTACAGAAGAATTGCGCCCACGCCATTGATGGTTGAATGACAAACTACAGTTGTTACTTAGCTGAAGGTTGTAGATTTCAGGAATATATAAGTTGTGGGGGTTATTTCTAAGTACGGGGGTGTTTTTGTGGAAAAAACGCAGACTGTCAAATTCGGAATTGGCTAAATATTTCGCTGGTTTTCGAGCCATCGTGCCATTGTCTCACTTTGTGGCTTTTTTCGCTTCCACGTCCGCGTGTGTAACCACCCATATGGGCATAGACCGTTTGATTCAGACATTTGGGAGATGTTATATTTTAGTAACTTTTTTTTACATTCCATGAGGTTTTGGCATGAATCTACCTTTTGAAGTTGTTTTTTGTTACTTTTTCAGACAAATGCAAACTTCTCGTACGAAGAATGCTCCCACGCCATTGATTGTATGAATGAACAAACTACAGTTTTACTAGCTGAAGTGTGTGTATTTTCAGGAATTATAGTGTTTGTGGGGGTTATTTCTAAGTTACGGGGTGTTTTGTTGAAAAAACTGCAGACTGTCCAAAAATTCGAGTTGGCCTAATCGATTTTTGCCGTTCTGACCATCGTGTGCCATGTGTCTCACTTTGTGCTTTTCGCTTCCACGTCCGCGTGTGTACCCACACATATGGCATAAGGACCGTTTGATCAGGACATTTGGGAGATTGATATGTTGGTAACTTTTTTTTACATTCCATTGTGGTTTTGGTGCATTATTTCTCACCTTTTTTGAATGTTGTTTGATGTTCAGTTTTTTTGAAAACGTGGTAAAGTGCAAACTTTCTACGAAGAACTGCGCCCACACCATTGATGGTATCAATGAACGAACTACAAGCGTTACATAGTGCTGATGGTGTGTAATTTAGGAATATATAGTTTTGTGGGGGTTATGTCTAGAGTTGGGGGGGTGATTTGTGGAAAACTGCAGACTGTTCAAATACAACAACTGGCTAATTTTTTTTTGCTGCTACTGACATTTGGCACTGGTCACGCTCTGGGTTAGTTTGTAGCCATGTCTCTGGGTACCCCCATGAATGTGCATACCGTTTTATTCGGAGGGTTTAGGTTCATATTTGAGATGCATTTGAACTTTCCTCCTCACAGTTTTAGCTGAAATCCGCATTTGATTTTGTCTCCTGATTTTACGTTGAGGAAAAAAAGGAAAATGTGAGAAAACAACTCTACAATTGGACGAAGAGCCTGCGTCCGGTTATCTGCCTTTTGATCAAAACTTACCTCACTCATAAAATCCTGCGTAGGTGTATTTCTAAAATATCTCACTTGTGGGGATATTTTAGTTAAATTTGGAAGATATTCTATGTTTAACTGTCAGTAGTGGTTACACATTTTAATTTGGTGTAATATTCTTGAAGGTGCAGTTTTAGTTTGCGGGGGTCTCCGTACGCGGAAAAGTGGGGTACCTACAATATATCTGGTATCGTTGTACTCGGAGTATCAGAGCTTTTAGAAACAGTAAGATTTTTGTGTGTAACCTTAAGATACTATAAAAAAAATGGGAAAAATCCATGAAAATTTGCAATTTTTCATTTTTTTTACTATTTTACTCCCATAATTCCAGTAAAATTTCCAAAAAGTTACAAAATTCTGTTACCATGTTAAAGTACACTTTGTGCTGAAAAAAACAATGTATAATATTCCTGATTTACTGCAAGGTTTCCTCTGTAAAATTAGTCAAGTGATTGGAGGGCAAAATCCTGAAAATTCTTCTGGCAGTTAACTCAAATAACAAATGAAAATCTCCTGGCAGTTGAAGGGTTAAATGTCATTACTTCATATTTGTTAATATTGATATAACTATTTATTTAGTGCTTAAACAACACATAAACACTGTCCCTAGGTATATTACTTTTACCCTCCCCCACCAACATAGTACCTCCGAAAAACCCAATGTATACCCCATGAAATTAAAAATGTGTTTATATAATATAAGGGATATATATATTATATAAACACAGAAAAGATTGTATTGTATGTATATATACACAGGAGTGATTGTTCCATATATTCTTTATACAGAATAATCGTTAAATGTGCCCATATATGGTCCGATGTTATTGGCTCCCTCTACTGTAAAAAGTGTGAAAGACACTAATGGCAATGTAGCACAAATATACCTTATAATGTTTTTTTGTGTGTGTCCCGTGGGATTGGGCACCAGACATTGTTTCTATTGGCTCCTGAGATGTAAATCCAGCACTGCTTGCATAACTCAAAATTCTCAACACACATAGTTTTGTTCTACCAGCAGTTCCATGGAACATATGAAATTCCAAAAGTCCAATTCAAACTCAATTGAAACTGAACTATCCAATGTTGCAACTGTGATATTTGTATTTTCAAACACATTTTTTGACTCTCGCATTTTTCAACTTTCTACGTGATTTTAAACTTTTTGACCTTGATTTTAGAATTTTCAACTGCAATTTTTGAATTTTCAAATGCGATTATTGATTGTTTTGACTTTTTCCGAATTCGGAAAATTCTGCCAGAGCCATGGATATTGAAATCTGACAGCTCGGTATTGAAAGCTGGGGCCAGTGTGCCACTAGCAGGATATTTCTTCCTAGAATATTGCCAATATATGTCAATATATGCCAAAAATGTCAAATTATTTTGGTGGATATCAGAAATTCTATTTTAGATCAAAATTTTAATTTTCAGCAAAGATGTTATTTATATTAAGAGTAATTTTGCAAATTCATTAATCTGCTAAGGCTGAAAGTACACTGATATTTAATTTTATAGTTATATAGTATAAAAAACACCGAGGCTGTATAATTACTGTTTCTACATGTCCTCTATAAAGCTGTTCCTATCTGTGTAAATTAAAATCCTATGCAAAATGTAAAGCAAAATCTAAATTACAGGCAGTAAGACACAGGCACTAAATATAAAACTGTAAACAGAAGTGAGAGGCTCCCCCCTTGAGCTGGGATCTCTCTGCTGATGCAGGAAATTTGAAGATTAACTGTAACTTTTGGCCAGTGAACAGACATTCTGCAGAAAACTGCTAAAAAAGTAAACAAAATTAAAGGAAAACATCCTTGGCCATTGTTCTACCAAGCCCTTTAGGCTGGGTACACACCATCAGATAATGACGGCCAAACTACCGATAGTGGCAGAAATATCTGATGGTGTGTGTGCGGTGGTCATGACTGAGCTCTGACACCCATTCACCCGGATTGGACGAATGGGCGATCTGGCCTGGTGGTAAATCACAGCAGATTCCTATGGATCTCTATGGGAACGCATGATCGGTCACACAAACTGTCTGCCACTTTTGCCGCAGACATTTGTCCCAGCTGAACGCTCACTAATAACGAGTGCTCGGTCAGGACAAAGACTTGCCTGGTGTGTACCCAACCTTAATCCAACATTTTCCTGTGGATTGCCATTGCTGCGAGTTGTTTTGCTTATATCTGCAATTATTTTTTAAAGGTTTTGATTGAGTAGCAATCTCTAATTTCCACCAAAACATAACTAACAGATGGTATTAGCAAGTACAGTAAGTATGGAATGAAAACAATACTAATAATTTAATGAATAAGAAAAACTTTATTACATGTTTACAAACAAATTAGTTTAAATGCACTTTGCTCATCAGGAATGCCAATTCTCCATCAATATCTTTATGGCCTCTCTGATCCTGTCCATTCTTGAGTTTTTCTCCACTTTTTGATGCCTGGCTCTTTTCTCCTTCTTTACGATTAGGAGCTTTTACTATCCTGGCAGATGGGTTCTCAAAAATTCTGATATGTCTTCTCTCCATATGCTGAGAAGACCTTTGATTGCAGGAATTAGCCAATCGCTGTTCCTGAAACTTCTCTCGGATACTCTTGGTCAACCTTGGTTTGTGCATTTTGCTGAAACGTTCACTCAGCGACATCTTTGTAGTGCTCCACAGAAAAACTCTTGGGCCACGTCGTCTAAACATTTCGATGCCTGGTGAATGGCTTAGCAGTTCTAGTTTACTGCACCAAATAATAGTTCCTTAGAAGGAAAATAAGTCTTCACGTCTCTGTGATCACAAAATGGCTTCTGTGTAAGCAGCTCTGACAGTAATGCTGAACCCAGCAAATCCCTCTCTATTTATATGAAATATTTGATGACATCACGGTTACCATAGTTACCAAAACTTTTTTGACTTTTTGATTTAAAGTAATACTAC
Source organism: Hymenochirus boettgeri (assembly GCA_019447015.1). NCBI lineage: Eukaryota > Metazoa > Chordata > Amphibia > Anura > Pipidae > Hymenochirus > Hymenochirus boettgeri. The sequence goes on from CM033469.1 coordinate 155,104,436, forward strand.
ACACATGCAGTTACTGACAGATCTCTGGCTCCTCCCCCAGTCTATCTTGGTTCCTCCACCAAAAAAGTGGAGGACTGGCAACACTGGCTAATGAACTGGAGGACTGAAAACATTAGAAAATGAACTGGAGGAATGACAACACTGGCTAATGAACTTTGTCTAATGAACTAAGCACACACATGCTCTTAAAGGGAACGTACGGTGCTAATAAAAGTTTAGAGCATTGCAAAGCTGTAACTTTAAATTGCACACTATTTTTCTAAGCCTTCAGAAAGGCTTACCTTCTACTCTTTACTTGCTGGCTTTCCCTGCTCCACTGAAATCTTGTTCAATCTTCTATTGTGAGACTTGCTGGAGGGGAATTTCATTTGGTCAGATATACAGGACTGCCCTGCTAGCTGTAGATTACACTTAAAGTAATACATGGACTGGAAAGAAGACTGGATTGGCAGAGTTCCACTTCTATGTATAAACTGCAATAATGTTTAAAGGGCTAACACTGTGGCAAATTAATATTTGGTGCATTGAGCTGCAGTAATTCACCAATGTGACTATATATGTGGTTAATATTTTGAAATGTTCCTGTGAATTTCTTGCACACTTCAAATAAAGTTTTTTTTTTTCATGTGTCATTTTGTTTTGCAACCATTTATTTTATTTTAGTGTGGCATCTGAATTGTGTTGTCTGAGGGACATTGTGTGTCAATAATAAATTTTGGTCGTAAAATTCAAAGCAGATGAAGAGTAGGAAGTGGACTTAAGAGGCAACACACAAGTGTTTGCAAAAAAGGCTGTTTATTCAGCACATACTACATGTTTCAGATAGGTTCTTTATCAAGTGTCTGAAACATGTAGTGTGTGTGAATAAACAGCATTCTTTGCAAACACTTGCAAACAGGTGTGTTGTCTCTTAAGTCCACCTCCTTCTCCTGCATCTGTTTTGCATTTTACTATTTTGGTTACCCTGGATGGAGTACACAGGTACAGAGGAGGCAGCCAATTTAAGTACTTGAAGTACTTTCAGTACTTGAATACACTAGGCTTCTAATTTTTGTATGTACTGAATTAATTGGGGTTCTAATTGCACTCTGCTGGATTGTACTATCCCATTTATAATATATATATAATATATATATATATATATATATATATAGATATGTCCAGACCAAATGGTAGCACTAAACTTTTATGGACTATATATATATATATATATATATATATATATATATATATATATATATATATATATTGCTTGTTGCATTGGGGGTTTGACCAAGCCTCTGGGAAATGTGTACTCCATCCACAGTGGGTCATGTGTTCAAGTACTGAAAGCTGAAGAGTTAGAGAAACCAAGTGAAAGAGCAGCAGGGACTTTCATCTCATAAAAGGCAGGTACTGATATAAAGACAAAGTTTGAGAAATACGTCTCCTAAGAAGGTAAAAAGTTACTACGGTAAAAAAGGTTTAAAGTTAGGACCCCGCAGAATAAAGCAAACTGTGAAGTGGTTGCTGGGCTTAAAATAGTTTGGCCAAGTTATTGAACTAATTGCTTTAATTTATCCAGAGAGAAGGGCAGGCTTTTTAAGTCGCATTACAATGGTAAATTAAAATGTAAGCAAATTAATTGGATGTGCACTAGGCTTCTAATTTTTGTATGTATTGAATTAGTTTGGTCTCTAGTTGCACTCTGCATGGATGTATACTATCCCATTTCTATACAAATAGCTGTAAATTAAAATTTTGATCTAAAATAGAAATTCTGATACCCCACTAAATAATTTTACATTTTTTCATAGATATATTGGCAATATTCTAGGAAGAAATGTCCTGCTAGTGGCACACCGGCCCCAGCTTTCCATATGGAACTGTCAGTTTTGAATATCCATAGATCTGGGCGAATTTTGAAAAAGTCAAAAAATAATCAAAAATTGCATTTGAAAATTGCAGGTGAAAATTCAAAAATCAAGGTCAAAAAGTTTAAAATTATGTAGAAAGTTGAAAAATGCAATAGAAGAGTCGAAAAGTGTGGTTGAAAATACAGACAGTTCAGTTTTAATTGAGTTTGAATTGGACTTTTGGAATTTCACTTGTTCCATGGAACTGCTAGTAGAACAAAACTATGTGTGTTGAGAATTTTTAGTTATGCAAGCAGTGCTGGATTTAGAGCCAATAGAAACAATGTCTGGTGCCCAATCCCACCAGACACACCCAAAATAAACATAATAAGTGTACCACAAGGTACATTTGTGCTGCATTGACATTAGTGTCACACTTTTTACAGTAGAGGGAGCCAATAACATCGGACCATAAATGGGCACATTGAACAATTCATCTTTATAAAGAATATATGGAACAATCACTTCTGTGTGTATATATATATATATATATATATATATATATACACACACACAAAATGATGTACAGAAACTATGCTCCCAAGGTAAGAAAATTACCTATAATCTGACCAAGGGTGAAAATTGGGCTATTAGGTCTTTACAGGAAGACAACAACCTTGTTATACGCCCGGCAGACAAGGGAGGGGGCATAGTGTTATTAAATTATGCAGATTACAGAGAAGAAATACTTAGCCAGTTAAGTGATGATACAGTGTACACACTTTTGAGCCAAGATCCTACGGACAAATTTCTGAAAATATTGGAGACCAAAATACAGCAAGCGGTCATGGTGGGGATCATAGATAAATCATTAGGTGACTACTTATTACAAAAACATCCTATAAGCCCTATTATGTATAGTTTACCTAAAATACATAAAAATCCAAATAAACCACCTGGACGCCCCATAATATCCAGTAGGGGCAGTATTTTTGAACCAGTGGGTAAATATCTGGATTCAATTTTACAACCCATTGTACAAAAGGGCTATACATATATAAAGGACTCTATACATTTTTTGTCATTATTATCCAAAGTGAAATTACCCACAGACCAAGCAATCTGGTTGGTGGCTATGGATGTAAGTAATTTATACACTGTGATTCCCCATCTACATGGTATTGATACAGTAAAATTAGCTCTGGACAATGAATCCATTGGATCTCCCCAATGGAGAGACTTCATATTGGATCTTTTGAGTTTAACCCTACAAAAAAATTATTTCAGATTTGAAAAAAAGTTTTATTTACAATGCTCAGGTACGGCGATGGGTGCGGCCATGGCGCCTGTGTACGCCAATCTATACATGGCCCGATATGAACAGGAATATATTATCAAAAAATACATGCAACATTTATTGTTTTTTGGATGTTTTATTGACGATGTCTTCTGTATCTGGCAGGGCACGGCAGAATCTCTGGATGAGATGATCTCTGATCTTAACAGCCAACAGACACCTATACGCTTCACATACAAGCGACATCAAAAGGAGGTAGAATTTTTGGACATTAAAGTTATGATAAATAAACATTCTATTGAACACTGTTTATATAAAAATCAAACTGATCGGAATACCCTCCTACACTTTAAAAGTTGTCATCCACCAGCATTAAAGAGATCTTTACCAGTAGCCCAATACTGCCGCGTCATTAGAAATAATTCTAATCCCGATATTAGAAAACAACAAATTACAGAGATGGAACAAAATTTTCTAGCCAGAGGCTATGATAAAAGAACACTGGATACAGCACTAAATAAGGCAATGAGAAGAACATCAGACACTGAAACACAGATCAAAGAGACAAACAAAAATATGTTTATTTGTAGTATGGACTATAACAACTTAGCCCCATCGATCGCTAACAGCATTAGACATAATTGGAATATATTAACAGCTGATCAAAAACTAACAGACAAATTCCATTTAAACCCTTGATTGCATACAAGAAAGGTAGAAACGTAAGAGATCTTTTTGTGAAAACAGATCCAACTAAGAGTTACATACCTAGACCTACTTGGCTTACACAGAATAAGGGAGGATGTTACAGTTGCCACAAATGTCTCTCATGTAGATATATGACCACCGGCTCAACAATTGTACACCCACACACCGGAAAGAGATTGAATATCAAGTTTCCAATCACATGTAATACCACACATGTGGTTTATTTAATAATATGTCCGTGCGGATTACCCTATATAGGGAGGACGGATTTAACCCTGCGATTACGAATGGACGGACATCCTTCAGCCATTAATACTGCGTATAGGGATGGTAAAACAACCAAACCAGTAGCTAAGCACTTCCTGGAAGCTGGACATGACTTATCGATGTTTCGTTAAATGGCGATTGATCACATACCATTATCAGCCAGAGGTGGAGATAGGTCTAACAGACTACTACAAAAGGAATTATTTTGGATGAAAACTTTGGATACCATCAGCCCCAGAGGTCTTAATGAACATTGCTCATATAAATGTTTTTTACAGGAGCGATAATATATTTAATAATGTAGTTGACTGATATAGGATAGTAAACCAGTGGTTTTAGGGATTAATGTGCTTGTACATATTGTCTTCCTTAATTTAATAATATCATATTAGGCCTGGACTAGTTATATATTTAATATTTTGAAATAATAGCCTGATTCTTCTAGATACAAGATTTTGGATATTTTTATACACAATATTTTTATAAATAGTATCTTTTAATTTGTTTCTTAAAAAAAAGGTCACATAGATAATGTGCACTTTAACTCGACACTTTTTATACACATTGTTCTGCACTATAACAAGCACTTTATATTTAGATAGAATCCACTAGGTTTTAAATATATGGCACTGCTAATATTGCATATTGATGGAAATGTATGGTTTATAGATTGCATGTTGATCCCAAAGGTTAATTGGAATGTTGATGTCACAGGAAATGATGCTCTTAGCACTTTATATGAGTTGGTTACACCCACTTTTGACTGTTATTAGGCTTGACAAAGGCCTCACACACCGGGCCGAAACGTTGCCAGTCTTTTTTATGGCCAATTAAAGGCATTTGTTTGACAACAAAATCCCATGAGTGCACTGGATTCATTCAAGGATTTATATATATCTCTTTACTAGTGGCACCAGGATATAGCATTATAAAAGAATTATACATTAAGGGGAGAGTGCCCACATTCTTGGACTGTATATATATATATATATATATATATATATATATATATATATATAAAAAAGGAATAGTCCTGAGCACACCTCACTAAATCAAATTGAAAATTTATTTAACGTTTCGGAACTGCCTCGAGTCCCTTCATCAGAATAGTGATAAAACACAATACACACACAATATATTAAAGTGACCACACCTACTGTGACTCCCCTTCAATTAACACATTCTATCTATTAACCCCATAGTAGCATTTCTCATGGAGATACATCTATTCACATCCATAATAAAAGATGCATGGTGCATAATAAAGTGCAATGTACATATAAAGTGACCAATATAGTGCAATGTACAGTAAAGTGACCATGATTAGTGCAATATGCATATAAAGTGACCATGATATATACTAAAATCTAAAACACTTATACATTCTTTTTATATATTTCATAAAATCTATGTCCAATCTTTTGTGAAATTCCTGTATCAAAAATATCTACTGCTGTGCATAAAAACATGTATAGCAAATACTATGTGTCAAACAACATACATATATAACAAAGAGCATAAAAACCAATTTCTCATACTAAGCTAAGGAGAAACGAAGTCTCTTGTATATGAATAAATATATGTCTAAAATTTCGAACCGGGACAGTTACATACTTCTTATACTTTTCCTGTGATTACATGTCACTTATTATCTGTGCCATTTTTTTAAAAAGTTCAATTAGAAAGTCATTATAAGAAGCATTTAAAGGATAGCTGTGTATTAAGTCCTTTAGGGTGTATAGTGTCAAGGCGATATATCCACCTCGACTCCCTACATAACAATTCCTTATTTCTATCTCCTCCACGTTTGAGTTCTTTTACTTGATCAATTATCATCACTTTTAGGGAACTAATCGGATGATTAGCTTGTGCGAAATGTACTGCTACTGGGTTTTCGTCTCCCTTTAAAGTTTTGTTGGCCAACCTAACCTTCGCCATTTTAATGTGTGATTTGTGGTTAGCAAAACGTATTTTAAACGGGGTAATCGTTTTTCCTACATATACTAGTGCGCAGGGGCACTTGATCAAGTAAATGCAGTAATCCGTGTCACAATTATATCGGATTACTGCATTTACTTGACACGGATTACTGCATTTACTTGATCAAGTGCCCCTGCGCACTAGTATATGTAGGAAAAACGATTACCCCGTTTAAAATACGTTTTGCTAACCACAAATCACACATTAAAATGGCGAAGGTTAGGTTGGCCAACAAAACTTTAAAGGGAGACGAAAACCCAGTAGCAGTACATTTCGCACAACTAATCATCCGATTAGTTCCCTAAAAGTGATGATAATTGATCAAGTAAAAGAACTCAAACGTGGAGGAGATAGAAATAAGGAATTGTTATGTAGGGAGTCGAGGTGGATATATCGCCTTGACACTATACACCCTAAAGGACTTAATACACAGCTATCCTTTAAATGCTTCTTATAATGACTTTCTAATTGAACTTTTTAAAAAATGGCACAGATAATAAGTGACATGTAATCACAGGAAAGTATAGAAGTATGTACACTGTCCCGGTTCGAATTTTTAGACATATATTTATTCATATACAAGACTTCGTTTCTCCTTAGCTTAGTATGAGAAATTGGTTTTTATGCTCTTTGTTATATATGTATGTTGTTTGACACATAGTATTTGCTATACATGTTTTTATGCACAGCAGTAGATATTTTTGATACAGGAATTTCACAAAGATTGGACATAATTTTATGAAATATATAAAAAGAATGTATAAGTGTTTTTAGATTTTAGTATATATCATGGTCACTTTATAGCATATTGCACTAATCATGGTCACTTTACTGTACATGCACTATATTGGTCACTTTATATGTACATTGCACTTTATTATGCACCATGCATCTTTTATTATGGATGTGAATAGATGTATCTCCAGTGAGAAATGCTACTATGGGGTTAATAGTAGAATGTGTTAATTGAAGGGAGGTCAAAGTAGGTTGGTCACTTTAATATATTGTGTGTGTATTGTGTTTTTTCACTATTCTGATGAAGGGACTCGAGGCAGTTCCGAAAGTTTAAATAATTTTCAATTTGATTTAGTGAGGTGTGCTCAGGACTATTCCTTTTTTATGGTTTATCTACAGATGGAGGCACCTGTATCCTTTGAAGCACCCTATTATTATTTTTTGAACTTGGACTGAGTGCGAGTGTGATTCTATTGTTCCTATATATATATATATATATATATATATGTATATATATATATATATATATATATAAACAAACGAATTCTCCGCTGCACTCCGATCCCCAGCAAACAGCCCGGGTGCAAACAGTAGAAGAAGATACACTCAAATAGAAGGACTGGGCACTCCACGGTCTTATCGATCCATTTATTAAATAAAGCAAAGTTGGTATCAAACCAACGCGTTTCAGCCCACCATTAACGGGCCGTCCTCAGGGTTACAGATACAAACAAACATATGGTTTAAAAAGGCTAAAAAGCTGTGTTTTACCCGAGCAATTGGTGATCCTTTTTCTATTCGAGGGAACACGGTGGTAGTAAGGGGTAGTCACATGGACCTCTTATTTAGGTATGTGATTTTACTCCACTATAGGAGTTTAGCACTTTCATGGTTAATTGCACTGAGGAGGAGTGTGGGTAGTGGGCGGCACGGGGGAGGGTTGGTGGGAGGGTTTTAGCCTTTTTAAACCATATGTTTAAGTTCCAAAAAGGGTTTACCTGCAACTAAGTTGAAACTCTGGTGCAACTAATAAACATTCCCCACCAGCCTCCAGTACATTAGTTCCTACTACTTTAGTAACACAGAATGTGTTTTCAGTAAATGCATCCCGCATAGTAGCAGTTTTTCTGTTTACTTCAGAAATAACATACAACAATATTTTATTGGGGTGCTAATATTTATATTTTTACATACCTTACACATGACGCAATTGCCAAGCCATTCATGACCTTAGCTAAAAGTCTGTTTCTTTTTATTAAGACTTCATTTTAAGGCCTTTTGGAGAAAGTTCTTTCTTACAAATGCATTAAAATAATCTTTTCTAGCTTTATCAAAAATGAAACGAAAAAAAGAAAAATCATTGTGGTCTTTTCCAATGTTCTTTTTGATTTCTTCTCTAATAAAAATACTTTTTATGTTGTACAGATGCAATATTATACTTACCTTTCCATCAAAAGGCAAAGCACATATGCAATATGTCACCTAGAAAATGGAAAAACAAACTGTATTATTGACAAAGGAGGAGAGTGAGCTGCATAAAAATGCATTTAAAATTTAAACTATCTAGATCTGTATTGGAGAAACTGTCAAACACAAATCTTGTATATTTTGCTACATGTTTTGTTTGCTCGTTTCTATCAATGATGGCAAGAGAAAAACAATTGTTGTGACTGAAAATAATTGCTGAATTTGATGTCAGCCATAAAACCTTTTATAATTATTTTCAGGGAGACAAAAAGAATAAAGAAATACAACCTGATATCCTAATTTTAATGAATTTCGCCCACACTGTTTATGTGACTCTGTGTTCTGTTTGTAACTCTGTAATATAATTTAGGTAATTTTAAGATGACCTATTGCAGGATTACTTTAAGGTTTTGCATGGTGATTGGACTTGAAATTTGAGCTATAAATAAATATTTCTGTACACCTGTATCTTTTTTTCAGGATATTTCTATTCATTGTTTATCTTTACCCCTTATTATTTCATAAATAGATCATCAAGTCATTAGGATTTTAACTTTAATGTTCACCCCTCAAATAAACTATTATATATAGGTAAATATGCCCCCCCCAACAAAAAAACGTGACAGATGGTGATTTACCTGTACACAAGGTGTTAAACTTAACGTGATTTTCCCTTTCAGTCTGGTCTAACTTCTTCCCTTTGAATGTCTTCCCATTGGCCAGATCACAGACTAAAGACAGAGTCAAAACTGGACCAGTGAGAGAAAGATACAGTAAGTATAACAGCTGGCCCATGTTGTACACAGAGATGAGGATGTAGTAGTTCCTAACCCTGAGTATTTTCAATGGTAAGAAGATGAGGGGAATGATGAAGGTAAGTATAATTGTCCTTTAAGGATACAATCATGTTAGGAACTCTGTTATATACAATTTTAGTCGCAGATATTCAGAATCTTGCTGTATTCTTTGAAAGAGGTTTAATGCCTGCACAAACTAATATGTATTTAGATGTATATCAATATATACATGTGCTATATCTGCTTATCTATCTCATCTCTTTTTTTTGCATCTATTCTTCCCATTACCTTTTAATCAGTCACTTATTGGACACTTACAAAGATGGATTTTAAAGATACCTATTGTACTTTGGGCAGGGTGATTTTGGGTACTTATATTGGGCTTTACTTTTAGGCTGCAGTTCAGATTCTTAAGTTAAGCTAACCTGCAGAAATATAATAAAGGGTAAGGTGATTTTAAAATGGAATTTATATTTGCAGACTTTTGTAAAATGTTGCCAATGTTAGAAGAAAAGCTCCATCACTACTAGAATCACAATGTACTGAGAAACACTATAGCATTAGTAAATATGAATTGTTGTAGCAGTACTAAGCGGTATATCTCCGTTTGTGTTTCAGATAGCACCTGACAAAGAGCTTATGCTAAACATGTTGTGCTGTGTGCCGTGTATGCAGTAAAGCTGTTTACTTTTTGAATCATCTTTATAGGTCCCTAAGCTGATTTGTCTTTTATGGTTATTGCTGTTTACACTGCCATTGAAAAAATAAACATTAACTCAGCCTCAGGGACTTGACTATTTGACATAACTATAAAACAGTAATTGATATTTGAATGCACTATTATGAACCCTTTTGTTTATAAACTGGTCCTTCAAGAGAAGATGAGAGATCTGCAAGCTAGTAAATTATATACAGTTTCAGATAAAAGTATTTTATACAAGACCCTTAATGCAAATGTAACTATTCCCATGATCCACAAAGTACTGGAAATGTTTGTTTTACTGTGAATAAGATACAAGCCTAAATTTGTTAAGAATAAGCTCCACTTGAGATTTATTTATTGGTATATTATTGGTATTTATCTGTATTATTGTAAAACAATTACTTTAAAAAATCTACTCTCTTGCAGTTGTTACCGTTTAAGATACAACAAAGATATCAGATATTTCATATAGTTATTGGACATCTAAACAAGAAAGTATACTGGGCTCATGGGCTAATGGCTGGCTGGTGTTAAAATCTCGCAAGGGTTAAATCACTTTTGGGATTTACCCCAGGTGCAAATCTGGTATTTAATTCTGGAAGCCACATAAACCAGGAGCAATTGTGGCTCTGGGTAAAGTGAATAACATTAATGATACCAACCTTTATTTGCAGCTAGACCACCTACTAATAAGTCTTTGCAGGTAAGGTGGCGTTTCTGCTGCAGAAGATGTTCTGTATTGAGTAAGTCAATGAAGGATGCCGTTATTGTTTTTGGAAGTAAAATATCAAAATACAGAAAATAGCAAAAGGTTCATGGCCTATTATGTGACTTGAACATCTTTTTAGTTGTTCATATAAAACATTTTTTGATCTTGAAAAAAGGCAAAATAATTAACAAAAAAAACCAACAATGTGTTGTCCACTCAGTCACTCAGTTAACCACTTTCCCTCCCTCATGGTATAAGCCACCCAGCCATTTGGGTGCCTTCCAAAATGTGCAGTTCTGTTCCTACAGTTAACATTTTTCTGTATCATCTCAATAGGCCAATGGGGTGTTAATTTACTGCCTCCTTAGCAGACATAAGCTATCAGATGGCTTCTTTGTTACTCGCAGAGGTGAAATATGGTGAATGTAATTAACATTCAGGTGCAGCACTTTCCATAATTAGAAGGCCAAGAGGCTGACAATGATAGCAGCAAAACCAGGTCCTAGGTCATAAATGTAATGGAGAAATAAATTAAGGCACCAGAACTCATTCAAATCCAGAATTCAGTCACAGCTGGTATTAGAAAAAAGCCTTTTCTCCTGCTACTTTATCATTCACACTCCAGTGATCTTTATGGAAATGACCAATACGCTGGGCAGGCAACAAATAGGCCCACTGAGGTAATGTTAATACCTATTCTTATCAAATAGAATCACCATGGAGCTAATCTTCTGCAAATTATTTTAGGAAATTGACATTTCATGTGCACATTAACGTCAACTTGAAAAGGGACCATTAATCTGGATAGCGGTACTGCTGATTTCTGTCCAGGACTGACTTGGCAGATATTGAGCTGAACCAATGTACATCCTTTTTGAGCAAAATAAGCATGAATGTTTAAAAAAATTCAGCTTGATTGAGAGCTAATGAAGAGGACAGAGTCTAATTAAAATAAGAAAACAAACGAGGGATCATCCTACGGAAGCACACATTCTGGCAATGCATCTTACAATATCCATCTTATTGATATACGCCATTAAGGTAATTCATGTAATAACTGATTTTATATGGACTCAATGTTTTATTTAAACCAAATTGAGCATCTGGAGAATTTATTTTTTGGTTACAGAACAAAAATAAATTTTTTAGTACTAAATATGTTTACTTAGAATAAAATATTTGTATTTGTAGTACATTTTCTGAAGAAGATGAGCAATGTATAATTAAAGGGCAACTGTATTGTCCAAGCTCTGCAATTTTAAGTGAAATATAATATAAAAGTTTTGATACAAGTTGAACAAAATGAGGCTTACAAGGCTCAACCCCACATATCTTGTAGAACTGTACATTTATTAAAATTTGGCAAATGTTTTTCTATTGATATCACAATCTGCAGGTTATCCAATCATTTGCAATTCTAAATATAGGACTTGATGATGATTTGCAGGATCTCTGATTAATTTTATTCCATATGATGGTTGTTTCTATTTCAGACCATGGCAGGGACTGGGGGCCACACCTAACCTATTGGTATTGTCAGCCAGGTTTCTGTGTTTGCTGACAACACAAAACTTTGTCGACCATTAAAAACTTCAGAGGATGTGCAATCGTTGCAGGGGGATTGCATTGGGCTGCTAAGTGGCAGATGAGATTCAATGTTGATAAATGTAGGGTGATGCATTTGGACTTAAAAATCCTTGTGCTACTTATACTATAAATGGCTCTGTGTTAAGTGAATAACTGTTAGAAAGGGATCTTGGAGTTTTGGTGGATAACAAACTTAAAGGTAGCAAGCAGTGTCAGACGGCAACAGCCAGAGCCAGAATGGTATTGTCTTGTATAAAGAGAGGTATGGATTCAAGGGAGGAAAATTTTATTCTCCCTCTTTATATCTCCACCCCTTACTCTGGGGAACATGGGAGTAAGAAATTACTTCTTGTTTCTTAGATTTATATAGCATGAGACTGCAAGATGCCTTCTGTTATAAGGTGTTTCTCCATTTTTATGCTCAGAGAAGGGCTTTTTGCTCCATTTGGCCCCTCTCTCCCTAAGCTTTGTAGCTGCCATTTCTCCCTCTTTACAAAGCGTTGGTAAGGCCTCATTTGGAATATGCAGTGCAATTTTGGAATCCTGTGTACAAAAAGGACATCTTTGAAATGGAAAGGATTCAGAGAAGGGCAACTAAATTAATAAGGGGATTGGGGGAGCTTGAATATGACTTTCCAGAGGGAATGGAAAGTTACAATTATGTACGCTGGAGAAAAGGCGCTTGCGTGCGGATATGATTACTGTGTATAAATACATTATCAGGCCATACAATAAACTATCTGGGGCATTGTTCACCAATAGAACATGTCAGAGGACACGAGGACATCCCTTAAGACTTGAAGAAAAAAGGTTTAGGCTTCAAGTTCGGAAAGGGTTTTTCACTGTGAGAACGGTAAAGCTATGGAACTGTCTTCCAGTGGGCGTTGTTATGGCAGGTTCATTGGTCAGTTTCTGGATTAGTTTCTGCAAACAAGGAATGTTGCAAGTTACTGGTATTGATTCATAAAGTAGAGTTGATCCAGGGAAATTTCCGATTGCCACTTGGAGTCAGGAAGGAATTTTTTCCCTCTTCATAAATTTGGTGGGGTTTTTTTGCCTTCCTCTGGATCAACAGTAAATGAGGATATTGCTAGATGGGTTGGACTGGGTGGACATATGTCTTTATTCAACCTCAAATACTATACTATTGTTTGCCCTTGATTCTACTAGACCAGAAGCCATATAATCTTCCTGATATGAAAAATAAAATTAATTAATTGGTTCGGGCTGGCTAATCGATTTATTTTTTATTAAGCAGCACTAATTGCATCAAAAGAAAGCGGTAAGGTAATCCGCAAAATAGGGCAAAACTTAAAGAGAATGGCCTGTGTTGCACAATTTTCAAAAAGTCTGCAGATGCAGGGCCCATAAAATAAGTCTAAATCCAAGCAAACTAGAAATTTCATTTGGAAACATGGATTTTACACTCATTTTAGCAATAGTTTAAATGGAAATCCTTTATGTGAACTGTGAATTTCTCTGATTGTAACTATCTATATGTAGAAGACGTGTATATACAGCCTACTCTGTTATGCTTTCTTTTGTATTTACATGCAGACATTTGAATTATTGTTTATCACTATTTTCTAATTCTAATAAAAATGTTTTGGTTATTTTTAAAAAGGCCAAGTTTGTTAAATCATATTGGCAGTAAAGGCTTAACCTTTACTGGGAAATTTGCATCTTTTTTGGTCTAAGTCACTTATATTTGTTTCTACCAGGTTAAACCATACAGTACCCTCTAGAGATGGGATCCGATACAAAACCCATCGGGACTTTCGGAACATATTTTCGAAGATTTTCGAATGTACGGAACTATTTTCGATAATTTTCGAAAATAGTTTTGAATGTTCAAAAATCTTCGAAAATATGATCGGAAACTCGAAAGCGGTCTCTGGTCATATTTTCGAACGTTCAAATCTATTTTCGAAAATTATCGAAAATAGCTCTGTACATTCGTAAATCTTCAAAAGTATTTCCGTTTTCGGATCTTCGGGATTTTCTCGAGATCTGGGATTCCGAAAACGGAACAAAACTATTGAGTTTCAGACATCTCTAGTACCCTCTGCCACGAACAGGAGTGCAATGTAAACTCCCATAGACAATGTCTGAATTTGCAGCCTTAATTTTCAAATGATCTCACTTTATCGGCATGGTCAAGCAATATGGCAGCTCCCACATTGTTTAACTGTCAGGCAATCACAGGGTTAACAACATCCCTGCCTGACAATTTGTAGAAGTCTTTTCATTCCCATACCTAGCTTCATTTGTTGTTTGTTTAAACTAGCAGGGTGTTTGTCTTCAAAGGGGCAAGGTGTGAAGTCACTGTAAAAATGCATAGCCTCTACAGGTTGGTAGGCACCAGAATAGCAGGAGACCCCCAGGTGGTCTTCTAGTTTAGAACTGAGCCAAAACCAAATGGCAGTTAAAGGCCATTCATAATTCTTAATAATTTATGATATAGAATTATTTCATATTTTCGTTAATATTCTCAGTTTATACTAGAATCAGATATTATACTTCTTGTTCATTTTGACTCCAAGATATGTCATGTCTGGTATCTTTCTATTGTGTAAAATTAGTTAACAACAACCAGGTTAATATTGTCAAAGTGACATGTATGGTACTCGGAGTATGGGCTAGAGGGAAATTGGAGTTTAAAAGTTCCTTCCAAAAATCGGAAACACCTTTCAGGGGCAGAGCCAAACCCCCCTTTAGAGACCAGACTGCTCCCATTTTCAGGAAAAAGGATAAATTGGAAGTATGGACTAAGCCCAGGAGTTCGTCATAACATCTTAAGGAACATAGCCAATCGGACGGACCATATATTGGCTTCCATCAGGGACTATCAATTTGTCACTCTTTCCCATATTTGGATTTACAAGTTTCTTGGACTGCTCATGGACTTTTCAGATGCCATTTATTTCTAAGTATTCTTTTTTTTATTTGGAGTACGTTTCCGATAACTGATATGTGGGTAGGCGGACCAGACAGGGGGGTTTGTGACACCCTCTAGCAACTAACTTTAAAATGTGTGGATGTTGACATGTATGCTAAAATATTGTCACACACCGAATGCCTTGTTACGTGACACATTTACCTGTAACCAGTTTATTGTTTACCTAAACCTTTTACATTTAACCTTCTATATTTGGTCAGGAGGCCTTTACAGCATATGAGCATGTGCCAACCGCAGATTAGAGGAGGTATTATTTCTGACCGCAGATTCAGAACCTCCCACCCCGTAACTTTCTGATCAGTGATTTCTTTATATTTTGGGCTGTGCAGCACGTAGAGAGGTGGTTGATGGCTCGTTTTAAAGGTATGAATCTGGCCTTTCATTTCAAAATCAACTTGTTTGGAGACCACAGTTCCCCTTCAAGGGCATGATTGGATAGTAGCTAAGAGGTGTTACGCCCAGACTAAGGTGGCATTGTACATGGCAGACAGTTGGCATCGAACCCCCCCACCTCTATTTAGGCTTGGTTTCTTTATTTTCACATAAATGGCCTCCTTAACACTTCTCTTGAACCAGTCATGTTCCTTTGCCAATATGTTAACATTACAATCTTCAAAGGTATGTCCTTAAGATGCAGGTACAGGTGGGGGAGTTCGACACCAACTGTCTGCCATATACAATGCTGTTCTGACACCTTACTCTGGGCGTTCCTATAACACCTCTTAGCCACTATCCAATCATGCCCATAACACTTGGCTGTGATATGCTAATTGGGATTTTCCAGGGTGCATAATTGCCACAGATTCTTGTACAAGTTATTCTGAATTGAGAAAGCCAGTTGGATAACTAGCGAAACGTCTTCAAGAATTAAACTTCAAGTCCAGTGGATCTAACTGAATACAACAGATATACCGTGACCTGGATAAATGAGAACCTTCACAAGCATATTTAAGGACAATTATATTCTTCCCCCATCCCACCCTCCCATTTAAATTACCCAGGGTGAAGACTTAAACTGCGAGGACATAACCTCTGTGTACAGTGTGCATCAGCTGTACTTACTGTGACTGTACCTCTAAGGTCCAGTCTAACTCTCCTCTGACTATCAGTGACAAGACCAGTGGAAAGACGTTCTCTGCAAGAATTGTGTCTTCCTGTTGGCAAGATTGCTAATTGATGTTGGAAACCAGGAACAGGAGGGATACTACAGTATAAAGTATAGTAGCTGATCTACTCTGTACCCAAGGGTGCTCTGGTGTTTTAGACAGAAGACAATTTTCTTGTTCTTGCAGGCATCCCACCTCTCCCTGAAGTTCAGGGAGTCTTCCTGATATTAATAGCAGATCCCTGACTCCCTGAAATAATATACAATTTCCCTGAAATGTGTTGTTTTGAATAAGAGTGAGGGAGCACAATGATGTCAGAGTCTTTTAGCAGTTAACAAGTGACAAAAACACTTAATAGTGACATGACTTGTTGTATGCATGTGTGTCTCACTGTTTTCATGAGTCTGCCTGTTGAGATGCATGTGTTTGTTTGCAAGAGTGTCTGACTGTATACATGTGTGTGTCTGTATGCATGGATTATGTGTTAATCTTGGGGTGGGGCTTTCGGTGGTGGGTACCCTCCCTGAAATATGTGGGTGCCCTCCCTGAAATGAGTTTTGGCAGGGTGGGGTGTCTGTTCTTGCAGCAGTCTCCACTTATATTTCTAACAGAGACTTATTAGCCACACGTGCACATGAACACTGGGAAAACATTGATGCCACTCTGTCACTTCTGTTCTAAAGCCGCTCTGTTCAGAGAGTGTTGAATCTTTATTTCAGATCAATGTTTGTTATTGTATAGAAAACTACAGTTCCCAGAATTCATCTGCTATATGTTACAATGTAATTTCCTGTATACATGCTGTAAGAGATTGCTTATTGGTTCTGGTACTAGTAGTAAGTTCCTGTTGCTGTTTTAGAGTTATGTAAGTTTATCTCTCATGTCCTGAAGCTGCATGTTCCTGCAATAAGGTGAATAACAACTTCTGATATAAATCTGTTCTAATAAAAGTTATAAGCAACAAAGGATTGTGTGGAACTACATTCCTCTGTGCCAGAATCTGATTCCAAAAAAATCTGGTAGGTCATCTAACCTAGAATACAAGTGTTGTACTGTATAGATGCAACATAAAATTTGGTGCCCGAAACACTGGAAGATCTGAATTACTTAAGCGCAAACGAGGTGCAGTAAGAATTTCCCCTATAAAAATGCAACTTGTGGTAAGAGACATCACAAAGATGATGAACCAAAACGAGCTCCATGAAAAACACAGAAGACACAATCATCTCATCAGTATCTCCAGACGATAAAGATGTAACTACGATAAACTAGACCGTGCTTTTGCAGACTACCCAAGCATGGGCAGAGGGCCCTATAACCAGAAGGTTAGTACGCTCTTGGCTAGATGGAGGAAGTCAAAGAACTTTTATTTGTGAGGACATTTCTAGATCACTTAAACTACCAGTTGTAGGAGAAGAGAGACTCAATCTCCACACCTTTGGGTTTAAAAACCCTGTAACTGCCTGTCAGAAAAGGGTCAAGTTTATCCTGAAGAACCTGCACAGTAGTGACCAATGGATAGAAATAGAGGCTCTAGAAACTATCAGCAGTGCAGTTATGAAACAGTTTAACTAACTGGCCAGGACTCAGAAATAGCAGTCTTGATTGGAGGAGATTACTACTGGAGTGTAGTGTCTGGAAGAATAGAGAGACCCCAGAATCAAATGAAGAAATTCTACAGTGGTTCTCATCCACAGTTAATTACACTGCAGAAAGGTATGTGACAGAACTACCTTGGCGATCTGATCGGCCATACCTGGCGAACAATTTTACTGTGGCTAAAGGCAGGTTTGATTGCTTGATGAGAAAGCTTTCAACAGATTTCCCTCTCTATCACAGATACAATAATGTAATAAAGGAGTACCTCCAAGAAGGTATTGTTGAGGATGTGAATGTAAATGAAGCCCCAACTGCCTTAAGGGATAATGCTGAGTATTACCTCATCATGCGGTTATAAGAGAAGAAAAGTCAACAACTAAGTTGAGAATTGTCTTTGATGCATCTTCTCATGATAAAGGACAAGTATCACTTAATGATTGCCTACTGACAGGACCAAATCTTACTCCTGACCCTCTCAAAATCCTGATCAATTTCAGACTTCACAAGATTGCATTGAGGGCAGATATTACAAAGGCTTTCTTACAAATCGGCATTGCAGAAAAGGACAGAGATTCAGTAAGATTCCTTTGGACTTATTGTATTCCAAGGCCTAACCAGGAACCATCCTTTCATGTTTTGAGAATGGCAAGAGTATTATTTGGGGCATCACCCAGCCCATTTCTTCTGATAGCTACCATCAAACACCATTTAAACAATATGAAAATACTCATCCTAGTACAGTCCATGTTCTTAAATCATTTCTTTATGTGGATGACATTATATCAGGAGCAGACACAGTTGATGATGCCTATACCATATCTACAGAAGCAAGGGAGATTATGCTTGCTGCAGGCATGGTTCTCTGTAACTGGATTACAAACTCAAAAGAATTACAGTTTAGATGGCAAGAGAACAAAACTTAACATGATAATGATATGATAATGGACCAATCAAGTTGCTATCTCAAATGGTCTCAAATGGAGAACAGAGACTGATGACTTTGTATTTGATCTACAATCACTTTTATCATTCCTAAAAGGCCGCATAAATACATAAATGTGTTCTGATGACATCAGCACGCATTTTTGACCCTATTGGATTTTTATCACCATTCACAGTTAGAGTAAAGATAGTTAGAGTAAAGATCCTCTTTCAGGAATTATGGGAAAGTGGCATTCGCTTGGATGAAGAGCTACCACCAGACTTAACAAGTAAGTGGTGTTTAGAACTGCCACAGTTACTGACTTTAGCAATCCCCAGGCAATACTGTCAGTGTCCCTTAGATTCAACTGTTAAAATACATATTTTCGGTGATGCTATTGAATCAGCTTATGGAGCTGTTGCATATTTACAATATATTAAGGAAGGTATTGTCTCCACCTGCTTTGTTGCTTCAAAGTCACGAGTTGCACCTTTAAAGAAGGCTACACTGCCAAGATTATAGTTGCTTGGAGCACTAGTAGGTGCAAGATTAATCAAATATCTACAAGATTGCCTAAGTATCCAGTCTATTCTACTTCATTTGTGGACAGACTCTATGTTTGTACTGTACTGGATCAAAAGCCCCACAAAACTTTGGAAACCCCTTGTTGCAAATAGAGTGGCAGAGATAAAATCACTTAGTGAACCAACAATGTGTTCGCACTGTGCTGGTAGGGATAATCCTGCAGATTTTCTAACGAGGTGAACGTATAAGAGACTTAATAAACAATCACCTTTGGTGGCATGGGCCAGACTGGCTACAAGGTGCTCAATAAGAATGGTCACAACATTCACAAATGGCAACTAGTGTATTAGAAAATACAGATGTAGAATCAAATGACCAAGTGACTGTATATGTTAACTGTAATGCGGAGTTCACATCTGACCCAGTTTTTTCCAGTTTTCCAGTTTAGTAAACTACGTACTGTATAGAATAACTGCCTGGATATACAGATTTATTCAAAACTCCAGTCAGCCAAGTAAAAGAACTAGTGGAGAACTGTCTATAGAAGAACTGTCTAGGGCTGAAAAGTATTGGGTCAAAAATCTCCCAAAATTTTGAGTTCAATTATGAAATCCTCTGTCATAATACTAGTAATAGCTTGCCTTACAACTCTAAAATAAAAGATTTAAATCCATTTGTTGACAAGGATGGACTCTTTTGTGTAGGTGGAAGGTTACACAAGGCAAACCTAACTGAAAGACAAAGACATCCTTGGATATTGCCTGCTAAAGGGCGCCTTTCAGAACTTCAAGTGCAGTTTCAGCATGAAAGGGTGATGCATTTGGGGTTACAAGGAACACTAGCCCAACTTAGAGAGCAGTTTTGGATAATAAGAGCAAGACAGCTAGTAAAGCTAGGAGACAGCTAGCAAGACAGCTAGTAAAGCAATGTTATCCTTTGTAGAGGCTGTTTTAAACTCTAGAAAACTAACCTTTACTCACAGTGATGCTCAAGGTCTTCAAACTTTAACACCAGGACATTTCCTTATTGGGCAATGACTTATTGCATTGCCACAACCCAAGGTTCCTACAGTGTCCCAAAAATGTTCTGGTCAATTGTCAAAGAGGTGGAAATACCGTCAAGTATTAGTAACATAATTCTGGAACCGGTGGCGTAAAGAATATTTGTTGGACTTGAGATCGGCTCACTACACCAAACAAGGAGAATGTGCATCTTCATTTAAGGTTGGAGATTTGGTGTTGATCAAAGAAGACAAGATACCAAGACAAATGTGGAGGACTGGTATAATTGAAACAGTTTTTCCAGGAAGAGACAATCGCATTCCCTCATGTTCCTTTAGATTACCATCAGGGACTGTGCTGAGTCAACCAATACAACTACTTTACCGTTTGGAAATATACGGTAAAGAACTTCTAATGAGAGTTCATGGGGCTGGAGGATGTTGAATCTTTACTTCAGATCAATGTTAGTTATTGTATAAAAAAACTACAGTTCCCAGAATTCATCTGTCATGTTAAAATGTAATTTCCTGTATGCATGTTGTAAGTGATTGCTTATTGGTTCTGGTACTAATAGTAAGTTCCTATTGCTGTTTACATTTATGGCCGCAATAGCATAATTGCGATTATATTACATACCGTGTGGTAGTAGACTACGGCAATTATATTGTATAGGCGATCATAAATGTACAACCACAATCTTAGTTTTACAGCTTTTATTGTAATTGTATGATCTCAGTCTAAAAGGGGCACTAAACTAACACTAAAATGACTTGCCTTTATCCTTTTCTATATTTTAGTGCTGCCAGGAACTTTATCCTCTCTTTGCTCTCAGTGCTCCCTGTCACTAGATCTCCTCATGTCCTGTTCAGCTCACTCCTAGTTAGTATGCATGTCTCCTCTCCTCCCCCTCTGTATGTATCCACCCCCTCCCAAAACTGAGGCACAATTGGAGTGTGGAGCATGTGCAGTGGAGGTGATCTGTGTCTCACTACAGCGAATGGCATTCACCCACTGATTTTATGTTATAGTGAAAGTAAAACTGCTTTGCTATGGGAAGGTGTAATTAATTCCTTTAGCTACACTGCTACATTGGGACTTAAATAACACAGACAGCAGCTAACTGCAGGATTGGGTTTATCTGCACAGAAAGAGTGAAGAGCAACAGATAATGCTTATTCCTTTTCCTGATCGTAATGCTGAATCAATTAGCCATTAAAGATGGCCGAAACTTCCGCTTTTGGATTCGCGGATTTTCGAAAAAATTCAATGGGAGAAAAAAATCCGCACAGATCCGCCTAAATATAAGGTAAAACAGCAATGGTAACTTACTGTACATGGCTGTGGGACCTGGGAAATGGTCTGGGAACATGTACATATACCCAGAACTAAGAAAAAAAACAACTTTCCTCACGATTGCACCTTTTTTCGAGCTTCCGCATTCTATTTTTAAGCCACGTTCGATATTTTTTGAAAATTTGAGAATTTTCGAATTTTCTGGAATTTTCGAGTTTTCAAGGAATTTTCGAGTTTCCAAGGAATTTTCGAAAATTTTGCAAAAAATGATACAGCAACTTACTGAAAATGGCTCTGGGACCTCAGAAATGGTCTGGGGAACATACCAATCTGATTGTAACCAATTCTGATTGAAAAATAATCTTATTGGTTAGTATACCAATCAGATTCTTTCTAAAATAATTTTAATGTATCCAATCAGAATTGCTTACAAATAAAAGGTAAAGTTTTAAAACCCTAAAGCTTGAAGCCTGTTATTTGCAGTGTATATGTTTTCAAAGACATGCTGAAAGGCCGCTGATGTTTAGCTCCGCTAACGGAGGGGGTAGGTGACCGCTCCTCTATTTTCTGTATAGGAACGCTAAAGTATGGGAACAAGAATTTGAACGTTCGATAATTATCGAAAGTTCAAATTTGTGTGTTCAAGTTTGGGTCTAGTCCATCTCTAGTCATGAACTTCCTACTGTGCTTCTTCAGAAATCCCCCCCCCCCCCCTTAACAATCCGGTGCTTGCCCCTGGATTTAGAGCATTCCAATGGGGAAAAGGCACGTACAGAGCTAGAACTATAATGGAGGGGCTACATAGCACTGGCTGGCGCGTCATTTTGACATCCATACCACTGTCTTGGTCCTCCAGAATTGGTTTGTTAATTAACGAACGTTCAGCGTTAATTTACTGTCGCGGTTGTACATTATCGATAATGTACTGTATCGCTAAACTGCAATACTGTGTGTTTTTAAATAGGGCCAGTAGACCTCTAAAAGGCTTAACACTAAATTTGTCCAAAAAACTTATGGGGGGGGGGGGGGGGTGTTTAGTCCTCAAAAGGACTTTTGGGTCCCAAATTGTGTGAATACAGGAGCGGTTAACAACAAGTGCTAATCCACCACACTAAAATTTACACACAGTAAGCTTCAAAAGCATGGAAAAATCTATAACTCCTACACTGTCAGGTCTCCACTAAACTCACTTTAACACACTGACAAAGTGGCACCTGTCTAGCTGCCTTTTATACCCAGGGGGTTGGCATGGGTAAAAACAGCTGCCATTGGTGGATTTGATACAAGAAAATCTTCGAAAATGTTCAAAGGTGGGTTTTCGGAAAATCCGTGGATTGGCAGATCTCGGAGATCTGCCATGGAACTAAGTTTGGTTCCACAATCCGGTCCATCTCTAGTTAGTATGCCAATCAGAATTGGTTACAATAAGATTAGAATCTAATTGTAATCATATTCTTTCTGAAAATTCTAATTGTAACTAATCAGAATAAGATTCTTTTAGAAAGTTCCCCAGACCATTTCCCAGGGCCCTTTACAGCAAGTTACTGTATCATTTTTGGCAAATTTTTCGAAAAGTCTTTAAAAATTAGAATTTTCTAGAATATTAAAATTTTCTCAAATTTCCGAAATTTCCAGATTTTTGAAATTTCCCGATCTTTCGGAAAGTTTTGAACGCAGTTCGGAAAAAATTTGGAAAGCGGAATTCCGGAAAATCCGCAAGATCCGCAATTCGCGAACTGGCCATCTCTATTAGCCATGCAGTGACAAAGAAATAAGCTTTACTTTTATAGAATGGATAGTTTCTACATGTAGTGTGCCAGGGGGAGGGGCTGGGTGATTGACAGCTGTGCCCCATCCTCTTTAAAAAGTAAACTCCCAGAGCTAAACAATCAAGGGATAGGAAGGTCAGAGAAGAAAATAAAAGCAGATTTAAGATTGTTGGTAATTAATCCTAATTATTGTGTGCCTCAGTTTACATCTCCTTTAAAAATTGGTTTGTTAAAGTTGCGATATTGCGACAATACCGCACCTTTAGAAATAGGTCCTTTTGTTTGTTAAAATGTACTGGAGACTTCAACCTCCCATCAATTACTATACAGGGTCACTTAAGAGATTCGTGCATGGTCCCAAAAGAACTATGGGAAATCCCATATTAATGAGCATGTCTATCTCATAGCACAACAACAATGGTCCCCTTCCTGTGGGGGTGGGTGCAAGTTGTGTTCCAAGGGGATGATTCTGTACAGAATCGGGGGGTTGCTAGTAATGGAATGAAATGTTATATAATGTTTGGACCTTAGTTTTAAAATGCAACTGTGCCAACTTACTGGGCTACTGTACCTAACTATAGAATTATCTGCTTATAAGTTGCTTATTTATTAGTATTAGATAAGAGATCTGCCATTATTCATTCATAACACTTGGGAATAATCCAAAAAACAAATTTCCCAAGCCTTTCAGTGCAAGAGTGTAATTAGAAGCCATTACCATGACCCTCTGAAACAATTTTGACAGCTGCCGGAGAACTGCCTGAGTTGCCTAGGTCAAACACCCCCCTGGCCTCTGCTCCCCAATCCCATTATAGTCACTCTACTGCATTTCAGGTGTAGATGTTGAGATAATAGTGTAAAATAACCTTCCAGATTTAACATTAATCCATGAAAAGTATTTCTTTACACAATACAAATTTTGTGTCACAGTAAGGATTGGTTATAAAATAATAAAAATTCTATACACACAAAATGTATTTAATTATGTTGTGTTGAAAATTGTATCTAATAGTTGCATTTGTGAATGAACTGTCCTTCCAAGCCCCACTAGAATACATTTTTGCTTTAATTGCTAAATGTAAATCAAATAGTCCAAGGCATGTCAATAATTAATTATACAATTCTGGACATAAGATGCATAGCATACAAATCTTATTATCATAAAACAAGTCAACATTGACTTTTTAAATATTTATTTCTTGAATCTAATACCCTGATAAAAAAACAAAAACAAATCACCCTGATATGTAGCCTCCATTGGCTTATTATTTTCCCATAAAATTGAATTTACTACAGCCTTTGGTTGCCTGCTGTGACTTTTTTCCCTTGTCTCCTAAACATTAGGTCAGCAGGTCCTGATTCATTTGAATTCATTGTATAACGCGATAGTCTGACCTTTGTAGCAAGTGAGAATATTTTGTTTTTCATTTTCATGTAATAAAAATGCATAAAGCTTGTGTTGTTGATTACATAATTTATTAATTTATAAATCTCTTGTACCAAATATATAAATACTGTATGTGTGACCTTTACTGCAAAAAAAAGCACCTGAATATTTTGGTATTTCATGATTGGCATCACAAAATTAATTGCAGCTTAATCTCCTCAATCTCCTTATCAGTGCATTGTCAAACAGTGATATATGGGCTTTTACTGATAGTTCATTTCAGCCCTATAAGATTATAAGGTCAGTTTTTTAATAATTTAATCTTATTATAATTTTATTTGGTAGATTAGTATAGTATAGTGTAGGATTTGAAGTTGAAATGAATCAGGCTTGACACAGGACTGAAATGAATCAGGCTTGACAAAGGGCTGAGTGGGGACCCGAAACGTTGACTTTTTTACTTGATGGAGGAATAAATTCACGCTGTTTGTACTGAATCAACATCTGGACCCCTCTTAATTTTGAACTTTGTTTGGGTGAGGCAGTGTAACCCATATCAGAGGGTGCCAGGAATATTAACAGACTTCAGTACAATCTTTTATTTTTGAAGTTGAATAAAGACATAAGTCCATCCAGTCCAACCTACTCAGCAATACCCTCATTCCCTGCCTAACAGTTAATACAGAGGAAGGCATGAAAAAAACAAAAAACAACAAAATGAAGAGGAAATAAATACCTTTCTGACTCCAAAAGGCAATCGGAAATATCCCTGGATAAACTCTACTTTATGTATCAATACCAATGACAGGCAACATTCCAGCTTTTTTTTTTATTTTAAAAACCTGCCATCACCACTTAAAAATGAAAGACAGTTCCTAAAGATTCTGTCTGTCATTTTTTAAAGAACAGGCTGCAGACAGTACTTAACGTTCTCCCTATATTAAGTATAGGGGGAACGTTTGGGACTGCCAAATTTCCTTCAGCCCTGACCAATTCCCTATAGTTAGGTACAAGGAGTTGCCCGCAGCAAAGGGAAATTTTTGGGCAGTTTTGAGCTTTCCCAAGGTGACGTTGAACATTTGTCATCCTTGGGAAGGCTCGGAACTGTGCTAAACTCTTTAACTAGAAAGAGCTGATTCTGTCAAATCCAACAGTATCGTCCCTTTATCGTTAAAGTGTGTACCCTGATTTTTTTGGTATTAGATTGGGCACACTTGATTTAGAACCCTTCCTGTCTTGCTTGAATTAAAAGAAACATTCTGTAGGAAAATTTGCAGACCGCACAAAAAAAGATAAAAGGTAACACATGGTGAAAACAATTTACAATGCAACACAAAGCAATAGAACCTAATTTAAACACAATGCAACTAGTTGTATTTGCTAGTAAAAATAAATTTAAAAAAAGCCAGTGAGCTTAACATTAAAGTATTTTGACATTTGCAAATGTACAGAGTCATTTATTGAGTTTGCGAATGTATGTGATTTACCCACTGTGGGATTTTAATGGCAGCTATTTGCTGGCATTAAAATCTTGCAGCAAAGCTAGCGCAAACGCGATATTAAATCGCGAGCTTCAGATGCGCGGGTGATTTATGCGTAATTCGTGCACCCGACACTAATATGGAGTAATAGTTGTGCTAACCGGTAGCGAACCGGTTAGCGCGACTTAAACTCCATATACAGTATTTGCCCAGCGAGTCTGTGTAAATGAGCCTGATAGTCTTTAAAATGCAATAACAAACTCCAGTTTTATTAAGCAACCACACTACCTCGGTGTTGACTGCATGTGCATAATTATACAATCAAATACAGCTTATGTTAGCTAAGTACAAATTATGCTGGGCATTTCAGGAGATTTATGTGGTTCTTTTTATTGCTGGGCTGAAGTTCCTGGCACATATTACAGGAGTTCACTGACATTTCAATCTCTGCACACACACAAGGCCAATACATTTCCATTCTGGCTTGAACTTCTTTGAAACCCTTGGTTAGCTACTTATGTCTTCTGATTATATGAGAATCGAAAAAATTAGGAATCACCATATACATCGACTTTACAAAAAGAGAGACACCATAATTAAATAACAATATACACTGAAAGAATCCCTGTCAACACTGAATAACGCAAACTTTGCTGAACTAGAGAAACAAATGCTGGAACTACATAAGAGACCCCAAAAGCGAGCCATGCAAAGGAAACAGCAGAAATTGAACAAATTATCCCAGGAGCACAACTATTCAGGTATGGACTTTAATTTACACAAATACTCTGAATCCTACAGACGACATAATATCAACTTACCTACAAATATACCAGAAGCAGTAAATACTACCATTATTGATAATATTGGACCTAATGAGATTATTGATCCTGGACCAAATAGGGAGAATAATAAACCAGGGAGTCTAAACATCTCCAGTTATCAATTGTCTAAGCCAGAGATCAGTGTACTTTCTAAAGGAATCACATTCTGTCCAACCACTAATCTGGATAAAGTTCAGCTATACTCGGACATGGAAGATTTCTTTAGAAGGCTCAGGTTGAAGGAATTCAGTACAATGTCAGTACAATTCAGTACAACCAGGACGCAATACAAAACTTGATCAATACATAGAAAGTTTTAGAGTAAGAGTCCCATCTCTGCTATCTGCACAACAGAAGAGGATAATGTACAATTTATCTTACCAAGAGAAAGCAGCAATAAACAAGCTCCAGAAGAATAGCAATATCACCATTAAACCAGCAGATAAAGGTGGGGCAATTGTTATTATGGATATAATAAAATATGTTGAAGAAGGCAACAGACAACTAACAGAGATGATATATATTACTGCAAACCCTCCAAAGATCCTACCAAGGAATACAAAACTAACCTAAACAAACTGATTAAGGGCACGGCCACACTGCAACGCAAACGCAATCGCACACGGAATCGCATGACATTTTTCATTAAGTATTAAGTATTTTTCATTAAGTATTGGAAAACGCATGCGATTGTGATTTAAAATGCGAAACACAAATCGCAATTGCATCACACCCGGAAACATGTGTTTTCGGGGGGGGTTGCCGCGATTCCAATTATTTGAAAAAACGCAAACGCATGCGCAAACACAAGCACAAACACAGAAAAATCGCAGCAGTGTGGCCTAGCCCTCAATCACTTCCACAAGACCTACAATCAGAGATGCTTCCATTGATACCAGACCAACCAGATAGATATTGGAACCTTTTACATGCTCCCCAAAATACACAAACCAGGAATCCCAGGGAGGCCCATTGTCACAGGTATGAACACTTACAGAAAACATATCGGGCCTAGTAGAAAACATACCACTTGTAAAACAAACTAAGAGTTATATACAAGATACTACAGACTTCCTTAATAAACTCCAGAACATTAAACAGCTTCCTGCTAATGCTCTACTAGTAACCATGGACGTAGTATCGCTGTATAACAACATCCCACATACTGATGGTATAGCAGCATGTGGTAAATTTGTAAAAACTGTCCCCCACAGTAAATACAATCCCAAATTGGTTTCATTCTTAATCAAAATTATTTTACATTTAGAAATTTACCTACAACGGATGGGTGTAGCCATGGGAAGCAAAACGGCACCTCATTATGCCAACTTATTTATGACTGACTTGGAAGACAGGTTTCTCAAAGCCCAACATTACAGACCACATAGTTACTATCATTACATAGACAATGTTTTTATGATATGGACACATGGAGAAGAACAGCTACGACATTTTATTCAGGATTTCAAAAAACTCCACCCAACAATTAAATTTGAAATGGATTTTTCTGAGGAATCCATACACTTTTTGAACACTACAGTGACCCTGAAAGATAGAAGGATTCAAACATCCTTATACAAAAAACCCACTGACAGAAACAATTATATCCATTTCAACAGTTTTCACCCACACCACACCAAGAAAGGTATTATATACAGCCAAGCTACTAGATTGCACAGAATATGCTCAGTAACGGAAGAGAGTGACAGACACCTAGGTGCACT
The DNA here is from genome assembly GCA_019447015.1 of Hymenochirus boettgeri. Taxonomy (NCBI): domain Eukaryota; kingdom Metazoa; phylum Chordata; class Amphibia; order Anura; family Pipidae; genus Hymenochirus; species Hymenochirus boettgeri. The sequence goes on from CM033469.1 coordinate 155,133,111, forward strand.
TGGTACATCTTTCAAACAAAAGAGATATCCACGCAGAACAATTACCACTAACATAAACAAAGCATTGAGAACACCCAGGAATAACCTTCTACAATACAAAGAGAAAAAAAGTAATGCCCGGATACCTTTGGTAACAACATATAACCCAATATTGGAAGGAATACGTACAATAATGAAAGAACTACAACCTATGATTAATCAAGATGAAACCCTTAAAAAACAATTCCCAGAACCCCCTATACTTGCCTTTTGCCAACCACCAAAAACTAGTAAGAAGAAAGTTACACATGGATTATGAAAATACCCCAGGCACCAAATCATGCAGGGGTCCTTGGTGTAAACTGTGCAACAATATTAACAGTTCTCCATCTGTAACACACAGGAAGGGGGCATTTAACATCCAGGGATCTTACAGCTGCACATCCAGCAATGTGGTGTATTTAATACAATGTAACAAATGTACGGACACTATATATATATATATAAGGGAAACCAGTCAAAAACTACAGAAGTGGATGAACTCCCACAGAAGTAGCATCACCGATCATAATGAGAATAATAACTGTTTGCCTGTGGGGCATCATTTTTCTCAACCAGGACACACCATGGAAAACCTCCAAGTCCGTATCTTGAAGGGACAGTTAAGTAGCAACCAACATTGAAAAACATTTGAAGCCAAAATGATTCTGTTATTTGACACCAAAAACAATGGGTTAAACCAAGACTTGGGATTCCTAGCCCACTATAACTGTTGAATATATTTGTAAATAGAACAATATGTGGATGGTATACAATATGTGCATATTCTCAGTGTCTGCTTTCCTCTCATCCAGCATCCCCCCCTTATTATTCCCCCACCCCCCTGCTACCTCTCTCCTTTCCATTTGGTTGCCCACCCTAGTATGCTGTTAACTTTCTATTTTATTATCCCCTCTCATTCCTCAGTATATTCTTTTTTTGGGGGGGGGGGGTTATTATGTTGTTATCTTGTGTAATTAGCTTTTTACTTTCTGTTAATCTTTGTTTTAATCAGTACTGCTCTGACCTGAGGAAAAGGGTTGATCCCTTGAAAGCTACTAAAATAAACTGTTAGTCCATTAAAAGTATCACAGTACTCTACTTTTTGCTACATATATTGGACTAATACGGCAAAAAAGTAATTATTTTTATGAGAATCTAAGCATTCTACTCCATACTCTTATTAGATAGATTTGGTGTTTGGTTGTTGAATCTATCCAAAAGTTTTTAAAAAATGTTTTACTTCCCAACTTTCCGTCATCATTCTATGGCCAGACCAATTCACTTACTATTAAATGTCAGCGTAAGACTTTTGTCTAAATGAATCTACTGTATATAGTTTGTTCTCACAAAAATATATTTTCACTGTCAAGTGATACGTTATTTTATGTAACAGTTTATGAGTAAAAGCAAGGGAAAATTTTTACTAAATGTGGACTTAAGAGTTCTTCTGATATTTGCTTTTGTGGCTTTTTTTTAAATTAAACTACATATGTGCATTAAAGTTGTATATTGAAATGATTTACTATTTTCCTTAACTGGTCATAAAAACCAACAGTGTATTTTTTAAGTATTAAGTCCTTTTAAATGCTAAACACTCCAAAGTGAAAACTAAAGACATTTTGTCCTGTCATTGCTCACAGAAATCAATCTATATATGCAGCTCAGCAAATTCCTAGTAATTCTGGCTCTTGCTATGGTAGTTGTTAGAATCATAACTGGCTGCATTGCCATAGAGATTCATCAATATGATGTACCTCTGCACATGCCCTTATCCTTTCAATAGCCAGCTCTAAAACCTGACTACTGATGCTTCAATGAGCATAATACTGAGAACTCAGCAACTGTGTATTGCTCTCATGTTGATACTTTTCAATCCTTTGATCATAGAGTAGATACCTGACTCAATAACTTTAAAACTAGATAGAAAGAAAAAAATGAGTATGTCAAGTGTAGGAAAGTTTTTGTGCACATTGAAAAGTTTTGGTTAAAATGTATTTATCCTGTGTCAAAAAAAAGAAAGAAACCACTGCTACTACATTTTTATCTGTTCTTATCTCAGCTATATTTTTTAAACTCTGTAATTTCTTTATAGTAGTTTTCAGAAGGGGTCTAATTGATATTCTTTTGTGGAATTGTAACCTATAAGCAGCTGTGCAGAAAAGGCTATAAATGCTTCTTGTCTGTCTGTAAACCTCTAGCATTACCCAGCTCTGTACATACCATACAATACAAATACATGTGTGTGGAGATATATCATCATATATCATCAAATTGAGCATTATATCCAGCATTACCTATATTTTGAACCTCACCATATATATATACCTATATATATCTACCTTGCAGAGGGAGTGTGTGAGCTTTAAGCATCAACGGGCATCAATGTAAGGCCATTAAAAAATAATCAATTGTTTTTTTTTTGCATGGACTGTGTGAATGTATTGACAATTATTAATTTATTTGCCAAAATGTAAATAAATAAAACCAAGTTTTCCTCCATAATACTAGGATAAGTTGGTGGGGGTATTTAGTAAGATTTTTGGCACTGGATTTCTAAAATAACTTGGATGCATCTGTGTTGTTATTTGTAAGGGGAGGGGGTATTGGTAGAAAAATGCACATTTTGCCTGTTAACTAATTAGTAGGGTGTTTAGTTAATTGGTTAAATGGCCTACACACTAAATGGTATTTGAGTGAGTGAGCAGTCTGTTTTTAAACAAGATTGCTGTGTTTGTGTATTAGTGTTTTGTTTCTGTATTAGTGTTTAGGATGGACAGTTTTGTTTGTGCCATGCAATGTGCATCCTGTCACATGTATGAGATATTGGACAGACAATCTATTGGACCTATGTTTGTGACATATGTAAGTGGGTTGCCTAGTTGGAATGTGAGGTGAAAAGTGTGAAGGGGAAGCTGGCATTATTGCAGGGCTTCGCCCATGCCAGTGGAGTGCAGGTACTGGTAGGGGCCAGTAAACTGGTGAGTGGAAATGATAAGAGATAAAAAAATTAAGGTTGCTTTTTCCCAGCAAGTCCAGCCAAACAGATTGTCAATCTTAGGTAAGGAAGCGGAGGAGGAAGGCTCAGATATAGCATGTATGGAGAAGACTTATCCTATGAAAACCGAGGGGACCAGTATCTCTAATACAAGTGAGAAATAACTAAGTCTATGCAGGTGGTAAAGGTAGGGGATTCTATTACTAGAGAAGTGTATAGGCTTAGATGTCACCTAGTTGCCTACCTGGTGCTAAGTTTCTGCATGTGTAGACAGATTATTGGGTGGTTCTGGGAGAGACCCAGTGGACTTTCTTCACATTGGTGCCAATGACAAAGCTAGAGGAGGTCATTAAAAAAAACCTCCTAAGAGTAAAGAAAGCAAGGATATTCAGGGTAGTATGTTAGGGAGGGTACTGTGGACATCACTGGGGTAGATAGTGGAATCAGGGTGTAAATAAGATAGTGGTGGGGAGGAGAGGGGGTAGCATAGAGGAGAGGAAGACGTGTGCATGTACATCAAAATGTGTAAACAATGAAATGATAAAATGTTTGTTTGCAAAGGAAGTCTAGCTGGAAAAATGGAGAATTAGAACTAATAGCTTTTAAAGAAAAAAATGATGTCATTGGTATAGCAGAAACATGGCTAAACAATTCACATGATTGGCCAGTAAATTAAAAAGGTTACTCCATGTTTAAACATGATAGCATAAAAAAGGAGAGAGGTATGTATTTATGTTAAACAAGATTTGGGGCCATATTTAGTGTTCAATATTTGTTTATTATTATTTTCCGTATATACATAAAAGAATTAAAAAAAAAGAAAAAACATAGAAAAAAGAACATTGCATTTCCATTACATTCGTCTTATTATTTTTGATCATAACATCCATTTAAGACAATATTTCCTAGCGCTAATGACAACCTAAATACTACATACAGTGATTGTCCTATATTGTATAAGCATTTAACCCTTTCACTGCCAGGAGATTTTCATTTTTTTTTGCGTTAACTGCCAGAAGAATTTTCAGGATTTTGTCCTTAATCGCTTTAGACTAATTTTACAGTAGGAAACCTTGCAGTAAATCAGGAATATTATACATTGTTTTTTTCAGCACAAAGTGTACTTTAATATGGTAACAAAATTTTGTAACTTTTCTGGAAATTTTACTGGAATTATGGGTAAAATATGTAAAAAAAATGAAAAATTTGCAAATTTTCATGGATTTTTCCCATTTTTACTTATAGTTATCTTAAGGTTACACACAAAAATCTTACTGTTTCTAAAAGCTCAGATACTCCCGAGTACAACGATACCAGATATATGTAGGTACCCGACGTTTCCTGTACAGGAGACCCCCCCAAACTAAAACTGCACCTCCTAGAATATTACACCAAATTAAAATGTGTAACCACTACTGACAGTTAACATAGAATATCTACCAAATTATCTAAACTATCCCCCCAAGTGAGATATTTTTAGAAACTACACACTCGCAGGATTTTACGAGTGAGGTTAGTTTCGATCAAAATGCAGATACCCGGACGCAGCTCTTCGTCAAATTGTAAGTTACTTTCTCACATTTTCCTTTTTTTCCTCAACTGTAAAATCAGAGACAAAATCAAATGCGAATTTCAGCTAAAAACTGTGGAGGAAAGTTCAAACGCATCTCAAATATGAAAGCCTAACCCCTCCCGAATAAAACGGTATGCCACATTCATGGGTGTACCCAGAGACATGGCTACCAACTAACCCAGAGCGTGACCAGTGCCAAATGTCAGTAGCAGCAAAAAAAAATTAGCCAGTTTTGTATTTGAACAGTCTGCAGTTTTTCCACAAAACACCCCCCCAACTCAAAAATACCCCCCACAAACTATATATTTCCTGAAATCTACACACCTTCAGCTATTAACGCGGTAGTTCGTTCATTCATACCACAATGGTGGGGCGCAGTTCTTCGTAGACAGTTTGCACTTTACCAGATTTTAAAAAAAAAATGAACATCAAACAACGTTCAAAAAGGTCGAAATCATGTCAAAACCCCATGGAATGTAAAAAAAGGTTACAAATATCAATCTCCCAAATGTCCTGAATCAAACGGTAGACGATATGTGTGGTTACACACGGGACGTGGAAGCGAAAAGCCACAAAGTGAGACAATGCACGATGGCTCAGAACAGCGAAATATTTAGCAACTCCGAATTTTTGGACAGTCTGCAGTTTTTCCACAAACACCCCCGTAACTTAGAAAAATAACCCCCACAAACTATATTATTCCTGAAATCTACACACCTTCAGCTATGTAACGCTGTAGTTTGTTCATTATACCACCAATGGTGGTGGGCGCAGTTCTTCGTAGAAGTTCGCACTTTTCTGAAAAAATGAACAAAAAACAACTTCAAAAGGTAGAAATCAGCCAAACCTGATGGAATCTAAAAAAAAGTTACTAAATATCAATCCACAATGTCCTGAATCAAATGGTATGCCAATGTGTGGTTACACCGCGGACGTGGAAGCGAAAAGCCACAAAGGAGACAATGCATGATGCTCAGAAACAGCGAAAATATTTAGTAAAACTCCGAATTTGGAAGCTGCAGTTTTTTTAAAAAAAAAAAGAATTAGAAATAACCCCACAAACATATATGTCCTGAAATCTAAACACATTGTAATGTAAAGCTGTAGTTTGTTATTCATAACCATCATGGTGGGGTGCAGTTTTTGTAAGAAGTTCGCACTTTCTGAAAAATGAACAAAAAACAACTTCAAAGGTAAAGAAATCAGCCAAAACCTGATGGAATCTAAAAAAAAGTTACTAAATATCATCTCCAAATGTCTGAATCAAACGGTATGGCATATGTGTGGTTACACATGCGGAGTGTGGAAGCGAAAAGCACAAAGTGAGACAATGCAAGTTGCTAGACAGTCGAATGAAGATTTGTCATAACTCGTTATTGCGTGATTTTCTGTTGGACGTTCTTTTGTTTTTTTAAACCTAGATACCTTAATCTCCGCCGACCTTCCTTGAGAACTTGCACTTCCTTATTCTATACTCTAATTCTTCACCTCATCCTCAAGCATGGCACCCAGATTGTTCATCAATCCAGCGTCTAATACCCTGTAGCATCAGTTTCGACGTTTGCATCTCAAGACCTTTTCGGAACATAAGAATACAAACACTACATATCAAATATACAACCACAATCACAGCCGTAATGATATACATCCTAAAACTGTAGACGTGTGGGCGAGTTCTTCGTAGATAGAATTCGCGTTTACACAATTTTCTGGAAAAATAGAGAAAAATACATTTAAAGTTACAAAATCACACCAAACCCCATTAATGTAAAAAAAACTTACCAAATATCAATCCCTAAAGTCTGAATCAAACAGTGTGCCATATGTGGGTTACACACACTGACGTGGAAGCGAATAGTAAAAATGTAAAACAATGCGCAGTGAGCCAATAACAGCATTTTCCCAGATTTTCCAAACTGAACCCCCCTCTAACTTGGGAAATACCCCCGCAAAACTATATATTCTTCAGAATCTACATACCTTCAGCTACGTAACGCTGTAGTTTGTTCATTCATACAATCAATGGTGTGGGCGCAGTTCTTCGTAGAAATTCGCATTTGTCTGAAAAAAATGAACAAAAACAACTTCAAAAGGTGAGAAATCATGCCAAAACCCCAAGGAATGTAAAAAAAAGTTACCAAATATCAATCTCCCAAATGTTCTGAATCAAACGGTATGCCCTATGTATGGGTACACACGCAGACGGGAATCAACTAGCCACAAAGTGAGCCAATGAACAGTGCCCCAATTACAGCACATTTTCAGATTTGTCAGACTAAAACCATCTATATTAGAAATACCCCCCAAAACTATATATTCTTTGGACTCTACACACCTTCAGCTACACAATGGTGTGATTCTTTATGCATACCACAATGGTGGGGTGCGAGTTTTGTGTACAATTTGCTTTCTTACCAGATTTCAGGAAAAATTTTAAAAATACAATTCAAAGTTAAAATCATGGCAAATTTCCAAGTCATGTAAAAAAAAACTTGTCAATTATCAATCTTCCAAATGCCCTGATCAAACGTATGCCATATGCGTGGAATTCACACAGGGACGTGGCACCAACTAGCTCAAATGGGACGCATGCACCAGTGTAATTACAAGAAAAATATCAAGTGCTCTGAATTTCAAACAGCCCCAAAACTTTGAAATGCCCCCGCAAATAAACCCCCCACTAAATACAATCTCCCAATTTTCTGAATCAAACGGGATGCCATATGCGTGGATGCAACACAGAGACGTGGCCACCAACTAGCTCAAATGGGACGCATGCACAAATGCAATTACAAGAAAAAAATCAAAGTGTCTGTAATTTGAACAGCCTACACTTTTTTAAGGAAACAGTCCCGAAACATGGAAATTCCCTCCACAAAACTATATATTTTTGGAATCTACACGCCTTCACTAGTTACGGTGCCATGCTTTCATACATGCATGAAGAATTCCAGAACCAGCGATCCAAAGAAACTCGGGTGTTTTACGAGATTTTGTGAAAATAAATGAGATGATCAAGGGTTGAAATCCTACCTAAAACACTTGACCAGCAAAAAAACCCACTAAAGCAATCTCCCACATGTCCTGAATCAAACGGTGTGCCATTTGCGTGGGTGCAAACAGAGACGAGGCCACCAACTAGCTCAAATGGGACGCATTTAGAAGTGCAGTTACAAGAAAAATTTTTAAAAACGCCACAACCCACCCCCACACACACACACTCTCCCCCTTTTAGTGGTATTTTAGTGAAGTCGGTTAGTATGGAGAGTCACACACGTTTTTGCACACTTTACTGATCCTAAAATTCAATACGGTCTTATTTGGTACCTCTGCAAAATTTCCTTATAAAATATAGGCTTAGTTTCCCTTGAAACGAACAAATAAGTATCCGCGTTTACTTTACCGTATCACTGGGGACATTGGGGAGCTTGGAGAAGACAACTTTTTTTTCTAATTTATAGTTTTAGGGTAAAAAAAAAAAGGTGTGTGTATCACTTTAAGAATTTTTTTGTGTGTATTTCCCCTTTTTTTCCCCGATCATTCCCAAAGATAATCATCAGATCATCTTAGGGAATGATACCGAACTTGGAATACGGGCATAAATGCCCGTTTTCCAATTCGAAATCCGATCGGAAAAATCACTTCCGGAAATCATTTTCCAGGAAGTGATTTTTCATTCATTGGCAAAGATCAATAATTTGGTGATCAGAAGTGATCACCAAATATTGATCTCTGTCCCCATTTTTTTTCTAAGTCTTCGCTAAGTAGCAAAGACTTAGAAAAAATCCTATTTGTGAATGGAACTTTGAGTTCCATCACAAAATGTATAGAAAAGCTGGCAGCTTGACAGCTTTTCTATACTAGGTACTGCAGCATGATCAAATTGAGATCAAGCTGCAGACCTCAACTAGACCACCAGGGGCAGTCTCCTCCACTTCAAGGGAGACCCCGGTGAAGGAGGAAGCTCCGTGACGTCACCGGGGTCTCCCTTTCCGCTTCCTCCTTGGACTCCACGTGGGACCGGCTGCTTGCTATAGTACGGCAGAAAAGGTAAGCTAACTCCCGATCCCCCCCTCGGATTTGGACACAACGAGGGGGGTCGCGGGGGATAGGGGGCAGAGGAATGCTGCCCCGGGTCGGCCCTAGCGCGCGGTGTTTTTTCATTTTTAAAGGGGAAGCCACAGATCGTATATTCACGATCTGTGGCAGTTAAAGCATTCTCTGCACAGATCGTGAATATACGATCTGTGGCAGGGAAAGGGTTAAGTACATCCTTGTGTATTTTTATCTAAGTATCTCGCATCCAATCAGGTAAATGTTTGGCGTATTTGCTATTCAGCCACATGGACCAGGTTTTATGGAATGTAGATATTGTATCATTTAGCACATGAAATATTCTTTCGTTTATACATATTTCGTTAAGTCTGTCTATTACTCTGTTGTGTGAGAGTGTAGTAGTTTTCCATCAGGATTTTTGCTGAGAGCATAATGTATTGTATAAATTTATTGCCGTGTTTGTTGCAATTATCTGCTGGTATTCCTAATAGAGCTATTCTGGGGTTTACAGGTAGGTCCAGCCACATAGTTTCATCTATCATTTTGAATATTTTTTCCCAATATTTTTGTGCTTTGGGGCATGTCCACCAGATGTGGTATAAATCCCCTTTTTGTCCACATTCTCTGAAGCAGTAGGGACTGACCGTAGGGTAGATTTTGTTCAGTACTGTTGGGACTTTGTATGTGCGATACAGTACTTTGATGGCAGTTTCTCTGAGGGCTATATTAAGACTACCCTTGTTAAGATTGGTGAATATTTCTGTCCATTGGGAGTCCTCCATTTGGAGCTCTAAGTCTGTTTCCCATTTTAATTGAAAATGGGATTTATTTGGTGTTGGTGTTGATGAGATCCAGTGGTGGATGTGTGATAGGTGTTTTTTCCCTGATGGGTTTTGGTAGCATAGATTTTCAAATTCTGTTAGTCCTTTTGGTTGTGTATTGTTGTATTTATGTTTTGATATATAGTGTTGTATTTGTAAAAGTTGGAAGGTTCCTCTTGGTGGAGTTTTGAATTTTTCCCTGATCTGTTCTATGGTTGGCATATTTTTGGAGTTGTAGAACTGTACCATTCTGTGGTGGTTTACCTTTTTCCACCATTCAAAACTGATATTTTGGAACCTGGGTTGAAAGTCTGGTGTGTGTGTTACTGTTTCCATCAGTGAGGGTGTGTTTATTAAGTGGTGTTGTTGTTTCAGTCTGTCCCATAGTTTAAGCGTTGTTAATGTTAGTGGGCTGGTTGTGTTAGGGAGATATCTTTTGTTAGGGGTATCCAGGGGGCCATATTTAAAAGAGTAAATAGTGGGGGGTATAAGCAATAAGGCTAAAGCAGTATGGGTGGAGCTGTGCTAAGAAAGTATGAAGTTGGGTAAATTAACTGTAAGTGTCTGTTGCAAGCCACTAAATGCTAGTGAAGAGGAAGAAATGCTGCACGTTTGTGGCATGATCTTGTCACGAGGAATCTTAATTACCCGGAGATTGATTGGCATAGGGGAACTGCCAACACTTGAAAAGGTATCAAGTTCCTATATTTACTAAGAGCATACTCTGTCACAGATTGTAGAAGTTCCTACTAGAAAGGATGCTTTGTTAGATTTGACAATATTTAATACCCCTGAGCTCATTATGGAGATGAAAGTAATCGCAAGCTTAATGATCATGATACAGTATATTGTCATTTAATATATGCTGCAAAAAATAAAAGTGTGCTGGTTTAACAAAAACACTAAACTTTAGAAAAGGAAATTTTAAATATATCCTTTCAGCTCATAGACTAAGGTAATTTGTTTATTTTGTAAATATACTTAACAGAAGTGGATTGCTTTAAAGGGGAACTTTGGGTTCCATACAAGTGGCCTTTTATGGAACATTTAAAATTACTCCAGGATCATGCCAGCTCTTGGGCCCTGCCCCAAACTTTAAAATCATTTTTAAAGCTAGCCAAAAGTCTGAAAATTATATTGTTATTGGTTTTTTTTTGGTTTTTTTTTTATCTCCCTAAGGTTTCCATAGGTAAAGGAAAGGACAGAGAATGGTTGCAGGTCTGTAACTAGTTCAGAAAAAAATCTGGGGGAGACCACAGTTAGCCTTTAAAGAGGTATTGAATTATTACATGTCTAAATTTGAATCTCTTTTTGCCTGCTTGATATTCCTCTAAATATACTTTAGAGCAACCTAGTCCTAATAGCTTGGTGTCAGGGGATATGGTAAGGAAACAAATTGACAAAGGTCATATGAATATAACCCCAGGACCCATGTATATAAAGATATTTTTTATCTAGACCACTGTTCCTTAACTTTTCACCAATGTTCAAAAAGGATAGTCATTCACAGCCTGGTAACTATAGACGCATACGTTTAAAATCAGTGGGGTGGAAGATCATACAGAAACTAATCATATTCTCAAAAATTGTTCTTAAAATTGTGAATTCCTCCAAACAGGGAGCCGGGAGGAGACTGTACGTATGAATAAACTGTTTTAAAGAACTAATGCGGCTGTTGGGGGTGGGCAGGGGTTAGCTACAACATATTAAGAGTAAAAATTTAGGGTGGACATGCCCTTTAATCTAGAAAAACTTACCATAAATTGTTAATATGACTAACAGGATTATATTTTATACTTAAGTTTACTATTTAGTCTTAAAAAACTGTAATAAAATAAGGAATCATTTATTGGCAGTGACATATTGCTTGGTTCAATAAACTTACCAAACTGCAGCATTTTTTCTGTTATTTTATTATCTGACAGTGTTTCACTTTATGTTCTGTGCCTGTTCCGCTGTATAAATAATAATGTTGTGTTTGTTTTATTCCTCTCTAAGGTTGCTCTGTCTCTCTCTTTATCGTATGATTTCAGGCTATTAAATTGTTCCAAACGCTCCTTTTTTTAACCACCTATTACTAGTTTACAACAACCAAGTGTTTTAGAGTGTGACCATATTTCCATTTTCCTATTCATAAAGACATAATTTGTTTAGTATATAGATCACATTTATTATGGAAGAAGAACAAAGCTAGAAGAAGAAATTCATTAAAAGTACAAGTGAGGCAGATAATATCCAAATTTTGTTTTTACATATTTGGACTGTTCATTAATGGGCTCTTTAAGCAGCACAATAACAGAAAAACGAAGTAGAGCATGACAAACATAGATATTGCACTGCTATTTCTACAGTGCACTTGAATTAGTCATTCCTGCTTGACCTGGTTAATACTATTGCAGTGATTATTTATTTTGTTTTTATTATTTATTTGATCAGGAGATTTTACAATGCTGTTACAAAAGCTGGACTAGTCTATATTACAAAGAGATTAATAAAGATTAATAAAATCCTCCCTATACAGTTACTTTTTAATAAAAATACAATTTGGTAGGATCTGTTGCATTCAGTTAGATCAACTGGACTTAAAGTTTAGTTCTTGAAGATGTTTTACTAGTCATCCGACTGGGTTTCTCAATTCAGAATGACTTGTACAAGAATCTGTTGGCAATTATGTACCTTGGAAAATCCCAATTAGCATATGACAGCCAGTAGTTAGGGACATTCTGAATGCAAGGTGTGATTGCATTGGTGCTAAGAGGTGTTATCGAAACTGCCCAGGGTAAGGTGTCAAAACATGGCAGTTATTGTCGAACCCACCCCACATCCGAAAGATCCAGTACCGAAACACAAGAAAAGCAACATCATATACAGTATGCAGTCGAGAGTGGTCTGATGTGTATGTGGGGGAGACCAAACAGCAACTGCACCAAAGTATGGCCCAGCACAGAAGAGACAATTCCTTGGGTCAGAACTCAGCCGTGTACCTGCATCTTAAGGCAAAAGCACATACATTTGAAGATTGTAATGTCAACATATTGGCACGTGACTGGTTCAATAGAGGTGTCAAGGAGGACATTTATGTGAAAATAAAGAAACCAAGCCTGAATAGAGGTGTATTTGTATGTGCAAACAGGCAAACATACAAATACAAAAGGTTAACAGATAATTGTTTCCTATATACATAATAAATGCAAAGAGTTTCCTCCCACATTTCACCACTCTGCTTGAGTGCAGTCTCCCAAATCAGCTAATCATATTTTCTGCTATCTCTGATGATTGGCTGGGAGACACTGTCAGGTGGTGACTCTGGGGTCAACTCTTACATGCAGATTAGAAGGAAGAGGGTGAGGATACATACACAAGGAACCTAGTTGGCATGTGCATAAGGAGTTTAGCATTTAGGACCAGAAGTAAGAGGCAAAACTAGAAAGCAGTATTCTGCAAATTATTTCTACACTAAGAGGCTGAATTTAGAGATGAGAGACATATGTTTTTACTAACAATATAATTATATAATAATTAGATATAACAATTATTGGGTCTGTGGAGCTGTGTTTGTATTTTGGGTTTTGTTCTCCTTTAAATTATCTTCTTTACAAAGCTTACTTAAAAACCCTTAGCAGTGTATTGGGATGCCTCTACTATTTACTATATATTTAGGTGCTAATTTTAATTTCATTTTTCTTTAAATTTTAATATTTAAAGGACTACTATAGTTTGAAGCTAATTTCCACTAATGCATATTAAGGGCAACAATTTTAGCCAACATCTTCATGAACATACAGTATACTTTATTTATCATCAGAAAAAGCAACAGAAAAATAAAGCATACAAGATTTTTGTTATGTTACGACAAAACATTTGTGAATAAACAGCATTTTGTTGTCCGTTGATTTTTTAAGAATTAAATATTCTTATTAGATTGTAGCAAACAGTCATGTGGTTTATTCTTCTTAATCTAACTTTTTTCCATGCGGGATTTATAAAAGTGTTATTGCAAAACAACTATCAATACCAAAAGTTATTTTACAATACTGCAGGTGTAGTTTTCTAGCCGGTGTTAGCTTAAAATAACCATGGTTATTGTTATTTTACTATAACTTCCTCTTACCTGCAGTTTGCTCTAATTGAAACCACTCATGGCCGCAATCAGCTGGTTATCATGGGAACTGGAACCATGGGACGTTATCATAAAATAAGGATCAGTAACAATTGTTCTTTTTGGACAACTACACCGGCGGTATCATAAAATCATGATCGGTATCGATTGTTATTTTATGCTAACACTGTTTTATATATTTTATCAATTGGTGTCTTATCACAATCCTGATCCTCCTATAGACTAAATACATATTTATACAGATACTGCTGCGCTCATTCCTATACTATTTATTTTATACAGGTGCCACCAGGTCACACAGCTCCTCTAACTGTGCCTCTTTCAACATAACAATGTAAATGATTCCTGGGCAAACTGTTATAATAAACAATATTTCCTATTTGATATCATAACCAAAGACTGAATTTCTGGTTTTTAATTTTTTTTGTTGTTGCAGAACTAGGCTGTAATTACACCTACTATAGATATGCAATGAAATATGTTGAAATTTAATCTAAAAATATATATATATACAATTTGTACATTATTCAAACCAAGTGAATAGTTATGTACCCAGTTCAAAAACATTTCTTTAACTTTTGTTTGCCATACTTTTATATAGAGTTGGTAAGTTTGTACTTGTCTGAATAATTAATTACTTTTTTGTCCTCCCATAAGACTTTAAATTAATGTAAACATAGTTCTTGGCTCGTATTTCTAAAGGCGTGGATTTGCTATTTCGCGCCTTTAACTATCAGTAATTTTATGACAGCGATCATACAATTACGAATGCAATAGTAAAATTACGATTGCGGTCATAATTATACAATTGCCAATACAATACCATAGTAGTAATGTACCACCGCTTGGTATTTTATGCCCATGCAATCGTACATATGTGACCGCAGCCATACTTATACGATAACTCATGGTATCTGAAGTTTTTGATACCATGGATTAATTAATTTGGTCCTTTATGTGGTACTGATGTATTGTAATATGCAGTTCCTCAGTGATACTTTAACGTAAGTTCATTTTTAATTGTATGCATTTTTCATTTAGAGTTGCGTTTAAATAGATCATTACATCAGTAAACTAATTTTAAAACATTTGAGGTTTGCTAAGCAATTACAATTACCAAAGACTGAATTAGTTGCTACATTTCTACTAAATCACTCACTGGCTGGTGATTAACTAAGCTCCAAACGTGTTTGTAAACTTGATTATGTTTTTTTTTTTTTTTAAATAGTTACATTTATTATCAATGCTCATGTAAACACGAATAATTTAATCCTAAAGTTGTGTCTGATAAGTCCCACTTTAGTAGATATAAATACTTGAGACCTTCGAACTGGTCAGGTAATCACAAGTATCGGTTGATCTGATATGATATCTAAAAGGATGAGGCAGCATTAAGGGATGGTATTGATGTGCTAAGTTTATTGTTCAGCCATTGTATACAATATATAAGGAGAATTTGAAAAACAAAATAAATATTCAAATGGACACTCTCGGCTGCAATCCTGTGCTGTTACATGGGGGCTATAATCATCTAGCAGCTTTGTTCACTTTATTCACAAGTACACAAAACCATTTCAACCACCCCTCCTACTTTAACTATTTAGGTTAAGGACCTAAACCACTAGATTCTCATCATTGGGTTTAGTTTAGAAAAAAAATATTCAAAAAATACTGAATTAAACTAGTGACTTGCAATCACCTGGTCTTGTTTTCCCCAGCCTCTGCTTGAGTCTGGGGCCTGGTTTAAGGATGCATTTCACAAGAAGAGGTTTTTACCCATTAGCCAGGTCCCTGACACTAGCAGGAACAAAATACAATACAATAAAATTTGTAAAGTGCTTTTCTCCTAAAGGAATCAAAGAGCATAGATGTCTCAGATCAATACAGTCTGTGTTAGAGAGGAAATAGTCAGGTGTTCATAAATGACAGACTAAACAGGTGGCTTTTCAGTCTGTTGAGTTTTGATGTCCTGACTGGGTGTGGCAAGGAGTTCCGAAATGTAGGGGCTGCATGACAGAAGGCTCTGTCTTCAAATGTTTTGAGGTGGACTCTGGGGTTGACCAAGTTATTGGATCCTTTTGATCTAAAATTGTGGGGTGTGTGATGCAGTTGCAGTGGATTGTTCACAACAGCTGAGATTTGTTTCCTGAAGCTTAGTTCCCCCGTCAATCAGTACACCCAGGCTGTGCACAAAGTTCGGGTTGTTCAGGTCTGAGCTTCCTATTCCTAATGGTACTGGCTGAAACTGGAGCTGCTTTTCTGTTGAGCGCTGATGATCGTGTTGAGCTTACAGGATATGTTTTCTCCTAGGATAAGTCTTCTACTAATATAGATTTCCTATGCACATCCACAGAAGGGAGTGCAGATCCTTCCCACCCTTACCCCTAGAAGGGTTAATCAATCCAAAACTTTATAGAACTTTTATTGAACCATCAAAACTTCAAACGCACACTGTGTTTGATGTTTTCATTGTTCAATAAAAGTTCTAAATTCCTATCGGTGCGTGACCTTCCATAAGTTTACCTGCCATTAAGTCTTCTACTATTCTATTATGTATATATAAAGCAGCAGTAAGTTGTACATTTTGTTCACATAGTGCACACAAGAAATTACTGCACAAGGAAAAATGTTACAGCTGTGTGCTCAAGATATACAATTTCTGATACATAACAATTCTAGTTAGACAAAGTTTTTATATTCCTAAGATAAAATGTACAAAATTATTAAGTCACCTCAAAGTTTTATGACCTTTGGGGGATGTCCAATATTTCTGAGAATTACAGCAGAGTTTGTACTGTCTCACATACATTTTATCAGCATGATCTGTTTTGTCTTATATTATTGTCTCTATTTGTTCCTGCTAATATTGGCTATGTAACATTTTTTAATGTTTAAAGTAGACTTGTTCCCCTGAAAGGTTTCTAAATAACAGCAGGGCTTAGTGATTTATTATTTCTGTCTATAGTGTTATGACAATGTCTAGTGTAATGTTAGATGTAGTGTCTGCAAAGGGAAATTAATAACACTTGCATTACACGCTTACTTTGATGATTATGGTTCAAGAAGGCATTTCTTAACTGGCTGAACACCAGGAAATGGTTATTGCTTGGCTTCTATTTAATAGAACTGCTATCCTATGTTCTTTTAAGCTGCTTACAGTCTATTAAACTTCAGCATTTCTGCTTTATTCATTTTTTTCCTATAAATAAGTGCCATTCATTCAAAGATAGAGCATTACTGTGCAAATTAAAATAAGAGAGCCTATTAAAATAATAGCAGCGAGATATTTACTGGAAGCCTTTTTCTAGAGCAAATTATATAGCTAATGTATTAAATAGTTTGGGATGGGGAGTTTGATTTTTTGAATTTTAAAATACAGTTTGAAATTTAATCTTTGTTCTTAAACTGCTGATATATTGTATTTGCACCTTTAAATGCTACAAAATGGAGCTGCATTTTTAAAGGCTCTTTATTCAATAATGAACCTTTTTTAGTGATAAATATTCAATATACCATGATTACAGGATATGCGAAGCTTAACGCATTTTGGCCCTCCATTAGGCCGCCATCTTCCTGATGACAGTGAGCAAACACATACTCAACCTTTTTTATCCTGATGACGGCCCATGTGGGGCTGAAAGCATATTTTACAAATGTCTAAATAAATGTTTTGCGCAAGTGCTTCCTATTCTTCAATTCCATATCTATATCAGCACCCGGGCAGTCTATCTATGGGAATGGAGTGCACAGATGGTTTGTACAGAAAAAATTAAATAACAGTGTACAAAAAAATTAAATAACAGTATTTCCACCTGTGCAACATGTAGATCTATGCTGTCGTAGAAAGAATTTGCCCATCCACATAGTGGAAAAAAATTGCATTGGCAAAACTAAGACTACCTTTAAAGAAGAAATGACTAACCATCGCTCCTCTATTACAAATACATTATCTTCTCACAAAACGACTAGTGGCACTAGCAGGTATGGGACTTGTCTGTAGCTAGACACTTTAAAAAACTGTTGCATCCCTTGGCCTCTCTTAAATGCATGACAATTAATGGGCTTACAAATGCTGAAATAAATAGCAACATTGATAAGGATAGACTGTTGCTACAAAGGGAGTCCAGGTGGATACGTTGTTTAGAGACCTTGACTCCCAAGGGATTAATTGAACAATAGACACTACATTGTTTTTTGTAATTTTATACCATTTTCTGACTTTCTCACATGAAAGTTGATTTGTATATTTTATTTAAGTATTTATTCCGATGCCGTACGATTCTATAAATTGTTTTTAATAGTATGTTTTTAGACTTTTTATATTTATATATGCACATTGGGGGTGTTTCCATTTTCCATAAAGGGTATAAAGGGATGTGTGTCACTATGATGTAATATTCCTGATGATGGCTCGTTAAGGGTTGAAACGCGTCAATCTTTTATGATCTTTTATGATTTCACATTATCCATGTGAAATAAAATTTATGTGTTACTGTTAAAACCCGTAAGTGCTGCTGTTCTTTATACATGCATTAAACTTGGAAGTGCACCCGGGCAAAGACGGAGGAATGGCGTGCTAACCTAACTCGTATGATATATATATCATGTAACATTGAGCACTCCAGGGATTTATTCAAATAGATTTATTGTGCCAGGTCTATAAATCTATTTGAATAAATGCCTGTGCAGTGTGTTAATTCACTGTTGTAGCTACAAGTTCTGAGGCACACTGGTGCCTGCGAAGGGCAGATGAGAGTGCCACTCCAGCATTGCAAATTTTTGCAAGTATAAATTTTATGTGGCATTTGATTTGTGTTCTCTGGGGGGCATGGTGTGTCAATAATTCAATTTGATCGATTGCAGTAAAAAAAAAAAAATAATGTGAGATGTTGTACCCCATTATTAAAGGGGAAGTTGATGCAATATATGCTAAAGGAGAAGTTGAAGCTATGCATGCTAAAGGGGAAGTTGATGCAATGCACCCTAAAGGGGATTTGATGTGATACACGCTAAAGGGGAAGATGATGCAATACTCTCTAAAGGAGAAGTTGATGCGATATGAGCTAAAGGGGAAGTTGATGCAATACGAGCTAAAGGTGAATTTGATGCGATACGAGCTAAAGGGGAAGTTGGGGCGATACGAGCTGAAGGGGAAATTGATGCAATACTCGCTAAATGTGAATCTGATGCTTCGCGCTAAAGGGGAAGTTGGTGCGATCCACCTTAAAGGAGAAGTTGATGCGATATGTGCTAAAGGGGAAGTTCATGCGATACGCGCTAAAGAGGAAGTTGATGTGATACGAGCTAAAGGGAAAATTGATGCGATACTCGCTAAAGGGGAAGTTGATGCGATATGCGCTAAAGGTGAAGTTGATGCGATACGAGCTAAAGGGGAAGTTGATGCAATACGAGCTAAAGGGGAAATTGATGCAATACTCGCTAAAGGTGAAGCTGATGCTATACACGCTAAAGTGGAAGTTGGTGCAATCCACCTTAAAGGGGAAGTTGATGTGACATTTAAAGTGCATCATATCAACTTCTCCTTTAAACTCACATCCTGTCATATCAACTTCCCCTTTAACAATAGGGTACAACACCTCACATTAATTTATTTCTTATTTGCCCCAAAATTGCACAACAATAACCCTCTACATTTGAAAGTACTGCAATTAACTAAAATGAATTAGAAAGCTACACACTTACTTTAAATTGACTGCCACCTCTGTACCTGTGTACTCCACCCAGGGTAACCAAAATAGTAAAATGCAAAACAGATGCAGGAGTAGGAGGTTGTCTTAAAAGGCAACACACAAGTGTTTGCAAAGAAGGCACTTGATAAAAAAACTTGTGTCGGGAAACATGTAGTGCGTGCTGAATAAACAGCCTTCTTTGCAAACACTTGTGTGTTGTCTCTTAAGTCCACCTCCTACTCCTGCATCAGTTTTGCATTTTACGACCAAAATTAATTATTGACACACAATGTCCCCCAAAAAATACATTTCAGCTGCCACACTCACATAAAATGAATTCTTGCAAAACAAAATGACACATGCAAAAACAAAAAAACCCAAACAATTTATTTAAGTGTGCAAGACGTTCCCAGGAACATTTCAAAAGATTAACCACATATATAGTCACATTGATGAATGACTGCAACTCAAAGCCCCAAATATTAATTTGCCACAGTGTTAGCCCTTAAACATCATAGGAGTATATACAGTCCATGTTTTACTTTAAGTATAATATACAGTTAGCAGGACAGTCCTATATATCTAACCAAAGGGGATTCCCCTCCAGCAAGTCTTACAATAGGAGATGGTACGAGATTTCAGTGGAGCAAGGA
Source organism: Hymenochirus boettgeri (assembly GCA_019447015.1). Lineage (NCBI taxonomy): Eukaryota > Metazoa > Chordata > Amphibia > Anura > Pipidae > Hymenochirus > Hymenochirus boettgeri. The sequence goes on from CM033469.1 coordinate 155,153,040, forward strand.
GAGCCAGCAAGTAAAGAAGGAAAGGTAAGCTTTACCAACGGCCTAAAAAAATAATAGTAACATAGTGTTTGATTTAAAGGTACAGCTTTGCAATGGACTGAACTTTTATTAACACTGTAAATTCCCTTTAAGAGCATGCGTGATTGCTTAATTCATTAAACAAAGTTCAATAGCCAGTGTTGTCAGTCCTCCAGTTCATTAGCCAGTGTTATCAGCCCTCCAGTTCATTAGTCAGTGTTATCAACCCTCCAGTTCATTAGCCAGTGTTGTCAGTCCTCTAGTTCATTAGCCAGTGTTGTCAGTCCTCCATTTTATTAGCCAGTGTTGTCATCCCTCCAGTTAATTAGTCAGTGTTGTCAGTTCTCCACTTTCTGAGTGAACTAATACTTTAACCACATCATACGCTTACAGGTAACAATGTAAAATGGGAAAAATGGTCATTAAATTAGGTGTAACCTAAACAAAGTGGCCATGGTCTGCCTCATCTTCCCAATGTGTCCCTCTTTTGCATTTTAAAATGTTGTGAGGTATGTTAAGTGGGGATGAGATCTGGCCTAGAAACCTGTATTGTTTCGGGCACCCCAAGGTTTACCAGAATTGTGGCTAAACTTACCCACAGTGAGTTTTAATGGGTCAGGTTTAGTTAGAAAGCTGCGGGTGCAGATTGGGGTTGGATCTTTGGAAAAACCGGGCAACGGTGGGTAATCTGCTAGTATAGAGATTTTGTATATGCTTGAGAAATGTTGCACTGCTACTACATGGCTGTGGGAATACCGTATATACTCGAGTATAAGCCGACCCGAGTATAAGCCGAGGTACCTATTTTTACCCCAAAAAGTAAGAACCCATGATTGACTCGAATATAAGCCGAGGGTTGAAATTATGGGAACTCTGCTGTCCATAAAAAAGCCTCATTCCTTGGCACTCCAGATGTTTTGGAAACTACAACTCCCAGCATGCTTTATTAGCTGGGAGTTGTAGTTTCCAAACCCCTTTAGTGCCAAGGAATGAGGCTTTTTTATGGACAGCACCCCCCAGGAAAGGCCCCAAAACATTCCCCCTTAGAGAGCCCCCCAGTTCAGGGAGTGAGGTGGTAAAACTTTACAAAATCTGCTGCTGCTTACCGGTACTTCTCTATGTAACCAGCTACCGGTAACTTAATTCTCTGGGTCCTGCTGGCACTCTGCACGCTGCGCTGCATGTCCGTACTCGGCGGCTGTCTAACTTACTGGACAGTAAGTTAGACAGCCGCCGAGTACGGACATGCAGCTCAGCGTGCAGAGTGCCAGCAGGATCGAGAGAATTAAGTTACAGGTAGCCGGTTACATAGAGAAGTACCGGTAAGCAGCAGCAGATTGTGAAAATTTACCATGACCCGAGTATAAGCCGAGGTCGGGTTTTGAGGCTATTTTTAAAGCCTGAAAACCTCGGCTTATACTCGAGTATATACGGTATACGTTTTTTTATCTGAAAAATTTGTGTGCGCGGCTATTTTTCCTCTTTTCTACTCTATTATATATATCATACAGTATATTAATAGTATACTCATGTAGTAAAGGATTCTCAGAATTTCGCAAGAATGTTAAAAAAGGATAGACTGGGGGAGGAGCTAGTGATCTGTCAGTAACTGCATATGTGTAATTCGGTAATGTGTTTCCATTAAATCAAAAAAGGTATGTCATTGAAATAGAGAGGAATTTGCTGGTTTCAGCATTATTGTCAGAACTGCTTAAAAAGGAGTCATTTGGTGATAACAGAGACGTGAACACTTATTTTCCTTCTAAGGAACAAAAATTTGGTGCAGTAAACTAGAAGAACTGCTAAGCCATTCACCAGGCATCGAAATGTTTAGACGACGTGGCCCTAGAGTTTTTCTGTGGAGCACTACAAAGATGTCACTGAGTGTATATTATAGCAAATTGCAAGAACCAAGGTTGCCCTTAATTATCCGAGTGAAGTTCTAGGAACAGTGATTGGCTAATTCCCTCAATCAAAGGTCTTCTCAGCAAATGGAGAGAAGACATATCAGAATTGCTGAGAACCCATCTGCCAGGATAGTGAAAGCTCCTAATCGTAAAGGAGGAGAAAAGAGCCAGGCATCAAAAAGTGGAGAAAAACTCAAGAATGAACAGGATCAGAGAGGCCATAAAGACATTGATGGAGAATTGGCATTCCTGATGAGCAAAGTGCATTTAAACTAATTTGTTTGTAAACATGTAATAAAGTTTTTCTTATTTATTAAAGTATTAGTATTGTTTTCATTCCATACTTACTGTACTTGCTAATACCATCTGTTAATTATGTTTTGGTGGAAATTAGAGATTGCTACTCAAACAAAACATTTAAAAAAGAATTGCAGATATAAGCCACACAACTGGCAGCAATGGCAATCCACAGGAAAATGGTAATCCACAGGATTAAGGCTGGGTACACACCAGGCCAGTTTTTGTCCCCACCTAGTGCTTGCTACCAGCGAACGTTCCGCCAGAACAAATGTCTGTCAGTCGCGGACATAGTGGTTGTGGCCAACAGTTTGTGCGACCGATCGTGCAGCCCCATAGGGACCCTCAAGATCGCCCATGATTTGCCACCAGGGCCGTTCCTCAGATCCGAATTGGCGACCGAGCTCTGCCGCGGGCGACGCACACACACCATCAGATATTTCCAGCTGACCCGATACATGTCACTATCGGTCATTTGCACGGAAATATCTGTGATGGTGTGTACCCAGCCTAAAGGGCTTGATAGAACAATGGCCAAGGATGTTTTCCTTTAATTTTGTTTAAAGTTTTCTGCAGAATGTCTGTTCACTGGCCAAAAGTTACAGTTAATTAGCCTCTCACTTCTGTTTACAGTGATTTAGATTTTGCTTTAAATTTTGCATAGGATTATGATTTACACAGATAGGAACAGCTTTATAGAGGACATGGAGAAACAGTAATTATACAACCTCAAGTGTTCTCTATACTATATAACCATAAAACTAAATATCAGTGTACTTTCACCTTAGCAGACCATCTTCAGGTACAGATGAATGAATTTGCAAAAATACTCTTAATACAAAACAAATAACACCTTTGCTGAAAATTTTGCTTTAAAATAGAAATTCTGATATCCAGCAAAATAATTTCATGCTTTTTCATAGATATATTGGCAATATTCTAGGAAGAAATGTCCTGCTAGTGGCAAACCGGCCCCAGCTTTTTATACCGAGCTGTCAGTTTTGAATATCTATGGATCTGGCAGAATTTTCAGAATTTTGAAAAAGTAAAAAAATAATCAAAAATCGCTTCTGAAAATTCGAAAATTACATTTGAATATTTTAAAATCAAGGTCAAAAAGTTTAAAATTACGTAGAAAGTGAAAAATGTGATAGAAGAATCGAAAAGTGTGGTTGAAAATACGAAAATCACAGTTGAAGCATCAGATAGTTCAGTTTCAATTAAGTTTGAATTGAACATTTGGAATTTCATATGTTCCATGGAACTGCTGGTAGAATGTGTGTGTTGAGAATTTTGAGTTATGCAAGCAGTGCTGGATTTACATTTCAGGAGCCAATAGAAACCATGTCTGGTGTCCATTACCATGGGACACACCCAAAACCATGCCCAAAAAAATAATACAGATCTCTATGAAGCTGTCAATCACAGGACAGACTGGATACATTTTTGAAACAAAAAAAAAGCTTCATTTCACAGCTCAATTAAGAATGTAACAATCTGTGTATCAATTTACAGTAAATAACAGTTGGTGGACACCAGGAGAACTGGAACAGAAAACTGCACTAAGCAGGCAGAAAGGGGGATTCCAGGCACCAGAAATCCCCCCTTAAACATGCCCCTGCTAGCCCCCTTGATCCCCCAAATCTGGTTTGGTCCAAATCTGTTGGGGGATCAGGAGTTAGCAGCTCTAGAAACCATTACCGCATAATGAAAGCTGCTCCCACCAAGAGAAGAGGATTTCCGTGGTAAAGGAGACCCTAGTGATGTTACAGAACTTCCGCCTTCACAGGGGCCTTCCCTTAGTGTTCACCTCTGGTGCCGCAGGTGGTCTAGCTGAGGTACTACATCGCAATCTACATTCAGATCACAGTGCTGGATAGCTCCTTAAGGACTCCACCCTCCTTGGTTCAGTGCCGGAACTTCATTCATACTCATTCATATTTGGCCCCTCTGGTTGAGTGGACACACCCACTGTTACATATTCATATACATTATTCAACAAATGCTCTTAAAGGCAATGTGTATGTAGCCTGAATCAAATTTAAAGAAAGACAGCTGGGAAAGCTAAGGCTCAACAATCAAACCCACAACATAATTTTTTTATATTAACAAAATGTACCTGGTACAATTCTAAATTCACTCTTGCTGATGATAAAATACATTTTATTTCACTTTATCCAATATGTTTTTAAAGAAAGGTGTAGATCATAGTCATGCTTGAGTCCATGCGAGTGCAGCGTCTTGAGACCCATCAGACTTCCCTTTTACTGAGTATGAGTTCTCTATCCCCCATGTCTAGGTTGAGGAATGGCCTCCAAGACTAAGAAACAGAGATCTGATTTCCTTATGTTGGGCCTGATTAAAGTGAATAGGAACAGGCAGTCTGTTATTTTTTTACTCGGATACTGGATATCCTACTCTTTATAGGCTGTGTAATTTCACCAATATATAATTTATTACAAGGGCAAAATAACAAATATACGCCGCATTTATTGTCGCAAGTAAAATAACCCTGTAAAGGAAATTTATTCATGGTGAACAAATTCTTTAGTCTTGACAACATGATTACACTGTATGCATGACTGACATGGAAAAAATCCCCTGGGGACCCCCGACAGTTTTGCTACCAGATTTAAAGTTTGACCCCACCAACTGGTTAGACAATGTCCTACCCCTTCAATATGAAATAAAGGGGGAGACTGTAAACTCTTTCACAGAGGGGTAACCCTCCTTAAGTATGTCCCAAAGCCAGCGTAAACAATTATTAATCTCTGTACTTCTCAATGAGTATTTTTTGACAAATGAGATCTGTGCGTATCCCATAGTAGTGGGCTTGGTTCTCTGCCTGTAAGATCTAGGCAAAGCTTAGTCAAGAATATTAGGAGATATCCCCTTTCTCTGAATTTATTATACATATCTGTCAATTGTTGCGACTTGCTGAGTTAGGCACAGTTCTGGACACACTTTCAAACTGACTAATTGGTATCTTTTAGTATTGGCAGGATGGAAACTACTATATAAAAGCAAATGACTACGAAGAATATTTGATATTGGGACAAAGCTGATTCAGCTGTTTGTGGAACTCTATGAGCGTCTCAATGCCACCCCACCACAACACAAAGACATTTTCTATGTACCTCCACCAGGCACAACAGTGCCTACATAATAAGCATGAAGTCATTGACATATGACAGGGCAACATTGGACCCCATGGCAGTCCCACGAAATATGACTTAGTATGTATAATGCCTAATAACCCCAATAAAAAAACGGTATTTGACTATGATCATAGTGTGTTTTCACTTAACAGTTTCTCACAAGCTCCCCTCTGCGTGGGGTATTCAGGTATATTAGCTGCTCACATCCAATGTAGCCATCAAAATAGGCTCATCAGAAGCTACCTTCTCACCAGCCAATATGTCAAGAAAATGTTGTGTATTACGAATATAAGACAGTCCCCCTGCACCAATGGTGCAAGTACCCTGTCCAGCAGGACAGCCACAGGGCAGAACACAGAATCCATGCCTGCCACAATGGGATGCCCAGGAGGCTAGACAGGGTTTTTGTCTATGTTGTGGAGGGTATATAGACCAGGCGTTACGGGATCTTTAAATGACGTATGTATCACACCCATTTTCACATAATCAGACAAAAATGATAATCAGGATCACATGATAATTATACATACATTGAGATGTCGGTTATCTGATTCATAATTTCAATCACATAATATTCAGTATCTAACCCCTTATCTGATGGTTTAATTGTGATGTCAGAGTTAGATTTCCACTGTTTTAACACCACCCTTTCATCATGGTTTAAATTTCAATCAACATGAGCAGATTCCACATCCATAATCAAATTGGCAATGTCCCGCTTTACTCTCCCACATATGTCTCCACCACAGGATATGCAGTGGGTGGAAAAAAACTTAGACCTCTTTTGCAAATTAAAGTTATTGGGCTTCAACCCCTGTTCCAAAGGTGCCAGTTCCCCTGTCCCTGGTTTAGAACAAAAATGGGCTTAAAGTCTAAGCCGACAGAAAAAAGAATGCAAGTTAATGTCCAATTGAGCACTGGGGCAAAAACCAAGTCCCTTGTTTAGAAGTTGGATTTCCCCTTGTGTAAGAGTGCGTTGAGATAAATTAATTACTGTTAGGTCTTGTACGGTGGTTTCTTGGAAGTTGCCCGTTTTACCCTTTGCAGTTTGGCATTTGTGCCCTCTGCAATTCTTCCATCCGCTTCTCTGTATTTGTTGTCTCCTTCTTTGGAAAAAAATTCAGAACAATCGTTAGACCTAGCACCCCTAAGTCCCCTATATATAAATATATAAATTAAATGTTTAAACCTGAAAAAAGAGAAGCAACAAAATGAGTTTAAATAATTTACTCAAGCAATAATAAACAGTGTTATAAAAACAAATGGAAAACTCGATATTGAAACACACGTATTTAAACTGAAATATCTCATGGTAAAGTTTTCTTTTCTTTCTTTTTTTTAATGTGTCAACCGACGATAGTTTAAAACAAGGCTGTAGAACATAAGGCTGAAAGGCTGAGAATAAGGCCATCAGGGAAGCGTCTGGATTATTTCATAATGTCCATCTGTACAGCTGCTGGGGTTCTGCTGTCTCTGGAACTTTGGACGTGCTAAAGATAGAGAGAGAGGAAAGGTTGTAAAATACATATTGTGCCCTGGAAGTATAATTGACAATCAATAATTAAGATAGATAATTTATGCACTGTAAGGATAATACAGTCAGTTAATATTATATATATCAACACCAGGAAAATATTACACACACCTGGTTATTGTCCATGTGAATTTCAATAACTCTGTAGGACAGCAGTAATGTCTGTCGGATGACCATCTAGCTGAGAATGGACAGTATGCTTTCGTGGAAGCAGTGCCCCTAATGGAATGGGGCGAAAGATGGAAGTGTCAATACTTGCACTGTCCATTGCAGAAAGTATTCACTCCCTGATAATTTTAGAGCAGGCTGGTCCAAAGGGGGTTTTGGATGTGGGAAATGCATATGTGCATTCGACAATTGTATACATTTGTGAGAAACTATACATAAGAAGAATTATCAATATCTTAGGGAATGACAAACTCAAGAAATTCTTGGGAAATTTGTGAGGTTTTAGTTTTCCCTTTGAGAATTATGTGAGTACCACCTGGGGTAAGTAACATTCAAGGTTCATGGATGTTGATTAATGGTAATATGTTCCGCATAGACATATATTTGGAACAGATGGCCTACAAAGTGAAGCTCCTTTTAGCAATCTTAAATGTATAGAGTTGGTAGTCAAATCAAGAATTGTCAGCTTTAATGTTGAATCATAAGATTTAAGTGTAGTAGAGGTTAAACCAGAGTGAATCTAGTGGGAGAGAAATTCTAAGGCACAGCACAATTCCCTGGGTTGTTCAAATTGGGATTCCTTCCAAGCAAACTAGAATCAGATTTTTATATTTTATAATAGTTTGTGATGCAAGGATTAAGCTGTTTGAGGATGTGGATAACTGTTGAAAGCAGAAAAGGTTAATTGAGCTGCGATCCACATTTACTGTGGTAGTCTGGACAACAGGTCTGAAGAACCCTGGAACAGCCTGCAGTTATGCCCAATGGCAACTTCTGTACCACTGTTAGTGGCTAAATTTTAGGGAACCACGGTTTGGATGGCCAAGTTCCTTACCCTGTCCATCACAATTTTGTACAGCATAGGACTTGTTGCATTAATGTGGGGGGACAAAAGACATAGAGGCAAAGTAGATCTATCCACGGAGAGCATATATAGTAAAAACAAAGGGCACTCCAGTCTTAAACAAATCCTGTATTAACACAAGTGATGTTTCGGTACCTGTGTGGTAACTACTTCATACAATGTAACACACGTGATGTTTTGGTACCTGTGTTGTACCTTCTTCAGACAAATGTGCTGTCCAATCCATGGATAGGACAGCGCATCCACTCTCCACGTGTTCTTGGACCATTGTCTAAACACAAAGACATCTATCTGTCTCTTGCCGAAGGCCTGATTTATCTCAGCAAATAGAATGGCCTTTAGGCAAATAATTACTAGGATAGGGCATCTGCAAGCTAGTTAAATTGCCCTGGGACATACTGGGCCATGAGGTTGATGTGGAGAGATTTTACTATCCCCCAAATTTGTAGTACTTCTAAGCACAGTGGTTTTGATCTGGTTCCTCCCCTTCTGATGATGTACAATACCGTTGTCCTGTTGTCCAGATGTACCATGACTGTCTTGTCTGACAAAGTCTCTGAAAGTAGATTGACTAGGGCCAGTCACACTGCTCTGAATTCTAGAAGGTTTATGTGAAGGCTGGACTCCTGATGAGTCTAGCAACCCCTGATTGCTGACGATGGGGTGAATGCACCCCAACCCATCAAAGATGCATTGTTATTGTCAAGTCCGAGGGTCCCAATATGAATGGGCAAGGGCAGAGGTGGGGGATTTTGACTGTGTCTGCACAGCATGAGGGCTTGAATAGAGCCCTAAGCTATGGCTACTAGTTTCCCAATAAATTTCAACATAATGCGAAGAGGTATAGAATGGTTTGGAAGAATATCCTGAACTTTTTTGATTTGATTAGATTCCATTTCGGGTCTGGGACCTGAATGGTGAAATGCTGTGTGTTTATTGGAAACCCTAAAAACGGGTGTTATGACTGATTTTTGTGAATTTATGGAGAAACCTAAGTTGCTAAGGGTGGCCAGTAAAATGTCTCTCTGTCATAGAATCACAGATTCCCCTGGAGCAAAAACTAGATAATCCAGGTAAATCAGTGACAAAATTGTTTTTTTGTCTGAAATGCTGGATATCTGGCTTTAACACTCAGGTAAATGTGTAAGTAGCGATGGCTAGGCCAAACACCATCACGGTCCATTGGTATATTTGATCTTGCTAGCGAAAATTGTAGTAGTTGTCCCTGTGCAGTAGGAAAAGTAGGTCTGACAGGTTTTCTGGCATAAACTGCTTGGGTTTTATCACACCTGATGAAGGAGACATACTGGGTTATTCAATAAAAGATTTTATTGTTAAAAATGGTGCTAATTTTGCCTCAACCAATCAGATGTTAGCTTTTAAATGTTAAATAATATCTGACTGGTTGAGTCAATGCTTGTACGTTTGTGTGTGATGTGAATAAACAGATTTCTGAGGAATAGTGTGTGCTCCCATCATCTTTATTGCTTGTGTTTTATGAAGCGATTGAGTGATTTTATGTTTATGATTTGCAGTAAAATGGTGCTAATTCTTTTTTACTGAAAAATTTGTGTGCGCGGCTATTTTCCTCTTTTTACTCTATTTATATATAAACAGATATTAAGAGTATACTCTTGTAGTAAAGGATTCTCAGAATTTCGCAAGAATGTAAAAAAGATTCAATCATAATAAGTTTTTGACGGGGGGAGGAGTAGTGATCTGTCAGAAATGCATATGTGTAATCGGTATGTGTTTCCATTAAATCAAAAAAGGTTATGTCATTGAAATAGAGTAGTTAATTTGCTGGTTTCAGCATTATTGTCAGAACTGCTTTAAAAGGAGTCATTGGGTGATATACAGAGACGTGAACACTATTTCTTCTAAGGAACAAAAATTTGTGCAGTAAACTAGAAAGAACTGCTAAAGCCATTCACCAGGCATCGAAATGTTTAGACGACGTGGCCCTAGAGTTTTTATGTGGAGACACTACAAAGATGCAATGAGTGTATATTATAGCAATTGCAAGAACCCAGGTTGCCCTTAATTAATCGAGTGAAGTTCAGGAACAGTGATTGGCTAATTCTCAGCAAAGGTCTTCTCAGCAAATGGAGAAGACATATCAGAATTGCTGAGAACCCATCTGCAAGGATAGTGAAGCTCCCTAACGTAAGGAGGAGAAAAGAGCCACGGCATCAAAAAGGTGGAGAAAAACTCAAGAATGAACAGGATCAAGAGAGGCCATAAAGACATTGATGGAGAATTGGACATTCTGATGAGCAAAGTGCATTTAAACTAATTGTGTTTGTAACCATGTAATAAGTTTTCTTATTATAAAGTATTGTATTGTTTTCATTCCATTACTTACTGTACTTGCTAATCCATCTGTTAATTATGTTTTGGTGGAATTAGAGATTGCTACTCAAACAAAACATGTTAAAAAAGAATTGCAATATAAGCCACACAAACTGGCAGCAATGGCAACCACGGAAAATGGTAATCCACACGGATTAAGGCGGGTACACACCAGGCAGTTTTGTCCCCACTAGGGCTTGCCTACCACGCGACGTTCCGCACAGACAATGTCTGGTCAGTGCGGACATAGTGGTTGTGGCCACACAGTTTGTGGACCGATCGTGCAGCCCCAAGGGACCCTCAAGATAGCCCATGATTTGCCACAGGGCCGTCTCAGATCCGAATTGGCGACCGAGCTCTGCGCGGGCGACCACACACACCATCAGATATTTCCAGCTGAACCCGATACCTGTCACTATCGGTCATTTGCACGGGAAATATCTGATGGGTGTTGTAACCAGCCTAAAAGGGCTTGATAGAACACATGGCCAGGATGTTTTCCTTTAAGTTTGTTTAAAGTTTTCTGCAGATGTTGTTCACTGGCCAAAAGTTTACAGTTTAATTAGCTCTCACTTTGTTACAGTGATGTAGGATTTGCTTGAATTTTGCATAGGATTATGATTTACACAGTAAGGAAAAGCTTTAGAGAGGACCTGGAGAAACATAATTATACAACCTCAGTGTTCTATTATACTATATCACCATTAAAACTAAATATCAGTGTACTTACCTTAGGAAGAACATCTTCAGGTACAGATGAATGAATGTTGACAAAAATTACTCTTAATACAAAAACAAAAACACCTTTGCTGAAAATTTTTTTGCCTTTAAAATAGAAATTATGATATCAGCAAATAATTTCAGCTTTTTCATAGATATATTGGCAATATTTAGGAAGAATGTCCTCTAGTGGCAAACCGCCCAGCTTTTATAACGAGCTGTAGTTGTGAAGATCTATGGATCTGGCAGAATTTTCAGAATTTTGAAAAAGGGTTAAAAAAATAAGCAAAAACTCGCTTCTGAAAATATCGAAAAATTACATTTGATATTTTAAAATAAAGGGCAAAAAGTTTAACATTAAGTAGGAAAGTGAAAAATGTGATAGAAGAATCGAAAAGTGTGGTTGTTTGAAAATACGAAAATCACAGTGAAGCAGTCAGTAGTTCAGTTTCAATAAGTTTGAATTGAACATTTGGAATTTCATATGTGCAATGGAACGGGCTGGTAGAAGGTGTGTGTGAGATTTTGGTTATGCAAGCAGTGCTGGAGATACATTTCAGGAAGACAATAGAACCATGTCTGGTGTCCAGTACCAGGGGACACACCCAAAACCATGCCCAAAAAATAATACAATCGCATGAAGGTCAATCACAGGACAGGACGGGATACATTTTGAACAAAAAAAAAGCTTCATTTCACAGTCAATTAGACTGTAAAAACAATCGTGATGCAAGTTACATAAAAACAGTGGTGGACACCAGGAAGAAATGGAACAGAAAACTGCACTAAGCAGGCCATAAAGGGGGATTTCCAGGCACCAGAAAATCCCCCCTAAACATGCCCCTGCTACACCCTTGATCCCCCAAATCTGGTTTGCGTCCAAATCTGTTTTTTGGGATCAGTAGTTAGCATGCTCTAGAAAACCATTACAGCATATAAGCTGCTCCCACCAAGAGAAGAGGCTTTCCGTGGTAAAGAGACCCTAGGATGTTTACAGAACTTCCGCCTTCACAGGGGCCTCCCTTAGTGTTCACCTCTGGTTGCCGCAGGTGGTCTAGCTGAGGTACTACATCGCAATCTACATTCAGATCCACAGTGGCTTGGATAGCCTCCTTCTAAGGACTTCCACCCTACTTGGTTCCGTGCAGGAACTCATTCATACTCATTATATTTGGCCCCTTCTGGTTGCGTGGACACACCCACTGTTACTATCATATACTTATTCAACAATGCTCTAAAGGCAATGTGTATGTAGCCTTGAATCAAATTTAAGAAAGACAGTGGAAAGAAAGGCTCAACAATCAAACCAACAAACCTAATTTTTTTGATATTAACAAAATGTACCTCGGTACAATTCTAAATTCACTATTGCTGATGATTAAAAATTACATCTTTATTTTCCACCTTTATCCATCTGTTTTAAAGAAAGGTGTAGATCATGTCAATGCTTGAGTCCATGCGAGATGGCAGCGTCTGAGAAACCCATCAGACTTCCTTTTACTGAGTATGAGTTCTCTATCCCCCATGTTAGTTGAGGAAATGGCCTCCAAGACTAAGAAACAGAGATCTGATGTTCCTTAATGTTGGGCCTGATTTAAAGTGAATAGGACCAGGCAGTCTGTTATTTTTTACTCGGATACTGGATATCCTATCTTGTATAGGCTGTGTAATTTCACCAATATAAATGTATTACAAGGGCCAAATAACAAATATACGCCGCATTTAGTGGTCGCAAGTAAAAAACCCTGTAAAGGAATTTATTCATGGTGAACCAATTCTTTAGTATGGACAAACATGATTACCACTGTATGCATGAATGACAATGAAAAAAAAATCCCCTGGGGACCCCCGACATTTTGCTACAGATTAAAGTTGGACCCCACCAACTGGTTAGACAATGTCCTACCCCTTCCTATGAAAAAAGGGGAGACTGAAACTCTTTCACAGAGGGGTAAAACCCTCCTACGTATGTCCCAAAGCCAGCGTAAAACAATTATTAATCGCTGTACTGCTCAATAGTATTTTTTGACAAATGAGATCTGTGCGTATTCCCATAGTAGTGGCTTGGTTCTGCCTGTAAGATCTAGGCAAAGCTAGTCAAGAAACATTAGGGAGATATCCCTTGCTCTGAATTTATTATACATATCGGTCAATTGTTGACGACTTGCTGAGTTAGGCACGTTCTGGAACACACTTTCAAACTGACTGAATTGTATCTTTTAGTATTGGCAGGGATGGAAAGCTACATATAAAGCAAATGATACGAAGAATATTGAGATTGGGACAAAGCTGATTCAGCTGTGTGTGGAAAAACTCTCGAGCGTCTCAATGCCACCCCACCACAAACAAAGGACATTTTCTATTACATCACCAGGGCAAAACAGTGCCTAATAATAAGATGAAGTCATTGACATATGACACAGGGCAACATTGGACCCCATGCAGTCCAACGAAAATATGACTTTATGTGTATAATGCCTAATAACCCAATAAAAAAAACGCTTCTTTGATATGATATAGGTGTTTCCACTTAACAGTTCTCAAAGCTCACCTCTGCGTGGGGATTCAGGTATATAGCTGCTCACATCCAATGTAGCCACAAAAATAGGCTCATGCAGAATCGACCTTCTCACCAGCCAAATGTTCAAGAAAAAGGTTGTTGTAATTAGAAATAAGACAGTCCCCCGGCACCAATTGGTGCAAGTACACTGTCCAGCAGGACAGCCACGGGCCAGACACAAATCCAGCCTGCCCACAATGGGATGACCAGGGAGGCTAACAGAGTTTTTGCTATGTTGTGGGGGGTATATAGACAGGCGTTACGGGATCTTAATGACGTATGTATAACACCCATTTTCAACAAATCAGACAAAATGATAATATCCGGATCACATGATAATTATACATACATTGAGATGTCGGTATCTGATTCATAATTTCAATCACATAATATTCAGATCTAACCCCTTATCTGATGGTTTAATTGTGATGTAAAGAGTTAGATTCCACTGTTTTAACACCACCCTTTCATAATGGTTTAAATTTCATACACATGAGCAGAGTCCACCATCCATAATCAAATTGGAATGTCCCGCTTTACTCCCCCAATATGTCTCCACCAGGAATGCAGTGGGTGGAAAAAACTTAGACTCTTTTGCAAATTAAAGATTGGGCGTCAACCCTGTTCCAAAGGTGCCAGTTCCCCTGTCCCTGGTTTAGAACAAAAATGGGCTTAAAGCTAAGCAGACAGAAAAAAGAATGATAAGTAATGTTCCAAGTGAGCACGGGCAAAAACAAGTCCCTTGTTTAGAAGTTGGAGTCCCTTGTGTCAGAGTGCGTTGAGCTAAATGAATTACTGTTAGGTCTTGTACGGTGGTTTCTTGGAAGTTGCCCGTTTACCCTTGAGTTTGGCAATTGTGCCCTCTGCAATTCTTCCATCCGCTTCTCTGCTATTGTGTCTCCTTCTTTGCGAAAACAAACTTTCAGAACAATCGTTAGACCTAGCACCCCTAAGTCCCCATATATATAAATATATAAATTAAATGTTAAACCTGAAAAAAGAGAAGCAACAAAATGAGTTAAATAATTTACTCAAGCAATAATAAACAGTGTTATTAAAAAACAAATGGAAAACTCGCTTGAAACCACACCGTATTTAAACTGAATATCTCATGGTAAAGTTTCTTTTCTTTCTTTTTTGTAATGTGTCAACCGACGATAGTTTAAAAAACACGGCTGTAGAACATAAGGTGAAGAGGCTGAGGAATAAGGCCATCAGGGAAGCGTCTGGATATTTAATTAATGTCCATCTGTACAGCTGCTGGGTTCTGCTGTCTTCTGGGAACTTTGGACGTGCTAAAGATGATAGAGAGAGAGGAAAGGAAAGGTTGGAAAGTGTGTACAATACATATTGGTGCCCTGGAAGTATAATTGACAATCAATAATAAGATAGATAATTTATGCACTGTAGGATAATACCGTTCAGGTAATATTATATATATCAACACCAGGGAAAATATTTACAACCACACCGGTTATTGTCCATGTGAAATGTCAATAACTCTGTCGGGACAGCAGTAGTAAGGTCTGTCGGTATGACCATCTAGTGAGAAGGACAGTATGCTTTCGTGGAAGTGGAAGCAGGTGCCACCTAATGGAATGGGGCAAGATGGAAGTGTCAATACCTGCACCTGTCCATTGCAGAAAGTATTCACTCCCTGATAATTTTAGAGCAGGCTTGGTCAAGGGGTTTGGATGTGGGAATGCATACTGGCATTCGAACAATGTATAAATTTGTAGAAAACTATAACAAAGAAGAATTATCAATATCTCTAGGGAATGACAAAAACTCCAGAAAATTCTTGGGAAATTGGAGGTTTTAGTTTTCCCTTTGAGGAATTATGTGAGTACCACCTGGGGTGTGGGTAGTAACTTCAAGGTTCATGGATGTTGATTAAGTGGTAATAGGTTACGCATAGACAGTATATTGGAACAGATGGCTACAAAGTGAAGCTCCTTTTAGCAATTTATTAATGTATCAGAGTTGGTATCGTCAAATCAAAGAATTGTCAGCCTTTAATGTTGAATCATTAAGATTTAAGTTTTAAGTAGAGGTAAACCAGATGAATCTAGTGGACGCGAGAAATGTCTAAGGCAAGCACAATTCCCGGGGTTGTTTCAAATTGGATTCCTTCCAAGCAAACTAGAATCAGTTTTTATATTTTCTAATAGTTTGTGATGCAAAGGATTTAAGTGTTGAGGATGTGGATAACTGTTGAAAGCAGGAAAAGGGAATTGAGCGCGATCCACATTACTGTGGTTTAGTCTGCGACAACAGGTCTGAAAACCATGGAACACCTGCAGTTATGCCCAATGGCAACTTCTGACCACTGTTGTGGCTACTAAATGTATGGAACCACGGTTTGGATGGCCATAGTTCCTTACCCGCCATCACAATTTTTGTACAGCATAGGTACTTGTTGCATTAATGTGGGGGGACAAAAGACAAGAGGCAAAGTAGAGCTATCCACGGAGAGAGCATAATAGTAAATCAAACAAAGGCCACTCCAGTCTTAAAAAATCCTGTATTAACAAAAGTGATTGTTTAGGTACCTGTGTTGTAAATACTTCATACAATGTAAAAACACGTGATGTTTTCGGTACCTGTGTGGTACTTCTTAGCAAATGTGATGTTCCAATCCAGGAGTTAGGACAGACGCATCCCACTCTCCACGTGTTCTTGGACCATATGTATAAAAACACAAAGAATCTATCTGTTTCTTCGAAGGCCTGATTTATCGCAGCAAATAGAATGGCCTTAGGCAAATTATAATTACTAGATAGGGCAATCTCCAAGCTAGTTAAATTGCCCTGTGTGGGACACATACTGGGCATGAGGTTGATGGGAAGAGATTTTACTATCCCCCAAAATTTGTTGAGTACTTCTGAAGCACAGTGGTTTTGATATGAGTTCCTTCCCCTTATGATGATGTACAATACCGTTGTCCTGTTGTCCAGATGTACCATGGACTGTCTTGTCTACAAAAGTCTCTGGAAAGTTAGATGACTAGGGCAGTAACTGCTCTGAATCTAGAAGGTTTTATGTGAAGGCGGGACTCCTGATGATGAGTTAGCAACTCCCTGATTGATGACGATGGGGTGAATGCACCCAACCCATCAAAGATGCATTGTTATGTCAAGCCGAGGTCCCAATATAATGGGCAAGGGCAGATCGATCAGAGGGGGGGATTTTGACTTGTGTCTGCACAGCATGAGGTGGTTGAGTGAATAGAGCCCTTATGAGCTATTGGCTTAATAGTTTCCCAATAAATTTCAACATAATGCGAAGCGGATAGAATGGTTTGGAAGAAATTCTGAACGTTTTTGATTTGATAGAATTCCATTTCGGGTCTGGGACTGAATGGTTGGGTGGAATGCTTGTGGTTTTTGGAAACCCAAAACGGGTGTATGACTGACTTTTTTGTGATTTATGGCGAAACCTATCTGCTAAGGTGGCCAGTAAAAAATGGGCTCTCTGTCATAGAATCACAGATCCCCTGGAGGCAAAAAAAAAACTAGATAATCCAGGTAAATCAGTGACAAAATGTTTTTTTTTTTTTTGTTTTTTTTTTTTGTCTGAAAGTGGTATATATGGCTTTTAACACTCCGGTAAATGTGTAATAGCGATGGCTAGGCCAACACACCATCACGGTCCATTGTATATGTGATTCTTGCTAGCGAAAATTGTATGTAGTTGTCCCGTGCAGTGTGAAAAGTAGGTCTGAAAGGTTTTATGGCATAAACGCCGGGGTTTTTATAACACCTGATGAAGGAGACATACGGGTTATTCAATAAAAAGATTTATTGTTAAAAAATTAGGTGATAATTGTGCCTAATCAAATCAGATGTTAGCTTTTAAAATTGTTTGTTAAAATAATATATGACTGGTTGAGTCAAATTAGCACCATTTTACTGCACAAATCATAAAAATAAAATCAATCAATCGCTTCATAAAAACACAAGCAATTAAAGATGAATGGGAGCACACAGATTCTCAGAATCTGTTTTAGTCACAGCACACAAACGGTACAGCATTTCAGGAACACTATTCAGGGAGATTCAATAAAAGTTCTTATCGTGAGAAAATGGTGCTAATTTTGCCTCATACCAATTAGATGTAGCTGTAAATGTGTAAATAATACTCGGACTGGTTGAGTCAAAAATAGCCATTTTTAACCATAAGAACTGTTATTGAATTCCCTGATAGTGTTCTCTGAAATGTTGTTACGTTTGGTGATGTGAATAACAGATTTTCTGAGGGAATAGTGGCTCGCTCCCATCATTTTATTGCTGTGGTTTTATGAAGCGATTGAGTGATTTTATGTTTATGATTTGCAGTAGGGAACCATCCTGTTTTTCTACTGGAAAAATGTGACTGATCCAACCCTTCTTAATGGGCAAGAAGAGTTCTACCTTTCCCCTACCTGCCCTGTATAATACAATAAAAGGATATAAACTCTCGTGGTTATGGAGTCCTGGGGACGGAAAATTCAGAAGGGTAAGGGAAAGGCCCTTTTATTATTTTGCAGACCCCAAACATATGCTCGAGGCAAGGATAAAAATTTGCTGAAGGGAACTTGTTGTACGAAAGAAGGGGTGCCCTACCTGAAACACAGTTTGCAAGATTATGCTGCTTGGGACTGCTTCCTATTTGAAAAGGAAGGTCTCCTTTTTTTTAAATCGGGGAAATTGAATTCTGGCTTATATTGACCTTGAATCCTGTTTAATTAGCCACCCCAAAAACCAAAGCTAAATTCAAATAATGGGAAGTGATGGACTTAGGGCAAGCTCTACCCATACTGCAGAGTGAGCCAAGAGTGTCCTTCTTATATTAGAAATGGGATTAAAATTTAAAAGCGTGACCTATAAAAAAGAGCTCCCTGCGCTGGTTTGCTTTAAGAATGTCGTTTTGGAGAAGCAGAGTAACAAATGGATGGACTGGTCCGTATATATTAAGATGGAACAAAACTAATTAAAATCCGTTTTTCTTAGTAGTAAAACCAATCAGAAGCGTTTGGCCATAACTAACAATCAAGTTCTTTCTGGAAGAACCTGATTGTTTAACCAATCAGGTTCTTTTAGAAGAATCCTGATTGGTATACTAAACAGTCAGATTACTTTCATGAAAGAATCTCATTGTAACCAATTCTGACCTGGAAAGGATCTGATTGGCATAGGTAGTAGACCAATCAGATCTTTCTGGAAGAATTGATTGTAACCAATCAGAATCTGCGGAAACTTGTTGGTTAGAAACATGAGCTTACTCTCCTTTTTGTCTGTGGGACAGCATGAACAGTAGTTTGAGTGGCCCGACACGTCAGCCAATGTTGCACTGAACAATTACGCAGCATATGGTCTAATGAGAGTTGGTGGAATGGGAAATTGTTTGCGGAAAAGTGGATAACAAAACAGGGTCTGTGGACCACTGTCTTTGGCTAGCGTGGACCTGAATGCCAGCTGGGCACCTTGGAAAACCTCTGGGTTCCTTGCCAGCTAACCCCACGCAAGCAAGCCATTTGAAGCCTCCCTAACCTAATTGTTCCATCTTCTGAGGAAAGCAGAGGACCCGGGAAAAGTTGTAGAGTCCCACCCAATATTACTGTAGAAGATAACATGTTTTTTTTGGGTCGACTCTCTCTATGGTGTCTGCTTCAAAACGAGCGTCATCGAGCTTTTTGTGGGGACACATTTGGGGGGTGGGGTGATAAAAATTTAGAAAAACACACCACCATGTTTCATTTTATACTAAAACTTTGCCCGGTTTGGGGCACTTAAAGGGCTTATATTCGCCTACTCCAGCCTGTGGGTGGAAGATAGTTTCTTCCTTTTATTAAACAGGGAATCCTGAGGAGGATGTAAAGGTATCTCTCACCACGCTTTTCTTTTTTCAGGTCAACATGACCATTGGTTGAGTGAAAGGGTTCCATTGTGCCCCCAAAACATGTTTGTGGTATAAGCCACATTTAATAAAAAATTCCAATTGCTTAGTTATCTGCTGTTTGCCTGTTTTGGTTATCCCCCTCATCTAACGTATTGTAATTACATGCTGATTGGGACCTCCTGGGTATTTATTACCAACCAAACTTCCTGTACAAGTCTTCTGAATTGAGAAAGCCAGTCAGATGCTATTCAAAACTTCTTTAGAACTTGATGATTTAATGAATACCACTGCTTTACCATGACCTTGATTGAATGAAAACAGTAAAGCAATACTTGACATTATGGTGAGTACAATATACTTTTCTTCTATCCTTTGCCCAATATTAAAAAAGATAGTAATGCAATCCCCTGTGCATAATGTGATACATTTTGCAAGGCACATATATATGACAGTTTAGTATACCATTTAAAACTACAAACACAAACATATCAATTCGGCTCTGTGCAAACATGATTCATTCTGGTCTGCGTGCGCTTATTTAAAATGGTGAACAGCCATGAATGAGCTTGTGGTGTCAAACATTACATTTAAACCCTTCACTGCCACAGATGTATATTCACGATGTGCAGTTGAAATACTCAAAACTGCCACGAGATTGTAATATTAAATCGTTCGGTGGCCTTTAAGTGGTTCCCCAAAAAAATTGCACCCCGTCGGGCGATAAGGGGGCAGTATTCAACTGCCCCCCCTAGCCCCCGTGACCTACACTCGGTGTGGTCCAAATCCGAGGGGGGGATCGGAAGATAGACAGTTACTTTAGCCGGGTCCCGCGTTCTTGCAGCCGGTCCCACGTGGAGGAAGAGAGGAGGAGGTTCTTCTTTCTCGGAAAGAGAGACCCGGTGGACATTCCACTGAGCTTCCTCCTTCAACGGGGGTCTTTCCCTAAGAGAGGAAAGATGCTGCCCCTGGTGGTTATGGAGGTACTGCAGTGATCTCCATTCAGATCATGCTGCAGTACCTGATAGGGTACAAGCTGTCATGCTGACAGCTTACTATACATTTGTGAATGGAAATTCATAGTTCCATTCACAAATAGGATTTTTTCTAAAGTCTTTGCTACTTAGCCGAAGACTTAGAAAAAAAATGGGGACAGAGATCAAAATTTTGTGATAACTTATGATCACCAAATTATTGATCTTTGCACTGAATGAAAAAATACTTCCTGGGAAAATGATATCCGGGAAGTGATTTTTCTGATCGGTGTTCGAATTGGAAAACGTGCCATTATGCCGTATCCAAGTTCGTCTCATTACCAAGATGTGATTTGGTGATCCATCTTTGGGATGATCCCCAAAAAAAAAGGGGAGGAATGCACACAAAAAAAATCTTAAAGTGATACACACACTTTTTTACCCTAACACTATAAATTAGCCAAAAAACTTGTCTTCTCCAAGCTTCCCAATGTCCCGGTGATATTGGTAAAACTAAAACGCGGATCATTATTGTTGGATTTCAAAGGGAAAACTAAGCTATTTTAGTAGGAAATTTTGCAGAGGTACCAAAAAAAAGTATCCGGATTGACCGGATTGAATTTTTAGGATCAGTAATAAAGTGTGCAAAACTTGTGGGACTCTCCGTACTGAACTGGTTTTCCTAAAATTACCACTAAAAGAGGGAGTGGGGATAGGGTGGGGGTGGGTTGTGGGTTGTGTTTGTTTGGAATTTTTATTGTAATTGCAATAATTGCGCATGGATACATTTGAGATAGTTGGGGACCGTCTAGTGTGTGCACCCACCATATGGAATAAAGTTTTTTGATTCAGGATATTGTGGGGGAGATTGCCATTTAGTGGTGTTTTTTTACTGCCAGTGGGTTTAGGTAGGATTTCAACCCTTGAGTCTCTTATTTTATTTTTTCACAAAATCTCCTAAAAGAACTGAAGTTCTATGAATAAACGCATCTGAAATCTTCATGTATATATGAAAGCATGATACCTCACGAAGCTGAAGGGTGTTTGGTAGGCTTCCAAAACATATATAGTTTGTGGGGGTGGTGGGTATTTCCAAGTTAATTAGGCTGTTCCAAATTACAGAACACATTGACTTTTGTCTTGTAATTGGACTTGTGCATGTGTCCCATTGAGTAGTTTGGTGGGCAGTCTTGTGTGCACCCACGATGATGGCATCCGTTTGTTTGATTCAGGACATGTGGGAGATTGCCATTTAGGGTTTTTGGACGTACTGGGGTTCTAGGGAGTCCTGTGTCTGGAAACTCGTCATTGTATATATGAAAGCATGGCACTGTACGTAGCTGAAGGTGTGTAGATTCCAAAAATATAGAGTTTGTGTGGGGTATTTCTAAGTTTCAGAGGCAGTTTCTTTGAAAAAAGTGTAGACTGTTGAAATTAAGAGACACTTTGATTTCTTTCTTGTTAATTACAGTGTGCCATTGGTCCCATTGACGCTAGTGGTGGCCACGTCGCTGTGTGCACCCACACTATGGCATACCGTTGATGCAGGATATGTGGTGGATTGACATTTAGTGGGGTTTTTTGTTGCCAAAAAAGGGTTTAGGTAGGATTTCTACCTTGATCATCTTATGTATTTTCACAAAACCTCCTAAAACACAGCGTTCTTTGAGATATCACTGGTCTGGAATTCTTCATGTAGGTATGAAAGCAAGGCATCGTAACGTAGCGAAGGTTTGTAGATTCCAAAAATATATAGTTTGTGGGGGAATGTACATGTTTCGGGACATGTTCCTTTAGAAAAAGGGTAGGCCTGTTCAAATTACAGAGCAATTTGATTTTTTCTGTAATTGCATGTGCATGCGTCCATTTGAGCTAGTTTGTGGACACGGCTCATGTGTGCTCACACATAGGCAAAACGTTTGATTAAGAACCATTGGGAGGTTGGAGGTTGATATTTATGTGGGGGGGTTTATTTGTGGGGGCATTCCAAAGTTTTGGGATGTTTGAAATTACAGAGCACTTTGATTTTTTTTTTTAATTACACTTGTGCATGCGTCCTCCCATTTGAGCTAGTTGGTGGCCACGTTTCCCTGTGTACATCCACGCATATGGCATTACCGTTTGATTCAGGGCATTTGGAAGGAAGGAGTGATAATGTTACGTGTTTTTACATGGAATGTAATATTTTTCCTGAAAATCGGTTAAAAAAAGCTAAATGTTACATGCAACTGCGCCCAACATGGTGGTATGCATAAAGGAAATAACACCATTGTGTAGCGAAGGTGTTGTAGTTCCAAGAATATCTTAGTTTTGGGGGTATGGTATTTCTATATAGAGGGGTGTTTTTTGTCTGCAAAATATGATGAAATTGCTGTGGAATTAGGGCCATTGTTCATGGCTCACTTTGTGGCTAGTTGATCCACGTTTGCCGTGTGTTGTAATCATACAAGGGCATACCGTTTGATTCAGGACATTGATTTTGGTAACTGTTTTACAGTAATTGGGATTTTTGCCATTCGATTTCTCCTTTTGAGAGTGTTTTTTTTCGAATTTTTTAGAAAATCTGCTAATTAAAACTGTGAATTTCTACGAAAACTGAGCCAACCACTCATGATGGACGAATGAACAAAACTACAGAATTCGTAGAGTAAAGGTGTGTGGATCGAGAAAATATGGTTGGTGGGGTTGTTTTGTGGGGAAAAAAATTGCCAGATCTGCTCAAAATTCGTTTGGCCTGAATATTTTTGCTGTTTCTCAAGCAATTGTGCAGTTTACTTTGTGGCTTTTGGCGTCCACGTCCACGTGTGTACAACACATATGGCATACCGTTTGATTTCGGACATGGGAGAGAGATTGATATTAGTAACTTTTTTTTAATTCCATGAGGTGTGGCAAATGATTACTACTTTTTGAAGTTGTTTTTTGTTCATTTTTCAGACAAATGCGAAACTTCCTACGAAGAACTGCGCCCACACCATTGATGGTATGAATGAAAACAAACTACGTGTACATAGATGAAGGTGTGTAAATTTCAGAAATATATAGTTTGTTGTGGGGGTGATTTCTAAGTAGGGGGTGTTTTGTGGAAACAACGGCAGGACTGTCCAAAATTCGGAGTTGGATAAAATCGCTGTTTCTGAAGCCATTGTGCATTGTCCACTTTGTAGCTTTTCGCTTCCAAGTCCACGTGCGTAAACCACACATAGGCATACCGTTTGATTCAGGAATTTGGAGATGATATTTAGTAATTTTTTTTGATGCATGAGGTTTGCATGATTTCTACCTTTTGTGAAGTGTTTTTTGTTTATTGTCCAGACAATGCGAAGTCTACGAAGAACTTGCCCCACACATGATGTTATAAATGAAAACAAATTACAGTGTTACATAGAGGAAGGTTGTTAGATTTCCGGCCTATATGTTTGTGGGGGGTTATTTCTAGTTACGGTTGTTTTGTGGAGGAAAAAACTGCAGGATGTCCAACTTCGGCGTTGGAGTTGCTAAAAAATATTTTTGCCGTTTCCGTCCGAGCCATCGTGCATTGTCTCACTTTGTGGCTTTTGGCTTTCCACTGTCCGCAGTGTAACCACACAGGGATGCATACCGTTGATTCAGGACATTGGGAGATTGATATATTTAGTAACTTTTTTTTAGATCCTTGAGGTTTTGGTTATGATTTCTCCTTTTGAAGTTGTTTTTAGTTCATTTTTCAGACAAATGCGAAATTCTACGAAGGAGAGACTGCGCCACACCATTGATGGTATGAAGGAACAAAAACAGTGTTACATAGGATGAAGGTGTGACATAAAATTTCAGGAATATAAGTTTATGTGTGGGGGTTATGTCTAAGTTACGGGTTTGTTGTGGCAAAAAACTGCCGGGACGTCCAAATTCCGAGTTGGCTAAATATTTTCGATGTTTCTGAGCCATCGTGCATGTCTCACTGTGTGGCTTTTCGCCTTTCACGTCCCGCGTCTGAACCACACATATGGTATACCGTTTGATTCCGGACATTTGGGAGATTGATATTTAGTAAATTTTTTTTACATTCCATGAGTGGTTTGGATGATTTCTACCTTTTGAAGGTTGTTTGTTGGTTAATTTTTTTAGACAAATGCAAACTTCTACGAAGAACTGCGCCCACACCATTGATGGTATAATGAACAAATACAGTGTTACATAGCGAAGGTGTGTAAATGCGGAATATATTAGTTTTGTTGGGGGGTTATTTCGAAGTTATGGGGTGTTTTGTGGAAAAAACGCAGGCAGGCCAGACTGGCCAAATTCGGAGTTGGCTAATATTTCCGCTGTTTATGAGCCATTGTGCATTGTCTCACTTGTCGCTTTTCGCTTCAACGTCCCACGTGGGTAACCACACATATGGACATACCATTTGATTCAAGACATTTGGGAGATTGATATAGTACTTTTGTTAGATTGCATGATGGTTTTGGGCCATAATTCTACTTTTGAAGTTGTTTTTGTTTATTTTTCCAGACAAATGCGAAATTCTACGAAGAAACTGCGCCCACCCATTGATGGTATTATAAATGAACAAACTACAGGTTACATGAGCTGACGTGTGTTAGGAGTGTGTTAGATTCAGGATAATAGGTTTGTGGGGGTTATTTCTAAGTTACAGGGTTTGTTTGTGAAAAAACTGCAGACTGTCCAAATAAGAGTTGGCTAAATATTTCGCTGTTCTGAGCCACGTGCATGGTTCTCACTTTGTGGGCGTTCGCTTTCACGTCAGCATCTGTAAACCACCCACATATGGTTATTACGTTTGATTCAGACATTTGGGAGATTGAGTATTTAGTTTAACTTTTTTTTTACACATTCCATGAGGTTTTGGCATGATTCTACCTTTTGAAGTTTGTTTTTGGTCATTTTTTTTCAGACAATGCCCAAACTTCTACGAAGAACTTGCGGCCCACACCATGTGATGGTATTCAATGAAACAACTACCAGTGTTACATCGCTGAAGGTGTGTAAATTTCAGGAAATATATAGTTTGTGGGGGTTATTCTACGTTAAGGGGGGGGTTTGGTGTGGCGTTTGTGGAAAAAACTTGCAGGAGCTGTCCAATTCGGAGTTGCTAAATATTTTGCACCGAGTTTCTGAGCCACGGGATTGTCTCCACTTTGTGGCTTTTGGCTTCCACGTACACGTGTGTTGTAAACACACATATGGATACCGTTGATTCAGGACATTTGGAGATTGATATTAAGTAATTTTTTAGAGTCCTTGAGGTTTTGGGAGATTTATACCTTTTTGAAGTTGTTTTTAGTTCATTTTTTAGACAAATGATGAAATTCTACGAAAGAACGCGCCCACACCATTGATGGTATGACTGAACAAACTTACGAGTGTTACATAGCTAAGGTGTGTAAAATGTCAGGAATATATAGTTTGTGGGGGTTATTTCTAAGTTACGGGGATTGTTTTGTGGAAAAAACTGCAGACTGCCCAAATTCGGAGTTGGGCCAAATATTTCGCTGTTTTTTTTTGGCCATCGTGCATTGTCTCACTGTGTGGCTTTTCGTTTCACGTCCGCGTCTGTACCACACATATGGTATAAAACCGTTGATTCGGACATTTGGAGATGCATATTGTAGTACTTTTTTTTACAATCGTCAGAAGGTTTTGGCATGATTCTGGGTCTGCACCTTTTAGCAGGTGTTTTTTTGGGTTCATTTTTTTTTCAGACAAAATGCGAACTCTAAGAAGAACAGCGCCAAACCCCCATTGATGGTATGAATGAAACACAACAGTGGTACAAACATAGCTGAAGTTGCATTAAAAATCATTCAGGAGGAATATATAGTTTGTGGGGGGTTATTGTCTACGTGACAGGGGGTTTTGTGAGAAAAACGCATGCAGACCTGTTCAATCGGAGTTGGCTATAAATATTTTTTGCCGTTTCTGAGCCATCATAGGTCCGTGTGTGTAACCACACATATGGCATACCGTTTGATTCCAGGAACAGTTTGGGAGGATTGATATTGGTAACTTTTTTTTACATTTCCATGGTGTTTTGGCATGTTTATTTCTACGCTACTTTTGAATGTTGTTGATGGTTAATTTTTTTTTTTGGAAAATCTGGTAGTAAAAGTTGCAAACTTCGCTTTACGAAGAACTTGCGCCACCACACCATGATGGTATAATGAACGAACACAGGTTCAACAATAGCTGAAGGTGTGGTAATGTAGGAATATATAGTGTGTTCTTGGGGGGTAGTATTTCGTTTGATGTTGGGGGGTGTTGTTTGTGGAAAAAACTGCAGACTGTTCAAATACAAACGTGGCTAATTTTTTGTTGCTGCTAGCTAATCTGACATTGGGCATGGTCAGCTCTGGGTTAAGTTGGTACCATGTCTCTGGGTACCCCATGGAATGTGCATACCCATTTTTCTGAAGGGGTTAGGCTTTACATATTTGAGATGATTTGAACTTTTTCTCCCACAGTTTTTAGGCTGAATTTATATTCGCATTGATTTTGTCTCTGATTTTACATTTGATGAAAAAAAAGGAAAAATGTGATAAAAGT
Organism: Hymenochirus boettgeri; assembly: GCA_019447015.1. NCBI lineage: Eukaryota > Metazoa > Chordata > Amphibia > Anura > Pipidae > Hymenochirus > Hymenochirus boettgeri. The sequence continues at coordinate 155,180,016 of CM033469.1, forward strand.
AATTTACAATGGACGAAGAAGCCTGCGTCGGGTTATCTGCATTTTGATCGAAACTTACATAAAAATACCTGTGGGTGGTGTGTTTTATCTATAAAATATCTCACTTGTGGGGATACTTTTAGTTAATTTGGTAGGATATTCTATGGTAAATGTCAGTAGGGTTATACATTTTAAATTGCTGTTGTGTAATATTCTAGAAGGTGCAGTGTTAACCCTTTGTGGGTGGGTCTCCTGTAAGGAAAAGTAGGGTAACCCTACATAATCGTATCGTGTACTCGAGGGCGGAGTACAGAGCTTTAGCAAACAGTAAGATGTTTGTGTGTAACCTTAGATAACTATAAGTAAAAATGGGAAAAATCCGAATAAATTTTTGCAAAATTTTCATTTTTTTGTACATATTTACCATAAATTCCAGTAAACTTCAGAAAAGTTAAAAAATGTTTACAATGTTGAAAGTAACAAACTTTGTGCTGAAAAAACAAATGTATAATATTCCGGATGTTTACTGCAAGGTTTCCTACTGTAAAATTAGTCTAATTAGCGATTAAGGGCAAAATCCTGAAAATTCTTCTGACATTTAACGCAAAAAAAAATTAAATTCTTCTGGCACTCAAAGGGTTAAAGGCATATTCTGTTATATACATCACTCTTACTATCCTAGACTATTCCAAATATATTTCACTATCTCCGTATATACTCGAGTATAAGTTGAGGTTTTCAGGCTTTAAAAACAGCCTGAAACTGAACCTCGACTTATACTCACGTTGGTTGCTAAGTTGAAATGAGGAATCCGGCTGCCGCATCCACTGATCTGCCAGCTGATGTCACTTCCTGGCGCCGAGTAGTGACGTCAGGCAGGATATCAGTGGATGCGGCAGCCAGATTCCTCGTTTCAACTTAGTGACTGACCCAGGCAAGTTGCTGAATGTTGCAGTTTGGTGTGCTCATTTGTGGCTCTTGGTGTGGTTCTTGGTGTGCTCATTTGTGGCTCTTGGTGTGTGACACTTGGTGTGCTGGCCAAAAGGAGTGACACTGCTCATCCTGGCTGGGGTGTGTGTGAGAGGGTGTGTGCAGATGTTTGTAAATTACAACTCCCAGCAACTAAAGCATGCTGGGAGTTGTAGTTTCCAAACATCCGGAGTGCCAAGGATTACTTTTAATTTAAAGGGCAACTAATGCCTTCTGATTCTAAATTGTTTTGAGGCTTTAGTTGCCCTTTAAATGGACAGAAGAATTCACATACAGTAATCCTATACAGTAAAAGCCATACTGGATTTGGCTATTACTGTATAGGACTACTGTATGGGAATTCTGCTGTCCATTTAAAGGGCAACTAAAGCCTCTAAACAATACAGAATCAGAAGGCAGTAGTGGTCATATTTTCTACCCTTGACTTATACTCAAGTCAATCAGTTTTTACTAATTTTTTAGGTAAAAATAGGTATTCTATTCAAGTATATATACTCTGGTTTATATAAGAAATCTGTTTACTCTGTGTTATGTTTCAAAGAAAAGTAGATGTGATTTTCATGAGTATTACGGTAATTATTTTGATGGGCAATTTTTAAATAATTTTTTAATAAAGATGAATCTACTTTAAACACCCCCCCCCCCACACACACACACACACAGAAAACTGTGTGAAAACAGCCTTTTTAGGCAGTGTGCAAACTCAATTAATTAAGTGGAACCGCTGGTAGAATGAAACCCACCAATTTTGTTCATCTCTGGTCCTCTGAACTACGAAATATATGCAAAAGCTGCACCATCTGTCATTGTAACCAAATTCTGACATGCTTAATTTGCAAACTAACAGAGAGATTCAATAAAAGTTCTTATCGTTAAAAATGGTGCTAATTTTACCTCAACTAATCAAATATTATTGAACATTGCTAACATCTGAGTACTGCAAGGGTACTACTGCTAGTACTGCAAGGGTACTAACATGCACAGATCCTAGTTTCAAAAGAAAAACAGATGCAGTCAGGCACTACTGTGAATTTTAAAGGGAAAATAGTATCCCAGAAAAGCCAGGGTGCTCCTTCCACAATTAATCAATAATAAAACACAGAACTTTGTGTTCGATAAACATGTGTGAGTTTGGTTCTGGTTCCCCAGCAGATTTGGAAACATTTGCTTTGGCCTTCACTTTATGAACTTATTTTTGGTTATTTTTTTATGCATTAAAATTCTGATTTTCTGCATCTAAATCAGCTGAAATCATGGAGACTTACTGTATATCACATCACCTTGCATCTTTATAAAATGGGCCCTCCCCTTCTCCTTTTGATTTTACTCATACCTCCCTTTAGAGGAGATTCCAAGAAGCGGATTGGATAATTCCTCTCTCTTCCTAGTTGACCTTCAATCATACTGAGCATAACTAATCTCAACAAGCTAAGACAAGTGGCAGTCAGTAATTATTTTCTTTACTGTAAAGCTTCATACACATGTCTGACCAAGTGGTCAGCACACCTGCGACAGACGTCCGTTACGCCTAAGCTAACATATAGACAAGTCAACATAGCTTCCACAAAATGCAATATTTTTTAAAAAAAATAAATACTATTATTAGAAACAAAATAAATCTAGCATGAAAACAATTTGCTGCTTATTCATCCATACATACTGTACATGACCCACATGGATGTTAGAAAGAAGATAAAGTCATAAAAATGAAAAACTTGTGTAATGCTGAACAAATGTGAGGACAGCATTTCTATATGGGGATGTGAGTTCCTGTGGATGGTATCCTGTTTAAAGTAAGTGGTTCAATTTATTGTAATTATGTTACTCTGGACAATCTCTTTGTTGGATCTCTGAAGTGAATTCTGCTAAGCAAAATTTAAAAAATGACCATATCCACCCATATGTGAGTAATATACAGAAACTGAAGTTATTCCAGCCGTGGTTTGTAAATGGAAACATAAGGGAATGGAGAGAAAGAATAGTAGGGGCATGATTGAACTGTTTTATAAGAGAAGCAATATTTTGTTTCTTCAGCATAATTGTTTAATAGTAGAAAAGAACAACAATCATCAATTATAGCTCTCTCAATTATTTATAAAGAGTTAGGGTAGTAAATAAAACAGAGTACCAACTTTCAACCCTTATTGTAATTATATCTCAAGGGATAAAGGTAAAATGAATTTTTTCCTGTTGATGCAATACTGTAGTTTTTAGTTTTTCAAAAAAAAAAAAAAAAAGGACTTGTATACATTGCATTTTAGTTTAAAAAAAAATAATTCTAGATCTGATTCTAAATCAGAAAATTTATTTTATGGTTTTATTATGTGATGTCAACATAACCAAACATACATTTGTTCATGGCAAACGTGTTTTTATGATAAGGTAAAATAAGGGTAAGGGGTTTAAAGGGCATGTCCACCCCCAAAACTATACTCCCCTCAACTACTGGCCCCACCATGTAGTGTAGTTTAATCCTTACCATAACATCCCAGCTCCATAGGGTTCTCCTGTAGTCCCCCCCCAAAGTCCCAAAACTGCCCACCAGGAGGCTAGCAGAGTCCATATAGGACTCTGCCTCCTACCTGGCCTCAGTTAGATTTTTGCCATGCGTACTGCAGCCCTTCTCCCCCTCCCTCCCCCTCCCCTCCCTCCTCTCCCTCCCTCCCCATTCCCTCCCCTAGCATTTAACCCTTTTAGTATAGGCCTTCCCCTGGCCCCCAGCCCCAACCGCATCATTTTTATTTTAAGAAAGCTCCCCAAACTCTTACTTACCTCTCTCTTTCCTCCGCTGAAGTGAGCTGCCGGCAGCCGCTCCGTGATTGGCTGCAGCTCAGCCAATCACAGACGCGGCTGGCCGGTCCCGCCCCCTCTGCTTGCATTTCTCAAAGCAGAGGGCCGGGAGCGCGGCGGAGGAAAGAAGGGGAGGTAAGTAAGAGTTTGGGGAGCTTTCTTAAAATAAAAATAATGCGGTTGGGGCTGGGGGACCAGGGGAAGCCTATATTAAAGTGTGATTTAAGGGTGGACAATATACCCTTTAAACAACAGTGGCCTGAATAATAAAATGATGCACAAAATAGGAAAATAACACAATATGAGCTGTCATTCGACAAATAATATAAACAATAGTATGAACTGGACTCCATCGTTCCTTTAATGAGAAGGACCTGGAAGATAGAAGCACTATTTACTAGGCAAAATCAACTTCTCCATCAAAAAGATGACCAGATGTATATTATAAGTTGGGCTTCAAGAGAGGAGTGATCATCCTGGCATATTGGTACATGGTTTCAATGGCTATAAAAGTCAAGAATATAAACACAATATATATATCCTATTTCTATTAGTGTCACATCCCCTAAAATAATACATTGTGCATTATTGAAGCACTTGTTGGTTTTATTACAATTGGTATACGATTGGTATAGCTGGCCTTTGCAAGTTTTGCTTACTATTTATATAAATATTATATATACTTATTATATAATAATATAAATACAATTGAACTAGTTTGGGTGGAAATATACTGTTGCTTTCATGCTCAACACAAGTGGAAGCACAAGTGCTGTGGGTTGGTCAAGAACATCCTCCTCTCTCAATCTTCAGGCAAATGTCTAACAAATCTGGAGAAAACACACTGGGCATCCATTTGATGGGAGACTATGGAGACCTCACTCTTACTTTTCTTCCCTTTCTAACCCTGAGTATTCCCAGAGTATCTGCATAAAAATAATCACAGTAAGAATTCGGAGATTCCATAATGGACTCAGATCTGGCCCTACACAATATAATGTGTTTCAACTATGTTTAATTTTATTAGTGCAAGGAACAACTTACTGCTGATGTAGAATTGGATTGGGGACCACAAGATACCAGTCAGCTATATACTGTAGCTTAAGGTTAGATAGTCTTAAAGGAGCAAAAAGCCCTCCACAGAGTATGCAGATGGTACTTCACAGACTCACGTTATAAAAATAATGTGAGAAATACATTTAGATATCTCCCTCCATTTTTAGAAAATGGGTGGAGACATGCAAAGTTTCTCCTGTATTTCCTGTGGCTAATGCATGTGCCAAGAACCACTGGCATAATAACCTAAAGTGTAGAGCAATTCATCCAACTTGTTGACATGACTTGTTTTAATCAATTTGTTTGTATTGAAAACCCGGGAGTTGATGCCTTTTTGCCAAAACACCACATTGATGCAACGTTATACATAGGGCAGGGCCTTATTAAAAATAATTGAACTGTTTTTTTAAGAAGGAAAAGAAAGGACTGAACTGTAACACTCTATACAATGCTATTAAAAATCCTCTATATTTTTCTCTATGTAGGTAAATTAATTGAAAAAAATATTCAGCCTATTTATTTGCCTTGTCCCATTGAAGTAAAGCACATCAAAAAAGGCTTATCACTTAAACTTCATCACATTAGTATTTTAGTATTTATTTCTGCTCAACTTGTCATTCTGCCCTTTTAAAATAATGACAAGCGGCCATGATTTAGCAACGAAAAATGTCAGCTTGCTGCAGTAAATCTGGTTAGGAATTTCTTCGAAATTTCTTAGAAAGGATCCAATAAATAGATATTAAATCTCACATCGATGTCCTGCAGTAATTAGGCTTTGTAACTTGTTTATATAATATATAATAGTCACAATAAAACAATTAAAGTTGTATACGTAAAGACAAAGTTACTTATCCCAGCGGCATACGCAGACAGGAGACCGGAATCATATCGACCAGATCCGAGAATGTAAATAGGCAGGTGGTCTCCTCACACTGACTAAGATCCTGGTAACCATTCTCATTCGTTATAAGCTGTATTTTTAGAATATTTTTAGGGCTGGCTAGCCTATTATTTATAATATGCGTATTATGGTTTTCCAGGGAAAAAAATATTCTCAGAATAAAATTATTACTTTACAGAAAGTGGTCTCTTCTGAGGGGATTTTGTTTTGTTATTAAAACCTGAATTGTCACACATAAAATAGAAAACTGGTCCATGTGTCTTTAGGTAGTGATAGTGGTCATAAAAGTTATAAGGTTTAAATGGGTGTGACTGAAATAGTGTGCTTTTAAAATTTCTTGCCATCATACAGCAGGAGGCATATGTAGTTAACTAAATTAAAAAGAGAGCGCAGTTTTATTGGTTTAGTAGGACCCTCACTGAATTCATTCATGTTGAAGTTGGGGTGTGGGTTGCTGCACTGTAGGTAGTAGTTCAGGGGCTGCAAGCAGGGCCATTAACAATAAGTTAAAATTAATAATGCTTTGTTTACTTGATAAAGTCTATCCACAAATCCTCAGGGAGCAAAGTACAATTTTAAAGGGGAACTGTGGACTCCAAATGAGTTGATTTTAAAAGGCTGCACAGCCCAAAAGGACTCCAAATGAGTTGATTTTAAAAGGCTGCACAGCCCAAAATATGAAGAAATCACTGATCAGAAAATTAGGAGTGGCAGGTTCTGAATCTGCGGTCACAAATACTAGTTCCTCCTGCAATCTGCAGGTTGGCCCATGCTCAGTGCAGAAGATACCAGGAAGTGAGTTGAGTTACTGTGACTGAAGCAGGAGTGGGGGGGGGCATAGGGCATTTCAAGGGGACTGCAAAAGAGAGGCCATGGGGCCCACAAGGAGGAGGAGACACAGGAAAGAGGGATTGTAACATTGTTTCAAAACAGGAAGCAGGAAGTGCATGGGAACTGGTGATGTTGCTACCATATTACACATAAAAATGTAAATGTCTTCAAAACTATGTAAAAAAAATTATAAAAGTAAAATACAAAAATACTCAGGAACGCAATTCGGGACCACAGTTAGTTTAATCTATCTATGTAAAGTAGGGATAAAGTCTGGTCCAGAGTTAAACCCAGTTTTCACTTAAAACTGACGATTCTGAAGTTCTGGTGTACTCTTGGATTATCAGATCACAGAACTTTTTCTGGAATTTCGGTAATTATCACATTTTTGAAATCGAATATTCTAGAATTATTGAATTCACAGGCCAATTTCGTGAAATATCAAATATGTAAATCCTCAATTCTGAATATGTAAACCCTTGATTCTAAATATGGGTGAAATATTGATTTCTATGGGTCTGTTAATGGATTTTTCATATCCCTCGAAAATCTAAAAATCCATTTTCAGAACAGAACTTGCCAGTTTTGAACTGTTATGTAGAGCTGGTTAGAAGAATTTTTATAGTTAACGCATAACTAAACGTGTAACTAAAACCTTTTACTATATTCACTTCCACAAATACAATGATATGTTAAGAGGTCCAGGAATGTTCATTAATCACATTTTTATTGTTTCTATAAATTATTTTTGCCAGATTAGTAGCACAATGAGAATATCCCTCTATATACCATTTTTACAATAGTATTTGCATGGCTAATTGTGACTAAATAAGAAAAAATAGTGTCTGGAAGCTATTGAGTAAATAACACCTACTTATTTGGTAAAAATACCAGTCTAGATAATGCTTGAAAAAGAAAATCAATGCAGGTACAATTGCAAATTTCTGCAAAGACTTAGATTATCTTGCTTAAATTCTGCCATCCTTGATCTATTCATATTATCAGTTCATACACTGATGTTCTGCAATGCGTGTTATAACAATGTCACTTACACTCTGTAAACTAATGTTTAATAGGCACAGAAATAACAGTGCACCATTAAAAAGAACCCCGAGACAGCTCCTTCTTTAAAGATATTTGTTCGAGTAATTTGCATTAAATATGGCAGGGCTTCTCAGAGTAATTTCCAAATTAAAAACTACTACCATGCTCCAATACGTTTGTTAATACATCACATTTTCCGAGATTGATCTTGGAACAAAAAAGCGTGATATTAAAGATTAAAACTAATACCCCGCTCCATATCTGGTTATGAAAATAACCTAATGCTCATAAAAGAGAGTAAGTCCCAACATACTTTCTTTGTATTAAAGTAATCTATCAGTATTATAGCAAATTTTCTCTACAGCAAACATAGTATATTTAGCAAAACTGGAAAAAAATCTGGGTCATGTTGTCCTAAATCTAGCATCTCTCACACACACAAAGATACACAAATAAACTTTCATACAGAATGCTAAAAAGGGAACTCAAAAGGAAATGTTTGTTAATTAATTTTCTGCCTTCATTAAAATGGTAATATGGGGAATTAAAAAGAAAAATGTTGCTAGGAATAAAAAAAATGGTAATATACATAATAGATTTAGGGTTATAAAACCAAAGGCGAGGCAAATCTTTCATTTAGAAAATATCATATTTGTTTGCAAATTTCCAGGTAGATTTTGCACATTTTTCAAAAACAGAAACGATACGGTATGTTAAGTCTACCCTGTTATTTAAAGGTAATGTGAACACAGCAAGACTGCAATAATTACCTTTGTCACTGATGTTCCTGCAAAAAAAATATTGGGAGCAAACACTTTGATCTAACTTCTTTTTTCCTGATGTCCTTCCACATCGCAGCAATCAGTAATAGTAAAATCTTTAAAAGTATCTCGCTTGCGCTTGGGGGTATTATAAAACATAGTTTGACAGCAGCCATGTGTAATATGATAACTAGAGATGGCCGGTTCGCGGACCCCGAACCTGGATCCGCGCGGATTTATCACGTCCACGAACGGCGGATTATTCCGGATTTTCCGCCTTCCGAACTTCCGAACCGCGGATTTTTTTTTACGAAAATTTTCGAAAATACGAGTATCTCCGTAATTACGAGAATCCGCGATCTTCCGGGCCCGGAAAACGCGAAGATCCTCGTAATTACGAGGATTCTCGTAATTACGAGAATTTTCGGAAAAACGAGACATTCTTGTAAATTCGAATTTTTGGGGCTTATTTTCAAGACGGAGCAAGCCACATGACCCAAATTAGCCAATGGCAGCTAACATGATTATTGCCAGCCCCTGGGTATAAAAGGCTGTTCACAGGGACATTTTGTCAGTGTGTTGGATGTGTTTAGTGGAGACCTGACAGTGTAGGAGTTGGAGAGAGATTTTTGCGCTTTTTGAGCTTTTTGAGCTTTCTGTGTGTGATTTCAGTGTGTGGTGGTTAGCAATTGTGTTACCACCCCTGTATTCACACATCTTGAGACCCAACAGTCCTTTTAAGGACTAACTTTGTGAGACCCAAAAGTCCTTTTGGACTAACCCCCTGTAAGTCCTTTGGACAAAATTTGTGTTAGACCTTTAGAGGTCTAGGTGTCCTGTTTTTTTGTTGTCTTCTGTATCTTGTGCAGTGTCCTGTGTTGTTGTTGTAGCTGACAGTGCTGCCTTTAGCAGCAATCAGCAGCTTTTGCGTGATCTGCTGTTTGCTGTCAGTTGTGTCTGTGTCCTATTTGTGCTTTTAGTGTAAAAAAAAAAAAAAAAAAAAAAAAAAGCTTTGTGTTATTTGTTTGTTCTGTGTTTGTTTGTTGCTTTGCTCTTTGTGTTTGTGTGTGTGTGTGTGTATATATATATATATATATATTAATTTTTGGGGGGATAATTTGGGAGAGGGAAATGCCTGGCAGGGCAAGAGGGAGAACCAGGAGCAGGGGTGCTTCTGCAAGGGAGGGAGAGGGGAGAGGGAGAGCAGAGGAGAGCCTACTGAAGGCTCTGGCCAGAGCTACTGGCCCTTCGCAGGGCAGCCGGGTTACCGTGCCCGATATTTTTAGGGGTAGCCGGGCTAGGGCTATCCCTTCTGATCAAGGAAGGCGGGGTAGTAGTAGGTAGTAGAGTGGATTACCCAGCCTTCCTCATCCACCTCCTCACAGGCACAGAGCAGCCGAGCTGCTACTGTAGATATTGTGCCTACTCCTTCCTCACCTGAGGCTCCTACTGTGGGCATGGAACGATCCGCTCTATCAGGAGTTCGTTGCCACATGGCCCGTACCTTCGGGGATCCGGAGGAGGAGTCTCAGGATATGGTTTCGCACACTATGTGTGGGGCTAGTGTGCTTGAGGAGGAGCTGTGCACTGATGCACAATCTTCCTGTCGCCCGAGGCGGAGGAAAGTGCTCAGTGCACGGGGGACAGGAGGGGACGATGTCACGCAGCAAGTCTGTGAGCAGCCAGGGAACTAATGCAGGGGGTGAGGTTCCAGATGCTGCTGCTGTAGTGATGCAGCCTCCAGTATTGAGGAGGTGGGAAGTGGACGATGAGGTCACGATCGTCCATGGGTTGCCCTTGTGAGAGAGGAGGAGGATAGTGTCTCTGAGGGATGTCCCTCAGAGCATGAGCACGATCCTGAACCCAGAGGCAGGACTGGGGGCAGGGCCGCGGGCAGAGGCAGTGCACCTAGTGGTGCACTGGAGGTACGGCACCAATGAGATCTGGTGCCAGTGCCCCACAGCAGCAGGTGACCTCTGCTCCGAGTCGTGTCGGTGGCTCAGCGGTGTGGGAGTTCTCTCACTGGCTCCAGGTGACAGCACAGTTGCAGTGTGCAAGTTGTGCCTGCAACGTGTTAGCCGTGGGAAGACCACATCACATTTGGGCACCTCCTCTATGAGGAGGCATATGATTCTGCACCACTTTGCCTGGTGGGAGCAGCGGACAGGGAAGTGCAGGCACCCACACGTTCCCTACCTCGTGCCCAGGTAGCCACCGTTCCTCTCTCCCCCTCCGGCCCCATCAGCTGCTTCCTCGGGGGAAGTTAGGGAGGAGAGGCAGCCTTTGGCCCCAGCACGCGGTGTGTTAAGAGGCCCTCTTGACACTGCTGCTGGAGCGTCAGCTAAAAGGCAGGTCTCTCTTCCCCAGTGTTTGGAGCGGAGGCAGAACTGTCCCCCAGTCACCCCCAAGCCCAGCGTCTCACTGCCGGCTTAGCCAAACCTGGCGGTGCAGCTGCTACCTTTCAGCCTGGTAGACAGTGGCAGGTTCAGGGAGTTTGTGGCGCATTGGCACACCACAGTGGCAGGTCCTGGCCGTAGGTACTTTGCCCAGAAGGCAGTACCAGCCCTGCACGACCATCTGCAGGGCAAATATCTGCTTCGCTGGACCACAGTGTGGGCAAGTGTGTCCACATTACTATGGACGCGTGGTCCAGCAAGCAGGCCAGGGGCGGTATGTGTCATTTAAGCCCCAATGGGTCACTCTGCTAGCCGGCAGAGACGCGGCACGGAGCGCAAGTGGGGAGATGGTGGTACCACCACGCATTGGTGATACGCCAGTCTCCACCCCCCCTCCTCATCCGGTGAGCCCTCTTCCCGGACAGCTCCGTGCCCCCCCAGAGCCTATGCTTCGTGCCAGGCGAGACGGTGCCATGCAGTGTTGCAGCTTGTGTGCCTCGGTGATAGGAGCCACACCGGGGCCGAGTTGCTGGCAGCACTGCAAGGGCAGGTTGAGAGGTGGCTGACCCCACACCACCTCTCAATAGGCAAGGTGTGTGTGACAATGCCACCAATATCCTGTCTGCCCTTCGCATGGGCAGAGTCACACATGTTCCTGCCTGGCACACGTTCTCAACCTGGTCGTCCAGCGGTTCCTCACCAAGTACCCTGGTCTCCAGGAGGTACGAGGATGGCTAGGAGGGTGTCCAGTCACTTCAGGCGGTCATACACGGCCACAGCTCGTCTTGGCCGAGTTTCAGCAGCAGAATGGTCTGCAGCGAACCGCTGATTTGTGACACCCCCACCGCTGGAACTCTAGTCTTATGATGCTGCTGAGGCTGCTCCAGCAGAGGCGAGCCATCATGACTACTTGTACGAGTACGAGGCAAGATCAGGCTCGGGGACCTGGGTTTGCTGTTACCCAGGCAGTGGCTGCGATTAGAGATGCCTGCCGTGTGCTCGCGCCATTTGGGAGGCCACCAGGATGGTAAGCCGCAATGATGCCACCATTGCGGATACCATCCCATGGTGTTCCTCCTTGAGCCACTCTGCGCGGCATACTCGACAGGGCACTCGCTGTCGAGCAGCAGGCACTGGAAGAGGAGGACGCCGACACCGTGATGCTTTCCGAGCCCGAACATCACGGTGCAGAGCAGCCGTTCGATGATGAGGGGGGGATTTAGGTGACCTGGACCAAGGGGAAATGGGGCATTCCTCTAGGGGGACATCTCAACCCTCCAAAGTACCACATGTCATTCGTGGTTGGGGAGAGGTTGAGCCCGACACTACTGTCCTCAGTGACATCGAGGACATGGGTCCTCTGCGGCAGGCAGTTTGCGGCGCATGGGCTCTTTTCATGCTGCAATGCCTTCGCAAGGACCCCAGGATTAAGGCCATCAAAGAGAAGGAGCAGTACTGGGTGGCCACCCTTATAGATCCCCGCTATAAGGGTAAAGTGTCGGAGTTTATCCCCGCATCTCAGAGGGAAGGTAGAATGCAGCACTATGAGGCAACACTGCTAGTTGCCTCTGTTCTGCCTTCCAGGTGCTGGCAGGCCCACAGCACCTGATGTTGGGGATCAACAGGGCTCACGTCCCCTGTGCCTGACAGGAGGAGCCGCAGTACGGAGGCGGCCTCGCGGCCAACTTCAGGCTGTTCTTCCAGCCACAGTTGCCAGGCCCATCCACTGGCAACTCCACCAGGCAACACCTCAGTCCGCCAGGTCACCGACTACATCGGATCCAGGGCCGGTGTAGCCACATCAGAGACTGAGGATCCACTGGACTACTGGGTGGGAGGCTTGATATCTGGCCCGAGTGGCACAGTATGCCATCGAGGTCCTTTCATGCCCGTCATCCAGGTTCTTTCGGAGAGGACCTTCAGCGCAGCAGGGGGTGTTGTAACGGAGAGGAGGACCGTCTCTCCACTGAGAATGGGGACCGCTTACATTCATCAAGATGAATGAGGCGTGGATCACATCTCAATACAGCACCCCTATTGCTGATGCCCGGGACTGAAGGCCTCCTGCCCCTGGCCACCCATACTGCTCCTTCCGCTCATTTTCCACCTAGAGGCTTAGCTGATGCCAGCTTAGCGGCAAATGGCTAATTTTTCTTATTGGCAGGGCCACATATTGGTCCACCTTGCTCTACTGCATTCAGGTTATGAAATAACAAATGCTCTGCGACAACAGCTACTCTGTGGTAATTTTTCTAAGATTGGGTTCGATCCTACTTGGCACGAGAGCAGTACTCCATATTTGATCTTCGTTCTCTCTCCATGAGGCACCTTTGTGGTGTCACCTACTGACCATCTCATACAGCCGCAACAGCTACTCTGTGGCTAATGTTTCAGCTCGGGTCAATCCTGCCTGGCCCGAGACAGTACTCCATATTTGATCTTCGTTCTCTCTCCATGAGGCACCTTTGTGGTGTCACCTACTCTGACCATCTCCTACAGCCGCAACAGCTACTCTGTGGCTAATGTTTTAGCTCTGGGTCAATCCTGCCTGGCCCGAGAGCAGTACTCCATATTTGATCTTCGTTTCTCTCTCATGAGGCACCTTTGTGGTGTCACCTACTTGACCATCTCATACAGCCGCAACAGCTAATTGTGGCTAATGTTTTCAGCTCTGGGTCTATCCTGCCTGGCCCGAGAGCAGTACTCCTATTGATCTTCGTTCTTCTCCATGAGGCAACTTTGTGGTGTCACCTACTCTGACCATCTCATACAGCCGCAACAGCTACTCTGTGGCTAATGTTTTCAGCTTGGGTCAATCCTGCCGGCCCGAGAGCATAGTACTCCATATTGATCTTCGTTCTCTCTCCATGAGGCACTTTGTGGTGTCACCTACTCTGACCATCTCATACAGCCGAACACAGCTACTCTGGCTAATGTTTTCAGCTCTGGGTCAATCCTGCCTGGCCCGAGAGCAGTACTCCATATTTGATCTTCGTTCTCTCTCCATGAGGCACCTTTGTGGTGTCACCTACTCTGACCATCTCATACAGCCGCACAGCTACTCTGTGGCTAATGTTTTCAGCTCTGGGTCAATCCTGCCTGGCCCGAGAGCAGTATCCATGTCCAGTGGGGCCAGGCCTGCCTGGCTCTTCAACAATGGTGGCAAACTGCAGTGTGCCTGCGAACTCAATGGTGCTGTTCCTACGAAGCATTACCCTTTACCGCTTTCCTTGCACGATGCATACTCTGAGGGAGAGTAGGCAATGGGGTGAGGGGGGTATGTCCAGGGGGCCAAGTGCCTGGCCCACAACAATGGTGGCAAACTGCAGTGGGCCTGCTCTAACACAATGGTGCTGTTCCTACGAAGCCTTACCCTTTCACCTGCTTCCCTTGCACGATGCATATCTTGAGGGAGAGTAGCCAATGGGGTGAGGGGTATATTCCAGTGGGGCCAAGCCTGCCGGCTCTTCAAAAATGGTGGCAAACTGCAGTGCAGTGCCTGGTAACTCAATGGTGCTGTTCCTATGAGCATTACCCTTTCACCTGCTTTCCCTTGCAGATGCATACTCTGAGGGAGAGTAGCCAATGGGGTGAGGGGTATGTCCAGTGGGGCCAAGCCTGCCTGGCCCCACAACAATGGTGGCAAACTGCAGTGGGCCTGCTCTAACACAATGGTGCTGTTCCTACGAAGCATTACCTTTCACTGCTTTCCCTAGCACGATGCATACCTTGAGGGAGAGTAGCCAATGGGTGAGGGGATGTCCAGTGGGGCCAAGCTTGCCTGGCTCTTCAACAATGGTGGCAAACTGCAGTGGGCCTGCTGTAACACAATGGTGCTGTTCCTACGAAGCATTACCCTTTCACCTGCTTTCCTAGCACAATGCATACTCTGAGGGAGAGTAGCCAATGGGGTGAGGGGTATGTCCAGTGGGGCAAGCCTGCCTGGCCCCACAACAATGGTGGCAAACTGCAGTGGGCCTGCTGTAACACAAATGGTGCTTGTTCCTACGAAGCATTACCCTTTCACTGCTTCCCTAGCACGATGCATACCTTGAGGGAGAGTAGCCAATGGGTGAGGGGTATGTCCAGTGGGCCAAGCTTGCCTGGCCTTCAACAATGGTGGCAAACTGCAGTGGGCCTGCTGTAACACAATGGTGCTGTTCCTACGAAGCCTTACCCTTTCACCTGCTTTCCTAGCACGATGCATACTCTGAGGGAGAGTAGCCAATGGGGTGAGGGGTATGTCCGTGGGGCCAAGCCTGCCTGGCCCCACAACAATGGTGGCAAACTGCAGTGGGCCTGCTGTAACTCAATGCTGCTGTTCTACGAAGCCTTACCTTTCACCTGCTTTCCCTTGCACGATGCATATCTTGAGGGAGAGTAGCCAATGGGTGAGGGGTATGTCCAGTGGGGCCAAGCTTGCCTGGCTCTTCAACAATGGTGGCAAAACTGCAGTGTGCCTGCTGTAACCAATGGTGCTGTTCCTACGAAGCATTGCCCTTTCACCTGCTTTCCCTTGCACGATGCATACTCTGAGAGTGATGAGGTAGTGCCATACAGGGGTGAGGGGTATGTCCAGTGGGGCCAAGCCTGCCTGGCCCCACAACAATGGTGGCAAACTGCAGTGGGCCTGCTGTAACACAATGGTGCTGTTCCTACGAAGCATTACCCTTTCACCGTTTCCTTGCACGATGCATACTCTGAGGGAGAGTAGCCAATGGGGTGAGGGGTATGTCCATGGGGCCAAGCCTGCCTGGCCCCACAACAATGGTGGCAAACTGCAGTTTGCCTGCTGTAACTCAATGCTGCTGTTCCTACGAAGCCTTACCCTTTCACCTGCTTTCCCTAGCACGATGCATATTTGAGGGAGAGTAGCCAAGGGGTGAGGGGTATGCAGTGGGCCAAGCCGCCTGGCCCAAACAATGGTGCAAACCACAGTGGACATTATGTAACCCAGTACCCCATCGCCTTCTTGCCTTGTTGTGTGCAAACTACTATATAGGGGAATGTGGCCAATGTGGTGTGTGTGTAATGGCATTAATGGTAAGTTATATACAATATAAGTACCAGACATATAGCTAGCTAAATAGATAGTGGATTGTAATTTTTCAATAAAAAATGATATGAATCATCTGAATAATTTGATATATCGAAAAATAAGCCCAAAAACATTTTTTTTTTCAGAACTGTTTTTTATATATATATATATATATGAAATTTTAAAAAAAAAATATGTACAAAAAATAAACAACAAAAAAAAAAAGGGGGTTACTGGGGGTGCCCTCCTCTCCAGTGCGGTCAGGCGGCGGTCTAGGCGGCGGTCCAGGCGCCGCACCATGTGGCGCATCTCCCGCCGCATGCTCTGTAGTTCTGTGGAAGGAGATATGAGAGAATGTGGTGAAGATGTTCGAGCACATTTCCTAAAGCACCATGCGGTAGATGCAATTTTGCACCTGATAACTACTTACACATACATGGTACTGCAATGCTATAATGTTGCGGTAGTCATAAAAAGGAAAGCTCAGTATAAGATATCATTATTTCTAAAATTCTTAGTTTATATTATGCATACCTAGTTATGGTAACAGTGATTTCTACTGATTGGTGTGGATGGGTTACACCTGCTCAGATCTCTACTGAGCAACTGAATCAACCCAGGCGCTGGGTCAAGGCAAGACCATAACGGTCTATTAGGGGTCCTGCAAACAGGAAGTCATTATTCCGTTGCCTATTTATACACAGACACAAGCTGATTGCTGAATGGGCAGATTAAGGTATTGGGATGGATAAATACTGCTCTTTTTTCCTTAAAAGTATAATATATCACTGAACTTCCACTTAAAGCGATATTATTGCATCATGGGGGATCACTGATAAACAGGAGAGGTAATGCTGGCTTAAAACATTACGTTTATGCTAAATGTATCAGAACATTCTTGGTTTTGTATCACTAGGACTGTGGACATACAAAATTTTTTGGAAGTGGTGCAGCCCCCATAAAAGCATTGTCAAACCACAGTACCCAATGTTGCATCATGTAGCGTGGATTTTACACTGGGAGGAAAACAGAATTAATAGTCTTGTATATAACATTTCATTAACGTTGCATATGATTTACTTACGATTCTCAAGCATGGCCGCCAGAGTGACTGGAGAGGCAGGAGGTGCTGGAGGGGCTGGAGAGGGTGGAGGGCCTGGAGGGGCTGGAGAGGGTGGAGGGGGTGGAGAGGTGGAGGGGGGGTGGAGAGGGTGGAGGGCCTGTAGAGGCTGGTCCTGTTCTAGAAAAAAAAATGTTTATTTCAACAATCACCGTCCAATCCATTAGTAATATATTATAAGAACATTTCAAAAGGCTATGTAGTGAACATTTCTTGGATATTTGGACGTTTGGACCGAATTTCGTGACTTAAGCTTAAAAACTGAGGGACAAGATACAGCCCAAACAATGGGGAGTTGGGGCAATAAATGGGAATGAGAAATGAGAAGCTCTGTCTCTCAAGCCAAATTAATAGATTTGTTCCTTTTTATTTCGAAAATTTTTATCAGTGAAATAATAAATTCAATTAATTATCAATGATAATTTCACTAATTATTTGCTGACAATCAAGGTCAATAAAAAGATAAAAAATTGCTTAGGATGCCCTTACGTGTCTGGCTGGTCCCCGGTTCCTCCTCTTCTTGGGGCGGTGGACTGCCCGGTGGGGGCGATGGTGAGCCCGGAGGGCAAGGGACTGCCCGGGGGGGGCAATGGGCTGCCCGTAGCTGAGGGCAGTGGTGGTAGTGCTAAAAAAAAAAGGAAATTTATTTTAACTTTCACTGTCATTAAATGTTCAATACATTTACTAAAACAATTCTCGGAGAAGTTGTCAAAAATTATGCAAACATTTGGATAAAGGGCTTGGACATATCAACGTGTTTAAAAGCACACAATAGTGTGGCACAATTGATGTGATCCTCAATTTTGCACATTATGCTATCGTACTGCACTCACATGGCAATACACATGAGCGCACCGGAAACACGCGCTTGTTTTCTGGAGGGCTCGTGTGCGCTTAATGGTGGCTTGGACAAATGAAAGATTTAGAAAATTTTTTTTTTTCAATAGGCTGCACTACATTTCTCCTCTGGCGGGGACGGTGGTGGGGGTGGGGTATCCGAGGAAGATTCCCCTGCAAATTAAAATAAAAAAATACAATAAGAATGATAATATCTAAAGGAAATATTTAATTATATACTTTGAATTCTGCTTGAAAATACAGATTAAATAAGGCAATATTTAGTTTCTTTAAAAGTCAATCATATTTCTATGGCAATGATTTCATACCTTATTTGGCTAAGTACTTATATTTTTATGTGTTGTTAGTAGCACGGAAAGGGAAAAGTTGGTTGGGTGTAGGGGAGCATCATAGCTGTGTGTACTTGTATCTGTATAGATTTTGTGGGTAACACAACATTTTTAATTTTGGAGTGTATAAATCAATTTTTAATAATGATCAACATTTTATTTGACTTTACTTTCCCTTCAAATAGGGCTGCCATTGAACTAAAAGGGTGGTCAGTAAAGTGTGTTTAACTGTGTCTTTGTGTGGGTATCAGTGTGCATTTATAAGATAAAAAGAAATCAATTTAATGATCGATTTATTTTAACTTACAGCCTTTAAATAAGGCTGCCATGGAAATGGAAGGGTGGGCCACCAAGTGTGTCTATGTGTGTATCATTTTAATTTAAGGTGTATGTTAAATAAGTCACTTTCAGTGATTTATTTTTTGACTTTACTTACCCTTTAATAGGGCTGATATGAATAATACAAGAATAATAATAATGTAATAATAACCAGTGAATGAGAAATACAAAAGACTTGGATCTCTCTTCTCAAGCCAAATTTAAGGATTATGATGTTTTTAAAAACAATATATATATATAAAATATTTTTGTCAGAAGTGAATTAAAATATTTTACTAAGTATTATAATACAGTAATATAATAAAAAGTATATACTGCCTTCTATCATTTTGCCGAACGGCAGCCACATATTGAGGCCTCTGCCTCTTGAGGTCTGACCACTGTCTCTGGAGGGTAGAGACAGTGGTCTGGTATCCGAAGCGTCGCAGGATGCGGCGCTGTAGCCCCTCCATTATTCTGCGCCTCCGGCGCCGCCACATGATGGTGCCAGGGGGGAAATCATCATACCCCCTGAGCAGGAGGTAGTTCAGGGATATTAGTTGCTTGCAGCACTGGCCATTTTGATAGGCAGCAGTTCGGTTCCTCGTTTTTACGAAAATCCTCGTTTTTACGGAAATCCTCGTTTTTACGGAAATCCTCGGTTTTACGGAGATCCTCGTTTTTACGGAAATCCTCGTTTTTACGGAAATCATCGTATTTTCGAAAAATACTGTTCTCGCTAGCGGACTGTAATTTTTAGGTATTGTAGGCATTGATACGTGTTTCTAAGGACATTACCCAGGTCCCTGAGTGATTAAGTTAACATTACCAAGGCTATTTAGACCACTTTTAATGCGGATTTTGCCGAACTTTCATTTTAATACGTTTTAACGGGTCCGCTCGCGGATTTTCGAATTTACGGATTTTTTCGAAAATCCGCGGATCCTCGCGCGGACCGGATTTTTCGAAGTTCGGACATCTCTAATGATAACGCAAATTTTGCGACTAGAGATGGAACCGAACTAGGACCGAACTCGAACACGAGTTCTAGCTGACATTTTTCAAACTATTCCTGATTTCGAACTTCAGAACTTTCTGAACTTTCAATAATTATTGAATGTTCAAATCAATATCCCTCGACTTTAACGCTCCATAACCTATACCTAAAATAGACTAGGGGGAGCGTTCCCCTACCCCTTCTGTTAGCGGAGCTACACATCTTTCAAGATGGTGCCACAAACCTTGAAAACACTGCAAACAGTGAAAACACTAGTGAAACACTTTTTAGTGAAACACTTTTCGACTTTGCATTTTTCAACTTTCTACATTATTTTAAACTTTTTAACCTTGATTTTTGAATTTGCAACTGCAATTTTAAAATTTTCAATGGCGATTTTTGATTATTTTTCGACTTTTTCAAAATTCTGAAAATTCTCCCAGATCCATGGATATTCAAAACTGACAGCTCCATATGGAAAGATGGGGCCGGTGTGCAACTAGCAGGACATTTCTTCCTAGAATATTGCCAATATATCTATGAAAAAGCATGAAATTATTTTGCTGGATATCAGAATTTCTATTTTAAAGCAAAATTTTAATTTTCAGCAAAGGTGTTATTTGTTTTGTATTAAGAGTATTTTTGCGAATTCATTAATCTGTACCTAAAGATGGTCTGCTAAGGTGAAAGTACACTGATATTTAGTTTTATGGTTATATAGTATAGAGAACACTTGAGGTTGTATAATTACTGTTTCTCCATGTCCTCTATAAAGCTGTTCCTATCTGTGTAAGTCATAATCCTATGCAAAATTTAACAGAATTGAGAGGCTCCCCCCTTGAGCTGGGATCTCTCTGCTGACGCATGAAATTTGAAAATTAACTGTAACTTTTGGCCAGTAAACAGACATTCTGCAGACAGGAAAACTACTAAAAAAGTAAACAAAATTAAAGGAAAACATCCTTGGCCATTGTTCTATCAAGCCCTTTAGCCTGGGTACACACCATATATTTCCTAACAAACTGATAGCGATGTGTATTGGTCGGTCAGCCGGAAATATCTGATGGTGTGTATGTGGCGTCCACGACCAAGCTTGGACGAACGAGCGATTGGGCCTGATGGTAAATCACAGCCGATCATGCTGTTCTCTATCAGTCACGCGAACTGTCAGCAGCGGCCACTAGTACCACGACCACCAGACATTTGTCCTGGCCGAACACTTGCTAGTAGCGAGCACTTAGTCGGGACAAAAACTGGCCTGGTGTGTAACCAGCCTTAATCCAACATTTTCCTGTGGATTGTCATTGCTGCCAGTTGTGTGGCTTATATCTGCAATTCTTTTTTAAATGTTTTGATTGAGTAGCAATCTCTAATTTCCACCAAAACATAATAAACAGATGGTATTAGCAAGTACAGTAAGTATGGAATGAAAACAATACTAATACTTTAATGAATAAGAAAAACTTTATTACATGTTTAAAGAAATTAGTTTAAATGCACTTTGTTCATCAGGAATGCCAATTCTCCATCAATGTCTTTATGGCCTCTCTGATTCTGTCCATTCTCAGTTTTTTCTCCACTTTTTGATGCCTGGCTCTTTTCTCCTTCTTTACGATTAGGAGCTTTTACTATCCTGGCAGATGGGTTCTCAGCAATTCTGATGTGTCTTCTCTCCATTTGCTGAGAAGACCTTTGATTGCGGGAATTAACCAATCGCTGTTCCTGTAACTTCACTCGGATACTCAATGGCAACCTTGGTTTGTGCATTCTGCTGAAACGTTCACTCAGTGACATCTTTGTAGTGCTCCACAGAAAAACTCTAGGGCCACGTCGTCTAAACATTGTGAGGCCTGGTGAATGGCTTAGCAGTTCTTGTAGTTTACTTCACCAAATAATAGTTCCTTCGAAGGAAAATAAGTCTTCACGTCTCTGTGATCACAAAATGACTCCTGTGTAAGCAGCTCTGACAGTAATGCTAAAACCAGCAAATCCCTCTCTATTTATATGAAATATTTGATGACATCACGGTTACCATAGTTACCAAAACTTTTTTGACTTTTTGATTTAAAGCAATACTACATACATGCAGTTACTGAGTGAATGTGGACCCTCTGCACCTTAAGAATCACGTAGAAGCTGTAGGCTACACTTCCTGATATCTCTGGACCAGGTTCAGTAATATGAATCAATGGAGGTATACGTGTAGCTTACAGATGACACAGACTTCAAGCTGTGAATCGAGATATCTTTATTTGAACAAAACATGTGTGCTACATGTTTCGGACCAACGTCCTTTCTCAAGCTCCCAGTCTCTTTTGAGACTTGCTGGAGGGGAATCTCATTTGGTCAGATATTCAGGACTGTCCTGCTAGCTGTATATTATACTTAAAGTAAAACACGGACTGGAAAGAAGACTGGATTAGCAGAGTTCAGCTTCTATGTATATACTGCTATACTATACTATATATGATATACTACTATGATGTTTAAGGGCTAACACTGTGGCAAATTAATATTTGGGGCATTGAGCTGCAGTTATTCATCAATTTGACTATATATGTGGTTAATATTTTAAAATCTTCTTGTGACGTTCTTGCACAATTCAAATAAAGTGCTTTTTTTAATGTGTCATTTTGTTTTATTTGCAAGCACAATTTTGAATTGTGTTTTCTGGGGTACGAAGTAACAGTGGATAGCTTAAATCATCTCTATTCAGTAACCTCCTACCTTGCTCAGACAGGTCAGAAAGGTCTGTGGCTTGTGTTAGCAGCTTGAAAGCTCTGCAAGGGAGCATGTTTTAATAGTACCTTATCTGGAACCAGAAAGGGCTGTGACACCAGGAAATAAAGAGGATTTTTCTAAATTGCTGCTAATTTCAAAGGCGCAAGACACAGCTTCATGATATTGTAGAATTAATTGTAGAATTGTAGAAATAATTGTAAAATTAATTTTGTCAATTTTATATCTCAATGACCTTTAATATAAAGAATTTCATAAAACTGCTTTCTAAAACCATTTATGAACTAAGTAACCAGGGCAAATGTTTCAACACAAAGCATTACAAAAAAATCTTTGGATAATATTTTTATAAAAATATCTGATCAGGTTAGAAATCAATTTACAGAGAAAACCTCTGGGAAACAGAATCTTTGATAAATTGCCACTGGCTGAAAACAATACCTTAGCTACACAGGAAGCATGCTGATCTAGTCTACTGCAAAGGGATGTTAACTGTTAGAAATGAAGTGAACTGACTTTAGTCTTTAGAGAACAGACTTTAGTCTGTTGGTATTAACAGTTGTTCAGTGTAAGAAAACTTCAATGATATTGAATGATATTGCAAATATTCAAGAAAACAAGGTACATATTTATATGAAAAGAAATCTTGAGGGAACCAAGAAATGTATGTCTTTTTTATAGGTTATTTATTTTTTATGCACTGTTTGATGCAAATCTTATTGCGCTTTATCTGAACAAACTCATTGTCAGGAGTGTTCCTAGGGTTTATGACACCTGAAAAAACTTTTAAATGCTGCCTATCTGCAGACAGGGGGTGGCACATGAAGGTGTGGAGGTGGGTATGGTGGGCTGACTAACAGTGACTGGTGAACTGGAGGGCTGACTTAACACTGATTGGATGACTGGAAGGGTGACTTAATGGAACATTGCAAGAAATTTTTTTTATAAATATACATATGGCATACAAGGGTGATTTTGCCAAAACAGAGCACATTCACAAAGAAAACTATAGCATGCTCTGGTGTGGAAAATGTGGGCTTATTACTGCACAACAGAAGGTCTGACAACCATTATATTGATAGAAACCATGTTTACCAATAAGGAGCCAAGTATTCTTATCAGTTGAATCTACACCATATTTGTGTTAACGCCAGTAAATTGACAAGATTTTACCAAAGGCAAAAAAGTGGTCCTCTGAAAATACTCATGGGCTGCTATGTCCCAATGTTTAGCATGCCATGTGAAATAAAAGGATAAAGTTTGGTGCACATTTAAATATATTACAGAGTTGTGCTCAACTAATTAACCAGGTAATTATTATGTCAAGTGTCATGACATTGTAATCTTACGGCTAACCATGGAATGAATAATTTATTTTATTTTTTGAATTAAAAAACAATCTTTGATTGAAAATGGCACCAAGAAACTTGAAAGGCTTGTGTATGTGGACAAATGAAATAATGAAAATTATGTGTGTATGTGCATGACGGCCCGTGAGCAGGGCTGAAACGCGTTGATGTGAATAAAGACTGTTTTTCTATTTTACAAATCCCGTGAGTGCTGCTCGTTTTTTGAATTAGTAGATACCTATTTGGTGTGCACCTGGGCGGCTGGCTCTGTGAAAGGTGTGCTCACCGTATCTTTGCTTATATATATATATAAAACTCTCCCCTGTGTCCCGCACTCCAGCTGCATGCTTCAAGGTGCCTCGGTGCTTTCAAACATAAATATAATAGATTCCGAAGAAGAAGCACTCGTAGGTCTTGTAACAGAACAATGTAACGTTGTTTATTACTTCTACACATTTCGGCTATAATGTTTAGCCGTCCTCAGGATACAAACATACCCGAAAAGTGCACATATAAAACCTTGGTTCCCCTCCCCCCAGTACCTAGACACTCCCTTCGTTTTACTTAACCCTGATGTGGGCAACTCGAGTGAATGCCAAAGTGCTAATAAAAAGTGAAATATTAGGATACCGGCTCTCCCACCGGTCAAACCTGCGCAAGTAAAGTGCTAGCGTGCTCTAAATAAATAGAATATATCGTATATACAATATAACAATTAAACCTGTATGGCTTATGTTACAAATAGACTGTGCAAAATAATATAATATATAACACGTCTAGCCCCTGCAAGGGACCTATTGCGTGACCAAGGCGATCATCTACCTGGGCCGCCTTGGTGGTTAAAGATGGTAATAAACACCCTAACCCCTCAAATGAGCATAAATATGGTGAGCAATCAGTAGCAAAACACTTTAAAGAAAGTGGGCATCCCCTCGCTACATTTAAATGGATGGCCATAGATCAGATAACTAATGTCCCTAATACTGGTGAGAGGGCATGGTTGCTGTTGCAGCGAGAAGCTTTTTGGATAAAGAAGTTGGGCACTCTGGCACCCAGAGCAATGAGCAATCTTCCCTGCCATGCTTCTTGTAATTTTTGATTCATCATTTAATCCTATATATTTTGTATCTTTTTCTAGCACAGGTTTTACTATTTAACACTATTTATCTAGTATCGGCCTCACGCAATAGGTCCCTTGCAGGAGCTAGACGTGTTATATATTATATTATTTTGCACAGTCTATTTGTAACATAAGCTGTACAG
This sequence comes from Hymenochirus boettgeri, assembly GCA_019447015.1. Classification (NCBI taxonomy): domain Eukaryota; kingdom Metazoa; phylum Chordata; class Amphibia; order Anura; family Pipidae; genus Hymenochirus; species Hymenochirus boettgeri. Next base: position 155,204,775 of record CM033469.1, read on the forward strand.
GTTTAATTGTTATATTGTATATACAATATATTGTATTTATTTAGAGCACATCAGGGTTAAGTAAAACGAAGGGAGAGTCTAGGTACTCAGGGGGGGGGGAGCCAAGGTTTTATATGTGCACTTTTCGGGTATGTTTGTATCCTGAGGACGGCTAAACATTATAGCCGAAGCGTGTAGACGTAATAAACAACGTTACATTGTTCTGTCACAAGACCTACGAGTGCTTCTTCTTCGGAATCTATTATATTTATGTTTGAAAGCACCGAGGCACCTTGAAGCGTGCAGCTGGAGTGTGGGACACAGGGGAGGTGCGGGACACGAGGTCTTTTTGTCTGACTATCATCGTAGTAGAAAGATTCCCCCGCGGCTTTAGGGTTAAAAATACCCCCACCTTAGGACGTTTAGATAAAGAGTTCTGCTCCAAATGGTGCGGGATTTTAAACAAGTGTTCTTTCGATCTCATATTGCTTGTTATTGAGTATGTTTCCAAGGAATTAAACACAGCCGACATTCGGAATTACTTTCAGCTGATAATCCAGGCAAGTGGCTCACCAAAATTGAGTGTCAGGTTAACCGTTACAGAGCCTTTAAAAAGAAAAAACTCACAAAAGTTGAAGATGATTACACGAATAAACGTGTCTATGGGTGGCTAGTTGGTAACTCTACATCAGGTGGTCGTAGGAGACCAGCTAGACGACAATCACTACGCACCTGCGACAGTTCGGACGATTCTCCCTCAGTTTCGGATAATCGCACATGAGCAGCCACTGGAAGCACTAATACCCAAAACAACAATTCATCATCTTTTTTAGGAGTGAGCACCCGATCTGGAGGACGGCGCGATACCCCAGAAGAAAAACTAGGAGGGGAGGCAAAAAGAATTACAGGCAAACCACCCCGGTTACGGCGACCACGCAACTAGATTTGGTATATAACCTAACATGTATTGACTCAGGATGAATATAACCTTTTGAGTAAAGGACTAACTTTCATACCCACACCTAAACATAATTCCCTGGAAGATGAGGTAGACCTCTTCAGATTTCAAAGATCCTTAAAGCTCAAAAACCACTTTCAAAATACCGTTCAAGTCAGCTCTCCATTCAGGTTACCCAGCAAATTTGAGCCACCGAACACTGCTCCAGCTATTCGTGTGTTTTCCAATATGGTTAAAAATGATATAAATTCTTCCTCATTACACACAAATCAAAGAGATAATCTCACCAAAGGAGAACGAACAGCCTTGAAAACTTTAAAGGAGGACTCTAATCTTATCATACGCCCAGCGGATAAAGGAGGTTCAGTGGTGCTTTTGGACTGACAATATTATAGAACAGAGTTGATTACACAATTGAAAGAACCTAACACATACATTAGACTCAATAAGGATCCCACGGAAGATCTTAAAATTAAATTGGATGACCTAATTTCCTTGGCCTACAGGGCCGGGTGGATAAATATCATCGAGAGTAAGTTTCTCTCCATGGAAGATCCTAAAGTGCCCAATATTTATACCGTGCCCAAGGAGCACAAATCGCTAAAGGCACCTCCAGGACGACCCATTGTATCTTCTAGGGGATCACTTTTGCAACCTATCTCGAAATTTGTCGATCATTTTCTCCAACTGTTGGTAATCAAGGTGAAATCATACTTACGAGATAGTCAACAATTACTAGATATTTTGACTCATTATGAGGGTCCTCTTCATGGCACCACGCTCATGACCCTGGATGTACAAAGCCTATACACTATTATCCCCCAAGTCGCAGGAGTGAAAGTGTGTAGACAGGCCTTGGTTCGAGAGGGTCATACACGACCTCCTATAGAGTTCCTCATGGAATTGTTATTATTCTCACTAGAAAATAACTATTTTCAATTTGAAAGTGAGTATTATAACCAAATTGCTGGTACTGCAATGGGTTCGAATGTCGGACCCTCCTTTGCGAACCTGTACATGGAGGATTTCGAGACTTGGTTCATTTTCCCAAAATTCGGCCACAAACTATTGATATTTTGTTGTTATATAGATGATTTATTCATCCTTTGGGACGGTCCCCTTGAAGAATGTACCCAGTTTGTTAATAGCCTGAATACTAAGGTTCCAGAAGTCAACTTTACGATGGTGGCTGATGAAGAGACAGTAGACTATCTCTATTTAAGGATTACCAAAACCATACATGGTCTCCAAACCAGTCTATTTACTAAACCTACGGACAAAAACACTTTATTATATGCCTCTAGCTACCATCCTTTTCACAAGAAGAAGGGAGTATTAATCTCCCAGTTCTTGCGAGTTTTAACTAACAACACAAATGAAATGCTAGCAAAAACAATTAGGAGAAATGTCCAACAAATTTATTGTACGAGGGTACCACCTTGATTTTGTGAGCCAACAACGAGAATTTGCTATAAACAAATATCTGAACCAGGGCATTATCGAGACCAAGGGCCATGACAAAGAGAGTGACCAGATTCCTTATTTGATGCAATATTCTTCACATAGCAAGAATACTATAAGTAGTGTGAGGAAATATTGGGAAGTACTTTAGTACCGAAAAAGCGTTACCTTTCAAACAGTGTCAGCCCAGGTTTGCATATAAGAGGGCCCCCAATCTTAGAAACATCTTGGTTAAAACTAAATTTTCACAGCCTCAACCTCCACCAGTACTAACATGGTTAAATTATAAGAAAGAGGGATCTCATAGATGCACAGGTTGCCAAGCATGCCGGTATTTGACCCCGGGGATGTAGATTTACCACATCCACACACGGGTCGGAGATTTAAAATTTGGCACAAATTGTCATGCCTTAGCATGGATGCTGTCTATATTATTATATGCCCCTGTGGCAAGTATTATGTAGGCAAGACTACTACCTCCCTCAGGGACAAAATGGCCAATCACCGGTCATCTATCCGGGCCGCCTTGGTGGTTAAACATGGTAATAAACGCCCTAACCCCTCAAATGAGCATAAATATGGTGAGCAATCAGTAGCAAAACACTTTAAAGAAAGTGGGCATCCCCTCGCTACATTTAAATGGATGGCCATAGATCAGATAACTAATGTCCCTAATACTGGTGAGAGGGCACGGTTGCTGTTGCAGCGAGAAGATTTTTGGATAAAGAAGTTGGGCACTCTGGCACCCAGGGGCCTTAATGAGCAATTTTCCCTGTCATGCTTCTTGTAATTTTTGATTCATCATTTAATCCTCTTTATTGTTATTTTGTATGTTTTATCTATACATAGTAGAGTCAGTTTTCTTTAATAGGATTTAGGTCTCTATTTCTGTAGCCTACGGGAGCCTTCAGGGGTGTCTCTAGGGATTTTGCCACCTGAGCCAAACCCTGAATGCCGGCTATATGTGGCGCGCGCAGTGCGCTGCCGACGGAGCAATGTGGGTGTGGCTTGTGTGTGGGCGTGGCTTGTGTGTGGGCGTGGCTTGTGTGTGGGCGTGGCTTTGTCGGTGGGAGTGCAGCTAGCCATTTTGTCATTTTGAACTTGGCAGCATTTATTTGTACATTTTCTTTAAATAGACAATAATCAACACCATAATAACAGAAGAATAAACTATACACCATAAACTAAACTAATAAACCCATCAAACAGCAAGAATAAACTCTTAAACCATTAAACTAACTAACACCATAATAACAGAAAAATAACTATTTATAAATATATATATATAAAATAACCTGCCACCACGCTCAAGTTTCTTTTAATAGGGCCCAACTTACCTAACTAGTCTAACCTAGCCTAACCTAACAAACTATCTAAAGCTAATCTAACCATATGAATGCCTTTTAACAATATCTAACACATGTACAGTGAGAACAGACAGTAAAGGTCCATACAGTGATTGCAGACAGTAAGGTCCCATATGGTGAAAACAGACAGTAAGGTCCCATACATATCTATTCTATCTCTCACATTTCTCACACACCCTTTCTCTCATACATACTGTACATACACCCTCTCTCACACATACAATGGTTGGCACCAAATCTGCTAAAATCGTTGGCACAAATCTGATAATGGTTGGCACCCAGACGCTAATAAAGGAGGCACACAGATACTGGTAAAATCATTGGCACAAACTCTGATAAAGGGATGGCACCCAGACGCTAAATAATGGTTGGCACACAGATACTGTTAAAATCATTGGCACAACTCTTGATAAAGGGATGGCACCCAGACGCTTAATAAATGGTTGGCACACAGATACTGGTAAAATCATTGGCACAAAACTCTGATAAGGGATGGCACCCAGACGCTAATAAATGGTTGGCACACGATACTGGTAAAATCATTGGCACAAAAACTCTGATAAAGGGATGGCACCCAGACGCTAATAATGGTTGGCACACAGATACTGGTAAATCATTGGCACAAACTCTGATAAATGGTTGTTACCCAGACGCTAATAAATGGATGGCACACAGATACTGGTTAAAATCATTGGCACAAACTCTGATTAAAGGGATGGACCCAGACGCTAATAAATGGTGGCACACAGATACTGGTAAAATCATTGGCACAAACTCTGATAAATGGTTGGCCCAGACGCTAATAAATGGTGGCACACAGATACTGGTAAAATCATTGGCACAAACTTGATAATGGTGGCACAAGATACTGGTTAAAATATTGGCCAAAACTCTGATAAATGGTTGGCACCACAGACGCTAATAATGGTTGGCACACAGATACTGGTAAAATCATTGGCACAAAACTCTGATAAATGGTTGGCACAACAGACGCAGAATAAAGGTTGGCACACAGTACTGGTAAAATCATTGGCAAAAAACTGTAATAAATGGTGGGCACACAGATGACGGTTGATACCATTGGCACAAACATTGGCACCATTTATTACAGTAAATAGGGGTACTGTAATAGTGTGTCATTAGTGAACAGGATATTAAATACTGTTACTGTAATAATGGGTTATTAGTGATGATAGTGAATAGTGAAGTAAATAATGCAATATTGTTATCATGATAAATGTAATCTACCGTAATAACCATATGATATAACCTATTAGTGCATAGGATGATTGCTCACAAGCAGCACATAACCTATTCGCAGTATGTTATTAACATTACTGAGGATATTATCAACCTTAACTAAAAATGCAATGCAGCCCATAATGAATGTGCCTTGCAACTGCACTTTATATCCCATGATGCACTGCTGGCCCAGACCATGCCCAATTCACAGATAACAAACACCAGGTAATATTCAGGTGGTTCTGTTTATTGTATTGAATAGCCCTGCCCCCTGTGTGCTGCCATATAACACATTTTTGGTGGGGGTAGTCTGGGACCTGACAGGCCTTATGAGAAATTAACCTATTAATAACAATGGATCCAGTGTGTGGCCCTCTCTAGGTCTTAATTCTCTGTAGCCAGAATTAAAACACTCTCAGCAGAACTTTCCCTTTTTTCCATGGAAGTGACACAGAGGGTTCTCGGGTAATAGTAAGCCAAACATTCATTAACCCAATCAGTACCAGGGGTTGGCCTGAAACACCAAAAGGGATGAAAGTGGAGCTGCTCATGGTGAACACCACTTTGCCATATGGGCCCTGTCCAATCATCTGGCCACAGATTGGGACAGTGAAATGATACGGGGAAAGGGAGGGGGTCCTGTTAACCCTTTCATACTGGAGCCATTGGGGCGACCATGGGGCAAGCACTTTCAGTGCAGGATACATCTCGGACCTATGGTGGGAATTGGGAAAACGGGTCTGGACATGGGACATCTGTCATCTGGACTTACCGTCCGGGCGTCCGCCTTCCACATCTATCTCAACTCTCAAGGTAGGAAAAAGCCCCAAACCTCTGATGGAGTAGGCGCCTGCACAGTGCACAGCTACATACGCTGCTGCTGGCAAGCCTGCGCGGCACTTTTCTGTGGCCAGCCTCGCGAGTCGCGCCTTTCCACTTTCTCCTGACTGGGGGTTTCTGGGTAGTAGGCGGCAGTTTCAATCATTGCTGCTCGTGACACTTCTTTCGGGTTCCTCTGGGAAAAGTAGCCTCCGGTCTGGGTCCAGTGAAGGGTCCTGACTCCTTACGCTAGCGCCACCTCTCAGGATACATGCGGAGTCAGGATACGCGGCGCCGGGCTTCCTCGCTCTCCACACCTGGCGCCGGTAAGACGATTTCGGCTCGAAATGCCGCTCTTGAGCACACAGACAAAGTGCCGCTCTGCTACTTTGTCTCAATGGCTCATTAGCGAGACGGCCCTGGGAGCCTTGACAGATGATCCTGTTTCCCGTACAATGGAACATATACAGTTCATTTAGATTATAACTTATTTTTTGTATCTAAGTAGTAACTGCTCTGTGACAGTTTTAGAGAATAGAACACTGAAGTTGGTATTAAATGTGTATTTAGTATTTAGTAGTAGGAGAATACAGTACGAATAGTTATTTTTTATTTACTAGTTTATATATTTTGTATCTTTTTCTAGACAAGGTTTTACTATTTAACACTATTTATCTAGTATCGCCTCACGCAATAGGTCCCTTGCAGGGGCTAGACGTGTTATATATTATATTATTTTGCAAGTTATTTGTAACATAAGCCGACAGGTTTAATTGTTATATTGTATTACGATATATCTATTTATTTAGAGCACGCTAGCACTTTACTTGCGCAGGTTGACCGGTGGGAGAGAGCGGTATCCTAATATTTCACTTTTTATTAGCACTTTGGCATTCACTCGAGTTGCCACATCAGGGTTAAGTAAAACGAAGGGAGTGGCAGGTACTGGGGGGAGGGGAAGAAGGTTTTATATGTGCACTTTTCGGGTATGTTGTATCCTGAGGACGGCTAAACATTATAGCCGAAATGTGTAGAGAAGTAATAAAAACGTTACATTGTTCTGTTACAAGACCTACGAGTGCTTCTTCTTCGGAATCTATTATTTTGTTTGAAAGCACCGAGGCACCTTGAACGCATGCAGCTGGAGTGGGGAACACAGGGGAGAGTTTTATATATATATATAAGCAAAGATAAGGTGAGCACACCTTTCACAGAGCCAGCCGCCCAGGTGCACACCAAATAGGTATCTACTAATTCAAAAACGAGCACACTCACGGGATTTGTAAAATAGAAAAACAGTCTTTATCACATCAACGCGTTTCAGCCCTGCTCACGGGCCGTCATGCACATACACAACATAATTTCATTATTTCATTTGTCCAAATACACAAGCCTTTCAAGATTCTTGGTGCCATTTTCAATCAAAGATTGTTTTTTAATTCAAAAAAATAAATAAATTATTCATTCCATGGTTAGCCGTAAGATTACAATGTCATGACACTTGACATAATAAAGCCTGGTAATTAGTTGAGCACAACTCTGTAATATATTTAATGTGCACCAAACTTTATCCTTTTATTTCACATGGCATGCTAAACATTGGGACCTAGAAGCCCATGAGTATTTTCAGAGACCACTTTTTTGCCTTTGGTAAAATCTTGTCATTTACTGGAGTTAACACAAATATGGTGTAGATTCAACTGATAAAATACTTGGCTCCTTATTGGTAAACATGGTTTCTATCAATATAATGGTTGTCAGACCTTCTGTTGTGCAGTAATAAGCCCAACATTTTTCCACCCAGAGATGCTATAGTTTTTCTTTGTGAATGTGCTCTGTTTTGGCAAATCACCCTTGTTTATCCATATGTATTTATAAAAAATTTCTTGCAATGTCATTAGTCACCCTTCCAGTCATCCAATCATGTAAGTCAGCCCTCCAGTTCCACCAGTCACTGTTAGTCAGCCCACCATACCCACCTCCACACCTTCATGTGCCACCCCCCTGTCTGCAGATAGGCAGCATTAAAGTTTTTTCAGGGTCATAAACCCTAGGAAACACTCCTGACAATGAGTTTGTTCAGTAAAGCGCAATAAGATTTGCATCAAACAGTGCATTAAAAATAAATAACCATAAAAAAGACATACATTTCTTGGTTCCCTCAAGATTTCTTTTCATATAAATATGTACCTTGTTTTCTGAAATATTTTGCAATATCATTCAATATCATTGACAGTTTTCTTACAATGAACAACTGTTAATACCAACAGACTAAAGTCGTTCTCTAAAGACTAAAGTCAGTTTCACTTCATTTCTAACAGTTAACATCCCTTTGCAGTAGACTAGATCAGCATGTCCTGTGTAGCTAAGGTATGTTTTCAGCCAGTGGCCAATTTTATCAAAGATTCTGTTTCCCAGAGGTTTTCTCTGTAAATTGATTTCTAACCTGATCAGATATTTTTATAAAAATATTATCCAAAGATTTTTTTGTAATGCTTGTGTTGAAACATTTGCCCTGGTACTTAGTTATAAATGGTTTAGAAAGTCAGTTTTATGAAATTCTTTATATTAAAGGTCATTGAGAATATAAAATTGACAAAATTAATTTTACAATTATTTCTTACAATTCTACAATTAATTACAATATCATGAAGCTTGTCTTGCGCCTTTGAAATTAGCAGCAATTTAGAAAAATCATCTATTTCCTGGTGTCACAGCCCTTCTGTTCCAGATAAGGTACTATAAAACATGCTCCCTTGCAGAGCTTTCAAGCTGCTAACACAAGCACAGACCTTTCTGACCTGTCTGAGGCAAGGTAGGAGGTTACTGGAATAGAGATGATTTTAAGCTATCCACTGTATTCGTTACCCCAAAAACACAATTCAAAATTGTGCTTGCAAAATAAAACAAAATGACACATTAAAAAAAGCACTTTATTTGAAGCGTGGCAAGAACGTCACAAGAAGATTTTAAAATATTAACCACATATATAGTCAAATTGATGAATAACTGCAGCTCAATGCCCAAATATTAATTTGCCACAGTGTTAGCCTTAAACATATAGTAGTTATCATATATAGTATAGTATAGCAGTATATACATAGAAGCTGAACTCTGCTAATCCAGTCTTCTTCCAGTCCGTGTTTACTTAAGTATAATATACAGCTAGCATGGACAGTCCTGAATATCTGACCAAATGAGATTCCCCTCCAGCAAGTTCTCAAAGAGATGGAGCTTGAGAAACGGACGTTGGTCCGAAACATGTAGCACACATGTTTTGTTCAATAAAGATATCTCGATTCACAGCTGGAGTCTGTGTCATCTGTAAGCTACACGTATACCTCCATTGATTCATATTACTGAACCTGGTCCAGATGAGATATCAGGAAGTGTAGCCTACAGCTTCTACGTGATTCTTAGGTGCAGAGGGTCCACCATTCACTCAGTAACTGCGTATGTAGTATTGCTTTAATCAAAAAGTCAAAAAAGTTTTGGTAACTATGGTAACCGTGATGTCATCAAATATTCTGATAAATAGAGAGGGATTTGCTGGTTTTAGCATTACTGTCAGAGCTGTTACACAGGAGTCATTTTGTGTAAACAGAGAACGTGAAGACTTATTTTCCTTCGAAGGAAACTATTTTTGGTGAAGTAAACTACCAGAACTGCTAAGCATTCACCAGGCTCACATGTTAGACACGTGGCCCTAGAGTTTTTCTGTGGAGCACTACAAAGATGTCACTGAGTGAACGTTTCAGCAGAATGCACAAACCAAGGTTGCCATGAGATCCGAGTGAAGTTACAGGAACAGCGATTGGTTAATTCCCGCCAATCAAAGGTCTTCTCAGCAAATGGAGAGAAAGACACATCAGAATTGCTGAGAACCCATCTGCCAGGATAGTAAAAGCTCCTAATCGTTAAAGAAGGATAAAAGAGCCAGGCATCAAAAAGTGGAGAAAAAACTGAGAATGGACAGAATCAGAGAGGCAAAAAGACATTGATGGAGATGGGCATTCCTGATGAACAAAGTGCATTTAAACTAATTTCTTTAAACATGTAATAAAGTTTTTCTTATTCATTAAGTATTAGTATTGTTTTCATTCCCATACTTACTGTACTTGCTAATACCATCTGTTTATTATGTTTTGGTGGAAATTAGAGATTGCTACTCAATCAAAACATGTAAAAAGAATGCAGAATAAGCCACACAACTGCAGCAATGACAATCCACAGAAAATGTTGATTAAGGCTGGTTACACACCAGGCAGTTTTTGTCCCGACTAGTGCTCGTCATGCAAGTGTTCGGCCAGGACAAATGTGTGGTGTGTGCGTGGTATAGTGGCCGTGCTGACAGTTCGGGTGACTGATAGAGAACAGCATGATCGCTGTGATTTACCATCAGGCCCAATCGCTCGTTCGTCCAAGCTTGGTCGTGGACGCCACATACACACCATCAGATATTTCCGGCTGACCGTCGACCAATCACATCGCTATCAGTTTGTTAGGAAACTAATATGGTGTGTACCCAGGCTAAAGGGCTTGATAGAACAATGGCCAGGATGTTTCCTTTAATTTTGTTTACTTTTTTAGTAGTTTTCCGGTCTGCAGAATGTGTTTACTGGCCAAAAGTTACGTTTATTTTCAAATTTCACTGCGTCAGCAGAGAGATCCCGACTCAAGGGGGGAGCCTCTCATTCTGTTAAATTTTGCATAGGTAGATTAGACACAGAGTAGGAACGCTTTATAGAGGAACATGGAGAAACAGTAATATCTACAACCTCAAGTGTTCTCTATACTATATAACCATAAACTAAATATCAGTGTACTTTCACCTTAGCAGACCATCTTAGGTACAGATTAATGAATTACGCAAAAATACTCTTAATACACAAACACTAACACCTTTGCTGAAAATTAAATTTGCTTAAATAGAAATTCTGATATCCAGCAAAATAATTTCATGCTTTTCATAGATATTATTGGCAATATTCTAGGAAGAAATGTCCTGCTAGTTTGCACACCGGCCCCATCTTTCCATATGGAGCTGTCAGTTTTGATATCCATGATCTGGGAGAATTTTCAGAATTTTGAAAAAGTCGAAAAATAATCAAAACGCCATTGAAAATTTAAAATTGCAGTTGCAATTCAAAAATCAAGGGAAAGTACCTGTGAGTGCCTCTACAATATGTTTTTGTATCGTTTGCCTTGGAGCGCACCCGGGCGTGTTGCTGATGGAATGGAGTGCTGATCCGCATATTGCTACTTGTATATATATATATATATATATATATATATATAGTTACCACTAAATTTATATAAATATTTATTTATCATTTCAAACAGCTGGAGCAAGTGTTAGAAAGGGGAGATTTTGTAGTATACTTTTACCAACTCAAAAACTGCAGCCTGACACGGCATACTTATGATTAACTAAAATCCTCCAGATTTACTGTTTAAAAGGCACTGTTAATATATCTACAGCACTTGGAGTAAAACCATTTGCTATGTTAGATGGCCATTATGGCCTATAGAACTGAGGTTTCCCATGGGCCAACATGAGTATGAAATATGCAAAAAAAAAAAAACCTTCAGCGATCATGTTGTCGTTTTCTGCTACAGTGTGTTAACATATGTTAGCATAATTACATTTTAGGTAGTTTAGGCACTTTGGGGCCATTTGCTACATTCTAACAGGCTTTCTAGTCCTGCATCAACAGCATTCAGAGAAAATAGGGCAATGAAAAGGATTTGGGGGATTGGCAAGCATTCTAATGCAAATGAAATACAACAACTACAGTATGTTATTAAAATATCACTCCTGGTATTTAAGCTATAATTTTAATATAACTGAACTTAAAATGTTAGTTTAACTATGAAGTGTCAGTAGCTCTTTTATTTTTTTTTAAATTACTTTATGAAAGATAATGTAGAATTAGACTGAAATTCAAAGTGCAATTATTGAAAAATGATTGCTCATAATTTAGATAATTGGGAAACAGATGAGACAACATTATTGGATAAAATTTGTCTAAAATGTATGAGCACACAAAACAGTGTGGATTGCTTAAAATCGATTTTATATATATTTTAAGTCAGTGTTTTTGGGGTAAGTATGCACAGCCAAACTGAAAATTGGGACATTAGTGTACATATACATAACATGATTAACTTATTTTTACACTATATTGCCATTTTTAGGATAAAATTTTGATTTATTTAATATAGTAATGGCTATGTACAAATTCTTAGGTCAAATCTAGTACAATATATATTTTTAGTGTAAGACGTGGCAAAAATACAATGACTTTCACAATTTTGGCAAGAGCAGTGTATTACTCTGCTGTGAGCTAAAAGGGGGTAGATGCACAGTAGATGCACAGTGCACCAACACTTACAGATTTCAGATATTTTTATTTCTTACGTGTATTTTTCTTTTTTCAATTTGTTTGATCATGTTTTTTAATGTCAAAGACCTCTTAATCACTAGTAATTTTCGTGTACATATGTAATTTTATTACATATGTACACGAAACCATAGAAGACACAGGGCTTTGTAAACCAAAACGTGTTTGATCTACAATCTATGCATTTCGGCCACCACCTAGGCCGTCATCAGGATCATCAGCTCACTGTTGATCTCACCATCTTAAAGGCTATGATTTAAAACATTGCAGAGGAAGTGAAAGAGGACAGAACAGAGGACAGAACAGCAAATATATCTTAACAGAATACCGGCCACAATACCGATCAACTTTGATAACCCCTCGGAACTTTAACTTAGGGTACAAACTGGTTATACAATGTGGCAATAGCAAAGTAGAAAGAAACTCACACCATCCCACAGAAATCTAATTACCCTCGAAAATCACAGACCACAGGAATCAACATAATTTATAGCGACTAACATCATTTAGAGGAAACAGACCAGTGAAATCGACTTATTCAGACCCCTTGGGGCCAATGTGTCCAACCGCCGAATTTTTTGTCCCTCATGGGACCAAGAATCGAAGGAGGGATATGGTCCACGGCCATGCATTTAAACCTTGCAAGTTGATGCCCAACCGATTTAAAGTAGCGCTCCACCGACTGCTCACCATATTTACTACCAGTGTCACTCATTAAACCAGGATCAGACAAAGCTGCCCTTATGGATGCCCGATTGTTCATCCGCTCCCTGACAGTCATAGAGGTCTTTCCTACGTAGTATAATCCGCACGGGAAGACTATGATGTAAATCACATATGTTGATGTACAGGTGAGTTTGAAATTGATGGCAAATCTTTTACCTGAGTGTTGGTGTGGAAAATCTATCACCTAAAGTGATTTTTTTGCTGTTTGGGCTGCCAAACATGTCATCATGCTTTGGTTTGTAGAGATTTCCCACACCCACACTCAGGTAAGAGATTTGCCATCAATTTCAAACTCACCTGCATAGAAATGCATAAATCGTAGTTCAAACACTTGTTTTGGTTTAAAAAGTTGCTTGAGTGCCCTATGTCTTCTATGGTTTTGTGTATATATATATATATATATATATATATACACACGGGGCATTAATCTGATAATATTTGAATTGCCCGGCGTCAATGATGCAAAAATGACTGTTAGCGAGACTCAAATTAAGCAAGTATTCAATGAAGGAGTATTCAGTAGAAATTAATTGTGATAGAGCATAAGTGTATTGGTGGATATAATAAGTAGGTTATCCAATTTCTATACTTGGGAGGTGCAAGAGTAGGGATAAAGAAAAAAACACAATATATCATAAAGGTTCTCTGCACACTCAAATACTAGTTTAAAATCATTTATTATTGGAGACAAATAAACCTAACATGAAAGTTCATAAAAACAATTAAAAATTCATATATTTACATGCAGCTTTTACTAATCAAAATTAAATATGCAATAGAGAGTATTTTCAGCACCCCTGTGAAGTCTAGAAGGGAGATTCAATAAAAGTTCTTATCATTAAAAATGGTGCTAATTTTGACTCAACCAATCAGATCTTTTTTAACATTTGAAAGCTAACATCTGATTGGTTGGAGCATAATTAGCACCACTTTTAACTATAAGAACTTTTATTGAATCTCCCTGCTTAAGTGTAAACTAGGAGCTATATTAAAGGAGAACTAAAGTCTCCAGACAACATTGTCCCAATAGACAGAGCACATTCACAAACATACAACAAGCTGTGTCTCACCTCTCCCTTTGCTGTGGCCATTGGGTGATTTATGAAAACAACCTGTGAGTACTAGGGGTCAGCTCCCACAATCCACCTTAGCTGGGTAAACCCCCAGATAAGTGTCTGTGTACAGGAACATGCTCTGTAGTGCTCAACAGATCAAAACAAGGAAGTTGCAGCCTTGCTTCCTAGAAGCTAACAGGTAATCACAGTACATCACAGAGATCCTCCCTGACGCAGAACAGAGATTTCAGTTGTTTGTTTTCAAACACATTCAATGCTCCTGTCCTAACAATGATATAATCCTTTACAAAAATAAAAGTAATCTTTACAGTGTATTTCATAGATAGCATGGATGTAAGAAATGGAATACTAACATTTCAGCAAAAATAAAAAAAAATAAATGTAAGTCTGGGGAATAGAACCTGCAACCTGTACATTTACACTGTCTTGCTAAAAGCAGTGCTCTTACCTCTAAGCTAATGGAGATAATTAATAGATAGCTGGTACATGTAGAATCTTTTACTATGAACATAATGGAAACAAAAATAAAGGAAACTATGGTGATTAGAACTTGCAACCTTTCTATAAGTTTCTATAATTGGCATCTTACAAGGTGAGCCATGACTGAGTAAGCTGAATACTTTGGTACATTTAGGAGCTTCATCATTTGCTTGGGACATAATAGAAACAAACAAAAAAAGAAGTCTGGGGTATTGAACTTATGACATGAATTGTGTATTATTAAACCTGGAGCCTTACCTGATGCGCCACCACTGAACAAGCAAAGTACTCTGGTACATTTGGAGGCTTTTTTTCTTTTTTGCTAAACGATTCCTAAAGAAAATGGAAAATGGAAGTCCCTGATAAGACTTTGAAAGCTGCTTGTTACCCTGCAGTTTATTTTCCAGAAAGTCACACTGAATGGTTAATAGATTATGGTAACAATCAGCTTTCAAAGTCTTGTCAGGGACTTCCATATTGGTGTATAAACATCTGTATAGAAAACACTCTGTCCATAGAGACAGTGAATACTGGGGTCAGGGGGCGTGGTTCTTTGATGACTTCATGGGCTGTGGGTTTTACTGGCAACAACATGGAAGCCTTCTTATTTACAGAATCTATTTCTTACATGTACTAAATGCAACTTACTAGAGAAGAATCTTACAATGTATAGGTGTTCTGGGGAGAAAAACTTTCACATTAGGTTTTAAAAATTTTAAGTTTAGTTCTCCTTTAATAACGTCATAAAGTAGAAGCATATCTGTCATGGTCGATGAAGGAGGATTGCTACAAGTCCTAAAATGACAACTGACAATTTACCCCAGCAATGCAAATGAAAAACGTGAAAATTGCTAACATGTGTATCATGTAAATGATTTAAACAATAATGATTTTCTCACTTTCAAGTAAACTTTCTTTTGGTTGTTAGCTTCAAAATGAAAGAAAAACACAGGTCTTGAGATGATAATTTAGGGGATAAAACATTGATTTACCATGACAAATTGTTTGTTAAGTTATATTTGTCTGAAAGCTTGCAATATTTCAAAAACAATAATTGATTTTGGGGGACAATATATAGCTTTAAGCTAAGAATTTTTTTTTTTATTGCTCTATTCAACTATTAGAACAAAATGCAATTCTACCATCTTTCTATATTTGAAGACAGCAAACATGTTAGAGTTAACAGCAGTTACTGGTAACCTTGCTTGTAAATGGAATATTTTCCATTTAGTCATATCTTCTTTTGTTGTTTATTTTCAATTTAAAATAAAATACTTTTACATTAGTTGAGCATTCTTCTTGCAGTTTTTCATAAACCCGGCCAAAATTTTAAAAATGGAAAACAAAAACAAAAAAATCTACTTATTTATGTTTATTTATCATTTTCTTCACCAGGTAAGAATTTAAAAGTTGAAGTAGATAAAAAGAACAAACATGGTTTAATTATATATATATATATATATATATTTAATATTTTTTATATGAAAAAAACATTTGTATAGATTTTAGGATGAATTATGCATATACTGTAGAAAACAATAAAAGAAATACAGTATAAAAAAAGCAACCCAGAACGAGAAACGGTTACTTATTCTTGTTCATGATAATTTAAGCTGTCAATAAAACTAACTGACAGAAAAAATAGAAACTTTCTTCCCTGCATATACTTTAGATTTATAGCTTTAACTTTACAAAAAAAGAAAGAAAGAAAGAAATATTTTGCTGTGTAAGGTGTCAATTATTTCTGTCTGTGGAAATGTTTTCTTATAAGACAACCCTCTAATGTAATATTATACTATTTAGGATAAAGTAATAACGCACTGCTACTCCTGCTCAGAATGAAGCTGAATGGTGGAGGTCAAAAAATGCTTGGAAAATACAAAGAGAGAAAAAAGAGACCTCCTTTCACAGTGCAAACAGCTGGTAAAGTGACACTAGTACATTCGGTAAGAAATAGGGAAATAATTAAAATTTAACTTTTATTCAATATATGTTAAAATTTCATTTATTCACACACATATAAAACTCCATCTTGGCCATAATGTCTGGTGTAGGGGGATAGCAGTATAGTAGGAGGGAATTAGTTACTACCCACAGACGTACACAGCCCCAAGGGATGAGGGATGGGAGAATCCTCTCCACCCCACCGATCTGAAGTATGGAAAAAAGAAGAGAATCCCTAGGCACACAGTGCTCTCCTAATCAATTTTAAGCTAATCTCCAAACCCTACAATAAAGAATGCCAGATGTATCTAAAAACCTAAGATGCAAGATCCAACCATATTCAAAAAAAGGGTATGCTGATTTAGCTAAAACCCTGCATAGCTACTAGCAAGAACCAGTTAAACATCACTGATCCATTGCAAAAGTATAGCTACGCTGAAAGTTGGTCTTTACAAATTACACACAAAAATCAAGTCCCCCTGATGCGTTTCGCTCTTTACTAGAGCTTATACCCCTTCCGTTAAACAAATTCCTCTAATTGGTTCTGTCTCATCTCCAATCACACGCGATTCTCGACGGACTGCCCATGTTTTAATTACTGACTCTCAACAATTGTAGCCAATGAAAGCAAGAGGGCGGTGTGTACTGGCTGGGCGGAACAGCTGTTCCGTCCATGGTCCAATGACATCTCATGGATGCGGACCTGCCCACTCGAGGTGCCATGAATCGGCTCACTCCCCGGGTCAGCTGACAGTTCTGTGTCCAATCACAGCCCTTGTCCCATGATCAATCTCCGTAACTGCAACCAAGCCCATCCCACTGTAGAAACCAGGGGGAGTGGCTTATCTTTGTTGATTTGGTTGTCATGACAGCACCTGACAGTGCTGGTGCTGCGTTCCTACAATACAAAATCTATGATGATCGGCCTCTGTGCAGTAAAGACAGGGGTATGTTTGCCCCTTAATACTGACTGCCATTTAGTCTCTGTATCGCCCCTAAGGGTCATAACTGTATAAAGAGACTGACCGTTGAGGAACATGGTTTAATACCACAATACGTCTATACGGAGAATATCATATATGATCATAGGTAAAAGGATCATAGTAACTGATTGGAGACTTCAAGGGAAAGTGTCATGTAGTGGAAAGGAAGATATACAGTTATAACAAATATACAGGAAGGGGGGAGGTGTCTCTATACTGGGTTACATCTTTGAGTATACCCTGTATAGTCGTTAGAGTATCAATATAAAATTGGGTTAATTGTAACCAGAAGCTTATATGGTAATTGGGAGATCAAAAAGGTGAAAAGAATACTCAATCCATATTCAAATATGGATCTAAAGACGTATCAACTGTCATCCAATTCACGAAGTCTTCAGGTAAGTATGTAACTATAAATGTATTCCAGAACCCGATGTCCATGCTGAGGAATGAAGTTAATTCCAAGTATGATATACTATACTATTTACCAGAACCACACATTGCATGCTGGCAAAATTTCAATTCTACCAAAGAGTTTTATACTTATGAAAATGCAAATTGACATTTAAAACCCTTATATTCTAAAGCAGGATATGCATTATTTTGTATAATGAATGTTTCATGAGTCAAGGAGGCCATTTAAGTGAAAATAAAGAAACCAAGCCTAAATAGAGGTAGGGGGGTTCGACACCAACTGTCTGCCATGTACAATGCTGTTTTGACACCTTACTCTGGGCGTTCCTATAACACCTCTTAGCCACTATCTAATCACGCCCTTAACACTTGGCTGTGATATGCTAATTTGGATTTTCCAGGGTACATAATTGCCACATATTCTTGTACAAGTCATTCTGAATATGAGAAAGCCAGTCGATGACTAGTGAAACGTCTTCAAGAACTAAACTTCAAGTCCAGTTGATCTAATTGAATACAACAGATATACCATGACCTGGATGAATGAGAACCTTCATAAGCACACTGTAGGAAGTCAGGTTGGGACAAGACCAATATGTTGTAAAAAAGGGATCCCTTTTGTGTTCCACATCTCCAACATTTATCTGGAAACTTGGGATTGACAGTTTATTTGCCATAAAATAACAGTGGAATAAGATTTTGTAGCCGTTTTCTTTGTAAATTGTATTAATGGAAGTTTTTGCTACCCATATATATGATTTCAGATATCCTGGGAGATTGTGGCATTAAGTGCTTTTACCCATTTGGTCATGTATAGATGTGTGGTGGATATGTGTTAAGGACCTTCAGGGACAGTCCCTGCAAACCTCTCACTGGACACAGAGTCTAAGTGTCTGTCGGTCTTCTCCAGAGCCTCTGATGGTGAGGATGTTGTGCGGCAAGACAGACACCAGGTTGCGTTCCAGATCAAAGTTCACAGCAGTGTAGAGAACAGCTGGTAAAAGAAACAGTAAGAGAACGACAGGACACTGGAGGTAACAATAACTGAGTGGTAAGGAGACCACTCCAAAAATACTGGAGACAGGGAATAGGTACAGGTTGGATTGTATGAATACCGGGAACTGAACTGGAAACCGGTGCTGTCCGGATGCAATGAGAGACCAAAGGCTGAACTGGAAACAGATGCTGGCTGGATGAAATGGAGACCAAAGGCTGAACTGGAAACTGGTGTCTGGCTGGATGAAATGGAACCAAAGGCTGAACTGGAAACAGGTGCTGTCCGAATGTAATGGAGACCAAAGGCTGAACTGGAAACAGGTGCTGGCTGGATGTGGAGAGCCAAAGGCTGAACTGGAAACAGGTACTAGCTCTGAAATGGAGACCCAAGGCTAACTGAAACAGGTGCTGGCTGGATGTAATGGAGACCAAGGCTGAACTGGAAACAGGTGCTGTGATGTAATGGAGACCAAAGGCTGAACTGGAAACAGGTACTAGCTGGCTGAATGGAGACCCAGGCTGAACTGGAAACAGGTTCAGGAACAAACTTAAGCGAACAAACCACAGAGAAGGAAGCTGAAGACAGAAACAACAGAATCTGAACTGGCAGCAAGAAGCCACCACAAGAAAGGCTAGAAAAGGACCCTCCGACGTCATCATCATGCGTCGGAGCGTGCCCGCGCACGTCTGCACGCGCGCCTAGGAAGAGGGACTGCCATAGCCCGATCCGGACTCCGGACTCCATGCCCTCTGCAAGTCACTACGGACGCGCGCGTGCATGAAGCGCCCGCGCACCCGCGGCACACATGCCCGCGCAGCAACGCAGGAACGCGGCCACAGGTAAGAACCGGAGCCTTACATTGACCCCCCACGGGCAACCTCCGGGTGCCTACAGGTTTCTCTGGGTGCCTAGAATGAAAAGCTTTGCTTAGCCTAGGAGCGTGAACCTGCTCTGCCGGTTCCCAGGAATTTTCTTCAGGACCAAAACGATACCTGATATCGTAACTTCCCTGCAGATACCTTGGCGTCTAAAATCGCTTCAATTTCATACTCTTCAACATTCTCAAGATGATAGGAGGAGGTGGCGGAGTCAGAAGAATATATGATATACCTCTTAAAAGAGGAAACATGAAATACTGGGTGCATTTTCAGCGATTGAGGGAGTTCCAGTTCAACAGCAACAGCGTTAATACATCTTTTAATCCAAAAAAGGTCCAATAAAGCGAGGACCCAGCTTGGTAGAAGGAATTTTCAATCTCAAATTTTGTGTTGAAAGCCAAACAGAATCACCAACCTTAAAATTTGACGAATCCCTTCTAGATCTATTAGCGGACCTTTGAGCCTGGACTTGGGCTTGAGTGATGAAATACCTCAGTTCCGTAGACTTCCGTCTTAGCAGCTCCAATCGAGTTTGAAGATCTGGAAACATCACTGCTGCCGAACATCATAAGGAAAGTTGGATTAAACCCGTATTTGCAAAAAATGGTGAGCATTTAATGGAGGAATGGATAGCGTTGTTATAGGCAAACTCGGCCAATGGTAAAGAGAAACCAATCCTCTTGAAAACTGAAGTATACACAACGAAGGTACTGTTCAAGTGTTTGATTGGTTTTTTTCGGTCTGTCCATTAGACTGTGGGTGATAACCTCAAAAAAAGGATTATATGCGTAAGGACTTGCATAGCTCCTTCCGAATTTAGAGGTAAATTGTACCCCTCATCCGAGACGATATCCCTAAGTAACCCCATGAAGCGACAATATCCTTAATGAATACTCTGATCTGCCTTATAAGCGGCTGAAGGAACTCCCTTTAACGGAATGAAATGGGCCATCTTGGTTAGTCGATCCACCCAACAAAAAATCGTTTGAATGTTTTGATCTGGAAGTTCCACAATAAAATCCATGCCAATCAGGTCCCAAGGCGAGTGGGATCGGTAAAGGACACAATAAGCCATACGGCTCTCTCCTAGGAGCCTTGATTAAGCCAAGTGGCACAAGCAGCAACAAAATCCCTGCAATCTTTAGCCATGTTGGGCCAAAAAAAATGTCTATTCAGGAGATCCAAATTCTTATAAGTCTGAAGTGTCCTGCTAAAGGGTGGCAATGGCAACACCTGTTTGGATGTCCTAGCCAGGTCGGAATGAAGAATAGAAAATTAGACTTGGGAATTATCGTATCGCCTATTGGGGCCCATATCCTCGAAGAGTTGTCTTGAAAGGGCATCGGCTTTCCCGTTCTTAGATCCTGGACGGAACGTGATATGAAATTAAATTCGGGTGAAAAAGAGGGCCCCCGAGCTTGACGCGGCCTTAGTCTCTTGGCTGTCTGTAATACTCCAAATTTTATGATCCGTGAAGATAACATTCGGTGATTAGCCCCTCTAGAAGGTATCGCCATTCCTCTAGGCGGACTTAATGGCCAGCAACCTCCCGATCACCCAAATCATAGTTCTTTTTGGAGGGAGAGAGTTTTCTTGAAAAGGCCACTGGATGAAGCAGAGCTTAAGTGACCTCTGCGATGGGAAAGGATTGCCCCCAAACACTTTCAACGCATCGACCTCCGCACAGGAAAGGAGAGACGGATCCGATAGATGAGGCCGGCGCAGAGGTGAAAGCTGACTTTAATTGTTCAAGGCTTTTTGAGCTACCTCGACCACTTGAATGGAATATGAGTTTCGGGTGAGCTGAGTAAGTGGAAGGATGATGGTGGAAAAGTTTCTTGATGAATCTGCGATAAAAATTTGCGAAACCGATAAACCTTTGTACCCTGCTTACGGTTAGATGGTTCCGGCCAATCTCGAATGGCGGAGACTGAGGGTCATGGTGAGTCCAAGAGATGAAATGTGAAACCTAGGAAAGGTATGAAGTCTTTTCAAACTCGCATTTTTCCAGTTTAGCGTAAAGACCAGGAGTTCTGAGACAGACAGCACTTTTTTAATTGAGAGACGGTGTACATGGAGATTGGAAGAAAAGATGAGAATATCGTCGAGTATACGACCAGGAAATCATCGACAAAGTCCGAAAAATATCGTTGACAAAATGTTGGAATGTGCAAAATGACCATATCGGGAGCGGAAAGCAGTTTTCAATGAAATGGCTGGATGAAATGGAGACCAAAGGCTGAACTGAAACAGGTGCTGCCGGATGTAATGGAGACCAAAGCTGAACTGGAAACAGGTACTAGCTGTGCTGAATGGAGACCCAAGGCTGAACTGGAAACAGGTATCCGGAACAAACGTAGCGAGACAAACGACAACAGAAGAAGGAAGAAGAGACTAGAAAAGGACCCTCCGACTCATCATCATGCGTCGGAGCTGGCCCGCGCGCGTAGGAAGAGGGACTGCCATAGCCAGATCCGGACGCCGGACTCCACGCCCTCTGCACGTCACTACGGACGTGCGCGTGCATGGAGCGCCCGCGCGGCTAAACGCGGCCGCAGGTAAGAACCGGAGCCTTACAATATGTCTGGTGGGGTAGTCTGTAATATCTGGTATATAGCAGTTATAATGCCTCTACGTGTAGGACCACTTTGTAATAGAATCTCATGCTAAGATCTGTTTTAACTAGGATATTCTGTTGTGTACTATATATAGTGAGAAATTTAAAATATGAAATCACCAAGTAAATTCATGATCATGCAAATCTATGTGGCCGTGGCATGGAACTCCCAGGTGACTCTTAGTGACTTTCAGGGAGATTCAACATTTAACATTTGAAAGTTAACATCTGATTGGTTTGTGCAAATATAGCACCATTTTTAACGATAAGAACTTTTATTGAATAAACCAGGTTGAAACATTTGCCTGCCACAGATCGTGAATTACGTTCTGTGCAGACCAGTACCAAATGCCACAGATCGTATATTCACGATCTGCAGCACTTCCGGGTCCTGGAGCTGCATGGCCGAAGTGAGAGGGGGAAACCGCTTCCCCGCTCTTGCAAATCCCCTAGGCAACGAGCAACATGGGTTACTTACCTCTCCCCGGGCCACGATCGCCGAGGAGCCAATAGGAAGGCACTGACATCAGCAGTCACATGGGCAGTGACTTGCTGATGATCCGTGGGAAGGAACCGCCCCCTGCTGGATTTTTCTCACAACTTACCTGGTGGATTACGTTGCTGGAGCCCTCCTGCTGGATCTGCTGTGTTTCCTGTGGGATTTACCTTCGCCTGCTTTAGATCATCTGTCTTCTGGACTGGTACAGTATTACACACACTACACACATACATTTAGTTTATAAACTTATAAACGTTTTTTTGTATACACACAACTACACACTTACAAACACATATGTACACTCTCACACACACACACACACACCATACACATACACACAAAAATACACACAAAATCAACATATTTTTTTATTTGTATTTTTCATTCATTTTGATTTTGACAGTTTTCGGATTTTTTTTTTGCTGTTTCTTTATTTGGTGTTTATTATATTATTTCATAATTGTATTTGTTTTTGTGTGTATATATGTGTTTTACCCCTTTATATCCCTATATACCCTCTTATATCCCTTATACCCAATACCCCTCCCCCACCCCCAGACCCTCTTACTGATAACTTGTGGGATTGAATTTACTGTTAACATCTTTATTACCCATCAAGACTAGTGGGTCTGTCATTTGACCCCCAGTCTTGCTGTGCGGTAAAGTTATTTAGCATTTTGTTTTTGTGTGTAATTTTGCAATCTCAGTTTTATATACTTTTTTTGGTTCAGTTACCCTTGATTTCTTATTACACAACAAGACTAGTGGATCTGTGATTTTGACCCCCCCGTCCTGCTGGTGTAGTGAAGTACTTTTGTGCATTTTTTGCTTTTCTGTGCTAATATATTCAGTGTCTTATTATATTTTTTTGCTTCAGTTAACCCTTGATTTCTGTTTTATAAAGTTATCTTAAATATATAAAAGTTATTTTCGGTATTTTGGAATTGACGGTGTTAAATTTGTATACTGTTCATAGGTTAGTTTTTTATAGTATTCAGTTTTCTGGTGCTTTCTAGAAAGTGTTGAAAGTTGGAAAGTTGAAAACATTGTTACTTAGTTTGCTTGAGGTCAACCTCAGGTCTTTTTGCTGAAGGGTGTTAACTTCAGGTCTTTTTGCTGAAGGGGTTAACTGCAGGTCTTTTGTTTGGTACAGTGACTTTTGATACAATGGCTAAGAAGAAGAGCTTTTCTGTAGAGGAGGCTGCTAGATATGTATGCGACCAGCTCAGAGGAAAGTGATTTTTCTGATGCTGATGCTGACCCTGAGTATTTACCCAGTGGATCAGAATCATCAGATTCTGACGAGCATGGCATAGTAGTGACACTGTACACGCTTAGAGAGTAGTGGTTCGTTGATGATGAGGCTGGTCCTAGCATTGTTGGTCCTATGGAGGTAGATGATGGGAGTGTTGCTGGTGCTGCAGTTGGAGGAGAGCCTGCGTGGAGGCCTCCCGCTAATTTTAACCCCAATCCTGATTTTTAGCAGTCCCTGGCGTGAAGGTGGACACCAGTAATTTTGAAGTGTAGACTTCTTTCAGCTGTTTCTGACGGACGCAATCCTACAGGATGTGGTCCACTATACTAATCTATTTGCCGAGCAGTATATTGCCACACACCAATTAGGTGTTATTCACGTGCTCGTGCATGGATCCCACCACATAGTGGAAATGAAAAAATTTTTTGCCCTCACTCTTTCAATGGGTCTCGTAAAGAACAATACATTGGAAAGGCTATTGGGATACCACCACGTGAATTTCCCCCCCTTTTTTCAGCTGTAATGCCTAGAAACCGCTACCAAATCTTATGCGGTTTATGCATTTTAACGTAAACACCACAGCTGTTCCCCCCGGTGCACCCGGTCATGACAGGATTCATAAATTGAGGCCCTTTATGATAGCCTGTCTAAACGCTTTGCAGAGGTTTACACTCCCTCCCAGAATATCTGTATTGATGAGTCCCTTATGCTCTACAAAGGGCGCCTAATATTCCGTCAATACATGCCAAGTAAGCGTTCTCGCATGGCATCAAAATTATTAAGCTCTGCGAAAGTAGTACTGGGTACACTAGCAAGTTTATGATATATGAGGGCAAGGACTCACAGTTAGACCCCCTGGTTGTCCACTGGATTTAACGGTCAGTGGCAAGATAGTATGGGAGCTCATTCTCCATTGCTGGGCCAAGGTTACCACTTATATGTGGATAACTTTTATACAAGTATTCCCTGTTTAGATATCTTTATTCTTTTGACACCCCAGCCTGTGGCACCATAAATCCTATTCGAAAAGGGTTGCCCAAGGCTTACTGGATAAGACAATAAAGGTGGAGAGAATTTTGCTCTAGAAGCGATGAGCTCCTGGCTGTCAAGTTTTGTGTATACTAAGGTTGTATCATGCTGACCACCATCCACGATGAGTCGGTAAGAGTAGGGCACAGAAGTGGTGGTAGGCCCCCCAAAATTAGACCACTCTGTAGCAAAGATACAACAAGTACATGGGTGGCGTTGACAAAACTGATCAGATCCAACACTACTACAACGCCACAGAAAAAACAAAGGCCTGGTACAATAAATTAGCCATTTATCTTTTGCAAACGCCCTACATAATTCGTATATTGTTTACAAGACAGTGGTACCAGAGCCTGTACGTCTTATATAAGTTCAGCTGCAGCTTATTCCAGCTATGTTGTTTGGTAGTGTAGAGGAGGTCCCGGAGATGCTAGTATGATAATGTAGCTAGATAGTAAGGAAAGCATTTTTAGAACCCATTCCACCACGCCTAATAAGCAGCATCCCCAGAGAGCCTGCAAGGTTTGCCGTAAAAATGGGACTAGGCGAGATACAAGGTATTTTTGTCTAAGTGCCCTAGCAAGCCTGCTTTAGTTTGAAGCCCTGTTTTGAGCGCTACATACTTTGGTGCACTTTGAAAGTTAGATAGGATAGGAGGCTCTCTGGATTGTGGGTGTGTCCTAGGCCCTTATTTGGCATGCTCCGGGGTTCATTGCCTTTTTCTGAAATAGCTTTGTGGTTGGGACAGGTAAAGTCCTTCTAGTTTAAATAGTTATTACTGTAAAGGGGGCATAAGGTACAATGTGTTTTATTGTTCAGTATAATGTTGTACTAACCGCAGTTTATTTTTCCCAAGGATTTTGAGGTTCTGTAAAATACACCAGTAACAGGGTGATGGCGTTATGGTGTATTTACAGTAAATGTTGATGAATGGTTCTATGTATTGCATTTAACAACTGCTTTTATCTTTCAAGATGTGCCGGAAAAAAACTGGAGACGTAACAACAAACTCCAAACAGAAAGCACTCAGTCTTGTGCTGGGGCAGAGCTTGTAGGTTCAAGGGCGCTTGTGGGACAATGAGAAATAGAAAGTGAATTTTATTATTCATCTTTCGATCTGATGCTACAAAACTTTTTACAGCAAAAGCTCAATAGCCTTCACTAAAGCTATCAGTATTTTCTCAGTATATGCAAATAGGCAACAACACAGAGGCAAAGATATCCAGCAAGGTAGGAAGATTTGAAACATATTTTCCAGGTTTTCCAGGCACCGGATCAAGTGCGAGTTCTGTCTGCTAAAAAGTTCGAAATACTACTTTGAAATGCGGCTACAAGATTGCATGTATGAACAAAGAAATGGCACTGGTATATAGCTAAAGGTATGTAGATTCCAAAAAATATAGTTTTGTGTGGGTATTTCTGAGTTGGAGGGGGTTTACCGTGAAAATTCTGGAACATTGCTGTAATTAAGCCACTGTGCCTTGTCTTAATTGTGATAGTCGTTCACGTCGGTGTGTTAACCACACATATGGCATACCGTTTGATTCAGGACATTTAGGAGATGGTATTTGGTAAGTTGTTTTTTACATTACATGGGGTTTTGGTGTGATTTTGAACATTTGAAATGTTTTTTCTATTTTTCCAGAAAATTGTGTAGAAATGCCAAATCTACGAAGAACTGCGCCCACACCATTGATGGTATGAATGAACGAACTACAGCGTTACGTAGCTGAAGGTATGTAGATTCTGAGAAATATAGTTTTGCGGGGGTATTTCCAAGTTAGAGGGGTGTTCAGTTTGAAAAATCTGGGAAAATGCTGTTATTGGCTCACTGCGCATTGTTTTACTTTTTGACTAGTCGCTTCCACGTCCGTGTGTGTAACCACACATATGGCATACCGTTGATTCAGGACATTTAGGAGATTGGTATTGGTAAGTTTTTTTTACATTACATGGGGTTTTGGTGTGATTTTGTAATTTGAAATGTATTTTTCTCTATTTTTCCAGAAAATTGTGTAGAAATGCCAAATTCCGAAGAAGAACTGCGCCCACACCATTGATGGTATGAATGAACGAACTACAGGTTACGTAGCTGAAGGTATGTAGATTCTGAGAATATATAGTTTTGTGGGGGTATTTCCAAGTTAGAGGGGTGTTCAGTTTGAAAAAATCTGGGAAAATGCTGTTATTGGCTCACTGCGCATTGTTTTACTTTTTGACTAGTCGCTTCACGTCCGTGTGTGTAACACACATATGGCATACCGTTTGATTCAGGACATTTAGGAGATTGATATTTAGTAACTTTTTTTTACATTCCATGGGTTTTGGCATGATTTTTACCTTTGAAGTTGTTTTTTGTTCATTTTTTCAGAAAAGTGCGAACTTCTACGAAGAAATGCGCCCACACCATTGATGGTATGAATGAACGAACTACAGTGTTACATAGCTGAAGGGTGTAGATTTCAGGAATATATAGTTTGTGGGGAGTATTTCTGAGTTATCAGGGTGTTTTGTGGAAAAAAATGCATACTGTTCAAATTGGAGTTGGCTAAATATTTTCGCTGTTTCTGAGCCATCATGCATTGTCTCACTTTGGGCTTTCGCTTCCAGGTCCGCGTGAGTAACCACACATATGGCATACCGTTTGATTCAGGACATTTGGGAGATTGATATTTAGTAACTTTTTTTTACATTCCATGAGGTTTTGGCATGATTTTACCTTTTGAAGTTGTTTTTTGTTCATTTTTCAGAAAAGTGTGAACTTCTACGAAGAAACTGCGCCCACACCATTGATGGTATGAATGAATGAACTACAGTGCTACATAGCTGAAGGTTGTAGATTTCAGGATATATAGTTTGTGGGGGGTATTTCTGAGTTAGGGTGTTTTGTGGAAAAAAATGCATACTGTTCAAATTTGGAGTTGGCTAAATATTTCGCTGTTTCGAGCCATCATGCATTGTCTCACTTGTGGCTTTTCGCTTCCACGTCCGCGTGAGTAACCACACTATGGCATACCGTTTGATTCAGGACATTTGGGAGATTGATATTTAGTAACTTTTTTTTACATTCCATGAGGTTTTGGCATGATTTTTAACTTTTGAAGTTGTTTTTTTGTTCATTTTTTCAGAAAAGTGCGAACTTCACGAGAACTGCGCCCACACCATTGATGGTATGAGTGAACAAACTACAGTGCTACATAGCTGAAGGTGTGTAGATTTCAGGAATATATAGTTTGTGTGGGGGTATTCTGAGTTATCAGGGTGGTTAGTGGAAAAAACTGCAGACTGTTCAAATTTGGAGTTGGCTAAATATTTTCGCTGTTTCTGAGCCATCATGCATTGTCTACTTTGTGGCTTTCGCTTCCACGTCCGCGTGTGTAACCACACATATGGCATACCGTTTGATTCAGGACATTTGGGAGATTGATATTTAGTAACTTTTTTTACATTCCATGAGGTGTTGGCATGATTTTTACCTTTTGAATGTTGTTTGATGTTCATTTTTTTGAAAATTGGTAAAAGTGCAAACTTCTACGAAGAGCTGCGCCCACACCATTGATGATATGAATGAACAAACTACAGCGTTACCTAGCTTAAGGTGTGTAGATTTCAGGAATATATAGTTTGGGGGGGTATTTCTGAGTTGGGGGGGTGTTTTGTGGAAAAACTGCAGACTGTTCAAATACAAAACTGGCAATTTTTTTGCTGCTACTGACATTTGGCACTGGTCACGCCTTGGGTTAGGGTAGCCATGTCTCTGGGTACACCCATGAATGTGGCATACCGTTTTATCGGGAGGGGTTAGGCTTTCATATTTGAGATGCGTTTGAACTTTCCTCCACAGTTTTTAGCTGAAATTCGCATTTGATTTGTCTCTGTTTTACAGTGAGGAAAAAAAGGAAAATGTGAGAAAATAACTTACAATTGGACGAAGAGCTGCGCCCGGGTATTTGCATTTTGATCGAAACTTACCTCACTCGGAAAATCCTGCGGGTGTGTAGTTTCTAAAAATATCTCACTTGTGGGGATATTTAGTTATTTGGTAGATATTCTATGTTAACTGTAGTAGTGGTTATACATTTTATTTGGTGTAATATTCTGAAGGTGCAGGTTTAGTTTGCGGGGGTCTCTGTACAGGAAAAGTGGGTACCTACAATATCTGGTATCGTTGTACTCGGAGTATCAGAGCTTTAGAAACAGTAGATTTTTGTGTTGAACCTTAAGATAACTATAAGTAAAAATGGGAAAATCCATGAAAATTTGCAAATTTTTCATTTTTTTTACATATTTTACCCATAATTCCAGTAAAATTTCCAGAAAAGTTACAAAATTTGTTACCATATTAAAGTAGACTTTGTGCTGAAAAAACAATGTATAATATTCCTGATTTACTGCAAGGTTTCCACTGTAAAATTAGTCTAAAGCGATTGAGGGCAAAATCCTGAAAATTCTTCTGGCAGTTAATGCAAAAAAAATGAAAATCTCTGGCAGTGAAAGGGTTTAAATTTTAAAGTAGGGGTGCATTGTTGCCTATAATATACAGGTTTAAGTTAGTCATGTGACACTAATAACATTTAAGTATGCTGTATATTGTAAGGATATAATTTACAGGATATTCATAGCTCTCGTGTATTTATCATATGCCTAAATAATAATTTTTAAAGGATAAGTATGCTGTAAAACCAAGTTAAGTGTAATTGGATGCAGGCTCCTGGGCCTACCTTTTTTAATGTAAAGTTGCTGACATCTCATATCTGCATTGTAGACTGTTTAGCTCCGCCCCTCTGAGATTATTTCCTGGATCTTCTTCCCAGGAAACGTCTCCCAAATAGGAAGAGGGATAAACCTGTTAGATCTATATTGAAAAAAGATAGGGGTCATACTAAACGTGTGAGTTTCAGTACAAGTGAAAGTGAGTATGGTTCTGCCTCCTCTGCTTCCAATATGTCATCTTCTGTCTCGTCTTCTATGTCTTATAGAAACCAACAGAGAAACAATCAAAAGGATCGGGAGTCTAAAAGGCGAACTCCCTCCACTTCGGGAAGTAAAGCGGATAGGCAATTGGACAGAAGAGGCAAATATTGAGGGAGCGATATTAATGAGGATGTTACGAACTTGTCCATTAAAAAAGCTCAAAGTTTGACTTCGTCAAAAAAGGTAACCCCTTTAGATTTAAACAAGTACGGAGAGGAAAGAGGTTCTATACAGATCCGTCGCTACCCACTGCGGGAACGCAATCGGAACTCACAAACAATGTACTAAACTATACTGATAGACCCCTCACAAAGGATGAACTTAATGTTTTAGATAAAGGACTTTCGTTTTGTCTGGTACAATCCTTTCAATTATTGGACACTATTGTGGACATTAATAGATTTGTAAGGAAATTAATTGTCAAAAAATATTTCAAATCTAATGTAGTGGGTGATAATGTACATTTTGATCATAATCTAGGTGAGGGTGACACGAGTAACACACATAATGAGATGGAAGCCATAGATAATAGGGCAGCTGATGACCTTTACCAATTGGCGTGTATGTCTGATCACACACCCTCAACTGGGGGTCATATTTGTGTGGACCCTAAAGCAGCTTTGGGTAAATTTAGATGTAAGTCGTCTTTCTATCCAGTTTACTGCAGAAGCCCTTGTGTGGATCTGTTTCAGGAACTAGTGGAGAGGGACTTAACCAGTTTGAACCACACATGTACCAGTAATCCAGTGGATAAATATAAAAACAATTTATTGCCTAGGGAAAGGGTTGCCCTTAAGGCTCTTAGAAAGGATCCTAACATTGTTATTAGGGCTTCCGATAAAGGGGGATCGGTGGTGGTCCTAGAGAGAGAAGATTATTATAGGGAGGCTTTGAGACAGTTAAGGAATTCTGAGACGTATGAAAAATTGCTTAAGGATCCTACCAGAGAGTATAAAATATCCTTAGAGAAGGTTATAATTGAGGGGGTGAGTATCGGTTTGATAGACCTTAAAATGAGGGATTTCTTAGTATCCCCCTAACCCGGTAATCCCAGTGTTCCATCACCTACCTAAGACACACCAGGAGGACAAGCCATTGAAAGGGAGGCCTATCGTGGCCAGAATAGGGTCTCTCAACGAAGGTTTGTCAGCTTTAACTGATTATATGTTACAACCTCTAGTAGTAAGACTATATTCATATGTCAAGGATACGACAGAGATCTTGAGATCTATGGAGTGTATTGAATGGCAACGAGGCTGTGGTCTATCCACCGCGGATGTGGTGTCTCTTTACTCATGCATTCCGCACAGGTGGGGTTTGGAAGCAGTAAGATTTCATCTTTTTACACATAGTGGATACCCTCCAGAGTGGATTTCTTTTATTCTGGCGGCTCTCCACTATTTGTTAACGCACAATTATTTTAAATTTGACGGTATCTTCTATAAACAACGGAGAGGAGCATCAATGGGAGCAAAATTTGCTCAAACATATGCAAATTTATTTTTAGGGTGGTGGGAAGAAAAGTTTCTATACCACCAACCTGAGTTTATCTCAGATGACCAACAGGTTCTATTCTATCGTAGATACATTGACAATCTCATTTGGATCTGGAGGGGCTCCAAGGTTGAATTCGAAACTTGGGTAGCCGTGCTGAATGACAATGAATACAATATAAGATTCACCTCTGAGTTTGGGGGTGATATTAATTTTTTAGATCTTACTGTTAGTGTGAAGGAGGATCATTTGATCACGGCTGACTTTCAAAAACCGACGGCAAAAAACACAATCCTCCATGCCAAATCTTGCCATCCCCCTCATAGCATACGAGCCATTCGATATGGTTGGTATTAGAGATTGAGACGTAACTGTTCCTCTTTAGAGGACTTTAAACAAGCAGCTAAAGCCATGACTTCCAGGATTGAATCTAGGGGTTATGGTTGTGACATTTTGAATAGGGCTTATCAAAAAGCTGTAGATCTAGATAGGAATAACATCTTAGTGGGTAAATCTGGTAAAACACCACATTCCAAAGAGGGCAACAACACAGTGTTCTTCACCACTCAATATAGTCCCCAATACAGGGAAGTAGTGAACAGTATCAAAAGGTATTTACCAGTTCTGAATCAAGACCCTGACTTAGAGGAGATTATAAAACAACAAGCAATCAACAGGTAGTTAAGTGTGGCTTCAAACTTTTAGTAGTATCAATCCCCAAGGTGTGTCCGCTCACACACCGAACAATCCAATAGGAACAAATTTGCGGCAGGGAGACACAGGCAGACTAAAGCTTGTAATTCAAAAGTGAAATTTCTTTAATGCTGCTTCAACAGGATCACAACATGTTTCGAAGTTCATACACTTGAGAAAGAACGCATGAACGTTCGAAACATGTTGTGATCCTGTTGAAGCAGCATTAAAGAAATTTCACTTTTGAATTGCAAGCTTTAGTCTGCCTGTGTCTCCCTGCCGCAAATGTGTTCCTATGAGATTATAAAACAAGGATGCAGGTTTGTCCCTAAGAGGGCTAGATCCCTACGGGACATATTATCACCGAGCTTATTTACTAATCCCCAGGAGCATCAGAAGTCGTGGTTGAGGTTTAAAGGATGTTTTCCATGTGGGGATCTTAGATGTAAATCTTGCTCATACATTATCTAGGCTCATGATATCGATATTTATGTTCCATACTTTACATGTGCAAATAGGCAGGACTTCTAGTTAGATACATAGACCATGGGTTTTCTTTTAAATTGGGGTACCCATAATGTATTATTGTCTATATGAGCTCACTTTTAGTGTGTATTGTTGTATTTATTGGATACTGGATACATTGTTTCTATCAATATGGATGATTAGAGGTAGGTGTGTCCTCCCCTACTCCCTATTGGTTGGGGATGGAGGCGGAGTTACCTCTTGTAAATGGGAATCAGCGAGAACTCTTTTTTATGCCTATGAGTAAGAGCCATGTCGGCTTGAAACGCGTGGATATGTATCGCTTTTAAGTAACGTATACAAGCTAAGTTTTACTTCAAACGGAATGGCTGTTACTGTGTATCGAACCAGTGTGCGCTATACCCTATATACTGTGATTGCTGGATCTTCTTCACTTTAGTCTCAAAAAGCACTGTCCATTGGGTCCATGCACGTCATCGCGCCACGCTGTGCACAAGCACAGAGCTAAACACTATAATGCAGATACAAAATGTCAACAACTTTACATCAGGAAAGGTAGGCTCAGGAGGGACAAAGAAAAAAAAAGGGCTGCTGCTTCCAAATAAACTTAGCTTGGTTTTACAGCATACTTATCCTTTAAAAAGGAATATTTGTATTGTATTGACGTTATAGCTTAATTTTACTGTTGCCTTTGACCTCTCCATAGAAAATCTTGCTACCACCATTGCAAGAATTAGGAAAGTAAAGGATGTAAAAAAACAGGGATAGCCACAGTTTTTTTAAAAATATGTTTTAAAGATTTAAAATGTATAGAGCTTGGACTCACTCAGAAGGACAAAAAGACCACAAAGTATTTATACAGTATATATATTTTTATATAGTTGATCTATTATACATTTTTTACCAGCTTGTTGAGTTTTTCATATTATGCAAATAAAACTAAGCTTTATACTCATGGTACCTACATCTATTGTTCTAGTTGGAGGAGAACTATACCATGAAAATTTCAAACACAATTTAACATGCAAAATATTCAACAGCAGTGCACTCTGCAGTGACTGAAGAATGGGAGGTAGGGATACTCACTCCTGTCTTCCACAGACTTGTGCATTGCATTTTATTAAACATTAATTTTCACAATACAGTTCTCCTTTAATGCACTAAGATACATGGTGTAAAAAGCTTGGTAAAATCTTAATACAACGTCAGATGATTTTAGCAATTCTGTTGCATATTGTATATGTTTCAATCAGTTTCTGATTGTAGATGATCACAACATTACATTAGCACATAGGAATCAAGTTCTGTTTTATGTTCACAGAACTTGTATATAGTTTGCTGCATAAGGTATTTTATGATATCTCATATATATGCGGCACAACCAGCAGTTATATTGTTTTTTTATTTAAAGGGCAACAATCTAAACAAAAATAACATCACCCATTACATGTCCACACTTCCAGCACAGTATTTGTCATTGGCTGGTGGGAATGTCTGTTACAACCTCTCTCCTCCTCTTCTGCCAAACAAACTTGAAATGTCCTGTTGCTAGGATACAGTCTACATAAACAAGCTGATCAAGGGTGGGTGGAGGAGTGTTTTCTCGCATGCTAGCTTGGAGTTAAAGTTAGAGGCAGACAGAATTGTTATGCCCCCTTCACGGCATGGCAAAATGAAGGCTAATTAAATGCAGATATGGGCTTGAAATAAGGAAAAAAATGTATG
Source organism: Hymenochirus boettgeri (assembly GCA_019447015.1). NCBI lineage: Eukaryota > Metazoa > Chordata > Amphibia > Anura > Pipidae > Hymenochirus > Hymenochirus boettgeri. The sequence goes on from CM033469.1 coordinate 155,239,275, forward strand.
GTAAGGACTGCATGCCTTTTTAAAGCAATTTTTAAAAATGCATTGAGGCAATACAATTATCCTTTAACTCTCAGCATCCTCTATCCAGAACCAAATTTATTAAGATATAACAAAGTTATCTATAGTTACGTTGCTTCAGCATAAAAGGTTGTTCTTTTTTTTGTTCACCCCTAAAAATGAAAAGACCACTTGCTAATTTGGCTGCAGTTCCCTCTAACATTTTTGTTAGGGTTACCATATTAAATTGCAAGCACTCCTTTTCCAGGAAAAAAACACTTTTATAATCTATCTTCCATTTACAAAATCGACATTCCTGTTATAAAACCCCTTTAATTTGTTGATATTCTTTCTGTATAATGGTCCTATATACTCAATACTCATGCTTAAGAAATAATCATGCCTTTTTTATTTCCTTTCCCTTCTTTTCAACTTTTATGGTTTTACTTGTTCAAGGGGGGTGGGACAGGCAGTAGAGAACTGTCAATCACCCACTACATTTGCATATACCAACCCCTCCATTTGTCATTACCATGTGTAAAAACTGTATTATTTCTATGAAAACAAAGCCTTTCCCTCTGTACTGCATGGTTAATTGATTGAGAATTATGATCCTGCAGAGAAAAAACTTTGTCTGTTTATTTGTGCTCTCACTATGCAATTGACTCCAAACCCTGCAGTTAGCTGCTTTCTGCGTTTCTGAAGCACAGTCCCCATCTAGCACTGCATCTAAAAAAAATAAATTACAAAGCCCCCAATACACACACCTCCAAATGCCTACAGCTGAAAGAAAACATTATAATTTAATTCAAACTGACAGATGTGTTGTCCTTTTACTATAACCCAAAATCAAACTGTTAATGCTACTGGCTGTAGCTCACTGCTTACTGTTTTGAGACACAGTTCATCTCCATTGCACATGGACTCCTATTCTATCTTTGTCTCTGATTCTGTGAGGAGCTGAGTAGAGAGGAGTTATGCATACAAACTTGGAGTGAACAGGACATGAGGAGATATGGTGAAATGGAGCACTGGGAGTAGAAAGGGTTCCTGGCATCCCTAATCATATAGAAACAAATATAGTAAAGGCAAGTAATATTATTAACTTTAGTCCTATCTATAGACACATGTCTAATCTATCTCCAAGTGTTCTCTTTTTCTTGAAAAAAAACTTAAGATCACAAAATGAATGGGCCAAATTGGATTATCTCAAGGTAAGAACTGCTGCTTGTAAATGCAGTCTTAAGACATTAGACCAACATCTAATCTATCTAATGTCTTCCTAGTGTATGGCCAACTTTAAACTGCAAAAGTCTATAATTACCTGTCTTGGAATCCCATTTTTAAACAAAGGCACCACATCAGCAATCCGACAATTACCTGGAGCAGAAATCAAGGAATCCAAACATATAAACTACAGTGGTCTAGCAACTACCTAGCTTAGCTCGTGGGAATACTGGGATGAATACTATTTGGCCAAAGACCTTTGTTTAAATTTAATTGGCTGCAAGGAGGTAGGAGACAGCTTAATCTGGCATAAGAAAGGCTATAAGAATCCTAAAAACACAACTTAAATACACAGTGAGTTGAGTGACGTTTTGAAACGTTTTTTTATCCGTTAGTGACCGTTTGTGTGTGTGTTATTATCGGTTTGTGTCCATTTGTATCCGTTGCATTTTAATGTGTTTTTGACCACGTCATTGGGCAGGACCAATGACATCACAGGAACTCCCAGACCTTTTCGAAAAATGGGCACAAACACAAGCGCTGCTATCCGTTGTTATATGTTGTACTGTGTTTTCATGCATTTTACATCAGTGCAGCAGTGCGTTTTTAAAAAGGATCTCTTGACTTAAAGGAGAATCAAACTTAATTTTTAAATCCAAATGTGAAAGATTTTCTCTCCAGAACACCTATATGTACATTGTTCATATGTACATTCTTGTTCCTAGCAAAATATAAGGGGGGTTATTCAATAAAAGTTCTTATCGTTTAAAATGGTGCTAATTTTGCCCCAACCAATCAGATGTTAGCTTTCAAATCTTACATAAGTTCTTATTGGTTGGGGCAAAATTAGCACCATTTTAAATGATAAGAACTTTTATTGAATCTCCCTGAAGGTTTCTAAATGTACAAATTTTAATTGGGGATGCTGTTTTGACTACGCAGACTAAAGCAGGGTTTCTCAAAAGGTGTGCCAGGGCACATTAGTGTGACTTCAAAGAGTCAGACGTGTGCCTCATAAAATATAGATTATGCACATAAAATATAGATTATGATAACATTTCAACACATTTAATGTAGTGTAACATTGCACTACATTGATTAGCACACAATATACACAGTAAAGTGCATTAAATATGGGTCATTACAATGTAAAATCTAACATTAACAACACAGGTGTGCCTTGATTAAAATTTTCATTGAAAAGTGCACCACGGTCCGAAAAGGTTTGAGAACCACTAGTCTAAAGCACCCATTTTAGAAACAAACAACCCATAAGGTCCCAATTTGTCTGCCCAAATTGTACTAACTGTACTGCTTTTAAATTATTGAAATGAAGCTTGCTTATTTTTATGGAAAGCCAACTCAATACAATAGCGTGGGAATTGGGAGCTCATCTGGAGTATGACGAATCCCCATTGGGCTAGGATTAGTATGCACCTGCATACTAACCTTCTTCCTCCTCGTTTGGCTGGTTCTGGTTTCATCAGTTTAGTATTTTTAACCATGTGTCTATTCCATTGTGTATTTGACTATGGTCAAGGCCACATTAAGCGTGCACGTTGTACCCAATTGTACATCCACGCTCTTTGTGCCCGCTAGTGCTACGATCTCTGTTGTTTTCGGAGATCGGAGCGTATGAGAATCACACCAAAAATGCTGCGATCATAGTAATGTTGCCAGGAGTGTGCACTCCTCTGATGTCATCGCACTGCGCCTGATATAAGGAAGCATGGTGCGATGATGTCTCTGGGCACAAGCTCAGGTCAACATCAATGGAAGCATGCACACATAGACCTCATGCACAGGTTTCACACGGCCACAGTATTCTCTGACCAGCAGAATGTTAGTGATTTGCAGATCTCAATGGACAGAGCTAAAAACAGAAATAACAGAAATAAAGTAGAGGAGGGAGGCCAGCAAGATCACAGTAAAAGGTAGGATCTGTAAGGGTACTATATGTAATATATATAAAAAAAAAAAAATTTAAAACACACCATCACTTTATATTTAACTTTAACTGCAAAAACTTTTTTACCTAAATGACAATCATGGCAATCCTTATTGAAACATTTAATTGCTTTGACTGAACTGCTTAAGAATTTTACTTCAATTTCCCTTTTCAAATGTTATCTTGCTTTGTTTTTGTCACAATAATTAAATGTTATATCTTCATATAACTATAACTACTATTTTAGTAAAAAAATGATGGTACAGACAATTTACAATTTGTATTCAAACAATCTATAAACATTCACCTTCCCTTTAATGCATTTTAGTATCTTTCTAAAACAAAACAAACACCTTTAAAATAAATTATATACTTTAATTCAAAGTACAGTAGTTAAAGTAAATATTTGTAAACTGTTTATATTACAGCAAAAATAATAGAGAATTTAGATACTATAGAGTAATAGAGTATTCAAGGGAACACATCATAGATCGTTAGCACTGATGTTGGGTTCCAAATCAAAGTTTACCTTTGGATACATCTGTAAAAAGTTAGCATGGCCTCCCTGTGCTTGTGTGCTTCATGTGCATCAGTTTTACCCACAATCATAAAGGCATACTGCATACTGCATAGGCTGAGTTTGCTTGCTATAGGGTATTTAAACGGATACAAGGCTAAACAATCAATACACAATATATTTTACCTAAACATTTGAGTTTCAGTCATTTGGTCATGGGCACACTTTTGCTAATATATATATGTCCAGTTTTAGCACTCTACCCTAGCCCCTTTGTGGGACCTGGTGTTGTGTATCCCCATTGGATGAGGGGGTACGTTTAAGGGGATTGGGTGCCATTACTTTCCTCTTCCTTTTTTCTTTATGAAGAAAGCAAATATACAGGTGATCCTTACTTTGCAAAGATAATAATTAGTAATTACACATACCACAAAGAAAAGCTACCACAAACTTCCTATAATAATTTTATTAATTTAAAAAATGTGCAGAAATCATTAGAAAAAGTATAGTAACGGAATTGTTTTCATAGTTTTAACTGTTCGCTGTTTTAATAGACATTTGTAACCTGTAGAAGAACTATGATACCCCAATACAATACAAAATTGCCACAGCTTTAAAATCAGTTCTTATTCCTGCTGCATGGAAATACATATCAGGCTGTCTACTATGCATTTGCCCTCATTGTATAAACATATGCAGTGGGTCTGGTAATCCTCTTCCTTCCTAATAGGCCACTGTACATGCTGATCAAGTTAGGAGAGGACTGGAATGGACAACAAGGAAGAAGCAATTGTCTTTTTATGTAGCAGAATTGAGGAATAAAAATAAATGGATTGTACGTTATGATCAAAACCAGACCAGTCATATGAAGACATTTCGGAAGTGAGATAGAGATAGATAGATGATAGATAGACAGATCTACATACAGACAGACAGACAGACAGATAGATAGATTTTTATGACATTAACCATTTGTCTTTCAGTCTTTCCGACAACATTTGTAAGGTACAGCTGTATTTTCTATAGCCATGTATATGCAAGTGCATTAATATTCAATTTATAAGGATAGACATATAAGAGTATTTGATTCTTTTCTGTTTTTAAGTCAGCCATAAAATTAAATATTTTTGTTATGGTTAGTCTTGTGGTTATGGCCCAAATATTCCATACAATTAATCTTGCAGGCAAAATGAATTTTAAACATTTCTATACTTTTGTTTCATATTTTAATGGAAGAGTAAAAACTGACTTACTGTTTATTATGCCATACAGTACACAGATTTAAATGAAAAATAACATCCCGGCTGGACAAAATGATCTCTTGACTTTACTAAACAGTATTTCTGTATAAAATAACTGTCCCTGTTATTTTGTTTTTAGTAGTGGTTTAGCATGGTCCCTTGAATGTAGAGGCAAATACATCAACGGTTTTCAAATATTTTTTGACCAAGAAACATGTGGTCTCTTTCTACATTAAATTTGATCAGAACTTTTTTTGATCAAATTTATTTGTTCCATTCTATGTGACCAGTTTCGGATTTTCTCAAAATTCTGAAATCAGAAAACAGAACTTAACGGTTTCAATAATCTCTAGTGAGGACTTAAACCACAAGATCCTCACCATTCCTGGGATTACCTTAGTCTGCCTGTACCTAGGGTTTACCTTTATCTGCTTGTAGTAGGGCCTATAACCAAAACAACTCAGAATATTACAGGAAGACAATGGAAAGGAGTGGGGAAGAATATTTTTAGTTTAAATATATTTTAATTTCATATTAAAAGGGCATGTCCAGCCAAAAAATAAATAAGTATTTTTAGCATAGTTACCCCCCAAAACCTTAGTTGCCTTAATTCGATGCTCCCATGTTGAGATGTACTTACTTTTACCTCAGCCGATCCCTCGCCAGCAGTCCCACCTCCTGCCTTCTTCCGGATATGTACTGTCAGTCATGGCCACAATGGTGACATCATGGCCAATGGCTTACAGTCTATAGCCAGAAGAGCCAGTTACAAGCACACTTTACTCCTGTGCGCTCGTAACTGCCTCGAAACAGAAACCTGGAGGGGCTTCCGGTGAGGGATTGTTTAAAGTAAAACAAAGTATATCTTAGCGTGGGAGCATCGGATTAAGGTAAGGTTAAAATGCAACTAAGGTTTTAAAGGGTAATTAGGCTAAATAGACATGCCCTTTAAGCTCTATTACAACAAAATGTGGCAACATTTTAAATTAGGCATATTAATAACTAAATCAAGGCACAACAGTGTATGTTCTCACACACTTTAAGAAACCCTGGCATGTGTTATTTCCACAAGTTTTAAATTTGTTAAATAAATTAAAAATGATATATAAACAGTATCACATTATATTTTACAACCAAACATCAATGTTGAATTGTTTAATTGTGATTTGTGAAAAGTTTGATTACCATTCCACATATTTTACAAATGAATTTATGGATAACCATTTTATATTTTGGATGATTTCCTAACATTCAGTTTCATCAAATCTGTTACTAAAAATTCCTAACACTCAAAGCACCATAAATATTTAAAATTCATTTCAATCTGTCTATTCAATATGTAGTAGACTCTTTGCATTTGAATTTTCTATAAAACTATTTAGTTTCCCACCTTTCTGATACCAAATGGCATTATATCATGACCTGAAAGCACAACACCACAATGTGAAAACAACCTTAGATGAGCCAATTCCCTTATAAAAGAGAACCGTACATGTAACGTACACTTTAGTCACATACCTAAAAAATAATTCAATTGTGCATTATGCCACTTCTACCCATCCTCCTCAGCAATAGGAACACCCTTTCCAGCAGTCACTAGCCACAAAATATAGTGTTTATATATTATGCCTACAGAAAAGATGTCCACAAAAGGAGGGCTAGTAGAGAATGGGCATGATAAATAATGACATCATGTCATTAAAATAATTGTTAAGTGCTCATTGGATGGGGTATCAGCTTTTTTTATGTAGGTGCCCTTTAATTTCACCCCCTGGCATCTACCTGATTTAAATGATTGTAACTAGAGCTGACAGCACACTAGAGGCAGGTCAATGCCAGGGCCAATAAAATATTATCCAATCTTAACATAATATAGATTTAACACTTTTCCTTAGAGGACAATAGAAAATGTTTACAAAGTCATTAACATTTTCCTACCCTGTAAACCTCTGGTTGCAGCTGTATGATCTATAAAATAATGACTGGTGCTCTTTTAAATATTTACCTTTACTTAAATTGTTTAAAATATTTTGGAATCCACCAAGATGTTTTAAAAGATGGGGGGAAAGGAGTCTAACAAAGTGGCAAAACAATATTTACCCAATTGTGTAGCAAACTGTACAATATTTACATTTTGTTACAGAATGTATTAATCTCACAAGATCAAACTAAAAGAAATTCAAGAACACAAAAAATAAATATATTGTATTTGCAAGTGATCAAGCAACATGTTTATACATTAGGTTCTATATGTAATGCTGTGTAACAGCACTTTTTAAATTTAAGAGAAAATTAAAAAAAAGATATCTAACAAGAAAATCTAAACATATTGCTCTTCAATACACTTTTTAGACGATCGAGACTTGATAAATGTCCATAAACTGCTGTTTTTGACTAGACTGTACATAACTACAAAACTTTTTTAAATGATCCGTTCAAGTAAGTTCCTGGAAGTATTTAACGTGCTGCTACAATGAAAGCACTATCAAGATGCTATATACAATTTTTGTACAAAGCATCACGGAAAGTCTATTGTTACAAAAGCCAAAGAACTGGCTAACCTCTGTTACTCTACATCCAACTCCAGGTCCCATGCATTTCGCAATTGCTCATGAAGAATGACGGAGAAAAAATAAAAAATAAATGGAAGTCTGATTCAAATACTGATTTTGAGTTATCTGGTGCGTGTTCATTGTGCTATTTCTAGTTTCTGTAGCACTTTTCTTCCCTTTTTTATTTCAGTTTAATCTTTATTTATAAATCTCTGGGCAGGTAACAAAGTGCAGGTTTGCTCGGCTGTGAAATGGCAGTTACAATGGTACCATCCCATTTAATAATTGGGCCCTCATTTCTTGAATACTGTTCATTATCTTCTTCTGATGGCCAGCCAGAGTCACTCCAAATCTCCTCAAATCTCTGAAAGGAAAAATAAAAAGAACAATTACAAAGTATCAAATGGCAAAAGCCTTAATGACTATCAGGGAGATTCAATAAACGTTCTTATTGTTAAAAATGGTGCTATTTTTACCCCAACCAATCAGATCTTGTTTAATATTTGAAAGCTAACATCTGATTGGTTAGGGCAAAATCAATGATTTTACTATCTATATATCTATCTGTCTGTCTGTCTGTCTGTCTGTCTATCATCTATCTATCTGCCTATCTATCTATCTATCTATCTATCTATCTATCTATCTATCTTCTGTGTATTCGTAATCTTAGGATAAAAGGTTTTGTGTAGAAAGATGTATACAATATTTACTGTCCAATGTTATATTAGCTAATATATTAACTAATAGAGCATAATTATTTTACACAGTAGGAACATATATTACCAAGCAAATACAGGAATAAGCAAGTATAGTCATAATTATGTACACTTCTATGTAAGACTAAATAAGAGCAATCTGCTAAATATTAATAAGTTACGATTTTTTATTGAATTGGGCTTTGGGACAAATATAAATTTAAAATGGTCTTGTCCTATTTAATTTTTGAAATGTCAAAGGAAGATAAAAGTCTCACTTACCAAGAGCCCCTATCACTATGTCCAGCGCTGATTTAATATATTGCAGCTCTTGGTAAATTGGCTTTGTGAAAGTTCAACACCAGCCCTGAAGTCATACTAATTAAATAGGCTTGCATGGTTCACTTCCACAAACAGCCATAGATGCTGCAAGTCCTTTCTTAAAGAAGAATTGTACTCACCTCACCCCGCTCCTCTACTTCTTTTCGTGCATAATATCAGGATAATGACCTAAACCTGTAGGTCCTCAACTTTGTGTTTTTAGATATGCAGCTTTACTTTCCTGAACTTTTGTTTGCTGCTTTGGTCCCTCTTTAAACTTTGCAATGTGGCCAATAGGAAGAAGTGCTTCTTACAAAACTTGTCTTCTTATTGGCCTCATTGCTGACAGTTTGAGAAAGGCTGAGAGGATCTGAGAATGAAGGAAAGTTTAGGTATTTAGCGCTGCATATCTCAGAAGGTCCTCATTCTAGGTACTATGCATTTGTAGCATGGGGGGTGGCAAGTATAATTCTTCTTTAAAGTCATGTTAACCTTTTTTTTTGCCTAATACCTGTAAGTAAATGAGGCTGTATGTGTGGTTTGTATACAAAAGGTAGGCCTATGCAACAAGCTATATTTTTTTTACTTACTCCAAAGTCACTTGAGTGACTGCATCCATTGAATTGTATCCATTCTCCATAAAGGCTTCTGTATACCTTCCCATTTTAATTGCTTCAAGCCATTCGTTAACTGATCTGTAACAACCAGTTCCAAGAGGACGGTGTTCAGAGAGAAAATTTGATACCCTAAAATAAAATAAATCCATTTTATGTTGTTTAATAATAAATCCACTGTTCATTTATTTAAAAAATTGTTACTAATAACACCTGACATATCTGGTTTAGAATTCCCCTCAAAGAGTGTGGAAATTACAGTATTTTAATACAATCCATCATTTAAATTGTAACTAAACAATGTGTTTTATTAAATTCTAGACCAGGCATGCGTTTTAGCCATTTAAGGTTTGTGAGTTATTTCTGTAAATTTATAAGAAACAGACCTTCACATAAAGGTGGGAAAATTGTCTTGTGTTTAATTGTGGCAGTTTAGTGTTAACTTTGTGCTTATAAAAAATTCAATTTTTATTGAAATAGCGTCTTTTCAGAAATTTTCACTAAGCTTTGGCTGTGTTTGTTCTTATTGTTTACACTGATCTGAGGACCTGGTCTTATTGTTTTTTTTCAAAACCCTATTCAAAATCAAATGCAAGGCCTTTGTTGAAAACAGTATCATGGCAGCCACAAGTTACATAGCTCAGAGGTTCTCAAACTTTCCTAGACCATGGCACACTTGGCAATGCAATTTGTTCTTGTTATATACACCTGTGTTCTTGATGTTTTAATCACCCATACTTTATGCATGTTATAAGGAATATTGTAATCAAATTGATTATAATCAATGTATTACGTAGTTACACTACATTTACTGCATTGAAATTGTATCATACCATATAATTTAAGGGTACAGCAAATGTAGGTTATACTGGTGGAAATATATCCACTACCAAAATTTTGCAGCATCTCTAGCTCCCTGAAGGTACACCATTGTGTTCTATCACACCCTTTTGAGAAAAACCCAGCTTCCAACAAACACAACAAAATTCCTGGAATGTTTAGCCAAACCTCTTATCACAGTAGAGAAAGGAACTAAGGCAAATTCACCAGCAATAGCTTGAGTAAGAGCATAGATTACTTGGACGTGACCCTTACTAGCCAAGGTAAGAAAATCACAACTGAGTTATTTTCTAAACGTACGAATCGGAATAACCTTTTGCATGCCACAAGTTTTCACGTCAGAAACTTAGAAAAGGCTATACCTAAAAGAACAGTTTCTTAGGATTAGGAGACTGGCCTAATCGTTGACAAGCCTATCTTTAGCTATACGAGAGACTCTACTCTCAAAGATATGCTGTGTCCCTCGGATACCGCCTTACAGATAACAAAGAAAATATTTCTGGGTAAAAGGATTGTGGGACATTACTGCCATTGTGTGTAAGGTATTTCCTTTTTTCTTGTGTACCCAAACCTCTTGTTAGGTATATCTGTTGTATTTAGTTAAATCAACTGGACTTAAAGTTTAGTTCTTGAAGACATTTCGCTAATCATCCGACTGGCTTTCTCAATTCAGAATGACTTATACAATAATTTGTTAGCAATTATGTACCCTGGAAAGTCCCAATTACCATATAACAGCCAGGTGTTAGGGACAATCTGATGCAAGGTGTGACTGAGGCTTTATCAAAACTGCCCAGGGTAAGGTGTCAAAACAGCATTGTACATGGCAGGTGTCGAATCCCCCCCTACCTCTATTCAGGCTTGGTTTCTTTATTTTCACATACTGTAAATGGCCTTCTTGACAGCTCTCTCGAACCAGTGCTGTTCCTTCTCCAATATGTTGACATTACAATCTTCAAAGGTATGTCCTTTTTCTTTAAAATGCAGGTACACGGCTGAGTCCTGACCCGAGGAATTGGCTTTTCTGTGCTGGGCCATACGTTGGTGCAGCTGTTGTTTGGTCTCCCCCACATACAATGCAGAGCACCCTTCACTGTACTGCACTGCGTATATGATGTCACTCTTCTTATGTTTTGGTATTGGGTCTTTTGGATGTACCAATTGCTGCCTTAGTGTGTTGTTTGGTTTAAAGCAGACAGGGATATGGTGTTTTTTGAAAATTCTTCTTAATTTCTTACAGACCCCTGCTATATATGGGATGACCATGTCCTTTCTCCTGTCTTGCTTTCCCCCTTTACTGATGGTATTCATGTTCTTTTTTTCCCTTCTACCTCTTTTTGACAAAGGCCCAGTCCGGATATCCACAAGTTTTAAGGGCTCCTCTGAGATGTTTAATTTTTTTAGCCTTTTCCTCTGTGCTAGTGGGGATGTTCTCTGCTCTGTGTTGCAGGGTTCTGATGACACCCAGCTTGTGTTCTAATGGGTCGTGGGAATTAAACATCAAGTACTGGTCTGTGTGGGTTGGTTTTCTGTAAACCTCTACTTCCAGTTTAACATTCTCCCTAACTTCTACCAAGCAGTCCAAGGCCAGTGTGTTGTTTTGTACCTCTTCCCTTGTAAATTTGATGTTTTAGTCTAGAGCATTGATGTGTTCTGTGAAGGATTGTACTTCCTTCTGGTGGATATAAATCCAGATGTCATCCACGTATCCGAACCAGTGGCTGGGTGCAATGCCCTTTAAGGTATTAAGAGCCTGTTTTTCAGCATCCTCCATGTAAAGGTTTGCCACGATGAGTGAAACTGGAAATCTCATAGCACATCCATGTTTTTGCTTGTAGAAAATATCCCAATTTTGAATTAGGTCGTATTCAGGCATAAATTCAGTAGGGAACACACCTGTTCTAGGTCAAGATCTGTTCTGCTGGTAAGGGTGCTGTCTTGGCCTAGCCATTTTCTCACCATTTCAACAGCTTCCTTGGTGGGTATACAGGTGAAGATGTCACATCATAGGATACCATAGTTTCTTCTGCGCTGAGTACCTGACTTCACCTGACCCTGCGCAGTTGATCTAACTGAATACAACAGATATACCATGATCTGGATGAACCTTCACAAGCTCTTTTTAAGCAATTTTCTGTGTGCCTTTTCTTATTGTTTTCTGGTATCATTTGCTTATTGAACTTGAGAAAGACCACTTTTACACGTACAGAAAAACCTATTGTCCTTAGGTTAGTGTGTCTTTAGGACCAGAGTAGCAGCTTACCCATGTAGCTGATAAATTATATATAGCACCTGTGGGTCCTTGTGTGAATTTATAACAATACCTAGTATCTAGCAAACACAATATTAAATTACCCCAAGTTCAACAAATGCGGCTTTGAGTAAATCTTTCTGGCAGTATGTTATGCAAGAATAAAGCATCGGAAGACATTTATGCCTTTGCATCCCACTATTTTATATGTTGTTGTAGCTGGTATGCTGTGAAGGGTTAAACATAATGGACTTCAGTCTTTTTTTAAGCCAAAAATTTTGATTTACAGCAACTATTGTATGTAACTAGGCATTAATGTTATTTGCATAGTCTGTGCAATCATTATGACAAATGATTTTTTAAAACTTTTTTTGAATATTACATTAGCAATGTATGGTCAGTGGAATTTTTTATTTTTTTTGGTTCTTTGAAAGGATTTATAGGTTCCTGTCCTTAAATAACAGATGTTTTGAGTTTCAAATTTAATGTTTCTTCACATTGCACGATCATTTTTATCTTCCGCAACTGCTTGCATGTAGAGAGGAAAGCAATCTTATTAAATATGACTTAAATATGGCGCTTTATTAAACATCCTAATTTAATTGTAGTCATTTTAAAGGATAAGTGCACTGTAAAATCAAGTTATGTTCATTTGGAAGCTGCGGCTTTAAAAATACTGTTTTATTTTTTTTTACCTATGCCCCTCCAGAGCCTACCTTTGTGCCTTGAAAGTTGCTGACATCTTGTTACTGGTTTGCTGAATGTTAAGCTCCACCCCTCTGAGATTTCCTCTGCTTTCTCCTGCTTGAGCCTCAAACGATCACACGCACGTGCAAGGAACTCACAGGCATTTCTGTTTGAGGCTCAAGCAGGAGAGTGCACGGAACTCACAGGCATTACTGTTTGAGGCCCAAGCAGGAGAGTGCACAGAACTCACAGGCATTATTGTTTGAGGCCCAATCAGGAGAGTGCACGGAACTCACAAGCATTACCGTTTGAGGCTCAAGCAGGAGAAAGTAGGAGGAAATCTCAGAGGGGCGGAGCTTAACATTCAGCAAACCAGTAACAAGATGTCAGCAACTTTCAAGGCACAAAGGTAGGCTCTGGAGGGGCATAGGGGGAAAAATATGGCAACGGTATTTTTAAAGCTGCAGCTTCCAAATGAACATAACTTTCTAAGTTTCTAAGGGGGGTGGGTCAGGGGCCCAGCCTCCAATCTCGCGGGGGGCCCAGGCCCCTGGAGTTGCGCCCCGGCTTAAAACCAGTAGAAAGGAACATTCCAGCCCAGCATCTATCTGGTTAAATAAATCTTTGTGGAGGAAAAGAGAGACATTGGTTATGAAGTGACAGGAAGCAGCTCCAGCAGGTTCCGTTAGTGAGGTTTAACACTGCAAAAAGTGCTGAGTCATTGTTCAGGCATGAACACTGGAATGGGAGGAGCAGTGGAATACAAGAAATGAGTTACTTAGTGACATAGCTGAGTGATTTGTATAAGGATTTATACCACTGCACCTGTGATGGTAACAAAAATGTATTTTACCCATTAATAATAATCTGTATTCACCTAGTGCTTGTTTTTTTTTTTTTTTTTTTTTTTAGCTTTAAGCTATTTGAAACAAAATCAACCTTTCATAAGGTAGAGCATGTCACCTTAATATGGCAATACTTATCAATGCAAGTTAATGTACTTTAACTTTTTGTTATTGAGACCCTAATGGGCAGGTTTTTTTTTCTATGACAGATCGTAAAACAAATTTATATTGGTTGCCAATAGTTTTGTAATATTTTTGTTGCCTTATTTCTTTATCCTATTTTTTCTAAAGGTTTTTTGAACCACAGAAATAAACAGAGCAATGCTAAATGCATTTGTTTTTACCTGTTTGATGCATTAACAAGTGTCTTCAAACTATTAGGGTTACGGATCAGTTTATCCAAGATGCTGACAATTTCTTCAAACTTGGGCCTGCTGTTTCGTTCTTTCTGCCAACAATCCAACATAAGCTGGTAAAGAGCAGCGGGGCAATCCATGGGACTTGGCAAACGATAGCCTTCTTCAACGGCTTTAATTACCTAATAAAGGCAAATTGATTTTTTGCTTCAGATACTCACATTTTAAATAACATGTTCAGTAACTAGTAAGTAATTGGCAATTATCACCTGTTGGATATTAGAGCTGGTTACAACCACCAAATTAAATATTTTGGCCAAGACTTACCGTGGTGAGTAATTTCTTTCAACAGTAAAAGTGATTCTAATGATGCTGGGAATGTATGCTTCATATGCATGTTCCCTTAAACAATGTACACCATTAAGAAATATTAACAGCAAATTAATAGAATAGAATAGAGTGGAGCTACACTGTTTTGTCATAATGGCACAGGCACCCAATGCCAAATGCAGAACGTTGGTTTTTGCTCTACTTTTTTTTTTAAACCTTACCTTTCTGGTTCCAGTGATGCAGTAAATCACGCTAAGTGAAAACTGCATTTTGGAAACCTGGAAGGCAGAAGAGCATGGAGGATAAGTAGTACATCATCCTGTATTTTTCAAGGAAGGTAGAAGACTGCTGTTCAACCGCCTGTTGTGACCTGTAACCTGTTCAGTAAGTTGTCTAGAAGCCATCTGTACTGCAGCTAACAGCTCTACTGTTTATCCACAATACTTTTCAAGTATCTTATATAAAGACATTTTGGCCTACACAGTAATTTCTCCTTTTTATTTCTTGCCATATGGGTTGATTTATAGAGCAGAGAGTACCCACATTAAATTAGCTGGCTGATGTTAACTTCCTAGATCATTTACAGAAGAAAAGTGCAACTATCTAGGTATGATCTACTGTTTGGTCTTTATATACCCGTGAATAACCCTTTATTTTTTGTTTCATTTTACTATATTGTAGGTTTTAGTGGATTAATAAATCTAACAATCCATACATCCCAGTTACAGAAGATAAACTTACATCGATGAATTTAGATAGGTCTACAGACCTGTAAGCAAATGCTAGGTACATGGAATATAATACATTTTCGGGTGTGGTTTGACTTTTTGTGTCTACCCAACTGAACATGTAAATATATAAAGATTTACTTGTGTACTAAGCCATAAATAAATGCAAAACAAATGTAAATAACATTCGAAAATGGAAACAGTTAAAAAAAATATATAGTGCTATTGGAAGAAAACTTGGTTCACAATAAGAATCCTCCTTTATACTGTTAATCCCACAAGAAACAGCATGAAATATTAAACTGTACAAGGTCAAGAGGTTCAACATTATGAAAGAGAGCAGCTAGGGATTCACACAAAGTATTAAAGGATTAGTTCTTGGAAATGTGGAGGATCTATAAGTGTTTTTATTAAAAATGAATAGTGTTATTGTTCTGGATGTCTGATAAAGTAAAATATCTATTCATAAGGTTCTAGAACTATATACACTTAAAAAACCTTAAAATTATTGCATAGTTATTCATATTTACAACAATATTAACAACCCACAAACCAGACTTTCCATTTAAACATAAGTGACAACCACAGTGGTAAGTGAATCATAATATGTCTACTATATTGTATTAGCTCTTTTGTGCAACACACACATTTTGCATAGATTATTTGATAATAATTTGAAAATAGTTTGATTATTTATATTTTGTTACAATTTCACATTTAAAATTCCCATGTTATTTTTTTATATTTATAGGGATCAATCACATTTGCTAGTAATTTAGCTGTATAAGGCTGATACAACTAGAGATGGCCAAAACTATCAAGTTTTATTCGATTATCGGATTTGATCTCTGGAAAATTCCGAAGATCCAAAAATGGAACATACTTTCGGGACTTCGGAGACCATTTTCGATAATTATCGAACGTTCAAGGCTGTTTTCAAAAATATTCTTTAATGTTCAATTATCCTTAAAAATACAATTGGAAATTAATTTCGAGTTTCTGAGCGTATTTTCGAGGATTAACGAACATTCACGGCTATTTTCGATAATCCTCAAATGCTCAGTAATTATAGAAAATACGCTCCAAAGTCCCGAAAACTGAATGATCTGTCCGAGATATACCTGGATCCCATTTATAGTTACAACATGACCCCTTTGGGAATAAAATAAACAAATTTTTATTATATTTGTTAGATATAAGTTAGAATGCCAGCCAGATAGCTGACACAATAAAGACTTTAAAGGACAACTCCACCTTCATAATAACATCTTTTAGAAAGAATGGCCCCTTTAAAATATGTTGATATATCCTAATTTGTTCTATGAATTCATTACTGTATGCCTGCTATGCTTCCGGATGCCTCATGGAAACTGAGCAATTTAGAAACCTGTACTGAGCCTGGGCATGCTCAGAAGAGGCAGACAGGGGATTAACATTCAGTCATTGGCTGTGAGGTCAACTGTTAAATCCATAACTGACAGTTACTAACGGGAAGAACCAGGAAGCAGAAACAGGGGCAACAGGACATTGTGTAGGATTTCAGGTTAGACTTACACCTTTCAGATTTCAAACTATTACCGTTTAGGGTTTTAGGGGGTGATTTTGGGGGGTAAGTTTTCATTTTGGGGCTGGATTTGCCCTTTAAATTTGGGATTTCCACATGTATGTGCAGTTTTTTTTTTTATTATTATTTTTTTTTTAAGATAAAATTGTTTATACAAAGTGGTTTCCTAGTTTATGTGAAATTTGTAACATTAAATTTGGGGTTAGATTAATTTAATTACATCAAAATATATCTGGCCCTCATTCAATAAGAGGTGCACAATTTCTTGTGTTCTTAATCTGCAGCAAACAATCAGATGTTATCAAATGTTTTATAACCATAATAGACCAGATCTAATTGGCTGCAGCAAATTAACAGCTCAGGAAGTTTTTTTTTTTTTTTTTGCACCTCTTATTGAATAAGCCTGATACTACTGGCTTATTTATCCAAAACCACTGGGCAAATTTTCGGAGAGTCAAAAGACACCTGCACAACCGGCGCTTCTAATATTGCATTTGTGCTACTTTAATGCAAGATTTTAATCCCTTTTGGGATTTAATAAAGGCCCCAACACAATATTGAATTGCGTACGGGAGATTTACCCAGAGCTATATTGTCTCTGGGTAAATCTCCACCATAGTGTTTAGCCATTTCCCAACTTGAATAAAGATATTTTTATTCACTTTCATAAAGCAGCAATATGTATATGATATAAACACATACATATCAGGCACCTGGGATTGAAATGCAGTTCTTGGCTAGATTTTCAATTGGTCATTTCATTTCAGCTAGGTTTGCCCAGAATGAAAAGACTTTCACAGGAAAGCACAGCTCCAATAAAAAGGTTTGGAACTGCTTGATATAATGTGTATTTGTGTTATTTAAATCAGAGCATGGCTGTTTCCTACAGTGCAGATTTCCAAGCGGCTTTCATTCCATTTATTTAGTAGAAAACATTTGTTTTCTCGATTTCCATGGTGTGCTGAAAGGGAATATGGGGGTACACAAACAAATGAGGAGAAGCAAAATGAAATATGGAATCGAATAGCGAGAAGGGAATTGATGGTAAAAGAAGTAAACAAAAAAATGTGTAGATCTGTATAGGAAAGTAGCTGAATGGACGAGGAAACTGTGCCAATGTATTCAAATGACAGTATACTACTCAACTGAAGAAATGGCAATGCCGTTTGTATTGGCATTCACTATACTTTATTGGTACTTTATGGCTGCAACATAATTTTACAGATGGCATTATATTAATTTGTAATACATAATAATTTGTAATACATAATTGTATTTATGAAGGTAAAAGCATAGTATCACAATTTTACAATACCACGCTTTTGATGATAAATTAGAGCATGCAGTGGGACAAGGACACAAGTGTTATTGCTTATATTTTTGTGAAGGACACAAGGGTTATGATTTGTAAACCAAATTTATCCTACTGTGTATCCTAAAGTGAATATTTGAATTAAGGTCATGCCATTTTAATCAATATTGTGCTAATTGTGTATTTGCCAGTAAGCAGAGTGCTTATCTGCACATTTTTAACATAACCATATTTTTCTCTTTCTGTGAACATATGTTAAACCAGTGATCATTAAATCTATGAATACAATTTTTTCTACAACACTGAAAAATGGAACAATTTTATTAAATACCCACATCTTGATTTGTCATTTCCCAATAGGGCCTCTCTCCATAGGACATCACTTCCCACATGACAATTCCATAGCTCCACACATCACTTGCAGAGGTAAATTTACGAAAGGCAATAGCTTCAGGAGCAGTCCATCTGATTGGTATCTTTCCTCCCTGTAAAATGTGCAGAAAGCTTATTAAGTGTCTTTTTTTCACTTGATGAGGAAGACAATCAAAACTTTAAATAAATAAACACATAAAATAAATGGATTAAAGTATTTTGAACATAAGAAACATATTTTTTTACTTGATATGTTATAGAGGAAGAAGCAAAAAGAGGTAAGAGAGTAAGAGAGAGGGAAAAAGAGGTGGGAGGCAGAAACATGATACCCCAGGAGTGGCTGAGTTTAACACAATAAAGTGTATGGGGGTATGGCAGCAGAGTAACTGCTGTTGAGCATGTCCTCTTTTGAGGATTTTAGAAAATACTGATATAGTAATAAATATGAGACATATTTAATCATTAATCATCTATGTATTTCTGTCTATGTTTTTGGCATCTTTCATTTTGGGTAATTTTAAACATTTTTATACATATAGTCACAATGGACAACATACCCTGGTTGTATATGCAGCTTCAGGATCATCTTCCAAAATTCGTGAGAGACCAAAATCAGAAACTTTACAGACTAAATTGCTGTTTATCAGAATGTTTCTTGCTGCAAGGTCCCTGTGTACATATCCCATGTCAGAAAGATATTTCATGCCCGACGCAATACCTCTCAGCATGCCTACTAGTTGAATGATAGTAAACTGTCCGTCATTTTTCTAAAAAGAGAGTAAACAGTCATACAATGCATATTAAAACAATGATAATATACATTATATATAAAGACTAAAATCATTGGCGTAACTAGGAATCTCTAGCCCCCCCCTCCCCATCAAAATCATGATAGGGCCCCTCTCACTGATTCATCTGCAGTAGTTTTCTAGGAGGGGCTACATCTATCATAGGGAAAAGAAAAAGATAGTAACCCTCCTCCCTGCAGGGTTTGCTTCTCTGTTAGCCCCTAGCTACAATTTCACTTTTTATTATTTTATTTTTTATTAATTGATTTTACCTTACATTTTGTGTACTCGTTCCTGCAATGTACTAACCACTTTGCGACAGTTAATAGGTTGCAGGAATGGGTAAGGCAAGGGTTGGCCCACCAAGGCACATTTATGCACTAAATAATATGGCATTCAAATGTTTATGTGTTAGTTCCATAAACCTTTGGAAATGGTGCAGGCCCACAAAATAAATATTCAAAACCCCATGCTAACCTGAGAATACGCTGGGTAGCGTGGGTTTACGCTCATTTGTGTAATAGATATTACTGTTAGAGAATACTTTTAGTTAATAACATGGGGCGATTGTAAATGCAAATGAATTGACATGGAATAAGTCTTACCTTTAGAAATGTATCAAGGGAGCCATTTTCCATATATTCTGTCACTATCATTACTGGTTTACCTTAATGAAAGAGAAGTATATAAAAGGCAGTTAGTAAGGTATTGTATAAGCTTAATTTCCATTATTGCTTTGTTTATTGCACAAATTGCAGAAGTGGGTATTAATCAGTGGCCAAAGAGGTCTTGATATATATTGTTTTCGGCATTAAAGCCCATTAAAGCTTAAGCAATGTTATAAATGTTAGGACTAGTTCTGGACCAATTCTAACACAAAGTATCACTTATTTATAAATATATCTGTACTGTATTAGCACTTATTAATAGAGATGGCCGAAACTGATGGGGGTTTTGTTCCATTTTTGGGTTTTAGGATCTCTGCAAAATCCCGAAGATCCGAAAATCCGAAAACGGGAGAGGTTCTGTGTCGGATCCCATCTCTACTTATTATTACATTATTTATTTATTTATTTATTTGTCAATACTTACTAAAAGTGCAGAACAAATGAGGCAAACCAAATACTTTGTTTAAAAAAAGTAATTTTTTTTCTCACATACCTGCAATTTATTGTGATTTTTGCTTTAGTGCTTCTTTAACTAGAAACTATTGCTGACATTCCAGATGCTATATTGCTATGCTGCACAACGTGTAAATATCCTTTTTACTTCTCCAATATTAAACTGAGTGGAGTATAATTTACACAAAAAAATGGTTGTCAGTTACCTGCCCCCGACTGACGTATTTTGCACTTTAAATATCTGGTTAGTAATGCAGGTAATAAAGGGACACTATACTGAAAAAATGACTTTGCCTCATCTTAATCTATAATTGAATACATGTAAGTAGCACTTACTTAGATTTGCGTGTGTTGTTGCATGTCTTCAATCCAGCACACCTTTTGTTTAGGAGCAGTATCCCCCTCCCTCTTTTAACCACTCCCACTTCCATCCGATCTGACTTTTTTCCACAAACCAACTGTCAAGCCTGCACACAGCATACAGCATTCCAACTGTCAAAACTCTCTCACCATTCCAGCTACAGTAAAACTACTCACAGACGAATAGTTTTTAAGAGCAAGGAACTTGATTGACAATTGAAATATAAGAAGTTTTAGATTGAATATCTAAAGAAATAGGGGGCAGATCAATGATACAGTGGTGGTTGGGAAGAATTATAGTCTCCAGTTATGGTAAAATTTAAAATAACCTATTTTTCAGTATAGATGTCCTTTAAGGAAAATTGTCCCCATTCTGGCAGAGTAAGCTGGCCCCTCCCTCCATGCATCAATAAAGGCTGTGACAACTGACATCACAATCAATGATTGACTGCTACCTCCCCTGCACATGCTTAAGCTTATAAAAATCTCATTGAGCAGATGGAGAAAGGAATAGAACTTACAGTATCATTAAATATTTGGTTACAAATGCATGTAATAAACTGGTAAAAGTCACCTTTTTTTAAAGGCACGCTTTCCTGACCGAGTGCCTATCTTTGGCGCATGCGTGCCAATACAAAAGATAGGCACGCAAAAGGGAGAGCGGACCAGACAGCTGAGAAGGAGCCGTGAGTGGAGCACTGGCAAGATAAGTGTTCCCATGGCATTCTATTATTCCCAGGGAAGTGGAAATAAGCGTTCTCACCTCCCTGTAAATAATAGAGATACAGATTTCCTTTATTAAAAAATACGGTTTAGTGTCCCTTTAAAATGACTGCATTAAATATTTGAGCTTGTGATAAAAGAAACAGAATGTTATCTCCTATGGATATATTTATGGAGCCATTACATGCACTCTGGTAATAGAAAGGTTTGCATTCAAGCTGGGATCTATGGCTTAGATGGTTAACAACAAGTATGGTTATGGTATGCAAGGATGTACATTGGTGTTAAAATTCTCATAAATAGCTTTGAAGGTTCAATAATCCTCGAAAATACGGCCGGAAACTTTCCGATCGTATTTTCAAGGATTATTGAACGTTCGAGGCTAGTTTCGAGAATTTTCAAAAATAACTTGAACGTTCAATAAAATTCGAAAACTCGCTCCGTAGTCCCGTTTTTAAGTTCCATTTTCGGATTTTCAAAATCTTCTGGATTTTCCCGAGATCCGAAAACCCAGAAACAGAACGAAACACAGCAGTTTCAGCCATCTCTAGTGTTAATATGCTTTAGTGCATATGTAGTTAAATTTAATAATAAAAGCTGTGGCCGAGACTTTTTGAGTTTTGAGACTTTGTGTTAATTTAAAGGGCATGTCCACCCCCAAAACTATAATCCCCCCACTACTGGCCCCATCATGTAGTGTAGTTTAATCCTTACCTCACATCCCAGCTCCATAAGGTTCTCCTGTTGCCCCCCCCTGCCAAAGTACCAAAAACTGCCTCCAAAGGTCTCTGCCTCCTATCTGGCCTCCGGGAGAAGTTTGGCATGCGTACTGCAGCCCCTTTTCCCCCTCCATCCCCTTCCCTCTCCCTCCCTCTCCCTCCCGATTAGGATTCCCTCCCCTACCATAAAATGCTTTCCATATTATATTCCCCCTGTCCCCCCAGCCCCAAGCGCTCTATTTATTTTATTAGAAAGTGCCCCAAACATTACTTACCTACCATCTTTCCTCCACCGCACTGAACTCCTGGCAGCCGCGTCCGTGATTGGCTGCCGCTCAGCCAATCACAGACGCGACTGCCGGTCCCGCCCCTCTGCTGCATTTGCTTTCTCGCAAGCAGAGGGCCTGGCAGTGCGGCGGAGGAAAGAGGAAGGTAATAAAGTTTGGGCACTTTCTAATAAATAAATAGAGCGGTTGGGGCTGGGGAAAAGGGGGAATGATATACCAAAAAAAATTTTCAAGGGTGGACATACCCTTTAATACAAATTGTTAATTTGGTAATGTTAATTTGGTAACTTCCCTAAACATCAACTCAAGTATCTGTCATGGTTGACTGGGTTCCCTCATTTTCCCAGCATGGTCAAAATAAAAAGTCTAATGCTGAAATGTAAACATTAGAGAAAAAGGGAGTGTTCTGGAATTTAAAATAATGTTTTTTCCCCAATATAAGTGTAGGAAGGACAGCAGTTGTTAATTAGCTTCTTAGAAAAAGTTTGTGACAAGCCAATTTCTTCACATTCCCAGGGACCATCATATGGGCAAACATATGGCCCACAACCACCATTTGTTTTGGCTTGAAACCAGCACATTAATAATAAAAGATGCAATTATGGGAAGTGCATTGTGATATAAAATGTAAACTTCTCAGGAACTCTGATCACTTATACAATGGAATGGTCCCACACTATGTTGGTTCAATAGTATTCTACTGTTTATATAGGGATAATGTACTGAAAAAAACACTAATCACTAAATCTACCACTAAGATGTAATTTACCTAGAAAAGTTTCTTTCAACTTCCCCTGAACTTACTCTACTAAATTCAGGTATAGCCACCTTCCTATTTCCTGAACCGGGTGCCGCAGTTTAAAAGTAATTGTCGAACACATTAGTCCTGGTTCAGGAAGCATGAAATTAAAGGTGAAAATAACACAGCAAATTAGAAAGCACAACAGAATGCAAACGGCTGATTTAACAGGATCACAAAGAAAATAAAACAGTACAATAGGAGTATTGTTTGTTTTGACATGTAAAGCATGATGCACACTAATTGGTACTACATTGAAACACAAAACAAATTGTAGCAGCTTTTTTGAGTTAATTGAAAACCTATTTTGTAGTTAGTCTATCCCAAAACACGGAACAAAGAGAACAAGGAAAACCTAGGCAGCCTTGATATCTTAATAAGAGCAATACAAATTAGACACTGCCATACAGCTGTGCATTTTACATAGTTGTTTATTTTGACTGCCTACTGTTGAGACTTTACGACTGTATCTTATTCTTGGCCTGTGTTAATGGCCAATAAAATTCCTTCCTGCGGTGGCAATTACAAACAGCACTGGAAATCTGAATACTAATGTATGAATACTGTATATGATGAGGCTCCTAACTGTATGGCTATAAGCAGAGGTATTTGTTTGTTATTTGGTATAATACCAGTCTTATGAAAACTCAATTAAACTCATTTATTCTGTAGAAAGAGTTAAATCCAGAAATCCATTATAAGTTGCTCCTCCATGGAGAACACACATCCTCCAACATATATGCAGACTTTGTTTTTCATAAGCATGATTGAGTCTGTAGCAGCAATATTTTAACCGGTTGCATTCTTGTTTTATTTATAACCCAATGACTCAATGCATTTTACCAAATTGCATATTTTGCTATAATTAACAGACAACTTTTGCAAGCATCTGTATTTTCACACTACAAAATACATTTTCAGTGTATTTTCTCAGGAGACAGTTAAATTTAAAATAAAGTAAGAGAGATGTTCATTTTTTATTTATAAAATGATGTATGTATATTATTGCTGCTGTGTAGAAGTCATGAAGGCGCTACTTTGTTATATGATGGTGAAGCTATTGCCAAATAAAAAGGGTATATCCACCCCCCAAAAAAACTTTTTTATTTGGTTGGCAACCCCACAAAACCTCAACCTTGCGAGGTTTATAAAAAAGGGACCAGACCGGCAGTGTTGGTCCGGATCCATTTACTTGCTTCTGTACACAGAAAAGGCAGGGAAGCAAGCAGAAGGGCACCAGGGAAAAGAAGGCTGGGTAATTACTGTTAGAAGTGTCTTTGGATTTTCTAAACCTTGCAAGGTTGAGGATTTGGGGGGGTTGTCAAACAAATCTAAAAAGTTTTTTTGTTAAAGTGGAAATACACTTTAACCAAGCATTTACTAATTGCATTTATTATTACATACATCCCATCATAATAAGCATATAACCTGGCCTAGACATTACCTCACTGACCCAACTTGATCCTAACCACCTCTTACACTCTACTGTCACAGCCTATCTATTCACAGCCTACCAATTCCCATCAACTTATGACTCACCCCCATTTCCTCTAGACTGTACGCTGTTTGGGCAGGGTCCTCTTTCGTATTGTATGACGGTATTGCTGTAAGTAACTGTGTATATCACTGTGTACATTTATTATGCATTACCTGTATGTAATATATATTACTTTGTATAATATATATTACCCTGTATGTAACTGTAAAGTGCCAAAGAAGATGTTGGCGCTATATAAATACAAAATAATAATAATAATATTAATGATAATACCTACTTTTAGTGACAACACCTTCCAAGTGGATAATATTCGGATGGTCAAATTGTCCCATTATACTTGCTTCACCCAAGAAGTCTCTTCTTTGTTTATCAGAGTATCCAACTTTCAGTGTCTTTATTGCAACATTAAATTCTCGTTTCCCAGGAAGTCTAATTCGGCCACTACAAACTTCTCCGAATTCACCTACACAAACAGTCAAGAATTTCTATAAAGAATTGATTTTTGTTTTTTTTATTATACAACCTTTATCAAATATCCCGTGAAACTGTGTATTTATGAGATATGTATTTTTGTATGAGATATGTCAAATTTCTAAATACTTGTAATAAAATAGGTGAAAAAGGGGGACACCGGGCAGCACTGAAAATATAAATCTAATGATATTTTATTGCAACATGTTTCAGACTATGGTAAGTCCGAAACATGAGAACATAAAAAATAAAATAGTACTAGATTTGTATTTACCAATATTTATGAACTGCGGGGTATGGAGCAGTTGGAAGGTGTTGACCCTGTAAAGGAACACCTGGCCCGGTGTGTAGCTACCATTGTGTTGACATTTCTAAATACCACTAAATACCAATCACAATATCTTAACACTGTTTCTTTAAATATCCATCTGTACATCCTATGTTATAAATTGCATTTTTTCTTTTATAATTATACACTGTGTTCTGAGGATGCTGGAGTATGTATTTTACCTAGAGATGAGTCTTTTCGGAAATTCTGAAAGTCGTAACTTAGAAAAGAGAATTCGAAAATTCTAAAAAATAATTCCTTAAGAAAAATAATTGATGGAACGAAAACTGGCAATTGTTACAAAACCTAAAGTTTAAATGTCAAGTTATAAACAGTTCTTATTTGCAAAAAAGTGATGGTGTGCATCTATAAATATAATAAAATTCCAAGTATAATTAAAATGGCCCACCATCTGTTTATGTACATTCCTAATGCCCCTCAATAATTTATGTGTAAAATATTACTAATATAGATTCTGAAGATACTTGCAACATTCATGTTTGTTACATACCTGCACCAATAACTCTCTCAATGGTTATGCAGGAAGCATCTATCTCTTTTGCAAATTCATGAACTGCTTGGTTTGGGTCCTCATAGGTATGTGGGTCAATGTACGTCTTGATTCCTGGTAGTTTAACTGTGAAGAAATATAATTTTATAGAATAATGTGTCAGCGTACGACAACAAACATTAATTAGCAATTAGGTATTAGACATTAACACATGGCACTAAAACCTTTATTATACACTTTAACAATAATTGGTAATTATTTCTTTGGCACACATTACTTTTTTATGGAAATAAATTATCGCTGGCCATTTTTCAGTTAAGGATTTTATATAAGGTTTTTTACATAAAGGCAATATGCACTAGAGCGTCAACTCTAGCTTTGAAGGCATTCATCACAGGGCTGAATCTTATTTAGACATTTACAGCTTCAATCCAGTGGATTATTTGTAATTCATCTACAATACCACAAATCACAATTGAAAAGGGAAAATATAGTTAATGTTATATAAATGTGCTAAAAAACAGACAGGGAACATCTCTGTGATAGAAGATATGAACTCCTCCAACTAACTGGAAAGAAAGGCTAGCTTGTTCTGAAAGGGGAAAATTTAACAAGCATGTAAGGCAATATAGAAAACAACATTTTCTGATTAAAAACTAACAGGGTTATTCAATAAAAGTTCTTATCGTTTAAAATGGTGCAAATTTTGCCCCAACCAATCACATCTTATTTAACATTTGTAAGTTAACATCTGCTTGGTTAGGGCAAAATTAGCACCATTTTAAACGATAAGAACTTTTATTGAATAACTTTGCATATGTAATATTGGACTATTTATCTTGAGTTTAAGACATTATACAGAGTTTATATACATACATATATAAATGTCTGTTTATATACAGATATTTAAACAGAATTTCTTTCTCCTCTGGTCAAATGAAATCCGAGCAGCCCCATTTGTTTAGTTGTAACTTGTGAATTGCAATTCTATTCAACTGCAAGTTTTTTTCTTGCTTTTTTTTTTCTAAACTGGTGGATATAGTGTTAGACAGTATAAATCGCCATTGGACTTTCCAGTACTAAGAAGACCATGCCATGGAAGAGGGATCCAGTAGGTAAAACTAGATTATTTCAAATCCCTTATAGCAGGGTTTTTCAAAAGGTGTGCCAGGGCAAATTGGTGTGCCACAAGAAAAACTTGCATTTCCAAGTGTGCAACATGCTGAAATATTTTGAGAACCACTGCCTAAGAGAATGCTCTGTACTGCCAGGTTAGGATTTTTATACCTTTCTCTTGCAGCAATTTAAGGGCTCGTTTACATAAGAGACATTTTGTTTATTTTACCAAGAGCATCAAATTATTTTCCCCACAGGACAAGGTCCAGTTTTTTTGATAGGATTTCATATTACTGTTCACACTCATGCCGTCTGATCTAGTCTGTTTGTGTTCAGATCCAGTCCATTTCAAAATGCAATGCTGCGCGTATTTCTGTCTGGCAATGCTATGTACAAACACATCCGCAGATGCAGTAAAACATTTTTTTTTTTAAAAATCGGGTTGAACTGTATTGTAGTGCAGTGCAGTTTTTTCTTGGATATTTTGCATTTTTTAGTGTGAACGAAGCCTAAAGGCTTTTTGATTCTAAACAAAATGAAAATTTGTGCTAAAACACTTGAGTCCTTCAAAGCCAAAGTAATTTCAATTAAGCATCAATAATTATTGTGATTATTGGTTCCATTATATTACACATTATATTAGTTAACAAACACTTTTGTCAACACAATGTGGTACTTACTATGGCCATTATGAAAATGCATCTTCTCCTCATCTGGATCTTGTTTAGCTTTACTGTAGCCACAACGTCTAAACAAAAAGCAAATTCATATAAAAAAACATACAAAAGATCACTAAAAAAAGTTCAATACTAAGGGGCACATTTATAAATGAGCGATATTTTTGAGCACATTGTTAGATAATGTTGCAAAGAAATATTTTTTAACACAAAGGTTAACTTGAATATATTCTTAATTCTATTTTGAGGACCATTCAAGTCACCATATTATAATACTATTAAACCTGGATGTCACTTTTCCCTGGGGACAGACTAAAGATTAAAGGTAACAGACAGATTATATTGGAAATATAAATATGATTTTTAACAGCTTAGCTTGAATGATGATCTATGTACTTTATTTGATTTCTCATTGGTCAACCTGGCAAAATTGTCATGATTCCAAATGTTAATCCCAAAATACTGCACAAATATTGTACCAAATAATTGCTCTATGTTGCTAATTAGGCCAGGGAAAGGCTATCAGGGGTGCAGTAGATGCAGCTTCACTGGGGCCCTGATGTTATACCCTCCATCCTTTACATATATGGCAACACGCCAGCATTCACTATACAAAACTCAAGAAGCGGGACCCCATTCTTTCTAATGTAAGGACCAATTTACCCTTAAAGGGCATGTCCACCCTTAAAAAAAATGTTGTAGGACTTCCTCCCCCAGCCCCAACCGCATTATTATTATGTTCAGAAACTCCCCCGAACTCCCCCAGCCCTGAGCATGTGCAAAGTCTCCTGGAGGATAGACAGGAGGCAGAGTCCTATATGGACACTGCTAGGCTCCTGGTGGAAGTTTTTTGGACTTTGGGGGAACATTGCAGGAGAACCATTTGGAGCTGGGATGTAAGGTAAGGATTTTTATGCACTACAGAGTTGGGCCAGTAGTGGGTGAAATTATAGTTTTGTGGACATGCCCTTTAACATTCAGCATAAATAAAAAAGGCTAATTTATATTTAAGTGGAATTTACCATTTAAATTGGTCTTTAAAATTAAAGGTTTAGTTCACTTTAAAATCTGCATTTATATTGTCATTTGAAAGTTTAAGTTAACCATTAAATTGTGCACAAGAAGTTTTAAAGGGGTACTAAATCTCCAGACAACATTGTCCCAATATACGGAGCACATTCACAAAACTAAAGCAGGCTGTGTCTCACATCTCCCTTATCTGTGACTGCTTTAAGAAATTAACCTGTGGGTACAAGGGGTCAACCCCCATAATCTCCCTTAGCTGGGTGAAACCAAGCTAAGTGAATGCAGTTCACTTAACATGCACTGTAGTTCTCCACAAATCAAACCAAGGAAGCAGCCTTGCTTACTAGAAGCTGACAGTGAATCATATAACTACACAGAGATCCTCACACACAATAGGGATTTCATTTTTTTTCAAGCCTAGGGAATTGAATTGCAACCTCATGTACTTTTTACAACTAAGCTAACCGAGATACTATGTGGAACACTAGTACAAGGAACAAAATGGAAACAAAAAATACAAGTAAACCTGGAGATTAGAACCAGTGACCTTGTGCACCGTGTGTTTCTAAAACAAACCCTTTGGCAAGTATCCACCACAGCATAAGCAAAGAATACATTACATTACATTTAAAAGCTTTATCTTTTATCTTAAAAACAGAATAAAAAAAGTTGGTAAAATTAGCTGATTATTTTGTATTGCCCTGGGAAGGCTGTTTGCACTGGCTGGTAAATACACTGAAAAGTACTACCAAGCAGCTTTCAAAGTCTTATGATTCACTTTTATATTTGTGTGGAGACATCTGTATAGTAAACACTTTGTGCATAGACACAGTGAATATAGTGGGGTCAGAGTGCGTGGCAATAGGTGCACATGCTCACAATGGTCTGAAGGCTACATAGGCTATGCGTTGTACTGGCAACAACATGGAAGCCTTCTTTGTTACATAACCTATTTCTCACATGTACTAAATGCAACTTACTAGAGAAAAATCTTACAATGTATAGGTGTTCTGGGGAGAAAAGCTTTCATATTAGGATTTTTAAAAAATAACTTTAGTTCTCCTTTAAAGTTTTAAGAAATACATTATCATAATAAAAAATTATCATGTAAGCCCTAAAATCAACAATAGTTCATCATTTCAAAATTTTTGTTAAAAAATTGTACCTTTAATATCTGGTTACCTGGAACCAACAACACAATAAACATTAGCCATTTTTTTTCCTCCATGGCACATATATAGAACACATTTGTAACAAAAAAAAGGTTCAGCTGGCAGAGAATTCCCAACACAGTCTTTATTTAAACCATTTTTAATCAGATTTCCTCTCCTCTCTGTTTTATAGATGTTAGACTATAAATGTTTACATTAAAAAAGCTTTAATTAAATGCCATTGCTCTATTGTATTGTAAATTGGAAGCTCATAAACATATTTGTTTACGCTGAGGCATGAACTTCTCATTTGTGTTTCTTTAAAATGGTTTTAAAAACTTGTCTTATAAATAATGGATCGTGTTTTGTATCTGTTTGGAATCAAAACGAACTAGATTTAGGGTGCCTTTTTACATAAATACACTATATTAACAATGTTTTCAGGAAATCAGTGGCACTATTACGGAGTCCCACATTGTCCCAGGGACAAAGAGGGCCCACAATCTTACTGTAATCAGTTGTTTTAGAATGTTCAGTACCGGTATTTTAAACAGCTGATCGCGAGTACTGCATGCAAACAGCTGATCATTGTAATGCCGCTGGGGAGGGGAGGTGGGGTGTCAGGGGCCTAGCCACTAAAATTGCAGATGGGCCTGGGCCTCTACAATTTTATAAACAGCATATAATCCAATCTGCAAAGGTTGTTGTATACAGGCACATGCTTATTGGCTTCTCTCAGCACTTTGCATTCTTTTCAATACACAATGACATACCAGGTATAATGTAAATACAGAGAACCAGGCCGCACTGTTCATGTAGCCATTAGATTCAATTTTGTCAATAGATAAAAAAACATGCGAATTCAATGCAAAAACGCACACAAGCACATTGCGTTTCTCTGTGCAGTGCACTGGGGCCTAGGCTATATAAAACCTTATGGGACATAAAAATGTTTTATTGTAAACATAATTTGACCACACTAAAGGTTATTATTAGATTATGTACTAACACATCCAAATGATTTAATTATAATAAGTAGATTAATAGCCCTATCATAATTTCGTTGTAAATATACCCTTCCCACAGATTTTTTTAATCAATGCAATGTAAGAAGTCATAACTTCAGAGAACAGTGGTCAATCCGTTCCAGCTTTTTTCAACCTCTCCTACCCACACACACACAAATTATTATTATAAACAATCTTAAAAGGCTCTTTATGTTACTTTGGGCAGTGAAAAACGAGACTATAGTTAAAACACAATCAGTCTCTTTTTGCGCTAACTGATTCAATATCGGTTAGCCTGACTTCAACTCCTCCTCCTTTTTGATAGTTTCCAAATAATTATTTTAGAAAATTCAGAAATTCTGGAATATTCAACTTTCGATAATTATTGAATTTTCCATATGAAATATTACAGAATTATTGAATTCAATAATTCTGGAATATTTGATATAGAAAATTCATTAATTATTGAAAATCCAGGCTTTCAGCGTGTCTGTTGGAACATCGAAATCGTCAGTTCTGAATCAGACTTTAATGCTATCAGTAGGATGTATTGCCAGCTTAACAAATTAAACCTTGGATTGAATTTTTGCTTTAATTCTGCATAAGGCGTATATAAGTATGCTAGAAGATAATTTTTATTCCAAGTATTTTATTTTGTTTCAAAAGCAATAACACTAACAACCAATTCCACCTACCTTCCACTGAGAAGAAAACCAACTATGCTGGCCAGCAAAATTACTCCCACAGTGACCGAAACTGCAATTATAGGAATCTGGCTCTGATCACCAGTTGCAGCATATGCTAAATAGATAAACAGAAAAAACAATTAGGGTCACAATTATTACCAACAATTGGGAAGCCTCAAAACTTTTGCACAGTACCAGTAGATAAAGACATTAAATTGCCATCATTTTTTTTACTATATAAACATAATAAATGAAATAACATTTATTTAATCTTAAAAAAAGAAAATACTTTGAATATTGAATAAGGATAACATTGAAAAATATTAGTAATGCCAATATATTTCTTTTTAGCAAAAACATTGTTTTTCAAGTAAAGTTTTAAAAAAAAACTTTGCTTAAAAAGTTTCTGTTTCTGGCAAAAAGTTCTGACAACAAAAGGAAGAGAGACCAACATACTACAGTAACTATACTGGAGAGGGAGGGGGGGAGAGAGAGGGAGAAAAAGGGTGAGGAATAAAAAATCCAGTACACTCCTCGGACTTATTAAAGTGGTGTTTTTATTAAAAGTGCAAAGCAACTTTTTGCCCCTTTTTCTGGGGGCCCTCATCATATTTAACCATGCAAAAGTCGACATTTTCCTTGTCCTCAGTTAACAATTTATATGGTTATCTGTTATCTGAAAATGAAGACTACTGCTACATAGCAGTAACATTTACTTTAAAGGCACCCATCCCCAATTTTACAAACAATTTGTTGAATTCAAATGAATTGATCAGAATATCTTAGAAATTTTGCCGTGTTTTCAATAGGTGATATTGATCAAGCTATCGGTAAATAATGATCTTGTAAGGTGTTAAATTTTCCATCACCCCCATCTTCCATCATTTTTAAGCTGAAAAGATCATCGGCGCAATTACAACAGGTTCCTCCGATCCAATTTACAACCATAAACTGGTTGGGAAACCATTGTCCCACATAGGGCTAGCTTTACTGTGATTTTCCTTTAAGCTAAATATATCTGAAATCAGGACAGATGATTAAACAAACCAGTACTCTAGATCAAACAGAAAAAGGGCATTCCTTAATTTGAAGGACAGCTTAACATCTCCCAACAAAATCCTCTTCACCCTCCCTTTGACTAACTGAACCGAAGAAGAAGAAAAGCTCAATATGTTAACTTATCCAGGCAACTGACATTAAGGAGCCCTCTTCACTTAATACAGGCTTGAGAGAAAATATCTGTACCAAGTGTTAGAATGACAGTTCCTGTTACAGTATTGATCTGCTGACTCTTTCTTCTAACTATTACATGGACATGAACTGACAGTAATTAAAATGACTTACACAATGGGCTGGTTTCAAACTCAAATCTGCGGCTGAATGCACCATACCCTGCGGCTGTGCGTGCTCTTATTTGGAATATATAGGATGATGCTGGCTTAAGCCCCTCCACTGTGATTTCTGTCTCTTTAGACTTGATAATGGTGTAACTAGTTTCTTGATCCTTTGGAGTAAAGAATTAAAAAAAAAGTCTTTTAAATGACTGATGTCACAGATACAGCCTACCAACAGTTTAAAAATGTATTTAATTGGAAATACATTATGTGAAACTTTATAAAACAAAAAAGGTGCTTTAAGCAAACAGTGGAAGGGTACATTGTGTTTCTGATATAGATTTCAATCCTTTTCGAAAAATGTATTAAAATAATAATAACTGCAGATGTTTTGATTTATCCTCAAACAGTAAATAATCTGAACACAGATATAATAGATTATAGTCACTTACTCCAAATTGTATGGCGTTATAGGCTCAAATCACACTCATGTGCAACATGTTTCGGAGGACACATGCTCCTTTATCAAGCATTATAAAGGATCATATTTGCTCCGAAAAATGTTGCACACAATAAAGAAAATGTTTGCAGTATAAATCTGCTGAAGGCTCTCACATTACTTTCTTAATTATCAAATAATCTGAACAACAAACAGCTGGGGTATAGGACATTGTAAGTAGTACACCCACACCAGTTAGAGTACGGTTCTTCTGTTTTTCTTTATCATCTTTATTTTATCATATAAATGTTAAGGATTGGGAGAAACATTCAGATTTTTTCCTTACTAATCACAGACTAATGCCACATGGATTTCTAGTCAACAATAATGTTGTTTATGGTTCAATTCAATGTGAAAATACATAATTTATTTAATGAGGGTATATACTGTGGGGTTATCTGGGACTTAACTTACAAATACTTCTTATCAAATGATATCAAATTTGTCCCACTGGGTATAAACTAGATGGAAGGTCTGCACAAGGAAAAACCAAGAAAGCAAATATTTATTAAAAGTCACCCAGTGTTTTGCTGATCTATTTTAATGACAGTGAACACATATTACTAAATTTTAAAAAAAGTATGTTTTTTCAAAATGACCTTCATTAAATGTGTAAAGTCTGCCGATGACTTTTCCTTGAACTGTTAATGTATTTTTCTCAGCTGACATGGTGTGTTAATGAAAAACACTCACTGAAAGCCATTTTTGTAATTTATTGCAGAAACAATCAATTAACAATCAATTTTTATGCAGCTGATGGGACTCAAAACAGTTACTGTGTTAAATGAGAATAAACTTATAATTATAGTTTATACTGGATCAGACCTTTTCAAAATATTTGATTTCATATTCAAGGATGATACCATTGGGCCGATCAGGCTCTTGCCATAATATTGAAATGCAGTTTTTGGCAATCTTTCCTTTCTTCACAATGCTGATGGGAGATGGTGCTAAATGGAAACAAGAACATGATGATTAATGGCAGAATTAATTCAGTAATAGTTTATTTATGAGTACCTCCTACAAGTAAAATATGGGGCATGTTCAATAAAACAGTTTACCAAATTTTAAGCAGTTAAAACTTTTCAATTTCCCTAGTGTATACTCCACCAGCCCTATACATTTAAATAGTGCAGACATTAACAGAATTACTGGAAAAATCAATGATTATTTTTCGCCTTAGACATTATTTTATAAATTAAAAATATTGCTGTTCAGGTTCCGATTGCATAAATATTAAATCAAAGATAAACTTGATACTTGATTCCACCACACACACACACACACTCACACTCACACTTACAACAGCAACCTAAGGCCCCACAAATACACATATTTAACTATACTTACCTTTAGCAAAACTGCTTCTATCATCTACTTACACAGCAAGATCACTCGCCACAGTTCCTCTTGCAAGTCTGCAGCTTCCAGGTCTGGAAGTCAGTCTTACCTCATGACCAATCACTAATTTCCATTCCTGGAGCTGCAGAGGAAAAAACTCCATTCCTGTTGTACCACATGTATTTAACATGTACAGCAGCAGAGGAGTAATCTACCATCCATCAAGGGGTCAGGCTCTGTAAGTAGTGATAAAAGCATTTTTGTTAAAAGAAAGTATAGTGAAATTTGTATATGGGGGGGGGGGGGGCTAAGCTGCTGTTAAAAGTGGTGGGGTGGACATGCCATTTTAAGTCAATATAAGATGATAATTGTACCATGTGCCTTGTATGTATGTGTTTTTTTTATTGAGATACTTCGGACACTTGAATATTCAGAGATGTACATTATTACAATGCAAATGATTAGAGATGGGAAAAACGCGGAAGTTTCATTCCGTTATTGGATTTACGGAACTCGGGAAAACCCATGTGAGAAATAGATTCTGTAAGAAGGCTTCCATGTTGTTGCCAGTACAACCCACAGCCCATGAAGTCATCAAAGAACCATGCCCCCTGACCCCAGTATTCACTGTCTATGCACAGAGTATTTTCTATACAGATGTCTCCACACCAATATGGAAGTCCCTGAAAAGACTTGTTACCCTGCAGTTTATTTACCAGTCAGTGTGAGATGCTGGAAAATAAACTGCAGAGTAGCAAGCTACTTTCAAAGTCTTATCAGGGACTTTCATATTCCATTTTTTTATTATTCTTTTCCTAGCAAAAGATAAAGCTTCCAAATAAAGATGGATGCTCTGCTTATTCAGTGTTGGTGCACCGGATTAGGCGCCAGGTTTACAAAAAAAGCAGTTCAGAAGGTCACAAGTTCAATACCCTTCTATGATATTCCATGCAAAAGATAAAGCTTCTAAATGTACCTATATTTTCAGTTTATTCAGAGGTGGCTCAAACATACCTTTATTTTTTGTTTCCATTATGTTCCTATTACAATTTTCTACATGTACCAAATACTATATACTATCTCTCTTAGAGGTAAGAGCTTTGCTTTTAGCAAGACAGAGAAAATGTACAAGTTGCAGGTTCTATTCCCCAGACTTACATTTATTTTTGCTGAAATGTTAGTATTCTGTTTCTTACATCCATGCTATCTTTGAAATACACTGCAAATATTATTTTTCTTTTTGTATGAAAAGTAAAGGATTCTATCATTGTTAGGACAGGAGCCTTGAATGTGTTTGAAAAAAAACCCTGAAATCCCTGTTCTATGTAAGGGAGAGGGAGGATCTTTGTGCTGTAATGTGATTGGCTGTCAGCTTCTAGAAAGCAAGGCTGCAACTTTCTTGTTTTGATCTGTTGAGCTCTACAGAGCATGTGCCTGTATGTAGACACTTAGCTGGGGGCTTACCCAGCTAAGGTGGATTGTGGGAGCTGACCCCTAGTACTCACAGGGTATTACTTTAGTTCCCTTTTAAAGTTAAGTTTGAATTTAATTAATCATATTGTAAAGGCTATGTAATACAAGTTAAATAAAGTATTAAATAAAAGGTGAAAGTCATTAATTACCCTTCTAATCAATTAAACTTCCTTAAAAAAAAATCTGTAGTGATTAAGTTAATTTTAACAGAAAAAAAGACTGTTGTCTTTGAGGAGCTACAGCCAATTACAAATCTATAAAATGACATATATATTATTTCTCTCACACTGTACTTAATAATCAGAAAAAATGAACCCTATCCTGCCCAAAAGAGCACTTATGACAATCTTTGAGGTCTTCTAAAATTCACAGTTTCCTGCTGGCAATACTCTGCTCTGACATTGAAAAAAAAACATAGAGAAATTGGTAACATTACACCAAATGTACATGATAAGGCAAGTAATTCTACCCCACTGAGCTTGCTTTAATAGAAGTGTTAAAGTGTAACCATGCGATAAAGGCCAATTAAGTATATCAAATCGATCCCTAAGGTATTGCCATGATGGCTTTTTTTTGTTTCCGGAGCACATCTGTGTTACAATATATTATACTGAAGTAGAAAGGTAGAAGTATTTTTTGCATTTTCTTTCTCAAACAAAATGTAATGTAACTCCAGCATCCTCACAAAGCCTCATTTTCTCTTAACAGTCTGCAACTAGATACCACAATGTACATTTTGCAAGAAAAGTGCACTTGAAAGGAAACCTGTTTTAAAGGGCATTCATTCTACAAGGGCAACTTTCTCAGAATAGAAGAGTACCATGACAAAGAATGGCAAACATGGCTTACCATTCCAAGAATAACATTTCTAAAAATGTTTAGATGACTAATGTACAACCAAAAGTCAATTCAATCCTACTTTAAGACTGATATACTGTTGAGTTTACATATGTAAAAACACACATTAAAATTGGCTGTCCCAGTTTACTTTCCCACAGTCTTACTACAGCCAGTGTGAAGCTGCATTTTTGTACTTTAGTGTGAAAGAAATTGGCAGGAATAGCAAGCAATCTCATTTATATCTGGTATCCAACAGGGCAATGCCATTCAGTACAGGTGATAATCTAACATTTACTGAGGTCAGAAAAAAATAATGAGATGTTTTGGAGACCCAATACAGAACTGAAAGAGAAAGATCACATCAGATAAAATATGTCATAATCTACTTAAAGTGTGAAGTTAAAGTTTAAATGAAAAAAATGGCACTATAGGACAAAGAAATCACAACTAGTCATCACTGTGCAGTTAAGAAAAAAATATGGAAATCGGGCAGGCTCTGCAAAGTAACAAGTGTAAAATCCAGTCTTCAGTTGGAAGGCTTTTCATTCATGTGATCACAGTAATGTATACTAAAACCCCTTTGTTTATAAAGTATGCCAGTGTGCAGATAATTATATTTTATGGGGCCTAGGAATGTGCATTGATTATCTTTTCTATGTTTGTATAAATGTTTGACCAGATCAGTAGCACTTCCACAATCCTTATATTGTATGTATTTATTGGGAAGCCAGGTCAAGCTTCCATGTGGTTATAGCACCCCCAAAATGCCCCTTTTATGGGAGGTCCTATGCTTTTAATATAAAGCACTGGATGGATGGCCTCTTCCCTTAAAAAGCCAAAGGGCTGGAGGGAAGTGAGAAAGCCTGTTATATGGATCCAGTGCACAACTATGAGAAATGCAAAAGTTTGCTAATGGTAATTGAAGTAAAAAAGGTTAAAAGTTAGGACCTTCCAGACTGGGGTTACCATGACGTGGTTGGAAGGCTTTAAATTCATGTGATCACAGTAATGTATACTAAAAACCCCTTTGTTTATAAAGTATGCCAGTGTGCAGATAATATGATATTGTATGGGGCCTAGGAATGTGCATTGATTATCTTTTCTATGTTTGTATAAATGTTTGACCAGATCTGTAGCACTTCCGCTAAATGTAGTTGTAAATTAGCCTAATTGGAGTGCTTTCACAATCCTTGTATTAAAAAATCCACTTTAACCTTATATTTCATTGGGAAGCATGGATTTTACACTTATTTGGCTGATTGTGCCTGATTTTGCTGATATATGTTTGTCCTGCATTTTATTGTGCCTACATTTTATTTAGGTTACAAAGTACAAAAATATTTTAAAAAAATATTTAAAAAAACCTCAAACCCCCCCCCCCAAAAAACTTTAAAAATTACCAATCTCCTAAAAAATAAGGATCCCAGCAAAACGTCAATTTACTGTTTTATAAATACCATGTGCCCATATGTTTCTGGTTCAAATAAAACAGCAGGCGGAGGAGTTTCAATTCATACAGTTTATACAGTCTTTCCAGCGCAGTTGTACACCAGACTTCAAAATTGATTTTAAAAGCAACGAAAGGCTGCTAATAAGATATTCTGCTTGAGTTACACTAGAGGAATACAGATTTTTTAAATACTGTATACAGTATCTATATACAGATGTACTTCACTTATCTTTGTATATCTTCAAGGCCCAAGTTCAATGTGAATATTTTCAGCTGTTACATGCCCTAAGCTAATAAGGAGAGAAGTAAACAAGAGATGTGTCTGGTATCTAGACTTAAAGGGCAAGTCCAGCCCTAAAACAAAAACTTACATACAGGTAAATCACCCCCCAAAACCCTAAACAGTAATAGTTTGAAATCTAAAATATATAAGTCTAACCTGAAATCCTGCACAATGTCCCGTTGCCCCTGTTTCTGTTTCCTGGTTCTTCCATTTAGCAACTGTCAGTTATGCATTTGACAGTTGACATCACAGCCAATGACTGAATGTTAATCCCCTGTCTAACTCTTCTGAGCATGCCCAGGCTCAGTAAATGCTCAGTACAGGTTTCTAAATTGCTCAGTTTCCATGAGGCATGCAGAAGCATAGCTGGCATACAGTAATGAATTCATAGGACAAAGTATGATATATCAGCATATTTTAAAGAGGCCATTCTTTCTAAAAGATGTTCTTATGAGGGTGGAGTTGTCCTTTAAAACAGATGATATTTATTTATATATTTTTAAGTGTTATGCTTCAAAATAGTTGCTTTGCTATGAATTTACACATGCATTTATACTAAAAAAGAAACCACATACAAAAAAGAGTGAAACAGGCCATACAGGGGGTTGATTTTTCTGCTGATTTGACTGAATTGATCAAATAGACTGAAAAGTCACCCGCTCATCTGATGATTTTTCAATCACCCACTTGTTGATATTGAGCTGTCAATCGAAAAAACGTAAATCGGGTAAAGTGGAAAATTTCTCCATAAACCTCCTCGTCCAGTACATATCTTTTTAAACTGAAAAGGGCACAAGGTGTTACATTTTGACTGTCTCTTCTAATCAAATTTTCTATTGATGCAAACAATTTAAAATTCGGGCACATAGAAAAATCATGTGCCCAGGCACATAATGCCAGAGGGAAAAAAAATGTTTTCCTGCGATCAAAACCTTTCCTCATAAGAGAAGTGGCCCTGCCTTTATATTGCTATAGGTTTGAATAAATTGCAGCTAGAAGCATCATTCTGTAGTTGTTTTAAAGGTAGTAATGTCCATTTTTTTTAAAAAGGGAACTTAAAAGAGATAAAGACAGAGATAGGTTGTGCTAAAGCAACTGAGAAAGTGAACTATTCCTTTATTACATTAATTAAAGAACGAGAGGTAAAGGAGCTATGGATATTACAATCTGAAGAAAACAAATTATACTAGTCTAAAAAAGAAAATTGGTGTTTAAAGGGCATGTCCACTCTAAAGAAAAACACCCCTGCCCCCCCCCAACCGCTATGTCAGATTACTAAAAAAATAAAATCAGAACTCTACTGACAGCTCCTCGCTACTGTTGTGCTCTGATCCGGCTCCCTGCTTGCTGGAACTTACAAACAGGGGCTGCTGTGGGAGAAAAAGGATGTTAGTAGATTTCTGATTCTTTTTTTAGTAATCTGATATAGTGGTTGGGAGTAGGCAGGGGTAGCCTACAATACAGATAAAAGTTTTTATGCTAGGTGGCAGGGCAGCCAGGGAAGGATCCGGAGGAGGATGGGAGGAGGGAAAGGGGCTTCCCTAAATACCTACAGGAGGACAGATAAGAGACAGGAAGACAGTACCTACTCTTCAGTTCCCTGGACTTTGGACAAGCACTGCAGGAAAACCATAAGGAGCAGAAATGTAAATTAAGGGTTTTTTTTAAAACTTCACAGTGGGGCCAGTAGAAGGTTACATTTTAGTTGGGGGGATGGACATGCCCTTTAACTAGTTTCTATTGTGCAGAATGTAGAATATTCGAAATAAAATAAAAAGTTTTAAAATTAAAACTTTTGTACATTATGTTAAAACGTTTTGTACATTATGCAGGAATGCTAGAATATGTTGTTATAAATAGCATGAATGTTAATGCTGTTTTCAACTGAGACATTTAGGAAAATTAACAAAAGCTTAATTGCTGTTTAATGTTGCAGTTTTTCTGTCAAAAAGTTTTTTTGATCTTTTCTAATCCTATGCGCACAACATTTTTTGCAGACAATGATGCAGGTACTGTATTACAAATTGGCTTCAATATTAGGCCATTCTTTAACAAGACTGATTACTGTATCATGTAGACTGGCAGGCTTGGCACAAAAAGATATTTCCCACACAGACCAAGCAGGTCTGTGTGATCCGTGTACTTATTCTCTTTAAATTTAATTGCAGCCAAGGAAAGGATGCAGAAGTTCCTGTGGAATTGGAGACTAGGAAAGGAGAATCGATGGGTAAAAATTCCTTTGACACATGTAGAAAACACAACAAAAAAATTTGTTTATTTTAAGAAAATCTGAATTTTTTGTATACTATTTTATTGTAGAAACACTAAATGGACTTTAAATTCTCTCTTAAGTCTGCCTTTCATTTTATAATATTTAATCCGGTTTATTTAAAGGGGAGCTGCAGTGAAAGAATCACCTTTAGGTTTGAAGGCTATAACACATTAACTGTATTTAGTGACCTATACATGCATTGGTAGTTTCAAAGTGACAATTTATCCATCTGAAGTTTTTGAAGTTAAACAGTTAGGGAGTAGAGATGGGATCCGGGTCAGTCTCAGACCCAGATCCGACACGGAACCCTTTGGTTCCGAAATCCTAATGTTCCAAACCAGAAGGATCATTCAGATTTCTGCACTTCGGAGCCCATAATCTATAATTACCAAACGTTCAAGGATTATAGAAAATAGCCTTGAACGTGCGATAATTATCGAAAATACGATTGGAAACTCGAAATTATTTTCCAATCATATTTTTGATAATTATCAAACGTTCAAGGCTATTTTCAGAAATAGCCTTGAACGTTTGATAATTATTGAAAATGGGCTCTGAAGTCCCGAAGTATGTTCCGTTTTCGGATTTTCGGATCTTCTGGATTTTCCCGAGATCTGTAAATCTGAAAACGGAATGAAACTTGACAGTTTCAGCCATCTCTATTAGGGACCTCCATTGTTCAGTGATAGACATGCTCAATTCTTTGTTCTATGAAACATATTTAGCCCTTTACCCACATTTGTAACTTTTCTATTGTTTTAATTGATTAATTAAATACACCTGAAAGGAAATTGCAAAGACTGAAGCTTTTTTTGTAAAAACATTTTTAAAGGGGAATATTTTAAGGTGAGTACACACAGTAACGAGAAAGGGGCGTGTTTGGAAATGCCCTAAAATTTCCCTTGGCCTCAGTTGACTCCCTGTACTTAAAGTATAGGGGAAATCTGCAGTCCCGAGCATTCTCCCTATGCTTTACCTCGGGACTGTGTGTAGCGCGATCATTAAAAATGTAATGTAAAAGCTATATTTTCAAAGCTGAAATTCAACAGTATAAATTTGACATCACAAATGTAATTATTATTTTTTCTCTCCAGATGGGGCCCTCAAATTCTTCATATTAATGCCTGTCTTTCTAACCCTACAGTATGTTTAGGGTAACAGAATAAGGTGGTAGAGAATGATTTGGAATAACATTGAACAGAAATTTCCACTTTAAATTTGTTAAAACATTTTACAGTTTCACGTAGAAATTGTTTGTGCGCTCTCATCATCACATGCCAGTTTTGCCATTAGCAAATCTTAGCTTTGACCCAAATCACCTAAAGATTAAAAAAACACGTCTTTAAACTCCTGTGTGAACTAACCCTTTGTACTGAGTCAAACACTGTGAAAGTGTAATTCATTCTATGGTGGTTTCAAGTGACAGCCAAAATCCCAGCCTAGGCAGTATGAATCATTATATTCTAGATTGGCTTGGGTTTTTAAATTAATAGGTAATAGAATTTTTCAGAATACACACCAGGGACCTTAAGGAAGCAAGTAATAAGTGAACAGCAAAAACACATATATCCATGCTTGAAATGCAATTGCCCGATATGATTTATACTTCTAACAACACTATTAGATGTCCCTGTTTTTACATAGCAAAAAAATGTAGTGCTAGATGCAGGCAATTAAGTTGGGTGAAATGAGAAATCAAATACAACATCTACATCAACTGACTTTATCTGACAGAAAATGTGAATCCCTTTTGCTATGTCTGACAGATAAAGAAGAAATAAACATAATTTACTCTTGTAGGGCATGTTTCAAGCCTGTTAAGCAGATAACATTTTAATAGGACAGCACAAGACACAAAGGGATTTGTCACTTCTGCATTTCCACAAATGACAAAAAAAAGTTTTTTACATAGCCCTGAAGATTGCTCCAGAAAAAACATAGCCCGAATTTTGCTCCAGAAAAACCATAACCCGGAATATTGCTTCAGAAAAAACCACAGCCCTGAATATTGCTCCAGGAAAAAGCATAGCACATATTATTGCTCCAGAAAAAGCATTGCACGAAATATTGCTCCAGAAAAGCACAGTGCTCAACATTGCTCCAGAAAAAGAAAAAACAGCACTGGGTATTGTTCCAGAAAAAGAATAGCATGGAATATTGTTGCCTGCTAAACATTGTCAAAAATAATGTTAATATTAAAAATTACAAACTTAAAAATACTTTTTTAAAGTGAAACACTGTACATGAGCATTTAAAGCTGGCCATACATTACTTGATTTGATATATAATAGAACATTAAGAAGACGTAGGTGTAGCATATGAGGACACAGGAATAGAGCTG
The DNA here is from genome assembly GCA_019447015.1 of Hymenochirus boettgeri. Taxonomy (NCBI): domain Eukaryota; kingdom Metazoa; phylum Chordata; class Amphibia; order Anura; family Pipidae; genus Hymenochirus; species Hymenochirus boettgeri. The sequence continues at coordinate 155,282,773 of CM033469.1, forward strand.
TGTGCTTGAGAAAGGACTTTTGTCTGAAACATGTAGCATACATATTTCGGAAGCTACACAACTACAGCCAAGCTGATCGTATGTTAATAAAGGTGTGCACTGTCAGCTGTCAAAAAACACTGGTACCGGGCAGTATTTACATACGCATGGTGAACTTTTTAAAGACAGCTGAAATGACTGTGTGAAATGACAGGAGGCCCTCAAAATTGGTCTGCATTCCTTGACACTCTTACACGTGTATTGACAATGTTGTACAAACAGGTCAGCTGATTCCTCTTTCAATCTTTTCAAGTGGCATCTTCATTGAATAATAGAAATTAGTCTCTAACATTTTTTCATAGGATAACACCACAAAAAATCATTATGTTCACACACAAAAAAAAAATTTCAGGGAGATGCACTGAAAGCCTCTCGTGCCCCATACCCTGCCCATTAGCCCAATTCAGGGATTAGTTAATAGTGCCTCAGATAGTTTTTTTATTCTGTTAGATCTTTTGTGTGTGCCCAAGGCCTTTTATTTGTTGGGTTTGAAAAGTCCAGCTATTCCCACCTTAATTCTCAGTTCATCACTTACCCCCTTAAAACTTAAGATATTTCTAATAGTTTTGCAGCATGTAAATTACACAGGTTGAAATCCCTCTACCAGAGCATAGCTGCGGAATAATATAGGCACACACATAAATACAGAATAATATAAATTCCTTTATTTATATGATAGAAAGCCCCCCAAATAAATCACAGCAGTATTAAAGTGCTAAAAAACTTCAAAAACGCTCCCATAACCCATATTGGCAACTGCAATATCAACCTCAGTACCACAATAACACTACAATCATGAATGATATACCGGTATATCCTCACTCAAACACAAAGCAATCACCTCTGTTTTTTTATCTACTGTGCGTGATATCTACTGTCTTAACAATCCCCATGTGGGTAACCATTAAAGGAGAACTAAACCCAAAAAATCAAAGTTTAAGGTACAAAGTACTTCCCTCAACATCTTTCCCAGCATGGAAGATTCCACTCAGGGGCCTTTTCTTTACCTCTATGAGCTCATTTTAGGTTCTGTTTGTTCCCCTAATCTGAAGCTGACATTTTCCCTTGCCTGCCAGTACTTATGCCTTCATTATATTTTCAGCACCTGTGTGATTTCTACTCCCACCTCTTAACCCCTATGATGTAGGAATATATTAAATCATCAATATTCAAATTGGGGGTGCAGCTGATTAACACTTTACTAGTAGCAGTGTTGTAGTGTGATGTATATAGGTCTGGGTATCTAGTGTGACCACATCTGAAATAATGTATGTCTCACCTACGGCTTTCACTCCACCAAATCCAATATATAAACAATAAATTGCAGGTGAAACATACAAAGACACAGTCTGTAGCTGTGAATATTGCAAGATTATTGCAAAACATGTGTGCTACAGGATTCAGACCCACTCAAGCACTTGAGGAAGGACAAGTGGGTCAGAAACATGTAGCACGCATGTTTTACATTAAACCTGCACTAATCCCAGTTACAGACCTGTGTCTTTGTATGTTTCACCTGCAATGTATTGTTTAAGTGTTGGAGGACCATATTTAAAAACTTGCGATACCGCAGGTTTTCGTTACCTGTATGACCGTGGCAGTATACCATGCTGTAAACTACCATAATTATATTGTACAGGCGGTCGTAGATTTACGCTCGGAACCATACATTTACAAGATTTCCGATAGCGATCATAAATTAACGATCGCCATAACGATCGCTAAAGAAGGCGATAACACACCTGTGTAAATATGGCCCATAGTGTGAAGGTCTCTAGCTCTCCCTGTCAGCTGCAGCAATATTAGTGGAAAGTGTAGCTTCTTAAAGGGGAATGTTGGAGGGTAGGAAGAGTGTGTTTTTTGATTCAGCTGTCTGTATAAAAACAATAATCTGTAGTACAAATCTAAGCTTAGAAATGCATTACACAGAGAAATGCATTGCACAGAGCTGTGCTAAGATAAGGGTCATTATATTATCCTCCACCTGCAGCACTGCACAATGTTTTATCAGGGCTAGGCCATACTGATGCACTTTTTTTGCATTTGCGCTTGCATCATTGCATCATCATCAAACATATCATCGCGCGCGTTTTCGGGTGCGTTTCGCATTTTAAATTGCAAAACGCAACAAAATTGCAAATTAAATCGCATGCGTTTGCGTTGCAGTGTGGCCGTGCCCTCAGTGTACATATTAAAGGAGAATGTTGGAGGGTATACCAAGTGCAGCTCTGCACCATGTTATTTATATAAATGTACATATTAATAGGAATTATTGGAGGGAATGCCAATTAAAGGGGCACTATTAGAGGGAATGCAAACATGTTCTATAAAATTAATGCAGCAGGTGGGCTGCCTGTGGGAAGTTTTGCATAAACAAAATCAACTAGTTTTCCCACCTTTGCCTTTAAGACCCGAACACATATACAGGCTTATGTATTAAAAGTTCTTGTTAAAAATGGTGCATATTTTGCCTCAACCAATCAGATGTTAGCATAAGAACTTTTATTACATAGGCCTGATAATATGTACACAACAAAAGGTTGTTAGTATCTTCTTTAGAAGCATGATGCAGGCTGATACAGTTTGTATTTAATGCAATTGTACTTAGCACTGCTAAAAACACAGGGCTAGCTCCCAATAGCACGTTTCGCGGTTTACAATCCGATTGTGCTAGTGGGAGTGCAGGCATGTAATAGCCTAAGGGACCAGCCCCACTACATGCAATGTGTTTCTGTGTGCTATTGGAGTGCATTCGATCACCATTTTTGGTCTGTATTGCATGCGCTCTGTTAGGGTCCAATTGTGGAACCTATGCACCCAAATAAGCATGATCCCGCATTATTGGGAACGTGCGTTCTCCCTTTCGTTGCATTTAATGCATGCTGTATGGCTAAACTTAAATCAATGCAGCTTGCATTACACTTCTAAGGGCTAGGCCACACAGTCGCGTTTTTCAGGAAATTGTGATTTTCAGTTGTATTAAAAATGCAGCAAGGCACCAAAATCTTGCAATTTCGGGTATGTTGAGATTCACGCACGTGTCAGCAATTTGGTAACGCAGCCGTTTTTTGGGCAATTGCATGTGTTTTCTTAATGAAAACTGACAAATCGCAAGTGCAAATGCATATTAATTGCATGCGATTTGCCCTAAATGTACATTGCAGTAATACACACACTATTATAAATGGTAGAGTACAGAAATAAATACATAAAAACACACAGTCTTGCAGAAATGCTCACAAATAATATTCACTGCTATCTCTGATGATTGGCTGGGAGACACTGGCAGGTGGAGAATCTGAGTTCAACTCTTACATGCAGCTTAGCATAAGGGGAGTGGGAAACAAACACAAGGTACCTACTTAGCATGTGCAGAAGGAGTTTTGTGTCCAGAACCACCAGGAAGAGGCAATAATATAAGCCAGCCATGACATCATAGATTGCCAGTACTCAGAAATGTTCTATACATGATTTCTACACTAAGAGGCTGAATTCAGAGGTGAGAGTCAAATGGTTTTACTAAGTGACAGTTATAGTCTGTGGAGCTGCCTTTGTATTTGGTTTAGTTCTCCTGATAACTCTACAGATGGTATCTTAAGCTAGTGGCGGAATAGTCAGAATGCTCAGCTGGTTATTTTGCCAGTATGTTAGTGAGCAGGATTAAAATATGCTCTAGTTTTTAAGCCACGGAAAATCTTTTTAAAATTCATGTTAAAGGATAAGTGCACTGTAAAATCAAGTTATGTTCATTTGGAAGCTGCAGCTTTAAAAAGACTGTTGCCATAATTTTTTTTTTACCTATGTCCCTCCAGAGCCTAGCTTTGTGCCTTGAAAGTTGCTGACATCTTGTTACTGGTTTGCTGAATGTTAAGCTCCGCACCTTTGAGATATCCTCTGCTTTCTTCTGCTTGAGCCTCAATCGATAATGCCTGTGAGTTGTGCATGGAACTCACAGGCATTACTGTTTGAGGCTCAAGCAGAAGAGTGCACGGAACTCACAGGCATTACTGTTTGAGGCTCAAGCATGAGAAAGCAGATGAAATCTCAAAGGGGCAGAGCTTAACATTCCGCAAACCAGTAACAGCAACTTTCAAGTACTGCTCTGACCTGAGGAAGAGGGTTGATCCCTCAAAAGCTTGTCTACTAAAATAAATTGTCCATTAAAAGTATCACAGTACTCTACTTTTTACTACCTATATTGGACTAATACGGCAAAACAATCATTATTTTTAACAACTTTCAAGGCACAAAGGTAGGCTCTGGAGGGACATAGGTAAAAAACAATATCGCAACAGTATTTTTAAAGCTGCAGCTTCCAAATCAACCTAACTTATCCTTTAAACATTATTGCATATTTGTTAGTGCAGGTTTGGTGGTTGCTGCTCAATACATCACTCTAAAATGTGATGAAGTTCATCAACAGAAATTAGGGAAAAACACAGTCACCCCTCATTTTTAACCTGTCTTATTTTATCAATCTTATATAGACCCAAATACTAAATTATTTTACTGGAAACTAGGCCAATTACTAATATCCACCTACTCTATGCAGCACTTTAATTGTGTGTTTTCTTTTACAGAGACAATTTTAAAAATGCTCTTCTAACATACAAATTTAAACCATCTGTTCGAAAATTAATTGATACCAGATATGATAAAGATAACGCTGAGTGTAAAAACACTGCATATATTATTTAACAGCAGTTTTTGCAACCTCTCACTTTAAGTGCTTCTGCTGTAATAAATAGTTAAATGCCCTGAGACATTAATTGGTGCACCAAATAAAAATACATTTCTGTGATAGCCTATGTAGCACCTGTGAATATTTGGAGAATATATTTGGAGAATATATTTGAAGATATCTGAAAAAGTGAACTATTCCTTTAATGCATTGATTGAAGGCCGGGAGGATAAGGAGCTAATTACCTCCCTTTCTTCAATCATTGAAGGTAGAGCCAGGGACGAAGATAGAGCAAACTTACCTTTCACACGATCCTCTGCAGCAGCACTGAAATCCCTGACCACTTCCTGGTTCTGTTTAACTATAGTGCGAATTACTGCACATGCACGCTATAGTTAGTCAGTGCTGCTGCAGTAGATTGCGTGACAGCAACCAAAAGCTTGGTCCATCCCTTCCTGGTTTTGAAACAAATGCGGTTTCTATTTGGAACAGCCAGTATCTAAAATCTGCGGATCTGACATTTTCGAAAGTATCCCCCAAACAATTTTCAAAAATTAGATTAAAAACCAAAAATAAGATTGAAAAATGAAAAAAATTGTGATTCAGTAGGTTTCAAACGAATTTTCAGAACTTTTAGAAGTTTCGTGAAACCACTGTAGTAACGAAACTCACAAGTTTCGGCCATCTCTAATTAGAAAGGTGGTAATGGTAAATGGTGTTAAATATGTTTCTACTTACCATTAAAATATAGTTTAATATAACAGAACTTTTAAAAATGTCAAAAAAAATATAAATAAATTAAGTATACTGTAACTGTAATACAAAAGAAATTTGTTATGGAAAAAAACAGGTTTCATGGTAAAAATACACAAGAAAAAAATCTACTGTCTGTAGCACTGATTTTTTTTGGAAAGGTAAGTAAGTCTAAAACTTATAAAATGTAAAGTATACTCATCAAGGAACATCTATCTGAACTGATTTCTCAGAGGGATTCATTTTACAAAAAAAGTAATAACTAGAACTCATAAATATTGCAGCCACCTGCATGTCATCCCAAATTAACTGCTAAATCTGTTAAAACACCTTTGCAGTCTCCGTAGAGGGAAAGTAATCGTTGGAACTACATTTTTTATCCTCCTTGACATAAATGAATGTTAATTAGTAAACAACATGGTTCACAAAAGGAAAGGACAGAATGACAGGGTGAAAAAATATATGGTGGTGTAATATCGGGTTAGCATGGGGTTAACTCTATTTATCCAGGGCCTGTGCCGTTTCTGTTAATGTCACAGGCGTTTGATGCAATACAAAGAACGTTTGTTTTTGTGCTACTTCGTGTAAAAGTGAATGTTGTTTAAATGACAGTTACCTTCCACTCTCCTTAACTACCTCATTCCCGCGATGCAGTAACTCATGTTAAGTGAGTACTACATCACAAGAAAATGGAATGAGGAGGGAGAGTGGTATGTAAATATTACATCTTCCTCATAGTGTATGATCTGTGCAGATCAGTTAAACTATACGCAACATATCACAGTGCCTGTATTCAGACTGATTTTGTGTACACTATTTTAACCTGATGAGTTGTGTACACACACACAAGCACACACCTTAGGTAGAACTGATGATAAGTGCTAGCTGACCGGAAACAAATAGAGTGTGAATAGTCAGTAACAAGGATTGAAGCCTTGAGGTGGCATTACTGCTTACATGTGTAACCATGTGTCCATTCAACCAACAGTATTGTGTAAGAATGAATATGTTATTGTTTTGTTAGTGTTTATAATTAGCAACAGTATTGTGTAAGAATGAATATGTTATTGTTTTGTTAGTGTTTATAATTAGCTTAATAAAATAATTTCCATAAAAATCTGGGATTGAATTTTCCCTGATTTATTGAAAAATAAATATATACTCTGCTCTGGTTTAAAACAGTTACACAAATGTTGTCTCAAGTCCATGGAACTGCCTTCAATGCCTTGTTCTCAGTGAAACATTTGTAGTTGTTTGCAGTCTGTGAATAAAATGTGTTTACACAAAAAAGTCAGAACCTGCTCACTGTATTTGGAGATTCATAGAGGGACCATAGTACACTGACAGTAGCATGGAGTGATAAGCCTACAGATATGCAAATGTATGTAGAGATATGACTATAGACAGAGAGAGAGAGAGCAACATGTACAGGGATAAAGTCATAGACAAAAAGGGAAAAAGGAACATCCATAAATATAGGTGAAGAGTGTAAAGCTGAGTACACAGATGACAGACAGATTCCATTGGAAGCGGCAATCAATAAAAAAAAGGCTACCAATATTCCCAATATGACCTTTTTATACTTTGTATAGGAAGATTGTTTAGGTGGCCAGCAGTTAGCTGATATACATTTTCGGTAACAGACTAACTTCGTAGGAAGACCATAGGATTGCCCATCTTATAATAGGCCAATTCCATCAGATTCAAAGGGAGGATAATACACAGAGAGAAAGGGATGTGTTTACATAAACAGTTACTAAACGGGAATGCAAACAGACACAGAGAAAGACTGAAAGACAATTAGAAATCCAGAGACTGGCTAATTCAAATTAAAGGCATAAAGAAATAGAGTGTGTGCGGGTAATCATTCCTAATAGCATAGCTCTGAACACATTTCCAGGCCTTTTTCCTTTAGGTCTAGGCAGTTTCTAAAATGCAATATTGAGGCTAAAGGGTGTTATCAAAACTGCCCAGGGTAAGGTGTCAAAACAGCATTGTACATGACAGACAGTTGGTGTCGACACCCCCCCCCCCCTCTCTATTCAGGCATGGTTTCTTTATTTTCACATAAATGGCCTCCTTGATACCTCTTAAACCAGTCATGTTCCTTTGCTAAGATGTTGACATTACAGTCTTCAAAGGTGTGTCCTTTTTCCTTAAGATGCAGGTACACGGCTGAGTCCTGTCTGCCATGTTTTGACACCTTACCCCTTAGCCTCAATGCTATCACACCTGGCATTCAGAAGGTCCCTACAACCTTGCTGTTATATATTAATTGGGACTTTCCAGGGTACTTAATTGCCAACAGATTCTTGTACAAGTCATTCTGAATTGAGAAAGCAAGTCGGATGACTAGCGAAATGTCTTCAAGAACAAAATTTTAAGTCGATCTAATTGAATACAACAGATATACCTTGACCTGGATGAAAGAGAAACTTCACAAGCTTAACGGGGCAATGTACAGGGCCGTAAAAGGAGCACAAAGCAGTGTGTACTTACCTTGCAGAAATCCTGCAATGCAATTACCAATGTAATCACGTCTTGCATCACAGGATTTTGGTAAGGTAAAACACTTTGCTTTACCTTGTATTTAAAGTGGGGTATTAAATAGATCTAACATTCTTATGTTTAATTTAGTAGCCATATAAAATGCTTTACAGGTTGATTGGTTCATTTTGGCTGTTTCTAATGTTTGCAAAATTCTATTAGAAGCCAGTGAGTAAGGCAGTGTTAATCAATCGATAGTTTCTTTAAACAATCAGGCAGTGAGCCAAAAAAAGCAGAGGTAGAGAGTCTAACTGTACGAGATTATAGTGTAATATTAGACAAAAGAAAGTTAGTAAAGGGGGAAAAAATCTAAACTACCTGCTTCCAAAGAACAGTGGTTTATTCTTTTTCACACATTGCGGGCAAAAATCTCATTAAAATCCATTGCCTTACAAGGAATAAGAAAGAAAACAATTTATAAGCCCTTTATATAACAAGTCTCCAAATGGTTTCATTGTATTTACTGCTGCTATGGGTTCTAGGATGTTATATTAACTTAAAAAAAAAAGAAATTCAAGCTTGTTCCCTATATTTTTCATTGCCTGTGTGCACAGATATGTATTCTTTGCGTGCGCGCGCACACACACAGGTACGATTTTCCTTCAGAAAATGACTCCGTAATTTAATATACCACAACCAATGATAAATTACTGTATCATTAAGTACGTCCACGCTTAATAATTCACTATAAAACCTCCTGTATTATAAGAGCAGCAAAAAAATTGCTTTTGATTCCCCCTCTGCTAGTTGGAGGAAGAAAAAATCCTGTCTGATAAAATTCAATAAACCAATTGGTAGTCTGATATAGTGGTGCCGCCAATATTCCTGCACAACCAATAACATGGCCTATTAAAGACTATGGGGCTAATGTAATAGATGGTGCAAAGGTTTGACTGTTTATCTGTAGCAAGCAATCCGATGTTACCTAACTGCAGTAACCTAGTAAAAAGCTAACATCTGATTGCTTGCTGCAGATTGATAGCACAGGCAAACTTTTGCACTTTTGATTGCATGTGATAAGACAAATTTCACCAACATTTTTACAATCCATTTTTTGTCTGACTTTATGAAAAAACATTAAAAAAATATATATATATATATTTGCAGAGAAAATTTCCATTTCCATTTAACATAATATTGTACTAGACATTTGGTGTGGCTGAAATAGTCGTCTGTACCTAGCCTAAGCTATAAACTATTCAATCACATTTTATTTGTTTATATTGGTAAACAGAGCATGCATTGGGCCTTATTTACAAACCTGTGGTATCACAAGTTTGCAATATTGCAGGTTTTCATTATTGCATGACCACGGCTGTAAATTTACGGCCATTATCGTAAATGTATGGCCACGATCGTACATTTACAGCAAGCTCTATCATAGAATACCGTGTGGTAGTAAACTACTGCAATGGTATTATATGGTGGATCAGAAATCCACAATCGTGGTCATGGATTTACAGTCGCTATAGTAAATGTATGACAACTCTATAGTAGAATACCATGCAGTAGTAAACTACTGAAATAGCATTCACAATCGTGGTAGTATATTTACGAGAGTGTCTGTAAATTTGCTATCACGATAGCCATTGTTAAAAGTGCGGTATCGCTAAAAAGTCATTAAAAATATGGCCCATTGTTCCTAGAGCAAGCTCAGCTCTTTTAAAACCCAATGTTGCCTCCCATCTTCCAGTAGGAAAGGAATGCTCTGTATACTTTATAATGAGAGCGAAAGTAACTCTTGAATGATCTTTTCTATTTGTTAAGATCTTTTCTGTGTGTTTGGTAGGAAAAGTGTGAAAGGGCTTGCAGTGGAATATTTCCCTGACAAATGTACAGTATCTTGCTGTAGAAATTACCTTTCATGTCAAATGATACATTGTATCCAAGGTTTGTAAGTAATGTTCTACCTGTTAGTAAAGTATTTAAATAAATAAAAGTAATAAATGGGGGATTAATCGTATATCTTATACAATATCTATAAAGGTATATCCTTTAAAGGAAAATGAATGTCTAATCCCTAAGTTGTTAGGACCATATCTGCTGTATATTTCCATTTTTGATTCCTGACAAATTAAAAACCATTCCAATTCTTTTTTTCCAAATTTCTTCCTGTTTCCTATGGTTCTTTGCTGTAAAGGTGGCCATAAATATGAACGATAATGGGTAAATCCTGCCGTTCCACAACGGGATCTACCCATTTTCGTTCAAATGTATGGGCTTTTCCCGACTGAACGGAGTGCCAACGAACGACCCGGTCGGGATAGATGGAAAATTTCTGTCGGTCATTACGATACGATCATAACGTGTATAGCCGCACGACTGACCGATCCCCATACCGTGTATGGGGATCGGTCGGTTCCATGTGTGCAGGTTCCCTTCACAATGTGCCGACATATACCAATGTGATCTGTCGGCACATTTCGATGGAAATGCAAGTGTATGGCCACCTTAAGCCCCATTTAAGTCTGTGGAGATTATGCCAAATAAGGATTTGTCTCACAGGGAGGTTATAGTAGGAGCAGGAGAAAAGAGGGGGAGCACCAGCTATAACACCCGTTTTTGTTATTCAATAGAAGTTATTACCTGCATACATGGAGAATCAGCTGAACTAAATTATTTATAAACTTTCTCTTTATAACAGTTAAGGATTAATTATAATTTTTAAAAGTCAATTTTAACGGGCATTTTATTAACTAACATAATAAGCAACACACAGATCTTCTAAATCATACCTTAAACTTACAGATGTTTGTTGGTGTGTGGCTAGGTTCTAGTAACAGAATTCAACTCAATTCAGTAACCATCTAAGATTAAGTTAAGATTAAGTTAAGCAGTATTTCTGACAATCCACATCTGTAAGTATAATTTGTGTTAGCCATTAGTTGCTGATTATGTAACTGTGTGGATTGAAATGGATTATTTAAAAAAAAAAATCTTTTATTAGTATGTTTTATGTTTTTTTGCCATATGCATGAAAGCACCATTAATGTTTGTTAAAACGACACTAAAATTCTTCAATGTTTCTTAATAAAAAGAAAGATTTGTTGTGTTAAATGTAACCACCTTTAAAGGGCATGTCCACCCCCAAAACTATAATCCCCCCAACTACTGGCCCACCAATGTAGTGTAGTTTAATCCTTACCTCACATCCCAACTCCATCTGGTTCTCCTGTAGTCCCCCCCCAAAGTTCCAAAAACTGCCCACCAGGAGGCTAGCAGGTCCATATAGGACACTGCATGCTACCTGGCCCCCGGAGATTCCTGCCATGCGTGCTGCAGCCCTTCTCCCCCCTCCCTCCCCTCCCTCTCCCTCCCGTTCTACTATCCCTCCCCCTAGCATTAAACCCCCTTAATATTCTGCTCCCCCATGTCCCCCACCCCAACCGCATGTTTTTTTTTTTAAAGCTCCCCAAACTCTTATTACCTCTCCGCTTTCCTCCGCTGCACTGAATGACCGGCAGCCGCGTCCGTGATTGGCTGCCGCTCAGCCAATCACAGACGCGACTGCCGGTCCCGCACCTCTGCTTGCATTCTCGCAAGCAGAGGGCCGGCAGTGCGGCGGAGGATCGAGGGGAGGTAAGTAAGAGTTTGGGGAGCTTTTTGAAAAAACAAAACATGCGGTTGGGCTGGGGGACATGGGGGAGCAGAATATTAAATTCTATTTTAGGGGTGGACATAGCCTTTAATATTCTGTTTCACTATACATATAAATAATATTTAGAATGTTAAAGTCAAGCAAAGAATATATTGGCCAAAAGTCATGTAAGATCCAACGCATAGCTGAGTCATCAATCAAAACAATTCAGTACTCCATAATCCCTGACACACTTTACCAAGAGGCATATGGGAAATCTTTTTTGGAGCATCGTTTGCATATATTTGTTTACTAAATAAATATTAGCGCAGATCCATAGGTAGAGATAAATTAACTTTAACAAATTTTAAATTTCAAATATCTGATCATAATTTTCGCATTTGCAACAAATATTTGATTTCCAAACACAATTTACCAATCAATTTTAGAATTTTTGGTGTTCTTATATTCAATTTTCTATGATAAGTTCATCCAGCAGTTAAATGGAATTCATAACTACGGTTTTAGTGTTTCATTATCATCAGACATCATTGTACATCAATAGGAATGGTAGAAGTATATCCAGTTTGCTAATTGACACAGTGAGAAACATTCAAAAAACATTAGGAGCATTTAACAATAGATCTCCAAGTTGGGAATGAGAATTTATCATCTGCTTATTTACAGGGCACTGGGTGCTGTCAGGAATTTGTTGGCCCAAATAGAGACAAAGTGATCTGAAATAAGTTATCTTTGGTGGAAAGTGTTTCAGGCATGCTGCCAACATTTTACAGAATAATCTGACATTGTTATTTAAAAATTACCATGATAGTTCTGAATCAATTTATTCTATTTAGTGGATTTAGGAAATAATGATAGGTTTTCCCAAATTTTCTACAGAAAAGTTGAGAGCAGTTGATTAAAAGAACTATTTAATTCTGCATCTTAAAAATTAATTAGAGCATCCCTTTATGGTCAGTAATAGTCTTTGAAGTGCCAAGAGAAACATACTGTATGCTGTAGAAACATAACAGGTAAAATTCAGTTACTAGATTATCTGGATTTAGTAGCATTTAAAGGACAAGTATACTCACCTCACCCTCGCTCCTCTTCCTCCATAGCTGCATAGTACCCAGGGTGAGGACCTAAAATCGCTAAGTCCTCACCCTGGGTTCTTTCTCTAACTCCTGCACTACTTACCCCAAATCTGCTTCGCCGATCGCTCCGTTCCTCCGCTCTTCCTGCTTCAATGACAGATCGCGAGGCAGCCAATAGGAAGATACGCTCTGCAAGGAGGCATGTCTTCCAATTGGCTGCCTCGCAACTGTCACTGACAGTAGGAGAGAGGTGGAACAGTCTGGATCGCCGAAGCAGATTTGCGGTAAGTAGTGCAGGAGTTAGAGAAAGAACCCAGGGTGAGGACTTAGCGATTTTAGGTCCTCACCCTGGGTACTATGCTGCAGTGGATCGGGGAAAAGGTGAGTATAATTGTCCTTTAATCTTGGTTATGGTAAAATGAGGTATAACCTGAGAACACACTACACAATTTGCAATGTAGAGAAAAGTTTGACCTGAACTAAAACAAGCAAGTACTAAATATATACTGCACTTAAGGACAAGTAAACATTGCCATATTATTTTGCAACTAATCACACAGTAATGAGGATTAATTACAACCAATCTTGTGTTCCGAAGTCCCAAAATCCGAACAATACGCCCTGTTTCGAACAGAGCATTCTGAATTCGGAACTAAGGGGTCCTGTGTCAGATCCCATCTCTATTTGTCAGCACTAAAATATAGAAAAGGATTAAGGCAAATAATTTTTTTCACTTTAGTGTCCCAAATTGCTTGTTAGGCCCTGCTCCAAACAGATAACAATACATGCACGTGGTGACTGTATTATGTTATTTATACCTGCTGCTATATAGGCAATTTATATACACCTTTACGGAATATATACACAGCGTAAAGTCCCTGCTACTCAATTAGTAAACTAAACAACTAGCCTTAGTAATTGAAGACAAATTTCTTCCACTTGATTGGTGAACAATCTTTAATTACTGAACAAGTCAAGTGGAATTGACTTAAAGGATAACTATACTCTAAAATGTAACTTTTTAAAAATGGAAACTACCTGGGGCGGGAAAGTAGGATTGATTATTCCTACTTCACCATATAATTTTGAGAGCTACAGCACAGTTTTCATTTGCCAGGTTAGTCCTAAAGATAGTACTGAAGGCAGGAGGAAGACTGGCAGAATCAATTTTCTTTGGGTTGATGCTCCTCACAGAAACAACATTGGGAGGTAAGAATTACCAGGCCTAGCAAAGTTCTTTTCATTTTAACTGTATATTAAAACAGTAAGCTGGACCCTAGCAGGCATTCTCTTTTAATAAATGTTTGATAGAGATGGCCGAATTTCATTTCCAAACTATAGAACTTTGGTAAAAGTTCTATAGTTCCGTAGTTCGAAAACAAACCTATTAAAGTCAATGGGAGTAAATAATTTGAAAAGTTCTAATAAAATACAGTTAAAATAGCAATGGTAACTTACAGAAAATGGCTGTGGTACCTGGGAAATGGTCTGGGGAACACGTATATAACACAGAAACACCACATTCAAGGATTATTGCTGAAGCACTACATTAGAGGGTTAGCTGCGAAACTCCACAATCGAGGGTTATTGCCAAAATGCTGCATTCAAGGGTTATCACTGAATTGCTACATTCGAGGGTTATCGGCAAAATGGCGCATTTGAGGGATATCGGCAAAACGGTATATTCAAGGGTTATTGCAAAATGCGGGATAATATCGAACTTTCAATAATTATCGAAAATATGTCAGAGAGTTCAGAAAACCCAAACTATGAAATTTAGGGAAGTTCTAAAAGTCTGAGTACATCCGAACTATTAAAGTTAACTAATTTCCTTTTGGGTCTCTAAATACTATCGGTATTACAAACCTGAAAACAGAGCTTCTCTGTAGCTGCTGTTTTCTGAATTAAGTACATAGGCACCAAAGCTGGACTCATGGAGACATTTGCATAAAGTATCACAGTACATTTACTAAATATTGAGACATCTGCAGGACAACTCATGAATGTTATAAATGCTGTTGAATGAATGAGAACCTTCACAAGCTGTTAAATGAAAAAACAAAACAAAAAAACACATTAAATATCTGTGCCCCGATATTATAACATATTCTTTCTAATATTACCTTTCGCCAGATGGCATTGCAATGTGGACTTATGCAGCGTACATATTCCTTAGATTTTCTTAGTTATACATAGTGTTAAACATCTGATGCTGGATCTTAGAACTTCTGTTTTATAAAATCTTTGTTATTGTTTTACTTTGTTACAGTTGCAAACTAAGAATTCAATGATGTCGCACATAAAAAACAGTTTATATAGAGTATAATAGAGGCTTCATAAAGGATTTGTATTGTCGCACTTTAACACAGGAACACATCGGCTGCTACAAAAAGAAATATTACAGTATCGCCTTTCCTTGGATCGCAGTCAGAGATGTCCTTATCTGAAACTTATATGTCTTTTTTGTTCCCTGTTTATTGTGCCGATACCTATGTCTAAAAAGAAATATAACAAAAGCATCTGTGATCAAAGCAATAGGCTGAATAGCCATTGAGAATGTTTTCAGGATGTTTTTAGAATGGATTACATCCTCTCGTTAATCTAAGCATTTTCCGAAGGCTAATAAACTTAGGCAAAGCTGCAATTGCCAACTGGGGAGTTATAAATAAGACTATAAAATATTCAGCTAATATATAATTCATCTAGTAGCAGCTATCCAGCCATATGTACTGCAATGAAATCACAGTGTAGGCACAGCTTGTTTTAGATGTGGGAAGTGTTGGGAAAACAAGGTGTGGGTATTACAATTGGCTGCACTTTCTGTATATGTAGTGTATATTTGTATTCAGCAGGGTCCATGTAGGGTTTGTAAGAATCTAATTATGTAGAAAAACATACAACACATTATAAATTTTATACATAGCCAGTATACCACAATAAATAATAAGATTAAAATGTCCCAAGAGTACACAGATTCTTCTAAAAAAAGACTTCTTTAATTGCATTATTGCATCAGCACCAAATAGCATATATATATAGATAGATATATAGATAGACAGACAGACAGACAAGATAGATAGATAGGGAGAAAAACAGGGAAGACGCACACTGCAGAACCAATTTAAACTTTTATAGTGTGCGTCTTCCCTGTTTTTCTCCCTGGATTTGTCCATTTGGGTGTGGGAAACCCTTGGCTGGAGACGGCACCTGCTACCTGGACTACATTTCCCTGTGTGCACAGGTAACCCGATCTGCAGTAAGATAGATAGATAGACAGACAGACAGACAGACAGACAGACAGACAGACAGATGGGAGAAAAGGATTGTTGAGTAGATTTCTGATTCTTTTTTTAGTAATCTGATATAGTGGGTTGGAGGTAGGCAGGGGTAGCCTACAATACAGATAAAAGTTTTTATGCTAGGTGGCAGGGCAGCCAGGGAAGGATCCGAGGAGGATGGAGGGAGGAAAGGGGCTTCCCTAAAATCCTACAGGAGGACAGATAAGAGACAGGAAGACAGTACCTACCTTCAGTTCCTGGACTTTGGACAAAGCACTGCAGGAAAACCATAAGGAGCAGAAATGTAAATTAAGGGTTTTTTTTAAAACTTCACAGTGGGGCCAGTAGAAGGTTACATTTTAGTTGGGGGGATGGACATGCCCTTTAACTAGTTTCTATTGTGCAGAATGTAGAATATTCGAAATAAAATAAAAAGTTTTAAAATTAAAACTTTTGTACATTATGTTAAAACGTTTTGTACATTATGCAGGAATGCTAGAATATGTGTTTATAATAGCATGAATGTTAATGCTGTTTCAACTGAGACATTTAGGAAAATTAAACAAAAGCTTAATTGCTGTAATGTTGCAGTTTTTCTGTCAAAAAGTTTTTTTGATTTTCTAATCCTATGCGCACAACATTTTTTGCAGACAATGATGCAGGTACTGTATTACAAATTGGCTTCATATTAGGGCATTCTTTAACAAGATGATACTGTATCATGTAGACTGGCAGGCTTGGCACAAAAAGATATTTCCCACACAGACCAAGCAGGTCGTGTGATCCGTGTACTTATTCTCTTTAAATTTAATTGCAGCAAGGAAAGGATGCAGAAGTTCCTGTGGAATTGGAGACTAGGAAAGGAGAATCGATGGGTAAAAATTCCTTTGACACATGTAGAAAACACAACAAAAAAATTTGTTTATTTTAAGAAAATCTGAATTTTTTGATACTATTTATTGTAGAAACACTAAATGGACTTTAAATTCTCTCTTAAGTCTGCCTTTCATTTTATAATATTTAATCCGGTTTATTTAAAGGGGAGCTGCAGTGAAAGAATCACCTTTAGGTTTGAAGGCTATAACACATTAACTGTATTAGTGACCTATAATGCATTGGTAGTTTCCAAGTGACAATTATCCATCTGAAGTTTTGAAGTTAAACAGTTAGGGAGTAGAGATGGGATCCGGGTCAGTCTCAGACCCAGATCCGACACGGAACCCTTTGGTTCCGAAACCTAATGTTCCAAACCAGAAGGATCATTCAGATTTCTGCACTTCGGAGCCCATATCTATAATTACCAAACGTTCAAGGATTATAGAAAATAGCCTTGAACGTGCGATAATTATCGAAAATACGATTGGAAAATCGAAATTATTTTCCAATCATATTTTTGATAATTATCAAACGTTCAAGGCTATTTTCAGAAATAGCCTTGAACGTTTGATAATTATTGAAAATGGGCTCTGAAGTCCCGAAGTATGTTCCTTTTCGGAATTTCGGATCTTCTGGATTTTCCCGAGATCTGTAAATCGAAAACGGAATGAAACTTGACAGTTTCAGCCATCTCTATTAGGGACCTCCATTGTTCAGTGATAGACATGCTCAATTCTTTGTTCTATGAAACATATTTAGCCCTTTACCCACATTTGTAACTTTCTATTGTTTTAATTGATTATATAAATACACCTGAAAGGAAATTGCAAAGACTGAAGCTTTTTTTTGTAAAAACATTTTTAAAGGGGATATTTTAAGGTGAGTACACCACAGTAACGAGAAAGGGGCGTGTTTGGAAATGCCCTAAAATTTCCCTTGGCCTCAGTGACTCCCTGTACTTAAAGTATAGGGGAAATCTGCAGTCCCGAGCATTCTCCCTATGCTTTACCTCGGGACTGTGTGTGAGCGCGAATTAAAAATGTAATGTAATGTAAAAGCTATATTTTCAAAGCTGAAATTCAACAGTATAAATTTGACATCACAAATGTAATTATATTTTTTCTCTCCAGATGGGGCCCTCAAATTCTTCATATTAATGCCTGTCTTTCAACCCTACAGTATGTTTAGGGTAACAGAATAAGGTGGTAGAGAATGATTTGGAATAACATTGAACAGAAATTTCCACTTTAAATTTGTTAAAACATTTTACAGTTTACGTAGAAATTGTTTGTGCGCTCTCATCATCACATGCCAGTTTTGCCATTAGCAAATCTAGCTTTGACCCAAATCACCTAAAGATTAAAAAAAACACGTTTTAAACTCCTGTGTGAACTAACCCTTTGTACTGAGTCAAACACTGTGAAAGTGTAATTCATTCTATGGTGGTTTCAAGTGACAGCCAAATCCCAGCCTAGGCAGTATGAATCATTATATTCTAGATTGGCTTGGGTTTTAAATTAATAGGTAATAGAATTTTTCAGAATACACACCAGGGACCTTAAGGAGCAAGTAATAAGTGAACAGCAAAAACACATATATCCATGCTGAAATGCAATTCCGATATGATTTATACTTCTAAAACAAACTATTAGATGTCCCTGTTTTTACATAGCAAAAAAATGTAGTGTAGATGCAGGAATTAAGTTGGGTGAGAATGAGAGAATCAAATACAACATCTACATCAAACTGACTTTATCTGACAGAAAATGTGAATCCCTTTTGCTATGTCTGACAGATAAAGAGAAATAAACATAATTTACTCTTGTAGGGCATGTTTCAAGCCTGTTAAGCAATAACATTTTAATAGGACAGCACAAGACACAAGGGATTTGTCACTTCTGCATTCCACAAATGACAAAAAAAAGTTTTTTACATAGCCCTGAGATGCTCCAGAAAAAATAGCCGAATTTTGCTCCAGAAAAACCCTAACCCGGAATATTGCTTCAGAAAAACACACAGCCCTGAATATTGCTCCAGGAAAAAGCATAGCACATATTATTGCTCCAGAAAAAGCATTGCACGAAATATTGTCCAGAAAAGCACAGTGCTCAACATTGCTCCAGAAAAAGAAAAAACAGCACTGGGTATTGTTCCAGAAAAAGAATAGCATGGAATATGTTGCCTGCTAAACATTGTCAAAAATAATGTTTATATTAAAAATTACAAACTTAAAAATACTTTTTTAAAGTGAAACACTGTACATGAGCATTTAAAGCTGGCCATACATTACTTGATTTGATATATAATAGAACATTAGAGACGTAGGTGTAGCATATGAGGACACAGGAAAAGAGGTGGTGCTTGAGAAAGGACTTTTGTCTGAAACATGTAGCATACATATTTCGGAAGCTACACAACTCAGCCAAGCTGATCGTATGTTAATAAAGGTGGTGCACTGTCAGCTGTCAAAAAACACTGGTACCGGGCAGTATTTACATACGCATGGTGAACTTTTTAAAGACAGCTGAAATGACTGTGTGAAATGACAGGAGGCCCTCAAAATTGGTCTGCATTCCTTGACACTCTACAGTGTATTGACAATGTTGTACAAACAGGTCAGCTGATTCCTCTTTCAACTTTTCAAGTGGCATCTTCATTGAATAATAGAAATTAGTCTCTAACATTTTTTCATAGGATAACACCAAAAAAAATCATTATGTTCACACACAAAAAAAAAATTTCAGGGAGATGCACTGAAAGCCTCTCGTGCCCCATACCCTGCCATTAGCCCAATTCAGGGATTAGTTAATAGTGCCTCAGATAGTTTTTTTATTCTGTTAGATCTTTGTGTGTGCCAAGGCCTTTTATTTGTTGGGTTTGAAAAGTCCAGCTATTCCCACCTTAATTCTCAGTTCATCACTTACCCCCTTAAAACTTAAGAATTTCTAATAGTTTTGCAGCATGTAAATTACACAGGTTGAAATCCCTCTACCAGAGCATAGCTGCGGAATAATATAGGCACACACATAAATACAGAATAAATAAATTCCTTTATTTATATGATAGAAAGCCCCCCAAATAAATCACAGCAGTATTAAAGTGCTAAAAAACTTCAAAAACGCTCCCATAACCCATATTGGCAACTGCAATATCAACCTCAGTACCACAATAACACTACAATCATGAATGATATACCGGTATATCCTCACTCAAACACAAAGCAATCACCTCTGTTTTTTTATCTACTGTGCGTGATATCTACTGTCTTAACAATCCCCATGTGGGTAACCATTAAAGGAGAACTAAACCAAAAAATCAAAGTTTAAGGTACAAAGTACTTCCCTCAACATCTTTCCAGCATGGAAGATTCCACTCAGGGGCCTTTTCTTTACCTCTATGAGCTCATTTTAGGTTTCGTTTGTTCCCCTAATCTGAAGCTGACATTTTCCCTTGCCTGCCAGTACTTATGCCTTCATTATATTTTCAGCACCTGTGTGATTTTACTCCCACCTCTTAACCCCTATGATGTAGGAATATATTAAATCATCAATATTCAAATTGGGGGTGCAGCTGATTAACACTTTACTAGTAGCAGTGTTGTAGTGTGATGTATATAGGTCTGGGTATCTAGTGTGACCACATCTGAATAATGTATGTCTCACCTACGGCTTTCACTCCACCAAATCCAATTATAAACAATAAATTGCAGGTGAAACATACAAAGACACAGTCTGTAGCTGTGAATATTGCAAGATTATTGCAAAACATGTGTGCTACAGGATTCAGCCACTCAAGCACTTGAGGAAGGACAAGTGGGTCAGAAACATGTAGCACGCATGTTTTACATTAAACCTGCACTAATCCCAGTTACAGACCTGTGTCTTTGTATGTTTCACCTGCAATGTATTGTTTAAGTGTTGGAGGACCATATTTAAAAACTTGCGATACCGCAGGTTTCGTTACCTGTATGACCGTGGCAGATACCATGCTGTAAACTACCATAATTATATTGTAAGGCGGTCGTAGATTTACGCTCGGAACCATACATTTACAAGATTTCCGATAGCGATCATAAATTAACGATCGCCATAACGATCGCTAAAGAAGGCGATAACACACCTGTGTAAATATGGCCCATAGTGTGAAGGTCTCTAGCTCTCCCTGTCAGCTGCAGCAATATTAGTGGAAAGTGTAGCTTCTTAAAGGGGAATGTGGAGGGTAGGAAGAGTGTGTTTTTTGATTCAGCTGTCTGTATAAAAACAATAATCTGTAGTACAAATCTAAGCTTAGAAATGCATTACACAGAGAAATGCATTGCACAGAGCTGTGCTAAGATAAGGGTCATTATATTATCCTCCACCTGCAGCACTGCACAATGTTTTATCAGGGCTAGGCCATACTGATGCACTTTTTTTGCATTTGCGCTTGCATCATTGCATCATCATCAAACATATCATCGCGCGCGTTTCGGGTGCGTTTCGCATTTTAAATTGCAAAACGCAACAAAATTGCAAATTAAATCGCATGCGTTTGCGTTGCAGTGGGCCGTGCCCTCAGTGTACATATTAAAGGAGAATGTTGGAGGGTATACCAAGTGGCTCTGCACCATGTTATTTTATAAATAGTACATATTAATAGGAATTATTGGAGGGAATGCCAATTAAAGGGGCACTAATAGAGGGAATGCAAACATGTTCTATAAAATTAATGCAGCAGGTGGGCTGCCTGTGGGAAGTTTTGCATAAACAAATCAACTAGTTTTCCCCCTTTGCCTTTAAGACCCGAACACATATACAGGCTTATGTATTAAAAGTTCTTGTTAAAAATGGTGCATATTTTGCCTCAACCAATCAGATGTTAGCATAAGAACTTTTATTACATAGGCCTGATAATATGTACACAACAAAAGGTTGTTAGTATCTTCTTTAGAAGCATGATGCAGGCTGATACAGTTTGTATTTAATGCAAGTACTTAGCACTGCTAAAAACACAGGGCTAGCTCCCAATAGCACGTTTCGCGGTTTACAATCCGATTGTGTAGTGGGAGTGCAGGCATGTAATAGCCTAAGGGACCAGCCCCATACATGCAATGTGTTTCTGGTGCTATTGGAGTGCATTCGATCACCATTTTTGGTCTGTATTGCATGCGCTCTGTTAGGTCCAATTGTGGAACCTATGCACCCAAATAAGCATGATCCCGCATTATTGGGAACGTGCGTTTTCCCTTTCGTTGCATTTAATGATGCTGTATGGCTAAACTTAAATCAATGCAGCTGCATTACACTTCTAAGGGCTAGGCCACACAGTCGCGTTTTTCAGGCAATTGTGATTTTCAGTTGTATTAAAAATGCAGCAAGGCCACCAAATCTTGCAATTTCGGGTATGTTGAGATTCACGCACGTGTCAGCAATTTGGAACGCAGCCGTTTTTTGGGCAATTGCATGTGTTTTCTTTATGAAAAGACAAATCGCAAGTGCAAATGCATATTAATTGCATGCGATTTGCCCTAAATGTACATTGCAGTAATACACACACTATTATAAATGGTAGAGTACAGAAATAAATACATAAAAACACACAGTCTTGCAGAAATGCTCACAATAATATTCACTGCTATCTCTGATGATTGGCTGGGAGACACTGGCAGGTGGAGAATCTGAGTTCAACTCTTACATGCAGCTTAGCATAAGGGGAGTGGGAAACAAACACAAGGTACCTACTTAGCATGGGCAGAAGGATTTTGGGTCCAGAACCACCAGGAAGAGGCAATAATATAAGCCAGCCATGACATCATAGATTGCCAGTACTCAGAAATGTTCTATACATGATTTCTACACTAAGAGGCTGAATTCAGAGGTGAGAGTCAAATGGTTTTACTAAGTGACATTATAGTCTGTGGAGCTGCCTTTGTATTTGTTTAGTTCTCCTGATAACTCTACAGATGGTATCTTAAGCTAGTGGCGGAATAGTCAGAATGCTCAGCTGGTTATTTTGCCAGTATGTTAGTGGAGAGTTAAAATATGCTCTAGTTTTTAAGCCACGGAAAATCTTTTTAAAATTCATGTTAAAGGATTAGTGCACTGTAAAATCAAGTTATGTTCATTGGAAGCTGCAGCTTTAAAAAGACGTTGCCAAATTTTTTTTTTACCTATGTCCTCCAGAGCCTAGCTTTGTGCCTTGAAAGTTGCACATTTGTTACTGGTTTGCTGAATGTTAAGCTCCGCACCTTTGAGATATCCTCTGCTTTCTTTGCTTGAGCCTCAATCGATAATGCCTGTGAGTTGTGCATGGAACTCACAGGCATTACTGTTTGAGGCTCAAGCAGAAGAGTGCACGGAACTACAGGCATTACTGTTTGAGGCTCAAGCATGAGAAAGCAGATGAAATCTCAAAGGGGCAGAGCTTAACTATCCGCAAACCAGTAACAGCAACTTTCAGTACTCTCTGACCTGAGGAAGAGGGTGATCCCTCAAAAGCTTGTCTACTAAAATAAATTGTCCATTAAAAGTATACAGTACTCTACTTTTTACTACCTATATTGGACTAATACGGCAAAACAATCATTATTTTTAACAACTTTCAAGGCACAAGGTAGGCTCTGGAGGGACATAGGTAAAAAACAATATCGCAACAGTATTTTTAAAGCTGCAGCTTCCAAATCAACCTAACTTATCCTTTAAACATTATTGCATATTTAGTGCAGGTTTGGTGGTTGTGCTCAATACATCACTCTAAAATGTGATGAAGTTCATCAACAGAAATTAGGGAAAAACACAGTCACCCCTCATTTTTAACCTGTCTTATTTTATCAATCTTATATAGACCCCAATACAATTATTTTACTGGAAACTAGGCCAATTACTAATATCCACCTACTCTATGCAGCACTTTAATTGTGTGTTTTCATTTACAGAGACAATTTTAAAAATGCTCTTCTAAACATACAAATTTAAACCATCTGTTCGAAAATTAATTGATACCAGATATGATAAAGATAACGCTGAGTGAAAAACACTGCATATATTATTAACAGCAGTTTTTGCAACCTCTCACTTAAGTGCTTTGCTGTAATAAATAGTTAAATGCCCTGAGACATTAATTGGTGCACCAAATAAAAATACATTTCTGTGATAGCCTATGTAGCACCTGGGAATATTTGGAGAATATATTTGGAGAATATATTTGAAGATATCTGAAAAAGTGAACTATTCCTTTAATGCATTGATTGAAGGCCGGGAGGTAAGGAGCTAATTACCTCCCTTCTTCAATCATTGAAGGTAGAGCCAGGGACGAAGATAGAGCAAACTTACCTTTCACACGATCCTCTGCAGCAGCACTGAAATCCCTGACCACTTCCTGGTTCTGTTAACTATAGTGCGAATTCTGCACATGCACGCTATAGTTAGTCAGTGCTGCTGCAGTAGATTGCGTGACAGCAACCAAAAGCTTGGTCCATCCCTTCCTGGTTTTGAAACAAATGCGGTTTCTATTTGGAACAGCCAGTATCTAAAATCTGCGGATCTGACATTTTCGAAGTATCCCCCAAACAATTTTCAAAAATTAGATTAAAAACACAAAAATAAGATTGAAAAATGAAAAAAATTGTGATTCAGTAGGTTTCAAACGAATTTTCAGAACTTTTAGAAGTTTCGTGAAACCACTGTAGTAACGAAACTCACAAGTTTCGGCCATCTCTAATTAGAAAGGTGGTAATGGTAAATGGTGTTAAATTGTTTCTACTTACCATTAAAATATAGTTTAATATAACAGAACTTTTAAAAATGTCAAAAAAAAATATAAATAAATTAAGTATACTGAACTGTAATACAAAAGAAATTTGTTATGGAAAAAAACAGGTTTATGGTAAAAATACACAAGAAAAAAATCTACTGTCTGTAGCACTGATTTTTTTGGAAAGGTAAGTAAGTCTAAAACTTAAAAATGTAAAGTATACTCATCAAGGAACATCTATCTGAACTGATTTCTCAGAGGGATTCATTTTACAAAAAAAGTAATAACTAGAACTCATAAAATTGCAGCCACCTGCATGTCATCCCAAATTAACTGCTAAATCTGTTTTAAAACACCTTTGCAGTCTCGTAGAGGGAAGAAGTAATCGTTGGAACTACATTTTTTATCCTCCTTGACATAAATGAATGTAATTAGTAAACAACATGGTTCACAAAAGGAAAGGACAGAATGACAGGGTGAAAAAATATATGGTGGTGTAATATCGGGTTAGCATGGGGTTTTAACTCTATTTATCCAGGGCCTGTGCCGTTCTGTTAATGTCACAGGCGTTTGATGCAATACAAAAGAACGTTTGTTTTTGTGCTACTTCGTGTAAAAGTGAATGTTGTTTAAATGACAGTTACCTTCCACTCTCCTTAACTACCTCATTCCCGCGATGCAGTAACTATGTTAAGTGAGTACTACATCACAAGAAAATGGAATGAGGAGGGAGAGTGGTATGTAAATATTACATCTTCCTCATAGTGTATGATCTGTGCAGATCAGTTAAACTATACGCAACATATCACAGTGCCTGTATTCGACTGATTTTGTGTACACTATTTTAACCTGATGAGTTTGGTACACACACACAAGCACACACCTTAGGTAGAACTGATGATAAGTGCTAGCTGACCGGAAACAAATAGAGTGTGAATAGTCAGTAACAAGGATTGAAGCCTTGAGGTGGCATTACTGCTTACATGTGTAAACCATGTGTCCATTCAACCAACAGTATTGTGTAAGAATGAATATGTTATTGTTTTGTTAGGGTTTATAATTAGCAACAGTATTGTGTAAGAATGAATATGTTTGTTTTGTTGTTTATAATTAGCTTAATAAAATAATTTCCATAAAAATCTGGGATTGAATTTCCCTGATTTATTGAAAAATAAATATATACTCTGCTCTGGTTTAAAACAGTTACACAAAGTTGTCTCAAGTCCATGGAACTGCCTTCAATGCCTTGTTCTCAGTGAAACATTTGTAGTTGTTTGCAGTCTGTGAATAAAAGTGTTTACACAAAAAAGTCAGAACCTGCTCACTGTATTTGGAGATTCATAGAGGGACCATAGTACACTGACAGTAGCATGGAGTGATAAGGCTACAGATATGCAAATGTATGTAGAGATATGACTATAGACAGAGAGAGAGAGAGCAACATGTACAGGGATAAAGTCATAGACAAAAAGGGAAAAAGGAACATCCATAAATATAGGTGAAGAGTGTAAAGCTGAGTACACAGATGACAGACAGATTCCATTGGAAGCGGCAATCAATAAAAAAAGGCTACCAATATTCCCAATATGACCTTTTTATACTTTGTATAGGAAGATTGTTTAGGTGGCCAGCAGTTAGTGATATACATTTCGGTAACAAGACTAACTTCGTAGGAAGACCATAGGATTGCCCATCTTATAATAGGCCAATTCCATCAGATTCAAAGGGAGGATAATACACAGAGAGAAAGGGATGTGTTTACATAAACAGTTCAAACGGGAATGCAAACAGACACAGAGAAAGACTGAAAGACAATTAGAAATCCAGAGACTGGCTAATTCAAATAAAGGCATAAAGAAATAGAGTGTGTGCGGGTGGTAATCATATAATAGCATAGCTCTGAACACATTTCCAGGCCTTTTCCTTTAGGTCTAGGCAGTTTCTAAAATGCAATATGAGGCTAAAGGGTGTTATCAAAACTGCCCAGGGTAAGGTGTCAAAACAGCATTGTACATGACAGACAGTTGGTGTCGACACCCCCCCCCCCTCTTATTCAGGCAGGTTTCTTTATTTTACAATAAATGGCGCTCTTGATACCTTTAAACCAGTCATGTTCCTTTGCTAAGATGTTGACATTACAGTCTTCAAAGTGTGTGTCCTTTTTCCTTAAGATGCAGGTACAGGCTGAGTCCTGTCTGCCATGTTTTGACACCTTACCCCTTAGCCTCAATGCTATCACACCTGGCATTCAGAAGGTCCTACAACTTGCTGTTATATATTAATTGGGACTTTCCAGGGTACTTAATTGCCAACAGATTCTTGTACAAGTCTATTCTGAATTGAGAAAGACAGTCGGATGACTAGCGAAAGTCTTCAAGAACAAATTTTAAGTCGATCTAATTGAATCAACAGATATACCTTGACCTGGATGAAAGAGAAACTTCACAAGCTTAACGGGGCAATGTACAGGGCCGTAAAAGGAGCACAAAGCAGTGTGTACTTACCTTGCAGAAATCCTGCAATGCAATTACCAATGTAATCACGTCTTGCATCACGGATTGGTAAGGTTAAACACTTTGCTTTACCTTGTATTTAAAGTGGGGTATTAAATAGATCTAACATTCTTATGTTTAATTTAGTAGCCATATAAAATGCTTTACAGGTTGATTGGTTCATTTTGGCTGTTTCTAATGTTTGCAAAATTCTATTAGAAGCCAGTGAGTAAGGCAGTGTTAATCAATCGATTGTTCTTTAAACAATCAGGCAGTGAGCCAAAAAAGCAGAGGTAGAGAGTCTAACTGTACGAGATTATAGTGTAATATTAGACAAAAAAAAGTTAGTAAAGGGGGAAAAAAATCTAAACTACCTGCTTCCAAAGAACAGTGGTTTATTCTTTTTCACACATTGCGGGCAAAAATCTCATTAAAATCCATTGCTTACAAGGAATAAGAAAGAAAACAATTTATAAGCCCTTTATATAACAAGTCTCCAAATGGTTCATTGTATTTACTGCTGCTATGGGTTCTAGGATTTTATATTAACTTAAAAAAAAAGAAATTCAAGCTTGTTCCATATTTTTCATTGCCTGTGTGCACAGATATGTATTCTTTGCGTGCGCGCGCACCACACAGGTACGATTTCCTTCAGAAAATGACTCCGTAATTTAATATACCACAACCAATGATAAATTACGTATCATTAAGTACGTCCACGCTTAATAATTCACTATAAAACCTCCTGTATTATAAGAGCAGCAAAAAAATTGCTTTTGATTCCCCCTCTGCTAGTTGGAGGAAGAAAAAATCCTGTTGATAAAATTCAATAAACCAATTGGTAGTCTGATATAGTGGTGCCGCCAATATTCCTGCACAACCAATAACATGGCCTATTAAAGACTATGGGGCTAATGTAATAGATGGTGCAAAGGTTTGACTGGTTATCTGTAGCAAGCAATCCGATGTTACCTAACTGCAGTAACCTAGTAAAAAGCTAACATCTGATTGCTTGCTGCAGATTGATAGCACAGGCAAACTTTTGCACTTTTGATTGCATGTGATAAGACAAATTTCACCAACATTTTTACAATCCATTTTTTGTCTGACTTTATGAAAAAACATTAAAAAAATATATATATATATATATTGCAGAGAAAATTTCCATTTCCATTTAACATAATATTGTACTAGACATTTGGTGTGGTGAATAAATGTCGTCTGTACCTAGCCTAGATATAAACTATTCAATCACATTTTATTTGTTTATATTGGTAAACAGAGCATGCATTGGGGCTTATTTACAAACCTGTGGTAACAAGTTTGCAATATTGCAGGTTTTCATTATTGCATGACCACGTGTAAATTTACGGCCATTATCGTAAATGTATGGCCACGATCGTACATTTACAGCAAGTCTATCATAGAATACCGTGTGGTAGTAAACTACTGCAATGGTATTATATGGTGGATCAGAAATCCACAATCGTGGTCATGGATTTACAGTCGCTATAGTAAATGTATGACAACTCTATAGTAGAATACCATGCAGTAGTAAACTACTGAAATAGCATTCACAATCGTGGTAGTATATTACGAGAGTGTCTGTAAATTTGCTATCACGATAGCCATTGTTAAAAGTGCGGTATCGCTAAAAAGTCATTAAAAATATGGCCCATTGTTCCTAGAGCAAGCTCAGCTCTTTTAAAACCCAATGTTGCCTCCCATCTTCCAGTAGGAAAGGAATGCTCTGTATACTTTATAATGAGAGCGAAAGTAACTCTTGAATGATCTTTTCTATTTGTAAGATCTTTTCTGGTTGGTTGGTAGGAAAAGTGTGAAAGGGCTTGCAGTGGAATATTTCCCTGACAAATGTACAGTATCTTGCTGTAGAAATTACCTTCATGTCAAATGTACATTGTATCCAAGGTTTGTAAGTAATGTTCTACTGGTAGTAAAGTATTTAAATAATAAAAAGTAATAAATGGGGATTAATCGTATATCTTATACAATATCTATAAAGGTATATCCTTAAAGGAAAATGAATGTCTAATCCCTAAGTTGTTAGGACCATATCTGCTGTATTCCATTTTTGATTCCTGACAAATTAAAAACCATTCCAATTCTTTTTTTCCAAATTTCTTCCGTTTCTATGGTTCTTGCTGTAAAGGTGGCCATAAAATGAACGATAATGGGTAAATCCTGCCGTTCACAACGGGATCTACCCATTTTCGTTCAAATGTATGGGCTTTTCCCGACTGAACGGAGTGCCAACGAACGACCCGGTCGGGATAGATGGAAAATTTCTGTCGGTCATTACGATACGATCATAACGTGTATAGCCGCACGACTGACCGATCCCCATACCGTGTATGGGGATCGGTCGGTTCCATGTGTGCAGGTTCCCTTCACAATGTGCCGACATATACCAATGTGATCTGTCGGCACATTTCGATGGAAATTGCAAGTGTATGGCCACCTTAAGCCCCATTTAAGTCTGTGGAGATTATGCCAAATAAGGATTTGTCTCACAGGGAGGTTATAGTAGGAGCAGGAGAAAAGAGGGGGAGCACCAGCTATAACACCCGTTTTTGTTATTCAATAGAAGTTTATACCTGCATTACATGGAGAATCAGCTGAACTAAATTTATTATTAAACTTTCATTTATAAACAGTTAAGGATTAATTATAATTTTTAAAAGTCAATTTTAACGGGCATTTTATTAACTAACATAATAAGCAACACACAGATCTTCTAAATCATACCTTAAACTTACAGATGTTTTGTATGTGTGTGGGCTAGGTTCTAGTAACAGAATTCAACTCAATTCAGTAACCATCTAAGATTAAGTTAAGATTAAGTTAAGCAGTATTTCTGACAATCCACATCTGTAAGTATAATTTTGTGTTAGCCATTAGTTGCTGATTATGTAACTGTGTGGGATTTGAAATGGATTTATTTAAAAAAAAAACTCTTTTATTAGTATGTTTTATGTTTTTTTGCCATATGCATGAAAGCACCATTAATGTTTGTTAAAACGACACTAAAATTCTTCAATGTTTCTTATAAAAAGAAAGATTTGTTGTGTTAAATGTAACCACCTTTAAAGGGCATGTCCACCCCCAAAACATAATCCCCCAACACTGGCCCCACCATGTGTGTAGTTTAATCCTTACCTCACATCCCAACTCCATCTGGTCTCCTGTAGTCCCCCCCCCAAAGTTCCAAAAACTGCCCACCAGGGGCTAGCAGGTCCATATAGGACACTGCCTGCTACCTGGCCTCCCGGAGATTCCTGCCATGCGTGCTGCAGCCCTTCTCCCCCCTCCCTCCCCCTCCCTCTCCCTCCCGTTCTACTATCCCTCCCCCTAGCATTAAACCCCTTAATATTCTGCCTCCCCATGTCCCCAACCCCAACCGATGTTTTTTTTTTTAAAGCTCCCCAAACTCTTACTTACCTCTCCGCTTTCCTCCGCTGCACTGAATGACCGGCAGCCGCGTCCGTGATTGGCTGCCGCTCAGCCAATCACAGACGGACTGCCGGTCCCGCACCCTCTGTTGCATTCTCGCAAGCAGAGGGCCGGCAGTGCGGCGGAGGATCGAGGGGAGGTAAGTAAGAGTTTGGGGAGCTTTTTGAAAAAACAAAACATGCGGTTGGGGCTGGGGGACATGGGGAGCAGAATATTAAAATTCTATTTTAGGGGTGGACATAGCCTTTAATATTCTTGTTCACTATACATATAAATAATATTTAGAATGTAAAGTCAAGCAAAGAATATTGGCGCAAAAGTCATGTAAGATCCAACGCATAGCTGAGTCATCAATCAAAACAATTCAGTACTCCATAATCCTGACACACTTTACCAAGAGGCATATGGGAAATCTTTTTTGGAGCATCGTTTGCATATATTTGTTTACTAAATAAATATTTAGCGCAGATCCCATAGGTAGAGATAAATTAACTTTAACAAATTTTAAATTTTCAAATATCTGATCATAATTTTCGCATTTGCAACAAATATTTGATTTCCAAACACAATTTACCAATCTAATTTTAGAATTTTGGTTTTCTTATATTCAATTTTCTATGATAAGTTCATCCAGCAGTTAAATGGAATTCATAACTACGGTTTTAGTGTTTCATTATCATCAGACATCATTGTACATCAATAGGAATGGTAGAAGTATATCCAGTTTGCTAATTGACACAGTGAGAAACATTCAAAAAACATTAGGAGCATTTAACAATAGATCTCCAAGTTGGGAATGAGAATTATTCATCTGCTTATTTACAGGGGACTGGGTGCTGTCAGGAATTTGTTGGCCCAAATAGAGACAAAGTGATCTGAAATAAGTTTCTTTGGTGGAAAGTGTTTCAGGCATGCTGCCAACATTTTACAGAATAATCTGACATTGTTATTTAAAAATTACCATGATAGTTCTGAATCAATTTATTCTATTTAGTGGATTTAGGAAATAATGATAGGTTTTCCAAATTTTCTACAGAAAAGTTGAGAGCAGTTGATTAAAAGAACTATTTAATCTGCATCTTAAAAATTAATTAGAGCATCCCTTTATGGTCAGTAATAGTCTTTGAAGTGCCAAGAGAAACATACTGTATGCTGTAGAAACATAACAGGTAAAATTCAGTTACTAGATTATCTGGATTTAGTAGCATTTAAAGGACAAGTATATCACCCTCACCCTCGCTCCTCTTCTCCATAGCTGCATAGTACCCAGGGTGAGGACCTAAAATCGCTAAGTCTCACCCTGGGTTCTTTCTCTAACTCCTGCACTACTTACCCCAAATCTGCTTCGCCGATCGCTCCGTTCCTCGCTCTTCCTGCTTCAATGACAGATCGCGAGGCAGCCAATAGGAAGATACGCTCTGCAAGGAGGCTGTCTTCCAATTGGCTGCCTCGCAACTGTCATGACAGTAGGAGAGAGGTGGAACAGTCTGGATCGCCGAAGCAGATTTGCGGTAAGTAGTGCAGGAGTTAGAGAAAGAACCCAGGGTGAGGACTTAGCGATTTTAGGTCCTCACCCTGGGTACTATGTGCAGTGGATCGGGGAAAAGGTGAGGTAATTGTCCTTTAATCTTGGTTATGGTAAAATGAGGTATAAACTGAGAACACACTACACAATTTGCAATGTAGAGAAAAGTTTGACCTGAACTAAAACAAGCAAGTACTAAATATATACTGCACTTAAGGACAAGTAAACATTGCCATATTATTTTGCAACTAATCACACAGTAATGAGGATTAATTACAACCAATCTTGTGTTCCGAAGTCCCAAAATCCGAACAATACGCCCTGTTCGAACAGAGCATTTGAATCGGAACTAAGGGGTCCTGTGTCAGATCCCATCTCTATTTGTCAGCAATAAAATATAGAAAAGGATTAAGGCAAATAATTTTTTCACTTTAGTGTCCCAAATTGCTTGTTAGGCCCTGCTCCAAACAGATAACAATACATGCACGTGGTGACTGTATTATGTTATTTATACCTGCTGCTATATAGGCAATTTATATACACCTTTACGGAATATATACACAGCGTAAAGTCCTGCTACTCAATTAGTAAACTAAACAAAATAGCTTAGTAATTGAAGACAAATTTCTTCCACTTGATTGGTGAACAATCTTTAATTACTGAACAAGTCAAGTGGAATTGATTAAAGGATAACTATACTCTAAAATGGAACTTTTTAAAAATGGAAACTACCTGGGGCGGGAAAGTAGGATTGATTATTCCTACTTCACCATAAATTTTGAGAGCTACAGCACAGTTTTCATTTGCCAGGTTAGTCCTAAAGATAGTACTGAAGGCAGGAGGAAGACTGGCAGAATCAATTTTCTTTGGGTTGATGCTCCTCACAGAAAACACATTGGGAGGTAAGAATTACCAGGCCTAGCAAAGTTCTTTTATTTTAACTGTATATTAAAACAGTAAGCTGGACCCTAGCAGGCATTCTTTTTAATAAATGTTTGATAGAGATGGCCGAATTTCATTTCCAAACTATAGAACTTTGGTAAAAGTTCTATAGTTCTCGTAGTTCGAAAACAAACCTATTAAAGTCAATGGGAGTAAATAATTTGAAAAGTTCATAAAATAAAAGTTAAAATAGCAATGGTAACTTACAGAAATGGCTGTGGTACCTGGGAAATGGTCTGGGGAACAGTATATAAACACAGAAACACCACATTCAAGGATTATTGCTGAAGCACTACATTAGAGGGTTAGCTGCGAAAAATCCACACGAGGGTTTTGCCAAAATGCTGCATTCAAGGGTTATCACTGAATTGTACATTCGAGGGTTATCGGCAAAATGGCGCATTTGAGGGATATCGGCAAAACGGTATATTCAAGGGTTATTGCAAATGGATAATTATCGAACTTTCAATAATTATCGAAAATATGTCAGAGAGTTCAGAAAACCCAAAATATGAAATTTAGGGAAGTTCTAAAAAGTCTGAGTATCCGAACTATTAAAGTTAACTAATTTCCTTTTGGGTCTCTAAATACTATCGGTATTACAAACCTGAAAACGAGCGTAGCTCTTCTGAATTAAGTACATAGGCACCAAAGCTGGACTCATGGAGACATTTGCATAAAGTATCACAGTACATTTACTAAATATTGAGACATCTGCAGGACAACTCATGAATGTTATAAATGCGTTATAATGAATAAACTGTTAAATGAAAAAACAAAACAAAAAAACACATTAAATATCTGTGTCCCGATATTATAACATATTCTTTCTAATATTACCTTCGCCAGATGGCATTGCAATGTGGACTTATGCAGCGTACATATTCCTTAGATTTTCTTAGTTATACATAGTGTTAAACATCTGATGCTGGATCTTAGAACTTCTGTTTTATAAAATCCTTGTTATTGTTTTACTTGTTACAGTTCAAACTAAGAATTCAATGATGTCTCACATAAAAAACAGTTTATAAGAGTATAATAGAGGCTTCATAAAGGATTGTATTGTCGCACTTTAACACAGGAACACATCGGCTGTACAAAAAGAATATACAGTATCGCCTTTCCTGGATCGCAGTCAGAGATGTCCTTATCTGAAACTTATATGTCTTTTTTGTTCCCTGTTTATTGTGCCGATACCTATGTCTAAAAAGAAATATAACAAAAGATCTGTGATCAAAGCAATAGGCTGAATAGCCATTGAGAATGTTTTCAGGATGTTTTAGAATGGATTACATCCTCTCGTTAATCTAAGCATTTTCCGAAGGCTAATAAACTTAGGCAAAGCTGCAATTTCCAACTGGGGAGTTATAAATAAGACTATAAAATATTCAGCTAATATTAAATCATCTAGTAGCAGCTATCCAGCCATATGTACTGCAATGAAATCACAGTGTAGGCACAGCTTGTTTTAGATGTGGGAAGTGTTGGGAAAACAAGGTGTGGGTATTACAATTGGCTGCACTTTCTGTATATGTAGTGTATATTTGTATTCAGCAGGGTCCATGTAGGGTTGTAAGAATCTAATTATGTAGAAAAACATACAACACATTATAAATTTTAACATAGCCAGTATACCACAATAAATAATAAGATTAAAATGTCCCAAGAGTACACAGATTCTTCTAAAAAAAGACTTCTTAATTGCATTATTGCATCAGCACCAAATAGCATATATATATATAGATAGATATATAGATAGACAGACAGACAGACAGACAAGATAGATAGATAGGGAGGAAAAACAGGGAAGACGCACACTGCAGAACCAATTTAAACTTTTATAGTGTGCGTCTTCCCTGTTTTTCTCCCTGGATTTGTCCATTTGGGTGTGGGAAACCCTTGGCTGGAGACGGCACCTGCTACCTGGACTAAATTTCCCTGTGTGCACAGGTAACCCGATCTGCAGTAAGATAGATAGATAGACAGACAGACAGACAGACAGACAGACAGACAGACAGATAGATAGATAGATAGATAGATAGATACATAGATAGATAGATAGATATAGAAATATACAAAACTATATAAGATCAGAAAAGGTGCACTCATAGGACTTGTATAAAAGTTAACTTTTATTGATAAATTTAAAAAACGCTCACGCTATGCATTTAGGTCACCACGTGACCGTCGTCAGGCAATATCTCTTTTTTGAGATGTAAGCTCAACACTCTTTGCTTGATGTTTCCCAAACATTGCAAATGTATACAGTGTAACAATAAAGAGATATTGAAGTAGTGGTGTGCAGTATAATACTTCACTTTTCTACATGGTGGCAGCACAGGCACATTGAACACCGGCATCCACGCATTCACTAAGTGCAGCTAATATTTTAATTTGTATACCAGAAACGTTGCTATCTGCATGGTGCACGTTAATATCAAGTCCTGCATTGGGTCATGTACCCGCAGGTTACCCGATTTGCGGGTCCGGTTCGGGTAACCCTCATTGAGTTTGAATTGGTTTTCTGTAATAACTGAAACTGAGAATACACTGTTATCAATCCAAGACAATGTGCAGTGTGCATAGCACCCGTATCCCATCTCTTCTGAGTAATAACTGGTTTTATTACTGCTCAGTTGATTACAGAGAGGTCATGTGTAGGCCACCAAGTTATTACTTGACAGGGGGAGAGAGGTTAGCATTGGTTCTTCTTTAAACAGAAGCAGGTGTTTTTTTTTGTTAAAAAGTAATTTTTTGGGTCTTGATATTCCAGCAGTCAAAGAAAAGTTTTTCAAATGAGCCAAAAGTCATTAACGCTTAGAGGTTTCAGCAATAACGTCCCAGTTTCTAAATTTATAAATTGTAAAAATAAAAGTATATAACATCTCTTCTCATATTGATGGAATAGGTGTAATTTTAGATAGCGCTACAAGTCAAGCTGTAAAAATAATATGCTAGCACTATGGGGGAAACGATTTCAACACTTCCCTAAACCAGAAAGTTGTTACAAGAAGGTGAAGTAACAAGTAAAGTGTCAAATCTGGGAATGTTTTTTCTGGGAAGCAACAAGGTAAAACATTTATCACAAATATGTTAAAGCTCAGCACAGAGTAAACTCTGTCGTTCTTATGAAGGTGGCCACACACACAGATTCATATAATTGGCCAACCACAGATGATAATATCAATCACATGAACTTTCGGCCAGTTCAATAACAACAAAAAAACTATTTTTTCAGCCATCAACAGATATCACACTGTGCGATTATTGTCCAAGTAATTAATATTGCTATGTCTGTGGCCAACATAACTCATAAGGTCCAATATATAAAACCACAAAGCAAATAATAATTTTTCAGTTTTTTTTTTATTTTTGGGTGAAAACCCCAAAACTTTTTCTGAAATTCCCTGTGTTTGTTTTTATTAGTTTCCCCCCTACTC
Organism: Hymenochirus boettgeri; assembly: GCA_019447015.1. Classification (NCBI taxonomy): domain Eukaryota; kingdom Metazoa; phylum Chordata; class Amphibia; order Anura; family Pipidae; genus Hymenochirus; species Hymenochirus boettgeri. The sequence goes on from CM033469.1 coordinate 155,319,222, forward strand.
CCTTTATGCATTATAAAGGTGCATATACCCTAACATTAGCAATATATTATAGAAAAGGCACATATGAGTCTATATTAATTTTGCAGGTACATGTTGTACATGAGTACACACTACACAGTGTTTAAAGAAAGTATTTTCAATTAAGTATTGAAATACCCTGTGCAGACTGTACACATCATTAACTCTAAACACCAGATCAAATGCATGAATCCTTGTCCGTAGATCACAGGGCAAATGTTTAGCTAGTTTGTTATGTGCAGCAAATAACTAAATGGAAATTAGTGGAGTCTGTAATCTCCATTTGAACTCCTTCAAAAAGAGCTCTGCTGAATGAGAGTTTAAAAACTGCATCTTAGGCTAGGTACACACAGGCAGATATTTTGGCCCGGCTACATGCAGCAAGTCGGCTGGGCCTAAACAACATTGGTCCTGGGAAACATAGGCACTTCTGAAGGTCAAATGTCTTTGCCTGAGTCAAAGTACATGACTTTACAAGCATGTCTGAGCATCAAAAATAATTTAATTTGTTTGAACACTGCATGCCTATCACCAAAAAGGGTCACCTTACAGTGAATTTAAACAAATCTGTAAGAGAGCTACAACAGTACCTCTACTACTTTATCTTTTATTAATTAAGATGAAACACATTTATGCTTTCTGGGGCACTTGTTCTTTGTTTTATTACACATGAACAACACTTTTAACTTAACTAAATAGGGGAGCAAATACACCTTTAAAATGAAATGGCAGAAAAATGGCAGAATCATGTTTTCTGAAGCAATGGAGCTGCTACAGAAATATTGAAATATTGCATTGGATCCATCTATCCCTTAGTAAACTGCGTAAAATGCATTCAGACTGCCCTAAAATGTGTTTTAGAAACTGTGTGGGAAACATTATTAATATCTGGTGCCCTTGTTTCAGGTTTAACAGGCTGTAGAAATGTGTCATGAAGCTAGTAAAGGGGGTAGTGGAGCTTGAAATTAAACCCTTTATAGAAACAAATTTTCTCAGGAGGCCATATAACAAGTTCACTATTGCAGGACATTCAACATATAATGATTGCAAAACAGACAAAAACTGGAAAATATTCTACATATTTCTTTTGTCTAATCTAAAATTAAAAAAACTATGCATATTTGTATGTTATTTTGGGTTTGATAATCTAGGCCAATGAGAGAAATGATGGACAGTGGTCAAAAGTAAATCAATACATTCTCACGGAATGCAGAGAGGTTTGATTAACATGTCTAGATACACAATTGCTGTCTGTCTGAAATATCTTTCTGATTTGTGGAAAGAAACCACCTTCCTGTGAACAATAAAATGCCAGGGTAGGTTACCCAAGTGTTCTATTATTCACAGGGAGGTGGGAATAAGCCTCCTTGTGAATAATAGATACATTTGCAAGGAACATTAATAGGATGGTTTAGTGCCCCATTAATGGACATTGTTACCTTTCAGGATAAATTGAACATCATGGATAAAGGCTTTGATGATTTATAAAATAAGGTAAACAATGTGAAATTTGGTCTTAAAGGGCAAGTCCAGGTTCAAAATGAAAACTTTCATAAAGGTAAATCACCCCCAAAACCCTAGACGGTAATAGTTTGAAATCTGAAATATAGAAGTCTAACCTGAAATCCTGCACAATGTCTTGTTGCCCCTGATTCTGCTTCCTGGTTCTTCCAGTTAGCAACTGTCAGTTATGGATTTGACAGTTGACATCACAGCCAATGACTGAATGTTAATCTCTGTCTGCCTCTTCTGAGCATGCCCAGGCTCAGTACAGGTTTCTAAATTGCTCAGTTTCCTTGAGGCATCCAGAAGCATAGCAGGCATACAGTAATGAATTCATGATATGATATATCAACTTATTTTTTAAAAGGCCATTCTTTCCAAAAGATGTACTTATGAGGGTGGAGTTGTCCTTTAAAGAGTATGTACACTGAAAAAATTGTTTCTTTAAATTGCCCAGTGGAAACTATAATTCATCCAACTATCACTGTATCATTTTTTTGTTGACCTGCCCCCTATTTGATTAGATATCCAATATGAAACATCTTACATTTCAGCATTTCTGTAAGCAGTTTTGCTGTAGCAGGAATGGTTTGACAGTTGGTGTGCTGTATGCTGTGTGCAGTTTTGACAGTTGGCGTGTGGGAAAATAGTCAGGTCAGTGGTCAGAGCCTGAGCAAAACAAGTATTGCATTGAAGGCATGCAGCAACACACACACCTCAGGTTAAGTGCTACTTACATGTATTTATAGATTAAGATGACGCAGTCATTTTTTCAGTATACATACACATTAAACTACTTCTTCCAGTATTAAATAGAACTACAACAGCCTTTGAACACACTGTACAATTAAAAAAGCCACTGAAGTAGAGTTTGACATAATCTCTCAATGTTTGCTAAACAAACACAAACAAAAGCTAATGTAAAAAGGGATTAATGTGCCTGAAAAGAAACACTCATTTTTAATGGTTTGCTGTGACAAGAGTATCGAGCACTAGCTGCCTATGGGACACAGAAAAATTATTTATTTACATGCAGCACGAATACCAATTACCAGAGGGTGTTGTAATAATAATTCTAATATTAAATTATAACAAAATAAATAAATTAAATTAATATATATATATATATATATATATATATATATATATATTTATATACAAATCCAAATAACCGCACTCTCCTCCAAATGGTTACATGCCCTGGTGCTTTCCCAAAATATCAAATATAAAGTCCGTATGGAAAGCACTCACAAAGGAACTTTTCAAACTTGCAATTACACCTTTATTGTGGTTCTACACGTTTCCGCCCACAGGGCCATCGTCAGGAACAAACAACACTCGAACTCCATACACATTATATAACACCTGACCCTAGCTCCACCCCCCAAAAAGTGCCACAAAGATTAACCTCTTGCAGTGCATCAAATATAGCTATAAATATATAAATATGGAAATGATGAGAACTTATTACCTCCTAAAAACTATCACCCATATAGTGCACCAAAGTGATACACTATCAGAATAAAAACCAGCTGTGTGTTAAAATACCATCAAGTACTCTCCACCACGGATCCATAATGTATTATCACTTCTTATATTGACAGAACACATACGGCGTTAGACAAAGCAACTTATAGCAAATATACTTCATCCTTCTTTAATCCCCTATCCGGGCGGCAGGCGATCACTGGCTGGAGATGCTTAATCAACCATCATCCAATGCCCAATTGAGTATGGGTGGCTTCCGTGTTCCCGGCATGCACCTCAAGGTCACATGTCCCACGGAGCCCCAATCAGCTGGGATCAAGCCGTGCAATGTCACCCACTGTCTAGCAGTAGCTAGGCAACAGTACACAAGCGCTAGACTGCGCCGCACTACATCCGATTCAAGCATCCAGGATCAAACCAAGTAGTCAAACCCCTTAAAGGGGTAAGAGTCAAAAATCATCATATTCTTAAAACAGGACCCCGGGAGAGTACAATCAGGAAAGACTACACAGATAATAATGATTAAATATATACAAAAGCTAATACAGTTATATTAAAAAACATATTATATACACAGGCAAAGTACATATACATAAGACTATTAAAGGAAACAGGTTAGAGAACAAATCTCATTAAGTCCCTCTCCAAAGATTGTTCCTTGTTCCTATGACTTGCATTCCTTGTTCTTATTCCTTGTTCACTATAGCTCTCCAAAGATTTTTTATTTGTTCTTATGACTGCATTACGAATTGCCGTCCGATGATGGCCAATCTTTCTCTAAGGGTGGTATTGGTTTTCCCTGCAAGGACAGACTATAGTTTACACAACAAATTTGCTCTGGCAAGATAGTCAGACACCAACTGATGGTGTACCTATTGCCAGAATATGGGTGAGGAAAGTCAATGCCCACAATCATTGAATTGAATGGTGTGCATCCCAGACATTTATAGCACCCATTTTTCTTAGATGGTAACCAGGAACTGGACTTCCCACTAGTGCATCTTTTGATATCAGTCTTCATTAATAGGTTTCTGAGATTCTGTCCACGTCTGTAGGAGAACTTAACCCTCTTGTTAGCAAAAATTGAATTCGGTTCACTCTGAACCAGAGGCCAATGTCGTACAACACTCTTTCGGAAGGCAGTACTGCCCGGGGTATAATCCAAGCTAAAAAACAAATCCTCTCCTTGAGTGCTGGCCATCACGACTGGACCATGTACCTCCTTCTCAAAAGTGGCAAGAGCTTTATCAAGTAGTTCCTTCAATAGCTTTCTGGAATGTCCTCTGTAGATAAAACGTTTGGTCATTTCAGATATCTGTATTTCAGCCATACTAGCTTCAAAATTATTCCTTAGTACTCTAAGGAATTGTGCACATGGTATAGCTTTAATTTTAATTGGGGGTGAGCACTTTGGGCATGTAGCAAAGTGTTCCTATCCATACTTTTCCGGAATAGGCATGTACCAAGACCATCCATACATTTAAATATTTTCAAGTCCAAAAAATCAATTGACTCAATGCCAATATATCAAGACCATTAACATACTCCACAAACAGTAACTCACTGTCTGGGTCCCCCCGCCATACCATGAACAAATCATCAATGTTTCGACGATAAAATATGATATTCTCATTGAATTTAGGAAAAATAAATTCAAAAAGGAACATTTAGGAGACCTAGACGTATATCTCGTATATCGCGTAGCTACTGCTAGACAGTGGTTGTTCGGCTTGATCCCAGCTGATTGGGGCTCCATGGGACATGTGACCTTGAGGTGCATGCCGGGAACATGGAAGCAGCCCATATGCAATTGGGCACGGGATGATGGTCGATTAAGTGGCTCCAGCCGGTTATACACAGGATCTTATACACAGAGTCTTATACACAGGATCTTGCGTTACATTCAATATCTCTCCAAAGCACACACCACAATCTACTTTCACTTTCTCTCCTCCTAGCCATAAAGAGCAGGGATGTCTTGTCTTTTATCACTCACTGACACCACCTGCAGGCTGGAGGTGGTACATAAGGAGCCTTGGTGTATATGTCCATTACAATACACATCACATCCTGTGTAGCAGACAGAAACTTTTTTTGGGATTACACTTCCTTTCACATGAAGCAGACACAGGGGTGTGGTTTAACCTCCCATTTTGACCATTCCATATTAAAATAGGGATCCCAGCGCTGTAAGTAAGTTTATGTATTTTGTATATTTTGTGTTGTACCTAATATAAGTTAGTGCTTTATATACATTTACTGATGGTCATTTAAATGGTAATAGTGAGATAGTACACACATACATATTCACCTTTCCTATATGTTATATCCTATACCCCCCACCACATTGATAGCTCGTAAAACTCAATGAAATCTCCTATGAAGATATAAATACATTTATATAATATTAGGGATATATATATATATTACAAAAATAGAAATGTACAACAAAGCTACAGTTAAAGGAACCAAATCTACAAATCTATACCCAAATCTGCTTGTGAAGCTTCTCATTCATCCAAGCCATAATATGTCTGTAGTATTCAGTTAAATCAACTGGACTTTTCGCTAGTCATCCAACTGATTGAGAGATTTAGTACGTATGACTAGTGTAACGTCTTCAAGAGCTAAACTTCAAGTCTAGTTGATCTAACTAGATATACCACAGACAATACCCTAATCTTTTAGTTGATATTCTAGCAAGTCCCACATATTGTAGCCTTGTTAGGTTTTAGAATAAATGGTGTTAGGTGTGTAATAGCTAGGGATGTATTGGACCCGGTCAAAGCTGCATAGAGGAATATTAATTATCCCGTTTCTACTATTATTTGCCCAACTTAAATGGGAATACATTGAAAAGAAGTTGTAGCTATCATAAATATTAGTCTAAGTTTGCAATAGGACAAGGCTAAAAAGCTGAAAGTTTGTTTTAAATGGCGTATATTGGAAATCAAATGGAACTCTACAGTAAATGGTTTCCATGGCATAATAAGCTTCTGAAGGATTCTTCTTTCAGGGTGGTATCACTTTTAAGGGAAATTCTGCATAAAAGCAAAGGAAATCCAAACTAAAAGCAATACCTGGTGTTTTTTTTCCATTTCTTTTTAAATTTAACATCAAGCAGATTTTACTTTAAATGTCTGTTACTGATTTAAACATTAAAATATATCATCTAATTGGCATTTTATTTCTTACAGTTATAAACGTTAGACCCCCATCTGCCTGTTTACAAACTGTTCCATAATAAATAAAAACATTATTTCTCCATTGGCAAAGAATCCAAGGTAAAACTTAATACTGTAAACCTTCCAATGCATATTTGTTTAACTATCCATCTATGTAATGACATTTCACATTAGACATACCTGCCTGGTTTGTGGTTACATTCACAGAGACATACTGTCGAGATCCTGGGCTTAACTCAGACACACCATTTTCAGCTTCGATTTCAAATGTATAATTAGTGTGGGCCTGCAAGTCTATTACCATTACAGACGTGTTTCTTAGACCAGTTTGCTGAGGTATGTAACGGACATGAAGACCACATTCTTCGCAGGGGCTGAGGAGAGAGTTGCACTTCTTGCATACTATATTATAAAAGACATCTTTTCGTCCACCTGTATCTGAAGGGAACATCCATTCTAGAAATACACTTGTCTCGTTGATGTTAGAAATAGCATTTCGTGGAGATGTTGGTGGCCCTATTGAAAGCAATAAAATATATTAGTATATCAGACATTGCTAGACTTCTTTAGTTCGGTTTCTGTTACAAACTCTGAGTTTGAAATCTGTTTACAAATATGTAATTCCCATTCTGTGGGACAGCAGGAAGAAGTCTGGCAAGGGACACCCTTTTCCTGCTTTGTTTGTGAGTTTCACGGTAATTAGTTAATTATCGTGGAAGGCAATCACTCAATTTCATAATTTTGGTGTCACCAATTTATTTTTACGTCATATTAGATCTTATCTGGAACACAGAAAAGGTACTTATACTTATCCCTGATTACTTTTCCTTATGTAAAGGAAAATGAAACTAATAATACATTAAATTCAGGTGATTTTCCATGTAATGACGATCTGAACTGCTATATAAATAACCTTCAAAATGCCTAAAAATGCACGTTATTATGGGAGAATCTCCTTATATAAATCCTTATTTGGCACAATCCCTGCACACTTGAATGTTGCTCACATCACTACTAGCAAAGGACCGTGGGAAACTGGAAGAAATGAAGCATTAATAAATGAAATAATTTTAAGGCATGTATTAGCATTCAAAATGAAAATATATAGCATGCGTTTTGCATGGAGAACATACTTAATTACAAGACTTTCATTCTCCTTTAAGAAGAACCAACAACCCCTGATTCTATACAGAATCGTCCCCACGGCGCGCATCCCCATTCCCGTATGCACACACCACCAGCACATCTCCCTCCATGCGGCGTGGATATAATATAGCAGAATTAGAACAATTGAAGCAACAAATATGTGTGTATTCAATTGTCCAGAAAAGAACTCCACTGTCCTAAACTAATAATGTTCAATTATTATATTCAGAAAAAATTTTTAGATTATTTTGTAGAAAAACAATTGGTTTGGAATGTTGCATGCAATAGCAAAACCCTATATTGCTTCTGGATTCTAAAAAGGCAATTAGACTTAGGGCTAATTACGAAGTGACATACATTATGTGCACATGTGCATTTTCTAATACATAAAAAATTCCAAATGTAAGTACAGAGCCTCTCCTAGACTACATAGCAAATAGAAAAGGAAGGAAGAAAAAGGGCACATATTTTCTTTAAAAAATGCCTTTATGTAGGTATGAAACGTGTTTCGTAACCCCCATACACACACTCCAGCATTCCCTTTATACTCATTCCGTATGCTACAGCCGAAAACTCTGGATCCCTCGCTACCTCCATGCATGGAATAATGATTATTTAGAGTATGGGGTAGCATATTATTAATGTCTAGTGTTCTTGTTGGGTCAATTGGGGTGGGGGACCCACTGGCAGCTTTTTAACTTAATATATCTATATATTGTTGTATAAAGCTTGGTTTATATATGAGCTGTTTTTCTTCCTTCTTTTTCTATTTTATTTGCATTTTCTTATATAGCACTGGACATTTATGGTGCTTTACAATTATGTAATCAATTCACATGAGGCTTGTCAGGAAAGGCTTAAAATGTAATCACCTATCAGTATGTCTATAAGATTGTGCAGAAAGTACCTGAAGGAAACCCACGCATGCCCATGGAGAACAAACTTGCATCATTGCAAACCACTGAGTCCCCGAATATATTTAGAAAATTATTCCATAATATGCATGATTGATCATTGACTAACAAAAGATTCTTTAAAATATGTACATCAAATAGGTATTTTCAATAATGTTTTGCGGTTTTATAAAAATGTGACCAAATAAATTCTACAGCTGTGGCTAAACTATCTTTGCCATCTTGGCCAATAAAACATATATGCTAGCTTTGGTTTACTTGATCATTTATGCTATTACAAAAATAAGGGCTGACAACTATATAGATGTATGTACCTATAATTCTCACAAAAAAAGGCAATTTCTTTTTATATAATAAACATATAAAACAATGAAAGGTTGGCATGTTGAAATTCTTTAATTTGTTTAATCCTAATATGAAAGTTTTTCTCTCCAGAACACCTATACATTGTAAGATCCTCCTAAGTAAGTTGTAATTACATACATGTAAGTAATAGATTCTGTAACTATGAAGTCTTCCATGCTGTTGTCAGTACAACTCACAGCCCATATACCTCTATTGGCTATGCCCCCGGACCCCAGTATTCCCTGTCTCTAAGTCACTCATAAGACTTTGAAATCTGTTTGTTATCCTATAGATTATTTATAAAAGCCAGTATACATTAAAATGTGCCTTTCCATGAACATTACAAAATAGCTGATTTTACTTATCTTTCAAGTTGCTCTGTTAGGATTGTGGTCTAATGCTCTGCATTTTAGCATGGCAGAGTACATGAGGTTGCAGGCTCAAATCCCCAGACTTACGTTTAATTTTTACTGAAAAAGAATATTTTTTTTGGTATAAAAAAACAAATAAATATATATCATTGTCAGGGACAGGAACATTTTAATTTTTTTTTAACTGTACTAAAATTCCTTTCACTCTGGGAGGATTTCTGAGTTGTAACATGATTATTTTTCTGCTTCTAAAAATCAAGACTGCAGCTTCCTGTGGAGTGTTCAGTGTACACTTACCCACAGGCTAATTTCATAAATCACACAGCAGCCAACGCAAAGGGAGAGGTGAGACACACCGTTTCATATCTTTCTGAAGGTGCTCTGTCTATTGGGACAATGCTGTCTGGAGACTTCAGATTCCCTCTAATATTACCAGTTTTACTAGTTGTTTTTTCTTATGTTTAAGACAACAGTGTAGCTTAATTGGTCAAACAGATCATTAGAGAATTTTCATATGCCTATTATGATGTAGATTAAACATGCGTGTGCATGTAGAGGTGTCCCTGAGTGAAGAAGGATTGCATTGATCTGAGAGACTGGTATTTAAGTGTTAAATTAAGATACCATTTGTCAGTAAATAAAATAAAAAATGAATGATAATTCTACATAACTTTATGTTCTTTAATAATTGTTTTTTTTTTTTTTTTAAAGAAGCCATGTTGCATATATTCTGTGCCAAATGCTTAATGCGGTCCATCTAAAAATTTGAAGCTAAGACTTTAATCTTCATTTAAACACCAAAACCTGCATATCAAGGTTCTTTTCGCAATTAGGGAGAAAAGTAGTAAGCTAATTGGTGCACATGATAGTTGGTGTTAACGGAATTACAAGAGAACAAGATTTCTCATTGTCGACTGAAATGCCAAGCTATTTATCTTATTAAGGCAAAAAAAGTCCAGATTCAAAATGCTTTTTCAGTTTGTCTTAACCTGAAAGAGCAGAGCAATTTATGGTGATCTCAAGTGACTTCTTGTTTTTTCTTAAGCACAATCAAATTAGCTTCTAACACATTTATCATAGAAATAAATATGAATGATGTATTTGCCCCCCCCCCCAAAAAAAAAATGCCCTATTGCACTTACTTGTACAGGACATTGTGTATGGATCAGATTGCCTCCTATAAAAATGCTCTTCACAAATGCAGGAACTAGATCCTTCTTCATGGGTATAACTGTGAGGTGGGCACTTGCTGCACATCAGGCTCTGAGGAGAAGACTTGAAGAATCCTGGTTGACATGCTGTGGATAAAATATAATATGACATTTAAATCTGTATTATATTATTGGCAGCCTGGCAATTAATTTGAAATAGAACACAGAATAAATGGTGCTTTATATGGGGCTTCTGTTGATATGCTGCATTAGAGAAAGGAGGTTCTTTCAAACTAGGTATTGGTTTTTGCCCCAAAGTCTGCCTTCTAGTGTTAATCTAACCCTGTGCCCTCTTGGGGCCCTATATATAAAAGAACGATATCGTTATGGAAAAAATAATGATCGTTATCATAAAATAGCGATCGTTATCGTAAAATAACGATCGGTACTTTCCGATAACGATCTGTATTTTCCGATAACGACCGGTATTTTCCGATATCATAAAATAGCGATCGTTATCGGAAAATACCAATCGTTATTGGAAAATACCGATCGTTATCGAAAAATACCGATCGTTATTTTACGATAACGATTGCTATTTTACGATAACGATCATTATTTTTTTGATAACTATATCGATCTTTTATAAATAGAGCCCATAAAATCCTGCACTTAGACGAATGGAAGATGCGATCTGCTAGGGAACAGTCCCGGCATGTGTGGGGATTGGGCTATACAGGAACTACAAGATGGACTTTGAAGGCATGGCTTGGGGTTTCTAGGAAAAACCTTGGACACAGTTACACTTTATGGAGATTCCATATATATGAAGCAGAGGAAATGGACAGTTCTATGCTTTATCATTATCACTAATACATCATGCAATTCCTTTCTCAAAACAAGGCAGTCTGATAACGGAGTCTTTTTTCCTTAACCTTCGAAAGTAAAATTATGTGCTTTGTTAATAAATTTTGCTTTTTAAAAAAATATATTTATCTTTACATTTGAATTTTTAAATACCCTTTATGTGTCGGAGAGTTTATTTTCAGAAACTTCTGATATTAATAATGTAAATGTCTGTAAACACTGCCTAAAGATACAGCATTGAATCTTATTTCCCTTGTGAGATTTAAAAAAAAGAAAAAAAGCAGTGTGGTGAATGTGAGCTTTCTGACAGCTTTCCTGATGTACATTGTGAACCAGACATGCCCTCTATTCAATAGGTTTTCCTCCAGCTGTAATTTATATGTATGATAGTTTTGACAGATTTCACCAAAGACCTGTACCTTCCTCTTTCTTTTGTTATCAAGCATACAAAGCCTTTTTCAGAACTCTGAAAAGGATCCTAATGTCTTTGGCGATTGACAATTTTACTATAATCCAGATGGTCTCTCCAATATCTGAGCATTTAATTGGTCTAATTAAGAATACAAGAGAACTAATTCATAACTGTAGAATGGTATAATTAATCTTTCTCTGGATTAAAGGAAAGTTCATTACACTGTTTTAGAATGTCTTATTCAAGATGATAGACTGACATTCAAACTTCTATCTGAAATACCTAGGAATATTCCATATTTGCTTTATGTTGCTTGTTAAAGGAAAACTATCACACAAAAATGTTTTCTATCAAATAAGCTATGCTATCTTCATAAAAAGGCCCAACTGCTATGCGCTTTTAATCTGAGATGTATTAATAAAATGAATTGTAATTCCTGTACAACAATTGTAGATTGTCAAAGATAACTGTATTGCCTCAATGCATTTTTTTTAAAAACTGCTTTAAAAAGAGTAAAGATATGCAGCCATCCCTATACATTTTTTCCCTGATTTCGAGGCTCTCTCTGCCTTCAATTAGCCTTCAATTAGCCTTCAATTATCCATGCTGTAAAGGGGGCTTAAGGATTCTGTCTGCCTCTAACTGTCACTCAGAGCTAGCATGCAGGAAAACGCTCCTGCACCCATCCTTGATTAGCTTGATTGCTAGGCTGTATTCTAGCAACAGGACAGTTCAAGTTTGTTTGACTGGCAGAGGAGGAGGAGAGGTTGTAAAAGACATTCCCACCAGCCAATGACAAGTGATATGTTAACGATGGCCCTGGGCTGTTTACGAGGTGGAAGTGTGGACATGTAATGGGGAGATGTTGTATTTTGGGTATTGTTGTAATTTAAAGCAAAATTACACTGTGTTTTTTTCTTCCCCAAACCAACTTCCACACTTAATGTTACCTTAATAGCTAGGTCCTCACCCTAATGCTTAACCCAACACAGTGTACCTTAAAATACTGTACAGGCTGTATTTAGAATCTAATATGAATATATATATACTATATAAAGAAACACTTTTATCACCAACTCCAACATATTAAGTGCAACAAGGAAAGATTATTATGTTCTACAAAACTGTAAGCAGCCATTAAATATAAAAAAAATCTTATAAAAAGTTACGGGAAAATGTACTACTTACCTTCCCAGCTCCATTGCCTTCTGGGTTCTCGTCATGCAGTAATCACTTAGTGAGTTACTGCATACCAGGAACCCAGAAGGTAAGTTAGCGAGGGGGTTATGCCTTTACTTGTGATGAATCCTGTTTTTTTAAACAACTCTGGTTTAGATTCGGAACTGACGGTTTTTGAAAATCTGCAGACCCAATAGATTTTTCGAAACTCTGAACTTTTCATTTTCAACTTTTAGAGCGAAACCCATTAGTCTCTTTCATCTCAACTCAACTATGTAGAGCAAAAAGAATGTGCTGTCAATTCAAAACTTCGCAGCTAAACCCAACCTGCTATAACATTGAGAGGTGTAGGTTTAACTCCATTTTACCCCATCGCGTGGGATATTGCATCTACCCATTAGGAGCATATTAATCAAATAATTAATCAAGCAGATTACACTCTGGACTTTGCATGTGTTTGCATGATGGAATTTTACTGCAAATATAAAGGAACAAACCAAACTCATAGGTTATGCAAATGGAATAAAATAATACATGGCAAACATTTGACAGCTATTTTTGTTTACAACGTTGGTCTAAAATAGAAATAATAGACATATGATGATGTTAAATGTAGCAGACTGATTTTAATATGCTTGTGTATAAATTTAAAGGGCATGTCCACCCCCAAAACTATAACCCCCCCCCACTACTGGCCCCACTATGTAGTGTAGTTTAATACTTACCTCGCATCCCAGCTCAATAAGGTTCTCCTGTAGTCCCCACCCAAAGTCCCAAAAATTGCCCACCAGGAGGATAGCAGAGTCCATATAGGTTTGGCATGCGTACTGCAGCCCTTCTCCCCCTCCCTCGGACGCGGCTGCCGGTCCTGCCCCCTGCTTGCAGTGTCTTGCAAGCAGAAGGCTGGGCGTCGGAGGAGAGAGGGAAGGTAAGTTAACATCAGGGCACTTTCTTTTTTTATAGCAGTTGGGGCTGGGGAAACATATACTATTATATGACAAAAGTTTAAAATAAGGGTGGACATGCCCTTTAAAACACTCAACCCTTGTTCAAGCCCATCCATAATACTGCAAACAACAATGCTGTGACACTTAGCACTTAGATGATGGCAGAATTATCAATCTAGTTTTTATGTGTACAGAGAGTGATAAAGGAGTTTTTTCTTGCACTGAACTGATTGGATGACATTTCAATCTGTTCTACTTTTTTGCATAGTTTCAGAAATAATCTGTAGACATTTCCTTTATGGCTCTGTTGAAAACAGTATTAAGGGACTGTGTAGCATGCATTTTAAAATCAAACACTACTACACTACACTACTACTACAGACATGGAGCTGCATCTGTGAATCTAAAATATATTTTTTTAACACTTTTTATACTTCTCTAAAAGTTAAGCTTCATACAGATGCCCGATTTGGTGACAGCCCCCCGACTGCTGAGCGCTAAAGATAGACTAGAACTCGAACCTGAGTTTGAGCCGAACTATTCGAATTCGAACAAATTCGGACATCTCGAACTATCCCGGACCCGGAATTTCGATATTTTTGGACTTTCGATAAATATCGAATATTCAACCGTTCGAATGTGCAAGTAAAATGCCTATTATACCTATAATTAAAAACTTTAATACCTTGCGAATCCGCAAGTAAAATGTCCATGGTATCTAGGCGCAAATGCGAGCATTGAATCCGCGAGTAAAGTGTCCATTAAAACCTATACGTGAGCATTGAATCCGCAAGTAAAATGTCCATAGTATCTAGGCACGAACACGAGCATCGAATCCACGAGTAAAGTGTCCATTAAAACCTATATGAGAGCATCGAATCCGTGAGTAAAATGTCCATGGTATCTAGGCGCGAACGCGAGCATCGAATCCGCGAGTAAAGCCTATACACGAGCATCGAATCCGCGAGTAAAATGTACATGGTACCTAGGTGCGAACGAGCTCAAAAATAGAGCGAGTGAGAGTAAAATTGATTTTTCGAATGTCCTGGATATTCGAACATATTCCCCAGACCATTTCCCAGGTTCCACAGCCATTTACATTAAGTTACCATTGATATTTTATTTGTATTTCATTAGAACTTTTTGAACTATTTGACTCCCATTGACTTTAATGGGCCGTTTTCGAACTTTCGAACTATATGAAAAGTTCGAAAATTCGAAAACGGACCGAACTTTCGAAAGTTCCTCCATCTCTACTGAGCGCAAGTCACAGACGAACGTCCGTTTCGACCGATAGTCGCACATGTGTATGTGTTCGGTCAGGGGTCATTCGTCAATCTGTCATGGTGGGCTCACGTTCGGTGGTCACAGGTCTGTATGAAGCTTAACTTTGAGCTGCCATAAAGGAATTGCTGTACACAATGCAAACATTTACAAGGATTATTCTATAAATCATTCTTTAAAATTCTTGAGCTTAGCATTTCCTTAAATAACTTTTTACATTTTAGAAAATCTGAACATGAATTTCATCCCATGTTAACTGAGCTTCTTCTCTCAGACCTTCTGAATGTAATGCCTTTACAGTGTATTGGCTGTGCACTATTGCCAAATTAGCTATTAAAATCTACATTTCCAAATCAATATAATTCATCAGAAACAAATGTTTTAAAGAAATATTTAACAACCTTTTTCAATTTAAAAGCCTTTATTGGCTGTGTATAAACAAAGGTAAGGTTTTGGCTGTATACGCTAGGCTCCAGATGTTTAGAAACTCACAGGCCTAGCACAGTGATGCCGAACTTTGGCACTCCAGATGTTCACAAACTACAACTTAGTATTCCTTGGTTACAACCAAGGTATGCTGGGAGTCGTAGTTTTCAATCATCTTGAGTGCCAAAGTCCAACATCACTGCGCTAGGCCTTAATCAAGCAAACACAAATTTCAAGACTCTGTGCTTAATAAGAAATTAACTGTAAAGATAAATGTGTTGTGGAAAAGAAATTGTTTTAATAAATAATTTCCCACTGTTAAATCTCTGTTCTGTGTCTGAGGCTAAATCTTATGTATCATGTTGTATTATACGGTTAGTGTGGTCTTTACATGCAAACAATGGGCCTGCACCTTTTCCATTAATGACACTGACACTTGAAGAAAGGCAGTAACATAGTACTCCTTACCTTAAGCTGGGTACACACAGTAACGATAAAGCCCCGATACCGTCAGATCCAACAGTATCGGGGCTTTATCGGTACTGTGTGTACCTATGTTTTCAGAATGTGTGGCCGCCGAGTGTGCGGCCGCCGAACGATCGGGTCGGCCGAACAGTTTGCTTCTGCTTTCAATCTTAAGCAACCAACAGATGTTATTTATCTGCAGTTACCCATTAAAAAACTAACATTTGGCTGGCTGCTGCAAATTAATAGCACAAGCAAATATTTGTACCTCACATTCTATTGCATCAGCCCCAGAATTTGTGTTGTTATTCTTAATCAAATGCTCTTGTTCTTTGTACAATTCAGTGGAAATAAATATGTGCTCTGCTGACAGTAGAAACATTCTATCTACTCTTGGGATTCAGTGAGAGGAATTAACTGTATTTTAAAATGGAAAATGCTTCATGCAAGCAGTAACATTTCTAGAGGGAATTCATTAAACTGTCAGAAAAAAAAATCAAAGAGTGATTCGTTTGTGTTAGTTATATTACCTATTAAGGCTATTGAATACATTTTTGAACATATTGATATACCATTAACAGAAAAAAAAAAAAAACATATGCAGTATCAACAGAAAAAGTCGAACAAATACTGTAACTGCATTTTCTTTCTCTTTTTTTTAATGCACCAGCCAAGTAATTTCATGATCCCACATACAGAGGAACTCCACATTAAACTGATTTAGACCCAGCAAAAATGCAGACTACAATGTCATTACTGTGTTTTATTGTTTTATGTGATTGTGTCTTATCAGCTGACTAAACAAGAAAACAATACGCATCTGGCCACCAAGTTTTAAATATGCTGATCTTCTGCAAATAGGAATAATAAAATAAGACTTTTTCTTATATGGTCAAAGTAATTAAAATAATGAGAATCATGGACAAGCAAACATGTTTGGTAAAAGAGATGAATGGTTTAGATTTACAATAAAAAAAAAATCATCAATGTTTCGCCTTTTCCATCAATTAAAAAAAACAAATTATGCAATAATAGTATTTTTCATATATTTTGTACTATCACATCCCAATGCAAGCAGATGTATCAATTTGTGATAAAGGAAGACAGAAGCCATAAAATACCCACCCCCATACCTTCTAGTTGTAAAGAAACCTATTTATGTTTTCTTTTAGTTTTCTTCAGGTGGAAGTCTCAATAAATATATTATAGTTTATTATATCATATGTTGCCATGCCACAAAACACGCCATATATTGGAGATTATTTTTCCATTACCCAACTGGCATTTGGTGCCATTTTTTCAAATTTACAGGGCAAAATTACAAAAAATAAAATATTTTTGAAGCTTCAATAATGTAATGTCTTGTATGTATGTGTTTTATTTCCACAGCGCTTTACAATTATTTACTCAATTCACATCAGGTCCTGCCCAGAGGAAACCCACGCAAGCACAGGGAGAACATACAAACTCCTTGCAGATGTGTCCAAGGGTGGAATTGAACTCAGGACCTTAGCGCTGCAACCACTGAGCCACCGTACTGCCCGTCTTGAGGTGTTTCTCCTTGCTTATATTTATACAACTGAAATAACACGAAACTTCTACAGCAGCTTGCAAAGTTTTTTTATTCATACTTTATACTTAGCTTGCCCGTGATTATTATCATATTCATATTTACTGTGTGCGCTATTCATTAATAAATTGTAATGAAATGCTTGGTTGAACTCACACATCTTGCTAATATTTAACCTTACTCCCTAAACCAGTATACACCAATGAAAAAACAGATGCACTGAGTATGGCTCCTTGCCGCAAGAAGTTAACCTTTCAAAATAAAAAGATGGCGACCCACAGTGGGGATTTGATAATATGTGCTATTCATAATGTAAGCTGAGCATAAAGTATATCACTGTCAGCAAAATTTTTGTCTTTTTTTTAAATTTCCCTTTAAATTGCTTAGTATCCTTAAATGTTTTCTTAAAATAAAGTAAAAGCTTTAATCATAATCACTTCTTTCTGAATGCCAGTACAAATCTTTGGGCTGCAAGCAACAACATATAAGTAGAGATGTTCGAAACTGTTGAGTTTCGTTCTGTTTTCGAATTTTGAAAATTCCCTATGGGAACGCACGATTGATCGTTTGCACTTTCGGCCGCAGACGAATTTGCCACAAACGACTGACATTTGTCCCAGCTGAGCACTCGCTCGGGACAAATATTCCCTTCATGTGTACCCAGCCTTAGCACTTTCCATTGATTCAAATGCTGTTCTAAACAAGTTTGTTAAAGGCAAAGATATTTTTATGAATGTAAAATGTCCCAGTCATATAAAAAAAAATTTCCTCAAAGGTGCAGATGTACCTCATTTTGGAATGTGTCATTTAGTTTAGGTCACCAGTAATGGTGGAATCAGCCACTATTTTAGCTTTTACTTCTTGTTCACAATAAATTTATGAATGAAACTTTTTATTGCATTCTAATTTTCATATAAAAGACTTTTATTAAATGTAGGGGTCATTTACATTATGTTCTTTAAAATCAGCTAGCCGGTAATAACCTTAGCATTCCTACACTCTGAATTTCCATCAAATCATTTAAAGCTTGGTCTTCTTTTAAACAAATATATTTAATTCTACTGCTTTTGACCGTTCACGGGGTAATGATCATTCATTTTTTAACATAATAGTGCAATTTTCCTTCTTTCAGTGCCTTAGAGAAATTAAATAGTCTTGATCACCTTGTATTTAGGGCTCAGAGAAAAGCTAATTAGTATACCTCTGTCAACTCATTTCTCAATCTCATCTAAAAAGTGCCTTTTCTATTACAAACATTAATTATTTTAAGCAAATTCTTTTGTGGCAGACATACTGTAGGTCTTAAGGTTATTTGAAACTATGCAACAGCGGATTCACCACAAAGAAATGACAAGTTGTCTTAGTTAAATAAGGGTTTTTATTTAAATAATTAAAGAATTTTAAGCACATTCAAAAAGATCTTAAATTTTTAAGGGCATGTCCACCCCCAAAACTATAATTTAACCCATTACTGGCCCTACTAAGTAGTTTATAAAAATCCTTACCTTACATCTCTGTACATCAAATTGTTCTCCAGCAGTGCTGGTCCAAAGTCCAGGAAAGTGAAGAGAAGGAGGTGTCTGTGAGCCATCTGGTCCTTGTTGATTCCTTAACTTCAACAAGTAATGTGATATGCGCTGTGGAGCCCTTTACTGCCCTCCCTCCCTACATCATGATCCATCCTCTTCGGCCATTGCACCTAGCGTGAAAAGGTTTTGTTACAAGGTAGGTGCCCCCTGCCCACCCTCAACCACCAAAATATTTTAGCAAAATAATGCTCTGATCGTTACTTACGGCCAATTCTCTCCTGTGGCATCAATGATGTCAGCCACATCTGTGATTGGCCGCGTCTTAGCTAATCACAGACGTGGCTGCGAGTCCAGGCTCTGCTTGCAACTTCCACAAGCAGGGAGCTGGATTAGAGACCACGCAGGGGAGAATGGTCCATAAGTAACGATTGGAGCATTATTTCATAAAAATATTTTGGCGGTTGGGGGTGGGCAGGGGGCACCTACATTGTAGCAAAAAGTGAGTTTTGGGACTGGACATGCCCTTTAAGCATTTTAGAATACTGAAATACTTTTCTTTAACTTTTAGCCATGGACCATACTCAACCGATTCACCAAAATCAATTGATTCAGGTGAAATGTCGGTGTTTGGATTAACTAGAAAATGTGATCAATGGCGCAAGGTATGTAATTTAGATCAGTTCATCTGATGGAATTTTCAATTGCCTGAAACAATCAAAAATTAGGTTAGAAAAAAAATGTGATGTGTATGGTTAAGTACCGTATTAAAATTAAAAAAATTTCTTTAGCAAGTACAGTAATTAGCCAGAGGTTGCATTTGAAAACCTTTATATACCTAAATAAGACTGTAATTGGGAACACAAAAGTATTCCTGCAGATTACCTGATTGATTAATTAATTTCTTACAGTGAAACTACTACTAATAATTGCTTGGAACAAACACTACCTTGTGCTCTTTTTTATATTTGAGAATTTTTGTTTACGATTTCAGACACACATTTTGGTTTTTATACTTTGAATTTCAAACATAAAATCACTAAGCTACTCTTAGTGAGGTCATGAATAAAAAACCTACTCATTTCTCCTTCATCTGCTGGCTGCCATTACATCACCCCTAGAAGCTGTTTTAGGTGTAAAATAGGAGCTTCTTTGCAGAGCGTCTCTTTCCATTGGCTACATTGTGGACTGCAGAGACAAACAGACAAGGAGTGACAAGATGAGGAATGGACTTAGCTGTTGGGTATTTTTAATAGGTGCCACAAGATGAGCAAGGCGTAGGTTACTATAAATGTCCTTTAATAACATTTGTAGCCTTATACTGATCTTACTGTTATTGCCGTTGATTTTTAAATGCCTGCATATCTATACATGCCATTTTCATTTTTATTCGTTCACTAAAACATAAGGCACGCCATATCAACTTTGGTCTGTATAAAAATGAAGAAATTATTTAATTCTCTTTGATACAAAACCATAATTATACAGCAATTCCATCTATCAATTAGACTAATTAGAAATTTGCATCTTTACTGTGCTTAATTAAAAGAGAAAAACTAATAGAATAGACCCTTTAAAATATAATTTTCCACCGGATTTCGGAATTTCTTACATTGCAATTATTTTTATAACTGAAAAATATTAAAAAAAAATGTAAAATCTTTTTTGAACATAATAAAATTAATGTGATAGACTTGCTGAATACATAGCTTTATTTCTGCTTAAAATGTT
This sequence comes from Hymenochirus boettgeri, assembly GCA_019447015.1. Taxonomy (NCBI): domain Eukaryota; kingdom Metazoa; phylum Chordata; class Amphibia; order Anura; family Pipidae; genus Hymenochirus; species Hymenochirus boettgeri. The sequence goes on from CM033469.1 coordinate 155,339,750, forward strand.
AAAGGAGAACTAACCTTTTTTTAACCCTAATGTGAAAGCTCTCCTCCCCAGAACACCTAAACATTGTAAAATACAGTAATTCCAGTAAGTTGCCTTTACTTACATGTACGAAGTACATTTTGAAACTAAAAAGTTACATGTTATTGCTGTTACATGCCTCTGTCAATGTAGTCTTCAGCCAGGGAATATGTGCACCAATAGGCATGCCCCTGGACCCCAATATTCACTGTATGAACACAGTATATTCTATGCAGATATCTCCACACTATTATAGAAGTCCCTGATAAGTCTTTGATAGCTGTTGTTATTCAGCATGAGGGGGCATGAAGAACAGCCTACCTTAAAGGGCATATATACCAAAAAATAGGTTATTGACCATAACTGGAAACTATAATTCTTCCCAACCACCATTGTATAATTTTGTTTGTTGATCTGCCCCCTATTTCTTTAGATATCCAATCTAAAACTTGTATTTCAGCTGTCAATCAAGTTCCTTGCTCTCAAAAACTATTCTTCTGTGAGTAGTTTTACTGTAGCTGAAATGGTGACAGAGTTTTGAAAGTTGAAATGCTGTGTGCAGGCTTTACAGTAGAGATGGCCGAACTTTCGAAAGTTCGGTCCATTTTCAAACTTTCGAACTATATGGAGAGTTCGAAAGTTCGAAAATGGACCTATTTAAGTCAATGGGAGTCAAATAGTTCGAAAAGTTCTAATGAAATACAATTAAAATATCAATGGTAACTTAATGTAAATGGCTGTGGGACCTGGGAAATGGTCTGGAGAACATGTTCGAATATCCAAGACATTCGAAAAATCAATTTTACTCTCACCCGCGCTATTTTCGATTTCGTTCGTACCATGTACATTTCACTCGCAGATTTGATGCTCGTGTATAGGCTTTAATGGACACTTTACTTGTAGATTCAATGTTCGCGCCTAGATACCATGGACATTTTACTTGCGGATTCGATGCTCGCGTATAGGTTTTAATGGACACTTAACTCGCGGATTTTATGCTCGCGTTCGCGCCTAGATACCATGGACATTTTACTCGCGGTTTCGATGTTCGCGTATAGGTTTTAATGGACCCTTTACTCGCGGATTCGATGCTCGCATATAGGTATAATAGGCATTTTACTCGCACACGGAACGGTCGAACATTCGATATTTACTGAAAGTCCGAAAATATCAAAAATCCGGGTCCGGGATAGTTTGAGAAGTCCAAATTCGTTCGATTCGAATAGTTCGGCTCAAACTCGGGTTCGAGTTCTAGTCCATCTCTACTTGACAGTTGGTTTGTGGGGGAAAAAGACAGGTCGGGTGGAAGTGGGAGTGGTTAAAATAGAGAGGGGGGATACTGCTCCTAAACAAAATGTGTGCTGGATTCGCGGATTCGATGCTCGTGTTCGCGCCTAGATACCATGGACATTTTACTCGCGGATTCGATGCTCGCATATAGGTTTTAATGGACCCTTTACTCGCGGATTCGATGCTCGCATATAGGTATAATAGGCATTTTACTCGCACATTCGAACGGTCGAACATTCGATATTTACTGAAAGTCCGAAAATATCAAAAATCCGGGTCTCGGATAGTTCGAGAAGTCCGAATTTGTTCGATTCGAAAAGTTCGGCTCGAACTCGGGTTCGAGTTCTAGTCCATCTCTACTTGACAGTTGATTTGAGGGGGGATACTGCTCCTAAACAAAATGCGTGCTGGATTGAAGGCATGCCGCAACACACACAAATCAGAGTAAGTGCTACTTACATGTATTCAATTATAGATTAAGATGAGGCAAAGTCATTTTTTTAGTATAGTGTCCCTTTAAATAATACTAAAATGTATCCTTTTTTTTGCTTCCATTCTGTTCCTAGGATATATTTCTTTTTACATTGCTCATCATGTGCCTGTCACAGACTCAGACAGACAGGAAGAGTAAAATTAATTTTATAATGTTTAGTAGAGATCAAGCTAGAGCTCAGTTTTCATTTGCTTTTAAAAGGATTTTAACAGCATTGCACGAGTTAAGGGCATATCCAGAGAGACAATTGCAGGCCAGTATTTCATTTATTAAGCCATCATCAAAACAAAATTGTCTTGTGGTCTGCATAGTAAAGTGTCTTTGGACAGATGTCACCAAGGGATCAAGTAAGTTATCCAAATAAAAGTAGAACAGAATTCTAGGTACTTACCATGGTAGCCAAGGCTGTTTTTAGGCATAGGCCACATAGGCAAACAGCTAGGGTGTATAAGTGTTGAACTAGGGTGCCTATTTTTCGCCTTAGCATCTCCCTGTCAGCTTTTACTTTGAGTTTCAAAACTGCTCTCCTTGTTCAGCTGTAATTCGTAACATTGTAGTGAGCAGAGAGCCTGAACTACACACACTTTATTTAGCAACAAATGTTGCAAATGAACTGAAGGAAGGAGGGGGGAGGATGAGCTCAGCTAATAGTACTGAGGGGAGCAGCTCTAAAATGCCAGGTAAAAGCAGCTGCAGACTTTATAACAGTGGCCCCTGTGACTAGCAGCCATGGGATCCCTATCCCTGCCTCTTTCTTCCTTCCATCCTACTCTCCAATTAGAACTTAGAGTGGGTGAGGAGTGAACAATCCAATGGAGGAAACATGGAAAGCAGGTACATACTGATTATCATGTCAATGCTGGTAGCTAAAAGGGTTTAAGGCAATACTCTCCTGGTACTGAAAGTGTTAATAGAAATACTCTGTTGGCACTGAAAGTGTTAATGATAATACTCTGGGGAAGTCTGGTGGCACTAAAGGGTTAATGGTAATACTCTGGAAAATGCTGACACTGAAAGTGTTTATGCCAATACTCTGAAAGAATTAAACATCTCAGCTCTTATCAAATTTCCCTGTTCTTCCCCTACCCAGCTATTTTCATGCCACCCATCTGGAAAGAATTTCTGGGAAGAACACTGGTGCCATCCACAGCAGCAGTGACAGTGTCAAAAGAAACTGAGTGGGGAAACCCAGCCTCTGGTCTGCATAGTGAAATTTCCTTAACTTAGATTGGATATTACTCAGAAGTCTCTCCTAATATTTTTTTCCAAATTAGACCTTTATTTTAAAAAATTAAAGTTACATCCCAAATTAATTTTAAATGTTTTTAGCCCCTCTGAATATCAAATAGAGCTATATTTACATATAATATATAGGGCATGTTCAAAAAAAGGGATATGTAATACTTACCTTCCGCCCTCCTCTTCCTTCCTAGTTCTTGCAGAACCAAGGAACCTAGAAGGTAAGAAGCGCGGAGGTAATGAAACGATTTTAAATGACAATGTAGTGCAAAAACATGCTCATGGAGTTTTTACCTCAGGTGCGTGTGCCCTTAATACAAAATGGTGCAGACCCTGGAAAATTGGAGTAAAATGTGGGATATTATATCTTCCTTAAAAAGTCCTAAAGTTGGTGCTATTAATAGTTCCATATAGCTCAGTTTTTCATAAACAGAATAGTCCAATCTATATAGAAGAGAGACTGCACACCCTGGGCACTAGCATGTGCCTCTAGTTGGTTTCCTGGTGGTGCTGGTCACTGGAACGTTCTGCCACGTCCTTGGTAAGGTAAGTATAGGAAATGATGACCGCACACATGCAATCAGTGCAAAGGGTCCTTAACCCATTTATTCAAAGTGAAACAACCAAAAGAATAACGTTTATTCATTTGGTTGTTTCACTTTGAATAAATGGGTTAAGGACCCTTTGCACTGATTGGATGTGTGCGGTCATCATTTCCTATACTTTCATAAACAGAAGCCCAGCATTTACAGTAACTTAATGTATAGGTTTTTGCTTACCACTTTCTACTTATTAATCTGTTTTCAAGAAACAGGTGCAGCAGTATAAAAAACATGCATCCTAAATAAGTTAATTTTGCCTTTCCACAACTCTTGTAATTTGACTACTGTCTGACATCATTCACATTCTGACTCAGAGTACTTGCCTTGAGCAGATTATGCAGCAGCTGTTCTGACTACCCCCTATGCTTCTCAGATTTAAAGCTGTCATGGTTTAGTTTTTAGATGTTCGAAGCTACGCTGGCAATATGACTACTTAACAAGGGTCTCGACAGTGCCTTAAAAATATATAAGATATATAAAAGAGTTTGCTTATTAATTTTAACCTTTAAATAGGCTCTACTAAGATTTGACATTGAAGGTTCATAAATTTGAACGTTTTTATTTGTAATAAAACCTTTGGTGTGAATAAACATGATGTGGTATTTTGTCTGTTATGTGGCCTAGGTTCACTTTCAATTAGTAAAGAACAACTTTTATTGGCTTTCTATATGTTTTCCTGAATTAAACTAGCTTGTAATGCACCCTAAAATAACAAATCACTTTTTTTATTACTTAGCTCATGAACATTTTGTTCCTACCAGTCCAAATTGGGCCTTTTTATACCCTATGCATTGCTTACTGCTGCAAGTCCTGTGAGTAATGCTTGTCCTGCAGTAATCTCTTGGTTCCCACCATTGGTACTCCTCTTCCATCCATTTAGAATACAGTCAAGCCATAATGTTTTACAAGAACTGCACTGTCTTAAGAATCTGTGTGAAAACATTTAACAGCACTGGACTCTTTGGCTATATAGTAAACAAATCCTCCAAACTCCAAATATACGCAGACTGTCTCTGCATTTAACCTTATAAATCGGCAAGCACTATATTAAAAGTGCAACATACAGTCAAGTGTCCAATTATGTAAGCCATATTTAATAATAAACTTAGGGTTTTATTTGTATAAGCAGACATTTAAAATGGGGTTGGAATTAAATAATGGGCATTTAGTTTTGAGAATAAAAGTTGACAAAAAATATGATAATGTATTTAACTTTTTAAAAACTATAAAAGATTTGATTCCTTTGCCTCCCTTTTGTTGGAGGGTTGTTGCAGTAACATAAACCAAGTAAATGGACACTTGTGCCCTTAGGAAATTTTGAACTGTAGCAAGAGATCAAAACAATAACATTTAGTCAGATATCTGTTGCTTAGGAGATACGAAAACATGTATATGTATGTATTGTGGATCACTGATAACTTCTGTATTTAAGACACTGGCGTGTGGTTTTTTTCTTCGAAACCTTATAATATAACTTTGCAATTACTGTATGTGTAATATCTTCGCATCTGAACATTTACAATAAGTAATAAAAAAAAAGGATTTAATAAATCACCTCCAATGTGCCCAGTAATGCAAAAAATGTAAGTTTGGTAACATGCCAAACAGCTATAAGTAATAGAGAAAGTATAATTTTGAGATTTAGATATATACATTTCCTTTTTATTGTAATCTGAAAGCAGGACACAAATGAAGAAATCATAAAAATGAACATCCAAAAAACTAACTGGGAGATTCAATAAAAGTTCTTGTTATTAAAAATGGTGCTAATTTTGCCCCAACCAATCAGATCTTATATAACATTTGAAAGCTAACATCTGCTTGGTTGGGGCAAAATTAGCATCATTTTTAATGATAAGAACTTTTATTGAATAACCCTGAAAATTCATTTTCTTTCCAAAAACATTTGGACACTAAAATAAATGTCAAATTTAAGATGCACTGGATATCAACTCTGCCCTTGAATATATTACAAAAGACGCAGATGTTCACGTTCAAAAACAAAACAATAGAATATTGATTACGCCCACATGATGTTAAAGTTTAGGGATAATACATTTATGAAAGCACATTATGATCAATTGAAGTCTGGGATAATTAGATAAAGGATTGTCTATTCAACATGGTTCAGACAATTTGCTCGCTCTTAACTAGTAACAGTAAAGTTCATAACCTTTCCCCATCACATTTTCCTCCCTGTGTTATAAAAAATCTTTATGCATTTTGAAAAAGAGCAAATGAAGCAGTAATTCACCTTAATTTTACTTTGCATGTAGTACATTAGACAAAGAAACGAGAGGATAAAAAGTTCAGTTCTAAATGCTAATTTGTTACATGAATAAAAGGTTGTACAAATTAGTCTGTACCTTTCACTTGGGCTACTTGGCAAACATTTAAGTATTTGTAGCGATCAATCCCTTTCTTATACACAGCATGTTTATGCGGTGTACACCAGGAACACTGGTTTCCCCACAACCATAAAGACATATTGGGGGTTTGAGGCACAAGTTCATAGATTGCGATCTTGTTAAGGCAGGGTCTGAAATGAATGAATTAAATGATTGTGTAATATATAAGAAATTATATATAGCAGCACTACTGTGTCATGGATGTTCCCCAGTTTTGTGGTTTAAAATATGCCTTTGAACCTATAATTGCAATGCAGATTTATAGTTTAGGGAACGAAGGTTGGTAAATCTGTTTCTGGGCACTTTTTAAAGTTTTAAAGCTTTTTAATCATTAACTGCACAGATGAGGGATCCAGGGGGGGTGAGATTAGGGCTCCCCTGCGCATGCCAGGGTCCTCCCGGAGGATAGGGTAGGTGTAGATAAGGATTACACACAGGAAAGCTCCAACTCTTCACTTTTCTGGACTTTGAATAGGCACAGCAGGACAACTATAAGTGGCAGAGGAGAAAGGTAAGGATTTTCTAACACTACACAGTTAGGGCCAGCAGTGGGTCAAATTTTAGTTTAAGGGGTGGAAATACCCTTTAATGGTAATCAATCAAGTAAAATCATATTAAAGGTCATTAAATCTATGGATAAGATGGCTTTGTTAGTCCTGTTAAAAAGGGCACCTCTTCTTCCTCTTTACAAAGCTTTAATAATAAACAGCTTAATAAACAACTTTGTATTCATGTATCAGGATTGTTTTGATCCACAGCAACTTGTTAGGTGTGTTCAGAATAGATTCAGAATAACAGCTTACCAATTTATTGTCACATATAAATGACAAGTGACATTTCAATAATGTGGTGACTGGCATATGTGTGAACCTTCTTTTACATTTAATTAGCACAAGGCATTTTTTAAATAAATTACTAAATATTGTGTGAAATTGTGAAATATATATATATATATATATATATATATTTATATATATCATATCTAATACATATATATATATATATATATATATATATATAAAATCATATATTAGCACTCACATTTGCAGGTTAAATGCCCCGGGGCTCCGCATGGTCTTATCAAATATATTTTATTTAGTGATACAAACTGCTACGTTTTGATCCTTGGTCTTGGACCTTTCTCAAGCCAACCATGGTTGGCTTTATATTTGATATATAGATATTTGACTTGAGAAAGGCTCATAGAAAGAAACCAAAACCGTTCCTAAAACTGCTATGATGTGAGAAAAACACGCAATAAAAAGACACAGTGTGCACGGTTAACTTTTGGGATTAATAAAACTCCAATGACGTATAGTGCACTCTGGGTCTCTTTTAAATCAATTTATTGCACACATAAGTGAATAGGCAATGTGACAATGTTTCAAATAGGCAACAAATGGCAACATTTTGGTCCTTGGTCTTGGCCCCTTTTCAACCCAACCATGGTTGACTTGAGAAGGGTCCAAGACCAAGGACCAAAACGTTGCCTTTGAACCACTAAAATAAATATATTTGATAAGATGGTGCAGTGCACGCACATCTTTACTAATATCTATATATCAAATATATATATAGCTATCTAAATATATATATATATATATATATATATACTAGCAACATTGTGCCTATTGGTGCACAATGGAAATTATGTGTGTGTATGTTTTGCTATGTGTGGATATAGCGGATATAGAATCTTTACACAGGTATATTTTAAACTGTTACTCAGACAGTCACTAGCTTCCAGAGGAACCCAATAGGATAATCCTACATGTCTGAGAGTAGACCCAGGCAATCCAGCTACACTGTGTGGTTGAAACTAAACATGCTAGGTAAATACTTATTAGTATTCACCACGGAAAGTGGTGATGGTACCTCATATATTATAACAGAAGGTACCTCACAGCATCATGTTATTTTAATAGCATTGCTCTAATAATCTAACGTATAAACAAACATTTTTCATTCCCATTTTACCTAAAGAAATGGATTTATCCTTTATATACTCTTATACAGATCTAATTGGAAAAAAGTTGCTTCAGAGCAATTTTTAATAACTGATAACTGCTTTTTATTTCAGTATTACAGTAAATCCTTGGTATACCTGCCTGGTTTTACCACTTAGCAAAAGGCTAAGGACTTGCAAGCGAGCACCTTTATCCCAACCATTAATAGTGGCTGCCAATTCAAATTTTTCTAGCCAATCAGTCCACTCCCTAGTTACCCCATCAAATGGATCAGATTTAAAAATAGGTTTAGCAATTGGGCCTGGTAGAGCTACGGAGTCTAATTTAAATCAATACTATCAGTAGCAGCCTCCATAGCTTAATACAGAGAACAAATATACAAAGAAAACAGGGAGAATAAATGATATTACCAGCACCGCTGCCACCAATTTGTACCAGATAACTGCTTTATGGAAGGATTATGGGTAGCATGGCACACAGTGGGTTACCCTGGTGGTCTGGCACAAATCAGACAGTGCACATAAACAGGTTCCCCGCATAACAGGTGCAGTAATCAGGGGTGCCCCTGTCTATGGTGCACCACTTTGAATATTGACCAGGCCTGTATATTGTGAGTCCTTGTAAGTTGGTGTACACTTATCTGTTGCCTCAGAGTTTGTATCCAATAAGGTAAATTGTCTGTCCAATAATCTGTCCAATAATCAGGTGGTAACAGGATCTTATACACAAGATCTGTTGCAGTCAATATCACTTCATAACACACACCACAATCTACTTTCACTTTCTCTCCTCCTACCATAGAGAGCAGGGATGTCTTGTATTTTATTACTCACTGACACCACCTGCAGGCTGGAGGTGGTATATAAGGAGCCTTGGTGTATAAGTCCAATACAATACACATCATATCCTGTGTAGCAGACTTTTTTGGGATTATACTTCCTTTCATTTGGAGCATACACAGGGATGTGGTTTAAGCTGACATTTGACCATTCCATTTTAAAATAGGGATCTCAGCTCTGTAAGTAAGTTTATGTATTTTGTATATTTTGTGTTGTACCTAATATAAGTCAGTACTAAATATTATATACATTTACTGATGGTCATTTAAATGGTAACAGTGAGACAGTACACACATACATATACTCTTTTTTTTTTTTTAAACAGGCACACTGCTCTCCAAAGGGTTATGGTGTCCTGGTGCTACTATTAAATCTTCTTAATAAATAATATATGGGAAAGATGGTGCACACAAGGGACTTTTCCAAAGTATTCAAATATCAAAGTATTCAAATATTTATTCAAACATAGTGCAATACAGGCAACGTTTTGGTCCTATAACATGGACCTTTATTAAGCCACTTGTGTTGCACTATGTTTGAATAAATATTTGAATTATTTTGTTTATATGTAAACCAGGTACATGTGTGCACTCAGTCAGTACTTAAATGACCTGGTGCTGCTGAAGATATCCACATATATAAAAATTCCAAGAAAACATCAGCACTCCACAGGCCTTTCAATAAAGTGCTTATTTATTGTTCAAAACATAGTGTATACTGCAACAATAGCTACATTTCAGCCCCTGTATTTATTAGGAAGCATGGTTAAGCTTCCATGTGGTAATAGCACCCACAACGTGCCCCTTTAATGGGAGTTCCTATGCCTTTAATATAAAGCACTGGATTGACGGCCTCTTCCCTCACTTTAAAAAGCGCTGGGGAGGAGTGTTGTTGTATAAATATATATATATATATATATATATACACAACAACAAAACCCAGGGCACTCACGGGACTTGTCCACAATAAAAATATAGCCGTGTAGAAACACCGATCAACGCGTTTCAGCCACCATATTTCCTGACTTTGAGGTGGGAAGGGATTTAGATGTATCATTTTTGTTTGGTTACTATATGTTTCACACATTTCCTCTGATTATTTGTGATGATTCAACCCTAGACTGTCAAATTGTAGCAGTTACCCATAGTGCTACTTTTGATGCTGTGTCTCAGGCTCTATGAATATAGTTTCTATGTACAATTCTAAATAGTGTAAGATTCTGCAGTAATTTTCTGAGGCTCTGCCCTCCTTTGCGAAGGTGGTGATAGCTGCCGCTTTATATTAATGTTGTTAATAAAGATTTACAATTTGCATTCACACGAACGGTGAGGGAACACAAATAGGGTTAAGGTGGGTGGGTCCTGCCTAACCTTCAAAAGATGGCATGAGAAAAGTGAACAGTACGATCCTAAGGACAGCCAATATGGTGGCTGAAACGCGTTAATCGGCGTTCCTACACTGCTATATTGCTATTGTGGACAAGTCATGTGAGTGCCCTGGGTTTTGTTGTTGTAGAAGTTTGTGTTCCGGTTCTGACACCTAGGCTGATGCGAGGAGTTGGAGTGCACATAGATTCTGGCGATAGTATATATATATAATGTATATATTTGACATATAGATATTTGACTTGAGAAATGCTCCTAAAAAGAAACCGAAACCTAAAACCTACTATGATGTGAGAAAAAAACACAATAAAAAAGACACTTATTTTATTAATAAAAGTCCAATGACATATAGTGCACTCTGGGTCTCTTTTAAATCAATTTATTGCACAAATAAGTGAATAGGCATATTTTCGAACCAGATCAGCACTTCCACAAAATATTATTGTAATTTAGCCTGATGACACCCGTACAGGGGCTGTAATATGTTAACCATTATGTATGAAACTTTGGATTAACCCATCTATGGATCATAACAAAGGCAGTTATCAACAAGTGGAGAAAATATGGCTCCATCCATATATAGTCCATCCAAGATTGACAGGAAAATTAGTCAAGGAATCTATCACAAGGCCTACTGCAACATTAAAGCTGCAGGATTTACAGGCAAGTACTCTATGGTCCCTGTGACAACAATCAGTTGTATTCTTTATATGTTGGGTTGTGGGATAGGTTAGCAAGACCTTTATAGTGCCCATGCATTAGTCAACATTTCTCTTAATGGTCCCACAAAATAATAGGCATAATTGAACAGATATACCAAATTGATAAAACTTATTCAAAACAACTAAGTGCTGTAATAAAATGAACAACATCTTAAACAAAATATTAGTTATGGGGATGTACACACTGATGCAACCAAGATTTATTAGGGTCTGTTTTTTCACTAAACTGTTTATGGTTTGCTTGTGAAGGTTCTCATTCAACCAGGTCATGGTCCAGATGATCTAACTGAATACCACAAATATGTTAAGTTTGTTTTTTGACTTCTTGCCCTTGTTTATTTTTTATTATTAAACAAAATCGTGCCATTTTGTAGTACATGTAGAGACATAGCCAAAAATACAAATAATTCCCACTGTCCACCAAAAGGCACACATTTGCTGGTAAATTATAAAATCTAACAGGTGAAGAAATCTGTGTTAAATATTCTATACAATCTGCAAGTCAATCTAGAGATGTGTCTTTCCATTAAGATTGATTGTTTTAACAATCAGACATATTTGAACATTTCTATATTAATGGGGTTTCCTGTAGTAATATTCACAGGGATATAAATTGAGAGGAGGAAAGGGACTGGTGTCTCACAGGTATGTGAAATATTGTGGGATTAGAAGTTTTGGGGTCATTTTTGGAAAACAAGCATTATTTGCTCAGTCTATGTTTCGGGAATTGGCAGATCCGATAGGATTTTTACAATTTTAAAAAGCAAAATATTGAAAATTAAAAAATCACAGCAGAACAATAAATAATGGAAATGACAAACAAATCACTCCAAAAGTTGATAACCGCGGTTGAAAATTCCTGTTGAAAATTCTTATTGTCATTTTTTAAAAAATGAAACAAATTCCGGTATTTTGTTTCTAGATATTTGGTAAACAGACAGTTCAATAAAAAAAATATTTATTTTATTACTTTTCTCTGGATTTAATTTGGAAAGATTTTTATTCAATTACCGTAAATGATAGTTCCTTTATTAAACTGGGAAGTACAATGCTATTACATATTGGAGCAAACATTACTGACTGTGCTTTCCAGGCTCTCTTTTTAGCCTGCAATGAAATTGCTGAACATTTAAGGCATAGTTAAGATATAAAAGGAAAGCAGCAGAGTGAAAGGGAATCATCAGGGACACAGTGAGAGATGAAAGATGGAAATTAAAAAAAAAAATTTAAAAGTATGGGTCATAGTTGGCAGAAGGAAGCATGAACTTCATACAAACTATCACAAAAGCAAAGTTGTTATGGGAAATAATACATAATAAAAAAATAGAAATGACCTTCAAGAAGTGAACCAATTCTAGCAGAAGATGGTTTACACAGACAGCAATTAGTAAATAGAAAGTTACTGCACTGAGGATAATTTGGCTTTAGATGGAAATTTTGGGTAAGCAGTAATATAGAAATATATTTTCTTATGGGGATATAAAAAAATAAAACTTGACAAAGTGTATTGCACTGAAAGTAAAATTACCACAGTAATAATAACAGTTTGAAAGTGCTATGAGAGTGAGGGGCTGATGCAATAAGAGGTGCAAATATTTGTCCATGCTATAAATTTCAGCAACCTGGATTACTGCACTTCAATCTGAATAGTTCCTGCTGATCAATAGCACAGAGAAGCGTTTGCACTATCCATTGCACCAGCCAGTGACTGTTTATTGCACCAGCCAGTGGTCATTGGACTAAATCAGTAAGGTTTGCTGTAAATTAATTTTTTTGTAGGTTATGATGTTTGAAACCGGCTTTTGTAATTTTCAGGATGCTCCAAAAATAAACATTGTTCACTGTCTTGTCTTGAAAGAAAGTGTAATTGTAAGTAACCAGATGTCTTTCTGTAGAAAAGGCAAATGATATACTGTATCACCTTGAACTGAACTTTATGGGCCTGCTTAAATAATGGTCATAAATGACCGATTTTAGTTTAAAGGGTATGTCCATCCATTTTACAACTACTTTTTTACTGTCTTACTGAAGAGAGGAGAGCAGTGCATTTACCTCCTGTTCTTCAGTAAGACAGTAAAAAAGAAAGTTGTAAAATGGATGGACATACCCTTTAAGGAAACGAATCTCAAGTTTGTCTTCTTCTGCAAATGTTAACGTATTTGGATCATATTGTTCACTATTTACAAAAAGTAGGGACATGTAGATTAAAACAGCATCTTTAGTCATATGCTATTCTAAAGAATTTGTATTGTCATACCTCACACGCTAACGCAGATTCACAAAAGGAACGTTTTAATGAGCAATTATACTATATAAATAACCCCTCCCTTTCCTATCCCATTTGATTTCAAGGTGAGAACCTAAATCACTAGGTCTTACTTCCTGGGAAATCCCTGGGTGAGTGCTTTAGCCATTTGACCAGTAGACTAGAACTCGAACTTGAGTGAAATGTCTATTATACAATACGCGAGTAAAAATCGAATTATCGAATCTGCAAGTAAAATGCCTATTATACCTATACGTGAGTAAATATCGAATATAGAATTCGCAAGTGAAATGTCTATTATACCTATACGCGAGTAAATATCTAATTATCGAATCCGCAAGTAAAATGTCTATTATACTTATATGCGAGTAAATATCAAATATCGAATCCGCGAGTAAAATGTCTATTATAACTATATATAAGCGAGTAAATATCGAATTCTCAAATCTGCAAGTCGTTCATGGGATAATTATCGAATGTTCGAACGCAAAAGCGCGGGTGAGAGTAAAATCGAGTTTTTGAAAGTCCTGGATATTCGAACATGTTCCCCAAACCATTTCCCAGGTCCCACAGCCGTTTACATTAAGTTACCATTAATATTTTAATTGTATTTTATTCAAACTTTTTGAACTATTTGACTCCCATTGACTTTAATGGGTCCATTTACGAACTTTCGAACTATCCATATTGTTCGGAAGTTCGAAAACGAACCGAACTTTCGAAAGTTTGGTCATCTCTATTAGCCAGGACATCAAGTTACCCAGCGATTCCTCCTCTGTGCGTCAAAGTTCTCAGAGAGTCCAAAATATTGTCAGGATTTTCAGCAAACCGGCATTTTTGAGGTGTGTAAATATAACGGTCTAGAAGTTTTGGGGGGTGATCTTGCTAATTATGAATTATTTTTGGGGACGGATATGCCTTTTGAAAGGGCCAAAAAACAATATACTGTAAGCTGCATAATAGCCTTCATTAGACTAATTTGGATAGAATTAACATATTTTAGATTGTACCACTCGCAGGAATGTTATCAGGGTAGACAATATAAGCAGCTACTGGTACAAAGTTACATAAAATACCTCTTTTTATTTAGAAATACAGTATATAATTTGATTACAATGCTACAAATTGACTTGTTTATTCAATTATTTAATTATAAAAGGCCAAAATGTATGCACACAATTTTTTATCTGTGATATTCTGGTAAATAATTACAAGCTGAGGGAATTGCATATATGGAGATAAAAGTATAAACATCCAATATGTAATGCTACTTATAGAAAAAACATGAATGGCTTCTATTACTGCCCCTTTTGCTCACAAGTGGGTTTACGGCAGTAGCAGGGCACACTTTTGGCGGTACAATTTACGATCAGTTATAGTAAATTTAAACCCTAGTTTGTGGCAGCGAAAAATACAATAGACACTTGTTCAACCACCACAGCCTATTCAAAAGAAGCTGTGTGGCTTATTTTGCATACTTATTTAATACCAGCTGATAGCTGATGTTATATGCATGTGAAGTGAAATTCACGCAGAGCTGCACAGCCACTGAGGAATCTTGTCCGGGTGATTTGCCAAGAGCAAGTATGGCTCAGGGTGAATCTCCCTGTTAGTTTCCTCTCGATATTATATGAACCTTGACATCCTTCATCTTACCTTCTTGGCACTAGAACATACTGTAGACTGTGATTGGCCTGTGACTAAATGTGGTTAATCATAGCCCATGCAATTTCTATTTGTATAGTAGAACATTATGTTCATACAACCAAAAATTTTAGTTTAATTAATTTTCTTCTTATTTCTAACTAAACAAAAGGCACACTTAGAGGTCTTACAAAAAAAAAAATCCAAAATGTATTATTTAAGAATCAACGTATTTCAGCCCTACAAAGAACGTTATACTGGTGTAGCACCATATTTTAATGGCCCAGCACATCCAAAAAAGTGTCACTTGATTTTCATATAAAAATTATAGTTAGTGGCCAGGGGGTCAATTCATTTTTTACAGATGTTTCACATTGAAAATTTAACACATTTTATAGTTAAAAATAACCAATTGATCAATTAGAACACCAATATGTAATTGCTGCTAAGAGAATATTTTTGTCTGTTACGTGTCTTTTTTATTTTCACATACTGTTCTAAAACTTTCGGTGACAACAGAACATTTAATGGAGTTAAAGGACCTTGAAATCGCAATACTTATTTTAAATTTATAAATGTATGAAACATTTATAATGAAAATAAAATAAAGAAATGGAGCTTTCCCAACTTTACAAATCAAATTAATTGGCTGATTCAGTCATTTTTAGACTTTAACTTGCTGCAAGAACAATGTAGTAAAATATTTAAAGCATAAATGTGTTTTACAGTGCATTCATTATTTAAGCATAAAAGAAAATACATTTCAGCATTTAATATAAAAAGTGTTTCTTTTTAACTATTCACCTTTAAAGTTTACTGCATTCTACAACAAAGGATGGTAGTGCACAAATAGAAGCGGAGAAAGGTCGGGAAGTGTTTGTTTTATAGTGTGTACAGAGTATGCATTTCTTATAGGGCATGTGCACCCTCCCTAACTAAAATTTGCCCCACTGTTGGCAAACAACCTTTCTCTTCTGCTCCCTATAGTAGTCCTGCAGGACTGATGAAAGTCCATAAAAAGTGAAGAGTTCCAATTCCTCCTCCTCTTAGAGTATTCTGGCATGCGCAGTGGAGCTCTCCCCCTCCCAGCCTCCCCCCAGATCCCTCGCGCTTCATCTGTGTTTAAGAATTTTTTTAAATATGGTATAATGTTCAAAATCAGCATAGAAGTGTATTTACCCAACCTCGTTCCATCAGCTTCCTTTGTTGACCGGCAGCCATATCAATGTTTGGCTGACTCTCAGTCAATAACAGATATGGTTGCCGTTCCCAAAAGTAGCAGAAAAGGCCGAGACAGAGGGAACAAAGGTGGGTAAGTGCATTTTTATGCTGATTTTAAACTTTTCAAGCTGGCGTTTGGGGGTGGAGATACCCTTTAACAAAACTATAAATCACAAGAGAGAAAGAAGCTAATACAGGTATTTAAACATGAATGTCTTTTAAAGGAAAATGCAATCATTTTTATGAGTTTATTAAAATATTTATGGTTCTTTAAGACTTCCTTACTGCACAGTATTTCACATATACAGGATAGATACTGTATACACTTTCTATTAACCTGAGAAGACAGCTATGCACCTGCCTTGAAACAGCTTGAGGCAATCTTTTTATCTTTTTACAAGATTATTGCACACATTCACAGTGTTCTAAGAGGATCATATTCCTTTAAAACATTTATATAGAGTTCAATGCCCTAAATTTGTTGTTATGTTCAAATTGTTGTTGAAATCTTATTATAAAACAAACATAATATTGTTCACACAATTGAGTTATCTTTATATTCACCTGATGTTACCAGTTTCATCTGAATATATCATATTTTCATTGAAGCTTTGATCCAGACACCATCTGTCTCCTATTTGATAGCTATGTTCCCCACTGAGCACACATTAAAAGTGTGTGTTCTTTCCTTAAGAACTGCCAGACCTTGCACACATGTTTAAATGACCACATATATGTAACCTTATAGGGAAAATACATTTAACATAAACACTACTAAAAAACATTGACCATGAAATCTGTCAAAAATTACTTTTAAGGAAAACACAAGCAAAGTTAAATGATACCCCGTAATAAAAACATAACAATTAGTCTGTGCATAACTCACAAAATTCACAAAATTGTTCATCTCTTTGTATCTGATCACAATCGGTTTCCAGGTGCTTGACTGCACTACAATTTTCACACATTTGCAGCTGTATTATTGTAAAACTGATCTATTTCCATGCTGTTACTCTGTTATTAGTGCTTTCTTTGGCATGCCACCTTAGTTACAGAGCTTAAATGCCACTTTCACAACTTCCCAAGGTAATCCTGGCCATGAAATCAGAAAATCGGATCATTTTCTGGTCTGTTCCCATCTTTTGTTACTAGATGAGATTATATTTAGATATGCTCGAATGGAAAGCCTTATTGGTGATTCTACGAAAGGATACAACTGTGACTGCTGGAAAATGCTTTAATGTTGAAGATAAATTGTTTCATGTTAAAAGCAACACATTTAGGAAACTGATTATATTCATGTGATAGCCATTAATAAACAATTTACCTACTATAAATAAGATGTGCACAGACTGGTCTTTCTGGGGTTTTCTTTGTTTTTCTTTTTTCTTTTTTTTCAAATGATATTGAACTTGGGTGGCAGCCTGTAGCTGGTTAGACAGGTTTCATCGTACTCTGTAGTGTACACCACCCTTTATGCTAGGAAACAAGGTAAATTATTTAGATAGCAATAAGAAGCTGTTATAACAGCTTCTTAATTACCACCATAAATATACACATATTGTATGACTGGCAGACCCCCATTTCCTTTCTTTAGGGGAAGGGAGCTTAAGCAATATTGCATTAATTAGTGCACACTGTACAATTTTTATTGTACTTTTACCT
Source organism: Hymenochirus boettgeri (assembly GCA_019447015.1). Classification (NCBI taxonomy): domain Eukaryota; kingdom Metazoa; phylum Chordata; class Amphibia; order Anura; family Pipidae; genus Hymenochirus; species Hymenochirus boettgeri. The sequence continues at coordinate 155,357,509 of CM033469.1, forward strand.
ATACCAGATGCATAATAATTTATTTAGCAAAAACACACCTTTTTACAGTTCTAAAGGAATGCATACATAAATAAAACAATACATTTATAAAGATATACTGATAGGTTTTATGTGTCAAATAAATGTGCTTAGATTGTAAGCTCTTTGGGGCACGGCCTGATGTGAATTAATACACATAATTAAAAAGCGCTACAGAAGATGATGGCGCTATACTGTATATATCCACAATAATAATAATACAAAATATTTTGCTATTAAGTACCCTTTGCTATAACTGTTTAGGGTAGCAACTATTTTAAACCAAAATGCATTCATGTCAATACAGGTTAGCACACAGAGAAAACTTTACAAGCAGATTGAATCTTCAAATTGCCCTCATCTGTTGATATTGCTCACGGCTGATAACATGGTATCAAACTGTACAATATATAAATACATTTAATTTGAAAAATTTAAGCACAATCAAATTGTGCTTTCCATGCATTTATAACCTTGTGTCTTGAGATATTAATTACCCTCTATGCCCAATTTTCTCCACTGTCATAACTTAATCTCACTACTGTGCCGACATTTTAAGGCTTAACTGCACAAATAAATAGTCTTGCAAATATAGGCTCTGAAAGTACCCCTACAGGAGCTAACAAACCCACCTGCATGTGATAAAACATAAACACACACCACTATGGTGGTGTGGCAATAAAGATATTTACACTCACATCAAAACTTGATGGGTGCAAAAGTTTTGAACCATTTGCCACAACCACACAGCCCATATATACAGATGTTCAGCTAATAAAGCAGAAGGCTAATGAACGGACTCACTGTCTGGGCTTTGTGGCCCTGTTGCAAACTGCCCCAAGCCCATTGCTAGACCAACGCTGGAACTTTAACAAACAATATATTGGGTGGATGGAAAGCACCATGCCGTACAGTCTTTTATTCCCAAAAAGGTTAGGTTTAATTGAAAACTGCAGTGTTTCCTTTCTAGAACAGAGTTAAATTCAAATTATTTGCATAATTGACAAATACTGTACTTTTTGTCTACATTGACATCCTAATGTCTGTACTTCCTTTAAAAATTAAGCAAAAAAATATATACAGGAAAATGCATGTTTTCCAGGGATACACAAGTGACAGGTGTTTCTAACTGTTAACACCATTAACTTTAACCAACACTTTAACTACTTAATTAGTAAAATGCCTCAAAATATAAAATTAGTGTCTAACTTTAAAATGAAAGAATGAGTAAAAAAAAAGACACTTTGGAAAGTTTTTTTGGACTGAATTTGTTTCTAATTACATTTTCATTTTGGGGTATTTGACAGGTCTAAATAAATGTAACATCATACTGGCCATATGGCAAATGATAAAAGAAAGACAGCAAAAGTGTTTGAATAAGCTCTAGGTCAGAATTGAAAGAAAATGTGTATCCCTTGTGATATGAGATACTACAAATCTTTCTTGTGAACAGCAGACAGGCTACACAAATGGATAAATTACTGTTACTAAAAATCGTATCTAATTTATGGAAATAAAGCTTAAACTAACTTGAGTTCAAAAAGTCAAGCAAATGATTGACAATGACATCTGGTATTGGACAATGTAGCAGCTGGCCAAGTAATTATACAACATTTGTTTGTTTAAAAATATTTGGTTAAGTATGATTTGTAGATGTTAATTTATCAATCTTGGATTAAATGGCAGCTATGTTTTTAAAAGTAAATCTAAATATTTATTATGCATCTGAAATGTGATATAGGCATTGATCCTTTATATCCAATGGACACCATCTTTCTTCAGCATTTGGGAACCAAATTTTATACATTTTTGCTGATAACTATATAAGATCTAAATGTACTTTTTACATTCAAATAGTGAAGTAATTAAAGGAGAACTAACCCCAATTTTTTATACTCCAGAATCAGAAAACAACCCCCCTAAAACACCAATAAGCTACAAAATACCACTTCAGTAAATTGTATTAAAGTAAATGTAAGTCTGTTAAAACTGGATGAAGTATCTGTGTGCATGTGCAGTGTCAGGCCACACCTCCTAACCTCAGTGCTTCCTTGTGTTTTTCTGTCCTGTAAAAGGATTGGCTAGAGATTATTAAAGGATAAGTGCACTGTAAAATCAAGTTATGTTCATTTGGAAGCTGCAGCTTTAAAAATACCGTTGCCATATTTTTTTTTACCTATGCCCCTCCAGAGCCTAGCTTTGTGCCTTGAAAGTTGCTGAAATCTTTTTACAGAACTCACAAGCATTACTGTTTGAGGCTCAAGCAGGAGAAAGCAGAGGAAATCTCAGAGAGGCGGAGCTTAACATTCAGCAAACCAGTAACAAGATGTCAGCAACTTCCAAGGCACAAAGGTAGGCTCTGGAGGGGCATAGGTAAAAAAAAAATATGGCAACGGTATTTTTAAAGCTGCAGCTTCCAAATGAACATAACTTGATTTTACAGTGCACTTATCCTTTAATGGGTGTGACCAACTGTAACAAGTTTCTGCCATAGCTAAGGACTGAACATGTGCAGAACATAATGGTCATTGACCAAACAGTGTGATATTAGAATGCTGTGAAGTAAAGCACAAACAATATGTTAATTAGGTAAATTACCCAGCGTTTGTATCAAAATGAGAGGTAAGACACAGATTACTGGTTTTATATCAAGGTGTTCTGCCTTCTGGTTCAGTGTTGTTCTGTGGCTTTAGTTGTCCTGTAACTACCACTTTTATGGTAACATCACTTCTTCATATCTATTTATGATGCAACCAAAATCCTTATAAGCTCCAAACACAAAGAGAATAAATCATTTACCATAATAATATATTGGAATTTCTTTATCTTCATGTTCTTTAAGTCCCGTGTTTGAAGGAGGACCAAGGTTTAAAACGTGTTTTTCTAAACCTAAAGCTAATTGAAATTATTTATTACTTGCCTTTCTAAGATACAACTTTGTAAAATGTGTAAAATTGCTACATCTGCCTTGAAGTTACTTTCACTTAGCCCATTCTTTGCTTAAACACCAACAGATATAATGTAGCCAATTGTTTATGCTTGTGAAGGTTCTCATTCATCTAGGTCATAGTATATTTGTTGTATTCAATTAGATCAACTGGACTTGAAATGTAGTTCTTGAAGACGTTGGCCCAGCACAAAAGAGCCAATTCCTCGGGTCAGGACTCAGCCGTTTATCTGCATCTTAAGGATAAAGGACATACCTTTGAAGATTGTAATGTTAACATACTGGCGAAGGAACGTGACTGGTTCAAGAGAGGTGTTAAGGAGGCCATTTATGTGAAAATAAAGAAACCAAGCCTAAATAGAGGTGGGGGGGTTCGACACCAACTGTCTGCCATGTACAATGCTGTTTTAACACCTTACTCTGAGCGTTCCTATAACACCTCTTAGCCACTATCCAATCACGCCCTTAACACCTGGCTGTGATATGCTAATTGGGATTTTCCAAAGTACATAATTGCCACAGATTCTTGTACAAGTCATTCTGAATTGAGAAAGCCAGTCGGATGACTAGCGAAACGTCTTCAAGAACTACATTTCAAGTCCAGTTGATCTAATTGAATACAACAGATATAGCCAATTGTTTACTTTTCTCTATAGATGAAGCCCTCTGAGTGTGCCAGTCCCACTGGGAGATTTGAAAAGTAGGGTGAGCAAGTGAATTTGCTAATTTATTTGAAATTAAGAACTGCTAAGAAAGGCAAGGGATCTATTATTTTAATATAGTTAATCGGTTAGAAACTGTTTTAGACCACATTTCACCCCCAACTAATTTTCTACAAGAAAGGCCCCAAATCAAGTTTTCTAAACACTCCTACCCTTTCTTCATACAAGCCTCCATTCCGCAGCTCTAGTAATTCCACTGCACAGTAATCCTGTGACTAACATGCCAGCCCTTAAATTTTTGTCACCCCCTAACATCAGTAACGTAAATGTTTAAATTGTTTTGTCAGCAATAATGTTTTAGGACCTGCCTGTGAGTTTCATTCTGTCTCACTTAGCTCACCTCAGTCTCACTGCGCTCAGCTTCACTTCTGAACAGGTACTGCAAAGGTGCAATGAGTACAACATTGGTCATGATGGCATGGTCATTTCCACTAATTGAAGATAGAGGAACAGTTAGGCCACAACGTATTCAGAATGATTAAAAATATACATCAAGACTACTGGCAAAATAAAAACAGAGATGGTATGTGCACTTTAAAGAACACAAAGTTTCACATATGATCTATGTGCTCACCTTTGTGTTCTTTAAGGTGCACACCTAGATATGTAGTAGTATGTGTTAATTTACCTTTTTCTTATTATCATGCAGAATACTGAATACTTATTTCTTCCTAAAATAAGTTGTTTTCCAGAGGTTCCATAAAATTGTTAAAATGAATAAATATACACATTCAAATCTAAAAGTTCCAATGTTATCTCACCGAACAAAAAGCAAATCTTGGATATTAGGAATTAAAGGAAATGAAGCCAGAACCTTATATGATCATTTTTAAAATGCAGGATATTAATAAATAAAATGAAATCCAGAGCTGCATCAGAAAACCCTTTTTATCATTATAGTGAACCTCCACTAGAATCTTAAATTTTTGAAAAGGTAAAAAAAAACCACACACAGCTTCTATCATGTTACAGTATCTATTACGTACAAAGCAAAAAGTAATATTGACTTGAAAGATGCCAAACGAGAAATCATACACAACAGAGCTCTTAATCTTCATATACTATAGAAATCTGAAACACTGCTGAGCGAAATTCTCCACACTGAGCATCTTTGGTATTATATTTTGCTTTGCTGTATTCATTTGTTCATTCAATCCTTAACATTTTATTCTCTCCCCTTTACAGTCACTGTAACTATCATGCTGGTAACTATAGTCTAGCCTAGACAATAACATATTGAACAATACGTACAGATCAGGTTTGCTTCAGGGTATGGCACTATTATCTTTTGTTTAAGAATGAAGTATGTTTCTAAAGGTCAAGATCTATTCCACAGGAAGATTTTTTAACTTCTATGTCCTTTTCCACAACTGTGATGCCCGTTATCATATATTATCATTACAGCCATATGTCTCCAACCAGTTCTTGAATGATGTTTCTGAAAACTAAGCAGCCACAAGTTCAATGGGAAATATAGGGTTGGTATTAGTTTATACTGGTTGTGAGGGGCATACAGGCTTTTCTAATTTGGATTTTTTTTCCTATGAGAAGTCTTGGCCAAACAATGCTTAAAGGGACACTAAACTGAAAAAAAATGACTTATATCCTTTTCTATATTTTTAGTGCTGCCAGGAACTTGATCTCTTTTTGCTCTCCGTGCTTCCTGTCACTAGATCTCCTCATGTCCTGTTCAGCTCACTCCTAGTTAGTATGCACTTCTCCTCTCTATGTATCCACCCCCTCTCCAAACTGAGGCACAGCTAGAGTGTGGAGCATGTGCAGTGAAGATGATCTGTGCCTCACTACAGCCAATAGCATTCACCCAGGGATTTTGTGCTATAGTGAAAGTAAAACTGCTTTGCTATGAGAAGGTAAGCAGCACTGGGAGATGTACTCACTGCTTGAGTCAAGTAAGATTTTCTTTTAGCTGTAGGAGTTTGAAGGTGTGTGTGTGTGTTGGGGGGGGGCTTTGTAATTGATTTCTTTAGGAATAGTGCTACATTGGGACTTAACAAACACAGACAGCAGCTAACTGCAGTATTGGGTTTGTCTGCACAGAAAGAGCACAGAGAAACAGATAATGCTTATTCCTTTTCCTGATCTTAATGCTGAATCAATTAGCCATGCAGTGGCAGAGAAATAAGCTTTACTTTTATGGAATGGATAGTTTTACATGTAGTGTGCCAGGGGGAGCACAGTTTCCCTACCCTAAGCTGCCAGTTACCTTCATATCTATAAAATGCTCTGTGTTTTTAGCTATTGCCATATCAAACAGAGCAACTTTTCTAATTGGAACTTCAACTACCTGTGACAGAAAATGTTTTAAGTAACAAATTTAGGAAGCCTTAATTCTTTACTGTGTTGACAGTTCCACTACTTCAATCAATGTCTAGGAAATTAAAGTCCCTATAATCAGAATGTGCCCCAGATTTGCAGCCCTTGCCATCTGCACATGAAGCAGACTCACTTCCTCCTTGCTAGCAATCGTTGGCTTGTAGTAGACACTAACAATTACTTTACCTTCCCGTTACTCATTTCTACCCATATTTCCTCTGTTTTAACACCAACAGTTATCTTTTCTTTTTAATTTGGCTTTAACTCTTGTTTTACATAAATACATACCTGTTCCCCTTTCCTGTTTTCTTCATCATGTCTAAACAAGCAGTATCCTTCTAAATGTACAGCCCAGTCATGAGAATTATTTAACCATGTTTCTGCTATACCCATTATATCATACTTTTTAGTCAAAGCCATTATCTCCAATTTTTAAGGACTTCTCCTCCTCCTCCTCTAACTTTGTCATTGGCACCAATGAGAACCAAGACTGCTGGGTCACTCCCAGCTCCACACAATAATCTTTCATAACAATCTACTATATGTTGATGCCTAGCACCAGGTAGGCAACACACTGTCTGGCACAGTGTAATAGAGATGCTGGCACCCTGGGTGCTCAAAGGATCTGCCTAATCCATAGATGCTATTTCTGAGAGGACCCCCTCTTTCTTATCATCTAAGATGGCAAATCTGATGGGATGAATCAGTGACCCTACTATTCTGTCCCTCACATCCCCTAGTAACCTGTACATAACTAACTTCCCCTCTCAACCTTCCCTGCCTTATTTCCACCCTCATCTATACGGGCCTCAGACAGTGCCTGCTTTCCCCCCAGGTTTTTAGAGCCCTGAAATGCTGCAAGTGCCCCCCTAGGATTCTCCACCTTAGATTTTAAATGGGCAGATTCTAAACACCCTATGTCCAGGGGACATAGATCCTTTGGAATGACTGCTCTAAGTTCCTATACATGTGGCAGGATGCACATTGTATGGTACCATCAAAACTGTCCCTTCTACAGACCAACCTTGTTTACTGCCTTTCTTATTTAAAGGGCATGTACACTGTAATAACAAGTTTATGTTCCTAGATAGTTGTGCCTGGGTGTTGGAGATTTTGAAATCTCAATATGGCCAGGCAGAAGGCCAGCAAGATTTAAAGGGCATGTCCATCCACCCCCAAAACTAAATTTTAACCCACTACTGGCCCCTTGCATCCCCAATCCAAATGGCTGCCCTGCAATGTCCCTCCAAAGTCCAAAAAGTAAAGAGCAGGAGCCTGCCTATGTCCTATAATGTTTCTCCCTCCTGTCTCTCCTCCAGTAGAATTATGCTATGCGCACTGAAGCCCCCCCTCCCTCCAGTTTTCCTCTCCCTCCCCCTATCTCCAAACCCCTTTTCTGTAGTATAGGGCTCCCTCAACCACCCCCAACCGCCATAGTTATTTTCAGACAAACTTAGCCAATCTATAATTACACCGCCTGTTTCCCCAGGCGTTCTGTACATCTAGAAGCCTCTGGATGTACTGGCCTCTCAGCCAGTCACGGACGCGGCTGCCGGTTTCAAGCAAGCAGAGGGCCAAGTCAGATCGCCGGAGGAAAGAGGCAATGTAAGTATAGATTGACTAAGTTTTTCTGCAAAAAACTATGGTGGTTGGGGGTGGGAGAGGGAGCCCCATATTATAGAAAAATTTGTAAAAAGAAGTGGACATGCCCTTTAAGAACAAAGGTAGGGTCTGGAAGGGTAGTAGGGGGGGGGGATACACCAACTTTATATTTAAAGGCACAAATATCCAGGAAGATAAATGCCCTTTAAATATCTTTCTTTTCAATGTCCTTTATACCAAAGAACTTTTCACTCACAGGGACAGCAATTTAAAGTCAGGCTTCTTTCTTTTTTCATTGTAAAAAAAAACCCTGACATAGCCAAACAAACACACACATAATTCCCACTGTACACCAATGGGCACACTTTTGCTAGTGAATATATATATCTACAAGCAGACTAGTATATTTAGAAAATTAACTGTAGTAAAAATATAACACAACTGAAACATACATCTGACCTATCAAACAGAAGCACTTGAAATGTGAAGAAAAGATTCACAAAAAAAGATAATAAAATCTACTGGATAGATGATTTTCCACATGAAAGTAGTTCAGCAGAGATGTAACCTTTTGCTTGCATATTCTCTGCAGAGTTCAGTAAGTAAATATAATTTTCTTCCAAGCTTCCTACACTATCCCTCTGCCCACAAAGAGTAATTGCAAAAGCTGCATTGGTAGCTTGGGGAGTATGAAAGATTAAAAATTAAAAAAAAGAAGGTTAACTACTTCCAGAACCTTCCTTAATATACCAATGCATTCTGCAATGCCATCCCAGAAACTATTGGACAGCTGTCATCATTGCTCTTTTTGGCCAGAGGGAATCTACTGTGGAGAAAAACTGCTTTTTCTAATTCAAATTTTCATTTTCACTGACATACAGCAAAAGCAAAGCAGACAAAGACTTAAAAGCCATTCAGTGAAGGGCTCTCAGTATCTCAGCTGGCTTGATTTGGTTTACTCTCTGGCCTGTTAAAATGAATGGCAATGCAATATACATAATTTCTGACAAAAGTTAAACAGACAACATTAAATAGACTAACGTCACACTATATTATCTATATGATTTTTTCTAACATCTCCAATTATTATAAAATATTCTGCTAAATAATGACACAGTGGAAACTGTTGTTTGACATACACACTCATTTCCTTAATGCGTGTTTATTGTAATATGATGCATGCACAACATTTCAGGTGTAAAACCTTTTTCGGCGGATGCATACATATAAATACCATGAGCTGGTTTAAATACCCTTGAGTCCCTCCCTGTTAGCAGCTCTCAGGCATAACCTAGGTAGGAGAAGGAAATAATATAATAACAATAGGGTATTTTTTCTTTCCAATTTGTCACTAGTCAATATTTTTCCACTAATGTATTTTGTCCCTAATAAATATTTTATAACCTTCTGATTTGTTCCCACTTAATTATTTGAAATTCTATCACAAAAAGCATTTAAAGCCACAATGCATTCAGAAGGTCCCAAAATGCCTGGCTGTCATATGCTAATTGGGACTTTCCAGGGTACATAATTGCCACAGATTCTTGTACAAGTCATTCTGAATTGAGAAAGCCAGTCGGATGACTAGCGAAACGTCTTCAAGAACTAAACTTCAAGTCCAGTTGATCTAACTGAATAGAACAGATATAAGTTTTGGTGATTTGTACGTGTTACCCTGACAAATTCCTAGGTGCTTGAGCCATCTACATGCTTTTTTTACCCTTTCTTTACTGTGAACTTTGAGATTTACCCCATTGTCTTCTATGGGTATGTTTTGGAAATGTAATTTTTTTTTTACATTCCGTAAATCCAAAACCAGAACGAAACTCAATGTTTTCGAAAATTTCGAACTGCAACCACTTCATCTAATTTAGCGGATAGGACCATTTCTAGACCTTTTTATAATCCCTTTATCAGTTCTTAGCTTAATTAATAAATAAATAAATGTTAACAATGCTGTTTTTACCCTTCCCCCCAATAAAAATTTAAACTCAAGTAACTCAAGTATTTTCTCTGTCAATTTTTCTTTTCTGTTTAAAAAAAATGTCATGTGTTATGTGCCTCAAAGTCTCTAGGGCAAGTGGGCTGACTAAAAATAACATGTGACATTTTTAATTATCAGATTAGTGACCTCAAGCACACACAGTATTCTGCATAGTTGCAGGTTGTGACTGTCACTTATGACTCACATCCAGATCTGTATTTATAATAGAGGAAACCAAAGCTAAGGGTGCATTATTTTGAATGGACCTGCACAGGATATTACAGGTGAACTAAAGCTAAATAGTAAAAGAGGCTTGTTATTTTGGAGAAATCACTTGTAATTTTTCAGGATTCTACTTTTTTATGTCTGCAGCCAAAAATAATTTGTTTTTTGACTGTAATTTTTTTTTAAATGAGCTCACTTGACAGCTCTAGTAAAGGGATAGCGAGAGCCCTATAGAAAGTGCTGACCATATTCTATATGTAACTTGTCCATTACTCTAATGCCATTGCTACTAATGTCTATTAGTTAAAAATTATAGAAACTATTTAAGCTCATTTATATTTTAGCTTTAGTTCCACTTTGCTGAACCATTGATTCCTTATAATTGCAATTAAAACAATTCCAGGTTTATTTAATAAGTGGTGCAAACATTCCCCCATGATATTTTGCAGCAACCAATCAGATGATACCTTTTTACTGGTTCACTACAGTCCAAAAACATTTGATAACATCTGATTGGTTTCTGCAGATTAACAACACAAATATTGCATCCCATATAAATAAGCCATGAAATGTCAGAACAAAGAATGTATGACCATGTGCATGCATTTTTACGTTAATGGTTCTATTTAAATATTTGAATTTGCACTGTTGTGCTGAACTGCTGAATAATGCTGTAATATTTTAGGTAATAAAACAATTATTTGGATAATTCAGTTCCTGTTTATAAATACAAATCACACATGAAGACTAATCAATATCTGATTGCTCTGATTCTCTGTTTCCCCATTTAATCACGTAAAAACTTGGTACAATATTACTACAAATGTGTAGTCCTAATGCGCTGCTCTCCAACCTTGTGGGTTTGTGCCTTTTCCAGCATTCTTCAGTTGCCAGGACAGAATTATCTGACTGGCGTTGCCTGCGGCAGAGCAAATTCTTTATATATACTCCTAATTAGTGTCCAGTCAACATTTATAGAAGCATGGATTTATCATAAATGACATAATATAGCTGGTGGATATTAAAAATACACTGGAACATCATTACATGTCTATATGATTCACTGTCAGGGAGATTTAATAAAAGTTCTTATCTTTAAAAATGATGCTAAATTTGCCCCAACCAATTAAATCTAATTTAACATTTGAAAGCTAACATCTGATTGGTTGGGGCAAAAATATCATCATTTTTAATCATAAGAACTTTTATTTAATCTTACTGTGTGGGTTTAAAAGGAATTATACCATGGAACTCCAATGTAACTTCTCATGTGGTAATATTACAAACCAAGGGCTGTGTTTTCTCTTATAATACACTAATAAAAATTTTGGTTTTTTTTGCTTTTTAAAATAATATTGTTGTATTTTGTCGCACCATCTGGTGTTTAGACTTCTTTCATACTTGTGCACTTTTAGTTGAGAATAATAACAAGTTGTATGTAACCTTTAGAATAACATTACTTGGTTTTCTCTGTAATCATTAAGAAAATGTAATACTACTACCAACACCAATGGCACCCCAGCCAGTTCAGCGTCTGTTTACTTGTGCTCACCTCCTATCCACCCAAACTCGTCCATTCAGCAGGCCTGCTATACACACACACTAAATTTGCACTAGACTAAAGATGATTGGTCCAACATTTTTTTCTTTTTTCTTCTCCCTATTTGGCGGCCTTTAAGGGAGAACTGTGGTATAAATACACTTTATCCTGCCATATTGACTGGAAATCACTTATTAAAATGATGCATCTTGAGCCAGTCACCATAAACCACTTGATAAACAATGACCTGGAAAACGGAGAGTACATTTAATTAATGCTATCAAGTGATTCATAAAATGTGAGACACCATTCAATAGAGGTGGTTATTACTTTAATCATTTTTTTTTATCCTGGGCCTCTGTGTAAGACCTCTAATGTTTGCATGGTCCAGGTTGAGCCTTGTGTGACTAAATGCTTTTATTTATATAATGCCATCAAGCTATACCTTTAAAACGGAAGATAAATAATTACATTAGCCGCACTCCCAACACTGTGTGGGTATTACTGTGGTACAATTTTTGGACACCTGGATGCATCTCCAATAGAAAACAGAGATGAAAGGGAGGTTTACCACCCGATATTTGGCACTAATAAATGGTTTAGGTACCCTTAAATCACGTTTGTGAAGCTTGTGATTATGCTGTCCTATTTGATATACTCTGTTTACCTTTAGAACTAAACATTATAACAAAATGGAGAGAGACACACTTGCAATGAATTCAAATACTGTAATAAAGTGCTGAAAAACCACACAACGTTTCGGAGGGATTATCCCCCTTCCTCAGGTGTGAAAGGGGGATAATCCATCCAATACATTGTGTGGTCTTTCAGCACTCTATTAAAGTATTTGAATTCATTGCAAGAGTGTGTCTCTCTCCATTTCATTATATTGAATACTTACCTGTTGTGGAACAGGCTTTGTAGAGTGCACCTGATATTGTACCTACCTGGACCCTACATTACTATATACTGATTTTAAATCCAAACACCAACAACCTTTTCTGGTACATACTAAAGTTATACTAAATAGATTGATCAGATCATTTCTTTACTATGTATATTTATATCTTGTAATTTTATTTCACTCCAAATCCCTCTGATTGCTGGTAAACTCTTTTTATGCAATATCAAGAATTAAGCCATGTGATGTATACATTTTGGGATATAACTGAATAAATGAGTTTAAACCAGTTAAAAGCAGTAAAACTCACAAATTCTGCAGAGAATTAGAATAAACTTTTGTTTAACAAGCACAATGTAATAAGACTTACTAGTTTAGTGCCAGTTTCAGGTATTCTAATTTATCTTCAAAAGATTCATTCTAAATATTTTGTTATGTATTTACTGCTCAACTCACTGCTCAACAAAGAATGAAATCATGAAAAATTCTATTATTTTTTAGTTTTACTATATTACAAAATCACTAACTTACAGGCAACTATCCCCTTAAAGAAAAGAAAGATGTTTGCTCAGGGATAAATAACACACATCAATAAAATTCTAGCTTTATGGCATCCTTCTCATTTACTGTATAAAACTGTATAAATGTGAGACCTGACCTTTCAAGTAAGCTGAAAGTCTGTTTATCTGTTTGAAGATTCAGGGACACTGCATTTTTCACAGTTTTACTTTCGTTTTTCATTATAAGATGTTTGATAAAAGAACTGTTATTTAAACACTAAAAGGCCCTTGAGCACTGTACACAAGAGATTCAGGGGAATAATGCAGGATACAATAGATCAACATGTAGTTCTACTGTGCTGATAGGAAGAGATGTGATCTGAATTTGGTGTTCTAAATTACCCATCTGGGGAAATATTTAAACATTTCTTCTCTATTTAAGTTTAAAAAAAACATTAAAATGTAAATTTGAAAATGTACAAATAATTTTCATATTTACACATTTTGCAAAATCAATTTCTATATTTTGTTTGTGGATTTTTTTTTTAATTCTTACCCTTACAGATTTTGTAAAACCTCTTCAGTCAACCCTTTGGATATTGTTTTTCCCAATGAATTGTATAGCATTGGTTGGGATCTTCCCCCCAAGTTTTCCATCCACTAGACATTTCTCTATGAAATTTTATATGAAAATACTTTTTGTGAATTATATAAATATCTCGATAACAAAAATCTCAGACAGAGAGTAACAAGTAAGGTGAATTTTCATTTTACACCTTTCTAGATACGTCCCTGTTAGTGTCCATAAGAAAGTAGTAAATTTTTGTCCAGTAGTATTCAAATAGACTTGCCAGCTCACAAATAAAGTTGAGCACCATAGATATTTTTACCTAATTAATTGACCCAGGCAAATATTTTAACTAATATGGCCCATGTGTACAAGGCCTATTGTTTATTTGTTTGCTAAAAAATATATCAGAGGATGAAAAGTGATGATTGGAATGTGAAAGTTAAATTTTGGACTATGCTTGATAGAGACTTCTCTTTCACTTCATACATTAAAATTTTTTTCATCAAGACTGTGTATCGATCTGTTTCTGATTTTAATTATCCTTAAATCCTGTCAACTAGCTTTCTTGGCCTACCCACCAGGTCAGTACTGTTATTCACAAGGTCATGTAACTTATTTTTCACACACCATGACAAATGTTGCAAGGAATATTGTAACAAACACAAAAAAGTACATGCAAGTAAAATATACAATTTTACTTTCTGGCTTAATCTCTGTATCCTCAGTTTCAAATCACAACTACCCATTCTCTCTCATTTCTGCATGGTGTTTAGTATTTCCTTTTTGATCAAAAGCAATGGGCCTAAAATCTGGAATGAAAATGTATGATTTTCATCCAGTATTCCATACTCTACTTCAAAAATATTGGTTACTCTCTGTTAGAGATGGAGACTAAACCAAACTTTTTTTTTGTATTTTCGAATTTACAGGCCAATCGCTAACCCTACAATATATTGCTCGCTAACCCTCGAAAGTATTGTTCGTTTTCGGTAACCCTTGAATGTACGGATTGCTTTTGTTAACCCTATAATGTATCGTTTGCTAACCCTTGAATGTAGCCTTCAATTTTCGGTTACCCTCGAAAGTATCGTTCGGTTTCAGTAATCCTCGAATTTATGGTTCTATTTCCGCTAACCCTCGAAAGTATCTTTCGGTAACCCTCAAATTGGCCGTATCCCTCGAATGTAGCTTGCGCAAAACCCGACAATTGCCCGCTCATGTTTAAGAAGATTTTTAACAAGTTTTGGTGATAGTGACATGTTCCCCAAACCATTTCCCAGGTGCCACAGAGATTTATAACAAGTTACCATTGTTAGTTTAGCTGTAAAACATCCGGACTTTTTGATCTATCACTCTCCCATTGACTTTAATGGGTCCAAATTCGAATTTTCAAACTTTTACTGAAGTTCGAAAGTTAGAAAACGGACCAAACTTTATGAAGTTCGGCCATCTCTACCCTCTGTACAGCATTACCCTGCATGTTACTTTCCATTCCCATATAGAAATAAGGGGCAGTTATAATACATTCCATGTACAGAATACAAATGTTGCAACATAATGGAATTTGGGGATTTCTGGATAAAGTGCAAACTAAACGCTATGGTTCTATTCTTACACACACACACACACAAACACACAAAGATATTTGAAATAGTCAGGCCATTGTGTCCTTTCTAACCTTTTCTGGTGAAATCTTAGCATGCTAATCCGACACTATCCCTTTTTATCATGCCTGGAAAATGTGTCACATTTAAACATGACTTTTATTAACAGACATGGGATTGAACATTATCGTTGCCTCATCATACCTAGTTGTTGGCTCAACTACCGTATATACTCGAGTATAAGCCGAGGTTTTTAGGTTTAAAAATCTACCTAAAAACCTTGACTCGGCTTATACTCGAGTCAATAGTAAACTTACCTTCGTTCCAGAAGCAGCCGCAAGTCAGGAAGGAAAGCCGGCAGTTCCCAGTAGTTCTTCACGGGTGCGCGATGATGTCATCGCGCACGCTGGCGGGATGACGTCATCGCGCAGCCGCGAAGAACTACTGGGAACTACTGGGAACATAAAGTACATTCAAGGTAAGCTTAACGCCATCCTGTCACAGTCTACTATTGCAACTGACAGTCCAGAATACAGGTAATGCTATTACACAAAGGCATGTGCTATCAGAGGGGAAATTCAAGACATATTGTAACTATTTCGGTTGTTGTTTCTATACATTTTCTATCTACCGGTATTCCTATTTATATGTATGTTTGTATAAATGCATATGTTTTTCAACTGAGATATTATTAGCCATGCAATCTATATGTGGGCTTGTTTTATATGTCACTTGTGAATAAACTATGCATGATTGATGCCAAGCGTTTCATTATTTATCTATGGCTAATTTGGGAGTCATTTCAGTTGGGTCAATCCACGAGTGCTGTTTGGGACACTAGGCATTCTATTCCTATATCTTTCCAAAGTTTATGTCCTTACCCTGGGTAATATAAGCGACAGACAGAAGAGAACCTGGGTTGGGGATAGGTAGTTCTTTAATATTTGTATCGCTTATAATGAAATAGCATTTTAAAGAAATAATTTAGGAGTTCCTTTTTATGACTGCCAATTGAAGGATAAAGTGTGTTGGCATGCATTTACATTTTGGGGAGATTGGAGGAAGGCTGGGGGGACAGTATGCCATACAGTAACCCCCAATACCTTTCTACTATAGGTGGTTGGAAACTACAACTCCCAGCAACTAAAGCATGCTGGGAGTTGTAGTTTCCAAACATCTATAGTGGAAAGGTATTAGGGTTACTGTATACCCTCGGCTTATACTCGAGTCAATCATGTTTCCTGATTTTGGGGGCAAAAATGGGTACCTCGGCTTATACTCGGGGTCGGCTTATACTCGAGTATATAGGGTATTTAACATACAAACAAAAAATAAATATATGGATCAATCAATACATGTATGTACTTTGCCAAAAAGTGCCAGAGTAGGCAAGAAGAATATTAGTCCCTACTGTAATTAATCATTGACATGGAGTTTCTGTTGCACATAAATTTCATATAAACACCACCTTATCTAAATGCAAAAATCCATACCATATCGGTTAATGTCAATGTGTCTCACTTCTGTGTAAGTACATATAATTATGGGTTTTAACCAGTGGCACAAATAGAGACTGATTACATCAAAAATGAATAATTTCCAAGCAAACCCTTGAAATCTTTTCTTATTGTCTTTTGTATAACTATAGATGAAGATTAAATCATCTATAGAATGATACCATCTGCCGTTTTCTAAATGTTTCTTAGAATAAACTACTCTGCAGTAGTTTGGACAATTAAATGACATAAAGGTTAATTTAGATCATTCCTGCTTTACATACAACTGGTAACCTCTTTTTTATATTCAGAGTGTAATGTTTAAAATATTCATATAAAATGATATTGCTATTTTAAGTGGTAACAATGACATCTATCTGTCTATTAATCTATCTATCTATCTACAAGCTTTTTTTTTTGTATGTGCATTTGACTTTATTTTTTTCATCATTCCCAAAGATAATCATCAGATCATCTTAGGGAATGATAACAAACTCAGAATACGCAAGAAAAGAGATGATCAATGCACATTCCTGGGCCCCATATATCATAATATCTATGCTAGTGCAAACAGTAAAAAATATGGGGGGTTTAATTACATGCAATGCCCATATCTGATCGAAAAAATCACTTTTTACAGGAAGGGATTTTTTTTATTCATTGGCAAAGATCGATAATTAGGTGATCAGCATTGATCACCTAATATTGACCACTGTTCCCATTTTTTTTTTTACTCAGTAGCAAAGACTAAAGGAAGACCCTGGTTAAGGAGGAAGTTCTGTGATGTCACCGGGGTCTCCCTTACCATGGGAACCCTCTTCTCTTCGTGGGACCTGCTTCAATTATGCGGTCATGGCTTCTAGGGCTGCTAGCTCCTGATCCCGCCATTGGATTTGGATCAAACTGATGGGGGATTGGGGGGGGCCCTAGGGTGGCACTTAAAAAGCTGCCCCCCAATTGCCCCTAGCTGCCTTAAAGGGACAGTATGCAATAAAGTGACAGGGCCATTCCTAACTGTGATCGGGCCGAGTGTTGGGCACCACTGGTCCAATTGATTATAGATTGTGTATTGTTGAAAGATGGGTTGGTCCAGGTGAAATTAGAAGAGATGGCAAATCTGCAGCTAAACTATCTACTTGAATTATCTGATCAAAAAAATTACTATGGCTTTGATTCCATGTTGTATGCCACTTCTTTCTTAACATTTTGTTTATAGACTGTACAAGCTCTATTCACTAGAGATAAACAAAACTAGCTATTTTTGTTCTAAAAGCAGTTCATTGGAACCAGTCCTATATTATTAATTTCCGAAAATCGGATTCAAACCCAATTGAATAAAAAAAAATGTATCCCAAATTTCAAGCAATTTCAAATTTTCAATAGGGATTTTCAATTTTTTGATTCAAAGTTTTGATTTTTAAATTACATTTTTGATTTTTCAGTAGATTTTTACATTTTTGAATGGAATTTTCAATTTTTGCTATTCTACATTTTTTTGGGAGTGTCGAAAATCTGTGGAGTTTTGAATCTGTCTATTTCCTAATACTATTCCCTGCAAAAACTTTTAGCAGAAATAAAATAAGGGATTCACTATACACAGCTACAACATTGCTGCACTAAATAGATCATATTTTATTATACAAGGCCAAACTTTTAACCATCAGTCTACACTCTTTACAGACTTTTTCAAAATTCTGAAAATTCTGCCAGATCCATGGATATTCAAAACTGACAGCTCTCTATCAAAAGCTAGGGCCAGTGTGCCACTAGCGTGGCATTTCTTCCTAGAATATTGTCAATATATCTATCAAAAAGGTGAAATTATTTTGCTGGGTATCAGAATTTGTGTATTAGATCAAAATTTAAATCTTCAAAATTTGTAAGAGTATTTTTGAAAATTCATTAATCTGTACATAAAATGGTCTGCTAAGGCTGAAAGTTATATAGTATAGAAAATAACTCACTAGTAGCGAGCGCCAGGACAAAAACTGGCCTGGTGTGTACCCAGCCTTAATCCAACATTTTCCTGTGGATTCTCATTGATGCCAGTTGTGTGGCTTATATCTGCAATTCTTTTTTAAATGTTTTGATTGAGTAGCAATCTCTAATTGTGATACTCGCTAAAGGGGAAAATGATGCCAAACTCACTAAACAGTTGATGCGATATATGATTAAAGAAGAAGTTGATGCTATACGCGCTTAAGGGAAAGTTGATGCGATACGAGCTAAAGGGAAAGTTGATGCGTTACGAGCTAAAGGGGAAGTTGATGCAATACGCACTAAAATGGAAATTGATGTAATACTCGCTAAAGGGGAAGTTAATATGATCCCCACTAAAAAGGGAGTTGGTGGGGTCCACCTTAAAGGGGAAGTTTGCGTGACAAGCGTTAAAGGGAAAGTTGGTTTGATACGTGTTAAAGGGGTAGCTGATTTGCGTTAAAGGGGAGGTTGGTGTGATACGCCTTAAAGGGAAAGTTGGTGTTATATGAGTTAAAGGGGAAGTTGATGTGATATGTGTTAAAGGGGAAGTTGATTTGTAAGTACATCATATCAAGAGAATTATCATCATATCATTGAGAAAGCCAGTCGGATGACTAGCAAAACGTCTTCAAGAACTAAACTTCAAGTCCAGTTGATCTAATTGAATACAACAGATATACATCATATCAACTTCTCCTTTAACGTCACAGCCTATCATATCAACTTCCCCTTTAACAATAGGGTACAGTAGCTCACATTCATTTATTTTTTAGGGTAAATACCGAAACATTATTTGCCCACAAATTTGGACATTTTGCAATATCCCCATATTGCACAACAATAACCCCCTACTGCAGTCAACCAAATTTAATTAGAAAACTACACACTTATGTTAAATTGGCTGCCACCTCTATACCTGTGTACTCCACCCAGGGTAACCAAAATAGTAAAATGCAAAACAAATGCAGAGTAGGAGGTGGACTTAATAGGCAACGGCAACACACAAGTGTTTGCAAAGAAGGCTGTTAATTCAGCACACACTACATGTTTCGAAGACTTGATAAAGAACTTATCTGATGTAGTGTGTGCTGAATAAACAGCCTTCTTTGCAAACAATTGTCTGTTGCCTATTAAGTCCACCTCCTACTCTGCATCTGTTTTGCATTTTATGACCAAAATTAATTATTGACACACAATGTCCCCCACAATCCCGAAATGTTACACTGCTACTACATGGCTGTGTATTGAGATAATGAGAATATACATTTTTATCTGAAAAATTTGTGTATGCGGCTATTTTTCCTCTTTTCCACCCTATTATATATATCATACAGTATACAGTATATTAATAGAATTATTATTTTATTATTATAATTATTATTAAAAGTCAGTATACTCATGTAGAAAATGATTTTGCTAAAATTTTTGCTCAGACTTTCCTAGAATGTTCTCGAAGGATAGACTGGGGGAGGAGCCAGAGATGGTAACTGTCATCAAATATTTCATATAAATTGAGAGGAATTTGCTGGTTTCAGCATTACTGTCAGAGCTGCTTACACAGGAGTCATTTTGTGATAAAAGAGACATGAAGACTTATTTTCCTTTGAAGGAACTATTATTTGGTGCAGTAAACAAGAATAACTGCTAAGCCATTCACCGGGAATCACAATATTTAGACGACATGGCCCTAGAGTTTTTCTGTGGAGCACTACAAAGATGTCGCTGACTGAGCGTTTCACCAAAATGCACGAACCAAGGTTAACCTAGAGTATCCGAGTGAAGTTCCAGGAACAGCGATTGGCTAATTCCCGCAATCAAAGGCTTCTCAGCAAATGGAGAGAAGACACATCAGAATTGCTGAGAACCAATCTGCCAGGATAGTGAAAGCTCCTAATCGTAAAGAAGGAGAAAAGAGCCAAGCATCAAAAATTGTAGAGAAACCAGAGAATGGACAGAATCAGAGAGGCCATAAAGACATTGATGGAGAATTGGCATTCCTGATGAACAAAGTGCATTTAAACTAATTTGTTTGTAAACATGTAATAAAGTTTTTCTTATTCATTAAAGTATTAGTATTGTTTTCATTCCATACTTACTGTACTTGCTAATACCATCTGTTAATTATGTTTTGGTGGAAATTAGAGATTGCTACTCAATCAAAACATTAAAAAAAAGAATTGCAGATATAAGCCATACAATTGGCGGCATCGAGATTCCATAGGAAAATGTCGGATTAAGGCTGGGTTTTTGTCCTGACCGAGCGCTCGCTACTAGAGATCGTTCGGCTGGGACAAGTGTCTGTAGGCTGCGGCAATAGTGGCCATGGTCGACAGTTCGCATGACCAATCGCCCACGATATACCAACCAACCTCCCATTCGTCCGATTCTGATGAACGTGCAACCAAGCTTTGTCGCGGCCGCAGCACACACACCATCATATATTTCCACCTGGCTGACTGATACACGTCACTATCAGTCATTCGGCTGGAAATATCTGTTGGTGTGTACCCAGCCTAAAGGGCTTGATAGAACAATGGCCAAGGATGTTTTCCTTTAATTTTCTTTACTTTTTTAGTAGTTTTCCTGTCTGCAGGATGTCTGTTCACTGGTCAAAAGTTATAGTTAATTTTCAAATTTCATGCGTCAGCAGAGAGATCCCAGCTCATGGGGGAGCCTCTCACTTCTGTTTCGTTTTATATTTGGTGCCTGTGTCTTACTGCCTGTAATTTAGATTTTACTTTAAATTTTGCAGAGAATTATGACTTACAAACAGTTACTTATAAACAGTTATTATACAACCTGGATGTTCGGTTGGGTATCGTTGACCGACTGACCTGGCGGATCTCCGAATGAATGACTGTTTTGTGTGTGATAAAGTGCCTACACAAGGGCCTATTATCAGTTAAAATTTCATTCCTACACATCGTGCGGCGCATTGGTCGGGACCCGCGATCGCACATATGTACGATCCTTAATGGAGCTAAGTTCAGTTTTATCTAGGCCATTGTTTCTTATTTTTGCAGATTCCCTCATGTCCTGATGTGTGCCTCTGGATTGGAAAAAGGCTGATGTTATTCCAATATTCAAAAAGATTAGTCGTTCACAGCCGGGTAATTACAGGACTGTAAGTTTAACTTCAGTGGTGGGAAAGATACTGGAAAGTTTAATAAGGTAACATATTCTAGAGTATGTTTCAAGTATTGACATTATAAGTAGTAACCAGCATGTATTTAGGAGGAATAGATCTTGTCAAACTAACTTGCTTGGCTTTTATGAGGAAGTAAGTAGAAATTTAGACTCTGGTATAGCAGTAGATAGTAACATAGTATTGGAGGTTGAATAAAGACATATGTCCATCTAGTCCAACCTTTATACCCTACTCATAATGTCTGTATAACAGTTACATAGTAACATAGTATTGGAGGTTGTATAAAGACATACGTCTATCTAGTCCAACCTTTATACCCTGCCCAAAATGCCTATCTAACAGTTACATAGTAACATAGTATTGGAGATTGTATAAAGACATATGTCGATCTAGTCCAACATTTTTAGCCTACTCACGATCCCTACCTAACAGCTGATCTAGAGGAAGGCAAATAAAATTCTTTCCGACTGGATGCCAATCAGTAAGATACCCTATATCAACAAAAACTATATGTATTAATACCTGTAATATTTTATGAATTTTAAGAATATTTACAAATTTCACCAACAAACCCATCCCAGCACCACTCACTGATGTAGTATACTTGGATTTTGCAAAGGCTTTTGATACAGACCCCCATAGGTGATTAATGTATAAGCTAAAGTCTGTTGGTCTGGGGCGGCACATTTGTACATGTATAGAAAATTGGTTAATGAGTAGGATGCAGAGAGAAATTGTTAATGGGGCTTCTTCATAGTGGACTAAAGTGCTAAGTGGGGTGCCACAGGGTTCTGTATTGGGGACACTTTTATTTAATCTATTTATTGATTTGGAAGTGGGTATTGTCAGCAAGGTTTCTGTGCTTGCTGATGACACAAAACTTTGTCGACCATTAAAAACTTCAGAGGATGTGCAATCATTGCAGGGGGATCTAGATAGATTGTCACATTGGGCTTCAAAGTGGCAGATGAGATTCAATGTTGATAAATGTAAGGTGATGCATTTTGGACTTAAAATCCTTGTGCTACTTATACTATAAATGGTTCTGTGTTAAGTGAATCCCTGTTGGAAAGGGATCTTGGAGTTTTGGTGGATAACAAACTTAAAGGAAGCAAGCAGTGCCAGACGGCAACAGCCAGAGCCAGAGCCAGCATGGTATTGTCTTGTATAAAGAGTGGTATGGATTCAAGGGAGGAAAATGTTATTCACCCTCTTTACAAAGCATTGGTAAGGCCTCATTTGGAATATGCAGTGAAATTTTGGAATCCAGTGTACAAATAGGACATTTTTGAAATGGAAAGGGTTCAGAGAAGGGCAACTAAATTAAAAAAGGGTATTGGAGGAGCTTGAATATGAACAGAGACTGAAAAAGTTACAATATGTACGCTGGAGAAAAGGCGCTTGCGTGGGGATATGATTACTGTGTATAAATACATTAACGGGCCATACAATAAACTATATGGGGCATTGTTCACCTATAGAGCATGTCAGAGGACACGTGGTCATCCCTTAAGTCTTAAAAAAAAGGTTTAGGCTTTAAGTTCGGAAAGGGTTTTTTACTGTGAGAACGGTAAAGCTATGGAACTATCTTCCGGTGGACGCTGTTATGGCAGTTTCACTGGTCAATTTAAAAAAAAAGTTGGACGAGTTAGTGCTAACAAGAAATGTTGCAAGTTACTGGTATTGATACATAAAGTTGATAGAGTTGATCCAGGGAAGTTTCCGATTGCCACTTGGAGTCAGGAAGGAATTTTTTTCCCCTTCATAAATTTGGTGGGGTTTTTTTTGCCTTCCTCTGGATCAACAGGATTTGTGGATATTGCTAGATGGACTGGATGGACATATGTCTTTATTCAACCTCAAATACTATACTATACTATACTATCATTGAATTTGCAAAAATATTCTTAATACACATAACACCTTTGCTGAAAATTAAAATTTTGATCTAAGAAAGAAATTCTGATACCCTGCATAATAATTTCACTTTTTGAAAAAAAAGTCAATGGGGCCTATTTACCCAGAGACGCTGGGCAAATATATTGAGTTATGCTACCGGTTAGCGTGACTTTACTCACATATTAGCGTTGGATGCCCGGGTTACACAAAAATCACCCGCAGATCTGCCGCCCGTGATTCAATATCGCATTTGTGCTAGTTTTAGCGCTGAATTTTAATGCCAGCTAAAAGCTGGCGTTAATTTAAAACATGTGATGAAGTGCTCTTTGTGGGCATGAAACACGTCAGGCAAGCAGTGATCTGAGTGATCTTGCTAATGGACTTATTGCCTTCAGAAGCGATGTTTTAAATTAATAAATGTTAAGTTTTATATGCAAGCAAGTGTCCGGCTCCTGGTCCATGTCCCTAGAGGCGTCAGACTCCGCATGTTTACTGCACAGTCTGAAACTTCTATGCATGTTATCCCCAACAGATTTAATTTCACTATTCCCTTTAAGCAATGACCAGGCACCTTTCAGTCAGGGCCAACCGATGTAGCAGAAGAATAATGTGGGCAGTTTCTTCAGGCAGTTAAGCAATATTGTGCATTTCAACATAGGAAGCACGGAAATATTGTGTAAAAATTAAAATACAGCAGATTTAAATATTTTACAAAAATGAACAAAATCTAAGTCTATAATATAGAAAAATATACATTTATATATTTATATATATTAGCAATTTGAAACGCTTATTAAACAATTTGTAATTCTTTTTTATGAGTGTGTATAATATTTAAATATTTATATACTGTATATACTATATATATTCCTAGTATGTATGAAAAGGTAGTTGCAAAAGATCCATCCATGTAATAGATATAATACATAAGGCTAGGCATTTTTAATAGGTAGGTGCCGTGGTGAGAATCTATATTACAGTCACTCAGTGATGTCACTGAGGGACTTCCCTTATTCCACTGCCCCTCCCACTGTCTCCCTCTCCCTGTATTAGCCATTTATATAGGAATCCCTGTTAGGTCGTTCTTTCTCTTTCAATAGGAACGGTTATTAACTATTTATACACTAAACAGAGATTCCTATATAAATGTCCAATACAGGAAGGGGGACAGACAGTGGTAGTGGACAGTTTTTTTGTTTTTTTTGGGGGGGGGGGCTGGCCTTATGTATTATAAGAAATAATATGCTACCTACAGTGTAATATATGGATTTCTACAGATAAGTTCAAGACATATCACTTAACAATGTAGAGGGGAGCTTAAACAAGTGTTAGTTTGTAGGCCAAAGCAGTCAACAATTATCAGTTATTAAATGTATGTACACAGCATTGAATCTCAGGATCAAAATGAAATATAAAGGTTAGTGATACATCATTTTATTCAACACTATAAAAGTTTCATCCATTACTCCCCCAGTATTATCCATATTGATGGATGTGTTACAGTTAATCCCCAATGTACTGTATAAACTTATGCACAAAAGTGTAAATCGAGTAAATCGGTGTGAGCAATAAGTAAAAGATCCAGCATTTTCAGCAATTTTTAGACTCAATTTATTCATACCTTGCAGCTAAAAATACCAATTATGTGCTAATTTTCTCAGTGCTGAAGATATTCCTTTTCGGCACTGAGACTATAGAACTTAAAACACTGAAGAACAAATTTGACCTTGAAACATATTGCCATAGGCTAATATTGGAAATATGAATGATATAAATGAGCTTTAATAGAACTATTATCAGAACTGCATAGTTTTAATTTTCGTTGCTTTCTTTTCTTCTTCTGGTAAATATTTTTATCAATCTTTCATTTATCAATCTTTTAAAGTCTACCGTATATACTCGAGTATAAACCGACCCGAATATAAACAGAGGTACCTATTTTTACCTAAAAAAGGAGTAGAATTCCAATACAGTAGCCCCATACAGTAATAGCCAAATGCAGTATGCAGTACATTTAAAGGGCAACTAAAGCCTCAAAACAATACAGAATCAGAAGGCAATCTTTTTAACAATACCATTCTCCTGATTCTGTATTGTTTTGAGGCATCAAAGTAATCCCTGCATCCTTTAGTTGCTGGGAGTTGTAGTTTCCAAATATCTACAGTGGCAAGGAATTGCCACTGCAGGGATTCCTGTCCCTGTCCCTCCCCCCCCAGTTCTCCTACTTTTTCAGTAATCAGGCAGCCGCGCACTCCTCTGCTTTTCCATGTGACATCGTACTTAAAGGAACACTAAATCCATAAAAATAACTATTTGCCATTCGTTTCTATTATTCACAGGGAGGTGAGAACGCTTATTCTCACCTCCCTGTGAATAATAGGACGCTCGGGGGACCTGGAACTTACCTTATCGCGCTCCACTCGCAAGCCGCTTCTTCACTGAACAGCTGTTCTCTCCCAATCACGCGCCCTATCTCTTGTATTGGTGCACATGCACCTAAGATAGGGCGCGCGGTCGGGACAGAGCAGCTTTCAGTGAAGGATCGGCTTTCAGTGGAGCGGCGGTAAGGTAAGTTCCAGGTCCCCCGAGCGTCCTATTATTCATAGGGAGGTGAGAATAAGAATAAGTTCGAGTCCAACTTAAAGAGTCCGAACAAACTTTTTGAACTATCCCGGACCCGGATTTCTCTGACTTTCCAGACTCGCGGCTGTATTTTCGATAATTATCAAAAAAATTGATAATTATCGCATTTACGGACCGTTCGCTAACCGTAGAATGTATCGTTCGCTAACCCTCAAATGAAGCCTTCAATTTTTTTCCAGTAACCCTCGAAAGTATAATTATTTTTCGGTAACCCTTGAATGTATGGATCATTTTCACTGACCCTAGAATGTATTGTTCACTAACCCTCGAAAGTATCCTTCGTTTTCGATAATCCTCGAAAGTATAGTTCGATTTCAGTAACCCTCGAATTTATGGTTCTATTTTCGGTAACCCTCAAAAGTATTGTTCGGTAACCCTCAAATTGGCCTTAACCCTGGAATGTAGTTGTGCAAAACCCAACAATTGTCTGCTCTAGTTTAAGAAGTGTTTAAACAAGTTTTGGTGATAGTGACATGTTCCCCAGACCATTCCCCAGGTGCCACAGTCATTTAGAGTAAGTTACCATTGTTAGTTTAGCTGTAAATCATTCAGACTTTTCGAAAAATCACTTCACCATTGACTTTAATGAGTCAGAATTTGAACTTTCGAACTTTTACTGTAGTTCGAAAGTTCGAAAACGGACCAAACTTTATAAAGTTCGGCCATCTCTATTAGCTAATAAATATAATAGTGTTATGCTTGATTACCTATTGGGACACACGCACCTGTGGGAATGTGATATGCTTGTATATCACTTTTTAATTGTTTTAAAATGTTGCTTTGATTCCCCTGTTTACATATAAAAAAAGGTATTTTATATTGGAGTTTCCCATGTGAGTGAACTTGTAGTCTAAATAACTTAAACTCAACTCAAAACAGAACCTTACATGTGCTACTAATGTTTATTTTTTCATTTTTCCTCATTATTCTGTAATTTAATTTTTTTGCTAATTACACTATAGAGGTAATTATATTTACCATGATATAATTTTATTGTTGTTGTTCAGTTTAACTTTATATTGGATTTATCCATTATTTCTTACATTGATATCTTACTTTCACAGACATTGAATTATCAATTATAATTAAACGTTTGTGTTTCATGTTTGTTTGGTAATCCAAATTCACACAAATTCAGAAAGTATTTGGCTGGGAAATAATGTAAATTGTTAAATGATGATTACACTATACTAAAGAGCTGTTTTACACAATTACTGTACAGACATTACACCTCTTATTTTCCACCCAAAAAGGCTAGCTAAGGATTTTCAAACCTGCTACTGGGGCACATTTTTTAGTAAGAAAGTAGGCGTGATAACAGAGGTGTAACAACAATGGGAGCAACCCTTGCAATCTCACAAAAACATTTTCTTGAAATGTAAGCTTACCATTAGTAGTGGATTAGTGGATGGGTGGCATCACTATTTTATAGTATAGTATGGTGTGCCAAGTTCTACAATGACATCAAATAATTTCCACATCTTGCCTAAGCCTAT
The DNA here is from genome assembly GCA_019447015.1 of Hymenochirus boettgeri. Lineage (NCBI taxonomy): Eukaryota > Metazoa > Chordata > Amphibia > Anura > Pipidae > Hymenochirus > Hymenochirus boettgeri. The sequence continues at coordinate 155,385,119 of CM033469.1, forward strand.
AGAACATAAAGGTGTTCTGTATAAATGGTAGTGCATACATATTTCAGTCACACAGATGTGCCTCCAGTGACTAAAGGTAGGCAAATCATGTCAAACATCACTCACATAGCTGCTTTAATTTGGAGCTCACAAGAACTAACTAAAATAAGGATTTCACTCATACGGAAGTAAAAGAGAAGAAACGTCACTATGAATTTTCTTTTTCTTTTAAAGCTGGAAACAGAAGAGCACAAAAACTGCCCATATCTGACAAGTGCTTTATGTAAGCTATAGAAAAAAGGTGAAGACCCCTTTTCCATCGCTTATGTGACGCACCTAATTGGCAGCCATCAGCTGCCATTTAGGTGTGTTATTAGCATTTCTCTTGCAGCACTTAATAATCAAATGGACTTGCCTGTTCTTGACTTTAAATAGCGGTTAGAATTACAATATTCTCATTAGCATGTAACACTCTTGCTTAAGATTGGTACCGTATGGCTATAAAGCAGATTCTTCAGCTGGCATGTTCTTTATAGAATTTCTCTCATTTTTCAATAATATTAAAATAATTGTTTGCAGTACAGCTTTCGGATTATAATTAAAAGAAATAACAATTATATAAATAAATAAATAGCTACTATGTTGTATCCCTTTTGAATTATGAATCAAGTGAATGCATCTAATAATCATTTAAGGTTCGTGTTTAGTAGAAATAAGGAAGAGTGAATGAACAATCCTTTTTCTCCCCTCCAAAACCACTTTTGACTGAAATCCCATGAGACAGAACAGCACTACACCAATTTAATTCACAGCAGTAGAGCTGGGTGTCCATAACCCTGCAGCACTGAAGTGGCTGGAAACATCTGATGGTTAGTAATGCCAAGTCCTGTCAGTTGTGTGAACATTGCACTCTTAGTACTGCAGATGAAAGATGCATTCAACAGGAGGCATTCACTGTGACAGAACACTAATTATTAAGCATGAGGAGCTACTCCAAAGATATTTGTTTTCCTTTATAGCTTGAAAACTGAAACCCAGACTTTGTAAATTGACAAACACTTCACTGAAGGCTTCATGGAGAATAGGAATGAGACACCTACTGGGATAGATTATTATCATGTAATTACCTTAACAATAACTATATGTCTGATCATCTTAACTTCTTCTACAATTTAAGACTTCAACTTAAGTTTGAATTAGCTTTGTTTGTAACTTCTGTATTTTTTTTTACACTTCTTTTCAATATGAAAGAAATAGAGGACAGATCAACAAAAAAAAGTACAGAGATAGTTGTAAAGAATTATATTTTCCAGTGATGGGCAATGTTAATGAGCAATTAATGTGAACAGCTCTGTCACAATTTTGGGTAAGTTTGTTAATCATAATATTAAAAAATGATTTCAGTTGATTCCCCCCCCCCCCATAAATTTTATTTTTCTTTCTATTTTTTATTATGGTCCTTATTTAGCTGGAGATCTTCAATTGTAGACTGTGTGTATCTGTCATTATGGCTTTTCTCATTCTGTCATCAGCCTTTTAAACAATTCATTTTTATGACTGGATGTTTACAGCCAATCTGACATTCTTAGCAAAACACTACAAATTACTATATCAGAACACTACTACCACTTAAGAGAGTAACAACCACCTCCTATAATGCCATTCAAATAATGGTACTGCTGTTAAATGGCAATATTCCAATGTTTTTAACAGCTCTATCCTATTATTGAATTATATGAATAACATTTATAAAATCTGCAAATTACAGCAAACATTGATGAAGTTACTTAATATAATTTTTAATTTAATTTTAAAAATCTATTATTTACTAGGGGTAGGAGAAACTACTTCTAATACTGTACCTCCTATTGATCTCGCTCTCTGCATGCCAAACTTATACAGGGTGAGGAAGTGAGCTGTCAAAGCAGAAAACTTTGCCTAGGCATATTGGCGAATATATAAAAGAACAAGAGGTAGGAATAATTTCTCCTACCTCCCAGTAAATTATAGATTTTTGTTCTTTAAAGTTATTTTTTGAGTAAAGTGGACCTTTCAAACTGTTGTGAAATACAAAAATGATTATTCAGTAATTGAAAAGGTTAACATTGAACGTGCTTTAAAAAAAAGTGGTATAGTTTCATCTCTACTCAGTTTTATATAGAGATGTGTAAGGTTTTTCAGTAGAGCTTGAATTATTTATCCCAAAAAAGAAACAGAAAAAGCCAATAGGGCTAGGCCACACTGCTGCGATTTTTCTGCGTTTGCGCTTGTGAAAAAGCGTTTGCGCTTGTGAAAAAGCGACAACGCACTGGGTGCGTTGTGATTGCGATTTGTGTTCCGCATTTTTAATTGCATGCGTTTTCCTATGCCTAATGAAGAAACCGCATGCGCAAATGCAACGAAATCACACATGAAATCGCATGCGATTCCATGTTGCGATTGCATTTGCGCTGCAGTGTGGCCGTGCCCTAAAAAGGCATTTTAAATTAATTGCTACATGATCATCCTTCTCGGAGATAGAGAAACTTGCAATGATGGTTAAAGAGCTGTCATGTTCTCACTTTTTGGAATAAACACTTAAGACAGGGGTGAATCAACACTCAAAATGTCAATGTTATTTTTATTGCAATCTAGCTCACATTTCACACAATGTTTCAGGGGGGGTATAAAGTGCTTCCACCATATCAGTGATATCAACCAAACTAAATTACCACTTGCAAGTTAAATGCAACACGATTAAAGGTTCAATTTCCCCTCTTTCTCTAATTAATACTGTTATACTATCCCTGTGGCCTGGACCAATTGAACCTTTTCACTGATCCATGTTCAGATAAGTTTAAAATAGTTGGCTGTTCATTCAGTGGCAGCTGGTGTAATTAAACAATGCCACAAACTTTAAACAAGACATGCCTCTCTAGTACATTTCCCTAACTAAAGGAGGGTTTTGGTCACATTAGAATGAAATTCCCAAAATATGTGTATTATGTGGTGTTATTTTTATTTATTTACAACTGTGGCCTTGCAAACGCAAACAGAAAATACCACTCTACTTGTGAACAAGAGCTGACTAGAAAAAAAATGAACATCATTATACAGTAACAGGTTTAATGACAAAACATCTGCTGTAGAAACGTACAGTGACTGTATTGATTGGTAAATAATAGCTTGGTTTGTCATAAAAAAATCACATTTGATAATTGTTATTAGAACCACTGTATATTATTAACCTTAACAGCAAAACCCCACATAGAATGCTCTCTTACATCCATTTAACCTAACTTCATGCCCACTGGGCCCCTGTTGGTTTGGATTCTCTTTGGTTTTTCTCAAATATATATACAGAATTTTCATAATATGCATTTGTAGGAGACATTTACATTTTGTAGATTCTGTTAATTGTAATGAAAGAAAAATTTACATTTTGTTGAAAAGTCCACCCATAGTCTAAGGATCCCACCCCCTGTGCTTTGACACCCCCCCATCCCAGTTCAATATAAAGCCACTCCCCCTATTCTACTTTCTATACTCTTCCTTTCTTCAGGGCATAAGTACTGTAGAAGACACTCTCTTACACCCCCAATACAATGAGAAGCCACTCTCCCCCTTTCTCTCACTACAATGAAAAGTAATTCTCCCTTTTCCCACAGCAAAATGAGAAGCCACTCTCAGCTCCTAGCCAGTACAATGATAAGCCACTCTTCCCCTTCCCCAATATAATTAGAAGCCACTCTCTCTTCCACCACCAGTACAATGAGAAACCATTCTACCCCTCCACTCAGTACATGAATAGTCATTCTCGCACCCCAAAGCACTCTCATCCCATTTCCCCGTTACTATTACAAACCTAATGATCTAACTGAATACAACGGATATACCATGACCTGGATGAATGAGAACCTTCACAAGCATATTAAAAACCACTCTCATCCCATTTCCCCAGACAAATTAGAAGCCACTCTCACCCCTTTCCCCACTACTATTGGAAGCCACTTCCCCCCTATTTCCCCAGTACAATTAGAAGCCATGCTGACCCCATTTCCCCAGTACAATTAGAAGCCACTCTGACTCCATTTCCCTAGTACAATTAGAAGCCACTCCATTTCCCCAGTGCTATTATCATGATTATTGGGCAAAACACCTGTGCATACACATTGTGCATTGTGGGCCAGTACCTGAGATCACACGTGTGTATGAACCTTTAAAAACCACTCTCCCTCCTTCTCCTTACTCCCAGTAATTGTACAATTAAAAGACATCCAAAATTCAATAAGAAGTCATTATTCCCCCACCAGCACAATGAGAATGCATTCTTTCCCCTTCCCCAGGCTGCCCCTTACCACCTCAGCAAAGAAAGCAGGAGCTGACTGTAACAGTCTAAAAAGGGTGATGCATCTATGCATAATACTGCAGTGCTGAGATTAAACATGAGACATGCATCACTTGGGATATATATTGTGTCATTAATGTCACCTTGCTTATACCCTTGTACTTGCCCTGGTCCACCCTAGTTCTCCTTGAAGCAAGCCATACACATTCCGAGATATGATATTTAACATGGTACGATAATCATATTGCCTGTGGTAACCAACCTCTTTTGTTATCTTGTTATCCGACATTGGGTAATTTTTATCAAAGCAAATTTTATTGATACAATCCGTAGATCAATTTAAGCATGAACTATGTGCCTGGCCTCCTTTAGATCCAAAAAATATTGTGGATAGAATTGCCTAGTACATTTGAGCATGATAACAGCACATTTCTCCTTATGACTGTTCTCCTTATTCATCTGTTTCAAGGCTGACAGAAACAGAAACCTAATCCCTAAGTCACTAGCAGGTGCAAGCTCTCAATGAAAAAAAAATTAGATAGTTAATAAGCAAACCACTAAAAGACACAAAGACTACTAATCACATTCACAGCTGACGTCTCTATTAATGTATTGATGGTTTTCCATAATCTGTTTAAGTTAGTAGAATACTGTAAAAAGCACGAGTTGATGCAGAAATAATACATGTTGTTTTTTTCCTGTTGTGGGTTTTTGTTGTGGTTAAGCTTTGATAATCTGTGATATATTTGCTTGCTAGGAAATTAAGTTATTCATATATTGTACTCACAACCCCTTAGCAACCTATTTTATTTTTATTTTTGCATGATTGTTTTTTTTACCTACTTTAGAATAAAAAATGGATGAAAAACATATTCAGTTATCATGTCACTATAATTAGGATGGCCTAAATTATTTAAATAGTACTGAAAACTTCACAGATCATATTCTATATGTTCTTCTGTGACACAGATATAACAGTTAATTAAAGAACTATTAGTCTCTGTATTAAAAATATATATATATATAAACAGTCCAAAAGACTGGCTCCTGTCTAGGTGCTGCTACAGGATACAACAGATAAGAATATAGATATATAGAGCACTCCCAGAGGACTTTATAAAATTTTATTTGTGGTCAAAAGGCTTTTCTCTAAGAAAGATGTATTTGTTTTTTTGAGCAGAAGGGCAGTAATGGTGCTATGCATTATATTTTAGCTGTAGCAGCTATGAGTTATTAAGAAACATTAGGCTGTGAAATAGCTAAGTTAATAAGGCCTGTTTTTATTTTTATTTTATCTACATAATTGAAGAGTTTTACTGTTAATTTAAAAATGTAAAGACTGATTATCAATGTGTGTGTGTGTGTATATATATATATAAATAGAGAGAGAGAGAGAGAGAGAGAGGTGCATTTCATGTATGTTTTATAATTAAAATAATTAACCTGGTGACTGCTCGGTTATATTGGAAAATATATAAAAGTAGTGTAAGCAGTGCACTCAAAGGATTTTTGACGAAAATAATTTCTTTATTTCTCAGAAACATCAATGCGTTTTGGCTAACATGTGGCCGTCATCCTGAAGATGCCTATGTGGTAGCCTAAACTTGTTATTGGTTCTGTAAAATAAAGATGATTTGGGGAATAAGTCTATACTGCATTGGATACAGTAGCACAGGGGCATTAACAGTGTGTATTAAATGTTATAAAACAATTTTGAGTGCATTTATATTTTGAAAGCTATAGATTTGGATATGTTGGTAGGCATAAAAGTTAAAGGAGTGTGTGCCTAGTTGTTACATATAATATTAAAATATGGCACAACGGTCTGCATTTATTATATTTTATAACAAATATTTTTCCACAGGTATTTGCAAATTATTTAAACTATTATTTTAAAATTATTATGTGGTCACAGCCAGATGTGTATTTGAATCTTGAATATTGCTTTTGTGTAATTAACTTTCAAAAATCCAGTTTGTTTATTAATATACATGACTGAATCTGCTCACTTTTGCCTTTTCCCCATGCCTTATTCTAAAACCTGACTTTAATTCATTCGATTGACCTACAGCTGCACTTAATTCCTATTAGTAACCAGGCAAACAATAGTGCTAACAGTCAGTTTATTTATTTTTCAGCTAATTTAGGTTGTTGGTGAGCTACACCTTTCTTTAATTTTTAGTTCTCCTCTTGAGTGTATGGCAATGGAAGAATTAATCTTAATCAGGAAAATGCCGTATAATTAAAACCTGAATGAACTATAGCTTAATATGGGAACACATAGTACCAACCTCTGAATTTTTACAGACAAAATCTAAAAGATTCGATCTGTCATTTTTCAAAGGTATGGCTACACACAGTCCTAAGCGTTCTCACTATATAAAGTATAAGCAGAACATTTGGGACTGAATATATGCCCTACAACCATGGCCAGGCCAGCTCCCGATATGTTAGATCAGGGGGCTCACTGCTGGTAGTGGAAATTTCCTAACGATTATGATTATTATCAACACCAGTAAACATTCATCGTCATTGGGAAAGCTTGTTAACGTTGTACACACTTTGCCAATAATCATTAATGTATGTACCCAACTTTAGTCAGGAAATGGAACACATGTGAATAAAAGGCTAAGCAAAGACAGTGCCTGTTCCTCTAAATAACAATTAACATTATCTAATCATCATGTTTATTAATTAGCCTAGAAAAACATGCACAGTTTACAAGTAGTATATTTTAAAGTGGTTAGAAATTATTTTCTAAACCATGGCATGTTTAATTTACAATTGTATTAACTGAAAACAGAAACATAGCATTTGGCCTCTCTATTTTCATTCTTTTACTCTGTAATTAGTTGGAATTCAACAACTGCTGATTAAATGCTTTTTTCCCGTTTTCTAGGCACCAGCCTAATACCATTTCCAAGCCCTGATACTTTTCACATGAATGATCAATAGATTCTTTTAAAATGTAGTTTGTGTGTGTAGCTGTGTGTGTGGCCTTAGTCTATAATGATTTGAGATGTGTCTGTTGGTATTACCAGTGCATACATTCCCTGCTGCTGGCTTTGTCATAGGAAGCTACTGCTGTCACAACAAAAGAACAAGTTTTAACTGTTGTGACACTTCATTTGTCTGGGCAGCAACATGTTTCAAAGGACGGTTGCCCTGTTTTAGTGGAAGTATGTCAGACAATCAGGCATAGTTAGTCAAACAAGTTGTGACATATTAAATCATGCTTGAACTTAAAAAGCAAAAGAAAACAGAAACAACTTCAGGAAGCCCTGCTGAATATAAATAAATATGGACAAAGCTTTGTGTGCAAATCAGTGATAGCTTCGATTTTAGGATTTTGGCTTTTCCATTGTTAGAACCCAGGACTTGACTTGAAGAATTGACAATATGATCATATTCTATATTCTACAAAATGTAAATAACTGACCAATGCCTATTTGCTGTTTTATTTTCAAGAGTAAAAATAATTGAAATTTTAACTTAAAATTTGCTTATTATAAAGGATTTAAAGGAAAACTATAGTGTACTTCTCTTTAGTCAATCCATGATGACATTAATTGCAGTTTTTGAACTATATGATGTAAAAATGTAAGTGCTACTTTGTTTAATGGGATGATATAGAAAAGTCAAATAAAGAGAAAATAAAGATCAGAGAAAATGATGAAATAAGACCTCATTCCACTACACTTGCAGGGGGATTCAATAACAGTTCTTATCGTTAAAATGGTGCTATTTTTGCCCCTGACCAATCAGATCTTATTTAACATTTGAAAGCTATAAACAAAATAAGAAACGGAAAGCAGGGGGAATATACGGGCAACACAGCAGGAATGTGTGTTCAGTTCAAAATTTTATTTCTGCTACAGCAAACAAACATATAAATCACCCAATAAACTGTATAGTGCAAAAAAGGTTAAAAATACATCTCCTACAAAACCCTAAAGGGAGTATATATACCGGCATATATAATAGTAAGGTGCATACTAAGCAAGGTAATAGCAGCTATAATAATAGAATCATATGTTATAATATATATATATACATATTACAGTAGCAAATACTGTACCCTAACAGGATACAACAGATCAGACCGGCAGACCACCCCTAAATCACATGGAACAGTGCCAGGGTAAATATGTTGTATCCTGTTAGGGCGGTGATTCTCAAACTGCGGCTCTCCAGATGTTTAAAAACTACAACTCCCAGCATTCCTCAACTACAGAGAGACGCATAGGAATGCTGGGAGTTGTAGTTTTCAAACATCTGGAGAGCCGCAGTTTGCCCATCAGTGTGTTAGGGTATAGTATTTGCTACTGTAATATATATATATATATATATATATATATATATATATATATATATTATAACATATGATTCTATTATTATAGCTACTATTACCTTGCTTAGTATGCACCTTACTATTATATATACCGGTATATATACTCCCTTTAGGGTTTTGTAGGAGATGTATTTTTAATCTTTTTTGCACTATGCACTTTATTGGGTGATTTATATGTTTGTTTGCTGTAGCAGAAATAAAAATTTTAACTGTTTTCAACCACATTCCTGCTGTGTTGCCCATTTATTCCCACTGCTTTCTGTTTCTTATTTTGTTTATATGTTTATAAATTATTTGTTAGTGGGAGTGCACCACAGGTCTGTGGAACTTGTATATGTTTTACAGTTCATGTCCTAGTGCCCAGTACATATTCTTTGTTACATATATATTTAAAACATTTGAAAGCTAACATCTGATTGGTTGTTTGCACCATTTTAAATGATAAGAACTGTTATTGAATCTCCCTGTTTGTTTTATTCAAAGGATCAGCACTGTAAAAAGTTACTTTTTTTTAAATTATATGTACCTGGGACAGAAAGGTATGAGTGAGTATTCCTGCCTCCTAATATTGTTTCATTGAGGGGCACAAGCATGTAGAAAACTGCAACTGAGAGTGGCTTTGAGGAAGAATTGTCTATCCTACCTCCTTGCCCCAGATAATTGTTTTTTTTTGTATATGCTCTCCTTTAAATATGATATGCTTGGGAAAAAATTTATAGAGCAAAATAATGGTTCTTTTAAACAGGCAGGCTGTTTATAAACAGGCCTTATATTTCTGTTTTCTCATACTGTACAAAAAAAAAGGTTCTAAAACGCAATGTAACATGTTTACTCTGTGTTTTAGAGGGAAAGATTGTGTGTTCACTACATGAAAACAACATAATCCACTACCAATCCTTCCTTGCTGTTTCCTAATGTCCTTCCATGCTGGGAATGCCTTCAAAACATCAAAATCTTAACTGTGCTATAGGGCTAGTGCCAAATTAAGAATTAACTGGCCAGGAGCTACCCCCAGCAGTATGGTTCAGAAACTAGAATTAAATCGTTTTGGCAATCGCCTTTAATATTAAGTTTAAAACATGACCATTTTACTTATATACTCTTATATTCCTCTAAATTTTGGAAATTATCTGAAGGGAAATCCTCTGCCACCCTAATTTTCTGAGCAGTTCTTAACACACTGTTTTGAAAAAAAATACTGTTTACTGAACTAAGCATATTAAGAGGGAAAGGGTACAAGAAACTTGCTAGAAGGTTTGTTCTGTATGGTCAGTTTTGGTTAACTTTACCTAGTTAATGACCTATTGGTTAGTTCACATTACGGTTTATATGATCACTGATGTTAATTTCAGAATAGTCTAAGCAACATGACTTCCTTCATGTTGCTTATATATCGATATTTAATTCAATAAGAGATATTACTAATCTACTACACTTGTTTAGCTTTTATGATGAGAATAATCTGATGCTTACATTTTTAGAAATCAAAACTCTAGGATACTAAAACTATAACAATTAGTGTATTGCAATATACTTACAGGGTTATTCGATAAAAGTTCTTAATGTTTAAAATGGTGCTAATTTTGCCCCAACCAATCAGATGTTATCTTTCAAATGTTAAAGAAGATATGTTTGGTTGGGGCAAAATGATCACCATTTTAAACGATAACAACTTTTATTGAATCTCCCAGTTAGAATTTTACTTAGAATTGTTTCCATCTGTAAAAATGCATGATCAACTTTCATTAAACTTTTTTCAGGAAGCAATGAGCAGCTACAGTAACCTTTCAGCATTCTGTCTTATTTTTTAACACCACATTGTGCATCCTAAGTCGTGACTTCTAATATTAATACTAAATGAATAGTGATGAAAATTACATTGAAATAACTGCAAAGAACAGCATGTTTCATCATGCAATAAGTGCTAAGTGCTGTGCAGGATGTCTTGTTAAATTTGAATTAGAGGTGTGTGAATGTCAATGAATCTCTTTTGCTACATATTTGCTGATCTTGGGAAATTATAAAATGAAATTGTGCTGGCAACACTATTAAAAGTCTGTAGGAGTTAAATTACGTTACATAGAAAGCACAAAGGGTGAAAGCAGGAAAAGGGAATAAAAAGTTCAAATATGTTTTGAAATTCAGCAAAGTACAGCTTAAAGCATAGGTTCCCAGACATGTCCTCAGGCTTTCATGCATGAATTGAGGATATTTGCACAGCAGTAGTGGTGGATCTGTCAGAATATTGTATTAACTTAATGATTGACCTAGAGGTTGGTGTGACGAAAAAAAAAAAAATGTATTTTCCTTACTGCCCAAATGCATTGGGAAGTATTAGAATAAAGTAAATCAGCAAAACCAAAGTGTAAACTATAGGTACTTTACATTTTTAAATCCCTTCACTCTACTGCACCTCCTTACTTATCTTCCCTCTTGGTCCCTTATGCTCCTGGATATGCCCTGCACTCCTCGGAAGGCAATCCCCAATGATCACTGCTTAAACCATTCTCTCTTGCTGCTCCCTACCTTTGGAACTCTCTCCCCCTTTCCCCTTGCCAGGTGACATTCTTCAATACTTTCAAATCTAAACTGTTATCCTACATTCCTGAAAACCAGAACTATTAATGATTGTTAACTGTCTGAGCACTTTATCCCTCCCCATATTTGTATCTGTATGTTGTCCTTCCCACTTAGATTGTAAGCTCTTCGGGGCAGGGATCTCTTTCCTAATATGTCAAGGCACACCTCACTTATATATATATATATATATATATATATCCTTAACCTTTAAACTTTAATTATGTAGATTTAATTTATCTGTATAATGGCTTGCACTTATCCCCCTGTTTGTATATTCATATTTTATCATGTACAGTGCTGCATACCCAATGGGTACTATATAAATAAAATTATACATACATACAATAAGAAAGCCAATACTGTATATTTACCTAAGAGTACACTATGGATATGAATAATTCTTCTTATTACTATTTACAATGCCACAGATTCACAGTTTATAGTTTTTCACAGTTTTCCTTTAGCCATTACTACAGCAATCAATTACATTTTCTGCTAAAGCCTTGAACCCAAAACAAGAGACGGAAACCCAAACAACTGATAGGAGTAATGCACATCATTAGAAAAGGCCATCATTCAAAAAGCCTGATCAGTAGTTCTTTTCAAAAGAACCTTAAAAGGAAAGCCTCCTGATGTGTTTTATTCTAAAGGAATCTGTTGAATGCATCTTATCGTGCTCTTTTTAATCCTATGGAACATATATTACTCAGATTAATTGATGTGCATTTTTTTCAGATCTGGTTAATTACTTACATACTAGAGCTGACTGAATCCATTTTTGTATATATAAAAATTATGTGGGGTAACAAGGTCCTCTTCAAAGCCAATTATTTTACAAGATAATGTAACCATGGTTATTTTGTTTTTTTGTTTGATTTGCTTCAAAAGACCAAAAAAGGTCAAAAAAGTTTTAATTATCCACAAGTAAAGTACAGTAGGGGTTGGCCCCACTAGGAAGCAAGAAGGAATCGCACATCACAGCGAAATCGCAACGTTGCAAGATTCATGTGCGCTACCCTGCGCGTGCGCTGCAATTGCTTTGATGTACCCCTATTGCAATGCATGCGATGCGCACCAAAAATGGTGATCGCATATGCTGTGAAAAGGGTCGGCAGCGCAGGGCAACGGAGGTAATGGGTCCATCCCCATCCTCTTCTATTGGTGTGCGCTGTGCACTGCGCTAAAGCAGGCCACAGCGTACACCAAAATAGGCTAGTATACTCATGTGGCCATACATAATGTCAATTCAACAAATTTTTTTAGAATGTTACACCAAATTAAACGTATTGCTTTTTTACAAACAGAACTGGTTTACAGTGATTTGACTGTAATCTGAATTTATTGGCTTTTGTCTGATTACACTTACCTTGGCATGTATTGTTTTTTTCTTCATATCCTTCTTGACACATACACTTTCCAATTGGAACAAGCCATTCCCCTTCTGCACTGCAATGCATTTTGGGGGCTTCATCTGTAACAGAATTATTGACACATGATCCTGATACTTCCAAGAGCTGGGAAGAGTCTGCCCCAGTTATTGTATCTGGAAAGCAGGCTAAGTTACGAATCACAGTTGGGCACCTTTTATAGTATACACGCACAGAGACCAGAGCTATACAGGCTCCTAAATCTTGAAATGCAAGGTAAAATCCTTTTTTTGTCAGGGGTCCAACATCTCTTACTTCAGTATTTAGCTTCATAACTCTGTCTCCCAAATCTAGCTCAGTAAAACTTTCATCAGCTGCAATAGTATCAATTTTAATATATTGATTTTCCCGAATATTCCTTCCATCTTCCTCATTTGATTCAAAGTAATATACATTAAATGTTTCTTTGCATGTCCCAAGACCCCCTGGAAGACTGTTGCAATCACGGAGTGTGAATTTAAGTTCTATGAATATTCGCGATGCTCCTTCATTTGAGATCCAGTTTGTAAGTAGCCAGTTGTTCTGATTCTGTTCCATCACTTTACATACTTGATAGGTATGTATCGGAGCATAATTTTCATCTACCTCTCCGATTTCTTCCCACTGTGGAAATTAAAAATAAGCAAATACAACATTAATATTATTTACAATACTTTTTAACAATTTGTTTGAAAACATCATCACGCAACAATATAAAAAAACCTAGAGCTGATATAGAATGATTTGTTGCCATTATTGAAGCTTCCAACATTTTTAGTCATTATAAAGAAAATAATAAGAAAATTATATATAAATATATGTCACCAATAATTAACTTTTTTTTACAATTTTTTAAAACTTTTCCAAATAAAAAAATGTAGATTTGGATTTGTACATATGTATTGCTGATGCAGGTCTTTTTTTCTTTTACATCAATAAAGGTTTTACTGATGTTCTGATTGCTTGTTGTGTATTCATTATAAGGCTTTTTTCACTTTTAAACAACCTCACTTATCAAATTTTTTTTAGTTAGTCTAAAGGAAGCATACACACTACAATATCATTGGATGATAAAAATATTGTGCGTAGGCTTACGACAAAATAGATTGCATATTTTGCTTATGTAGGATATATAAGAAAATTATTAGCAAAAATGATTGGTACAGTTTTCATATTTACCACTACCTGTATGGCCTCCTTTAAAGGAGAACTAAAGTCACCAGACAACATTGTCCCAATGGACAAAGCACATTTACAAAGATACTACAAGCTATGTCTCCCCCCTTTGCTGTGGTTGCTGAGTGAATTATGAAAATAACCCATGGGTAAAAGCCCATAATCCACCTCATTGTTTTGGTGGAAGTCCTGCAGTACACAGCCAAGATATCCCGCCTCTCTGGCACAGAACAGGGATTAAGGCATATTATTTTGTAAAAATATTTCAACACTCCTGCCCCTGACAATTACAATTACACATTTCATACTTTCACACAAAAAAAGGAAAGTAATGTTTGCAGTTTATTTATCAGCTAGCATGAATATCAGAAACAGAATATTACATCTTTTTATAAAAATTAATGTAAGTCTGGGGAATCAAACCTGCAACATTAGGGTGGGTAGACAGAAGGGGAGTTCCTGTCCGGGTCAAGTGTTCGTTACTAGCAAGTGCTCGGCCGGGACAAATGTCTGTCGTTCGCAACAGTAGTAGCCGTGGTCGACAGTTCGCACAACCGACCATTCACTCCCATAGGGAACTGCGCGATCGGCTGTGATTTACTAGCAGGTCCTATTAACTGTCTGTCCAATTTGGATGAATGGGTGATTAAGCTCGGTCGCAGCCGCTCCCTATTTAAAATAGCAAACATTCTTTTCAAATATTAAGAGCTATGATTATCTTTGCTCCATTTAGGGCTTTAAGATTTGAGGGGTTTTAAAGTTGATTAATACTCATACAGTAGTGGACTGTTTTCGCAAAAGTACCAAAATTTGTCCCTGATTTATCAGCATAGCAAATTGCCCCATTCATCCAATCTGGTGACCAAGATCAGTTGCGCGTGCCCCACCCACATTATGCAATATTTCTGCCCATCCAAACGATACTAGGAACTTTCGATCGGTCAGAAATATTGTGTGGTGTATACCCAGCTTATCTGATTGTATTTAAGCTCCCCCCATTAACATGTTCTTCAATATCAGTGATAGAAGAAAGGTCAATCCCCATGACTTTAGGAGGTGGTGTGTTTTGCATACTTTCATTTTAAATGGAAATGTCCCATACAGAATTAAAAATGATACAATACATAAATTACTATTTAAAGGGATTGTAATAACACATAGAAACAAAAACTTGTTAATGTATATTAAATCTGAATTAAATGTATTTATTTTACATAGAACTGAAAATTCTGATACTTTTCATCTTTTTGGTCTTAGGCTAATATTAAACATAGACAACAATAGAGGATTGTCCCATTATAATTATGCTGCAGACAAGTCTAAAAATATTGGTAAGTGAAAAATCATCTTACAGAAATAAGAGACCTTCATTTTAACTTTCTCTGTACAATATTTATTTTAATTCCTAAACAAAATGATTATAGTATTCTAACTGTGCCATCAGATTTGTCATTTTTTTTAGCTTCCTTAGTTGCTAGTTCATTTGTAGTGAATGTGATCAAGGCCTTGAAAATATAACCTACAACCAATTCTTTATCCAACTGCTTACAAAATTTTTTTTAAAAATGAGTGTTTAAAGATTTCAATTGGACCAACATCAGCAATTACAGAATTATAATACATTAATCCTATACTTTGCATTTACTTTTAAAGTACATAACCAATACAACACTTGTGTAGAATATGAGCATCATTAATACAGTTGTTTCACAAATGACCTGTCAGTATTTTTATTGCAGACATAATTCTGTTTATTAATAGACTCTACAGGGCTTTATAATGTATTTCTGATTGAATTACTTTAGCCTCCTTGACTTACTTCTTTACAATAGACATAAAAAAACAAAGAGGAGAGAAAAAAACCCTAATGAAAACATAGGGATAAACTTCCATTAAATTGAACATGGCCGCTTGAGAAAACAGAGAAGAGAATGTGCTAAATGATAAACTGCTTATCTCTTAAAGGCCACCGGGGAAGAAGTACATAATCATATCTTTGCACACACCTACTGCCCTGACTTCTTATCTTATCTTTGTCATCTAAATCAGAAAGCAAACAGCAGTCCCTTTTTATCTCCTGACAAACAGAACCTTACTTGGCATACCCCAAAGGCCATAATTCCCTAAATCCCCAAAGTAAAAATACAAAGGAAAGCATATTTTTATCATAATAAACATGTAACATTAATGTAATTTATACATTACAGGGATACAATAATAATATATGGGACATTGATCATCTCTTTGCTTATCCTAAAGAGAAGAAGAGAATTATTAGGATTTAAAGAAAAATAAAAAAAAACAGTATTCGATAGTTAAACAAAGATACAGTTCTATATATTCCGATGTATAGGCTGTAAAAAATCTGATTAAATTATTTGTGTTTTTAGTTCATTTTAGTTCACCTATTTTTTTTACATATTGTAATGATATCATTGGGGAGGTTAGTTTCTTAAAACCTTGCATATTATTTTAACATAGACCAGTTTGTAAAGATCTTGCCTTTTGGAATTCAGGTGGTTTAATCATAATTAGTAAAGCTATCTGGACTTCATTTTCGAAGGTTATCGAATGTACAAGGTTATTTTTGGTAACCCTTGAAAGGTATCTGGAACGTACAATAACCCTCTAAAATATGATTGGAACCTACTTTCGAGTTTCCCATTGTATTTTCGAGGGTTATCGAACATTCAAAGTTATTTTCAATGGTTAGCAAAAATAACCTTGTACATTTTGTAAACCTGGAAAATTCTCATCTCTAATGAATACCAAATGATTGATCCCTGATGTGATTTTCACTTGGACATGACGTGTAAATAGCTGACTAGCTATAAGCAGCGCAGGAACTACTGCACCCTCTATCTTTCTCAGGAAATAAGCATCATCTTTGTGTGCTTGGCTGTACACATGGGTCAACTTTTGTCCCTGCTTACCATTCGCCACTAACGGGCAGTCAGCCAGGACAAATCACCATCAGTTGCAGCAAAAGTAGCCGCTGCCAACAGTTTGCCAAGACTGATCGTGCAATCCTGTTTTACCAGCACTCACTTAGCCTTAAGCAATGTTGGATTCTCAAAACAGATTTCCATTGATTGCCCCAACACAACCAACCATACACAGCATTGATATGCCAAAAATTAAATTGAATTGATCAGATTAATGAGGAAATTTTTCCATGTTTTCAATTGTCTGATCAGCGATATCGATCAGTCTTTCCATGGACCCCAATCTATCAGAACCAAAGTAATGTAGTTTTCAAACTGAAATCTTTGGAAAACTTTGTCATTTTGGATGATTGAAAATCCGATTGGAAAACCATTTGACTGTATATGGCTACCTTAATTCTAGTAAAAAAACAATAGAAAGGCTAAGCAATACTGGGTGCTGTAAGCCCAAAGCAGCGTAAAACCCATGCTACGTGATATATTATCATTTTAGTGTGGGTGCCTGCACCATTTCTGAAGATTTTCAGAAATAGCGCTGCACACCCGATGCAAAACCCATTTTAGTTAAGTTTCGCACTACCTTGTAGAACTGGATGGAAGTGTAAACCCATTCTATTTACCTTGCCCCGATCCTGTGATGCAATAATGTCTATAATTGCATACTGCATCACTGGATTGCAGTAAGGTATGATGCATTGGTTTACATTATTACATAATGCCATAGGTGTCTTGTTCATTACCACTAATACATGCTTAACTTTTTTTTCTGTAGTGTAGGGCACCCTAACCCACCCCAACCACCATATTTGTTTAGTTAAAAAAGCACCAGAACTCTACTTACAGTCCTTCCATTCCCCGACACTCTGATCCAAGCCCTCTGTTTGCCGGAACTACAAGCAGGGGGCCGGACTGGCAACTGAGAGGCAGCCAATCACAGACATGGCTGCTGGCATTGCAGAATGTCGAGTAAATGAAGCAATATAAGTGGAGCTGCTTTTTTAATTAAACAAGCATGGCTGTTGGGGGTGTGCTAGGGTGCCCTACACTACAGACAAAACTTTGATAGGTAGGGCATCAGACACAAAAGATAGATCCAGAGGGATGGAGGGAAGGGGGGGGGGGGCTATCCTGCACATGCCGAAACCTTAGTAAGGACAAGGAAATAGCATCTGTATGACTCACAGACAGCTCCTACTCTTCAGGTTTCCTAACTTTGCACAGACACTGGAGGAGTAGAGATGGCCGAACTTTCGAAAGTTCGAAAACGGACCCATTAAAGTCAATGGGAGTCAAATAGTCAAATGTCATTTTTGAGCTCGTTTGCGCCTAGGTACCATGTACATTTTACTCACGGATTCGATGCTCGCGTATAGGCTTTAATGTACACTTTACTCACGGACTCGATGTTCGCGCCTAGATACCATGGACATTTTACTCACGGATTTGATGCTCGCGTATAGGTTTTAATGGACCCTTTACTCACCAATTTGATGCTCGCGTATAGGTATAATAGGCATTTTACTCGCACATTCTAACGGTCGAACATTCGATATTTATCGAAAGTCTGAAAATATCTAAAATCTGGGGTCCGGGATAGTTCGAGAAGTCTGAATTCGTTCGAATTCGAATAGTTCGGCTCGAACTCGGGTTCGAGTTCTAGTCCATCTCTATGCAGGAGAACCATTTGGAGCAGAGATGTAAGGTAAGGATTTTTGAACACTACACAGTGGGGCCAGTAATCGGTTAAATTCTAGTTTTGAGGGTGGACATTGGTAAAATTTCTTGTGATTTACCGTTGCGTCCAATCGCCAGTGTGCTCGATCCGGGCAAACAGGCGACAGACATTGGTCACTGGCGACCAATATACAAAAATTTGCCGGTTTGGCAAAAAATTGCCTGGTGTGTACCCAGCCTAACTCTGCAAACACAGTCACAGTAGTCATCTCAATGTTTTCTATGGCAGAGCTAAAGAAGATTAATAGAATAATGCAAAAGACAGCAAAAGAAACTTATTAATCTGCCTATTTTAAGGTGGTTATTATCTTCAAATAATGCTTATACATCAGATTGTATTCTAGTCACCTGATCCTAGATAAAAATGTCCGGTACCAATTTACACAACTGATTTTGTTGACCATTACTTAACTACGCGCAATCAATTGCGCTGCAATTTTACCATTGACCATTTCGTTGCCAGGTTAGGTTGTGTGGCCAATTAATGTCAGGAAGAGAATGGTGTACATTGCTCCAATCTATAGTATGATGGCTGTAATTGGTGGTTTTAGGGTTTGGGTGTGTGATTGCGCACTAAAAGGTAACATTCAATGTCATGTATTGTATAGTACATCAGTTTTCTGCCAAAAGGAATTTTAACATTGTTTTTGACATGCCATTACTGAGAATTACTTGCAACAATCACAAAAAAAGGCAATTTATACAATAACAAAGAGGATTTTAAGACAGCCACCTTGTGTAGTCAGTTACACCGGGATAGTATACCTAAGGTCAATACAAGAAATAATATAGACCATGCACATCAGTCTTGCAAACCCATTTATTTTTATTGCATCATACATGGGTACACAGAAAGTGTAACATTTCGGTACACAGTAGTACTTATTTATCTTAAGAAGGTACTACTGTGTACCAAAACGTTACACTATCTGTGTACCCTTGTTTGATGCAATACAAATACATGGGTTTGCAAGACTGATGTGCATGGTCTATATTATTTATTGCTATATACTACCACTGACCCTGGTGTACCATTGCACTCAGCAACTTCTTTTGGCTTACTACTACCCTTAGGCGTGTGCAGGATTACCTCTTGGTTTGCTTACTAAGGTCAATACAAAGTACAATAAATATCTTTCTTTTTTTAACCAGGATTATCTGTATTGAATTTGAATGCCCCCAAACCATGATACATTAGTATATAGGGAAAAAAACTGATTGTCTGTGCAGCAGGATGAATCAGATTTAATAGACCAATTGATAGGTCCAAATGGACAAAGGCTGAATTCTAGTGAATTATAAACTATTTTAATAAGAAAGGTAATAAAGGGGGTTGGTTAGCACATTACTATTTGTGTTCCAGCTATAATTTGTGTATTATTAACATCTGTCGTTTCACTTCTTCATAAGCAAGTTTATAATAAAACTTAGACCATTTGTGATTATCATATCATCAGTCTGGCCTGTAACATAATATACTTCTTTGAGATGACTTAACCATTACCATTCATATTTTACAGTGTATTAAATTACAGTTTGTTCTTTTCAACAGACATGTTAATATCCTGTAATGCACTTCCCTTTGATATTCTCATTTATCTCTCGAGAATTGGCCATTCAACACTACGAGTCTAAAGTCACCATATAAAAGTACACTTTTTTTCTTAAGAACTAACCAGATTATTTTTAATAATTGTACAATTTAGCACATTGCTTTACTCAGTTACTCAAATCTACATTATAATGGATATTGTAGAAGGGGGGAAAAGGACAAAGGAGAATTTAACATTTAAATTAAGCCCGCCTAAATTTTTACGTAGTTACATAGTATTGGAGGTTGAATAAAGACATGCGTAAATCTAATCAAACCACCTCAAGAGCTGTATCTACTTACAGGGCATCTCCACCCTCGACATCCATTTTTGATTTATTGCAGGGCATCCCCTCCCATGCCAAACCACTATGTTAGATGTGTAAAAATAGAATCCAAACTCTACTTACTGCCCCTTGTTCTAGCATTGTCCTTATCCGGCTCCCTGCCTACCGTATCTACAAGAAGGGGGCCGGACTGTCAGCCATGGCTGTGATTGGCTGAGAGGCAGTCAATCACAGCCGCAGCTGCCAGCAATAGAGAATGCTGTGGGAGCGAGGATTTTTAAGTACAGTTTGGATTCTCTTTTTACACTTCCAATATAGCGGTTGGGAGTGGGAGGGGATGTCCTGCAATATATATAAAAGATTGTATGCAACATGAACGACAGCCATGGAGAGATTAGGAGGGTGGTAGGGAGGGTGGAAAGGGCTCCTCTGCACATGTCACCATCCCTCCCAGAGGCAAGACAGGAGGCAGACACATTTGGACAGTAAGACAGCCACTACTCATCAGTTTCCTGGACTTTGGACAAGCATTACAGGGGAACCATAAGAAGCAGAGATGTAAGGTAAGGATTTTTTTAAACTACTCATTGGGGCCAGTAGTGGGTTAAATTTTAGTTTGTGGGGTGGACATGCCCTTTAAAGTGTTTATCCATAGAAATTAGGAGGGGGTGGGTGGGTTTATTCCTTCCTCACTCCAAATGGCAATTGGAAAGGATAAACTAGAACTATATTTATTAATATCGGTATTTATTAAAACATATTTATAAACATATCCCCTCTTAAAGTTATTTAATGAACCTGCCATTACCACATCTGATGGAACAATGCATCAGAGAGTTTATTGCATTACCCATCAATACATTTGTATATGGTGTGTACAGTTTAAACAGCCCAAACTTGACTAATCTCTCAGCATGATCAAGACTCTATACCCTTGGTTCTCACTATAAAAGGATTTTTTCTTATAGGCAGTGTATGCAGTAAGGAACAAGACAGGATCTGCAACACTAGCGTAATTCTGGACATACACTACTTAGATGTTTCATGAATTATGTTTTCTGCTTTGAAAACTACTGTAGATTAAACATTCGGAAGATTCACTCATATAACAGTTATGTTTACATAGTTGGTAGAAATTTAGCCCAATGAATATTGCAATTAACTGTTTTACTGCAATTGACAAGATCGTGGTTATGAGCCTTGACATCCTGAAGTCTCATATTTTTGCAAACTTCTTACTTCAGTTTGTCTAAATACATTTAGAAATGCTCAAAGCTCCTGGCATGAATAAACATTTGTTGGGTTAGTCATGTTAAAGTTTAATAAGTGAAAATTATATTGTGATCTTGCAGTGAAGCTGACATGTTAAGAAACTGAGATTTAGATGGTCAACAGTCATCAATACAATTGGACTTGACATTATTTTTAAAAAGACACAAAAAAGACAATCAAACTTCTACCCACTAACAATGCAAACTTTTAAATAACACATAAATAAGTGTTTTAATAGCCAAGACCCATTTTACCCAACATGTACTTTTTAAGTTACCCCTAGTCGCCAATTACATAAGATATATGATAAAAGTCCACTAATTCTAAGAAGATCTTAAGAAATGTATTCCATAAATTCTATAAAAGTGCTCCCTAAGCGTTTAGTTTGGCGAATTTACACAGTACAAGCCATCATGGAATAATTACCCATTTCCTCTTGTTTCCAAAATCTAGATTTCCCTTTAATGCCTTATGCAAATGCAAATACAAGATTCCTATACAATATTTATATTTGACAGAGAATTACAATATGATAATTGTAACTATCTGGCAATAAAGGACAATGAAATCATTAAAAGAACATTAAAAGAAAAACCTTTGTAGAATATTTTGGGGGTATAAATCACCGTGTGCTATCCCATGTAAATATTTCCCTAAAGCACCGTACAAAGTGCTTGTAAATATACCAGTTATAGGATAATGCTTCATTATTCCTGTTTCCTAGGCTGTAATCTGTCCAAAGCCTTTTGCACCGCTAGTATTACATTCATGACTCTGTCTTGACAACTGCACCCATAAATCAATTTCAGATCTTGCATAAATCATTTTTTTCTGTAATCAGGGCCTATTCAGAACAAATTTACATCTCATTTCTGTTGACCAAACAGTCACATTAGGGCTCTGAGGCTTATTCAGGCTTAAATGATTATTTTCCCCAATAAACACTAAAGTCCTTTCAGTGTTCTTGCAGTGAGATGCATTAATGTGTTTTGTTTTGTTTTTTAACAGGGACTGAGCAAAGTCAGCATTGTTTGCTCTTGGTGACTGGAACTCTAAGGAGAACAACTGTTCAGCTTTTCCAATGCCAACTGTAGTCATCACTGGTGTTCACCAGTTACAAAGCAGTAGGGTCAGGGGATTTTGTAAAGTGAATCCCTTTTAGGTTTCATCTCAATTATCATTCCTGAGAAAAGGTTTGATTAGATTGTAACTTCACGTTGAGAATTTTTGAAGCTAAGATACCAGTGTCACTTGGCAGAGCAGGAGCAGGCTTGGAAAACACAAGTCATAGTTGTAACCTTTACAGTTTAAAGAATTTACAGACAATGCTAAATATAAAAAAAAAGTGCAGTGTTTTTTAAGGCACCGCATTAACTAACCTTTTGTTTTGTTTAATTCAGTGTTACGTGATATATCTAAAAATGTTTTAATAAGACTATCAGGGCAATGCTATATTGCTATGTTTTACAGGCAAAATTAGTGTAAAACCATCATTACCCAATGTATCCAATATCGAGTTTGCAGAGGTTTTACACTAATTTAGTGTTGTTCATACACATACACCAAACCAAAAATGTAGGTAGGGGTTATTCCTCCAATATAATGATTGATAAGAATCATTATATAGAAAGAATCATTTATAGAAAGAATAATCTCATTTTATAATTTTTCAGATTACTGTTATATACTACATAGTTTCCGATTTTCTGAGGCAATAGACATAATAATTGACAAATACATGATCAAAAGTAAGGTAGTAATGGGATACAGTGTCTCTGCCATAAGTTTAATTATGCTTGTTGCTAAAGGTTACTTATTTGTCTGTTTTCTATCAAGCAGGGTAGGATAGACGTATTTGTCTATCCTATCAAGCATTCTGGTCTCTGTTAATTGCAACAAATACTTGTGGCAATAAAGTTCGCAAGGAGCGAGTTATAAATACAATACATGCAGAACAGGTCGAATGTTTCTTCTTCTAAATTTCACTCATGGCAAGTTGCGCTGTTGTCTTTTTCCAAATGTCTGGGTAATTGGTATAAATATGGAAAGACTAAAGGTCCTCCAATGGAAATAAATATGGAAGAGAACACTATCTCTGTCATTCAATGATTTATTAAAAGAACAACGTACATACGACGTTTCAGGACCACACTGTATAACCAGGGTAACCAGGGTATAACACAGGTATAACCAGGGTAACACCTCACCAAACATTTAAACCCATTTAAACTCATACATAATACATTACAGTGCTATAAAATACATCCCTTTAAAGTGCATAAGTCTAAAGTGCATATCATACACAATAAAAAGTGTTCAAAACCAATTACTTGCATAAAACCATTATACTTAATATCAATATACTTAACTAGTGGCCATAGTTGAACTAATACCTATTAAAAACACATCTTAAAAGTACATATTATAAAACTAAAGTAATATTTTATTCATAATAACTGTTTTAAAAGGACACTCTGCACTAAAGACACTTTAGTTTTATAATATGTTTAAGATGTATTTTAATAAGTATTAGTGCAACTGTGATGATCTGTTGGGACTGTTGTGAAAATGTCTGCCCAATATAACTGTTTAATTTGAAAGTTGAATTAGGCCCTATTTGATTAGTTGAATTGTGGTCTTATACCGCTGCAGGAAACATTACAGTTGCAATGTTGTGCAATGCTCCCCTGCATTATCACATAGCGGTGTCCATTGATTGCAATGGCACCGCTATGCGATAACGCAGCAAACTGCTGCATGCAGTGCATTGTACGCAACACATCGCAGCTCATAGGTGTGAACAGTACCATTTACTCCTATAAGCACAGCATTTTGCTGCAATGTCAAGCATTGAAAAAAATGTCCCCTAGTGGGAACAAGACCTAAATTGCATAATTTAGACCAATATCACAAATATCTATGATTTTAAAAGATCAGTTTTGTAGTGAATTATATGATACAATCTGTATCACTACCTTTGTAAAGCAAAGTATTTTACTGAAGTTGAAACAGAAGAAAAAGAACCAGGCACTCAACTATTACTTGAGACTAAAAACAATCCCTTTATTGTGCAAATTGGGAGACATAGTGCAAAGGAAGGCTTAAAAACATTTAAAAAACAACACAACTTGATCACTTACAGTGCTCAAAGTTTCTGAAAGGCTCAACCCCCTAGCCCCAGTAAGGTAACTCTGATCCCTAAATCACTATACTCATCTGTAACCAGGTCACAGTCTCAGTCACCAGTCAGCATGGGAGAACTCAGAGTAGGGCATAAATGTGGGCGGCCAAGAAGATCACATGGCAGACTCATGGATGTAGACACCGGATGCATTTCGCACACTAGGCTTTCTCAGCAGCATGATTCAAGCACGTGTCGGGGGGCTATTTATGTCCAAGTGCCATCGCACGTGAATGACGTCAAGCACCGTCATGCATACATGACGTCATGTGGGAGCGAAACTGAAACGGTCGTTCCCATCATGATGTAACAAAGTGGGCGGCATTCAGTATAATGGACAAATAATGTAGAAGAAGCTCCACCCCATATGGAAGAAATAGGAACCGCGATAGGGTAAACAGCATTTCACATATGTCAAAACAGTTAACAATATTATTACAAATATAATAATCTAGAGTGAACATACTAAGTTTGGCTGTGTGTGAATATTCCCATTGTGGGAAACGCAGGTCAAACTCTGGTACCCCTAATGTTTTACAGCAGATTGCATATCATATTTAAAGCATTTATTTTTGCACAACCAGTTAAAAGTACAGAATTATTATTGCATCACATGATCCCAGTTGCTAGAGCAATGTATTTGACTGAATGACACAATTCTCTATGAACTTGTGCTAAAGACAAAGAAAACATTATCAGACTTCATGAATGTCAAAATATCTTTGCAGCATGAATGAATAAAACTGTTCAGAGCTGAAATCTGAAAAGAGAAAGGTGGATAATGTGGGAGTCTTCTAGAAGTTAACATCAATAGTGGAGTGAAACAACTAACATTATAATGGGTAGCATTAGAGGTTATATCCTTCTTTTTGTGTACATTAATCCTATAATGTGAGCAAACTGTAAGACTTCCAATTTTTTTTTTTTTAAAGATAAATTTTAATAAGCAATTTTTAACTTAAAAACAGCATTAATCTGAGAGCACAAAGAGCTGAACAACCTCACCACTCTTCACGATCTAGTTTGGGAAATAAATACAGAGAGTATTTGTTTGTAAACACCTTTGTAATTGACAAGCACAGTGGATCACACAGATCAACAAAACATTGTTTTATGACCACAGGTATTTTTCTCTTTCAAAGGTCAATCTTCATGGGCAAAAAAGGATTGTTCAGGATAAAATGCAGGGACTACCCTTTGGAAGTGTAAAGGACTTATGTTCAAAAAAGAATTAGTGAATTAGGTTCTGGGCATGCTTAGGACCAATATTTGCAGGTAAGGCATGTAAGATTTTGTTTATAATCTTTTCTAGCATGGATCTCAGATTGCCAGTGAGAGTGGGCTCATTTTAACTAGTTGTTTGTATCCTCTTTATTAAGCTAATATAGTTTTAAGGTAACTAAGCTAACACTATATCTGGATTAAAAAAATTTTATTTTAAAAGCTAAAAACCTGCAGAATTAAAGAGATGATTTTAGAGGTGAGAGATATCGCTATTAGAGATGTAATGTGGGTTCGAATAGAACCCAGATTCAAATCGAATCTGAGGGTTTCAAAGTCCCGACGAAACTTTCAGAACTCTCGGATTTCACGGAACCCGGATTGTTATAATTTTCAATTTTTATCAAAAATCAAAAGTAGACGATTATCAAAAATTGAAAAAAGCCGATTATCGAAAATCGAAAAAGGAAAGTAGCTGATTATCGAAAATCGAAACTCTCGAAAATGGAATGCGGAAGCTCGAAAACAGCCCGATTGTGAGGAAAGCTAGTTTTAAAATAAGTTTTTCTTATATTTATGGGTTTCCCAGACCATCCCCCAGGTCTCTGTGTCATTTACAGTAACGTACTATTACTATTTGTCCCTCAAAATGGACAGAAACTTAAGAATTTTTTACTCCCATAGACTTCTATGGGTCAGTTTTCGAATCTTCATATTTTCCGGAAAAGTCGAAAATTCGAAAACGGAATGAAACTCAACAGTTTCGAACATCTCAAATCGCTATTAAATAGGAATTACCAAATCCATTCAGGGTTATTTATATTTTAGATTTTGTTCTCCTTTAAAATCACCCTCTACAATATTGGGCAGGTACAATCTTAAAAATAGTAAAATAGAAAGGGCAATAAGAGGTCAGATTCACTCAAAAAGGTTTTAATTGGTTTTAACTTGTATTTTCCTGTATGAATAAAGGAATTTAGCTAGATTACACCTTTTTTCTTCTTGCCCTTTGTAGCTATCATACATAACTTTTATTTTATTTATTTTAAGCGTCATATTTTTCCTAAGCTTTTCAAATAGTGTTATGCATTCCCATAGGAGCATACAATCTGCAGTTCAATATAAAAGTCCAATAATTATAGCACATAAAATAAGCAAGATTTTTATATTGCTTACATCATGATGACTAAAGAGAGTGGAACTCTCTTGTGTTTATAAGTGATGGGTTAGAGCTTTACAAAGTTAAAAGAACACAATTTCTTTTCATCCCGTACCCTTGTAAACTTTGTAAAGACAATTATTTTAAGATTATTGTACAGACAGGTTGTTTTTTTAGTGGCCAAGCATCCTACTCTGTGTAAATGAAGAGGGAGGCTATCTGGAGAACTTTTGAAATTTGAGTGAACAATAGGATCACTCCCCAAAATCTCAAATTCACTAAGCAATGTCCGTATGAGGCTGCACACATGTAAGTCTGTTAGCCAAATTGGTAAATCACTGTCCCCTTCCGTCAAAAATAATCTATGTCTCTATGCTTTATCACTTTCTTTTTAGCACCATTTATTATCTTCATACACTGAATTTTAGAGGACATTTATGTCTTTAGTTTTTGTTTTTGCTTCTTTTAGACTAAGCAAGGCAATAGAAATGACATAAACAGGTTTGTGAAAGATCAGCTACTGTATACTGCACTGTGCGCTGCTTTTGCAAGGGAAAGAAGGTAATCTGAATCACGTCAGTAAGAATATCGACAAATCTTTAACAGTCTGAAATTGTATTCTATGATATTTGAGTAATATGGAACAAGTGACATGCTATGAGCAGATCATATAACTATATGTCTCATTGCTTGTGCAAACTCTCAATAAGATATGCTGAAGTTGTTGGTTTTCAGTAGAAAAAGTCAATTGAGCTCCATTATTGTTCCAGACAGAAGAAAAATGTAAGAGGAATCAATATCATTACAGTAATGTATTACTACAGGGCATAAAACATAGACATAAAATGTAGAAAAAGGCAATAACCTGCACCAATACAACAAATTCCCTCCATTTTAGGTGTTTTGTTTGATCCCTTGGTATACATTATAATCATACATCATCTTTATACCAATTCGCTTTCATTTTGTCAGAGCGGCAAGTTATTCTTCAATGGCCTAGATTTATCTATAGTCAGAAAAAAATTCTCTCTAATTCCTACCATTATTCCACAGAGGCTAAACATCAAAGTGTATAAAAAAAAAGACTCTTCGCTTTATAACTAAGCTTTATAAAATAAAATGGCTACAGTGAAGCTTTCAGATAGATGAAGATATATTATTGCACCAGTTCAGATTCCCCTAATTTTATTTACTTTATTTTTTTTTTATTACATTTTTTTATTACTTGAAAGAAGACATTTATACTTTGGGCCAAAGAAATGGGAGCTCTATAACCTAATAAATCAATTAACTCTTGCATTTAAAGCAAAACTATGAAACCCTTTGAAAAGATAAGCCAACAATTTGCCACCCCTTTATTTTGTGTTTGTGGCATTATTTCATATTTAAGATATGCAATTCTAAATCTGCTGAAAATAAAATGCATGTCCAACCTTAAAACAAAAATCTAGTCACTTGGAAATTATTTTTAGCGTTTAATTAATTAAATGTAATTAAATGCATTCTAACCACATGTTTAATGATTTTAAGTAATGTTCTCTCTCTTTCTAGCAGAGGTGGCTTCCTCCTCTTCCTGCTCAATAAGCTTTTAGAGCCTTGAGCATGCACAGAGGAGGCAGCAGAGGAAAGAGCATAAATTCATTGGCTGTGATGTCAGCAGTCCTAGCCTTAAAGGGACAGTGAAAAGTGAAAAAAAGTGAGAAGTGAAAATTATCAATATTTATTAAATTGTTAGTTTATGTAATGCCTTCTTAGTTATTCTACATATTCTCTCCCATTTTGAAAAATCAGATGATTTCATACCCTTTGCTGTTTCCTGCTGTTGACATTAGTGAGCTGACATTTCAGGTCCTGTAACAGTCCTTTTTCTTCCCAGAATGCACACTACCGTGGAATGTTTCTAACAGTAATTTTCTACTGTTAAATGGGTCAAAAATGCTCAGATCTCTACTGAGCAACTGAATCAACCCAGGCACTGGGTCAAGGGCAAAACCATAACGGTCTCTACTAGGGGTCCTGCAAACAGGAAGTCAGTATTTCGGTTGCATTTATTTATACACAGACAAAATGCTGAATTAGCAGATTAAGGTCATTGGAATGAAAAAATACTGCTTTTCTTTCTGAAAAGCATATGTATTTGCACTGAACTTCCCCTTTAAAGGACAACAATATCAAAAAAACCAACATCACCCCCATTACATGTCCATACTTCCAGCAGCTGAAATCACTTACTCACATTTACAGCTGTGCTGCCCTCCCTTAAATATCACACAGCAAAGATGAGTGCTAAAAGCCCGCCTCCTAGACAGCCCAGGGCCATCGTTAACATATCCCTTGTCATTGGCTGGTGGGAAGGTCTGTTACAACCTCTCTCCTCCTCCTCTGCCAGTCAAACGAACTTGAAATGTCCTGTTGCTGGGATACAGCCTACATAATCAAGCTGATCAGGGATGGGTGGAGGAGTGTTTTCTCGCATGCTACCTTTGAATGACAGTTAGAGGCAGACAGATTTGTTACGCACACTTCACAGCATGGCTAATTGAAGGCAGAGAGAGGCTGGAAATCAGAAAAAAAATGTATGAGGGCTTATACCTTTACTCTTTTGAAAGCAATTTAAAAAAAAAATGCTTTGAGGCAATACAGTTATCTTTTAATTGGCTACATGGAGGGAGGATCTGGCTTCCTCTGCCAGAATAGAGGCAATACTTATCCTTAAATATAAGGTTAGTAATGCATATAATAATATCCTGAATATGTCAGTTAGAATTAGGGGCAGGTAACTGTCAAGTCACCATTTTTTTGTGAAGTTGTCCTTTAATGGTCTAGGCCCATCAGCAGTACATCTCCCACTACTCTCTAATAGAGATAGGATCCGGGTCCAACACGGAACCCGTCCAAAAACTGGACGGATCGTTCGGATTACGGGAATTTGGAGCGAGTTTTCGATTTTTATCGAACGTTCAAGCTATTTTCGAAAAATCGCAATAATAACCTCAAAAATAATTTCAGATCGTAATTTTCGAGGATTATCGAGCATTCTAGGGTTGTTTTCCGAGCATTTTCGAAAATAGCTCGAACATTCGATAGTCCTGAAATCCAAACGATCCTTCTAGTTTCGGACGGAACATTTGGATTTTGGAACCGAGAAAACGGAACAAATCCCATTTGTTTCGTCCATCTCTACTCTCTAACAGCATAGTGAGAATGAAAAAGCACAATACTGCCGGGCCAATCACAGTACAGATGCACCACTGGCAGGTGACATCAGCTGTATAGCTCAATTGGCAATCATAAAGCTGAATGTCTATTAAAATATAACAATTCAAATATGAAAGTATGTTAGGTTGCAGATTTTCATTTTTAGACTACTGGTCTCCCATTTCCTTAGAAACAAATAAAAGATGATCAATGAATATTCCTAAAAAGCATATTTTGTGGCTAAAACATGTTGAAGATTAAAGGCATACTGTAGAAATGTATTTAATTACATTGCCAATTACATGGTCATAGCTCATGCTACTAGGTTTAATTCTTCTAAATAAGGATCATCATTTAATGTATCCAATATATGAAAATATTGCTAGGTGGGTAAATATACTCTTGAACAAGGCATGTTGGGTATCGGTTGAGCACTGGTGATTATGACATCACTGAGGATTCCTTGTAATGATAAATATTGCAGAATTACTGTGCTATCCTTGAGTGAGTGTGTGGGTGTGTGCTCATTCCTTCATTGGCTGCATGTTTGAATGTTTTAAACTGATCCTTTATATGTTGGTAAATATTGAATGAACTACTTAAGAAATATGCCGGAATTCACAACATATGTTACCCATCAACATGACATGTCTCATAAATTAACATACTAGCTAGGTCAAAGCATTTCAAACAAATGTTAAAGTATTTTCTAGATATGCCCTTTTGGACTGCACAAAACTCTGATCTTATTTATGTACTTGATGCTTGATTTTTAATCCAATTTCTTTTACTTGCCCAAAAAGCACACCTTATATTGGAACCACACCTCTAAATACAAGACAAATATACTGCCATAAACTAGTTATTGTTCTATGTCTACAAATATTATAATGTTTTCACAGGAACTCCAAATTGACCACAACCTTGTATTTTGAAGAAGGGGATGCATTATTTGATATAATAGTAATGTGACACTGATGACATAGCTATATCATTATAGGCACAACTAAGCACCACTTATAAGGACATCATTCATAAGGGCAAGGCCACACTGCTGCGATTTTTCTGCGTTTGCGCTTGCGTTTTTTCAAATGATTGGTATCACGGCAACGCACCGTAAACGCACGTTTTCGGGTGTGATAAGATTGCGCTTGTGTTCCGCATTTTAAATTGCAATCGCATGCGTTTTCTAATACTTAATGAAAAAAACGCACATGAAATCGCATGTGATTCCGTGTACGATTGCATTGCAGTGTGGCCGTGCCCTTAGTCTCTGGATTTCTGGAGGTGTAATGGAATATTTTCCTATTAAGAAAACTTTCATTCCACTGAAACACCTATTACCAATAGCAGGGAAGAACGAACAAGTGAAATGAAAAGTTAAGCGTGTGAAAAAAGGGTGTGCAAGTCCTTAAAATCTGAAATAGCTGGTACCATATTTAGAAAATGTCATGTAAAGTGGAGATCAATGTTTGTACTGTACGTTTTTCTGTTTCTCCTCCATTTCACTGCTAACTATCCAGTACCTAGAGTAGGGGCAGCCCATTCCTTACAGGTGAGTCATAGGAATGGGCTACCCCTGTTCAATGTACCAGATAGGTATCAGTAAAACTGCTAGTACAAACTTTGATCTCTGCTTTACCTGACATTACAATATAATACAAGAATATGTAAGTCACCTGGGAGTTCCTTGTGCTTTAGAAAGGCACTTGGCCTGCTTGTATATGGTCAGGGAACTTCTCTGTGACTGTATATCCTTTATATCCTTATAATATTATATATAATATGGATAATATTCTTGTGGCAGTGCCTTCCTAACATCTATTAAACAATATTTATGCACCCCTCTGTAATATGGCGGGGTTCAGAATCAATTTAATTACAAGTATTCAAATCAAATTAGATTCAAAGCTCTCTGTCTTATTGCCATTTTTTCCCCGGTGTTGCTCCGTACACATAATTGTATTTGGGAACAGATGGAAAATGCATTCTAAAAGAGAGGAAATAAAAATGTAAAAGAATGGAGAAAAAACATGAACAAATGTCTTCTATTTATGATAATTTATTTGATCAATTTGCATTCTAAAAAGATGTGAGATTGGATGTATAAAGAACTGTCACTCAGTGGCTGAATAATTACCAGTACGGTGTACAATGTGTTAAGCTTCTAATAATGTGTGCACTCATCCTTAAATTATTAACTACAAAAGAACTAAAAGTGCTAAGCTGCGGAAAAAATGTCATACTAAGTATAACAATGAGCTTTCATAGAGAAAGTAACAACACAGAATATTCTGTTATCACATCTGGCAGGTTATGAGCTGATATGAATTTTAATTCCTATAGTGTTCTATAGTGGAGATTCCCTTAAAGTATGAAAAACAGAATATTGCTAAAACAAGTGTAATTGCACCGCTTGCATTGATATGCTAACAATTAATGGACAGGCTTTTTACTTTTTCACAAATGAAGACTATTGGTTTTATTTCATGTTCAGGATAATCACAAGGGTCATATTTAAAGGGCAACTATAGTGAGAAAATTGTTTTTTTTTAATTTCTTCTAATGTATCCTATAAGTCATCCCATCCGCCAGGGTACCTTTAGTTTCTTTAAATTCTTCATAGTCCCCGAGATATAAGCCTTTGAATATGCTGTGATTTGTAGGAGCTGCTACACCTCATCTGTCACTCAAAGGCACACACCCACACAATCCAAAGCTCCCATGCAGTACTGTCACACACTCTCTCACCCACACTATATGTATCATGTGCAACATATAGTCAAATGCTGTAGTGCTAAACACAATCAATAAACCATTAACCCAGCAATATGAACATAACACACTATAAAACAGCCCCTCCCCCCCCAAAAAAAAATCTTATATACATACAAAACCAGTGACTCAAATGGAACACTAATACAGTATATATAATACAGTAATACAGACTATATACCAAACAAGACACACAGTGCAATCTATGAAATATATAGATTAAAGCAACTGAAATGTAACAGGACAACAAGCAGTGTCACTGTGTTTGTGAAGGTCTCTCACTACAAGCTGCTGTTACACTGACTCTCTCTTCAGTGATTATGATCTCAGCTAAGCAGGGGGAGAGATATGAACTTTAGGTAAAAAGTAAATAACAATTAGCAAAGTTAGAGAACAGGGAGAGTTCAGTAACTTACTTGTAAAGAATCTCAGCACCACTTGTCCTCCTCTCTCCCCCTCTGCCCCTCCCTTCAGTATATTGCTACTTTCTCTACTGCTTGCAGTCTAGCTCTGGAAGGGAGGGGTCAACAGGATGTCAGCACTTCATTTAAAGTCCTTTCAACTGACAATGCTCGGACTCTGTATACAGCCCGTCACTGCTTGAGGGGGAGTAGACAGAGAGGGGAGGGGGACTACACAGCTTGGTACAAACTTCTGCCAGTGTGAAGAAACAAAGCCACACAGAAACATGAAAGTAAGGCAGCTTATACTAAGTGATCTATACATTGTATACAGACAAAGTTTTTTTTTCACTATAGTTGCCCTTTAAGCTTTCAGCGATCTAGTACATTTTCATATTGTTTAAGACTAACTTAAGGTTTAGAGAAAACCACCAAACCCCATTATCTGTTACATACTCTTCTATTTACTTCCCTTTGTTTGGTGCCACAAGTTTTGATCCTGCCTAATCATGTGAATTAGGCATTTCTTTTGTAAATACATACTTAAAGGGCATGTTCATCCTTCAAATAAAAAATTATATATAGGTAAATCACCCCCCAAAATGCCAATCTTTAGAAAGCTGACAGACGTAAGGCTAACCTGTAATGCATCAAAATGTCCTTCTCCCCCTTTCCTCTGCCTCTCAAAAAATGTTGTCTCCAGATAAGGGAATAGCATGCAGTCAATGGCTGTGATGTCATATGTCATGACTGACAGCTGCTAACTGTAAGCAGAATGAGAGGTAACAGAAGCAGCATTTCAGGTTAGACTTACATCTCTCAGATGGCTAACTGTTGCAGTTTGCATTTTTGTAGGTTGATTTACCTACAATATATAATTTTTTTTATTAGATGTGTGAACATGCTCTTTCATTTTTAAATAATTTCCTTTACTCAGTTGTAGTGTATTCTGCCTTGTAGCTGCATACAACTAACCAAATGAATATACATTAATTTTGATGTGGAGGTTTTTGACGGCGAAAACCTCCACATCAGCTGCATGACTTTAAGGCCCTATTTGTATTTGATCCATCTCTGGTTTTAAAACTATAAATGTGTTCTCAAATCATTCATGAGGCACAGATCAGGCATGACACAACAAAGTTAATCACACAGGAAGAGCCAGTTGTTCAATTTGGCATTAAACTAAAGCTAATAGCACACCAGAAGGAGCCTGTGCCTTATAATGAATTGATGGTATCTTTGAGGATTATAAGTGCGGTTATGACTATAATTGTGAGATCTAAAAAGGTCTGTGACACAGAATTATTAATCTTTAGTTATAATAGGAGCTTGTAATCAGTTCTGTGACTGTGATTTACTGGCCAGTTGCACAGCTACATACATTTGATAAGTAACTATTTACATCATTTTTGATACACTAAAAAGACAAATAAATAAAAGGTTAAAATATTTGCATAACTACTAATTACATTCACATGGAGCTAATCCAATACAAGGTGAAAAAGTTTGCCAATGCTATCTACAGCAACCAATCAGATGTTATGCAACCACTGTAACCTAGTAAAAAGCTAAAATCGGATTGGTTGCTGCAAATTAACAGTGCCTGCAAACATTTGCACCTCTTATTGCATTAGAAATCCTACAGTCATCGCAGACAGTGCTTAACCTATGCATTTTTTTTTAATGCCTATAGGTTGGCGTTAAAAGTCCTGCAATGGTTAGTAGTGGTACTAAATATGCCGAGAGATTCTACCCACAAGTAAACAAAGATTTCATATGAAAATCATAGTTTTACCAACAGCAACAACAATTATACTGTATTTTGTAGTCGAAATCAAGAGCATGCCCTGTTGTTCAAAGATTTTTTTATAGACATTTTGCTTCTATTATTTGACTTAACAAAAAAAGTAAACAACAAGCATAATAGACTTTTGACTGAGGTTTCATGATTGGCAAAGCCACCATGTGTGACTGTATTTAGTGTGGCGTGTTTCAAACTATTTTATATTGTGTGGCACACTTTGCAATGCATGTTTCTGTTAAGAAATACCTGTGTTTTAATTGGAAACTCTTGTGAAATGTAAAAATATATTATGAAGTTTGCAGTAAACCTAAGAGTCTGCATTTTAATACGATTGTAATTGATGTAGTGCAATATAAAATGACTATATTGACATTCTATTACAAAATCCATGTTTTTTTCCCACTATAGGTACACCTTTGTCTCTTTCAAGCACCACCAGTGGACCTTATCACACTATTTAAGAAGCACTGATGTAATATATGTAACCCAGAAATAGTAGGCTGCTACAGTCAGTAGTTAGCAGCTGGGGTAAAATCTGTGGCTTTTATGCAATGATGATGTCCCCGACCCCGAGATTGTTCCACATATATCACTCAATACATTTTAAAGCAGAAATACTCATTTATAGCTTTACCAATGCTCCCTGTCTCTATTTGCTTTGGTGTTGGTGGAAATGCACATACCTTTTTCTGCATTTCCCAATTGACCAATAATAATAATTAAAGGAAAACTAAAGTTTCTACACATTCCCCAAAATAACAAAAATACAACAAGCTGTGTCTCACCTAACCCTTTGCTATGGTTGCTGGATGATTTATGAAATTAAACTAGATACTAGTGGTTAGTTTCCATAATCCCTCTCTTGGTTTACACAGTACCCTTCACAAGCCCAACAGATCAAAAGAAGGAATCTGCAGCTTTGCTTCCTAGTAGCTGACACCTCTATTCCTCACAGATTGTGCTACAATAGATCATGCCTCTCAGACACACTACAGAGATTTAACTCAAATTACCAAATTAACAGTGGTATCAATAAGCTCTTTCCCCCCACACATCCATTTGCATTTAATACTTTAAATATAACAGTTATATCTGCAGTTTATTGCCTATCAAGCTTTGAGAGAAAAAAAATAACTAAATCAGGTGATTTAAACCTGTAACCTCCTGGGCTGTGTGTTTCTAAAAAGAGTTCTTTAAACTGCTGAGCCACAACAGAAAACACAATGCCAACAGGTACATTTAGAAATGCTATATTTTGCTAGAAACAGGATGTAAGCAAAAATAAAAAATCTGTTACATCAGCTAACTATTTTGAATTGTTCCTGGCAGGCTGTCTGCAATGCATATTGGCAGAAAATAAACTTCAGGGTAACAAGCAGCTTTCAAATTCATATCAGAGACTTCCATATTGGTGCAGACACAGGGACAGTGAATAATGGGTCAGGAGTGTGGCCAATATGTGCACATGCTCACAAAGCTCTTTCAACACTACATGGTCTGTGAGTTGTATTGGCAACAATGTGGAAGCCTTCTTAGTTACAGAATCTACTCCTTACATGTATGCAAATGCAACTAAATAGGTAAGAATTTTTCAATGTATAGTTGTTCTGAGGAGAAAAGCTTTCACAAATGGGATAACGTGGAAGCAAGAGGTAATTTATCATTTGGGCAATGCACAGAATGTAATTTTTTTTTACAATTGTTTAAAGTATGTCATTGTTTGACAAGATTTTTAAATGCAGTTTAGTAGATTACCTAAATTGTCATTTAGCAATAATTGCCATGGTACATGCTGTATATTTTTTGATGGTCAATAAAAACAGTCAGAAATTGTCAAATTACTGTACGATGACCCTTGATGGAAGAGATTCAATAAAAGTTCTTATTGTTAAAAATGGTGCTAATTTTGCCCCAACCAATCAGATATTATTTAACATTTGAAAGCTAACATCTGATTGGTTGGGGCAAAATTAGCACCATTTTTTAAAATATTTTTTATAAATAACCCTGTAAGTTTTGTGGCCCTAGGGTTATATTATGTGGTTATGTAGTAAAGATCAAAAAAGTAGAGCAAGCTGATTTTGTCACAGGCATTGTGAAAACTGTGAAATGTAGCATTTCTTGGGGGGAAGGTTTACATTTAGATGCCATTAATAAATTATAATAAATGTGTTTTTAAGATGCACATCATCGAATTAAATATTAACAAAGTTCTGCAGCATGAATACACTGTCAGGGCGATACATCCAGAGGTGCACAGCTCCTGCTCTGGAGTTTAAGTCGCACTAACTTATTTTACATTGGTTAAAGCGACTTAAACTCTTTCATTACAGTGGCTCTGTAGCTAAGTCCGAAGTTAAACTTGCAGCCAGCCCTATTGATATTAAATGCTGATGGTAGCACTCCGCATTTAACCGCCATTAACCAAGTTAATGGCTGGTGTTAAAAGTGGTGAAATAGGCGGTACTGTATTTAGCACAATGCGCTTAGAACAGTATTAAAAGGACACATCTCCTACACCATGGCTTGTAATTGATACATGTTACTGAATGTAATGCTAAAAGTGTTTTCTAGACAAAGACATTTGCTGCAAAATGCAATATAGAAACATCTTCTGCCTTGTTCACATTATTGTGTGTCTTACAGCAATGTGATTACAGACGCTTTATGTAAAGATATTACAATTTTTATTCCATTTTCTCACCTTCATGACTTCTTCTTTATCTGCATAATACAATTCAGCACAAGTTTCAGAAATGATGCCCTGAATATGCCAGTTACCATCACAGACATGTGATAAAAATCAACAGTGCCAACAATTCTTCCTTTGCTTTTATTCATATCTTTGTCCCTGTGGGTATAAATTGCATAAAACCCTCTATGAACTGACTGGATTTGGATGCCAGCTGATCAAAATCACTAGCGTCATTTTGCCCAGGACTGAATTTCACTGCTCTGTGTATAAAGTAGACGATATATACAAACAATGTTTATTTCAAGAGACTAGAATAATATTTCAGTTAATTTACACAGTTAATTCAAACTTTATGATTTTTTTTTCTTATGCATTTAAAGTGCTGATTTAGTCAGAAATCTATACTTCACACTGTATGTAGACTAATATATATCTGTCAGTTCTGTGGCATGGTCCCCATGGTCTGTCAGCTCAATGGCATGATCCCTTAGTCCCTAGTTTTTAACATTACTTCATTTATTTCAATCCCACACTTTAAACAGCTTCTTGTATGTGTATAGAAGCTGTAGTGTTTGCCAACTGATTAAATGTTATAGTCTTTAACAGAGACGGAACCAAACACAAACCCAGTTCTGGATAAACGGATTTCATGGATCCAATGGAACTCAGACTTTGCGGATTCCTAAATTTTTTTAAAAAATTCTGAACCGCAGAACTATTTTTGAAAATCCTCAAACGTTGGAGAATTTTCAAATTTAAAAATCTGAATTTTTAAAATCTCAAAAATATGCGGAAAGCAAAAACAGGAAGCACATGAAGTTTTCATTACTGGACAATGTTTTTTTTTCAGATTTTGGGCATTGATATGCTTTTCCCAGACCATTTCAAATGTCCCTGAGCCATTTACAGTAAGTTACTATTGCGATTTATACCTCAACGTTAGGCAGAACTTTTGGATTTTTTTTATTGACTTCAATGGGTACGCTTCTTGATTTAGAATTTTCTTTTTGAAAATCTGCAATTCCTCTGACGTTATGACAACTGCCACTCATTCAATCTCAAACTGAATGGGCCAGAATAATCAAAGTAACAACTTTATCTGCAGACATGCTGCTCGACATCGACTGAGCAGCTTGTTTTGTTCTATAGAGAAGGGAGGGGGCGTGATCAGAGTATATATATATATATTCTGTTGCTTCCTTTTGTTAAATGATCCAGAATTACTTAACAATGTCCACAGACAAACAAAATTGTCACATAGTGCACACAGCACAAAAAAGTCAAGTAATTCCATTTAAAAATAGGACCTGAACTGCTATATTTTTATCTAAAAACATTTGTTGCACCAATGCTAACTCTGCATTAAACTTAAGAGTATTCATTGTTTGCATTAAAGGTTAGTAGTACAGGTTCATACAGTATCACAATTCGATTCCGCTTGAACATTCCCTTGTAACATGTCTTATTTAGTTACCATACTGTGCATTTTACAGTATGTTACAAGTTAAGGTTTATTGATGTACTGTAATAGCATTTGATCTTGCTTTATTTAACTGTGAAACTCTGTCTGGCCAATAAGAGTACACTGTACATCTGTTATGATGCTTAGAGTGCGAAAAAAACAAATAAAATACATTCCTAAAGCACCCAAGTTTTAAAAAATAATCCCAGTGGTCTTAATTACCCTTACAGCCAGTGTGAAAGTAACACAATACATTCATTCATTTTTCATTATCTATAATCTGGAATTTGAGGGATAAAGGCTTTTAGCAGCCATGGTATGCACTAGAAAATGAGGTCTGCAAATTACACACTTGTACAATGGGGGCTTTATTTTCTTAACACCTAATTTGAGACTGTTTTAATCTGTCTGTACAACAGAGGTCTTACTTTGAAATACATTATTACATTTTCAATTATGATCTTGATCAAAATAGTATGCTACTTGAATGATAATCATACACAATGTACAGTAACTGCTTTATTTTTAAATTTAAAGTGTGTTGCACTATGTGGACTTTTTTTCTATTGGAGTTTGGGGACTGCAGGTAAGCCTCACCTCTGTGTGCACTTTATACACACCCTGATATATTGCTGTTGGTTTACCTTTTTTTTTTTTACTTTTTTCTGTTTGTATGTATGTATATGTATGTATAGGTATGTATGTATATGTTTATTTATATAGCGCCGCTGTACAATATAACAATACCAAAAGGCGTACATGGGGTACAAATTTATAAATAAATACATAAGTATATAAGTATGTGCATCATAAAATATACAAGTGCTTGAACCATGTAACATGAGGAAAGAGGTCTCTACCCTGTAGAACTTACAGTCTAGTTAGGTGGGTAACATACATATATATAGGGAAGGGTAGAAGTGCCATAGTAAGAACTTGTGCAGTGTCAATTTAACAATCCTATGCTGTGCTGTGCTCTGAGAGATGGGATATGAGGTTAGATTTAAGCCTGTTTATTGAATTGTATTATTATATTATAGCTATAAATAACTATCACTTGCAAGGAGAAAAAGTGTCATGAAAAGAAATGTCTCTGAATTTAATAATGAGCCATTTATGCATAGAAACAGTCCCTACTTGCTTAATGAGCATTGTTTTCAGTTTCAAGCATCTTTTCCTTTTCACAAAAACTGGTAGAGGCAGGTCAAACTATAACACATCAGCTTGTCAAAAGAAAAGAAAAATCTGCAACAGAAACTTCAAATAGTTCTTAAATAGTTGTAAGTGATCAGCTGGTTGATCTCCATAATTTGGTTGATTGGAGGGTCAGCTTTTTGTTTTGGTTGGCTGGGTATCCTGCAGAGACAAACTGCCTGGGGTTACAACCTTTCTGTAGTTTCTTAATGAGAAAGCTACACAATGTGAATAGCACTCCTGGGTTTCTTTTTAGCTATGTAAGTAAACAAAATCAAAACAGTGAAATGATACTATACCTAGGAACAGGACAGTTTTCTTACTATTCCTAAGGCTGAGACAACACTGCAATGCACTGTGCGATTGTGTGTGCTTTTAAAACCTTTTCCTACAGTATTCCTAAATTGCAACATTTAACATCCGCACCAAAATGGTGATCGCATGCCTTGCAATCTTGGATAGGAGCACAACAGAGACAGTGGTGCAGCTATATTTCTGGTTATTGGCATGCGTTGTGCAAATCACGATCCAAATCTCAGAAGTGGGGCTTAGGCCTAACTCTCAACATTTTTTCATATTTTGATAAATGTTATCCCATTCTGTAGCACTTGTATCGTACCTGAACTAAGAGATTAATTTTAGGTCCAAAACACTCCTTTTTCTATAGCCAATTTTCAATTATTCTCAAAGACTGTAAGCTCACTTGGGCACAGTCCTCTTTCCTATTGTATCATGGTATTGCTGTAAATTAACTTTATCACACGCTGAGTGCTGCATGATATGCACATCGCTTGTATATAACATGTATGTTTTCTTATGTATCAATGTAATTGTAAAGGACCACAGAAGATGTTGGCACTGTATAAATCCATAAAAATAATTAATGGGCATTTTGGTGATTTTTAAAAAAAAATCTGGTTATAATAACTGCTAGGAAAGGCAGGAGATTACACTCCATAACCTTTAATAGTTATGGGGTGGATGGGGCAAGGAGCTGTGAACCCTGAGATCCAAACAAGCAATATTTTTAACAACTTTCCTCTCCATAACTATCAAAGAAAGGGAGGAAGGAGTGTTTTATCCTTCCTCCCTAACAATCAAAAAAAATATATACATTTTTAAAATTTTTCACCTTGGATGACCTTTAAGACATGGCTGCCCATTTTGAAGAGCTGTGTATATTTAACACTTATCCACAGTGGTGGGAAAAATACAGTTCCCAAACAGTTCTCATCTGAATTAAAAATGCAAATAATTTACTAAATTACTTTTATGATCATGTGCGCTCAGCTTAACATGAAACACAATCAGAACAGTTAAATGTTTTTAAAATTTTCAAAATTGTATCATCCAAAGGATCTATTAAGTCTCTAAGATGGCATTCTGAATATGTCCGATATCATGTATGTATGTATGAATGTATATGTTTATTTATATAGCGCCACTAGGGGACGCAGCCCTGTACAATATATAATACAAAAAGTCATACAAGGGGGACAGTAAATAAATACATAAATATATAAATAAGTATAAGCATCCCTAAATATACAAGTGCTTAAAACATGTAACATGAGGAAAGAGGTCCCTGCCCCTTACAATCTACTTAGGTGCGTAACATACGGATACATAGGAAAGGGTGGAAGTGCTAAAGTAATAACTGGTGCAGTGTCAACAGTCCTATGTTGTGCTGTGCTAGGAGAGATGGGATGAGAGGTTAGATTTAAATTTGTTTATTGAGGTTTCTTGACGTAGAGAGAGGGGAATAGAATTCCAGAAGATGGGAGCCATAAGAGAAAAAGGTTTAAGGCGAGTGTGAGCTGGGGGGTCTGTATAAGAG
Source organism: Hymenochirus boettgeri (assembly GCA_019447015.1). Taxonomy (NCBI): domain Eukaryota; kingdom Metazoa; phylum Chordata; class Amphibia; order Anura; family Pipidae; genus Hymenochirus; species Hymenochirus boettgeri. Next base: position 155,427,697 of record CM033469.1, read on the forward strand.
ATGGTTCTGTGATGAGCGGAGGGTACAGACAGGGACATATGGGGACACAAGAGAAGAAATATAAGAAGGAGCAGAACAGTGAAGGGATTAAAATGTTAAGAGAAGGATTTTGTAGATAATGCATTGTTTTATGGGGAGCCAGGTAGATGTGCGGCAGAGAGGAGATTTAATATCCTGATTGTTAGAGAGCAAGACAATGCGTGCGGCAGAGTTAAGTATGGACTGAAGAGGAGAAAGATCGGAAGCAGGAAGACCAGAAGGTTACAATAATCCAGACGTGATAGGATGAGAGCATGGATAAGCATAGCAGTAGTTTGAAGAGAAAGGAATCTACGGGTCTTCGCAGTGTTATGAAGAAAAAAGCGACAGGTTTTAGCAACATGGTTAATGTGATTGAAAAAGCAGAGAGAGGAGTCAATAATAACCCCTAAGCAACGTGCTAACTGAATAGGGTAAATAGGGGTGTTGTCCACAGAAATGGAAAAAGGTGGGATAGGACCAGGTTTAGGTGGGAAATGATTAGTTTGGTTTTAATCAGGTTTAGTTTGAGGCATCAGTGGGTAGCTTATCTCATCAGCTGGTGCTTCTATTTCTCAGCAGTACTGTAACCCAGAATAATAATACTATTATACTGTTATCAGAACAGATGCTTATTAAGAGCTAAATAAATATAACAAACACAATTTGTTTAGCACTGATGCCTTGCATTGTTAACCATTGTAGGCTTCCCCCACAATCTTAAAAGATATAAAGATTTTTTTTTTGATTACGAGATAAAGCTCTTAGATTGTATGCAGCAGTTCCAGATGTAAATGGATTAAATAAATGTAAAGCACTGTGGAATATATAGCTAATAATGATGTACGTTGATGTGTCCTACAAATACTGAAAAAATTACTGCTGTCAGGAACTGAGTGTCCGCTGAAATATTCTCTGGCATACATAGGTCAATTTCAATGGCAGGTTTAATCAATTCAATCAATACAGCCAAAAAAACGACCCATATGTGGAATCCGTTTTATAGAATGCACAATATTGCTGGGATCTGGTGAAAAAATTTCTGATGATCCTATCAACTGCCACATTATCTTGAGCGAATTTCAAGCTCAAAATAGATGGCACACATTGGTGCTGTACTTCCAAACGACTTTTGATCAGAACGACCTCCTCCAGGTGCACAAACAGGCAGCCAATGAGTGTCCAGCTTTAGAAAAGAAAAATGTAAATCTGAGATTAACAATCACATTTGAACCTAATGATTCAAAACAAACTCCCTGGGTACATTTAATAGTTGTGCATACAATGATTGCTATCTCTATAAATCTCTATCTCTATAAATAATACAGGTCCATCTTCTAATCTTCTCTATGTCATAACAGAGAATAACCACTTAGAAACCATTGTTTTAACCAGTATTAGATGCATTAATAGTGTTCTACAAAGATGGTCATGGATAAAAAAGTAAGATTATTACGTATTTCAAGGAAGCTTATGCTGTTTCATCAGACTTGTTTTCTGAAGCCTAGAAATAAGATTCTTTGGTCTGTGTCCAATGGTCCATGACACAGTACAAAACACTACATTGTTGAAAGCTTTTATGTATAGTGTTAACATTCTCAAAGCGTTTCAAATAGTAAGTATATAGTATGCTGTAGATTTATTTTTTGCTGCTTTATATGTTGATAGAGTAAATTGCTTTTTGAAAAAAGCGGTTTGTATCAGGGGTTTATGACTCCATGCATCATATAAATCGAACAAATCAATAACCATTTGACATTTTAGATTAGGGTGCACAAAACATTTTCCTATGGTAAAATAATCAGGAACTGTACAGGAGCCAATTTTTTGTGTGTTGCTGAAACTTATAAATACTGTATGGCCATTGTGGCAATTACAGCACTGGCATTAATATTCTTTACCAACTTAGTCCAGTAACAATTAAGCTGTACTCTACCATAATTATTAGTAGTTTTTAAATATTACAAGGTAATTCAGTAATAGGGTACTTTGCTATTTAAAATCCATCATAGCAGATATCAGGAAAAAACCCTTAAGATTAATAAGGAATCTTGCACATTTATGGACAAAAAGAGCCAAATGTAAGTGGATCTACCCATTACATAACTACATACATGTGTCATGGAACAGATAAAAAAGAGCATTCAAAATCACACTCCAGGATAAAAAAGTATACACGCAGATAGTTATATGGATATCATATCCTGACGATGGCCAGAACGTGGCCGAAATAAATTGATTGTCTATGAACAACTAATCAAGCACTGAGAAATACAATTGAATGCAAAGTCCATTTGAGATTGTCTCTACATGAAAAATTTCCCATGAGCACTGTTGGGAACCTGGTATTGGTATCCTGTCTCCAGTGTGGATGTAATTGCAGGTTTCACACCTTTTCTGCAAACAGGGAGATGTTCCATTTTGAGTGGGGCTTGTTAGGGAACTTTTTACAAGTTGTTTTAAATTAGATGGTTGACGGGAAGCTATGAGAGGGGGGTCTGGGAATATTTCTAGAAGTCTGTCATCCTTTTGTAAAATTGGTTGGAGTTTCTTGGCAATTTATCGGAGTATTTCCATTTACCAAACTTATGAGAGTGCTGCATAAAAACAACTTATACCTATAAACTCCTCCCTTTGTGCCTAATCACTGTGAGTCCATCATATTGTCAATCAGGTGAAGTGCCCTGAGTGATGAATATTTAAAAAACTTTTTCAATATAATATACAGAATATAAAGTGAATTGTGCATACCCAATAAGGGTCCATAAAGCTAATAAGAATAATTAAAAAAATATATAGTATCTCATTAAGTGAAAGAAAATACCAAATATTCTTAGGATACATCTGATACATCTAAGATACACCAGTGAAGGTAACTTCATCGTGGTTAATAACAATAGCAAGTATATAAAGTACTCATATTTAAAGTGCTATTATAAAGTGTTAAGTTAACAGTGTAAAATATATTTTCGCATGAAACAGAAGGCATAAATAAAGGCTTTGATTAAAATAACTATAATAACATGCAGATCTGGAAAGTAACCTTAATATTACATGAAGGATGTGCACTGGAATCTTATATTTTTCCATCTCATTTTTTAGTAAAATAACATAAACAGCACCTGTGTCCTTTCCGAGCAGAATTATCTGTTAAACCCTGATTCATTACTGTCATTTTTTTAAGGAAATTTGATAATCAGGACAAAAATAGTACTGTCATGAGGTAACAAGGATACCTTGCCTCAAGCTGCAGGATTCATTACACTACAAACAGCTGCCCACTATGAAAAAAAGAGCTCCTCCGCTCTTTATATTACCCAGGCTGGAGAAAATTTTGTTCTTTAATTCTGTTAAAATTATGAAAATACCGTTATAACCTAGAAATATGTCAGTAAGAAAATATCTGGCAAACTGCACAAGTAATCATGTCATTAAACATAATAAATGTTTCTGCAAAGAAATGTCCTAATAAAAAAGAATCAGTTTTATAGTTATTTATACAACAGAATTTAATTTGCATAACTATTGTGATTTTTTTGTGCTACTGGCAGTGATCATTTTCTTATGGCAGCCACATTTTGCATCTTGCCCAAATAAACAAATATTTAAGCGTAGCGTATTAGAAGTTTCCAGCAAACCCCGGATTCTTAAAAGAATCCCCACCTTGTCTTTACTCACACCGCGGCATCATGTCTCAAGTGTGCACGCACAAGCGCTGCGTCATCATCCCTCCTCCCACTGTGGAGTGCGCACGCCAGTAGGGGTCGGCTTATCTAACGGACAGTGGGAGGAGGAATGATGACACAGCGCTTGAGCTTCTGCATCCGTGATCCATGTCCTACACCTGTCTTTTAGTATGTAGGATTGTGGTCACCCGAGGGTTTTAGCATAAGGTTACCAAGGTGTATGGGACATAAAAGATCAACCGCGATGTCGATGAACTTCTGAAGTCGGCATTGTGGTTGATTGGTAAGAGTGGATTAATGAGTATTCTCCACAGAATACTCATATAACAGAGCTTAAGTTGGCAGAAACACGTGTAACTTATACAAACCTATTGTAAGCACAGAGCTTAAAGATGTTAATTGATAATATATAATATTGTTTTACATTTGTTGTGAAGTCTAAGCTTCAAATAATACAATGTGCACATAAATACAGTACAAGCCCCTGGTCTACAATACAGTCAGTGCCAATATAATTATTGACTGACCTGTCTTTTGAGTTCTGTTAATAAATTAAAAGGCATTTATTCCCGAAAAATAGGTTATTTTAAATTGACCATAACTGGAAACTATAATTCTTCCAAACCATCATTTTTATGTTGATCTCCCCCCTATTTCTTTAGATATCCAATCTAAAACTTCTTATATTTCAGCTGTCAATCAAGTTCCTTGCTCTCAAAAATTATTCTTCTGTGAGCAGTTTTACTGTAGCTGGAATGGTGACAGAGTTTTGACAGTTGGAATGCTGTGTGCAGGCTTGACAGTTGGTTTGTGGGAAAAAGTCAGGTCGGATGGAAGTGGGAGTGGTTAAAAGAGGGAGGGGGGATACTCCTCCTAAACAAAATGTGTGCTGGATTGAAGGCATGAAACAACACACACAAATCTGAGTCAGTGCAAATTACATGTATTCAATTATAGATTAAGATAAGGCAAAGTCATATTTTATAGCATAGTGTCCCTTTAAGCATATAAAATATCCAGCAAGAAGTAGATTATGTTTTGCTGTCATAGATCATCTGGCTTCAATTACTGTATTTCATTGTATATACAAAAATGTTCAAAAATATGATTCCAGAAAATAAAATGTGCTACAAAATGACCATCAACAGTGCCAGTTTAAAATACTTCGTCTATATCCCCAGACAGTGTTAGTCAATGCACATGAGCAATTGCAGGGCTCGACCTGCAATGCAAGATGGTGTACATATGGCTGATTGGTTAATATATGGCTGTTCGGTCAGGCATCACTGATGATCTGCTGGTTCAGATCATTAACAATGCTTGACTGAGTGCCCATACACTTACTAATACTCGTCCAAAATGGGCGTTCATACACCATCCTGCGTCTCTTGTTGGGCCCCGCAACCACTCAATTGGCTCCATTGATCACCTGCCCTGATATTTTGTGGCTATGATCTTTGCCAGTCAATTCTGTTCTCTGCAATAGGACAAGCAATTGTTCATGTTGAAATACCAGCATGTACCACTTTAGATTTAGAACAATGGACTACACAGAATATTGACTGGTACATCTGGTGGTTAGAATTATTGGGCCAAACGTGGTCTTATAGATAAGCATACCACTGAAACACTGACACATTTAAAATTAAAGGCATTCAAAAAAATGCCTTGTCAGGGCCTAAGAGATGGGAAGTTGTTAAAGCTGAGGAGGACTAATGGATGGTCCTAGTAAATGGCAGAGCATGCAGATTTAGGTGTCACTTTGATGGAACAATCTAGATTGTACTAGATAGGGCTTGTTATATAGGTTTCATTTTATAACTGCATATGAACATTTCTCTGTAATAAAACAAATGAAAATGATTATTATTTTATGACAAGGGACTATAACTGTGGACAGTTTAATATGAGATAGTCATTTATTTAAATGGATGGTATGAATGTAAAACTTTATTGCATAAACATATCATAATTACACAATCCCTCTCATTATGTGTCTAAGATACTGGGATGCCTTTTTGCCAAGTTTTATACATTTTCCCTCAGAGAGAATGTTATGCAGGGACTGTGTGTTTTGCTCAACGGGGAACTCGTTGAAATTATTTTTTTAAGCTCTTGTTCATTCACCCTATCTTAGGATAATATTAAAACGTTGTTACTATTAATAATACATTTCCCTTTTTCATAAAGCTATTGCACTAGCAATAAATGATTTCTTTATGATAGCTTCATTTCTGCTTCTCTTTTTAGTCATATGCAGGGAGATAAGTGTAAAACCCACGCAACCTGATGTAATTTCAGGTTACCAAGGGTTTTCCATGTATTTTAGGGCACTGTGCCATTTACAATTTTTTTGGAAATAAAGCAGTGCGCCCAATACGATTCCCCACCTGTTATATTTTGAGCTAGCGCAAAGCCGCACATTCTATCTTTCTGCAATCCCGTGATGCAATACCGGATATAATCGCATTTACAGTAGAAGTAGTACAGTGGTCCGTCAATTATCTTTGAATACAATCACAAGCCTTATACATTCCAGCACATGAAATCAATGAAGAATTGGTCTTTCAAAATTTAACAAAGAAAGCAATAGATAGATATAAGTTGCTTAACAAATTTTTATTGAATTATTGATTGATTCATTATGAAACATAACAAGGGAATTAATTACAAATTAACTGCATGTAAATACAATAGATAGTCTTCATCTATTTCAGTGCAATTAAATAGGGAATTGACTTTCTATACATAACTATTGCAATGTTTTAGTTTTTTGTTGTTTTGTAATACTGATATGCCATAACAAAGGCCTAAAGAAAGAGAGACCTCAAAGACAACACTATAGTATTGGCTATCAGTATATAGTATTGACTCTCAGAGCTCTGATAGATCAATAGATAGATAGATAGATATACAGATAGTTAGATATACATGTAGAAAACACACGTAGACACAATAATTTAGTACCAAGATTTAGGACACCCTAATAAACATTAAAAAAAATCAAGACACAAGAGCAAAATTCAGAAAAGGACACCAGACCTTGGCAGTTGTGGGGAGTTTAAGAATCTCATGGCTGCAAAAAACAATTTTTCACACAGCTTTGTGACACTAGTCTATCACTGAATGAGCATCTCTGTATACTTATGGTGGTGTACAGTGGATGACTGTAATTGTCCATAACTGTCAGCATTTGTCCAGAGACCTCCTCTCTTCCACAACCAAAAAGTCTGACACAGTGCACACCACAGATAATACTCATAACTACAGAATACCTCAATGATACAGTACAGTTCAATACAAAATTTCCTGTTCAGGTTGTCAGACTGCTATCTATTAAAACATGCCCCCCAACACTGTCCCCATTAAAATATAACAACCTATAATTCTTAATATATTTTGTATCTATCTAAGTACAGATTATATATAGCTCATCTTAATCAAATTACTTTTAAACATACAATATATATTCACTCTTATACCATCATGTATATGGGATTATTTCCAAACTCAATCAGTTGTACTGTAATGGTTGCAATGTAATTTTAATGCATTAGATGCAGGATAAACCAATTTCTTAGTCACAGCAAGGCTACACAAGAAAGAAATGTAGTATTTGGACTGGCTATTATAGGCACACTTCTGAATTGTCTTCTTGACACACAGACGTACAGATTGATATACTGATCTGTAGGCTCTAGAGTGGATTGGAAGTCATTGGCAATATTGGGGCCCTACTAATTGTGTGAAATTTACAGATATGTCTAAGCACTGTTTTCAACAGATTGTAAAATGTAATTATCCAACTAATCTGACCAAAATGCTAGGGCAATTGAGTGGGCTGAATAACTAACCATATTACAGCTCAAGGATATAAACACATACTGTACTGGTAGATTGTATGAGTGAAATAAAGTGAATGGATTGTAAGCTCTTCAGGGCAGGGCCTGATTTGAATGAATCAAATAAATAAATAAATCATTTTTAAGTGCTGTGGAAAATGTAGCGCTATGGGCCATATTTATAAAGATTCGGATGCACATCAACGATAACCTGCGATACTGTAGGACCTTATATAAGAAATAAAATGCATACATATAAGTTGCTGACTTAAGAATGAAAGCCAAACTCATTAAATCACCATGAAGCTTCTCCATATTGTAATATTGACATTACTTAGAATCATGAAAAAAAAACTTACCCCATTTTTGGGGAATGCTATCCATCCTAAATCACCCATGACGGATCGAGAATCCAATAAATTAACTGTTTTAAAAGAAGAGAGATAAACAAGTCAAGTAATGATAATGATGGACATTATTCCAGATTACCAACCAAAGCTAATGAAACAGAATTGCATGTCATTACATTTAATATGTTACAGTAGTGCAAAATGCTTGTGAATGTTCTCATTCATCCAGTTCATGGTATATCTGTTGTATACAGTTAGATCAACTGGAATTGAAGTCCAGTTGATATAACTAAATACCACAGATTTACAGTAGTGCACTATACACTGTTCAATGTTATATCACATTAATAAACCTTTCATAATGCAAAACATTTCCTGCTTGCACTGTTTTATGTCCACAGCTGTAACACAAAGGAAGCCCTCTGGAATGAAACTGTAGTTGCTAATTAGCATAACACAAAAAATGTATGTTTTTTTTACAGAAGACACCTGCGTGATTCTGTCTATGTTTAAGGTCCGTACACACATCTGAGCACAGGCCGACGCATGACCCAGGCGCAGAGTTGCACATGTGTATGCGTTTGATCAGGTGTCCGACCCGTGCGATGGCCTGTGCATTGGGTGTGTATATGAGGCTTTAGATTAGGCAGAGGCAAACACTTTCCAGGTGTCTGTGTCTTTGTAAAATAAAGTTAAGAATTCCTGGTATGATTTTATCAATGATTTTATCTTGGTGAGGGGTTTCATGGTGGGGATGGTTTATGATTTGTCTATATAAACAGGGTGTGGTTTATGTTTTATTTAATGGCCTGCTGAGGATGAAACATGTAGACTCAATAAAGCTATGTTTTTGTTACTATTGAAGAGTCCTGTGAGTGCATCCATACATTGTTTCTGTATTATATTATATGAAGTGCAATCACTTCTTATGACTTTTATATATATCTATATAATAGTAATATACGACCTGATAGCACTCCACTACAATATTCACATGCCCGGGTGTCTCTTTAATGTTATAAACATCACCACATAAAGTCTACACGTTTCAGCCCATTCAGGACTAAATAATCAAATAATAATCATCCCTATATGCCAAGCATGCATGCTAGGAATTAATTCTGAGCAGGACTGATGGGAATTGGGATTTCAGTTACTCGCACTAGGGTATATAGGGATGATTGTTATTTGATTATTTACCCCTGATGACGGCCCGGACCAGGCTGAAATGCGTAGATGTTATGTGACAATAAAGATTGGTGATGTTTATACATTAAGACCCGATGAGTGCTTTCCATGGTAACCAGAGATATATATATATATATTTGGCAGAAGACACAGGCTAAAAGCCTTGGTTAGTGCCTGGGTGCTAGCTGGGTGATTGAGTATATACAACATAAGTAGAGATAACAGCGCACTCCTGAGTCTTGTTTAGTCGTTTTATTAAAGTGCAAAAAGTGCAACAAAGTCTGTTTCCTAAAACCTTTCTCCAAACCAAACTATGGCTTGAGATTTAAATGTGAGTGCACTTCTCTCTACTATATTTTGATATGATAATACTGCAGATTAAGGCCAGAGTGAAAACAGAACTGAGTGCAGGTGTGTGAAATATATTTGTAAAATAAATATATGAGCTTGATAAAGGCCAATATACAAGGGCCAAAACGTTGCTACTGTTGCACTTTGCACCATGTTTAAATAAATAAACACTTTAATGAAAGACCTGTGGAGCGTTGATGTTTTGAGAAAATTGATATATATATTTGGATATTGTCAGCAGCACCAGACAATTGAATCACACAATATATGTAGATAAATATATATTATTATTATGGCATTAATCTATGAAGTTGCTTGTGCATAACATATGTAAGTAAGTAAGTTAACACCAAAAAAAAGGAAGTGTGTTTATTTGGTCAATGAGAACAAATTATAGTAGTAGCGATTTACTAATCTGTTTCTTAGAGATCAACTTAAGAGCTGAAAATGCTTGTGTGGGAATAAGAGAGGGATAAATAAGATACAAAGAAGCTATTATTCTACAGTAATATTAACCAACAGCTGTCAACTTTCCTTTTATTATTAATAGTAAGTTGAGATAATTAATGGAATGAAAACAAATCATAGTTTATGTGCATTATGATTGAAATCTTCCCCAGGTAAAATAAGCACATTAATGTGCACATTTCAGATTATTTTAATGCTAAGCTCCCATTTTCTATTTTTTTTTTTTTTTTGTAATAGTTCAGAAAATCATGCAATTCTTTTTTTTTGGGTGGCAAAAAAAAAGTTAAAAAAAATAATATGGGCAGGATATTAGAACATGTCACATTTCATTGACTACAAGTAGTAACACAAGTTCTTGGCAAAGTGGTGGCATACTTGTTAAGACTTCTCTGAGCTGCAATAACAGTAATTAAGTGCTTCAGAACATTATACTTTTCCTCGTAGGTTATAATGGATGTATTGATCTACAATATAGCCCTTGGTTTGTTTTTTTTAAAGAAGAAACTTATCTTTATAAGGCTCCAATTTTAAAAAGTCTCCAATGAATATAATTAGATAAGGTTTTTGCATTAATATAGAGATTATTATGGCCCTGATTAAATATTAAAATATGTTTCTACAATGTAATTGGGAATAAGTATATATATAAATGTTAATGTAAATTTGTGAATGGTAGCTTTGAGTAAGAAAGGGGGCTGCAATATACAGACAGGTGCAATTGTTAAAGCAAGTGTGAAACCCATAGCTACCTGGTGTAATATCAGGTTTTACACTTTACTATCAATTTTTACTATTTTTATCAAATGTGGGGAAGTTGTAGGTAAACTACATAGTGATACCTGTCTTTCCACTGCAATGGAGGGTAAAAAGTAATCAAACATACACTAACAAAATAATCTTCCTTAAAATAGGTTATGTTTGCAGTAGTTCTCTTATCCCCAAGTAACGCATTTAATTCAAATTTACCTAAAGTATTTTACAGTTACACACAACTTTCTTATTTTTACCATTGCAGAAATTTAATAACTATATAGTTGTAATCTGCTAGAAATTTCATAAAAAAACATAAATAGTGAAGGAAGTAAATTAACTTGCTTAAATTATTCTGTTTTGTGAAACATTCCATAGGTAAATGTTGTTTTTTAAAATATGATATTGGTATATTATACATATACAATTTGCCCATGCACCATTCCAATATCAGACAAATACAGTGGCTCACACAGGATTTCCATAATATCAGCATGGTAGGACAAACATTGTGATGAACTACCATCTAAATTTTGATTGATCGGTCTATCAGAAAATTTTGTCTGGCAAGGATCAGCTTCATTTACCATAGAGATAGCCAATACCATCCTATATGCTTAACTGTCTGACCTATACCCAGAATACAGGAGGGGGGTATGCTCACTAGGATCTGTGTTTGTAGCATTTTGCTAAACACTTCAACGACATTCAACAAACTGACATAACCACCCAATATTTCAGTAAGAAAAAATTGATAAATATCATGCCTGTATTTATTTGGATTATACTATTTTCCAATTAAAAATAACCACAGCTGTCATTTTATGGCCCTATAGCTGCTGCACACAGAAGTTAAGAAAAAACAGCCCTGTACATGAAACCAGAAGATGAATAATAAACAATTCTGTGCAAGGATTTTGGCTCTAAACAGATAACAGAACATCAAAAATCTTTTTTCTTACATTTTTATTTTTACATAATAACTAATGGGTCACATGAAAATCCCAGATTATATAGATTATATATGACCATGCCCACACAAAATTCTTAACATCTGGCTTCCTGCAGAACCAAGTCAAAACCCTGTAGGTTTACATAGTCCACACACTTTGGATTTTAGACTGATCGAAATTTAATGACTGTACTTGTAAACTGAATGTCTAGGTAGCAAAGATGAAACACCATTTAAAATATTTCTATGCTTCCCATACAGTACATTTACTCTCGCTACAATATAATTTTATGTCTACTGTAAAATGCAATTTACTTTAATACATTTCTGAAAAAGATTTTATTTTCAATATATTATTGATTTTATTTCGTTTACTTTTCATTCTGTTTTGTGAGACACTGTGGAAATTCATTTAGTTCAGATTTATAGTGCCTCTAAGCATACATAAGTAGAAAGACACACTATGCCACCAATAAATATGCACATAAGCAACCTTCAACAAGAACTAAAGCCTGGGGACATTATATATTACAAAACAAAAGAGAATAATGCTTGTTAAAATAAAATTCAACAAAGAATGTTTTCTGAAAACATGTGACGATTTAGGAATGCAATAATATATTTGTAAGATTGGATGGGTCTGATAGAATATAAGAAGAATCTTGATGATGCCTAAATTCTAGTCAGGTTAATTTAGTAATGTAAAATTTTTTGCAATGTTTAAAGATATCTTCACTGGAAAATAGTTTTTTTTTTTTTTTTTAATTGGCCATTACTCGAAACTATCATTCTTATCAACTATCATTGTACCATGATTTGTTGATCTGGACCCTTTTTCTTTAGATATCCATTCTGAAACATCGTACATTTCAGCTGCACTCAAAGTGCTTTAGTATCATTAATTCTTCAGCTGTGTTTTGCTGTACCCAGAATGGGAGCAATTGATACAGTATATGCTTGGATGTGAAATTTCGTCTCTCAGTGCTGCTGAGCATGCTTGACACAGTAAGTCAGGACAGATGGAACAGGAGTCAGTTAAAAGTGGGAGGGGGATAAAGAGCCTGATCAAAACAAATAAAATGAGCAAGATGATTACTATGTGCAATATTTTAGTAGACATTATCAAACTATATCACAGAGTCAAAGCCTGGTACTGAATATCTAACAGAATTATTCTGGACATTGATGCAGGGCTCTAGGGTAGGGAGGAATAAAATGAATGTAGGGCCAAATGACTACATGCAATGGTACACATTTAAAAATGAACACATCATTCAAACCCATTTGCATCATATTTTCTTTCGGAATTTTCGATCACAATTTTCAATTTTCCGGTCTAGTTTTCACTAAAAGAGTTTTTCAATGTAATTTTTGAATTTTCCATTTTCTAATGTTCAAATGTTTCCATTAGATATGATGTTTTAAAATCCAGCAGTTCTGAATCAAATCCAGATTAATTTTGAAAATTGGGACACATCACTAACCTTAAAGGGCATCTATAGTGGGAAAATGAACTTTTTTTTCTTTCTTTCCATGTGTTCTATAATTCCCCACAACCCCAGAGTGTCTTCACTTTTTTCAGATTCACTCTCTGTCCTGAGATACACCAGTTAGAAGAATACGTGATTGCATTCCTCTACTCCTACTTGGACTGTCAATCAAATCCCTGTGACATGATCCCCCCTCCCTGTTCTGTAATAAACATAGAGATAACAGCATTAGCAGGGGGAGAGAGGTAGTTTGATGGTAGATATAAGGCTGCACTTGACCCCCCTTCTTAATAGCTTCCACTGATTGATGATGGGTCACAAAGTGAGAGATCGTAAACTGTACTTTTCTCCTTCTTCCGTGTCTCCAGGACAGCTTGCTTTCTATTGGCCACTGTGCGTGGGTGTGTTTTTCAGGATGTTGAACTTTTAACTCCTACTGCACATGATACGCTTGTCGGTTAGCCGGGGCTGAGACATGGAGGAGGTAACAGAGGGGAGGGGGAAGGGGGGAGTGCTGCACACAGATCTGACATCATGGTTAAACAAAGTCACTGACATAGATAGGATTAAGGCAACACAGAGTACATGAATTTAACTTTACAAAGGGGCAATGTGTTTTTTTCACTATAGATGCCCTTTAATCTTCCCATCCAGCAATTTGGAATTGAAATCTGGAAATGAAAGCTTGCAAAATACTGAATTTCTGTTTTTAGGACCCCTTATAGTGTCTGGTATGGTTTTGCCCTCCAATAAGATAAAAATAACCATTAGGAACATTACAAGCAACCTAAGAAGAGTACCTGAAATTAAAGCCCGCTGCTGACCACAGAAGGACATAGCAAAGGGAAAAAATCAATTGATTTAAAAAAAAAAATAAAGATAATATGCAGAATAAATTATTAAAAGGCATGTCAAACCCACAATGTTGAGCACACTGTCAAATTTGTCCCAATGTTGGGCACATTGTAGTGTTAAATGACCCCTACTTTTCTCTTCTGCTGAAATTGGTTGTCCTGTAAGGCTGAAATACAGTACAGGAAACTGAAAGGGCAACTATAGTGAGAAAATTGTTTTTTTTTAATTTCTTCTAATGTATCCTATAAGTCATCCCATCCACCAGGGTACCTTTAGTTTCTTTAAATTCTACATAGTCCCCGAGATATAAGCCTTTGAATATGCTGTGATTTGTAGGAGCTGCTACACCTCATCTGTCACTCAAAGGCACACACCCACACAATCCAAAGCTCCCATGCAGTACTGTCACACACTCTCTCACCCACACTATATGTACCATGTGCAACATATAGTCAAATGCTGTAGTGCTAAACACAATCAATAAACCATTAACCCAGCAATATGAACATAACACACTATAAATCAGCCCCTCCCCCCCAAAAAAAAATCTTATATACATACAAAACCAGTGACTCAAATGGAACACTAATACAGTATATATAATACAGTAATACAGACTATATACCAAACAAGACACACAGTGCAATCTATGAAATATATAGATTAAAGCAACTGAAATGTAACAGGACAACAAGCAGTGTCACTGTGTTTGTGAAGGTCTCACTACAAGCTGCTGTTACACTGACTCTCTCTTCAGTGATTATGATCTCAGCTAAGCAGGGGGAGAGATATGAACTTTAGGTAAAAAATAAATAACAATTAGCAAAGTTAGAGAACAGGCAGAGTTCAGTAACTTACTTGTAAAGAATCTCAGCACCACTTGTCCTCCTCTCTCCCCCTCTGCCCCTCCCTTCAGTATATTGCTACTTTCTCTACTGCTTGCAGTCTAGCTCTGGAAGGGAGGGGTCAACAGGATGTCAGCACTTCATTTAAAGTCCTTTCAACTGACAATGCTCGGACTCTGTATACAGCCCGTCACTGCTTGAGGGGGAGTAGACAGAGAGGGGAGGGGGATTACACAGCTTGGTACAAACTTCTGCCAGTGTGAAGAAACGAAGCCACACAGAAACATGAAAGTAAGGCAGCTTATACTAAGTGATCTATACATTGTATACAGACAAAGTTTTTTTTTCACTATAGTTGCCCTTGAAGAGTATGAGCATTTTCCTGGTGTAATCTGTTTCTGCCTCTAACTGTTCCTTTGAGAGGTTTCTGGCATGCGCAGTAGAGTCCCCACTCCTCCCTCCCCCCCCTCCCTCCTGCTGCTACTCCATACATGGAACATTAAAATTTTAAAAAGAGGATCTTGCATAAAATGCCCCATACCTAGACCTCACAAGGTTTAAATTTGTGAAATCCGATCCTAACTATAAATCATGGAAGCCGCAGAAGGAACCGGACTGGCAGACGCTCAGTGATTACCTGAGACTTTGGGGGAGGTGGACATGTCCAAATATCAGTAGGTCCACTCAAACACACCACATGTGGCAAGACCTGTGTTTGATAGATGCAATCCTCTCCACCCCCTACCCCAGTGGTCACAATATTCCAATAAACGAGAGAAGCACACTATATGTGTATGCCTAATGCCAAATACTGTTATGCATGCTTATAAATATACTAACTTTCCAAGGCATTATGTTTACAAAGTTAGCAAGTTGCCAATTACATCATCTTTAAACCATCTCTGGTAATAACTGAACATGATCATAATTTTCTTAAGAACTATTAAATGCAAGTAACAAGTTAAAAGAATGCTACACAGAAAATATGCTTGTGAAGGTTCTCATTCATCCAGGTCATGGTATATCTGTTGTATACAATTAGATCAACTGGACTTGAAGTTTAGTTTTTGAAGATGTTTCGCTAGTCATCTGACTGGCTTTCTCAATTCAGAATGACTTGTACAAGAATCTGTGGCAATTATGTACCCTGGAAAATCCCACTTAGCATATCACAGCCAGGTGTTAAGGGTGTGATTGCATAGTGGCAAGAGGTGTTATAGGAACGCCCAGGGTAAGGTGTCAAAACAGCATTGTACATGGCAGACAGTTGGGCCTTTTCAAAGAAGTAGAGGAACGAAAGAACACGAATAACCAACAGTGAAGGGGAAAAGCAAGACAGGAGAAAGAACATGGTCATCCCATATATAGTAGGGGTCTCCGAGAAATTAAGAAGAATTTTCAAGAAACACCGTATCCCTGTCTGCTTTAAACCGAACAACACGCTGAGGCAGCAATTGGTACATCCGAAAGACCCAATACCGAAACACAAGAAAAGCGACATCATATATGCAGTGCAGTGCAGTGAAGAATGCTCTGATTTGTATGTGGGGGAGACCAAACAGCAACTGCATCAATGTATGGCCCAGCACAGAAGAGCCAATTCCTCAGGTCAGGACTCAGCCGTGTACCTGCAAGGATAAAGGAAATACCTTTGAAGATTGTAATGTTAGCATATTGGCAAAGGAACGTGACTGGTTCAAGAGAGGTGTTAAAGAGGCCATTTATATGAAAATAAAGAAACCAAGCCTAAATAGAGGTTGGGGGGGTTCGACACCAACTGTCTGCCATGTACAATGCTGTTTTGACACCTTACCCTGGGGGTTCCTATAACACCTCTTAGCCACTATCCAATCACGCCCTTAACACCTGGCTGTGATATGCTAATTGGGATTTTCCAGGGTACATAATTGCCACAGATTCTTGTACAAGTCATTCTGAATTGAGAAAGCCAGTTGAATAAATAGCGAAACGTCTTCAAGAACTAAACTTCAAGATATGCTACACAGAAAAGTTTAAAGAACTCTGCCAACCATATATTTAAAAAAGTGCACTGTGATATTAACAATAACTTTGTAACAATTTGCTCTGTTTCATCTGGTTATTCCAAACTGATTTTTTTTTAGTTTCTATATCACACATTTCTATTAAGTAAATGAATAAATGCAATGATCCACAAAAAGTCAATTACAATCTAAGTAATCCTGCAAACTAAAGCAAATGTGAATAAAATCTTAAACATGTTATTGTATCTAATTATATCGCAATCTTTTCTCTAAAGAAAAATGCAAAACAACCTTTATGGGTCTATGCTACATTAACCCCCAGTGTTGTCTATGTGTCCTATGATTTGGAAATGTAATAGATTTGTGTGCTGCTGCTTTTATTAAAATGTGTCAATCCTTTGGAATATTGGTTGTAAGATAAAAGATTTGGTAAAATGAAAAAGGATTTTAGATCCTCTAATACACTAATACAGAGTAATCATCCTAGATATTTTGTAATTATTTTTTTTATTGGATATGCATCTCTATTTATTTTTACACAAACTTTTATTAGCCTGCTAACACTGTTAGGCCACCCTTTATATCCCAAACAGCATGTTTTTTTGTCTACATGGAATATATATCATGCCATATACATCATCCAAATCAAGGATACAGTTACGGCTGGATGGCTTGCTTGCACGCAACTTCTAATTGAAAAGAAACAATGAAGTGTGTAAAACACTTGGAAAATAAATCATATGAAAACTTAAATTAGAAAAATGTTACTGTTCTTTTCAGAAATGTTCTTTGAATTTTACACACAGCATTCCCAATACACTGAACATTGTTACATCACATTGTAGCCTTTGCTGTAGAAATGATTTATTTCCCTAAAGTAATGATTCATAAGAATAATTAGTAAAAACAAAAATTGATCATAAGTTGCAGATGTCATGAAATAAGCCTGACAGTTTTTATTTCCTACCTCTAACTGACACTTTTTTCCAGGGGCGACGTTATACAACTGCAAAAGGTGTTACAGCTCTGTATTATAACTTTAGCATACAAAACAACTTCAGATTTGGAAGTGACAGTAATAAAATATAAGCACTCAGAATAATCATGAAATAGATTTAACAAAGATGCATTCTTCTAGGTTTTAAGAACACATTGCAGACATATGTTAACTAAAAAACCTATTATTTTCCAGTCAAACCACAATAGAATTTTTTTTGTGTGTGTTCGATTTCCCCCTTTTTTGTGTGTACCAACCAGGATTGGAGCTTAAAGGAGAACTAAAGTGTCATTTGTATTTAAATATATGCTAAATATTAGCAAAGTTAAAAAAAATAATGTAATTTAAAGCTATCAATAAATTAAAAAAAGACATTTTTAAACAAAATTAGGCACAATTGAGCAAATCAATGAAAAATATCTCAATGTGAAATTGTTTCTTTTTGTAGTGCTAGTCATACGTGTACACCCTTTTGTCACTCATCTTTTAACTTTCTCCTAACTTCACTTCTTTTTTTTTTTTTCTCATGGCTAATTTTTTCCGGTCACTGTAAATATTCAATTTTATCAGTCTTACATACTTCCTCATATGTAAGGAGCCTCCAGATACTGAATTTCAGTCAGCTCTAATTAACTGGATCAGTGTCTAGGTGCCATACTCATTTGCTCTAATGGTTTCATTTACCTTCAGATAGTAAAGGTTTCAGCTAGGTAATTATTGAGAAATGCATTGCACAGAGCTGTGCTAAGATCATGTTCACTTCATTATCCTCCCTCTGCAACTATTAAAGGGGTAATGCTTAAGGTTCAGGTGGAATGTAATCTGTGACTGTTGCACATGTAAAGCAATTTGCATGAAATTTGGACAGATTGAAAGCAATTTCTAGGTGACTGTAGCAGAGTAAAGGGAATTTTGTGAAACTCGTGACAGATTAGGTCTGAACACACATGGAATCTATATATTACAAGGCTGAATAGCATTTACAGTAATTATGACATGATGTATGGCAACGTTGAAATGAATGCTGTCTGCATAATATTTGTAATGCAAATACCAACCAACCTTTCAGCATGTAGATTTCATACAAGTTTGTGCCTTTAATTAGTTGATGAATTAGTTGCCAGATCATTAATTAAGCAATTATGACTGGAAGAAGTGATAAAATCTACAATTTTCAAAATAAGGGAAATAGGAAGTAGGGAGAAAGAGATAAAGTAAGTGAAAAATTGATGTGCATGTCCTTTGAAAAGATACTATGGTAGAATAACCTCCTGATATTTCCACAACATACCCTGCTCTGGTCCATTAATTTTATGATTAGAAGTTGCTCGGCCCAGGTGGTTGCCAACATTACTTAACATTAATTTTGCTAGAAAAGTTGTAGAATCAAACACTAACATTCATCAAATGTACATTTCTCCAACACTTTGAATATGGACACAAAATATTTAATGTGCATTTCACTACCAAACAAAACATTTACAGTATTAACTTGCCTAGTAGTTATACTTTTGTTAACTGGAGTAGATCGAATCAGGCAATAAAATTGACCTGTTTACCTTTTTCAATAGACTGGCCAGTGATATCGACAGTCTGTGATTGATGGTACAAGTTGGTATACTTCGATTGCCTTAAGTTTTGCTCTGTTGGGAAGATTACCGTATTACTCGAGTATAAACCAAGTTTTTCAGGCTGAAAAATCAGCCTTAAAACTTGGACTCAGTTTATACTCGAGTCAGTAGCTTACCTGAGCATTCCGGCAGCGCACAATCTTTCTGTGTACTGGCGCGCCGGCCTGACGTCACTGCCCGCGCCAGGCCCGGCGCCGGGCAGTGACGTCACCGGGCGCCAGTACTGAATGAGCGCGCGGCTGCCGAAGGCTCAGGATACCGCTAAGGATCCTGTACCTGCCAGAAGCCCTTGGATGGAGGAAGCCCTTGGATGGAGGAGAGCCCACAGGGAGAAGAGTCCACAGGTACAAACTGAACTGGGTGGGAGGTGAGGGGGGCATTCAAGATGTTTGGGAACTACAACTCCCAGCATGCTTTATTAGCTGGGAGTTGTAGTTTCCAAACATCTTGAATGCCAAGTGAGGTGGCATTCAAGATGTTTGGAAACTACAACTCCCAGCTAATAAAGCATGCTGGGAGTTGTAGTTTCCAAACATCTTGAATGCCACACCACTTGGCATTCAAGATGTTTGGAAACTACAACTCCCAGCTAATAAAGCATGCTGGGAGTTGTAGTTTCCAAACATCTTGAATGCCTAGTGAGGGTGGCATTCAATGTTTGGAAACTACAACTCCCAGCATGCTTTATTAGCTGGGTTGTAGTTTCCAAGCATCTTGATGGCCAAGTTTCTACCCTCGGTTTATACTCGAGTCAACAACTTTTATTAGGATTTTTAGCTGAAATTGGGTACCTCGGTTTATACTCGGGTCGGTTTATACTCGAGTATATATGGTATGTGAAGATTATGTTGTCCCTTAGACCTAAATGCCTAGATTCATGTAATTTTTTGTTTTACATTTGTTTTTACTGAAATATACGTATTGCATCATATTTTTTATAAATTAATGAATGACAATGAAATTAGGTTAGGCTTTAAATCAATACTTACAAAACATAAAGGCCTTCTTTTAAAGGCTTTATGCAATATGCAAAATTTTTAGCTATTGTGGGAGCATAAAATTACAGTGGCCTTGAATATCTCAGTAGCAGTTGCAACCTCCTTATTAAAATGCAAGAAATTAGGATATGTTGGATTATGCCCAATCTTTCATTTAGAATATTCCAACATTAATGCATTATTAGGTTTTATTATGACAGACAGTGTAGCATAAACACAAATGAAATATGATTTTGTTTATTACACCTAATTTATCATGTGAAAGCAAAGAAAAGTTGAAAAAAAAAAAAGAAAGACTGCAATTTATATTGGAACTATGTAGACTCAAATCAAAACCATGATATTACAAACATTATTTACAGGAAATCTTCAGAATTATGCTTCATACTATATAATAATAAAACCTTGTTTTAAATGGGGAATGTCAATGGTTTAGTCTAATAAATGTAGGGACAGAGGTGATGGGAATAATTGCATTACATTGAGAACTGAAAAGAAAATGTAGGAATGATAAGAACCTAAATGGCAGTTTTCAGGATTTACTTTGATATATTGTACATTTTTTATTGAAATTGCAATTTCCCTATGACCAAAAACATCAACTCTAAAAAAAAAAATTCACATAGCTGTATAATTGATATATTTCGACACAAAATACAGCGAGTGCTGTGTAAAGGAGAACAAAAATCCAAGCTAAAACAAAAAATAAATCAGTGACTCAAAAATTAAAAAGCTTTTCTTATTATGTTATTTGCCCACAGGCTACTTTAATCCTTCATAAGTGCTGATAGGGTAGAGTAGCTAATGTCACCTAGCTTTATCTGTTGTGAACAAATCCCCTGACCCTGGCAGCAGGAAGAGCTGCCCAAGCTCACATATGTTCATGGCTTCTGGACTCATCACTAGCGTTAGAATAGGTCCACTGCCCTTGGGCAATGTACAAATAACCAAGCCACAGATTAGGGTTTTAATATGCAATTCTTTACTGTTTTATTCACATACAAAGAATGGTCATTGTAAATGTGATGCAAATACTTATAATATATTTGGTATCCCTTAATGATGTCAGCCTTCTCTAGAAATAATGATTTGATTGATGATTTCTGTGAATACATAAACATTATTTCCAGCTGAACTGAACACACCTGTAACATACAGTTACAGTCAAATCTGTAATTATCAATTTTACAGTCATGTGTAAGTATATACATTTTTTTGAAAAGTAATTACCATTTTAATGTAGACGGTCCCTCTACAAAAAACTATTTTATAAGACTTACTTTTATACCACACCCATTAAAGAGAAATTAAGCTGCTGCAGTGAACAAAGGGTTTAAGGTTTCATAGAATATCCTAGAATTTCCTAGGAGCAGAGTGACATCACACAGGCTTTAACCTCCATCTATATTTGCTGTAAACATCATAGAGGCCCAAGGTCACTAGGGATGACACAAAAGGATAAAGTGGTTCTACAGTAGTTCTGACTAAAGTAGAAATTTGAAATTACTGCCTTTTGCCAAAAAGCCAAAACCCTAAATAATTATTCTCTGAATTCTAATGCTGGGTGAATTCCTATTTTAAGTCAGCAGAATGTATGAATGTATGCACATTCAGTAAAAACTTTCACTTAACTAAGCAGCCTATTTACCTTCTTAGCCCCATTCCTTGAAGTACACTGCAATGATGTCGGACATAGGGCTAACTAGTACTAGTAGAATGCTGTATAAATAAGCCATAATTACACCAGTCTCTCTATAAGTACACTTACTGTGTACAAAAAATGTAAAAAATAAAACACTGCCAATTACTAAATTCTTTCTTGAAATTTTTATGTGCTTTTTCAGCTGTCCAAGCTTAGTTAAATAAATTATAAATTTACTGTATGGATCCTTCTTAATGAACAATGACAGTTAAGTGACTTTTATGGCATATTATTTTGGCATTGTTTGCATTGTTATTATATGTTATTGAAAAATTAAAGCTTATTTTTAAGATCCACATGCACTTTTTAAACTTTGTAAAATGATTATTTAAATATTTGAAGGTCCAAATAATGCGGCATTATAAGGAAATCTATTATCTTTCTTTGGGGCACATTTAGCAAAGTTAAGCTATAAATTGTTATACTTTCTCTACATCTGTAAATCTATAAAGCATTGGTATTCCAGAAAAATAGATATAGAGATTTTTCCTAAAGTTATTTTGAAGCCATCGAACAGTGAATTGATTTTTGAAGTACCTAAGTAAAACTGTGTTGAGATGTTTTCTCCCATTGATAATGGTAACTCTATATGTTAAAATTATAATTTAGTTCTTATTGACAGAAAATACGATGTCATGCTTAATGTAACTGTTATCATAAAATTTCATTAATTATGGCTGCGGGAAAAAACTTTCACAACAGATATTTCTGGTTAGGGCTTAAAGGTCCAAAAGAATGTTCTTGAGTTTAAGTAAAAGTTACATACCATAACATTTTAATTGGTATCCACCATAATATGTGAGAGGGAATGTGGTAAACCAACTCTGGAGAGCTTTTTTTCTAATGGAAGATTGTTTTAGTTTAGTAAAATATTCAGTACATGAAAATTCACCTATATATAAAAAAAAGATAGCTGTTCCTGCAAGATTACCCTTTTCTAGAAATTCCGGGGGGGAAACAACACACCCATTCAATGTACTTAGCTTTTTTACACATACTTTGAAAGCTGGCCATGGATGCTACAAAGCGATTGTATGATACACGGATCGTACGATTGGATTTCTAACTGGCCCGGTACACAAATTTATTTTACGATCGTCGGCCAATTGTACATACACGATCCAGCAATCGTACGACCTGAATCTATGCATCTATAGCCACCATTAGCAAATCTAAATTTATTTTCATATTTTTGTAGAATTCTCTTTTTCCTTAAGAAAATATATATATATATATATATATGTATACACAACAGTAATTAGGTTAGCAAGTGTAGTACTCTGGTGGCATATATATTACAAACAAGAAAATTAACATTTAATAAGTTATCTTAAATAAATAATGTATTTATTTATTTAGGAATGCCTAATTTTATGATTTAATGTGACATTTTTTTTAGTTGATTTAGATCAAAAGATAATTACATATAGTATTTATAAAAATGTGAACTATTTTGGCAAAATGGAACTTCTGTGAATTTTTGTTTGAATGCAATATTTGTGAATGTGTTACAGATATTCTGCAATTTGTCCCACATAAAAAATATTGGACAGAATTATGCCAACCACTGCAAAAAGAGACAGTATTTTTCAAAGTGGTACTCTGTGGGTATTCTAACACAAACAAAATAGCACACTGAGAATTTGTGATAGCATGGTATTTAGGCAAAAGTTATTTTTGGCAAATTTATGACTGCTTTCACAAAAAAGTCACATCTATAAAAACTTAGCACATGATCTTTGGAGAGACATTAATTATGTGTAGCTGCTCCTTTTTATGTACAGTAGTTGTAAAATCAACATTAAAAAAGTTGTGGCCCTGTTCTTATTACATAATGGGTGAGCTTAAATATGGGCTAGTTAAGGTTAGAGATGCGGACTAATAAATACCCCTAAGAACCAGTTGATATGCCAAATGGCTAACGTTATTCATATGTATAATTTACTTATCATCTAACATCTAAGAATATACAGGGACGAAATTAATGCAGAAATGTTACTATACTGCCTCTCCTTTTTTTTTTCTCTCTCTTTATTATTACTGACAGTATGATATGCTACGATATACCCCAAATATTCCCACTCTTCCTACCATTTATAAACATTTCTAAAAACCAGCCGATAAGCTAATCGACTATTACCATGTAGATATATAATCTATCTATCAATTACCATCTGGGAATATACAATAACGAAATTAATGCAGAAATGTTATTACGCTGCTCTTTTTATTTTAAATTCTCACAGTTTTTGCTAATGAATATATGCTATGCTAATGTATACCCTAAACATTCCCCTCTCTCTATGTTCTGTAAACCCCCATCTCTGATCTCAATAAAAATATTTTTTTAAAAATATGGGCTAGTTTTATAAAAGGTTACCAGGACACAAAAAACATGCACCAACATCCAACCAGTTTTATTAGGATTTGGATTTAATGTTCCCATACACTGCAGCTTGATCACTATATGATCAATGTTATAGGCGTAATATCGACTATAGAGAGTTATTCGGCAGGGCAATGTCAGCAGGTAATTGTCAATAGGGCAGTAAATGTTAGTCAAATTGACATTCCTCTGATTAAATGTCAAAGCTACAGTAACATCTAACAAGTGTATGGCCACCTTTAGTATTGGTGAAATCCAATGTTAACCTTTGTTGCTATGCGATTTTATGGTCCTGACAAACAGAATATAAAAAACTGTAGCAGTACAGTAACACTATCTACCTTAGCTTTGCTTCTTTCTGCTTATATATAAGGCTCAGATATTTTCTATGGGACAAACTCATCTACAAGTAGCTGTATAGTTTTCCTCACCAATTAAGCATATTTGAATTTAATTAGAATACTTCACAACAAGTGTTGTGTGGCAATTTAGGGTGGAAAACAAAGTAACACTTTAAAGGCCTCAATAATATATGTAATATCAAGAAACATTGAGATTATCTTCCCAAAGTGTCAATAGATAAATATCATAGTGGTCACTATTGAGAGGATCCATGTTTTTTCACTGTATGTACTACCACGAAGCAACAGAGAACACAGAATGTCCTCATATAGAAAAAAGACCCTATGATAAAGGCACTAGACACATCAAGGTCCAAAAAATACCAATCTGTTTATTGACATCCAAATGAATAAATATATTACACATTAACCCTTACCCCTATCCCCTCATATAAGATATTGCAACAACCTTAAAGCCCACACATTGTATGCTAACATAACGTATTCTAAAAACATATCCGGCAATGGGCGTCCCCAATTACCTCTACCAAATGTCCAGTGTCCATGCGATGTATTGTGTTTGGATCAGTTCTTATTCAAGATTCCTCCTGTGTGTAGTAAGAACCTATCATAAATAAGCAGGCCACATGGTAAAATCAACTGTACGGGACTTACGTGAGAAGCCAGGACCCGCTGACCGGGACGGACCACACTCTTCACCCGATGGTAAGTATGAGCAGCGGTCACAATTACAAGTTCACACCATACCTATGTCCCGATTGGAATGTCCAGTGCCTGTGATACATGGTTCTCAGAAAAAGACATTCCAATCGGGAATGAATTGGGCTGTATAGTTTGAAATGCTCATTTTACATTTTATAGTGATGGGAGGTTTCAGTGTATAGAATTAATATGGTACAAACAGTACATTTAACCAAGGGGGAAAAGCCTTATATACAGTAACTATAAATTAGCATTTAAATTGTTACAATTGGAATTGATGTATAAAAGAAGTAACACACAATACATGAATACATTGAAGGTTTGACCAAGCCTTCTGGGAAATTGTACTGCACCCAGAGTTAGGTCATGTGGGCGTTTGAGCAAAGTACTTTAAACTAGAGAGTCAGCTTCAAGCATCCAGGCCACACAGGAGAAGCTGTCAGCTCATTCAGCCAAAAAGGCAAGTACCAGTAGGTTAGGACCCAGTTAAAGAAAGCAACCTTAATGTGGTGACTGGGCTTAAAAAAATTTGGCCAGCTTATTAAACTAATTGCTTTTATTTATCCAGGGTTTTGCAGGCTGTTTGTAGAAGCAACCTTATGGAGGATGCCAATATGCAATTAGAATTGTTTGTGCACTAGAATTCTAATTTTTGTATGTATAAAAGAAGTAGTCAATGTTATGGTTTTCATTTTATTTGGACACTGTTATAAGTAAAATGTAAATGCATGACCATGGTTCAGTCTTGAAACTCCTTATAGAGATATTAGGGATATTACATAAAAGTTCTTATCGTTACAAATGGTGCTAATTTTGCCCCAACCAATCAGATGTCAGCTTTCAAATGTTAAATAAGATCTGATTGGTTGGGCAAAATTAGTACCATTTTAACGATAAGAACTTTTATTGAATCTCCCTGATAATATATATTAGATAATTAAGACAGAAGGTAAAAGCGAAGGATGCCATACACAAAAACGTATTGGCAAACATTCATGTTATTGTACCGATAATATTTGTGTCAATAAAGATTTTCTCTATGTCCTATTATAAAATTGGACTAATTTCCTCAACTAGATTTCATCACCAGAGATCAGAGATCAGAGTATCGCCTGCTTAAATAAGTATTGGAACATTCTATACACTATGACAGTGGCACCAAATTTAAATTGGTTTAAACACATTATCCTTATTGTATTAATGCCCTTTACCTGTTGGTTGAATCATGTTCTGGAGTTGCAGTACGCTTTTGAATAAAATTATCATTTTTATGTTTATGCTAACATGAATCTATTTAGGCAATCATTTCACAATCTTTTTGGTACAGTAAAATCCTTACAACTGATACTGAAAGATATTGGAAGCATTAACACATCTGCAGGTTTCTTGGCTATGTCATTGTTTTTCTGTGCAATTTTCTAAAAGTAAAAATTTCAGCATTTGCATTCTTTAAAAGCTGCCTGCAACATTTCTGAAATTTCTTGCTTCACACACCTTCCCCTTTCGCTTTGTGGTTGTCTCTATTGGTATGAAAGGGTCAAAGGGAGCAAAGACGTTGGCAGAAAAAAAGGACAGCCTTTGTGCTGTGTGGTTTCAGAGAGAAAGAAAAAAGCTTTGAGCAGAGTTTTGTAACACAGGGATTTTACTTAACCTCATTAGTTCC
Organism: Hymenochirus boettgeri; assembly: GCA_019447015.1. Classification (NCBI taxonomy): domain Eukaryota; kingdom Metazoa; phylum Chordata; class Amphibia; order Anura; family Pipidae; genus Hymenochirus; species Hymenochirus boettgeri. The sequence goes on from CM033469.1 coordinate 155,454,936, forward strand.
AGATGGGCCTCTAATATAGTGACATCTTTTGACACAGTGAATTGATTACTTAGGGGGTTCTGCATTTTAGGATATCACTGATTGCATTTACTTCAGAGTAACTTATTTACCTTTAGAATATATATACTGTTAAAATATACAATATATAATGTTAAAATGTCAACAAGCAAGAAAACATTTTAATCGTTTTTCTACTACTAGGAATATTATGAATACTGTTAATCTATTCCTACAAAGTCATTCTATTTTATACCACTTCTTTAGTTATATGATAGGATGCTTTTTAGTATCCTTGTCAAACTTTGAAAACATTTGTTATCTTATCTCACACGAGTTAAAAAGATTAGTATTATTGTTTCAGAATAAATAAGACTGCCTCAAGGCTTTAGCATATCCATCTGTCAATGCAAAGTGCTTCAAAGTTATTTCTTTACATATGTTTGTCAGTCGTATTTTCCTTATATTCTTATATACCTGTAATATCAAACTTAATGCAAATCTCAACTACAATAAAAAGTAATGACACCAATAAAAAAGAAAATACTGTTGAGGAAATTTTTGAAGGAAAAAAAGGAGTGAATGGCCTTTGCCTGTGTCATGGTTACATCACAACAGCGCCATGCAATTGCATACACTATAAGACCAGTCAAGGTAACTTACAAGAATGACCTAGAAAAATGCCTTGTTTCATAGGAAAAACATTCTTTCTTGGAGAATTGTCATTGTGGAGTCCAGTAATGATGGATTGACCAGCACAAATTCAGTGTTTTCTTATTCAGCATGTAGCCACCTGCTTTACTAATTTTAAATCCTACCACAAAGAAAAAAAACTGATTTATACCAGGACTGGGCTTGATTATGCAATATTGCCACACAACAAACTCAGCTTTCTAAAATCAAATTTAAATCCTTTTATTTATGTCTTTTACGTAGAGAAAACAAGTGCCTATAGACTAAGGTATTTATATAATCTAGATCATGTTTTTTTAAACTTAATGGCTTATTTAGCTTATTTATAAGACAATGTTTTATAAGGCCTTGTAGCATGTTTAAGGAGATGTTATAAAACTGCCATTATCTATTGATCCTATTTTATGGCAGATTTTCCTTGTTGCTTTCCATTTAATATACTGTTAACATAATTATAAATATAGTATGCATGTATTTGTTATTTAACATTATTCAATTACTTTAAACAATAAGGTCACAACCAATGTACCCTATCACACATTCTAATGATCTATCCACACATCTTAGATTGTTTGGTACCACAAAACCAGGAATATTATCCTTACAAAATAAAATGGATACAAATAGTTAGAGGAACTTAGCATAGTACTAAATTCTAAAGCTCTCTAATTGAAAATGTATCCCAACACTTTCCATCAGTTTTGTACTCAAGGTCAAAATGTTCACTTCAGTCATAGTGTTCTATGGTGCCATAGTGCCAGTATAATCTACCTGAACTAAATATAAACCAGACTAAATAGTCTAGACATAAAATAAAGTAAGGCTCTGGAATAGAATTAAGCATACTCATAAAACATTCTTGGTGGAGGAATGCCAGTAGATTATACTCTATATGCATTAAGTTTATTATTTGAAAATGTAGATTGCAACTTTTAGTAATTATTACATCATAAAACACTGTTCTGCATAAAAATAGTGTTTTTGTCTAATAGTTTATTTAGTACTTAATAGTAGGGAATCTGTGTGCATAATTGCATGCAACTAATTGGGAAATCATATTTTTTTTTTTAAAAAGGAAATACCTACAATTTAAACATGCTCTAAATCTACTAAAGGTTGTAAATTATACTCAACAAACTATCAATTGTTTGCCCATTAGGTGGGATTACGCATACAGTGTAAAGTTTACGATATTCATTTTAAAAAAAAGTATAGACTGTTAATGTAGCATGACTGTTTTCTTTTATTTAGTACTACAGGGCTTAACTTGTTTAAATAGTATCTTAGTGTACTTTGTTTTAGTCTTTACAGTTGGAATAAATACAGAACAGGCTAATTTCAATTTGAAAAGTTTTGGTACATGTAATAGTATGTAAATGGCATTAAACAGCAAAGTGTACTTCAATATTCTACCACATATTCAGATTTTTCACAGCAAAGAGAATGATACCCAACTTTTAGAAACTTTTGTAGTGTGCAATTGGGGTGGGGGAGGTTTAATCAGAATAAAACACCAATGCTATTGTACCAATATGGGAAGATATTTTCATTATAGTGTTACAATGTATATTGGCTATTTCATGTAAAATTACTAACAATCAATAGGTTATCTCGGTTAGCTCCATCCATTTATAGTAACCAGATACAGTTACATTATATTAACATTCTGTTTAATACACATTTACTGTTCCATTTGCCTATAAATGCTTTGTGACTTATTTGACTATCTATTGAATTGGGTGTGCACTAGGCTTCTATTTTGTACGTATTTGATTATATAGCTCATACAGTTTACATGCCAGTCCTAAAATGTAAAGCTGATCTGCAGCTGATTACAGTTTGATCACGGCCAATGGCATAATATATGAACGGAAATGTACTCGCTATGAAATATCCTTTGTGTTATAACACTATTCAATATCATGTTAAAGCAGTGTTTATTGTAAAACTAATCTGTACAGTGCTACATTAATGCCAAGGTATATTAGTGTCATTCTATATACTTCAGAAATAAATACTTGTTTGAGATATTTTACCTCCTGACCTTCAAAAGGCAAAACTTTACATGTATACCTTTTTTATGAGAACAATGGAATAAGGATAGCTTTCATCTGGATCAGATATTTCTTTGTAATTTGATTTGATGTATAGCTATAGTTTTAGAAGTCAAGGATGTGCTTTCTAAAAGCACCATTGTCATTTCAACTATTGGTTTTGAAACTTCCTATAGAAGAATTGGATTAAGGAACATTGCACCTTAACACAATGGCTTGTTTTAATGCGTATTTAGTAATGAAAGATATCACATTAAAATGTTTAGAATAAAATAAAAGGCATAAACATTTTTCTCTATAGGTTAGATTAACAAATCTGGGTTTGTGAATTTTTTATTAAGCATTACACACACCACTCTTAAATTTTTTGACAATTTAATAATTTGACCTGCATATAAGATGTAATTAATATACTTGTGTTTAAAAAGTAACACAATTTAAAGTGATGTTTTTACTGGTCAAAAAGGACACACTTTCTAAAGCTTGTTAGTACAGTATCTAAATTTTAACTATGAAGATGCAAACAAGCGAAAATCTTCACTTAAAAAGACACTTTTCCCTCTACGGGTTCTTAAAATGTTTACGTTGTAGAGAACAAATAGTAGGTAAAATCTTTTAAGTGACTTATATGCACTAAATCAAAAGACCTTTCCACTGGAATAAGGTTATTCATTGCAAGGTGAACCGAACAGATCCTTTGATTTATAACTGGTAAAAATGACCTGCTGTGAAGGGCATTTCTCTATCAATGCTTGTTTAAAAATATTTCTGCCTGCCAGGGAAAGGCTTACTTAAATCACTATAAGTCCTGAAAGTGACCAAAAAGTGCAATAATTTCTAAGACCATCTGCAATGCATTAAAATGGCAGAAACTTAAAGCAATATTTACCTCATTATTATAAAAGGGAATGCAGGTTTATGGAAGGCAGCAATTCAAAATAAAATGTAAACAAAACTGCCAAATTTTCTGATTTTGCTTAGGAAATTACTATTTTCTGCACCCACATATCCAGTAATGAATTTATTATTACATTTTAGCAGATGAAAAACTAATTTTAGCTGTAGTTTTTTTTCCCCATATAATTGTTTCTGCACACTAACAAGGAGATTCAATAAAAGTTCTTATCGTTTAAATGGTGCTAATTTTGCCGCAACCAATCAGATGTTAGCTTTCAAATGTTAAATAATATCCGATTGATTGGGGCAAAATTAGCACCATTTTAAACGATAAGAACTTTTATTGAATAACCCTGTAAGTTTCTTAGTATGTAGGTGTGTAGTGTAGGTGTATGTATGTATGTATATATATATATACATATATGACTTATAGGACCCCTGTATTAACTGTATTAATAGCAATATTTATGCAAATATGACTTTATAACTTATGTTTAAATAGTTTATATATATTGTATATGTTTTGAGACTATTCCAGATATTCCAGATAAACTGCATATGTCACTTGCCTGCCATTTTTTAATAACTTACGTTAGAAAGGGCTACTGTGAAAGTCAAATGCAAGGTACATCTGAAATTACTAAATGTAGATACAACAAAGGCTTCTGAAGTTTCAGGGAGTCAGATGTAACTGAACACATACAATAACGCACAGATGGGACAGTAGGGGGTGAATGATTGAAAAAAAGCATATAAAAGTAAGTCTCCTGGCTTTTTTGAAATTGGTATAATTTATGGCACATTTACATAAACATGATTTCTTATATCCTTTACTTAAAGTTATATGTCTTTGGACAAGTCGAATGAAATAATATGTTCTGCCTTCAAAGTATGTATAAGTAATGTGTAATAATTTAAGTAACTATAGAACTTCATCTTCCAGAATCAAGTGGCAATTTATAAACTAAGAAACATTAAAAAACACAATAAATGTAGGCACCAGCTGCTAACTGACCATCCTCCTGTCCTTTTCACATTATATATATATATATATATATATATATATATATATATATATATATGTATTAACATACACACAATTAGCTTACATAGCTCTACTTCCAAGAACATGGCTATAACTTCCCAATGCTACCTTGTCATTAACCAGATAATCAGATGTCGCGGGCATTTCATCACATTGTTTTCATACACTATAGTTAGTATGTACTATATATCAGACTATGTACAATTAGTATGTACAATATATCAGACTATGCCCTAGATTGACAAAGAATAGACCTTTTTATTTTAAACCTGGACTATGTCCCAAATTGCATTAAAAAGAAAGTACTTATTGAGACATGTTAAATGTCAGGAGGTGATTTTTAGGAGACAAAGTAACAATAGTGCCAAGCTACAAGAATATGCCCATGTGTACTCAAAAATCCCTATTATCATCCAGTACTCCCTGCTTCATATTTTTCTGCTGAACTTCCTAATTGTCTGGCTCCCATAATAAAATGATCTGTCCAATCCCCTGCCATATGGCTGCATGTAAATTTCCTCTGTGATGTGTGCCTGGTTTTATATAGACATTTGAAATATGGCAGCCTTACTGTTAGCCATTGAATCATAGAGACATAGAAAGCAGCAGCCTGTCTGATCCCTTATGTAACTGCTATTGTTCTGGATTTATAGTAAATAATTGACAACCAAGATGAGCCTTAAGGAAGGGTTGATTTGGACTGTAGGATATGTATACATTGGGCTATTTATATATACTGTATATGTGATGTGTATATCTTTGCTCCCCCTGTGCATGGATATCAATGATCAGACTGTCTGGGCTGCACATTCAGGATCCAGGTTTGCCCCCTAAACAATCGGTACTGAAACTGGGGATCTGTATGAAGAGATGCTGCAGAAACAAGAAAGGGTCCCCCCCCCCTGCTGCCTGCCTCTCTCTTACCTTCATTGCTGGGGCTGGCGATAGCTCTGTAACTGCTGGAGATGATGAGAAATATCCAAAGGGTTAAATGAGTCCCATATCTTCCCCATGTAACAAAAGTCCAGGGACACAAACCATTAACACTGTCCAGAGTGTGCGACATCCCTTGTCTGCTGCTCCAGTGCATCTGTCGCTCTGTCTGCCCTGGGATCGTTGTGCTGCCCCTTGCCTGTAATAAAGGAAGTTCTCTGGCTCCTTTACTTGCTGGGATGGGGATCAGGTGGAAGGTTTTCTTTTCCTTTTAGTGATCCTCCTTCTTCCTTTCCTGACACATAAACCAGCAATGCCCCCTCCTTGTCCTGCCCAACCTCTTCTACTGCACTTTGATTTGGAAGCGTTTGTGTGTGTGTGTATGTGTGTGATGGTGATGGCTGGGGGAGGCTGATGGAGGATGTGACAGGAGATTCCCCCCTCCTCTCACACACAGAGACACACACACTAAAAAAGTCAGATGGGAAGCAATTGAAACATAGAATGAACAGGAAAGAGGAATTGAGAGGGAAGGTTTAGAGCTGGATGATTTTAAACATGGGATTTGATAAAACAACTGACAGATCAGGTGCAGAAATGTGTTAGGAGATCTTTAACTTATGGAAGGCAAGCACAGGGATGTAATGACTGAAGACTAGGCAGAGTCAGAGTTTAATCAATGCCTGTTCCATCTTATTGCTTTAAGAAAAGAACTATGAATCAACTACAGGGGGTCCTGAACCCAGTGTTTGCACAACAGACCTTCTCTGTCCTCGCTTTGCCTGAACATTTATGAGAGAGGAAGCAGACGGCAAACAGCGGCTAGATGGTGCTACTGCTGTTTGTGCATGTGATCACGTTCCAGCTATATTTAAGTGAAGGAGAAACTGCTAGAGGCAGAGCTGCAACTGAACACAGATAAGGGTCAGGAACACAAAGGGCTTTAGGCTAGGTCCCACCTGTACGCAAGGCAATGCATGCACACATTTTTGCAATGCGCTGCAGTGACTTATTCACTATGTGCGCTGCACTCCAATACACATCACTATTATTGTAACACGTGATACGCACAAAAAATTATGCACTTATGCATTCCAATAACTAATCAGAATGCAGCGCACAAAGTTCTTGCATTGCATTGATAATGCGAATTGTGGTCATATTGCAAAACGCAATCCAAATGTTGTGGGTCCTTAATTCTGACACCTATTTTAGTTCTGACACCTATATAGTGTGATTGGCAGACTGAGAGTCAGCCAATCACAGACATGGCTGCCAGACAGTAGAGGCAGCTGAGGGAACAGGGTCAGGTAAGTCTATTACTGTCCTTTTTTTAAGGTTAAAAAAAAGTTGGGGGGGGGCCTATACTGCAGATTTAATTTATTTCTAAAGAGCCATGCAGCATGGAGGGATTGGGGGGGGGGGGGAGAGCTCCTCCTACACATGTCCTTAGGTAGGACAAGGTAGTAGCAGGCACTGGATGACACACAGACAGTTTCTATTCTTCATTTTTTAGATGAAGGACAACCAGGACAACCATAAGGAGCTGAGGAGAAAGATAAAGATTTTTTAACACTACACTGTGGGACCACCAGTGGGGCAAATTTTAGTTTTGGGGTGGACATGAATTTAAAGGAACACTAAATCCATAAATATAACTATTTGCCATTCGTTTCTATTATTCACAGGGAGCTGAGAATGCTTATTCTCACCTCCCTGTGAATAATAGGATGCTCGGGGGACCTGGAACTTGCCTTACTGCCGCTCCACTCGCAAGCAGCTACTGCACAGAACAGCTGTTCTGTCCCGATCGTGCGCCCTATCTTTTGTATTGGCACACATGCGCCTAAGATAGGGCGCACGGTCGGGACAGAGTGGTTGTCAGTGAAGGAGCAGCTTGCAGTGGAGCGGCGGTAAGGTAAGTTCCATGTCCCCCGAGCGTCCTATTATTCACAGGGAGGTGAGAATAAGCGTTTTCAGATTCGCTTTTGTCTGGGGATATGCCGCTGGATTGGAAAAAAGCCAATGTAATACCAATATTCAAAAAAAGTAGTCGTTCACAGCCTGGAAACTATAGACCTGTAAGCCTAACATCAGTGGTAGGGAAGGTGATGGAAACTTTGTTAAGGGATCATATCCTTGACTTTGTCTCCAGAGATCATCTTATTAGTAGTAGTCAGCATGGATTTATGAGAAATAGATCATGCCAGACAAATTTAATTGCTTTTTATGAAGAAGGGAGTAAGAAGTTAGATTCAGGAACAGCAGTGGATGTGGTATATTTGGATTTTGCAAAAGCTTTTGATACTGTGCAGAGCTTTGGAAACTTCCAATGATGTGCAAGTGCTGCAAGCAGACCTAGATAGATTATCAAAATGGCCAGTAGAATGGCAGATGAGATTCAATGTTGATAAATGTAAGATGATGCATTTGGGATTTAATAATCCCTGTGCCACCTACACCATAAATAACTCTGTGTTAAGTGCATCTGTAATGGAAAAAAGATTTGGGGGTTCTGGTAGATTACAGACTTAGCTATAGCAAACAATGCCAGGTAGCAACGGCTAGAGCTAGCAAGATATTGTCTTGTATAAAAAGGGGAATAGATTCAAGAGAGAAAAATATTATTCTCCCTCTTTACAAGGCACTGGTAAGGCCTCATTTGGAATATGCGGTGCAGTTTTGGAATCCCATATACAAAAGGGACATCTTGGAAATTGAGGCAGTTCAGAGAAGGGCAACTAAATTAATAAGGGGAATGGAGGGGCTTGAATATGCAGGCAGATTAGACAAGTTAGGGCTGTTTACATTGGAGAAGCGACGTTTGCGTGGGGACATGAAAACCTTATACAAATATATTAATGGCCCATACAATGAACTCTCTGATGCATTGTTTACTAACAGGTCATATCAGAGGACACGTGGACATCCTTTAAGGTTGGAAGAAAAGAAGTTTCATCTTCAGGTTAGGAGGGGTTTCTTTACAGTGAGAACGGTGAAACTGTGGAACTGTCTTCCAGCAGATGTGGTAATGGCAAGTTCATTGAATAGCTTTAAAAAAGGCCTGGATAAGTTTCTAAAACTAAAAAATATTGGATAATTACTGGTATTAATGCATAGGATCTGGTTGATCCAGGGATACTTTCCGATTGCCGTTTGGAGTCAGGAAGGAATTTTTTCCCCCTTTTTAGCTGGTTTTTTTTGCCTTCCTCTGGATCAACTGTTAGGTAGGGTTAAAAAAAAAAAAAAGGGGAGTGAATAGGTTGGACTTGATGGACGTATGTCTTTATTCAACCTTAATTACTATGTTACTATGTTCTCACCTCCCTGTGAATAATAGAAATGAATGGCAAATAGTTATATTTATGGATTATGGGAGTTTAGTGTCCCTTTAAGAGAGCCTAGTCTAGTTTTACCTAGACCATGTAACCCTCCTTTCTGGACACGGTTGCCCCCAAGTCATATGGCGCAAGGTGCTAAGGGCAGCAATACATGAAGAAGATGGTCGCAAGGCAGGCGACCAAAGTGATACCGACAGGATCATCGGCAGTTCTACAAAACAGCGTACACAATATAATAAGTTTGAGCTGCACACCCCCTTTTAGCCTCACAACGTCCTGTTCCATGGGAGTCCCAAACAAACCACCCACAAAAATAAATCCAATACAAAGGAAAGGATCAATGATGTGCTGCTGTAAAAAATACACGTTTTTTAATGAGGTACACACAACATGTTTTGAGCCTTAACTGACTCTTTTTCAAGTGCTTCATCTTAAACCTCTTGGCATCCTCTTATTCTTTACATACTGGGCTAGTGTACTGCTATGCATACTATATGCTAATTCCATTCTCTTCAGGTTTAACAGTATACAGCTTGTGTCTCCTTGCTGTGAAATGTTTAAGAAGCCTCTTGTATCTGTCTTGGCATATTGTAAAATTCTAGTTATCTCATCTTCACTATAAGCAGAGGTATTAGCATGAGTAGCGTTCACCTCTTTAGGTTCCAACATATTAGGTTGTGCCTGCAAGATCAGCGGAGGTCTGATAGAGGAATGAGCATCTCTAGCTTTCAAACAAAAAGAAAACAGGTAAGGGGAAGATATAAAAAGGGAGTAGGGACCAGTGGAGAAAAAGGAAATGCAGAGGGAGGCAGCTGATAGGATAGAGATTCAAATCGCTAACCTTCTCCTCCCTCACTTAAGCAGCTTGCATAAAGTCTGGAAACCAGCGAATTTTCCGAAGCACGCGCACAAGTTTTGGATACCGACGAACATGTGCCAGAGGGGACCCACCAGAAGCGTTTAGACCCAGATGACCGCGAATCAGCAGAGAACATTAAACTAGGTTTGGGGGGGGAGGGTATTAGCAGTCTCACTGGGATAGATTGTCCAGGAGGAAAGCAGGGTGTAGATAGGCCAGTGGTGGGTGGAAAGGGGGGTGGGGCTAGCATAGGGGATAGGGAGGAATGTGTATCAAAGTGTACAAATAAATTACAGGATCATAATCTAAAATGTATGTTTGCAAATGTGAGAAACCTGGCTGACAAAATGGGTGAATTGGAAATGATGGCATTGAATGAAAAGTATGATGTAATAGGTATAGCAGAAACGTGGTTGAACAGTTCTCACGACTGGGCTGTAAATATAGAAGGATGTGCCTTGTTTAGGCAGGACAGAAAAAAAAGGAAAGGGGGAGGAGTATGTGTATATGTTAAAAAAGAATTGAAGCCAAATTTAAAAGAAGAGATAGCTGGTGATATGGATGATAAAGTGGAGGCAATATGGGTGGAATTAGGCAACAGGAAAGGGGGTAATGTCATTGTTGGTGTCTGCTATAAGCCGCCAAATGCTAGCAGAGAGGAGGTGAGTCAACTTCATATGCAGTTGGCAAGGGCTGCAAGTTTGGGGAGTGTGCTCATTATGGGGGACTTCAATTACCCTTACATTGATTGGTGTGGTGGAACTGCCATCACAGAAAAAGGCGATGAGTTCCTGAATTTGCTGCAGGATAATTTTCTCTCACAGGTGTTTGAGGTTCCTACTAGAAAAGGAGCTCTGTTGGATCTGGTAATATCTAACATTGTGGAGCTCATATATATATAAGTAACTGGAGGCTTAGGGAATAGTGACCATGAAATAGTGGCATTTGGACTTTGTTATCGAAAGGAAAAGTGCGCTGGGTTAACAAAGACATTTAATTTCAGGAAAGCAAATTTTCCCAGGTTAAAAGCAGCTCTTCAGAATGTCAACTGGGATAATGTATTATCAGGTAAAGGTACTTAACAGAAGTGGACTGTGTTCAAGGGGATTTTAGCCAGTTCACATCTAATTTATACCCTTGGGAAATAAATGTAAAAAAAATAATCCGCTCCCATGTGGCTGAATTCTGATGTAAAGAGGCAATGGTAAGGAAGAAAGGCATTTAAAACCTTTAGCCGAGGGAACAGGAAAGGGCCTTTAGGGAGTATAAAAACTGTAACAAGGATGTGAAGAAAGCAATCAAACTAGCTAAAATTAATAATGAAGTTAGGATAGCTGAAGAAACATCACTAAGCCTAAACATTTTTTTAAGTATATTAATGTAAGAAGATGAGGACTGAGAATGTGGCACCATTAATTAATGGGGTATTTAGTTACGGAGGATGGCCATAATTTTTTTTTTCCTCTGTATACACTATAGAAGATCCAAGTACAGATATCATAGAGTATAGTAGCAATAAAGGTATACAAATTCAAGTTCACTTTGGTTAACCGAGGATATGGTACAGAAAGAACTAAATAAGGTTAATAATAATTCATCCCTGGACCGGATAAAATACATCCTCTGGTACTTAGGGAGCTAAGTTCAGTTTTATCTAGGCCATTGTTTCTTATTTTTGCTGATTCCCTCATGTCCGGTGGTGTGCCTCTGGATTGGAAAAAGGCTGATGTTATTCCAATATTCAAAAAGGGTAGTCGTTCACAGCCGGGTAATTACAGGCCTGTAAGTTTAACTTCAGTGGTGGGGAAGATCCTGGAAAGTTTAATAAGGGAACATGTTCTAGAGTATGTTTCAAGGACTGACATTATAAGTAGTAACCAGCATGGATTTAGGAGGAATAGATCTTGTCAAACTAACTTGCTTGGCTTTTATGAGGAAGTAAGTAGAAATTTAGACTCTGGTATAGCAGTAGATGTAGTTTACTTGGATTTTGCAAAGGCTTTTGAAACAGTCCCCCATAGGCGACTAATGAATAAGCTAAGGTCTGTTGGTCTGGGGAGTCACATTTGTACATGGATAGAAAATTGGTTAAAGAATAGGATGCAGAGAGTAGTTGTTAATGGGGCTTCATCATTATGGACTAAAGTGCTAAGTGGGGTGCCACAGGGTTCTGTGTTGGGGCCGCTTCTATTTAATCTATTTATTGATTTGGAAGTGGGTATTGTCAGCAAGGTTTCTGTGTTTGCTGACGACACAAAACTTTGTCGACCATTAAAAACTTCAGAGGATGTGCAATCGTTGCAAGGGGATCTAGATAGATTATCACATTGGGCTGCTAAGTGGCAGATGAAATTCAATGTTGATAAATGTAAGGTGATGCATTTTCGACTTAAAAATACTTGTGCTACTTATACTATAAATGGCTCTGTGTTAAGTGAATCCCTGTTGGAAAGGGATCTTGGAGTTTTGGTGGATAACAAACTTAAAGGTAGCAAGCAGGGCCAGGCGGCAACAGCCAGAGCCAGCATGGTATTGTCTTGTATAAAGCGAGGTATGGATTCAAGGGAGGAAAATGTAATTCTCCCTCTTTACAAAGCATTGGTAAGGCCTCACTTGGAATATGCAGTGCAATTTTGGAATCCTGTGTACAAAAAGGACATCTTTGAAATGGAAAGGGTTCAGAGAAGGGCAACTAAATTAATAAGGGGATTGGGGGAGCTTGAATATGAAGAGAGACTGGAAAAGTTACAATTATGTACGCTGGAGAAAAGGCGCTTGCGTGGGGATATGATTACTGTGTATAAATACATTAACGGGCCATACAATAAACTATCTGGGGCATTGTTCACCAATAGAACATGTCAAAGGACACGAGGACATCCCTTAAGACTTGAAGAAAAAAGGTTTAGGCTTCAAGCTCGGAAAGGGTTTTTCACTGTGAGAACGGTAAGGCTATGGAACTGTCTTCCAGTGGACGTTGTAATGGCAGGTTCATTGGTCAGTTTAAAAAAAAAGCTGGATGCGTTTCTGCAAACAAGGAATGTTGCAAGTTACTGGTATTGATACATAAAGTAGAGTTGATCCAGGGAAATTTCCGATTGCCACTTGGAGTCAGGAAGGAATTTTTTCCCCCTTCATAAATTTGGTGGGGGTTTTTTGCCTTCCTCTGGATCAACAGTTAGGCAGGAAATGAGGATATTGCTAGATGGGTTGGACTGGATGGACGTATGTCTTTATTCAACCTCAAATACTATACTATACTATACTAACATAAGGAAGGGCAAATCCTTACAGACCACTGTTCCTTATCTTTTTAAATTTACTTTTTTTCTGGCAATGTGCTTCTGGGATGGAAAAAATCCAATGTAATATCAATATTCAAAAAAGGTAGTCTTTCCTGGTAACTATAGACATGTAAGTCTAACATCAGTGGTAGGAAAGATACTGGAAACTTTGTTATGGGATCACATTCTCGTCTTTGTCTCCAGATTTGATCTAATAAGTATGAGATGTAGATCTTATTAGACAAACTTGCTTGGTTTTAATACAGAGGTGAGTAATAATCTTTATTTTGGCTTAGTAGTGGATGAAGTATACTTGGATTTTGCTTAAGACTTCAATACTGTGCCACACAGGAGACTAATTTATAAACCGAGGACTTTGGCCTAGAAAAAAACATTTGTAAATGGATACAGAATTGATTGTTGGATTGAGTACAGAGTGTTGTGGTCGATGGAGCTACATCTATGTGGGCTGAAGTTCTAAGTGGAGTGCCTCAGGGTTCTGTACTGGGGCCCCTGCTATTTAATCTGCTTAGAAGTGGGAATTGTGAGCATAGTCTCTGTGTTTTCTGATGACACAAAACTATGCAGAGCTTTGCACACTTCAAATGATGTGCTGCAAGCAGACTTAGATAGGTTATCAAGAGAAGGGCAACTAAAATAAAAAGGGGAATGGAGGGGCTTACATATGCAGGCAGATTAGACAATTTAGGGCTGTTTACATTGGAGAAGCAGCATTTGCACAAGTATATGATCACTTTATATTATTATTATTATTGTGGATTTATATGGCCCCAACATCTTCTGTGGTGCTTTACAGTACCAATAATATACATAAGGAAAACACACATGTTCCATACAAGGGTAGTGCAAGTAATACAAAGTGCAATTAATTTAAGTGCTGGTCCAGCAGCATTCAGTGTGGTAAGTTATAGCATTACCGTGGTAGAGTAGGATGGAGGGCCCTGCCCGAGAGCTTACAGTCTAGAGGAGATTGGGATAAAACATAAGGGGAAGCAGATCAGTAGCTGTAACTTAGTTGTTAGTGGAGTATAACTAGTGGGTCTGCGATGGGTTAGTAAAAGGGGTTGAAGTGTCCAGGTCCAGATTGTAACCTTGCCTTAAGAGGTGAGTTTTGAGATGCGTTTGAAGATTTGAAGTGATGGCGAGTGAAGTATAAAGCGAGGAAGAGAGTTCCAGAGCAGAGGGGCAGCATGAGAAAAGTCCTTTATATGGGCATGGGAAGAGGTGATTAGAGTAGATGAGAGGAGAAGATCAGCAGAGTGGAGGTTACACCTTGGGTACAGGGGCATAACTAGAAATCAATGGGCCCCCCAGCAAAATTTTCAATGGGGCCCCCAACGCCACCCAACCACAACCCTCTACTATAATTACCATACAAATAACCATATAAGACGTAATAAACTAAACAGTGTAAAATGTGCATGAACTGTTTTCCACATAAACCCCTTTTAGTAATTTTAGGTGATTAATTAGAGCATTATCCTGTTTTTAAGTTTTTATTATCAAAAAGTGCATAGGGGGCGAATGGTGATAGTTTTAATAGTTTGGGGGGATTGTTCTTAGTTCTTAGTTTTAGTGGTAACTAATCAGATCAGTAAAGTATATACCGTTATTAATAATATGATACTTACACTATTAAAGAGTCATACTACTGGGTTATATTTTGGATTCTTTCTGGTTCCAGAATTAAACCCAGTTATGTCTCTTTAAATATTGTGTGTCATTATATTATTAATATCCAGAAAATAGTTTACTTGTCCAACTTGCTCAGATTATTAGTGTGTGCATATAACAATATAATGAACTGGATGTCTGACTAACATTGGCTAATGAACTGGAGGGCTGACTTGCCTTAACACTGATTGGTGAACTGGAGGGCTGACTTGACACTGAATAGTGAACTGGAGGGCTGACTTGACACTCAATGTTTAGATTCTCTGAATCTGAAAAGTTTGTGCTACAGAAATGTAACAGTTTTTTTTAAAAAAAAAAACACATAAAATACATTTTATTTTTATTTCTTGGCTGCAGAGCACATGGGCCAGAAGAAGTGTTTGGGGGGGGGGGGGGGGGCAGTAAGACCTCCTCCCCAGTCCAGTCCCCTTTAAACTGTGCAGGGCAGGCAGCAGCCCATCATTTACACAATCTACACTTTTTAGTCCTTACTTACCTCATCCATGTGCCAGGACTAAAAGACTGCAACAGCCTAGCTGGTAGAGCTCATGTGCAGCCTCCCTCACTCTCTGCACTGCCCCTCCCCTTCCTGGTTGTGCAGAGAGACTGTCATGTGGCTTCTGCTTCTCAGGGTCTGATCTAGGCTGCCGGTAGTGCTGGAGGATTTAACTTTTTTTAGACACTATCACTAGTCAGTCCAGTCTCAGCCCTCCAGTTAAGTAAGCCCAATGTTCTTAACTGTTCAGTTCACCATTCAGCCCACTGTTGCCAGCCCTTCAGTTTAACAGTCTACCACAAGTGTTAAGTCAGCCCTCCAGTTTACCAGCCATGGAATTAGTGGCCATACACAGCATGGGGCAGGGTTAAGATGGAATTATGACCTAAAGGACAGCCTGGGGGATAGTGCGATATTCTTGAGAGGCAAGAGAGATTGGCTATTAGAATTCTCTGATTCTCTAATGTCATTCATTTGTTAACCCATTGGTTCTCAATAGGGAGCTACAAACTATGGTTCTGCTGCCTATTGAGAACAGCTTTGTTTGCTTACACTTTAAAAAGGCATTAAATGTAAGTTTACCACCAAGGGAGGATATTGTGGCATGATTTAGTTCACTTGTTTGAGATTTCTGTGCATGTTGGGAATTGCATGTTTTATCAAGACTGTTTCCATTTTTGTCAGTGTCACTGTAGTACATTCTGTTCCATGATTGCAAAAGTTTTGTTATGGTTATACCTCTTACTTATTATGAACAGTCTGCAATTTTATTCACACGCAGCATAGCTAGCCCAGTCCAGTAACAGGTGCCCTATTTAACCTAATACCAGCCTTTTATTGTTGCATTGCTTGTCAAATGTGAATGAATGTTAATAATAAATATATATTAATAGTTCGTATTTAATAATAATAATGTTCTGTTAATCTGCAGCAACCAAGTGTTATCTATTTTTTTTTACATTTACCAGAAAAAAAGTATCATATGATTGGTTGCTGCAAAAGCCTTTGCAGTTTCAATCCAGAGATCACGTCATACTAAGCTTATCATATAATTATAGTAAGAACATGCCAGAACCCAGAATGAGCATTATAGTATGCATTAAAGGCCAAAAGAGATTGACGGTTCCTATAGTAAATCAGTACTACTCCTAGAAGTAAATGACTTCATCTAGATTAGGTTAGTTTGTGAATCTTCACAGGACAGGATCACAGTGTCTTCCAAACATGTTGCAGCTAAAAGTTAGAATCGGAGAATACAGGGTAGTGTGCAAAAGAGCAAACCTAACGAAATTATACTACATTTAAAAAACTTTGTAGAGATTCATTTTTTTTAGATCTGGTAAGCAGTACATATCACGGAAGTAAATGTTGCTCAATTAATGGAACCTTGTGGGTGTGCTAATAGGTTTATCTGTCAAGACACAAAAGACATCCAATGCATTATTCAATAATTGTTTCTAATTATCCACTTTAGCTGGATCTGTTTTTTTGGGAAAGTGTGATTTAGTGAAGAAGCAGAGAACATTATCACAGTGATATATGTTGATGGAGAGAACTGACCGCTCTATAGAGAAGTGTTTGTATACTAAAGCAATAAGCAGCTAGGATACAAGCAAATGGTCAGTCTAGCCTATAGGATAAATCATGTTCTCTATAACACCCCAGGGAGAGATGGGATTTATTGATTGCAGATAACTTGATAAAATGCAGTTGGAAAATGATCAGGGTCTGCTGAAAACACACTTCATGCCCCCTTTTCATATACTTCATGTACTTGATAAATCTGCTTTTTTTGTTATTCTTTTTCCTGTTACTTGCTTTTAGATTTACCAGAATTTAAAATGTGTTTAATCTGACTTAATTTACAAAATTGAACAATTATTTTGTTTATTCTTAGAACACAAAAGTCTTCAATAATCACAGACATTCTTTCATTTCTTTTTATGATTGATATGAACATGTGGACATTTTGATGACATTTTAATAATACTTTTGGTTATCTACATAAGGGCACATTTAGGTATATAAACCACAAGTTTCTGTAAAAGTGGCAGTTTACACTAGCCTTTAACCATTCTGCTTTACTTCTATCTGTTTATATTACTTGCTGAAATTGTATTAACAAATTCCTGCTTCCGTAGTATCATAAATAGTATCTGTACTATATGAAATGCATTTAGTATATATATATATAGGAATATTCTCAAAAACATTACTAGACACATGCAGGTAATTCTGTGCTAGAACACATTTCTTATAAAATCAACACTAAAAAAATATTGATATTTTTACATCATAAGCTAACTTTTGCCTTACCCTGATCTAAAACTTGCCCCCAAATTTTTTTATTTATTTTTAATTATGTTTATTTGACCAACACCATTTATGATAATTTAGCATTTAAAGAGCAACTTAAAGAGTCAGATCTCTTAAATCATGTTTAGAGCTTGTCTTCGTAAACTTTTTTTTTCAGCAATAGGCACATGGGTTTAAAACCTTGCTTTTAAAGCAACCTCTTAAACAAAAAACTGGTCACTTGTCAGTTACTTGACCCTAGCCCCAACTGATACAGTATATTCATCACTTTATTAGATTAATTACTAACCAGTAGAGATGGCCGAACTTCATAAAGTTTGGTCCGTTTTTTAACTTTTGTGAGTAAAAGTTTGAAATTTCGAATTCGGACCCATTAAAGTCAAAGGGGAGTGATAGTTAGAAAAGTCCGGGTTGATTTACAGATAAACTATCAATGGTAACTTATTGTAAATGGCTGTGAATGCTGTGGCACCTGGGAAATGGTCTGGGTCACCATCACCAAAACTTGTTAAAACACTTCTTAAACACAAGCTGGTAATTGTCGGGTTTTGCGCAAGCTGTATTCGAGGGTTCCGGCCAATTTGACGGTTACCGAATGATACTTTCGAGGGTTACCGTAAATAGAACCATAAATTCGAGGGTTACCAAAATCAAATACTTACAAGGGTTACGGAAAACAAACAAAACTTTCAAGGGGTTAGCTAACGATACATTCGAGGGTTAGTGAAAACGATCCATACATTCGAGGGTTACCGAAAACGAATGATACGAGGGTTACTGAAAATCAAAGGCTACATTTGAGGGTTAGTGAACGATACATTCTGGGGTTAGCGAACGGTCAGTGAATTCGCTAATTATAATAATTATCGAAAATACAGCTGCGAGTCCAGAAAAACTAACTAGTTCAAAGTTCGAAGGATCATTTTTATCTCCATTCTGGCTGAGTAAGCTGGGCTCTCTCTTTATGCCGTCAATTAAGGCCATTACAACTGACATCACAGCCATCAATTGACTGTTTTTTTCCATGCTGCCTCCTTTGCACATGTTCAAGCTTATGAAAAGCTCATCGAGTAGAGGAAGGAGGCGGATACCTTTGCCAGATCTTAGGAGAATGTGTTATTAAATATCTGATTACAACTGCATGTAATAAATTGGTAAAAAATAAGATGGGCATGCCCTGTGCTTTACATGTGTGTTGAAACATCTTTTGGTATCCATCAGAGTGAAGCTGATATCCAAACTCAGACAAAGAATCCTTAAAAGGCCTCTCCTTGTTTCATTGTTTATACTAAGTGAAAAAGCAGCAGCCATGAGTAATTCACAGAGAGTATAATATTATATGACTATAACGTTACATAAGCTATATACTCGCTTTAGCAGCCATAAGATTATGGGGCATATTTATGCCCCATAATCTTAACTTTTCGCGGGCGTTATTCCCGACATTTTTTGTTTTCGCGCTTTAACGAATCGTTAACTTTTCGTACCTATCGGAACAGTTACCGCCGCTTCTATTTATACGCATTGTTAATCTCGAAAGTTTTACTTCGCCACCTTGAAGGCCGAGATCCCCCTGAATCGCGGCCACCCCGTCCTCGCCCCCTGTGACCACCCGCCGCCGCTGCTTAATGCTTGGTTTACATACTTTACATTAACCAATCAGATTTTGGAAAATCTGATTGGTTAATGTAAAGCATGTAAACCAAGCATTAAAAAATTGATCAATCAGAAACGGATTAGGGTTTTCTGCAAACCTATATAAAGAGGTGCACTCCACCGCGGACCTCAGATGCCATCGAAAGGGATGGCTGAAGAAAGAAGAAGGAGAGGGTGCACCACCCCTTCCAGCGAGCCCTTCCCCTCTCCACCAGCGGTGGGGCAGGGGGCTTGGAGAGGCTGCTGGGGGGGCAGGGGGCTTGGAGAGGCTGCTGGGGAGGGGGTGCGCTGTGGGTGGTCGCGACCACCTGCTGTGGCCCCTTTCCAGCAGCCCCTCCTAGCCTTCTGTTCCATATGTTTGCCACGAGCGGGGATGGGTTTGGGAGGGACTGCTGGAAAAAGCGGCGGCAGCTGGGTGGTCGCCGTGAGGGGGCGTATGCCTGCCCCTGAAGTGGAGGCACCGGGAAGGGATTTTAGGTCCCTGCATTGCACTAAGTGCAGTATCGCCGTGAAGGGACTTAAAATTACCGCCAGACATTGCGGACGTGTTACATATCACGGTGATGGCGCTCGCCGTTATAAATACGGCAATAGCGCTATTTTTGCGGCCGCGATGTGCGGCGGTAATTTTTGGACGCAATTTTCATCCCTTTATAAATATGCCCCTATACGCTATTGATAGTGTATAATCTTGTGTTTTTATACTGCTCTTTACATACCCCCCATATTGGCAATGTCACTGACCAGTCACTGGCCAGAACAGAGATTATCGCTGTAAAAGTCTGACATTAGACATTTGATTGAATCGATGATTGAATGTCTAATTAATGTATGGTCAACATAATTTCAAATATTCCCACACATTTTTTTTCTGATACATTCTTTGTCAGGGCTCGTTCACACTACATCAGTTTGTATCCAGTTTTGAAATGCAGGTGCGTTTAAAAGAATGGACAGACAGTAAAACTCCATAGGATTTCATAATATCGTTCACACTTGCTGCATTATATTCCGTTCCGCTCCAGTGCGTTTTAAAAACGCACTGCAGCACACATTTTAAATGCATGAAAATGCTGAACAACGGATAACAACGCATGCGTTTGCGTTTGTGTCCATTTTTCGAAAAGGATGCCTGGGAGTTCCTGTGATGTAATTTCCGATCAGCAGGCTATAAGAAACGCGGGAGAGGTGCCATTTTGCATGTCAGCTACCAGCCATCAGCAAGCCAGCCATTTTGGCTGTCAGCTACCAGCAAGTCAGTCTGCCAGCTCTTTTGCAATTTCCAGCAAGCCAGTCTGCCATAATGGCAGAATTTTCTTTGTTAACTGATGATTTGATAAATGCAGTACAGGGTCATCCTCAACTGTATGATAAAGGCCACAAACTGCATAAAGATGTGAAAGCAAATAGTTTCATTTGGATGAAAATTGCAAAAGAGCTTTGTGGCACGAAATGGGCAGATTTATCTGAGAGGCAACGCAGAGCAAAAGGTATGTGCCATTATTTTAGTAATAATAAATACTTTTTATTTGGGGTGAATCAAAGGGAGTGAAATTTAGTGAGTGAAATGTTATGTATTTATATTTTTTAGACACCAAACTGTGACAGGAATAGGGGAGGAGTACAGGCAATGTGCAGTAGTCTCCATGTGCTGAGGTCTCCATCTTGAATATTTTGTAATATGCATTTAATTGCATATCATATTTGGACAGGGTTAGGTATAATGTGTTGTACAAACACAAAACACAACAATATTTGTGGCTAAAAAAATATATTTGCCAACAACAATAAACCGTAATAATAAACAGTATTTTCCATAATATATAAACTTTATATACATTATATATAATTTTCCTGCCAAGAAACTGCCCCAGCAGTGTTTACAAAATACTGAGAGAGCTTGTCTCTCAGACTTATTGCACCTAATGTGCCCCTTGGCACAGGACCATGCATGCTCGTGGGGATATTACACTCTATGTTCTCCACACACGTTGCCCCCTCCTTCTCACGGACATAGTTATGCAGGAGACATGTATCTTTAATTACCGTTACAGCATGCTCCGGCTTCATTTGGATTGCACCGCAAATAATTCGCAACTTATTGGCCAGAATTCCAAAGGTGCATTCCACCACTCTCCTAGCCCTGCTTAAACAGTAATTAAAGATCCTCTAAACATGAGACAGAGCCCTCTGTGAGAACAGTCTCATGACATGTTCAGATAAGGCAAACGCCTCATCGCCAACAAACATGTAAGGATATGAAGACCCTTCTGTCCCTGGCCAGGGCTTGGGGGGGGGGGGGTAGGTCAAGCTTGCCCATGCTCAGTCGCTGACCAAAGCGTCTCCTGGTGAAGATCCTGGCATCATTGGTGCTACCATAGGATCCAACGTCCACATAACTAAATTTATAGTCCGCGTCAACCACAGCAAGCAGAACTATTGAGAAATATTTCTTATAATTAAAGTACTGGCTTCCACTGCATGGTGGCATCACAATCCGAATATGCTTGCCATCAATTGCCCCCACACAGTTTGGAAAGTTATGCCTTGACCAGAACATATTGCTGATATCCTGCCATTTTTCCTTGTTAGGGAAAGGTAGATAAGTCGGCTGGAGCTCCTTCCACATCACTTTGCACATGTGCAGCACAATTTTTTGAATAGTGGATTTCACCATCCGAAATTCATAATGCATGGAGTCATAACTGTGTCCAGTCGATAGAAACTTGTTTGAGAAAAAAAAAATATTAATAAACAGTAAAAATTGTGTTTTATTTCATTACAGTGCAAGAGCTGAAAACACATTGGCGATCTGTGCGCGACAACTTTCAAAAAGATATACGTGCTGAGGAGAAAGACAGTAGAAGTGGGTCCAGAAGCAGTACAAGGAGGCCTTACAAATACACGAATATATTGGCATTTTTGCAACCATCTCTACAATCTCGACCGTAAGTATCTCATGTCAACATGTTGTGCATCCCAACTTTCACGCATACACATATGTGCTCACAAGGTGATTTGTTTTCCAGAACTGAGGATAATTTATGTTTGGAGGACGAAACAAGACCATCCCCACTTGAGGAGTCAAATGCAGAGAGTGTTGACCTGTTTAGTAGCACTCCAGAGAATGAGACATTAATACACTCCGCTGATCGTTCCAGGCCTGCACACTAGCCAACAGAAAGGTCCCCACCACAAATACAAGCAACTGCACATTTATCATCATATGAACATTCACCTCCAATTTCCAGGCGTACACAGTCCCCACGCAACACCAAAAAAGTGTACCAAACCAAAAAAAATGGATGATGATGATCTAGCCACTTCACTTAAGTCAGTAATGGAGTTGATGGAAGCAAATAGACAAAAGTCCAACATATGTTATGGCTTGTAGCCTTCCACCCTTAACACCTGGCTGTGATATGCTAATTGGGATTTTCCAGGGTACATAATTGCCACTGATTCTTGTACAAGTCATTCTGAATTGAGAAAGCCAGTCGGATGACTAGCGAAACGTCTTCAAGAACTACATTTCAAGTCCAGTTGATCTAATTGAATACAACAGATATACCATGACCTGGATGAATGAGAACCTTCACAAGCATGGTTTGATATGCTTGTCCTAAACCCAGTACCAATTATTTAGAATAATGGGTAACACCAGCAATGTAACTACCAGGGAGCAGCACCTGTGACTGAGGTCTTGGGCCGGAGGAAACAAAGTCAGGTGCTCCCCCAGCAGCCATTGTGAATGTTTTGGATATGTACCTTAATGTTGCATTTATGGGAGAGACTAAATGCTGCAAAATGTTAGAAAGCAGGCATTTGTTTTTGTTTTAAGGTTTAAGCCCTTTTTTTGCCAACATGGCAAACGTTATTTTAAAGTGCTCTCAGTAGTACTGCTAGTGGGAGCGTTGCCAGGTGCAGATTTCGTCACATGCTCCTGCTCCCCTTACAATAGAAGTCAATGGCGGTGTGCTCACATAATCAGGAGTACGCTGTTATTGACTTGTATTGAGCAGTTTTGTCACAAAATGAGCAGGATTTTCATCCTGATTCATGGAAGCGGCTTGCCTGAGTGCTGTTCCTAGCTGTGAAACACATTCCAAAGTTCAGCCTGGTGGGGGATCTGGTACAGAATTGTAAGGTACCTGTACAGACGACAGGCGATGTCGGGACCAATGAGGGTAGGAGTCCACAGAGGAGGTCAGGAGGCACAGCAGAACTGGAACAGTCTTTGGATACATGTTAATATACCAGGCAGGATCAGGATAAGGTACAAGGCAGGATCTGGATACAATACAAGGCAGGATCAGGATAAGGTACAAGGCAGGATCAGGATGCAGTAGAAAACAGGAACCCAGCACAACAGAAAAGGTATAGCAATGCTATGCTATAATCGGCACTGGCTACAGGAACGCCGTCTATTTAAATCTTTGCTCCACCGGGAGTTCTGGTGATGTTGCACCCCTTGCGCGTCATAGTGGAAGCACCGCTATCCTTGTGCGACGTCACGCGCAAGGCATAAGGGCTTTGGCACACGGGTTCACCGGGCACCACTATCTTGGAGAGACCAGAACAACCGGGAAGCTAAGTGGCTTTTCTGACAGTACCCTCTTCCCCAGGGGGGGCCAAAGGACCAACATGTTTCAAAGGGAAGAACCTGTAGAATTTTTGGATCAACCGAGGAGTGTGGACATCAGAATGCTTGACCCAGGAACACTCTTCAGGACCAAAGCCTTTCCATTGGATGAGATACTATAAGGTGCCTCTGGAAACTCTGGAGAATTTTTTCTACCTCATATTCGTGTTGGCCGTCGACCATGATTGGAGCAGGAGAACGCTGTGAGGCAGAAAAAGGGAAACAGGTTTCAAAAGTGATGCATGAAAGACATTAGGAGTCCTCATTTCAGGAGGGAGTTGTAATCTGACAGCTGTAGGATTGATGATCTCAAGGATAGGGAATGGACCAATGAACTTATGCCCCAACTTGGAAGATGGGAGTTTGATATTTATGTTTTTGGTGGAAAGCCACACTTTATCTCCAACAGAGTAAGGAGGAGAAGGTCTCCATCTTTTGTCAGCATAGGATTTCTGAGTTGAAGAAGATTTTCCCAGAAGATTTCTTGGTAGCACTCCAAATTGCAGACTTGTGTGCAGCATGGTTATTGGCTGCAGGAACATCCGTGAGTAGCAAATCTTGAGGAAAGGCTACTGGGTGTTGACCATAAACGGCAAAGAAAGGTGATATTCCAGTCGAAGAATGAGTAGTATTATTATGAGCGAACTCCGCCCAAGGCAATAGGTCAGCCCAATCATTCTGGCAAAGGGAAACATGGCATCGGAGGAATTGTATTAATGACTGACTGAGGCGTTCTACAGCTCCGTTAGATTGGGGATGGTATTCAGAAGAAAATTGGAGAGAGATTCCAAGGGTTTTGCACAAAGATCTCCAAAACTTGGGGACCTCTATCAGAAACAATTTCAGTAGGAAGTCCATGAAGGCAGAAAATATGGAAATGAATGAGTGTAGAAAGTTCTACTGCAGAAGGGAGTTTGGGAAGAGGGACAAAATGAGCCATCTTGCTGAACCGGTCTAAAACCACCCAAATAATAGTATGACTCCTGGAAG
This sequence comes from Hymenochirus boettgeri, assembly GCA_019447015.1. Classification (NCBI taxonomy): domain Eukaryota; kingdom Metazoa; phylum Chordata; class Amphibia; order Anura; family Pipidae; genus Hymenochirus; species Hymenochirus boettgeri. The sequence goes on from CM033469.1 coordinate 155,479,834, forward strand.
TTCTCCAATAAAGTCCTTTGCAAGATGGGTCCAAGGGTGAGAAGGAGTAGGCAAGGGATTCAGTAGGCCCTGGGGATGAGAATGGTCCGCTATAGCCAAGGCACAGACTACACAGGCGGATACATAATCCTTAATGTCCTTCTGCATGGTTGGCCACCAAACCAGTCGGTTGAGAAGTTGTAGTGTCTTAAGAACCCTGGGGTGGCCAGCTTGTTTAGAACTGTGAGTTTGTTGAAGAATAGTGGATTGAAGTTCCGGAGGAATGTAGATCATCCAAATGGGGGGTTCAACGGGAGCAGAAGATTGCCTAGTAAATATTTGAGAGGCCAGGGGTGAATTTACAGTGGCTGTAATTTTGGAGGATGGAATGATAAGTTCATCTAGAAAGACTGAGGTCTTGGAAAGGGAGAAACTTCTGGACAAGGTGTCAGCCTTCTTGTTTTTAGAGCCGGGGTGATATGTCAAAATGAAGTTGAAGCAGGAGAAAAAGAGTGCCCAGTGAGCCTGTTGAGTGTTTAATCTCTTAAGGGTTTAAATGTATTCTAGATTCTTGTGGTCAGTGTAAATAGTAGTGGGAAGGGAGGATCCCTCCAAAAGGTGTCACCATTCCTCTAAGGCCCACTGGAGTTCTCTGTTGCCTACGTCGTAATTCTGTTCAGAAGCAGAGAATTTCCTGGAGAAATAGGCACATGGATGGAGTTTATGATCAGAATCAACTCATTGAGACAAGGACTGCACCAGCTCCAATATTGGAGGCATCAACTTCAATGAAAAAAGGAAGGAGAGGGTTGGCAATGGCAAAGAACAGAATCAGAAGAGAATGAGTCTTTCAGAGTTTTAAAAGCGTCTAAGGCCTGTGGAGTCCAGGAATGGGTTTTATCTCCTTTCTTGATTAAAGCTAAGATGGGAGAGATACGAGAAGAGAATCCCTTAATGAATTGTCTGTAATAATTGGCGAAACCAATAAATCTCTGGATGGCCTTGGTGCAAGTGGGTAAAGGCCAGTCTTTGATGGCAGCAATTTTGACAGGATCCATCTCAAACCCCTCCTGGGAAATAATATAACCCAGAAAAGGAACTTTGCGGACTTCAAAAAGACATTTGTCAGTTCCGTCTGAGGCATGTTAGTACTTCTTTCACCAGGGTTCTATGAGATTGGAGATCTTTAGAGAAAATCTGTATATCATCCAAATATACAACTACTGAATGACCCAGAAGGTCACGAAATAGGTCATTGACGAATTCCTGAAAAACGTCCGGATCAAATTATAGGCTCCGAATAAGTCCAGTTTAGTAATGATTCTTGCTCCCTGTAGTTGTTTGTAACAATTCAGAGATTAATGGTAATGGATATCGGTTTTTGATAGTGATTTTATTGAGATCATGATAATCTTTTTTTTCAATGAAAAAGAAACCCACTCCAGCAGGAGAGGAGGAAGGCCAGATAAATCCTTGTTGTAAATTTTCTTGAATATACTCCTTCATAGACTGGGTTTCAGTGGGAGATAAAGGATAAGTACGGCCTCTTGGGAGTATAGTATCAGGAAGAAGCTCAATGGGGCAGTCGTATGTTCGAGGAAGACTCTCAGCAGCCTTCTTGCAGAAAATGTCAGAAAATTCTTTATATTGAGTAGGTAACTGAATAGTTTTAATAGAGTTGATGAGAAGAGGGAGAATGAAGGCAGTTGTTCTGACAATAGGAACTCCACCGGGAAATATGATTAGTATGCCAGTCAATACAAGGGTTTTGGTGTCTTAGCCAGAGAAGGCCCAGGACAAAAGGAGTAAAAGGACAGTCAATAATACAAAAATGTAATGTATTCTTGATAAGGGGAACCAACCTGTAAAAGTATTTGGGTGGTAGACTGAGAAATGACATTGGTAGATAGTGGCTTGTCATCAATAAAAAACACTCGGAGGGGGGTAGTCAGAGGTAAGAGTGGAATCTTAGATTGCTTGACAAAAGTGAAATCCAAAAAATGGGCTGCTGCCCCGGAGTCAATAAATGCCAACAGTTCTATACTTGAAGAATCAAAAGAAAGTTGAACAGGCAGAAGAAAACGTCTGGTAGAGTGAAATTGGATATACTGCCCAGATGAGTCATTCATACCTTTTATTTCTGAGCATTGGTTTTTCCCTGTTTAGCTGGACAGAATTTGGCAAAGTGTCCCCTACCACCACAATAGGCCAGAATTGGGTGCTTCCAATCTGCATGCGTTCCTCCGGGGTGGTCAATAAACCAGGAGTGGAAGCTTGGAGAGGAGACTTGACAAAGAGTGGAGCCAAGGGTGGAAAAGGTCTCTTAATACTCAAAGTGATAAGTTCATCCAGGGCGGTTGGTAATTCTCAGGAGACTAAATTGTCTTTCAATTTGTCAGAAAGACCCTGCCAATAAGCATAAGCTTCATTGTTCCATGTCAATTTTGCAAATGTCAAATTGTGCCGCAGTATGGTTATTTTGTCGTAATTGCAGAAGATGGGTAGAGGCGGCAGTAGACCGACCGGGGGCATCGAAGACAGACTTAAAAGTCGACAAAAAAATCTGAGGAGTTATTAATCAGAGGGGAGTCCTTTACCCACAAACGTGAAGCCCATTCCAGTGGTTTTCCGTCCAATAGGGAAATAATATAACCCACCTTGGCTCATTCAGATATGAAGTGGGGTGGCTGTAACTCAAACTGTATGAGGCAAAACAACAAAGGATTACCCTGCAAACTCCTATGGAAGTGTGTATGAAATTTCTTGCTGAGTGCAATGGTAGACCATGGTTGAAGGTCAGATATCAAGGATAGAAATACACCATGCACTTATATTGACAGGCATGGTATGTATTTTATTTGTAACTTGTTGTCTGAAGAAGGTACAGCTTGTGTAATGAAAGGTTACACTGTCTGTGTATCCTGTGTATGAAACATTAAAATACATGGGTGTTTAGGACTGATGTTCATGGTGTATTTCTATCCCTGACAAACTGAATAAAAGGCACTGGTTAACAAACCCTCTGCCGCCATGTGCTTTAAAATCTTCCCCAAATCTATGGACGTTCCCTCGAGTGAGTCCATGGCCCGATTATACTGTAAGGTACCTGTACAGACGTCAGGCAAAGTCGGGACCAACGAGGGTAGGAGTTCACAGAGGAGGTCAGGAGGCACAACAGAATTGGAACAGTCTTTGGATGAATGTTAATATACCAGGCAGGATCAGGGTAAGGTACAAGGCAGGATATGGATACAATACAAGGCAGGATAAAGATGCAGTAGAAAACAGGAACCCAACATAAAGATATAGCAATGCTATGCTATAATCGGGCACCGGCTATTTAAATCTTCACGCCGCCGACGATTTCTGGTGACGTCGCACCCCTTGTGCATCACAGTAGAAGCGCCGGTATCCTTGCACAACATCACGCGCAAGGCGCCATCTTGGAGGGACCGGAACGGCCGGGAAGGTAAGTAGCTTTCCTGACACAGAATGATGTTTGCAGTGTGATTAACATTATCTCTTTGTAAAGTTTTATTTTGTATTTTGGGTGAAGATTTCCTATAAGAATGTAACCATTAGCAGAGACAAAGTGTTAAAATATGTTACCCTGAAATAATTTTTTTCTCTAATTTAACCTCTGATTTTTGTTTACATTTGTTAAATATTTTGTACCAGAAAAGAAGCACTTCTGTAGTTCAAGTGAAAATTTAACACAAATACATGTGCTTTTAAGAAAATCATAAATAAATGATTTTAGAGTACTGACTTTCTATATGCAGGACCCCTAGTATCGGAGATGAATTGAGTTGCTCATTAGAGATCTGAGCATGTTTATCTCGCCCAACAACCAATGAGGTAAATTACTTTAGGAACATTCTAAATCAGTGATCATCCTAGGAAAAAGGAATTAGCAGCTCATTTAAAAATAGTTTTTCCACTGTTTTTTAACAATTTTTTTCTTTAAGGTATGCTCACAGTTTTTATCTTTAGCATTAAACTGAAATGACGCTCTAACACTGCTTCATAATCCAGACATATGATACAGTATCATACCACTAGATTTTCTCATAAAAGAATCTCAAACTAGCAGACACTATGACTGTACTTACTGTGCTTAAATCTCTTCCTAGATCACTCCTGTTAAAGCAATAAGTCACATGACGAAATTGGGTTACCTTCATCCAACATCCCTGGCTTCCATTACAGATTAAACCCTATTAGTTTATCTAGACATCTGCTACAACAATCACAGCAGGGTATACCAGTAACACATCTTCATTAATAAGTGACAAGTGGGCACTGCTGCTACTACTACTGCTACTTATACTATAATAATAATATTATTGGGCAGCACAGTGGCTCAGTGGTTAGTCCTGAGTTCGAATCCATCCTTGGACACATCTGCAAGGAGTTTATATGTTCTTCCCCTGCTTGCATGGGCACTCTTGTTTCCCCCACAACCATTAAAGGAATAGTTCACTTGAAAAGAACTGACAGGTCTCAACCTCTTCCTGGTTCTAATCAACTATAGTTTGCATGCGTGATAATGCTCGCTATAGTTGATTAGAACCAAGAAGTGGTCAGGAATTTTCAGTGCTACTGTGGTGGATGGCATAAAAGGTAAGTTTCTGCTATATTTGTCTCTGTCTCCTGAGATATTGATTGAAGAATGGAAGGTAAGGCATAGCTTCTTAACCTCCAGGTCTTCAATCAATACATTAAAGGAAAAGTTCAAAATTGGGTTGGCAACAAGGGGAGCTAGATTATGCCAGCTTTTCATTTTAGTGGGCAACAAAGGAAGCAAAGGAGCTTGGGACATTACTACTTCAGCTGCATACTTTTTTAGTTTTCAGTTTAGTTCTCTTTGAACAAAAATCATTTACTGTTCTTGTTGCTATTCTCTTATTCCTCAGAGAATGAAAAGGGTTTCGTGATTGAAGAAAATTTGCTTAGGTGCTGTTAAATTCTAGGTTTGTTTGATTTTGGTAGGCAATGATTCATATGTATAATGCTGTAAGTGCATGGAAATTCTCTGTTAAATACATAAAGTGTGGCCAATAGCTTGTCTTTGAGAGCAAATGTCTTTTAAAATACCAGTCTCTGCTCATTTATCATGGCTTCGAAAAACTTGTCAAAATCTATGAAATTGTTTGGTTTGGAATAAGAGCCTCACATTAGGCTCACAGGTTACATACATTAAATAAATTCTTTAAACTATAACTGGAACCCATTCATGATATTAACCATATTCTGCTGTCTCTGTGTTTCTTGTGAGAATTGATCAAATGGTTAAAATGACCTATCTATTCCACACACTCTAGTGAAACAAAACCTGTTTGAACAAAACCTAAGCCTTTTTAGCCTGGAAGGGGCCACATGTGACATCTTGGCAGTCTGCTTCCCATCACTGATCAAAGTAACGAAAAATGAAAAACATAATTTTGCATACTAAGTGCCATGCAAAGAAATACTGTCAAAGGTGTTAGTTTAAGTTTGTCTTGGACGTAAATGCATTCCTACAAATATATTAGAATTAATAAAAATGAATGTCGAGTAAGATTTGTATTCCAATAAACCATGCTGCATGTGTAGATATGTAGCCAGTTCTGCATGGAAGTGTTAAAATGAAATAAGGGGATATACAATATTAAGGGGGGAAAATTTTTTAGAGCTCACCTAGCTAATTAAAAAGCAAATGACAGAGGTAATCCTGCACACACCAATGTGGATATAGGTAAGAACTCGTGCTGAGTGCAATGGCAGACCCTGGTTGCAGGTCGTATATCAGCAAAAGAATAAACACCATGCACTCTGTCTTAATGTCTGTGTATTATTTATGCTACATACACAGAGTACACCAAAGTGTAACGTTTCGGTACATGAGCTGTACCTTCTTCAGACAATGATGTCTGCTGAAGAAGGTACAGCTCATGTACCAAAACGTTACACTTTGGTGTACTCTGTGTATGTAGCAATAAATAATACACAGACATTTAAGACTGATGTGCATGGTGTTTATTCTTTTGCTAGCTAATTAAAAAGGGAAATTTGCCATTTAGGGGTAACGTTACCTCTATTTTTATATTGGCTGTGTGTGTGCAGGTATACTTTATTATCTGTGCATGTAAACAATTCAATTTTGGTTATATTCTGATTTTGTTGTGCACAACAATTTAACTTGTGTGTGCATTTGCAGGCCTACCTAGCAGAGGCACCACTGTTTATGGGAATTGCAAGGACAAGTCCACTAATCAACTGAAAATGTAAAATAGCTAAAAATAAAAATCAAATACGGATAACTTAACAAAGCAAGAGCAACACCAAAATGTTTTAAGTACATAAAGTACAAAATAGAGAATAGGGGACCATTAAATAATGGGGCTAAGATGGTTATAGAATGCCATGCCATGCTGAAAAGGTTAATGTGCTAAACCGTTTTTACCCCTCTGTATCTCTGTATACACTATAGAGAATATATATAGAAATGGGATACTATACATCCACGCAGAGTGCAACTAGCGACCAAATTAATTCAATACATACACAAAATAGAAGCCTAGTGCACATCCAATTAATTTGCTTACATTTTACTTTACCATTGTATTGCGACTTAAAAAGCCTGCCCTTTCTTTTTGGATAAATTAAAGCAATTAGTTCAATAACTTGACAAAATTATTTTAAGCCCAGCAACCACTGCTTTATTTTGCTGGGTCCTAACTATAAACCTTTTTTACTTAAGTAATGTTTTACTTTCTTAGGAGACGTAATTCTCAGACTTTGTCATTATATCAGTACCTGCTTTTTATGAGATGAAAGTCCCTGCAGCTCTTTCGCTTGCTTTCTTAGGACTAACTCTCCAGCTTTCAGTACTTGAACACATGTCCCACAGTGGGTGGAGAACACATTTCCCAGAGGCTTGGTCAAACCCCCAATGTAACAAGCAATATATATATATAGAGTTAGTTGCAGGACACAGTCTAGAGTTCAGTCTAGACTCCAGAACTGATTTTCTAAGTACAGTAGTAGTAAGCATGGATTCATAAGAAATAGATTGTGATGCTCTGGATCCCTGTTTATTCTTGCCCAGGTAACCTGATCTAATACCACTCGCTTCACCAATAGACAAGCCCCCGCTTGTAGCGCCTCACCGGGATCAGTTGCCCCCTGAACTTAGAGTGCGGGGTAGTTGAGGCTGAGGCTGAGAAAACACAAGGAAACCGGGAAAGAAACTGCCAGACAGGGCACAACCAGCTCAAAGCTGGACAAAATCATGGTACTAAATCAGTAAGCGGAAACACAGTCAGGGTCAGAGCAAGAGGTCAAAGCACAGTAGATCAATCAGGGAGGTGAGGTACAGAAGGGGAGAGCAAAAGCGTAGTCAAGGTCAGGAAAAGGTCAGGACAGGGGCAGACAACCGTAAACTGGTAACAGGCAGGAATTAAAAACTAAGAAGACAAACCAGATCACACCACGAGCAAGGGATATACCACAGGCTATAACGGGCAAGGAACTAAGTAAGGGTAGGAACTCAAATAGGGAGCAGAAACCAATAACAGTCAAGGAAACAAGCAAACAAAAACCAGATAGGCAGTAGAAAGATTAAAATTTGCCACCAAAACTGAAACAATCAGAAGGGCATATGAAGTGCTCAATCCCCCGAATGAACAAGCATCTGTTCAAATGCAGGATTGTTTGCGCAAGTGCCTCAAGAGGAGACAAAGGAAGCGGTGTAGGAACAGAGACAAGGTAAGGAGCTCTGGGGAATGACATAGACAAACTTGCTTATGAGTAAGAATTTTGATTCTGCCATAGCAATGGATGTAGTTATTTTTATGATAAACTTTTGATACCGTGCCACACAAACAACTTATATATAAACTGGGGTCTCTTGGCCTAGAAAAAAACATTTGTACATAAATAGAGAATTGGTTGTTGTATTGTCTACAGAGAGTAGTTGTCAATTGAGCTACATCTAGGTGGTCTGCATCTAGTGGAGTGCCTCATGGTTTTGTACTGGGGCCTCTTCTATTTAATCTGATAATAAATGACTTCAAAGTGAGTAGTAACATAATAACATAGTAATTAAGGTTGAATAAAGACATATGTCCATCAAGTCCAACTTATTCACCCTCTTTTTTGTTTAACCCAACCCAACAGCTAAAAAGGGGGGGGGGGAATTCCTTCCTGACTTCAAACGGCAATCGGAAAGTATCACTGGATCAACCAGATCTATATGCATTAATACCAGTAATTCTCAATATTTTTTAGTTTTAGAAACTTATCCAGGCCTTTTTTAAAGCTATTCAATGAACTTGCCATTACCACTTCTCCTGGAAGACAGTTCCACAGTTTCACCGTTCTCACTGTAAAGAAACCTTTCCTAACCTGAAGATGAAACTTATTTTCTTCCAACCTTAAACTTTGGTCCATTAATATATTTGTATAAGGTTATCATGTCCCCACGCAAATGTCATTTCTCCAATGTAAACAGCCCTAACTTGTCTAATCTGCCTGCATATTCAAGCCCCTCCATTCCCCTTATTAATTTAGTTGACCTTCTCTGAACTGCTTCAATTTCCAAGATGTCCCTTTTGTATATTTCCAAAACTGCACCGCATATTCCAAATGAGGCCTTACCAGTGCCTTGTAAAGAGGGAGAATAATATTTTTCTCTCTTGAATCTATTTCCCTCTTTATACAAGACAATATCTTGCTAGCTCTAGCCGTCGCTACCTGGCATTGTTTGCTATAGCTAAGTCTTTTATCTACCAGAACCCCAAAATCTTTTTCCATTACAGATGCACTTAACACAGAGTTATTTATGGTGTAGGTGGCACAGGGATTATTAAATCATAAATGCATCACCTTACATTTAACAACATTGAATCTCATCTGTCATTCTGCTGCCCATTTTGATAATCTATCTAGGTCTGCTTGCAGCACTTGCACATCATTTGAAGTTTTCAAAGCTCTGCATAGTTTAGTGTCATCAGCAAACACTGAGACCTTGCTCTCAATGCCCTCTTCTAAGTCATTTATAAACAGATTAAATAGAAGAGGCCCCAGTACAGAACCCTGAGGCACTCCACTTAGAACTTTAGCCCACATAGATGTAGCTCCATTAACCACCACTCTCTGTTTGCGATCCAATAACCAGTTCTCTATCCATGAACAAATGTTTTCTTCAAGGCCAACAGTCCTCAGTTTATACATTAGTCGCCTATGTGGCAACCACATCCACTGCTGTGCCTGAATCTAACTTCTTACTAGCTTTTTCATAAAAAACAATTAAATTTGTCTGGCATGATCTATTTCTCATAAATCCATGCTGACTACTACTAATAAGATGAGCTCTGGAGACAAAGTCAAGGATATGATCCCTTAACAAAGTTTCCAGCACCTTCCCTACCGCTGATGTTAGGCTTACAGGTCTATAGTTACCAGGCTGTGAACGACTATCTTTTTTGAATATTGGTATTACATTGGCTTTTTTTCCAATCCAGCAGCACATCCCCAGACCAAATTGAATCTGAAAAGATGAGAAACAGTGGTCTAGATAGAACTGAACTAAGCTCTTTTAAAATCCGAGGATGCAATCCATTTGGTCCTGGGGCTTTATTGATATTAAAGATATTAATTTAACTCAACAGTAAAAACCGATGTAAAAAAACAGTTTAGCAGATTAGCCTTTTTTGGCATCCTCTACAACCATCTCAGCCCCATTATTTAATGGTCCCACATTCTCAGTCCTCATCTTTTTACCATTTTGGGGTTGGACTTGCTTTGTTTGGCAATCCATATTTCATTTTCTATTTTAGCTAGTTTAATTGCTTTCTTGCACTCTTTATTACAGCTTTTATACTCCCTGTAAGCCTTTTCTGTTACCTCTGTTTTCAAAATTTTAAAAGCCCTTTTCTTTTTTTCCATTTCCCTTTTTACCTGAGCATTAAGCCACGCAGGGGTGGAGCTAATTTTTTTTACACTTGTTCCCTGAAGGTACAGATTTAGAAATGTAATAGTTTAATATCCCTTTAAAAGTGGTCCACATCTGCTCTGTATCTTTACCTAGATACAGATTCAGGAGTGATTCCTTTAACAGGATAATAATAAAATTAGCTTTCCTAAGGTATATAGAGGTCTCTGTCTTATTGCTGATGACACAAAATTATGCAGAGCTTTGAAAACTTACCTAAAGCTGACCTAAATAGATCAAAATGGGCAGCAAAAAAGGTGGGTAGAAGGCTCTACTACCACACGGGTTGCACACATGAAAACCGGCTTCCAGTTCCATAAAACATATGTTCAACCAGAGCTAGCAAGATAGTGTCTTGTATAAAGAAGGGAATAAATTGAAGGGAGAAAAAAAGTAAGGCCTAATTTGGAGTATGTGGTGCAGTTTTGGAATCCCATATTAGAAGGGACATCTTGGAAATGAAAGGAGTTCAGAGTAGGGCAAATAAAATAATAAGGAAAATGGAGGGGATCAACTATGCAGGCAGATTAAACAATTTAGGACTATTTACATTGGATTAGTGATGTTTGCACAGGGATATAATAACTTTGTACAAATATATTAATATGCCATAAAATGAAGTACATTGTCCATCAATAGGTCATTTTAGAAGACTTATGGACATCCTATAAGATGACAGTGAGACTGGTGGAACTGTCTTTCAGCCGATGTGGTAATGGCAAGTTTATTGGATAGATTCAAGAGTGGGCTGGATACGTTTCTAAAACTAAACAATATTCCAAATTACTGGTATTAATACATATAGCTTTGGTTGATTCAGGGATCTTTTCCTCTTTTCCAATTGCCATTTGGTGTCCCACCATTTCCTGCTATTTACAAACGGTTGTTTTTTTTTGCCTTCCTCTGCATCAACTGTTAGGGTAATGAGTAGGCAATAATAAACAACAAGTACACAATACTTACACAGCTGCAGGATGTTTCTGTGGGCAGATCTTTAGTCCAATATTCTCCATGCCTTTCTGCCCCCTCCTAAAGCTGTTCAAGCATTTTTTTGCATAGGCAGCGATAATAATTGTACTGATGTTAGAACCATATGGTAAACTAAATAATTTGCAACTTCTAAAATATCTCTTTATGACGAATCTAAGTCAGTTTGTGTCAGGTGTTTGTTAAAAGCTAAAAATGTCTCTTGTATTTATAAATGTGATTTTACACAACCTACATCTATCCTGACTCATAAATGGCACATACACTTGTCTGATTCATTCTAAGAAACTGTAGGTTTCCTTTTTTCCCTTTTCTCTTTTGATTCTGGTTTTTAACATAACATTTGCATTATTCTCAGAGGTCGCACAATTAGCAGTGGAAGATGCAAAAAAAAGACTCTATTAAAATTTCAGTGACTTGCTAGAAGTTCCAAAATAAGTAATTCATTATCACTAACTACCTAAAATAGGGGACATACGAGAGATTCTGTGTGCATTTGCCACTGAATAAAATAACTATTTAATTTTCCAAACAAACGAAAGTTATTTAAGCTTGCAGTATTTAAAGGGACACTAAACTGGTAATTTAAATGGCATGTCCACACCCAGAACTAAAATTTTAGCCACTGCTGGCCCCAGTGTATAGTGTAAAAAAAAATTCCTTACCTTTCTCCTCTGCTCCACTGAAGAGTAGAAGCCTTCCTGTGTGTGAAAATGTTTCTGCCCCTTCCCTCTCCTCCTGGAGGACTCTGGCATGCGCAGGGGAGCCCTTTCACCATCCAGATTCCTTATTCTGTAGTGTAGTGAGCCCCCTCCCAACCCTAACTGGCAGATTTAAATTGTAAAAAAGTGCCCAGAAACTTACTTACCAGACCATGTTCCTTCAGCTTTCTCAATAGCCGGCAGACGCATCTGTGATTGGCCAACTCTCAGCCAATCACATATGCAGATGCCGGTCTGGCCCCTAATGCTATTCCGGAAGTAGCATTAGTGGCAGAGGTAGAGGGAACGAAGGCTGGTTAGTACGTTTTAGGGCACTTTTTTTTTAAACCTGGCAGCTAGGGTTGGGAGGGGGGTGCCTAAAATCCAGCAAAAAGTTAATTTTACATCTTCATTTGTTATTCAGGCAGGTGAAGATCGCTTATTTCCACCTCCCAGTGAATAGTAGAATTTTTGTGTTACAGAGTAAAACTGGCGTTCCCCTCGCAGCTTCTTACTAGCTGATCAGCGTGTCTTCCTGATCACGCACCTATCTTTATTACAAGCGGTTACTGACTCCTGTAACCAAGAGGCAGATTAACTTTGTCAATACTAGTATTTAGGGTTTCAAAGACACAGTCCATGTAGAAAAATGTCCAGAAGCATATCTCCAATAAACACAAAGAGCACTTTCATTGGGATTGAATCAGAGTTTCAAAATTCCAATGATTTCCATGGAAGCACTGGCAGAACAAAACTCGCCATTTCTACTAATCAGTGCTACGTTGATTATCAAATCTGCTAATTTAAAATAGAAAATATTACTTTCTTTTTTTTTACACCCTTAAATGGATTTCTTTTTTCTACGATTCTAAAAATCAAATACCCAATATTGTGACCAGATTAACCATTACATATTAACATAGTAATTGAGGCTGAATAAAGACACGTCCATCAGGTCCAACAGCTTTTTACAGCTAAAAAGAGGGGGGGGGGGGAATCTTTCCTGATTCTAAATGGCAATAGGAAAGTATCCCTGGATCAACCAGAAATACAGTATATGTATTAATACCAATTCTCAATATTATTTAGTTTTATAAACTATTATCTAGCTATTATCTAGCTCACTTTTAAAGCTATTTAATAAACTTGTCATTACCAGATCTGCTGGAAGACACAGTTCCACAGTTTCACCGTTCTCACTGTAAAGAAATCTTTCTAAGATAAAACTTATTTTCTTCTAATCTTAAATGATGTCCACAAGTCCTATTAGTGAACAATGCGCCAGACAGTTTATTATATGGCCCATTAATATATTTGTATAAAGTGACCATATCCCTGCTTTTCCAATGCAAACAGCCCTAATTTGTCTAATCTGCCTGCATATTCAAGCCCCTCCATTCTCCTTATTAATTTAGTTGCCCTTCTCTGAACTGTCTACATTTCCAAGATGTCCCTTTTGTATATGGGATTCCAAAGCTGCACCGCATATTCCGAATGAGGCCATTAGGCACTATAGGCATGCACCTAGGGGCACCTGTGGTTGGAGAGGCAGCTTTTAATATCCTCCCACCCCTCCATCCCTATATAGACTATTTTCTTCCCAAAAAAAAATGGTTTGGGGTGGTGGTCTGTGTTTAGTGGTGGGGCTAAGGACACCAGGCTTTTTGTGCCTATAAGCTCCTGAGGTGTAAATCCACTGCTGATTGTGACAAATACACTATAAGGTAGTCATTAGGGAACCCTGGCTAATCCACCTTCTTATGAGCAATATCTTTTTATATAAAGGATAATGTACTTTTTATTGTATAATGTAATTTATATACCTATACATGGGTATGTAGGTATAAATCACAGATTTTTTAAAAATTCAAATAGCATACAAGGAAATGAAAATATAAATTAAAATAATATTTGTTCAACGTAACCTAGGCTTGAATGCTTTTATGTACTACAATTTTTTTATTTTTCAGTTAATTTTATCCAGTAAGGACTAGGCCACACTGCTTTGTTTTATTTTGCGTTTGTGTTTGCGCTTGCGTTTTTTTTCAGATCATTGACAACGCGGCAACGCACCGAAAGAGCGCGTTCGCATCCATTTTTCAATACTTAATGAAAAAAACACATGCGCAAAGGCAACAAAATCACACATGAAATCGCATGCGATTCCGTGTGCGATGGTGTTTGCGTTGCAGTGTGGCCGTGCCCTTAATCTATAATGACTATGATAATGATAATACTAAATTAGTCTGTAGGAGACACATGTGCAGTGACATTTTTTTTAAATCTCCACTTGTTTATGTTTAAGGAGTTTCTCAGTATAGCAGTTTGTTTATAGATTTCTTCTGATTCTCCTGGTGTTACTTTTCTTATCAAATAAAAATAAACATAAATGTGCAATAGCTTGCCCTTTTTTTAAAAAACATATACATCACATTGATTATTTTCTTAAACACGTATCGTTTTCAGAATTTGGAAAATGGTCTTTGATGTTGGTCTCAGTAAATTAATATTATATAAAACATATCCCTAGGTATTGTAGATCTTATTATAACTCCTGGCATTCTCTGTCAGCCATTCAAATGGTCACGTTTTGATTTTTGCTATTAATGCTGACTGAATAATCAATAAACAGGTTTTGGAAAATGTAATAGCAATTACATTTGGAAACTATAAACTGTGCTAACCTTGAGGATATAACAAGTATAACCTTTAGTGTACTAGTTGAGGTCAGTGATACTAATTTTTATTTTTTTGCAGCAAATGGAATATCAAAAAGTAAATTCTTGTGTATGAAATAGGAATTGGCTTATTCCAACAGCCATTTGGAATGGTTCGCCCTAAAATGTCTCTGTATATTAACTTTTAAGAATACATTTAATATTTTCATTATTGGACATGCTGGAAAATGGTTAGTGCTGTGAGAATAATTGATAAGACCAGTAGATAAAATACAATAACATACTGTAGCATGTATAGACTTCTTAATTTTAGGGGATGACAAATTCTGGGGCATACTGGGTAAATCTACTTGCATCATGGGAGCCAAATTAATATTCTCTGTTCACATTCTTTAGTTAGACGCATTTAATTAGCAATTAAACTGGAGTTCATTTGATATTCTAGAGATGCATAGCAATCATAAGAAATGTCACATAATAAGATCCCTTAGGAATATTGACATGTTATTTGCATATTAGTGAGCTTTCCACATTGTGTATTGCATGAAAACTGGCAATGCCAGCCAATGGTGAGGGAAGGGAAGACATATTTAGCATGATACAAATTAAGCAACTACTCAACAGAGCACATTTTACCAGTTTGCTCCTTGGTATCCAGATATAATATTCAGATCCATTCAATGGGCATCTCTTGAGGTCTTTCTTTTAACTGTATTATGTAGCATGCAATTCTCAGTTTAAAGATTAACCACTGCCTAATGCTGGAAAATAGCTGAAATGCTGAGCAAAATTCATATTCTTTACATTCTTCACACAGGAGTGATATGTCAGTCAAAACTGTAAATAAATACCATAGGGAAAATTCAGCAGTTTACAATCTACTGTTCTTTTGCAAATGAAGGTTATTTCATGCATCAGATTGCCAAGGAACTGACGATTTCATACGAAAGTGTCCAATAATGTAATGGAAAAAAAAGGAAAACTGGACCTAACAAGCAGAGAAAAAGAAGCAGAGGGTCCAGATGCACACAAACACAAGTGTGCAGTTTGAAAAAACTAAAACTCTCCCTTTCAGGTTCTCACATCTCGTTTCTGTCAATTGCGCGAGTGAAAATTTGAATTTGCTGTTCTGATATTTTTCAGTGCATGAATGTTAATAAAGAGTACTCATGAGAGTTTATAATAAACAAAAAAATATATAATAAAAGACAATAGTACAATCAACTACTACAGCATTCCTGGTCCGCACATTGCAATTGATTGAGCATTAAAAATTCTGTATCATCATGAGGGATGGGAATTGATTCAGTTGTGGGAAATTGTTTCCCACAGTTTACCAGAAAGGCTGACTAAAGAGAAGATGCAATAATAGCCACAAATATTTACACTAACCAGTGATGACATTTGCAAGGTCTGGAGCATGATCTGGCTAGTAGAGATGGACTAGAACTCGAACCGACTTCGAGCCGAACTATTCGAATTCGAAGGAATTCGGACTTCTCGAACTATCCTGGACCCGGATTTTCGATACTTTCGGACTTTCGATAAACATTGAATGTTCGACCGTTCAAATGTGCGAGTAAAATGCCTATTATACCTATACGCGAGCATCGAATCCGCGAGTAAAATGTCCATGGTATCTAGGCGCAAACGTGAGCATCGAATCCATGAGTAAAGTGTCCATTAAAACCTATACGCGAGAATCGAATCCGCGAGTAAAATGTCTATGGTATCTAGGAGCGAACACGAGCTTCGAATCCGCAAGTAAAGTGTCCATTAAAACCTATACGCGAGCATCGAATCCGCGAGTAAAATGTCCATGGTATCTAGGCGCTAACATCGAATCTGTGAGTAAAGTGTCCAATTAAAGCCTATACGCGAGCATCGAATCTGCAAGTAAAATATACATGTTACCTAGGCGTGAACGAGCTCGAAAATAGCACGAGTGAGAGTAAAATTGATTTTTCGAATGTCCTGGATATTGGAACATGTTCCCCAGACCATTTCCCAGGTCCCACAGCCATTTATATTAAGTTACCATTGATATTTTAATTGTATTTCATTAGAACTTTTAGAACTATTTGACTCCCATTGACTTTAATGGGTCCGTTTTCGAACTTTCGAACTTTCCATATAGTTCGAAAGTTCGAAAACGGACCGAACTTTAGAAAGTTCGGCCATCTCTACTGGCTAGTTGTTCTCTCTGGGTTGCAAAACATGCAATATAATTTTATTCTTGGTAAGCAGGACATTCTTGCACTCATTGTAATGGTAAAAGGTAACAGGTCATAAAGGCATACAAAGGGATATATGGAATTACATTTTAAAACGCTATGGGCTTACTGCATCATTGGAGCCATTAAAGGAAGGTCTGTGGGATTTAATGAATCATCCTGATGGACTCCATGGCCTACCACAAACTAATGTATATACTCTTTATTAGCCTCAGCCTCTGAGGAAGTGACTATTAGTCACGAAATGTTTAAGGCTGACTTCTCTCCCTACCTCCCCAAGTCATACTTACCAGACGATCATATGGATCGATCCATAGAGAATTATTTTAATTGGTGCTAATAAAAGTACCTATTTGGCATGATGCCCATTCCTTATTTGCCTGGTCTGCCTAAATAGAGTGCGGCTACCTGCTGAAAGCTACGAATGTGTTGGCTTTGGAAAGGGAAAGATATACACTTCCCAAGATTCACTGTTTTTTATATAGACTCTTTAATACAATTGTTAAGAAGAAAAGATCACAATACATGTTTATGTTTAATATAGTTAAAATGGATGTAAACTGAGGGTTACTACCACAGACCCTTTAAGGAGTACATCTAAGCAAAGGATCACACAAAGTCCTAAATTTATCTGTATGGTATTTCAATTTGGGATTCAGAATCAGATGAAAATTATTCAAAGCCTTATGAAACCATAAACTTTAGCATTCACAAATTTAAGAAGATGATAGCCCAGTTTGCCTGTATAAAAATAAACTGCAAAATATTCTTGTTAAATATTTCTGATAAAGTGTCTTCAGTAAATAACTATATTCCTCTCACACAAATTGTTGTCGCTGAAATTTAATTTTTCCTTCTTTCTTTATAGGGTGAAAACAGTCTACATGCATTGATTAATGAGACTATTTTGTTTACCTTTTCAGATTCTATTCAGCTGGACTCCAAGGATTTTTATCTTGGAATTCACTTATTTGTTTCATTAAATATTTCAGCTTGCCATTTTTCTTTATTTTCCACAATACTTTGAATTCTGTTTGTTGTAAAATATCATATTTTGGAACATTACACACGCATAAGTGAAGAGTTCCAGCTATCCCCAGAACTACATATTTTAATTTCACTAATTAGGCTGAAGAAGACATTTCTTTAAAAAATATGGAAGTTTTACATATAAAACTATTAGCCCATTTTTATGCACAGTAAAATATGTAACCTTAAATGTAAAATCCAGCTAACAATGTCAAATGTAATAACCTTACTGGCCTTCAAGGTCCTGCTGTGAATTTTCACACAAAAAAATATTAATTGTAATGGCAATTAAAACTTTATACAGACCACAGTGCAGCTATAGAGAATCACATTTTTTGTAAGGATCCTACAGGAATTTGGTGCAGTCATTTTAATTTTTATAATATGTGGTTGATTAACTATTGGGTTCTTGAACTTGCTGTTACGATCCAAATTACATTTTTAGAATCTATTTACTGCACATTGATACCCTTATAAAACTTAAACAACAAACGTAGGTGACCTCTACATTTTTTTGCAAACTTTCAAAAATTTCCTGATTTTCCAGGAAAAGGGATGAAAAAAGTACATTTTAACATCAGTTGATGTAACATATCAACTATGTAACATATAAATAACATAGATACTGTAAGGATTTCTCCCTTATTTCTTAAGATATTCACTCCTAAAATCATTATATTTCATCTGTCAGCTGAGTGGTCTATTATAGCATTAACTCTGCTGCTGTATAGAAAAGTTGCAGTTCTGCTATAACAATTTGCAGACTGACAGGGAGGGAAGAATCCTTTTATATGTGTAAACTGCATGGTACTGTAGGTAATTCCTGCTGACTGGTAAGGATTACTGAGCATGTCAGACTATACACATAGTCTGGTCTAATAGAAAGAGTAGTCGATTTAGAGGGAGAGGGGGATACTGAGCCTGAGCAAAACAAGTACTGGATGAAAGTATTGTAGCAACACCTCAGAGTTAAGGTCTGTACACACTCTCAACAAATTCCATGTCTCCCAACAATTGAGCATCAATTATTGACCCAAAAAAGATGCACATCTGCAATTATCAACTAAAACGCCCATTAACCACTGCCTCGTTTTGAGGGGTCATGATGTCCGGTCGAGCCTTTGTAATAGGCTATAACCTGATCCCTACATGTATTTAATTATGGATTCAGATGAGGCAAAGTCACTTTTTCAGTATAGTTGAGTTCAGAGCCAGAACCACTGGGCTGTGGCTCCCACTAAATTTGGGATTGTGCCTAATGACTAAGCTACTCATACTAAAAGTTCTATCACTAATTTGCTCATACAGACCTATGAAGTTAATTTCACTCATTATGGAAATAGCAAAATTTAGTAGACCTTGAATGACAGCTTTATTAACATTCCAATTAACAGTTTCTAAGGTGTCATTACAATTCTTAAGTTTCAAATATTTTCTAATTTGCTTGTGCTGATCTGTTAATAACCTGTAATCAGATTTAGAAGTAGAGCCTCCCAGGACTCTTCCCCTAAATCTCTGGTTTTGTTAAGATTTTGGAGAACATAATGAAGATATGCCAGGTGCTTATAGCAGGACTAAGTGTCATGGCCATATTTACACTATAGGACAGTTACTTCTTAGGGGAGCAGTGAGCTGGAAGCTGTTTATTTGAAAGGCACAGTATGATCCTGGGCAGCCTTTCAACAGACAGAAATTTAGGGAGATGTTTAAAAGACATGTCCATGGACATTACAAAAGTATAATGCAAAAACAGATTTTTAACTAGCACACAAGTCAAGGAATTCTCTTCCAAACAGCCAATTCCATTTTTTCCATATTATCTGAAACATGGAGCAGTCTATTAAGGACTATAATATCATTATATGTCATTTAATAGCAATCAATAAAAGTAGACTGAATTAAGAGAATTTTGTTTTGCAATATGTTCCCTTTGTCCTTCTTAAAATCCCTTTGGAATTATTTTTACTTCTTCACCAAAGAATTGTCTCCAGAGATATCACTCTCTGCTCTTTTATCCTTTACCTGTTGTTATATTGCTCAGTCAACTTTCTGTTTAATTTTGCGCATTTGCAATCAATTCCTCAGCCCCTTGGTGGAAACCGTAACACTGGGAGTGGATATCATCTTTCATTCATGTTGTATTGTTAATTAAGTTATGTACTACTGGGGCTTGCAATGCCATTAGCAGAAGCATTCAGGCTACACAATCCATCTGTGTAATTTCTTTTAAGATAAAGATTCCAATCAGCCATACACACCACTTGGTGGTACCTGCTTCTCAACCATCTGCTCACATAATGAAACAGAACCTACTTAAATGATAAAGTTCCCTTGTATGCAGCAATAAAAATATCTATAGCAACATTTACTCACCTAAACATTCTTGTTTTAAAGTGTGACAGCGGCTTGCTTTTGCAAAAGACTAATTAATGAAGATTTATTTCCTGTAACACAAAAATGTTTGCAATGATGTCATTACACTTTAAAAACCAGCATGGTAGAACTTAGTATTGAAATGCATTATTTAATATAGGCCACCTGTAAAAGGTCAATTATGGTTCTAAATATTATAATATGTAGGTTTATTTTATGAATAGGAAGCTGGGGTACAATTTTTGACAACAAACTCATTCAAGTCATTCTGAATTGGGAAAGCCAGTCGGATGATTAGCGAAATGTCTTTAAGAGCTAAACAAGTCCACTGGGTCTAAGGTGGGTACACATGGAGGGACAATTTGTCCCGGGACAAATGTCCATCGGTGGAATTTGCGAACGATCAACCGTACGATCCCATAGGGAACCGCATGATCGATCGGGATTTTCCGACAAGTCCAATTGTCCATTTGTTTGATCCGGATGAACGGCCGCCCCACACCAGGGGATATTTTCGGCTGACCGACTGGAAGTGCCGTGAATCGGTCGGTCGGCCGAAAATATCTTCTGGTGTGTACCCAGACTAATTGAATACCACAGATATACAGGTAGTGTTCTTTCTCAAAATTATTAACAGCTTTGGTCGCTCTCTATTTAAGCATGTGGCATGGCACAGGCTTTTATATGAAATATTCCACTAGGTCAGGGGTGCCCAACCTGAGCCACCCTGGGGACGGCACTAGCGGCCCTCCATGCATTGATCAGGCAGCGGGTGTAGCCCTTCCCCGATCTGCCAATCCCCGTTCAGGAACACTCAGGCCATGCCCCCAGAATTCTAGATAGATAGATAGTAGATAGATAGATAGATAGATAGATAGATAGATAGATAATGAAAATAATGAAAATGAGACTCATTCAACATATGTCATCTATCCAAACTAAGCAGGTGGCACTTACCGGTACCACAACACTATGTGGAAAAGGGCCACACACTGAAAATAAGATTCATGATCCCAGAGCAGTTCATATTGATCCTATTAGTGGTGGAGATCGACTATTTGTGCTAAAAAGAAAGGTCTGGTGGATTAATAAATTGGGCACCCTAGCCCCTAAGGGGCTTAATAGAGATTATGATTTTAATGTGTTTTTATAAGGTGTTACGTTTCTTTTTCCAGGTATACCACAGGGGGGCACTGTGACTTTTTTGTATCTGTTTCAGTGTGATACATTGTATGTAATTGATGGTAACAATTTCCTGTTTTTTACATATATATAATGTTACTGTTTAGTGAGTAATCTCAAGGCTTATCTGTTTGCTTGAGAATTTACTATAAATGAGGCTTTACATATGGATCTTTTTGTTTTAAAAATCAACTCCAGGGCAATTAATAGTATAATTCTCAGTAAGGTGGGAGAACTGTACTCCCACCTTCTTTACTTACATAGTCGTTATTAGAGATAAACGGGCATAAATAAGAGCATGTCCCTTCTGTGCAAGTGAAACTCCCCTATTCCTAACATGAATGTACATGTACTCAAATGAAAAAAGGTGAGCAAGAGACACCTGCTTGCCAGGAGGATGGGGAAGCACAGCACGGCCGCAAGATCCTATTGATTAGGATGGGTCTTCCTATATGAAGTACTTCAAGCAATAGGTATCGCTGGATCTTGTTTAAGGCCATATCGGGTCTATGTAGACACCCCACAGCACAGGTCAAACTCACTTATTCTGTCTTCACTGTGTTTGACATACCCTTACCTTTATGCTAATGACTGCTAGAATTAAACATAATTCCAATATCTTTTCCATCCAAACGAAATACTAATTATAATAATTATAATACTATTTTTAATAATACCTGATTTGATTGCTTGAGCTGTCCAGGTACAGTATACCACAACTCAGCATTTTTTATTTTTTTGTATTAATGTTGCTTGGAACAGCCATGTACAAGCAACACCATGGTATACCTGAAACACACAGAGGAATACTGAATACTGCAGTTTTATAGATTTTCTAGTTACAAATTACATTTGGATAAGACGGCAGTAAACATCCCAAATGAACAAATAAAATTATTAGAATTAAATGTCCTCAATACTTGGGTAATCTAGTTGATTACTTGTGCCTGTTTAAAGTGGAGTGAAGGAAAAGGGTTTGGGCATTTTCTTATGGGACTGTGTGCGACCAATGGGCTGATTTGGCAGAACGTGAGCTGATTAAACTAAGGAGAGAAGAAGAGATGTGTGTGTCGGGGGGGTGCAATCCTGTTGGCTGAGTTTTCAGAGAAAATACAGTGAGGCCTAAATTTCAGTGGGTTCTAAAGGTTCGCAAACACATGCGATCGATGGTGCCGACTGGCGATGCACAGTGTGTACGAACGGCTGTTTCAGACAATAATCAGGCCGTGTATGGGCACTTTAACAGCCGAAATGGCTGCTTGTTTGGAGGTCCGCCCGGGCAGCGGTCTCCGAACGAACGTCCATTTCGTGCCCATGCGCGGGACGATTAACCACCGAAACGTTCACATCGTGCGTCGCGGGTCAGCACCCGCGATTGCATGTGTGTACGAACCTTAAGAGGAAGACAGAGAGATACAGGGATTGCTTATAAATGTGAGGTGGAAATGGAAAGGGGTGCATTATAATGGATAATGTAACCACTTCAAAAAAAACTATAAGGGTATTTGTAGTAATTGGCAATGTTAATAGGAGTTAATGGTGATTCAAACTCAAAAATTTAAAGCCTGCTGCATTCCCAACTCCCTGGCATCCAAAAGACATTGAGAAACTGCCTTCAATAAAAAACTACCCCATGCTACAGTATTGGTCACTATCATTTTGTATTGTGTGGATTAGCTATAAAGTCCGGTTTAGACTTGGAACTGACAGTTCAGAACTCTCATAATTTCAGGTTTTTCAGATTGTGGAACTTTTTCTGAATTTCGTAGTGGCGATACTTTTTGCCGCGAAAACTATATTTTTTTAAATACTCTAAAAATATTTCCCTTTGCCATTGTGATTTCCTGCAATAGTGAAATTATGAAAATAGCGATCGTTTATAATTAAATATGCCCCAACGTTTTAGGCGATGGGCATAAAATTACGGCTTACTGCAATTAGTCATCACATAAAATCTGCTGGATACGATACAATTTAATCTGACTAAGTTTCATTTAAAAAACAGAAATTCTCCTGTAAAATTTCATCATAAAACTTTTTGACAAAACTGAGATTTGAGGATGAAATTTCTTGCTTCAACAACATTAGGAGTGTAGAAGTAAAATAAATTAATGAATGAGATTGCAAGATATCAAAACACTTTCTACATTTTATTTTTCATTTATTTAAGCTGCAAAATTGCCCCATAAAATGATTACATGTTTTGTAAATTGTGTAATTTAAAATAGTGCATTGTTGGTGTATAAATAATAAATTAATAATAAATTAGTTTGCATGAATTAGGGTGAAGACTTCTTTTAGCATATGTTAAAACTTAAAGCATTTTTCTAAAAGAAAGGCTTTTTGATCATTTGTAAAGCGTGTCCATAATTATATTTTTCTTTATTTGCATAAAAAAAGGTTGAAATGTTTTCTGTAGTGCAGGTTTTTCGTACAGTAAGTAAGAGATTAAAAGTGTCAGAAACGCAAGCATTCTTCTAGGATAACCTGAAAATGTGCTCTGGTGGGAGATTCTTTTGACAGGATTTTAAACCCACATCCTAATTACTTATAGGTCATTTCCCTACTGGCCCTGTAAAAGATGTATACTTTTTTATATTGTGTGTCTGCCTAATCTGCTGAGATTCAGTGATGTAAATCACAGGCAACCACAGATATCCCCTTCAACAAAATTATCTTGATCTTGTATACTTGCATAAAATAAATGTTCCCCAATAGTTTTAGCAGATTTTGGAACACATATTTCAGGGTTCTATCAAAGCCTAACTAAGCTAATTTGTACAAGCCAAATGGAAAGAATATTTATTATTTTTACCTTTGCTTCTCTCCTCTGTCTTCAGTATGAGATTCACAATTCGGCGGATTTCCATTCGTCGATCTTCGCGGTTTACCGACCGTTCGCAGGTGTGCGTCTTCTTATACGTTGTGAGAGCATGTCTCACTCTTAAAGTGACAGTATGCTTATTCATATGTCCAGAGGGCAACTATGTTCGGTGAGGCGCATCTAGCCTCCCGGCAAACAGGGGCTGGTCTATTGGTGAAGATAGTGGTTGTAGATTGGGGTATGCGGGCAAAGGAATACTTGGGAATCATGGCTCATTACAGCTATTGTGGCATAGCAAGGAGATTTTGCAGCAGTTTTGCTGGATTTTGCAGTTTTGGTGGACTTTTTTAGTGCCAGCAGATGACAGGTCTTAAACACAAAAAAAGTACAACATAGAAATTGAAATGTAAAATGAGACACAAATGATTGAGGGGTGATTGCAGCTCTTGGTGTCTTTTCCATTTGGTCTTAAAGAATTTCACTCATGTACTAACTATGTGAAATGTAAAATGAGACACAAATGTTTGAGGGGTGATTGCAGCTCTTGGTGCCTTTTCCATTTGGTCTTAAAGTAGAATTTCACTCATGTACTAACTATGTGGCTCCTTCCACAGTCATTGTTACTGACAATGATCCCATTTCTTAATTGAAGAGCATATGTTGATAAGGAAGGGGGAAGAGTCAGAAAGCAGTCAGTATAATTCTCTTTTAGCTTTTTTCAGCTGATCCTCCCTGCTCTTTGCTGTATTATGGTCTGAACTGGAGGGGGCTGACTTAACACCGGTTAGAGAACTGTAGGGCTGGGGAACTGAAGGGCTGAACACTTGCTGGTGGACTGGAGGGCTGACATAACACAGGCTGGTGGACTGTAGGGCTGACTACACACTGACTGGTGAAACTGGAGGGCTTAGTTTACACTGGCAGGTGAACTGGAGGGCTGAATTTAAACTGGCTGGGGAACTAAAGGGGTGACATTACACTTTCTGGTGAACTGCTAAATATAAGTGCCCACAACACAGACTGGTAAATATAAGTTCCCATCCCACACAGTTTGGTACAGGTAAGTTGCCCTCACATACTTGTACATATAAGATGCCCAGCCCACACAGACTGGTAAACTATAAGATGCCCACACAGATTGGTAAATATAAAATGCCCACACAGACTTGTAATTATAAGATACCAAGCCCACACACACTTTCAAATATTAGATATCTAGCCTTCACAAACTGGTAAATAGAGATGGCTGAACTTCCTAAATTTTGCTTCATTTTAGAACTACAGAACTTCAGTAAAAGTTTTTCAGTTCTATAATTGGAAAACTGACCCATTAAAATCAATGGGGAAAATAGTTTGAAAAGTTCTGATAAAATACAGTTAAAATAGCAATGGCAACTTACTGTACATGGCTATGGAACTTGGGAAATGGTCTAGGGACCATATCACTATATGTACATATCATTAAAACACTAACTTTCCAAACAATCTGGCAATAGTCGGGCTGCCACAATGAATTTTCAAAACTTACCAAAATTGATCTCCACATTTGATTGTTAGTGCTAAATTTGAGAGTTACTGAACGCTACATTTGAGGGTTATGGCCAAATTCGAGGGTTATTGCCGCATCCGAAAGTTAGAGAATGCTACATTTGAGGAATATCGACCTATTCAAGAGTTACCAAACACAGAATTTGAGGGTTTTGGGTTTATGTCCTAATTCGTGGCTTAGCGAACACTACATTTGAGGGTTATTGACCAATTCGAGGGTTACCAAACTCAGCATTCAAAGGTTATGGATTCAAAGGTTATGGATTTATGGCCTAATTCAAAGGTTAACAAACACTACATTCAAGGGTTATCATCATATTCGAGGGTAAGTGCACGGCGCAATCAAGGGTTAGCGAATGCTACATTAGAGGGTTATTGCCATATTACCAAATGCCGCATTCAAGAGTTATGGCCAATTTCAAAGATTCAAGGGTGATTGACAAATTCGAGGGTGACCGAATACCACATTCAAGGGTTATGGAGCACTAAAGTCGAGGGTTATCAATTCAAAAATTTGATAATCCTTGAATTTTCACTAATTGTCTAAATTATGTCCGCAAGTTTCAAAAAACCCGAACATTTGTAGAGCGTTCTAAAAAGTCTCTGAGTTCTTACAAACTCATAAAATCCATCTCGAACCTGGGTTTGAGTCCATCACTACTGGTAAATATCAAATGTCCACACAGACTTGTAAATAAAATATGCAAAGCCCACACAGACTTAATAAATATAAGATGCCCCCATGCCCAGCCCACATAAGATGTGCCCACACAGATTTTTAAATATGATGTGTCCACGCAGACAGACAGTTTAAAGAGTCACTTACTGGAAGGCAGGATAAGCACATGTTCATGAGGCAGAGGACCAAAATGGTGCCTGCCTATATGCAAGTTTAAATAAAGTATTTTTATCTATACAGTATATAAGCAATCCCAACTTTTACAACCAACTACTTTTCATCTCTTGACCCTATTATAATGCATCTGCATTATCAAATTCATACGATATGGAAATAGATCAGTGAAATATGCTTTTGTGTTTATGGCATTTGTGTAGACAGGGAGACTGCTGGTATAGAGCTATGCATGATACGCCTGTCCTGTATGTGTATTTCTGTTGTGTTTCAAGGCTCAATAAAAAGAAACAGATATAATGTGTTCTAAGATGATTGTCTATGCAAATAAATGCATGAAGGCAGGGCTTTCATGTATTTGTGGTACTGTAGTTACACACAAGCCTTTTTATGAGGCTCAGCTGTACTTAAGCATAGGCAGATTGTGCACGGGGCCAGTGGGCACTATCAGCTTGTTAGAAATTTTTGGTCACTATTGAGAGATCTTGCAGTAGTTATTCGCCATTTGTGTCTGCCAGGATCAATCTTTTATCGGTACTGTGTGTACACAGCTTAATGTATAACTAAATCTAGTGCTTACCAAAGAAAGTCTCCTAAAAATGTGTCCCTGTGTTAGATAAGGTATACATCATCAAAAGGTACAAGGCAAGTTTCCTACAAGAAACATTGATGTCAAGATCAAAGAAGTGATGGGCAAAATGCAAGATAAAAAAAACGTTTTTTGTGTTAAGAAATGCATTTTTCTGATTTATGTTTTTAAAATTCACCTAAAAAAGGCCTATTTTTAAGTTTCGATTTTGAGATCAAGCCTTCATACAGGATGCAATATTTATTAAACAATAAAAATATTAGAAGCACACACCACTTTCCCTTTCCCTTTCCTGGAAATCACTTGATGCATCTGGAGGAACATCATTTTTATTTTTTTGTAAAATATAATTTTAGCCTGTATTTGATATACATTCTTAAACAAGATGGGGCCTTTTCTGATATTTTATTATCACTGATCCAGTTCTATAATTTCTTTAAAAAAATGCTCTGAAGATCATTAAGTGTTTAACTACCTGTGAATAATGCACTTCACTGTTAACATGCCATCAAAGAATACGGTAACCTTGCTGGAAGAAGATGAATTAAGAGTTGCTTAAATTGTTATTGTAACTAATAATAATGCAAAACTATGAACTTTGCCATCTTCTTGGCCTTTGAAAAGAATCAAGAATATAGAAAATATAATTACAAATGCTATTACCATTTAAAGATAAATCCAAAAGGGCTCTCATCTCCAAAGATAAGGGTTTAAGAACAGTCAGATGCAACTTGAAAGTGTGGGCCAATTTAAATGAGCACTTCATACTGGACAAGAAGCTTTTCATAGCTGTTATTGCAATATTGTTTCTCAGCAGGGTACATACTTCAATTTAATGCTTACATGCTGAAAATATTTCTGTCTTTCCCATGTATCCACGGATCTATGTTTCAGAAATTAAAAGATATTTTGACAGTTTTAAAACTTTATGATTGCTAAGTCTTTAAAACGTATTATGGTTTGGTATGGTGAGACTCTAAAATGATTGATATAATATAAGAAAAAGGTACCGTGAGCTCTCAAAATGATTTTTATTAATAGGTATGATATAAGGGACAATAAACATTACAGTATAATATAATTGTGGTATATAAAGATAGATAGCACATACACATATTTATAGCTGGCTTCACTTAAATAAAGGAAAGTTTGTAAAAGACCTGTGGACATACAGTACATACTGTATATGTATAGATACACTCCAAGGACTTGCAAATAAGGTGAGTACAGCATAATTGGCAATGTTTCAGTCCCTGGCTTTAGACCTTTATCAAGCCAATAGAACTTACAAATAAGGTGAATTTATTTATAACAGCTTAAAGGGCATGTCCACCCCCAAAACCATAATCCCCCCAACTACTGTCCCACCATGTAGTGTAGTTTAATCCTACCTCACATCCCAGCTCCATAGGGTTCTCCTGTAGTCCCCCCCCAAAGTCCCAAAAATGACTACCAGGAGGCTAGCGAGTCCATATAGGACACTGCCTGCTAGCTGGCCTCAGGTAGATTTTTGCCATGCGTACTGCAGCCCTTCTCCCCCCTCCCTCCCCCTCCCTCTCCCTCCCTCTCCCTCCCTCTCCCTCCCTCCCGCTACTATCCCTCCCCCTAGCATAAAACCCCTTAAGTAATCATTTCCCCCATGTCTCCCAGCCCCAACCGCATTTTTTTTTTTTTTTAGAAAGCTCCCCAAACTCTTACTTACCTCTCCTCTTCCTCCGGCGAAGTGAGCTGCCGGCAGCCGCGTCTGTGATTGGCTGCCGCTCAGCCAATACAGACGCGGCTGCCGGTCCCGCCCCTCTGCTTGCTCCTTGCAAGCAGAGGGCCGGGAGCGCGGCGGAGGATCGAGGGGAGGTAAGTAGAGTTTGGGGGGCTTTCTAAAAAACAATTATAGCGGTTGGGGCTGGGAGCCCAGGGGGGACCATATATAAAAAAAAAATTTTCAGGGTGGACATAGCCTTTAAGCAGTAATTCTGGCACTCAATCTTCAGAAACTAGGTGCCCAAGTACTACCAATCGATACAACTATAGAAAAAGTTCAAAATAGAAGGTAGTGCACCCTGGGTCTATTTAATGTGTTTCATTTAACATCCTTATAGCACAGGCAATTCCTTTCTAGGAGCCTTTCTCAAGTTTAAATACACATCATAGTGTATGTGTTCCAGTATTTTAAATTTTAGACACACCTTTAATTAGTAACTCATTCATAGGTGCACATCCATTAATTTGCTTACATTTACCTTTACCATGTATTTGACGACTACTCTTTAAAAGCCTCTGGCCCTTTCTTTTTGGTGAAAGTAAAGCATTAGTTCAATAACTTGACAAATATTTTAACGCCAGCACCACTGCTTATTGGGTCCGTGGGTCCTACTATAAACCTTTTTTACTTAGTAATTATGTTTTTACGTTTCTTCGGAACGTATTTCAGACTGTTGTCATTATATCAGACCGATTTTTTATGAGATGAAATGAATAAAGTCCCCTGCTGCGTCTTTCGCGGCTTTCTCTGGATCTAACTCTCCAGCTTTCAGTACTTGACACATTGTCACACAGTGGGTGGCAGAACACATTTCCCCAGAGCGTTGTCCAAAACCCCCAATTTCTGTAAACAAAGTCAATATATATATAGAGAGTTAGTTGCAGGACACAGTCTAGAGTTACATATCCGAACCCAGAACGAGTTTCTAAGTCAGTTAGGTAGTAAGCATGGATTCATAAGAAATAGGAGTGTGATTGCTCTGATCCCTTTTATTCTTGCCCATGGTAACCTATCTAATCACCCACTCGCTTCACCATAGACAGCCCCCTGTATTCTTGTAGCGAGCCTCACCGGGATCAGGTTTGCCCCCTGAACTTATAGTGCGTGGGTAGTTGAGGCTGAGGAGCTGAAAAGAAGAAGTGAAAAACACAGGAACCGGGAAGAAGAAAGAAGGAAGAAGAGAAAGGAAGAAACGAGGAAAAGAGAAAGAGGGAAAGAGGAAATGCCAGACAGGGCACAACGGCACACAGCCCTCAAAGCTGACAAAATCATGGTACTAATCAGTAAGCGGAAAACACATCAGTGTCATGAGCAAGATGTCAAAGCACAGTAGATCAATCAGGGAGGTGAGGTACAGAAGGGGAGAGCAAACGCGTAAGTCAAGTCAAGTCAGGAAAAGGTCAGGACGGGGCAAGACAACCGAAACTGGTAACAGGCAGGAATTAAACTAAGAAGACAAACCAGATCACACCACGAGCGCAAGGTTGATATACCACAGGCTCTATAAAACCGGGGCCCAAACATCAGGAACTATGTAAGGGTAGAACCTCAATAGAGGGCAAAACCAATAACCTCAAGAGGAACAAGCAAACAATAAAACCAGATAGGCAGTAGAAAGAAAGATTGAAATTTGCCACCAAAACTGAAACAATCAGAAGGCATATAATGAGTGCTCAATCCCCCGATGAACACAAGCATCTGTTCAAATGCAGGATTGTTTCGCAGTGCCTCAGAGGAGACAGAGCCGTGTATGTCGGATGAGTGATGGTCGGTGGTTTGGTTAGGTGTAGGTTTAGGAACAGAGACAAGGTAGTAGGAAGGAAGAGGTGGAGCTCTGGGGAATGGACATAGACAAAACTTGCTTGAGTAAAGAATTTTGTTCTGCCCCAATAGCAATGGATTGTGTATATTTTTTATGTAGATTTATATAACTTTGATACCGTGGCCACACACAACAAAAAACTGTATATAAAAACGGTGGGTCTCTTTGGCCTCAGAAAAAAACATTTGTACTAATTTACTTCCAAATGGAGAATTGGTTGTTGTATTGTCTACAGAAGAGTTAGTTGGTCAATTGAGCTACATCGTAGGTGGTTGCATCTAGTGGAGATGCCTCATGGTGTTTTGTACTGGGGCCTCTTTCTATTTAAATCGGATAGAATGACTTCAAAATGTGAGTAGTAAACCATAATAAATAGTAATTAGTTGAAAAACATAATGTCCATCAGTCCAACTTTTCACCACTCTTTTTTGTTTAACCCAAACCCAACAGCCTAAAAAGGGGGGGGTTGGGGGAAGGGGAATTCCTTCCTGACTTCAAACGGCAATCGAAATATCAATGGATCAACCAGAATCGCTAGCATTAATATACCAGATTAAATAAGTATTCTCAATTTTTTAGTTTTAGAAACTTATCAGGCGTTTTTTAAAAGCTATTCAATGAAACTTGCCATGTAACCACTGGGGGTCTCCTGGAAGACAGTATCCACAGTTTCAATCACCGTTCTCATGTAAAGAAACCATTTCCTAACCTATGAAGATGAAACTTATTTTTCTTCAACCTTAAACTTTGGGTCCATTATATTTTGTAAAGGTTATCCTGTCCCCACGTCAAATGCATTCTCCAATGTAAACAGCCCTAACTTGTCTAACTCTGCCGCATAGTCAAGCCCCTCCATTCCCCTTATTAATTTAGTTGACCTTCTCTGAACTGCTTCAATTTCCAAGATGTCCCTTTTGTATATTTCCAAAACTGCACCATATTCCAAATGAGGCCTTACCAGTGGCCTTGTAAAGAGATGGAGAATAATATTTTTTCTCTCTTGAATCTATTTCCCTCTTATACAAGACAATATCTTGCTAGCTCTAGCCGTCGCTACCTGGCATTGTTTGCTATAGCTAAGTCTTTTATCTACCAGAACCCCAACTCTTTTTCCATTACAGATGCCACTTAACACCCAGATTATTATGTGTGTAGGTGGCACAGGGTATTATTAAATCATAAATGCATCACCTTACATTTAACAAACAATTGAATCTCATCTGTCATTCTGCTGCCCATTTTGATAATCTATCTAGGTCTGCTGCAGCTTGCACATCTTTGAAGTTTTCAAAGCTCTGCATAGTTTAGTGTCATCAGCAAACACTGAGACACTTGCTCTCAATGCCCTCTTTCTAAGTCATTTATAAACAGATTAAATAGAAGAGGCCCAGCCTACAGAACCCTGAGGCACTCCACTTAGAACTTTACCCACTAGATGTAGCTCCATAACCACCACTCTCTGTTGCGATCCAATAACCAGTTCTCTAATCCATGAACAAATGTTTTCTTCAAGGCCAACATCCTCAGTTTATACATTAGTCGCTATGTGGCAACCAACATCCACTGCTGTGCCTGAATCTAACTTCTACTACTTTTCATAAAAAACAATTATAATTTGTCTGGCATGATCTATTTCTCATAAATCCATGCTGACTAATACTATAAGATAGCTCTGGAGACAAGTCAAGGATATGATCCCTTAACAATTTCCCAGCACCTCCCTACCGCTGGAGTTAGCTTACAGGTCTATATGTTCCAGGCTGTGACGACTATCTTTTTGAATATTGGTATTACATTGGCTTTTTTTCCAATCCAGCGCACATCCCCAGACCAAATTGAATCTGAAAAGATGAAAACGTGGTCTAGGATAGAACTGAACTAAGCTCTTTTAAATCCGAGGATGCAATCCATTTGGTCCTGGGCTTTATTGATATTAAAGATTTAATTTAACTCAACAGTAAAAACCGATGTAAAAAACAGTTTAGCAGATTAGCCTTTTTGGCATCCCTCTACAACCATCTCTCAGCCCCCCATTATTTAATGGTCCCACATTCTCAGTCTCATCTTTTACCATTTTGGGGTTGGACTGCTTTGTTTTGGCAATCCATATTTCATTTTCATTTTAGCTAGTTTAATTGCTTTCTTGCACTCTTTTTCAAGCTTTTACTCCCTGTAAGCCTTTTCTGTTACCTCTGTTTCAAAATTTTAAAAGCCCTTTCTTTTTTTCCATTTCCCTTTTTACCTGAGCATTAAGCCACGCAGGGTGAGCTATTTTTTTTACACTTGTTCCCTGAGTACAGATTTGATGTATGGTTTAATATCCTTAATGAAATCAGACATCCCAATTAATTTTTAGATAAGTATATAATTCTCTTTATAAATTATACCATTATTGCTAATTTGAAATATGCCTAAGCTGACACTAATCTGCTCTGTATCTTTACCTAATACAGATTCATGAGATTCCTTCAACAGATAATAATAAAATAGCTTTCTAAGGTATATAGAGTCTGTCTTTGTGATGACAAAAATTATGCAGAGCTTGAAACGTAACTAAAGTGACCTAAAATCAAAATGGGCACAAAAAAGGGGGTAGAGGTCCTACTACCACCGGTTGCACACATGAAACCGTTCCAGTTCCATAAAACTATGTTCAACCAGAGCTAGCAAGATAGTGTCTTGTATAAAGAAGGGAATAAATTGAAGGAGAAAAAAGTAAGGCCTAATTTGGAGTATGTGGTCATTTTTGGAATCCCTATTAGAAGGGACATCTTGAAATGAAAGGAGTTCAGAGAGGGCAAATAATAATAAGGAAAATGGAGGGATACAACTATGCAGGCAGATAAACAATTTAGGACTATTGCCATTGTTTATTGATGTTTTGCACAGGAATAATAACTTTGTACAAATTATTAATATCCATAAAAATGAGTACATTGTCCATCAATAGGTCATTTTAGAAGACTTATGGAAACATCCATAAGATGCGATGAGAACTGGTGGAACTGTCTTTCAGCCGATGTGGTAATGGCAGTTTATTGGATAGATTCAGAGAGTGGGCTGGATACGTTTCTAAAACTAAACATATTCCAAATTACTGGTATTAATACATATAGCTTTGGTTTATTCAGGATCTTTTCCTCTTTTCCAATTGCCATTTGTGTCCCACCATTTCCTGCTATTCAAACGGTTTTGTTTTTTTTTTGCCTTCCTCTGATCAACTGTAGGGTATTAGTAGGCAATAATAAAACAACAAGTACACATACTTACACAGCTGCAGATTGTTTCTGTGGGCATGATCTTTAGTCCAATTTCTCCATGCCTTTCTGCCCCCTCCTAAAGCGTGTTCAAGCATTTTTTTGCATAGGCAGCGATAATAATTGTACTGATGTTAGAACCATTGGTAACTAAATAATTTGCAACTTCTAAATACTCTCTTTATGACGAACTCAAGTCAGTTTGGTCAGGTGTTTTGTTAAAAGCTACAAATGTCTCTTTATTTTATAAATGTGATTTTACACAACCTACATCTATCCTGACTCATAATGGCACATACACTTGTCTTATTCATTCTAAGAAACTGTAGGTTTCTTTTTTTCCCTTTCTCTCTTTGATTCTGGTTTTTACATAACATTTGCTTATTCTCAGATTTCGCACAATTAGCAGTGGAAGATGCAAAAAAAGACTCTATTAAAATTTCAGTGACTTGCTATAAGTTCCAAAATAAGTAATTCATTATCACTAACTACCTAAATAGGGGACATACGAGAGATTCTGTGTGCATTTGCACTGAATAAAATAACTATTTATTTTCCAAACAACGAAAGTTATTTAAGCTTGCAGTATTAAAGGGACACTAAACTGGTAATTTAAATGGCATGGTCCACAACCCGAACTAAAATTTTAGCCACTGCTGGCCCCAGTGTATAGTGTAAAAAAAATTCCTTACCTTTCTCCTCTGCTCCACTGAAGAGTAGAAGCCTTGCTGTGTGTGAAAATGTTTCTGCCCCTTCCCTCTCTCCTGGAGGACTCTGGCATGCGCAGGGGAGCCCTTTTCACCATCCAGATTCCTTATTCTGTAGTGTAGTGAGCCCCCTCCCAACCCTAACTGGCAAAAAGTAAAAAAGTGCCCAGAAACTTACTTACCAGACCATGTTCCTCAGCTTTCTCAATAGCCGGCAGAACGCATCTGTGATTGGCCAACTCTCAGCCAATCACATATGCAGATGCCGGTCTGGCCCCTAATGCTATTCCGAAGTAGCATAGTGGCATAGAGGTAGAGGGAACAAGGCTGGTTAGTACGTTTTTAGGGCACTTTTTTTTTAAACCTGGCCTAGGGTTGGGAGGGGGGTGCCTAAAATCAGCAAAAAGTTATTTACATCTTCATTTGTTTTCAGGCATGTAGTGTGAAGATCGCTTATTTCCTCCACCTCCCAGTGAATATGAATTTTTGTGTTACAGAGTAAAACTACTGGCTGGTTCCCCTCGCAGCTTCTTACTAGCTGATCAGCGTGTTTCCTGATCACGCACCTATCTTTTAACAAGCGGTTACTGACTCCTGTAACCAAGAGGCAGATTAACTTTGTCAATACTAGTATTTAGGGTTTCAAAGACACAGTCCATGTTAGAAAATGTCCAGAAGCATATCTCCAATAAACACAAAGAGCACTTTCATTGGGATTGAATCAGAGTTTCAAAATTCCAGATTCCATGGAAGCACTGGCAAGAACAAAACTCGCCATTTCTACTAATCAGTGCTACGTTGAATTTCAAATCTGCTAATTTAAATAGAAAATATTACTTTCTTTTTTTTTACACCCTTAATGGATTCTTTTTTTACGATCTAAAAATCAAATACCCATATTTGACCAGATTAACCATTACATATTAACATAGTAATTGAGGCTGAATAGACACGTCCATCAGTCCAACAGCTTTTACAGCTAAAAGAGGGGGGGGGGGGGAATCTTTCCTGATTCTAAATGGCATAGGAAAGTTCCCTGGATTCAACCAGAAATACAGTTATAGTATTACCCCAATTCTCAATATTATTAGTTTTATAAACTATTATCTAGCTATTATCTAGCTCACTTTTAAGCTATTTAATAAAACTTGTCATTACCAGATCTGCTGGAAGACACTTCACAGTTTCACCGTTCCACTACTGTAAAGAAATCTTCCTAAGATAAAACTTATTTTCTTCTAATCTTAAATGATGTCCACAATTCCTATTAGTGAAACAATCCCAACATTTTATTATGGCCCATTAATAATTTGTATAAAGTGACCATATCCCTGCTTTTCCAATGCAAACAGCCTTAATTTGTCTAATCTGCCTGCATATTCAACCCCTCCATTCCTCCTTATTAATTTAGTTGCCCTTCTCTGACCTGTCTACATTCCAAGATGTCCCTTTTGTATATGGGATTCCAAAGCTGCACCGCATATTCCGATGAGGCCATAGGCACTAAGGCATGCACCTAGGGGCACCTGTGGTTGGAGAGGCAGCTTTTAATATCCTCCCCACCCCCTCCTCCCTATATAGACTATTTTCTTCCCAAAAAAATGGTTTGGGGTGTGGGTCTTTTGTGTTTAGTGGTGGGCTAAGGACACCAGGCTTTTTGTGCCTATAAGCTCCTGAGGTGTAAATCCACTGCTGATTGTGACAAATACACTATAAGGTAGTCATTAGGGAACCCTGGCTAATCCACCTTCTTATGAGCATATCTTTTTTATATAAAGGATATGTACTTTTTATTGTATAATGTAATTTATATACCTTTACATGGGTATGTAGGTATAAATCACGATTTTTTTAAAAATTCAAATAGCATACAAGGAAATGAAAATATAAATTAAAAAATAATTTGTTCAACGTAACCTAGGCTTGAATGCTTTTATGTACTACAATTTTTTTATTTTTCAGTTAATTTTATCCAGTAAGGACTAGGCCACACTGCTTGTTTTATTTTGCGTTTGGTTTGCGCTTGCGTTTTTTTCAGATCATTGACAACGCGGCAACGCACCGAAAGACGCGTTCGCATCCATTTTCAATACTTAATGAAAAAAACACATGCGCAAAGGCAACCAAATCACACATGAAATCGCATGCGATTCCGTGTGCGATGGTGTTTGCGTTTGCATGGTGGCCGTGCCCTTAATCTATAATGACTAGGATAATGATAATACTAAATAGTCTGTAGGACCAACATGTGCATGACATTTTTTTTAAATCTCCACGTTTATGTTTAAGGAGTTTTCTCAGTATAGCGTTTGTTTTATGATTTCTTCTGATTCTCCTGGTGTTCTTTGTCTTATCAATAAAAATAAACATAAATGTGCAATAGCTGCCCTTTTTTTAAAAACATATACATCACATTGATTATTTTCTTAAACCGTATCGTTTTTCAGAATTTGGAAAAGGGTCTTTGATGTTGGGTCTCAGTAATTAATATTATATAAACATATCCTAGTATTGTAGATCTTTATAACTCCTGGCACTTCTCTGTCAGCCATTCAAATGGTCCACG
The DNA here is from genome assembly GCA_019447015.1 of Hymenochirus boettgeri. Taxonomy (NCBI): domain Eukaryota; kingdom Metazoa; phylum Chordata; class Amphibia; order Anura; family Pipidae; genus Hymenochirus; species Hymenochirus boettgeri. Next base: position 155,516,898 of record CM033469.1, read on the forward strand.
TTTTGATTTTTGCTATAATGCTGACTGAATAATCAATAAACGGTTTTGGAAAATGTAATAGCAATTACATTTGGAAACTATAAACTGTGCTAACCTGAGGATATAACAAGATAAACCTTTAGTGTAACTCAGTTGAGTCAGTGAACTAATTTTTATTTTTTGCAGCAAATGGAATATCAAAAAGTAAATTCTTGTGTATGAAATAGGAATTGGCTTATTCCACAGCCATTTGGAATGGTTCGCCCTAAAGTCTCTGTATATTAACTTTAAAGAATACATTTATATTTTCATTATTGGACTGCTGGAAAATGGTTAGTGCTGTGAGAATAATTGATAAGACAGTAGATAAAATACAATAACATACTGTACATGTATGACTTCTTAATTTAGGGGATGACAATTCTGGGCATATCTGGGTAAATCTACTTGCATCTGGGAACCAAATAATATGCCGACACCTCTCTTAGTAGACGCATTAATAGCAATTAAACTGAGTTCATTTGATATTCTAAGATGCATAGCAATCATAAGAAATGTCACATAATAGATCCCTTAGGATATTGACATTTATTTGCATATTAGTGAGCTTTCCACATTGTGTATTGCATGAAAACTGGCAAGGCCAGCCAATGGTGAGGGAAGGGAAGACATATTTAGCATGATACAATTAGCAACTACATCACAGAGCACATTTTACCAGTTGCTCCTTGGTATCCAGATATAATATTCAGATCCATTCAATGGGCATCTCTGAGGTCTCTTCTTTTAACTGTATTATGTAGCATGCATTCTCAGTTTAAAGATTAACCACTCTAATGCTGGAAAAATAGTCTGAATGCTGAGCAAATTCAATATTCTTTTACATTCTCACACAGGAGTATATGTCAGTCAAAACTGTAAATAATACCATAGGGAAATTCAGCAGTTACATCTACTGTTCTTTTGCAATGAAGTTATTTCATGCATCAGATTGCCAAGGAACTGACGATTTCATACGAAAGTGTCCAATAATTATGGAAAAAAAAAAGGAAAACTGGACCTAACAAGCAGAGAAAAGAAGCAGAGGGTCCAGATGCACACAACACCAAGTGTGCAGTTTGAAAAAACAAAACTCTCCCTTTCAGGTTCTCACATCTCGTTCTGTCAATTGCGCAGTGAAAATTGAATTTGCTGTTCTGATATTTTTCATGCATGAATTAATAAAGGTACTCATAGAGAGTTTATAATAAACAAAAAAATATATAATAAAAGACAATAGTACAATCAACTACTACAGCATTCCTGGTCCGCACATTGCAATTGATTGAGCATTAAAATTCTGTATCATCAGGGATGGGAATTGATTCAGTTGTGGGAAATTTTTTCCCACAGTTTACCAGAAAGGCCTGACTAAAGGAGAAGATGCAAAATAGCCACAAATATTTACACTAACCAGTGATGACATTTGCAAGGTCTGGAGCATGATCTGGCTAGTAGATGGACTAGAACTCGAACCGACTTCGAGCCGAACTATTGAATTCGAAGGAATTCGGACTTCTCGAACTATCCTGGACCCGATTTTCGAACTTTCGGACTTTCGATAAACATTGAATGTTCGACCGTTCAAATGTGCGATTAAATGCCTATTTACCTATACGCGAGCATACGAATCGCGATAAGGGTAAAACCTATACGCGAGATCGATCGTATAAATGTCCTGGTACTAGGCGCAACGTGAGCATCGAATCCTGAGTAAATTGTCCATTAAAACCTATACGCGAGAATCGATCCGCAGTAAAATTTCTATGGTATCTAGGAGCGAACACGAGCTTCGAATCCGCAAGTAAAGTGTCCATTAAAACCTATAGGCGAGCATCGAATCCGCGAGTAAAATGTCCATGGTTCTAGGCGCTAACATCGAATCTGTGAGTAAATTCAATTAAAGCCTATACGCATCTCGAATCTGCAAGTAAAATATACATGTTACCTAGGCGTGAACGAGCTCGAAAAAAGCACGAGTGAGAGTAAAATTGATTTTTCGAATGTCCTGGATTTGGAACATGTTCCCCAGACATTCCAGGTCCCACAGCCATTTATATTAAGTTACCATTGATATTTTAATTGTATTTCATTAGAACTTTTAGAACTATTTGACTCCCATTGACTTTATGGGTCCGTTTTCGAACTTTCGAACTTCCATATAGTTCGAAGTTCGAAAACGGACCGAACTTTAGAAAGTTCGGCCATCTCTACTGGCTATTTTGTCTCTCTGGGTTGCAAAACGCAAATTTATTATTCTGGTAGCAGGACTCTTGCACTCATTGTATGTGTAAAAGGTAACAGGTCATAAAGGCATACAAAGGGATATATGGAATTACATTTAAAAACGCTATGGGCTTACTGCATCATTGGAGCCATTAAAGGAAGGTCTGTGGGATTTAATGAATCATCCTGATGGACTCCATGGCCTACCACAAACTAATGTATATACTCTTTATAGCCTCAGCCTCTGAGGAAGTGACTATTAGTCACGAAATGTTTAAGGCTGACTTCTCTCCCTACCTCCCCAAGTCATACTTACCAGACGATCATATGGATCGATCCATAGAGAATATTTAATTGGTGCTAATAAAAGTACCTATTTGGCATGATGCCCATTTCCTTATTTGCTGGTCTGCCTAAATAGAGTGCGGCACCTGCTGAAAGCTACGAATGTGTTGGCTTTGGAAGGGAAAGATATACACTTCCCAAGATTCACTGTTTTTTATAGAGCTCTTTAATACAATTGTTAAGAAGAAAAGATCACAATACATGTTTATGTTTAATATAGTTAAAATGGATGTAAACTGAGGGTTACTACCACAGACCCTAAGGAGTACATCTAAGCAAAGGATCACACAAAGTCCTAAATTTATCTGTATGGTATTTCAATTGGGATTCAATCAGATAAATTATTCAAAGCCTTATGAAACCATAAACTTTAGCATTCACAAATTTAAGAAGATGATAGCCCAGTTTGCCTGTATAAAAATAAACTGCAAAATATTCTTGTTAAATATTTCTGATAAAGTGTCTTCAGTAAAACTATATTCCTCTCACACAAATTGTTCTCGCTGAAATTTAATTTTTCCTTCTTTCTTTTAGGGTGAAAACAGTCTACATGCATTGATTAATGAGACTATTTTTGTTACCTTTTCAGATTCTATTCACTGGACTCCAAGGATTTTATCTTGGAATTCACTTATTTGTTTCATTAAATATTTCAGCTTGCCATTTTTCTTTATTTTCCACAATCTTTGAATTCTGTTTGTTGTAAATATCATATTTTGGAACATTACACACGCATAAGTGGAAGAGTTCCAGCTATCCCCCAGAACTACATATTTTAATTTCACTAATTAGGCTGAAGAAGACATTTCTTTAAAAAATATGAGTTTTACATATAACTATTAGCCCATTTTTATGCACAGAAAATATTTAACCTTAAAGTAAAATCCAGCTAACAATGTCAAATGTAATAACCTTACTGCGGCCAAGGCCCTGCTGTGAATTTTCACACACAAAATATTAATTGTAATGGCAATTAAAACTTTATCAGACCACATTGCAGCTATAGGAATCACATTTTTTGTAAGGATCCTACAGGAATGGTGGCAGTCATTTTAATTTTATAATATGTGGTTGATTAACTATTGGGTTCTTGAACTGCTGTTACGATCCAAATTACATTTTTAGAATCTTTTACTGCACATTGATACCCTTATAAAACTTAAACAACAAACTTAGGTGACCTCTACATTTTTTTGCAAACTTTCAAAAATTTCCTGATTTTCCAGGAAAAGGGATGAAAAAAGTACATTTTAACATCAGTTGATGTAACATATCAACTATGTAACATATAATAACATAGATACTGTAAGATTTCTCCCTTATTTCTTAAGATATTCACTCCTAAATCATTATATTTCATCTGTCAGCTGAGTGGTCTTATTATAGCATTAACTCTGGCTGCTGTATAGAAAAAGTTGCAGTTCTGCTATCAACTTTGCAGACTGAACGGGAGGGAGAATCCTTTTATATTGTGAACTGCATGGTACTGTAGGTAATTCCTGCTGACTGGTAAGGATTACTGAGCATGTCAGACTATACACTAGTCTGGTCTAATAGAAAGTAGTCGATTTAGAGGGAGAGGGGGATACTGGAGCCTGAGCAAAACAAGTACTGGATGAAAGTATTGTAGCAACACCTCAGAGTTAAGGTCTGTACACACTCTCAACAAATTCCATGTCTCCCAACAATTGAGCATCATTATTGACCCAAAAAGATGCACATCTGCAATTATCAACTAAAACGCCCATTAACCACTGCCTCGTTTAGGGGTCATGATGTCCGGTCAGCCTTGTGAATAGGCTATAACCTGATCCCTACATGTTTTAATTATGGTTCAGTGAGGCAAAGTCACTTTTTCAGTATAGTTGAGTTCAAGCCAGAACCACTGGGGCTGTGGCTCCCACTAAATTTGGGATTGTGCCAATGACTAAGCTACTCATACTAAAAGTTCTATCACTAATTTGCTCATACAGACCTATGAAGTTAATTTCACTCATTATGGAAATAGCAAAATTTAGTAGACCTTGATAACAGCTTTATAACATTCCAATTAACAGTTTCTAAGGTGTCATTAACATTCTTAAGTTTCAAATATTTTCTAATTTGCTGTGTGCTGATCTGTTAATAACCTGTAATCAGATTTAGAAGTAGAGCCCCCAGGACTCTTCCCCTAAATCTCTGGTTTTGTTAGATTTTGGAGAACATAATGAAGATATGCCAGGTGCTTATAGCAGGACTAAGTGTCATGGCCATATTTCACCTATAGGACAGTTACTTCTTAGGGGAGCAGTGAGCTGGAAGCTGTTTATTTGAAAGGCACAGTATGATCCTGGGCAGCCTTCAACAGACAGAAATTTAGGGAGATGTTTAAAAGACATGTCCATGGACTTACAAAAGTATAATGCAAAAACAGATTTTTAACTAGCACACAAGTCAAGGAATTCTCTCAAACAGCCATTCCATTTTTTCCATATTATCTGAACAATGGAGCAGTCTATTAAGGACTATAATATCATTATATGTCATTTAATAGCAATCAATAAAAGTAGACTGATTAAGAGAATTTTGTTTTGCAATATGTTCCCTTTGTCCTTCTTAAAATCCCTTTGGAATTTTTACTTCTTCACCAAAGAATTGTCTCCAAGATATCACTCTCGGCTCTTTTATCCTTTACCTGTTGTTATATTGCTCAGTCAACTTTCTGTTTAATTTTGCGCATTTGCAATCAATTCCTCAGCCCCTTGGTGGAAACCGTAACACTGGGATGATATCATTTTCATTCATGTGTATTGTTAATTAAGTTATGTACACTGGGGCTTGCAATGCCATTAGCAGAAGCATTCGGCTAACAATCCATCTGTGTAATTTCTTTTAAGATAAAGATTCCAATCAGCCATACACACACTTGGTGGTACCTGCTTCTCAACCATCTGCTCACATAATGAAACAGAACCTACTTAAATGATAAAGTTCCTTGTATGCAGCAATAAAAATATCTATAGCAACAAATTTACTCACCTAACTTGTTTTAAAGTGTGACAGCGGCTTGCTTTTGCAAAAGACTAATTAATGAGATTTATTTCCTGTAACACAAAAATGTTTGCAATGATGTCATTACACTTTAAAAACCACATGGTGAACTTAGTATTGAAATGCATTATTTAATATAGGCCACCTGTAAAAGGTCAATTATGGTTCTAAATATTATAATATGTAGGTTTATTTTATGAATAGGAAGCTGGGGTACAATTTTTGACAACATTCATTCAAGTCATTCTGAATTGGGAAAGCCAGTCGGATGATTAGCGAAATGTCTTTAAGAGCTAACACAGTCCACTGGGTCTAAGGTGGGTACACATGGAGGGACAATTTGTCCCGGGACAAATGTCCATCGGTGAATTTGCGAACGATCAACCGTACGATCCCATAGGGAACCGCATGATCATCGGGAGTTTCTCCGACAAGTCCAATTGTCCATTTGTTTGATCCGGATGAACGGCCGCCCCACACCAGGGATATTTCGGCTACCGACTGGAAGTGCCGTGAATCGGTCGGTCGCCGAAAATATCTTCTGGTGTGTCCCAGCTAATTGAATACCACAGATATACAGTTTAGTGTTCTTTCTCAAAATTATTAACAGCTTTGGTCGCTCTCTATTTAAGCATGTGGCATGGCACAGGCTTTTTATGAAATATTCCACTAGGTCAGGGGTGCCCAACCTGAGCCACCCTGGGGACGGCACTAGCGGCCCTCCATGCATTGACAGGCCGGGTGTAGCCCTTCCCCGATCTGCCAATCCCCGTTCAGGACACCTCAGGCCATGCCCCAGAATCTAGATGATAGATAGATGATAGATAGATAATAGATAGATAGATAGATAGATAGATAGATAGATAGATAGATAGATAGATAGATAGATAATGAAATAATGAAAATGAGACTCATTCAACATATGTCATCTATCCAAACTAAGCAGGTGGCACTTACCGGTACCACAACACTATGTGGAAAAGGGCCACACACTGAAAATAAGATTCATGATCCCAGAGCAGTTCATATTGATCCTATTAGTGGTGGAGATCGACTATTTGTGCTAAAAAGAAAGGTCGGGTGGATTAATAAATTGGGCACCCTAGCCCCTAAGGGGCTTAATAGAGATTATGATTTTAATGTGTTTTTATAAGGTGTTACGTTTCTTTTCCAGGTATCCACAGGGGGGCACTGTGACTTTTTTGTATCTGTTTCAGTGTGATACATTGTATGTATTGATGGTAACAATTTCCTGTTTTTTACATATATATAATGTTACTGTTTAGTGAGTATCTCAAGGCTTATCTGTTTGCTGAGAATTTACTATAAATGAGGCTTTACATATGGATCTTTTTGTTTTAAAATCAACTCCAGGGCAATTATGTAAATTCCAGTAAGGTGGGAGAACTGTACTCCCACCTTCTTTACTTACATGTCGTTATTAGAGATAAACGGGCATAAATAAGAGCATGTCCCTTCTGTGCAAGTGAAACTCCCCTATTCCTAACATGAATGTACATGTACTCAAATAAAAAGGTGAGCAAGAGACACCGCTTGCCAGGAGGATGGGGAAGCACAGCACGGCCGCAAGATCCTATTGATTAGGATGGGTCTTCCTATATGAAGTACTTCAAGCAATAGGTATCGCTGGATCTTGTTTAAGGCCATATCGGGTCTATGTAGACCCCCCACAGCACAGGTCAAACTCTTATTCTGTCTTCACCTGTGTTTGACTACCCTTACCTTTATGCTAATGACTGCTAGAATTAAACATAATTCCAATATCTTTTCCATCCAAACGAATACTAATTATAATAATTATAATACTATTTTTAATAATACCTGATTTGATTGCTTGAGCTGTCCAGGTACAGTATACCACAACTCAGCATTTTTTATTTTTTTGTATTAATGTTGCTTGGAACAGCCATGTACAAGCAACACCATGGTATACCTGAAACACACAGAGGAATACTGAATACTGCAGTTTTATAGATTTTCTAGTTAAAATTACATTTGATAGACGGCAGTAAACATCCCAAATGAACAAATAAAATTATTAGAATAATGTCCTCAATACTTGGGTAATCTAGTTGATTACTTGTGCCTGTTTAAAGTGGAGTGAAGGAAAAGGGTTTGGGCATTTTTCTTATGGGACTGTGTGCGACAATGGCTGATTTGGCAGAACGTGAGCTGATAAAACTAAGGAGAGAAGAAGAGATGTGTGTGTCGGGGGGGTGCAATCCTGTTGGCTGAGTTTTCAGAGAAAATACAGTGAGGCCTAAATTTCAGTGGTTCTAAAGTTCGCAAACACATGCGATCGATGGTGCCGACTGGCATGCACAGTTGGGTACGAACGGCTGTTCACACAATATCAGGCGTGTATGGGCACTTTAACAGCCGAAATGGCGGCTTGTTTGGAGGTCCGCCCGGGCAGCGCGTCTCCGAACGAACGTCCATTTCGTGCCCATGCGCGGACGATTAACCACCGAAACGTTCAATCGTGCGTCGCGGGTCAGCACCCTCTGTTGCATGTGTGTACGAACCTTAAGAGAAGACAGAGAGATACAGGGATTGCTTATAAATGTGAGGTGGAAATGGAAAGGGGTGCATTATAATGGATAATGTAACCACTTCAAAAAAAACTATAAGGGTATTTGTAGTAATTGGCATGTTATAGGAGTTAATGGTGATTCAAACTCAAAATTTAAAGCCTGCTGCATTCCCAACTCCCTGGCCCAAAAGACATTGAGAAACTGCCTCCAATAAAAAACTACCCCATGCTACAGTATTGGTCACTATCATTTTGATTGTGTGGATTAGCTATAAGTCCGGTTTGGACTTGGAACTGACAGTTCAGAACTCTCATAATTTCAGGTTTTTCAGATTGTGGAACTTTTTCTGAATTTCGTGTGGCGATACTTTTTGCCGCGAAAACTATATTTTTTAAATACTCTAAAATATTTTCCCTTTGCCATTGTGATTTCCTGCAATAGTGAAATTATGAATAGCGATCGTTTATAATAAATATGCCCCAACGTTTTAGGCGATGGGCAATAAATTACGGCTTACTGCAATTAGTCATCACATAAAATCTGCTGGATACGATACAATTTATCGACTAAGTTTCATTTAAAAACAGAAATTCTCCTGTAAAATTTCATCATAAACTTTGACAAAACTGAGATTTGGGATGAAATTTCTTTTCTTCAACAACATTAGGAGTGTAGAAGTAAAATAAATTAATGAATGAGATTGCAAATATCAAAACACTTTCTACATTTTATTTTTTCATTTATTTAAGCTGCAAATGCCCCATAAATGATTACATGTTTTGTAAATTGTGTAATTTAAAATAGTGCATTGTTGGTGTATAAATAATAATTAATAATAATAGTTTGCATGATTAGGGTGAAGACTTCTTTTAGCATATGTTAAAACTTAAAGCATTTTTCTAAAAGAAAGGCTTTTTGATCATTGGTAAAGCGGGTCCATAATTATATTTTTCTTTATTTGCTAAAAAAAGGTTGAAATGTTTTCTGTAGTGCAGGTTTTTCGTACAGTAAGTAAGATATAAAGTGTCAGAAACGCAAGCATCTTCTAGGATAACCTGAAATGTGCTCTGTGTGAATTCTTTTGACAGATTTTAACCCACATCCTAATTACTTATGGTCATTTCCCTACTGGCCCTGTAAAAGATGTATACTTTTTTATATGGTGTGTCTGCCTAATCTGCTGAGATCAGTGATGTAAATCACAGGCAACCCAGATATCCCCTTCAACAAAATATCTTGATTCTGTATACTTGCATAAAATAAATGTTCCCCAATAGTTTTAGCAGATTTTGGACACTATTTCAGGGTTCTATCAAAGCCTAACTAAGCTAATTTGTACAAGCCAAATGGAAAGAATATTTATTATTTTTACCTTTGCTTCTCTCCTCTGTCTTCATATAGAGATTCACAATTCGGCGATTTCCATTCGTCGATCTTCGCGGTTTCCCGACCGTTCGCGGTGTGCGTCTCTTATACGTTGTGAGAGCATGTCTCACTCTTAAAGTGACAGTATGCTTATTCAATGTCCGAGGGCAACTATGTTCTTGAGGCGCATCTAGCCTCCCGGCAAACAGGGGCTGGTCTATTGGTGAAGATAGTGGTTGTAGATTGGGGTATGCGGGCAAGGAATACTTGGGAATCATGGCTCATTACAGCATTGTGGCATAGCAAGGAGATTTTGCAGCAGTTTTGCTGGATTTTGCAGTTTTGGTGGACTTTTTTAGTGCCAGCAGATGACAGGTCTTAAACACAAAAAAAGTACAACATAGAAATTGAATGTAAATGAGACACAAATGTTGAGGGTGAGCAGCTCTTGGTGTCTTTTCCATTTGGTCTTAAAGAATTTCACTCATGTACTAACTATGTGAAATGTAAAATGAGACACAAATGTTGAGTTGATTGCAGCTCTTGGTGCCTTTTCCATTTGGTCTTAAAGTAGATTTCACTCATGTACTAACTGAGTGCTCCTTCCACAGTCATTGTTACTGACAATGATCCCATTTCTTAATTGAAGAGCATATGTTGATAAGGAAGGGGGAAGAGTCAGAAAGCAGTCAGTATAATTCTCTTTTAGCTTTTTTCAGCTGATCCTCCCTGCTCTTTGCTGTATTATGGTCTGAACTGGAGGGGCTGACTTAACACCGGTAGAGAACTGTAGGGCTGGGGATGAAGGGCTGAACACTTGCTGGTGGACTGGAGGGCTGACATAACACAGGGCTGGACTGTAGGGCTGACTACCCTGACTGGTGAAACTGGAGGGCTTAGTTTACACTGGCAGGTGAACTGGAGGGCTGAATTTAAACTGGCTGGGGAACTAAAGGGGTGACATTACACTTTCGGGTGAACTCCTAAATATAAGTGCCCACAACACAGACTGGTAATATAAGTTCCCATCCCACACAGTTTGGTACAGGTAAGTTCCCTCACATACTTGTACATTAAGATCCCAGCCCACACAGACTGGTAAACTATAAGATGCCCACACAGATTGGTAAATATAAAATGCCCACACAGACTTGTAATTATAGATACCAAGCCCCACACACTTTCAAATATTAGATACTAGCCTTCACAAACTGGTAAATAGAGATGGCTGAACTTCCTAAATTTGCTCATTTTAGAACTACGAACTTCAGTAAAAGTTTTTCAGTTCTATAATTGAAAACTGACCCATTAAAATCAATGGGGAAAATAGTTTGAAAAGTTCTGAAAATCAGTTAAATAGCAATGGCAACTTACTGTCCATGGCTATGAACTTGGGAAATGTCTAGGACCATATCACTATATGTACATATCATTAAAACACTAACTTTCCAAACAATCTGTGCAATAGTCGGCTGCCACAATGAATTTTCAAAACTTACCAAAATTGATCTCCACATTTGATTGTTAGTGCTAAATTTGAGAGTTCTGAACCTACATTTGAGGGTTATGGCCAAATTCGAGGGTTATGCCGCATCCGAAGTTGAGAATGCTACATTTGAGGAATATCGACCTATTCAGAGTTACCAAACACAGAATTTGAGGGTTTTGGGTTTATGTCCTATATCGTGGCTTAGCGAACACTACATTGAGGGTAGTCCAATCGGGGGTTACCAACCAGCCAAAAGGTTATGGATTCAAAGGTTTGGATTTATGGCCTAATTCAAAGTTAACAAACACTACATTCAAGGGTTATCATCATATTCGAGGGTAAGTGCACGGCGCAATCAAGGGTTAGCGAATGCTACATTAGAGGGTTATTGCATATTACCAAATGCCGCATTCAAGAGTTATGGCCAATTTCAAAGATTCAAGGGTGATTGACAAATTCGAGGGTGACCGAATACCACATTCAAGGGTTATGAGCACTAAAGTCGAGGGTTATCATTCAAAATTTGATAATCCTTGAATTTTCACTAATTGTCTAAAATGTCCGCAAGTTTCAAAAAACCGAACATTTGTAGAGCGTTCTAAAAAGTCTTGAGTTCTTACAAACTCAAAATCCATCTCCGACTGGGTTTTGAGTCCATCACTACTGGTAAATATCAAATGTCCACAGACTTGTAAATAAAATATGCAAGCCCACACAGACTTAATAATTAAGATGCCCCCATGCCCAGCCCACATAAGATGTGCCCACACAGATTTTTAAATATGATGTGTCCACGCAGACAGACAGTTTAAGAGTCACTTACTGGAAGGCAGGATAAGCACATGTTCATGAGGCAGAGGACCAAAATGGTGCCTGCCTATATGCAAGTTTAATAAAGTATTTTTATCTATACTATATAAGCAATCCCAACTTTTACAACCAACTACTTTCATCTCGGACCCTATTATAGCACTGCATTATCAAATTCATACGATATGGAAATAGATCAGTGAAATATGCTTTTGTGTTTATGGCATTTGTGTAGACAGGGAGACTGCTGGTATAGAGCTATGCATGATCCGCTGTCCTGTATGTGTATTTCTGTTTGGTTTCAAGGCTCAATAAAAAGAAACAGATATAATGTGTTCTAAGATGATTGTCTATGCAAATAATGCATGAAGGCGGGCTTTCATGTATTTGTGTTACTGTAGTTACACACAAGCCTTTTATGGGCTCAGCTGTACTTAAGCATAGGCAGATTGTGCACGGGGCCATGGGCACTATCAGCTTGTTGAAATTTTTGGTCACTATTGAGAGATCTTGCAGTAGTTATTCGCCATTTGTGTCTGCCAGGATCAATCTTTTATCGGTACTGTGTGTACACAGCTTAATGTATAACTAATCTAGTGCTTACCAAAGAAAGTCTCCTAAAAATGTGTCCCTTGTGTTGATAAGGTACATCATCAAAAGGTACAAGGCAAGTTTCCTACAAGAAACATTGATGTCAAGATCAAAGAAGTGAGGGCAAAATGCAAGATAAAAAAACGTTTTTTGTGTTAAAAATGCATTTTTCTGATTATGTTTTTAAAATTCACCTAAAAAAGGCCTATTTTTAAGTTTCGATTTTGAGATCAGCCTTCATACAGGATGCAATATTTATTAACAATAAAAATATTAGAAGCACACACACTTTCCCTTTCCCTTTCCTGGAAATCACTTGATGCATCTGGAGGAACATCATTTTTATTTTTTTGTAAAATATATTTTTAGCCTGTATTTGAATATATACATTGCTTACCAAGATGGGGCCTTTTCTGATATTTTATTAATCACATGATCCAGTTCTATAATTTCTTTAAAAAAATGCTCTGAAATCATTAAGTGTTTAACTACCTGTGAATAATGCTTCACTGTTAACATGCCATCAAAGAATACGGTAACCTTGCTGGAGAAAGATGAATTAAGATGTGCTTAAATTGTTATTGTAACTAATAATAATGCAAAACTATGAACTTTGCCATCTTCTTGGCCTTTGAAAAGAATCAAGAATATAGAAAATATAATTACAAATGCTATTACCATTTAAAGATGATACAAAGGGCTCTCATCTCCAAAGATAAGGGTTTAAGAACAGTCAGATGCAACTTGAAAGTGTGGGCCAATTTAAATGAGCACTTCATACTGGAACAGAGCTTTTCAAGAGCTGTTATTGCAATATTGTTCTCAGCAGGGTACATACTTCAATTTTGCTTACATGCTGAAAATATTTCTTTCTTTCCCAGTGTCCACGGATTCTATGTTTCAGAAATTAAAATATTTTGACAGTTTTAAAACTTTATGATTGCTAAGTCTTTAAAACGTATTATGGTTTGGTATGTGAGACTCTAAAATGATTGTATAATATAAGAAAAAGGTACCGTGAGCTCTCAAAATGATTTTTATTAATAGGTATGATATAAGGGACAATAAACATTCAGTATAAATATATTGTGGTATATAAAGATAGATAGCACATACACATATTTATAGCTGGCTCACTTAATAAGGAAGTTTGTAAAAGACCTGTGGACATACAGTACATACTGTATATGTATAGATACACTCCAAGGACTTGCAAATAAGGTGAGTACAGCATAATTGGCAATGTTTCAGTCCCTGGCTTTAGACCTTTATCAAGCCAATGAACTTACAAATAAGGTGAATTTATTTATAACACTTAAAGGGCATGTCCACCCCCAAACCATAATCCCCCCAACTACTGCCCACCATGTAGTGTTAGTTTAATCCTTACCTCACATCCCAGCTCCATAGGGTTCTCCTGTAGTCCCCCCCCAAAGTCCCAAAAATGACTACCAGGAGGCTAGCAGAGTCCATATAGGACACTGCCTGCTAGCTGGCCTCAGGTAGATTTTTGCCATGCTACTGCAGCCCTTCTCCCCCCTCCCTCCCCCTCCCTCTCCCTCCCTCTCCCTCCCTCTCCCTCCCTCCCGCTACTATCCCTCCCCCTAGCATAAACCCCTTAAGTAATCATTTCCCCCATGTCTCCCAGCCCCAACCGCATTTTTTTTTTTTTTTAGAAAGCTCCCCAAACTCTTACTTACCTCTCCTCTTCCTCCGGCGAAGTGAGCTGCCGGCAGCCGCGTCTGTGATTGGCTGCCGCTCAGCCAATCACAGACGCGGCTGCCGGTCCCGCCCCCTCTGCTTGCTCCTTGCAAGCAGAGGGCCGGGAGCGCGGCGGAGGATCGAGGGGAGGTAAGTAGAGTTTGGGGGGCTTTCTAAAAAACAATTATAGCGGTTGGGGCTGCCCAGGGGGGACCATTATAAAAAAAAAATTTTCAGGGTGGACATAGCCTTAAGCAGTAATTCTGGCACTCAATCTTCAGAAACTAGGTGCCCAGTACTACCAATCGATACAACTATAGAAAAAGTCAAAATAGAAGGTAGTGCACCCTGGGTCTATTTATGTGTTTCATTTAACATCCTTATAGCACAGGCAATTCTTCTAGGAGCCTTTCTCAAGTTTAAATACACATCATAGTGTATGTGTTCCAGTATTTTAAATTTTAGACACACCTTTAATTAGTAACTCATTCATATAATGAGTTAATTGTTTCCAATGATGTCACTAAACTACACATCCTACAAGATAGCAGGGTTTTGTTTAATAATAATAATAAAATCCTTTCAGAAATTGTTCTACCTTTATTGTTAAATTACCAAAAAAGTGTGTGTGTGTGTGTGTGTGTGTGTAGGTTAATTTGTATGGGTACGTGTACAGTCCTAGTAAGTAATAAATATTATAACTGGAGATATTTATTTGGCTTGTGTTTGTATTACTGAATTAATATACTGTATTAGTTACACAACATGTAACATTTTTATTGAACGTGTGTAGCCTCTGTAATGTATGGGACATTTTATTACATCATTACCAAAGATATTTAAGTATGTGCAGGGACATTTGGGGGGGCATAGAGCTACAATTAGGGATGGCAAAGAACTCGAACTCGAACCCGAGTTCGAGCCGAACTTTCGAGTTCCGGACTGACCCGGACTTCTCGAACTATCTCGGACACAGACTTTCGATATTTCCCGGATTTTCGATGATTTATCGAATGTTCGAATGAAAAATCATCGAATTAAAAAAAAAGTGCCCACATGTCCAAAATCACCCAATGGCAGCTAATTTGAGCATTGCAGCCCCCGGGGTATAAAAGTATGGGACCAGCGCCCATTTAGTGTGTCAGTGTGTGTGAGACCTGACAGTATAGGTATGGAGAGAGATTTTTGTGCTTTTTGAGCTTTCTGTGTGTGGATTTCAGTGTGGTGGTTTAGCTCTTGTAGTTACCCACCCCTGTATTCACACATCTTGAGACCCAACAATCCTTTTAAGGACTACCTTCCTTGTGAGACCCAAAGTCCTTTAAGACTAACCCCCCTATAAGTCCTTTGGACAATTTTTGTGTTAGACCTTCTAGGTGTCCTGTTTTTTTTGTTTGTTTCGTATCTGTGTGTCAGCGTCTGTGTGTTTGTAATGAATGACAGTGCTGCGTTCAGCAGCATCAGCAGCTTTTGCTGTCTGATCTGCTGTTTGCTGTCAGTCGTGTCAGTTGTTGCTGTTTGCTGTCAGTTGTGTGCCTGCCTGGCTCCACAATAATGTTGTCCAATTGCAGTGGGTCTACTGCTACTTAATGGTGCTGTTCCTACAATCCCTATCTCCTTCCCTGCTTTCCCTTGCACAAAGCATACTCTGAGGGAGAGAAGCCAATGGGGTATGGGGTCTGTCCGGTGGCCAAGCTGCCTTGCTCCGCAATATGTTGTCAAACTGAAGTGAATCTACTGCTACTCAATGGGGCTGATCCACAAACCGTATCCCCTTCCAGCTTTCCCTTGCACAAACATACTGTGAGGTAGAAGAATCCACATGGGGTATGGGGTCTGTCCGGTGGGGCCAAGCCTGCCTGGCTCCTCAATAATGTTGTCAAACTGAAGTGAATCTACTGCTACTCAAAGGTGCTGTTCCTACAAACCCTTCCCCGTGTTCCCTTGCACGAAGCATACACTGAGGGAGAGAAGCCAATGGGGTGTGGGAAAAGCCTAAATAATTATGTTTGTAGTCAATGTCATTTGTAAAGATAAAACACAGAGATTTGTTTACGTAAGCACCTTGCTTACATATCAATAATAAGTATAACAATAATAAAATAATAAAATAATATATAAACAATAATAATAACAAACATGGTGGTATATATGGTGGTATAGTGGTGATACTTAGTCAGAGCTTGTCAGAAAGATCTGCCGCAGAACCGCCTGATTAGTGGTGCAAAAGGTGGTGTTTTATACAACTCAATCCCAGATAAAATTTTATATATAAATGTGATACTTGCCTTGGACATTCTGCTGGATGTCTTGGATGTAGTTCCGTCTCTGCCGTTTGAGGTCTGACCACCTCTTTTGGAGCTGAGAGGTGGTCAGATCAATGCGAAACTGCTTCCGCAGTTTCGCCTGCAGGTGGCGCATTATGCGCCGTTTGTGCTCTTTAATGTTGGGGGTGCCGATTGGCATCCCGTCACCCAGGCGGGTGAGATATTCCACCATCAGATGCTGCCATTGCATGGTGGCCATGCTTTCTGGCGGGGAAAGTAATGGTGGAATGACTACACCCACTTTCCAGGCTCGATTTTAGATCCTGGATTGCATATAGGAGTCAATGGGAAGAAGGGAATTATAATCGAATGTCGAAATCGAATCCGCAAGTAAAATGTACATGGTATCTAGGCACGAACGCGAATCCGCGAGTAAAGGGTCCATTGAAACCTATACGCGAGCATTGAATCCGCGAGTAAAATGTCCATGGTATCTAGGCGCGAACGCGAATCCGCGAGTAAAGGGTCCATTGAAACCTATACGTGAGCATCGAATCCGCGAGTAAAATGTACATGTATCTAGGCGCGAATGCGAATCCGCGAGTAAAGTCTCCATTACAGCCTATACGCGAGCATCGAATCCGCGAGTAAAATGTCCATGTTACCTCGAACGTTCGAACGCGAAAGCGCGAAAGTAGCGCACGTGAGTGTAAAATCGATTTTACGAAAGTCCTGGATATTGGAACATGCTCCCCAGACCATTTCCCAGGTCCCACAGCCATTTACATTAAGTTACTATTAATATTTTAGTTGTATTTGACTCGAACTTTTCAAACTATTTGCCTCCCATAGATTTTAATGGGTCCGTTTTCGAACTTTCGAACTCTCCCAATAGTTCGAAAGTTCGAAAACGGACCGAACTTTCAATAGTTCGACCATCTCTAGCTACAATATGTGAGTATATGTAAAGTATTTAAAATTATTATAACTCACAACTTATATACACCTATTTATGCTTATATACATGCAAATAAATCTAAACTTTGTGTCACTATGTTTCTAATCTTAATGTCATGTAGAGTTAATCAGACTAAATTCCTCTAAACCACCCAAACCCATAAATATCTCATTTATACAAGACCCTCCATGGATGCTAGAGGTGAAGTGTATCTAATTGTTTATTTAACCCCTGCTAATTCTTTTATTACTGCCTGTGATCATTGAATGTGTATTTACTGTTTTATTTACGACAGCCATTGCCAATCAGGCATGGGTGCAAAAGATAACATCTATGTAATGTCAGAAAGTCTTTGTTCTAGTATGTATAAAATAGAGTGCTTTATAAGATTCAGTATTGTATCATGCCTGAGGAAGAAGCCTAGTGCTTCGAAAGCTTGCATTTTCAATCATTTTAGTTAGCCAATAAAAGGTATTACTTTATATCCAAGATGTCTTCACTTTCATCTATGGCTAACACGGTACAATTCTCTAATACATGCAAATACTAACACATGACAAACATGAAAATACACCTATCCTATAACTTACAATATATAACCCCAATCTCATTGTAAGCTCTTAAAAACCAAATAATACATTAATGGTTTTTGATACAGAAAAGTAACTGTTTATTGGACTGGTGCAATAAATTGTTACTTTTTGTATCAAGTTAATATGTCCTAATTGCTTACTTTACACTGCGTGTGGAGAGCGCATTACAAGAGTGCAATCATGTTCCCCAATATAGATGGATGCATGTAATAGATGCATTATTAGTTATAAAATGGAAAAGTTTTAGCATACTTAGCTGCTGTTGCGAGCTGGTTATGAGCTTGCATGGCAGCAGAAAATATGGTATTGGTAGTGGCCATCTGCCATTGGCTATGATATCATCATCACTGCTTTGACTGATGACAGCTACCCAAATGAAGCAGTAAGAAACAGAGAGCTGCGGCAGGGTAATGTTCTTTCTAAGTAAATTTAAAAGCATTGAATAAAAAGGTAGGTATTAGGTTTCACAGAAAAAAAATTGACAGAAAATTGGAGAACCCAGGCCCTGGGTACAAGTCTTTCTCTCAAGTCTTCTAATTCTGTGTAGCCAGAGGCTTTGGCTGCCCTTTGGCAGTGCAAAGGCACTTATAAGCCCCAAACGGCCGGAGATTTTGTGGATTGCTGAACGACAGACAATCCGGATGGACGTTCGGGGGTCCGCAGCTTGAAACTGGGACCCCCTCCTGGGTCCTTACAAGGACCTTTGTGGCCCTGACAAGGGCCCTTTGGGGCTTAAGGGGTCCCACAGCTCAAACCGGGACCCCCCTCCCCAGAACTTATAATTGCCCTTGCGGCCCTTGGAATGGCCCTTTGGGGCTTAAGAGGTCCCACAGCTCAAACCGGGACCCCCACTCCCCAGCACTTATAAGTGCCTTTGCGGCCCTTGGAAGGACCCTTGCGGCCCTGCCAAGAGCCCTTTGGGGCTTAAGGGGTCCTGCAGCTCGAACCGGGACCCCCCCTCCCCAGCACTCATAAGTGTATTTGTGGCCCTGACAAGGGCCCTTTTGGGGCTTAAGGGGTTCCACAACTCGAACTGGCACTTATTAATGCCTTTGTGGCCCTTGGAAGGGCCCTTGCGGACCTGACACTGATAAGTGGGGGGTCCTGCAGCTCGAACCAGGACCCCCGTCAGCTCTTAAGAGCCCTTGGGGGTGTCTTCTGTCTTCCATCAGGTGACACCAGCTCCGCTGAGGCCACAGACCCCAAAAAGTATTTCGGAAAATCTGATTGGTTAATGTTTGACCAATCAGAAATGGATTAGGGTTTTCTGCAAACCTATATAAAGAGGTGCAAACTTCCACGGAGCTCAGAAGTCATCACAGTAGATGGCAGAAGAAAGAAGACGCTGGATCAAGACGGTGGTAACATCTGCCTCATTGAGGCCACCAGCGCTGGAGGTACCCCTGGAGGCTACAGGGGTACTTCTTGAGGTCAGTGGCCTCAGTGGAGCTGGTGTCAGCAGATGGAAGTCAGAGGACGCTGCCCAGGGGCTCTTTTAAGAGCCACAAGGGCCCTTGCAAGGGCCGGGGAGGGGGTCCTGGTTTGGGGAGGGGGATCCCGGTTTGAACCCCTTAAGCCCCAAAGGGCCCTTCCAACAGCTGCAAAGGCACTTATAAGTGCAGGGGAGGGGGGTCCAGGTTCGAGCTGTCAGGGCCGCAAAGGTCCTTGTAAGGAACCAGGAGGGGGGTCCCGAATGTTCGAGGATTTTTGAAAATAGTCCCGCGAGTCCGGAAAATAGTTTGAGTTTGTCTGAACTAATAAAGTTAATCTCGAACTCGAGTTTGAGTTCTAGTCCATCCCTAGTCAAAAGTAAAATTCAGTATATATAAGATAAATCTGAAAGGGAGCCATTTGAAACACAATACAACATTGTTAATTACAATATAGATCATTTTAGCAAGCACTAATTCTCAGAATAATCCATCATTAATAATATGTAACAGTGAAGATATGTGTATTAAGCTATTCTGCTACTCAAGGTGAATGGCAACATTTTCTTTTTCCTTCATCACTTTGGTCAGAATGGATATGGAACAGTTTGTGTAAAACATAAAACATGAATCAAGCATTCCATTAAACCATTTGTTACAGACACAAAAAACTGACAAAAAAGAATAGAAGGAATAAGGTTCCTTCTCATGTATAACAAACCATGGTTTTATCTTGTGACATGGGTTTGTTTTTATGACATTGATTTCGAACATTTTCTAATGCAACTCATATCTAATGCAACAATTATGAAATGCAACTCTCATTAGCCAAACTTGCTTCATTTAGAGTATATTATTACATAAATAAAAATAGTATATATATATGTATTGTCCTGATGACGGCCCGCTAATAGGGCTGAAACGCGTCGATGTGAATAAAGATTTTTCTCTTCAACTTTACAAGTCCCGTGAGTGCCACTTATTTTTTGACAATTGGCTATTGCTTTGGTGTGCACCCGGGCAGCTGTTCCTTCGAAAGGTGTGCTCACCATACTTCTGCTTCATATATATATACGTATATGTATATATATAGTGCCATATATTGTAGTTAGAAATGTCTGTATTCTCGATAAAATACCTACATACATCATAATATAAGTGCAGGTGCTTGAAAAATTCATATTGAATTGAAAAGTCCATACCCTACGCAACTTGCAAACTTTGTGGAAAGGTGACATACAGATAATAAAAAGAGTAGAAAGCCACTTCTCCCAGCTAAAAGTGCTGGGCAATGTGAGAAGAAGCAGTTTTGTTGGGGGCTACTACAAATTATACATACTAATTATGGATGTTGGAGAAATATTGAATGGTAGTGTAGCAGAGTAAAGGTATTGAATTTGAGTGACACAGTTCCTCTTTAGGTGATCTGTGGTCTTCATTCAAGCGAGTTTTATTTAAAAGTCTCCAGGATCATGCTTCTGGCTGCAATCTATTCAGACTTAGAGCAGTATACTGTAAATGGTAATGTTTCCTGCTATCACTGTGAGCTGTGACATCACCAGCACCGCTGCTCTGCCCCCAAGTCTCAGGTTTGAGCATGCCCACTTGTATCATCAGCTGAATCTTAAGCCCCACCTCTGAACATCCTAATTGTTTCTAAGGCTAGCTCTCTCTAAGAAGTCCATAGGAAGAGGAATGGATATAGAATGGTTGCAGATTTAATTAGTTTCAGAAGAGATAATTTTTTTGAGAGTGTGTGGGTCTTTTTACTCAGCACATCATATGCCTGTCACAGAATTAGATAAACAGGACAGGCAAGGAAGTATAACTTTACAAGAAGTGCTAGAGACATCCTAGGATTGTTTGAAACATAGGAGAGAGCACTTTTAAATAAAGGACACTTGTATGAAGATCAGAGTTACCTTTTAAATAGTATGCTAGTTAGCTCTGAAGTGAGATTACAGGGCTGAAGCAATAAAATTATATGTTAAATAGAGAGGAAACATTATACCTAGAAAGCTAAATGGCAAGTGTGGGTGTGATTAGAAAAGGCTATGGGAAAATATTTATTTAGTCTTTGTTAGATTTAGTTTGAGGCAATAGTTAGCTATAAAGACTAAAGTACATTACTTAAAGCATAACAAATATCTGGAGTCCATGTAAGGAATAACACATTAAGACATACAGCAAAATAGGACATCATTTGTAAAACAAATATCAGTAAGTAACCCAGACCCCACAGAGCATGCATTTTTTAATGGGGGTAAGAGTTCTTCAGGGATTTGTGATCTACTCAATGGCACTGCATTATAAAGTTTTAGTCAACTAAAGGTCCCTATACCAACATTAAAATTAGGTTAACTTTAAAAAAGTACTACTATTTAGAATTTTAAGACACACAGAAAGATGGACAGATGCGATATGTTGTATGCCGCAAGAAGACCAGCAAAGCAGTAAATAACATTTAGCAAACTGAGTGAAAGTGACTGTAACTCTAATGAAAAGGCATTTATGAAAATGAAGCAAGACACTCTAGCACAAAATACGTCAGAGTGACTTTAATTAAGGAGCAGTGATTGTCAAACCGGTGGAAGATTTATTTAATAGATAATCTTTAAAACAACTTATGCAGCCTTGTTTACTCACAATAGATCAGTAAATACTCAGTACCAACCAAATCAATTAAATTCTCCCATGGTTTGCTTCCCTTTCACGTCCCAGTGTTGCTCAGTGAATGTCTAAATACTGAATACTTTCTAATTTTTAGTTTTTAATGTATTTAATTATAAGCTTACTTCTCTAGCTTGTACTTTCAGAAAACGATTTAAAACAAGGATAATCCAGAATAATCTGTAATTATTACAGTATCTGAAACTTTATGCTCTCATATATTTTTCGAAAAGGGTCCAAATGGCCAAACCTCTTCCCAGATATGTTTATAGAGACATTAGGAGAGGGTTGTAATGATCATTGGAATTTAAAACAGTTTGACTAGTCTTATGTTGTTTCACTCATCCTATATGAAGCATAAATGTTCATTTTAAAGTATTTGAACTCATATGAAGACAGAAAAAGAGGAATAGTAAGATCATATGGCCGCTTCTTTATAACTTGGAGGGTGATGTAATACTGTAATGGAGAATTGTAGGATCATGGAATGTACAGTAAGGCACACTTCATTGTGAAGGTTTTATGTCCTGATTACATGGTAGGGCAAAACTTAACTGTTTCTAAAAAAAATTGGAAATTGACAAAATCCATGCTAACCCAATATTACATAATGTAGCAGGCAATATTCACTCATTGGGGCAATTGTGCCAAGTATTATATTATATTTAATGATTTAATTTTTTTCCTTCATTGAGAGGAAATGAAGTATGCAATGTACATAAATAAACACTCAAGATTGTTATATGGGTAGCAAGGCACAAATATTTTTTTAAAGGAGTGTAAAAGGACTAAAGAGAAACGTTAAGAAGGTAGAATTGTTAGGTGAGGAACATAACAGCCTCATTTACTAGATGACTGTTAAAGTAAAAAATATAAATAAATAAAAATCAGCTGTATTTACAATGCTACCCACCCCAGAGAAAATCTGTTTTCATATCAAAGCATCATTTCCAACATATTAAACATTTTCTTTAATAGTATTCCTTACTGTATGCAAAGATACAATACAATACAATAACATTTGTAAATCGTTTTTCTCCTAAAGGACCCAAAGCACAAGGTTAATGGTTATTAAATGTATTGGGAAGAGGAAGAAGACAGCACTTCTGGTTTTGAAAAACTTTATTGCTTTCATGGAATTAGGGGTTGTCCCTGAAATGCGTCAGATGCTGCTGCAGTTTTACTTGCTTGTGCAATATATTTTTTCAAAACCGCAAGTGCCGCCTTTTCCCTCTTCCTGTTACTTGACGTCATAGAGACCGCATAGCTGTGCACTCCGGTAGAGATATACACAGCGGGTTTGCCTTTTTTCTGGAGCGCCACGTCCTGCTATACTTTTATTAAATGTATTGGCCTGGAAAACTAATGGGTTAACTATAAATATAGCAACACATAATGCAGACACTTTCGGGGAGATTCAATATCTGCGCTCCCGTAACTTACCTTAGCCCGATCCCGCGATACAATAACTGACGTAAATGAGATTACGTCAGTTATTGCATTGCGGGATCGGGCTAAGGTAAGGAGTGGGACTTTAATGTTCCAAAAGCCGTAGCGTTAGGTTTCGCGCTACGAAGTAGCGCAAAACTTAATGCTACAGGTTTTGGATCGTTGGCACAGCGCTATTTCCAGAAACATTCGGGAATGGCGCTGTGCTCTAAAAGCCGTCTAAAACCCACGTTAATCCAAAAATTTTTCGGGTTAACATGGGTTTTAGACGGAAATGGGCTATATTGTATCTCCCCCTTTATTTGTATAAATTCTGTTTATTTGCTTATTTTTTAGTTGTTCTTTATTTTCTGCATTTTACATTTAATTATTGATCGATGCAACTGCTTTTTTGATAATTGGTTTTAAAATTACAATGATAACAGTTTCCCAATATTCTTTATACATTGCAGTGCAGTAGACATTTACTTTACTTCCCCACATTTAATAGTTCAATACAAGCAGATTAAATTGATAAATGTCCAAATTATACAGATCGCTGTTACTGAGTTGTGCGTATGTAATCAGAATTAAACGATGAAAAAATTGATACAACTCTATATAATCTGATCAGCAATCCTTCTTAAAGGTAAAGTTCAATGGAAAATGTGATTATTTTTAAAATTCTTAGTTTATATTATGCATGCCTAGTTATTCTACATATTCTCTTTTGTTTTGAAAAATCTGTTGAATTTATACCCCTTGCTATTCCCTGTTTTTTGACATTAGTGAGCTGACATTTCTGGTTCTGTAATGTTCCTTCTCCTTCCCAGAATGCATACTACCTTGGAAGGTTCCTACTGATTGGCTGTTGGATGGGTCAAACATGCTCAGATCTCTACTGAGCAACTGAATCAACCCAAAAGTATATGTATTTGCACTGAACTTTCAGTAAATTCACAGAGGATCCAATCTATTCACATACTGTTACCATTAAACTATGGCAACAAATAGCACCTTCTAAAGCACAAGATATTATAGAGACATCGGCAATTTCATCAGTCTGTCTGCCAGCCAATTCACAAGTCTTAGATTTCCAGTCTAAGATTATTAGCCAATTCACATGTTTCCACTTTCCAGCCAACTTTGCAATCTGGCAATGCAAAAGGAATATCCCTTTATATACTGTATTATTTCAATAACACCAGGGCAGCATGGGTTTCCAAAAATGTCTTATTCTTTTTACTTAATTTTTTATTTTGTTATATTTCTGTTCTTAACAGAAGGGACATTTTAAACTTTAATAATATTCTTTAAAGGATTTGCAATCACTATTTGTGATATAATTTCCCCAAAAAAACCCAAACATCTAACATGGTCTCAAGTATAAGTTCTTTATTTATAATGCAGCATCACACATCCAGCATAATATGACTTTCCAGCACTGAATTATGTATTTACAATCTTATCAAACTTAAATATTGGAACCTATTTCCCCATAATTCTGCTTACATAATGAATTGACTCATATTTGCTTTGTAGGCCAAGTAGCAAGTTTCATAAATCCTCTAACAATTTAATCTGAACTCTGCCAAGCTGTTTTAAAAATTGATGCAAACAATTTGCCTTAGCATCTTTGCTGCATTTTTGATCAGAAGTCAGAAAATATGTATATACCTGTTAAATAAATTCTTAACTAAATTGGAGGAAGTCCTGATTGTGCCACTATTTGTGAAATTTTCTCTCAATGGGGGGCTGCCATGGGTGTTTATGAAACAAATTAACAAAGGAAATATGTTATTTCAAATGTTTATTAAATTAAAAAGATATTTTTTAATCTTTGTTAGATGATGACGTGATTTGGTGAGCTATACAGATGAACAGTATGACCTTGAATTGAGTTTATGCAATATGTAGTTTTCTTAGTTTTAGGACTATATCTGGACTTTCAAAGGATTGCATGAGTTGAGTGCAGATCCAGAACTCATAGTCTATTATGAGTATATAATTAGTGGAGGCTTTTTAACCTAAACAGTAAAGTGCCTGGATATCTGAATATAATGTCACCTAGTCTTCACAGTGTATAAGCCTTGCCCAGATGTCTTTCTTTTTGGATTTTGGTACAGTATTTGTATAGAGATAGTCAGGGAAATTAATGGACAGCTGCTATTGCATAAAATATCCTTTAAAGCTATCTCAGTGGATAGCATATATTTAGTGGAATTCAGTCATTCATAATAAAAGGCCAAACATTTTTAGACTGCACAACATTCAGTAAGATTTAACAAGTTTTTGAAGCCTGCAGGAGGCCTGTGTAAATTAACTTACTGTAACTGCTGTGATTTCAACTCTCTTTGAATTGCCTGTGTTTTCAGGAAGAATATGTCTTAACTCTAACCTATACACATACTGCTAATTCTTTGTGGTATGTAAGTGGCTGCAGTATTAAAACAACAAAGATAAATGCAAATGTATTTCGACAGATATAATTTGCATATAATATAATAAAAGCCCTCCATCGTTTTCTATTCTAATTTTCATGGATATCACTATATAACAAATATATGAGAAGCAAATTCTTTTTAACTTAAAATCTCATCTATGTTTGGTTAGTGAAAGGACCACATGGTTTTGTAGTCTAAAGTTATCCTGAGATCAATGCACTTGGGAGATTTGTGAGTAACGTAAAATATTTGACACGTTTATTTTATATGAAGCAAATGTAGCTAAATGGTATATTAAATCAAAGCACGTCTTGTCACTAATATCCATCTTTATATCTGTGTGCTATTTTTATGGTTTTCTATTCTCAAATCTAAAATGAACCATTTTAATGATATACAGTTCATTACAATGTGCATTTATTTTAAATGCATACATGGTCAATACCACACATTATATTAAACGCTCTCATAAAGATAATTCTGGGTAATTGACTCACTTTAAAGGATATCTTATTTTTCATGGGAACCTCTTCTCTTATACAAATTCTGCTCTATTCTTTGCCTTTAGCCATTTTGCTAGACCAAAGACTGTTCCTTGACAGTCCAGATGACACATTACTTTCGTTTACATATAATCTTTTTATATGCCATTTTTTATTAAGTCATAACCTTAGTCTTCAGCAAGTTTAGACATTGCTCTACCGTGAACTTTAAACAGCTATAATATCTGCATACAGGAGAAAATAAGGGACTGGTTGGTATTTATTATCGAACAGGGCATATTTTAATCATGGTTTTAAATGCCATACAGTCTGGAAAATATTGATTTCTAAGCCATGACTCAAAATTTTTTTAGTAGCAGCTATATACATTTAAAAAAAAGTACATGACTTATTGGTTCCAATAATTTGTAGCTCTGGCTATTAAGGGGCATATACTGTAAAATAGGGTGATTGTTTTTGTAAGTGTAAAATGAACTCAAATGCTGTTATTGATTACAAACTAGTAGGGAGAGTGATTGGGTCTGAAGAATTCAATAAGCATTTATGCAACTCTCAGGCTTATTCAATAAGAGGTGCACGATTGCAACTGAGTTTGCTTGTGTTCTTATTCTGCTGCAACCAATCAGATGTTTTTCAACTGAAAAAAAGTTAACACCTAATCAGTTAAGACAAATTAATCGATAGCCTTAATAATATGTATTTTGTCTGTGACTCACTCTTTAAAAGATTGAGACAGAATTAAAGAGATGCAGGGAGATTCAATAAAAGTTCTTATCGTTTAAAATGGTGCTAAGTTTGCCCCAACCAATCAGATCTTATTTAACATTTGAAAGCTAAAATCTGATTGGTTGGGGCAAAATCAGCATCATTTTTAACAATAAGAACTTTTATTGAATAACCCTGTTGGTTTTTCCAAAATGCTGTTGGGTTTAGTGGTGAGTTTACCCATTTCATAGTTAGCATTTGAAGAAATTATGCAAGGCAGTTGCAAATTCATGAGAAAGAAAAACTGTTCAAAAAACAATTTTTCATCAGCCCTCTTGCCTATGATAACAAGTTGACAATTATAATTCTCTTGAATTCTGCAACCTTTGTTGCTTATCAGTCTTTACTGACATTGATAAATGTTTTGTAGCAGATAGAGTTTAGTTGTCAGGTTGTAAGCTCTTTCCTGTGTCAGCTAAGACACTGATTTATTGTGACCTTTGTTTCTTATTTAAAAGGCAACACTGGATATGGTTGTTGATTGTTCAATGTGATATTTTACAGCGTGTCATATTTGGGATGAGGTCCAAAAGAATCCACCATACCTAAATGATATTGCGTTCTACTGCTCAATAGAAAAACCTGTTTGCGTCACTTGACTGCACCACTGAGTAGCTGTTTTGACATTTTGGCTGGATTTATTTAATCTCTTTATAAGGTATTTTTCATTCAGTAACAGGATTATACACTTTATTCAAACATTTATATGTAATAACATTTTAAATAACTTTTTTCATCAGTACATCACAGTACAAATCATTTTAAAGCATTAGCCAAGAACATCTAGTTTAAAAATGCCTTTGGTTTGGCATTAGAGATGTCCGAACTTCGAAAAATCCGGTCCGCGCGAGGATCCGTGGATTTTCGAAAAAATCCGTAAATTCGAAAATCCGCGAGCGGGCCCGTTAAAACGTATTAAATGAAAGTTCGGCAAAATCCGCATTAAAAGTGGTCTAAATAGCCTTGGTAATGTTAACTTAATCACTCAGGGACCTGGGTAATGTCCTTAGAAACACGTATAATGCCTACAATACCTAAAAATTACAGTCCGCTAGCGAGAACAGTATTTTTCGAAAATACGATGATTTCCGTAAAAACGAGGATTTCGAAAAACCGAGGACCTCCGTAAAACCAAGGATTTCCGTAAGTCCGCGAATCTCCGTAAAAACGAGGATTTCCGTAAAAATGAGGATTTCCGTAAAAACGAGGATTTCCGTAAAAACGAGGAACCGGAACTTCCTGCCTATCAAAATGGCCAGTGCTGCAAGGCAACTATATGCCCTGAACTACCTCCTGCTCAGGGGGTATGATGATTTCCCCCCTGGCACCCATCATGTGCGGCGCCGGAGGCGCAGAATAATGGAGGGGCTACAGCGCCGCATCCTGCGACGCTTCGGATACCAGACCACTGTCTCTACCCTCCAGAGACAGTGGTCAGACCTCAAGAGGCAGAGGCCTCAATATGTGGCTGCCGTTCGGCAAATGATAGAAGGCAAGTATACTTTTTATTATATTACTGTATTATAATACGTAGTAAAATATTTTAATTCACTTCTGACAAAAACATATTTATATATATATATGTTTTTAAAAACATCAATAATCCTTAAATTTGGCTTGAGAGAGAGAGATCCAAGTTCTTTGTATTTCTCATTCACTGGTTATACTTGTTATTACATTATTATTATTCTTGTATTATTCAATATCAGCCCTATTTAAAGGGTAAGTAAAGTCAAAAAATAAATCACTGAAAAGTGACTTTATTTAACATAACACCTATAAATTTAAAATGATACCCACACATAGACACAGGTAAACACACTTGGTGGCCCACCCTTCCATTTCCATGGCAGCCTTATTTAAAGGCTAAGTAAAGTTAAAAATGAAATCGATCATTAAAAATTGATTTCTTTTTATCTTATAAATGCACACTGATACCCACACATAGACACAGTTAAACACACTTTACTGACCCACCCTTTTAGTTACATGGCAGCCCTATTTGAAGGGAAAGTAAAGTCAAAAATAAAATGTTGATCAATTATTAAAAATTGATTTATACACTCCAAAATTAAAAATGTTGTGTTACCCACAAAATCTATACAGATACAAGTACACACAGCTACTGATGCTCCCCTACACCCAACCAACTTTTCCCTTTCCGTGGCTACAATACACACAATAAAAATATAAGTACTTAGCCAGAATAAGGTATGAAATCATTGCCATAGAAATATGATTGACTTTTAAATAAACTAAATATTGCCTTATTTAATCTGTATTTTCAAGCAGAATTCAAAGTATATAATTAAATATTTCCTTTAGATATATTAAGGTTATGCATTAGCTCACATTACCCAGTAGATGTGACTGACATTAAGTTGATTTCTTTTATTTCAATGGGCCTAACTTGTGCAAGAACAGTGAATAAGAATGAATGGCGCCTCTTTTTTTCCAAAAATTTATAGTTTGTGGGGGTATTTCACAGGTAAGTAGCTTGGAAATCATCAAGGTGATTAAAGACTCAAAATAGCTTGTCTGTAATCATTTTTATGCAATGTTCCACATTTAACAGGTAATAATAGGCTTTGTAAAAAAAAGTGTACCTAAAGCACATCCCAAAATTCTGCATTTGCTCTCTTTGGGGCTATTTCCAGGACAAGTGTTTATGACTGTGCATTAAAGATAGACAACACATGACAGGTATTAATACAGATAGTTCTGGTTGATCCAGAAAACCTTTCCGATTGTCATTTGGAGTCAGGGATTCCCCCCACCTTTTTTTTTTTTTGCCTTCCTCTTTATCAGCATAGCCTTTAGGAAGGCTATAATGGTTGGACTAGATGGATGGATGTCTTTATTATACATTCCATTACTATGTTACTATTTTGTAACTGTAAAAAAACCCATCACTCATTTCAGATCCTTTTTTACAATTATTAGGTGGGATGCTTATAGGTTTTGGCAAACCCAAAATTTCTTTTATCATCACCATACAACTTTCTATAAATATATGGTCAAAAATAGTCAAAACCCAAACGTGGGTATATTCATTATACCCTTATATTGATATTACTAGTCTAGATCTTATCAAATCTGATTGTAACCTTAAAAAATGGCAAGAACATTCAGGGAGATCTAATAAAAGTTATTATCATTAAAAATGGTGCTAATTTTGCCCCAACCAATCAGATGTTAGCTTTCAAATGGTAAATAATATCTGATTGGTTGACACAAAATTAGCACAATTTTTAACGCTAAGAACTTTTATTGAATCTCTCTGATGGTATTTTGCATATCAGCTATATTTCAGTATAATCTTCAATTTTTTCTAAAAATTAATTTTCGAGAGAAGGGATGGAGGGGGGGAGGGGGGGGGGGGGGGGGGGAGTGTCCTACCTGATTGGGATTTCACAATGCTTTAAAGTCTCGCAAGAGACTTACAGCATTGCATGATCCCGGTCTTTTTTTTTTTTGCCATTTTTTTAGCCATTACAACATTTGCTACGCCATGCTATTTCTAAAAATGAGGGGAAGAGAAGTTTAACCCCTGCCTTTCATGTCACTTCAAAAGCTATAATTCAAGACTTAAAGTACAACATAGCTGCTTGCATTTCTATCCACAATGGGATTCTCTATAAGGTTTTAAAGGACAGTTAATGACAGTAGAGATGTTATGGAAATGTACAGTACACCATTTTGTCGCCCTTATACCTCTTTACTACCTTTAAATTCTATTTTTCATTTAGTCTTTTTTCCTGTCATTTGTTTATAATAATTTTAAACTATTTTTCCAGCTTTGCTTCCTCATATAGGGAGGGACACTTAAACCATGGGGTTTCAGTTATATTTCATTCCAAGAGAGTCCCCAGTTCTTTAAAATCCATGTGCAGGATATGGACAGTGGAAAATGTGGAGCTGTATACAGCTGCTCTGAAAGTTTATGTATTGGTCAGTTAATATCAATACAAAAACACAACAGGTATTGAAGGTGAGAAGGTGTCATAATCTGGATAGGCAGATTGAATTGAGGGTTGGGATGGTAGACGGCAGTGTTCAGACACAATGAAATCTAAGTTTGAAAGATTGTGCCAGACTGAAATCAACTTTGTTAGGTTGACATTAATCTTTGGGAGATTGTGGCACTAGAATGTGCCTAGAATTTTGGGGGGGGGGGAGTTTGGAGCAGAATAAAATTAACCGTTAGAAGTTTTCATTAGATTGGCATCAATCTTTGGGAGAATAGGGAAGTGACTTTTGCATAATAGATACCATATATTATTCAGACCTTGCGGCAAGCCTAGTGTGTGCTGAGTTGAAGCGCGTTGTAAAGTAAGGACTGTGTCTCATAATGTCCTTTGAAATTTGCATATGGCAGCCTAAAGTGTTTCCTATCATACTGATTTTATCAAAAACAGATGGTCTCTGCTGAAGAGCCAAATTCAAGTTCACAAAATACTGAGATCTTCAAACTGTTGCAATGCAAAAGAGGCAGACAAAGCCAACTGTTCTTTTTCGTGGAACATTCTAACAATCTGTTTGGCACATTTGCTAATTAACCCACTTTCTAATTTCTAAAAGCTCAGCTTCACGTGCACTCTCTTTGCATACATTTACTTACCAAACAACTGCATGCCGAAAACCCAAAAAATTCAATATTTAATGAGCCACATTGTATTTGCTGGAAATAATGTTCTTGTTTAAATGTAGATGATGGTATTTGAAATGTTCACATCTACTCAAGATATTTAAAGTACATTTTTCTAGAACATGAAAACTGGTAACTGGTAATCCTTTATTTTACCATTACAAAGTATTTGAGATTGATTAAAGACACACGTCCCTCTAGTCCAACCTTTACACCCTACTCTTTAACCCTACCAAACAGTTGATCCAGAGGATGGCAGAAAAATAGTGGGGGCATTCCTTCCTGGCTTCAAATGGAAATCGGAAGGTATCCCTGAATCAACCAGATCTACATTAACATGGCAATATAGCTACAGTATAGAAGAGACATTGGTTGTCTAGCCATGGAAATGTAAAGATATACTGTAGTTACACTTCCTATCATTTTTAACTCTATAGATTACTCATGGAAAATGTTTGCTTGGTACATTTTAGAGGTATCAGATGGATAGAATAGAGAATGGAGAACTGGAATGGTCAATCCTTTAGTTAACTAATAGAGAGGGTTGGTATTGGAATGAAGGAATACAGGCTGATAACAGACCAGAGTTTGGACAGTGTAACAATACGTTTGAGGAAGAAATCTGTTGACACACTTGCAATAAGTTCATCCGGCCACTTTCTCAATTCAGAAGGTATTTCCGAATTGAGAATGCCAGTCGGATGACTAGCGAAATGTCTTCAAGAACTTAACTTCAAGTGCAGTTGATCTAATTGAATACAACAGATATGATTGGTTTATGAATTAAAAATTATATTTTAAGGATAAAAAAGGGCAAGGAATACATCAAAGATTGAAATTTAATAGATTGTTAAAATATGTTAATTTTAATATAGAAAGGTCTGTTTTTGACATTTATATATATGGCAAAAATACACTAGACTAAATATTAAGTAAAAAGTCTGCACTATATAACCTGAATGTCTGGAATTGGCATTTATTAGGTTGAGCTAACAAGAACCAAAAATCCATTTAAAGCAAATAAAAGCATGGTGGCTCAGTGGTTACCATTATATATATATAATGCATAAGGCTCTGGCATTTCAATGGGTAGGTGCAGTGGCAAGAATCTATATAATATGTCACTCAGTGATGTCACTAAGTGACTTCCTGTATTCCACTGCCCCTCCCAATTTCTCTCTCCCTGCCTGTATTAGTAATGTAGATAACAAGCCCATTTTTGTACACTGGCTGACTGAATTACTGTGCTGATAAGGAGGAGCGAGCAGCCAAGTCCATTATGACTCACAGGAATGCGCTTGCTCCTCCTTATCAGCACAGTAATTCATTCATTCAGTGTAACAAACCGGAAAAGCACCAATGTTTATTGTCTTCTTTTAATTTGAGACAGAAGTTTCAGTTAACTATTTGTATGTATTTTACTAATACTGGGAGGGAGATATAGAAAGGGGGGAGAGAGGTAGGAGGGGAGACAGAGTGCTTGTGCTGGATTTTCCTCTTTTTTTTACCTTATGTATTATATGGAATAATACGGTACCTACATAATAATATAGGAAAAAAGCGAAAATAAGATCCTGCACACCTTTACCAAAAGTTAACCAGTAAGAAAATGCTGGGTGCAACCGGTACTGTAGCACAGTCCAGTAGAAATTTTGAATAATACTGGGCACACACAGTCTTAACCAATAAGTAGTTTATTAAGTGACGTTTCGGTGGCAGTAGTGGCACCTTCCTCAGACAGTTTGTTTGTCTTGAGGGAAGGTGCCACTACTGCACCGAAACGTCACTTAATAAACTACTTATTGGTTAAGACTGGTGTGCCCAGTATTATTCAGAAATTTCTACGTAATAATATACTTATATTATTTCATCTCGGAGTTCCGGAGTCAGGGAACTCCTCGGACAGCGTAATCTCCTTATATTACACTGTAGGTAGCGTATGATCCCTTATTTAATATACTGTATATGATATATCATTCATTGGCTACATCTGCAAAGCTATGCTTGAGTGTGTTTTCTCCCAGGATCATAGAGACATAGAGCACTTGTTGGTAGTGAATGCATGTGGGAGGGGGCTTAGATTTTAGATTTTAAGCTCTTTGGTGCAAGAACACAAGAAAAGCACTGTGGAATATGTTCATTGATTTATAAGAAAACAAAACAGAAAACAAGAAAAACACACCATTACAATGGGAAGGGAAAAGGTTAACTGTAGTGGGTTAGATGGCTAGCTTACAATCTCCAAAATGTATTAATGACAGGATTAAATATAAAATCAATTAAAGCCAATTACAGGAAACAATTCTATTTTTTTTTAAAAAGGTAGATTTTCCCAGAAGTGAGGTAGAACCAAAACAGCAAATCCACAAACTGCCGATGTAATTATTGTAAAAAGCTTTCTTCTCTGATAATCATATTGACAACACAATCTCCCTGCAGAATGTATTCCTACTGTAGGGGGGAAAAAAGTATAAACTGCATTAAAATGTGTGCTGTAATACAAAGCTTACACTGTAGAAATATGCGCCACTCTGTTCTTTTACCCTACATATATCCTTAGGATAAGATAAATGTATTTAATATTGCCAGAAAAATCCAATACTCATGAGAAATGAATCTTATGTAAAGTGTGTATTAAATGTATAGTCAAGGGTTTTAGTTCTGTTTAATGAAAGCTTTTAATGAATGGCTTATTTTAAGATAAATGGGGACAGAATGCAGACTAGAGTACGCATTCTTTATTAACAAATAAGTGATTATTTTGTTCATTGTTGTACCCCAAGAACTGTTTGGGAAATAATTATCCCTTGTACAAATGTTTGTCTGTTATATTTTCGATTGTCTTAAAGGAAACTTTACCCTCGTTCCTAACTTTTAAATGTTTAGCTTAATTATTTATTATCAGCATTCAGCAACCAATCAGTATTAAGTTTTTTTACTTGGTTACTGCAGTTAGAGAACATTTGATTGGTTACTTCTCCATGACCCCCCATTGACTTAGGGCACTAAGGAATTTTTTGGTGCAATGTCATGTGAAATTGTACCAAAACGCTGTGCTCATAGGAGTGAATGCTACTGTTCCCACCTACAAGCTGTGATGCAGTCCATTGCGTGGAACGCACTGCATGCATCAGTTTGCTGCATTATCATTGAGCGGTGGCATTTCAATCAACGGACACGTTGATATGATACGGATATGTTATAACGCAGGGGAACATCACACAACATTGCAGTGCAATGTTCCCAGCATCGTTGGCTGCCTCCTAGTGTGAACCCAGCCTTAGTCTTATACTACCTAATCAATAGTAAGACTTCTGGTGTGTTATCTCAATTAATATTATAAAGATACAAACAGAACTGTTGTTGTGGTGAAATGACTGGCTGCTGAACTTCCTTAAGGGAACTTGTTTTAAGCTGACCTGCAGAGTTGCAGGTTTAAAAAATATTATAAACATTCTATTCATAGGTATGTCAATATCAAGCCATGTAATATATAAATGCATTAGAATATAGACAATGACATTACCTATATAAACCTCAACCATACTCCCCCCTTTCTTCTTCATTTTGTCTACTCAACTTGCCCTTCCTTCTTTAAGGTGCCCAAACATTAGTACTAACCTGCCAAGCGCTGCAGGACATTCAATCAGTATTTCCAGAACTGCCTTTCCCATTCTTCTTTGCAACGGGATAAGACTGCAAAATGAATGGGGCCAGGCAGGACCTCGCTATAGTATGCCGGTTGCAAAGAAGAACAGGAAAGGGGTTCTGGAAATATTGATTAAATATTGTGGATAGGTTTGTGGGTAAGTACTGATGTATGGGCACCTTTAGCCCTTGCCTGAACCTTTGTTTTTAAAATGTGGCTATTTATTTCAATGTACATAACGAATGAAACACAAAAGTCCTTGTATGTTTCATAATATTTTATTTGTATTCCTTGACATACTTGGAATTTAATAATCGATATACACATATGCTGCACAAACATTTGCACCTCTTATTGAATCAACCCCTATATGTTTGCCATACAAAATTTTCTGTTGAAATAACTCACAGTTCTGCATTGATGTTAATATTTATTTGTGGTTCTGTTACACTGTTCCTGTTACCTATTCTCCTTGTGATACAAAATAGCAATTCTACTTTCACTGTTTTGCAAAATAACATCATATACGGTATTCAGTCTGTGACTTGTACAATAGATGTTCTTTTCTGTGTAAAGAATTTAGATATTCAAAGAGACTGAAAAGGGTTTTTTTTTTTTTCAAAATATTTATTTTTTCATCATTACTAAAGCTAGGAATATATGAGGCACAAATGTATTTTGTGAGAATTAGTAGATTTAAGTTCTTATCGTTAAAAATTGTGCTAATTTTGCCCCAACCAATCAGATAATATTTAACATTTGAAAGCTAACATCTGATTGGTTGGGGCAAAATTAGCACCATTTTTAAGCAGGACCAGATTACAGACAAGGCACCCGAGGTATGTATAGCCCAAATTTTGGGTATTTACCTTTAAATAATTCCAGTAAGCTGTCGTTGCCGGTTACTGCTCCGGCGTCAACACGCTGCACCTGCGTGGTCACGTAGCAGTGGGGGTGCGCAAGTCTTTAGGCTTCGCTGCCGCCTGGTCTGCAACTGGTGCGCAGGAGAGCAGGCACAAAGAATCATCTGATATCCAACCCATCTCAGCCACAGAGTCCCTCCTGACAGACAGACAGGTACCCACTACTCTGCCTAAACTTACAAAAGTAAGCTTTACAGTGTGTGTCCTTTTAGCACACCCAAAATTGATCACACCCAAATTGATCCAGACAGCCTTCAAATGGTTATTCAAATGGACATTGCGTCAGCACACACATGCATGTCTGCAAAGACTCATCTAGTACTGCCTTTACAGCACGGCACTTACATGTTTGGGACATTTTTACGGCTGGCAGATGCAAGGAGAAGCATTTGTGCAAGGGCTCCACAGAACTGGCATAACGGCAGGTACTGTCAGGCTTGGCAGTAGGATTGATTGGCCTAATAGTGTGAGTCCAAACTTTCCCTTTTACTGAGGGGACACTGGCACCTGAACTATCCAGGAACAGCAATCCAGGGGGCAGGGGGGGATGTGCTGGTGGTGCCAAAGGGGATCATCCACCAGCACATCCCCCTGTATCCACCAGCACATCCCCCTGGCACCATCAGCACATCCTGGCACCACCAGCACATCCCCCCTGTAACCACCAGCACACACCCCTGGCACCCTCAGCACATAATCCTGGCACCACCAGCACATACCCTTGTCACCAACAGCACACCCCCTGGCACTATAACAGCACATCCTGGTGGAGTGCTGGTGGTGCCAGAGGGGTTGTGCTGGTGGTGCCATAGGGAATGTGCTTGTGAAGCCAGGGAGGAGATGTGCTGGTGGTGCCAGAGGGGATGTGCTGGTGGTGCCAGAGGGGATGTGCTTGCAGGGCCAGGGAGATATTCTGGTGGTGCCAGAGGGGATGTGCTGGTGGTGCCAGGGGGATGTGCTGGTGGTGCCAGAGGGGATATGCTGGTGGTGCCAGGTGTGTATGTGCTGGTGGTGCCAGAGGGGATGTGTGCTGGTGGTTCCATTGGGGGTGTGTGCTGGTGGTACCAGGGGGATGTGCTGGTGGTACCAGGGGTATGTGCTGGTGGTACCTTACTTTGTGAATAACATGACAATTACAATAGTAATATTGGTGTAATGGAAAGTTAGGGGGGCCCCCAAAAATCTGACTTAAACCGTCTAACAATAAGAACTTTTATTGAATCTCCCTGTTAGTCAATTATACATAAAGAGTAAAGTCCATGGTACATGTGGTCTAACATTTGGCAATATTTGGTATCATAATAAGATAAAATGGTAGCATACATGATTAAAATAAGAGATATTTATTACAACCTGATACACAGAAGTCAATTGAGCCCTAAAGTTCAACAGCTTTAAAGCAACAGCTTTAAACAGAGTTACTGTCAGACTACTAACTAAACAGTACACGACTACCCAGAGCTCACAAGACTGCAACCAGCATCTTCTATCAGAGATTGTCTTAAGCTGGGTGAACCCATTTCTGATAATACTAATTCATTAGGTCTAACAGGATTGGCCAATTATCAGCTGTGCAAGTAAAGAGAAATAATCTGATCCCACCCAGAATTTCAGTATTTGGAGCTGATAGAGTTGGCACTGGCCACCCAGACAATCTCCCTATACAAAGTATATGGAGAACATGTTGAAAATGTTGTGGGGGCTTTTCATAGTCAATAGCAGCTTCCAATGGAAGTCATTGGATATAAATCTGTACAGTGTGTACCCCGGCATTACTTTTACTGAAATTTGTGGTCCTGTCAAGCTCTGCATTTGACTTTCAGCATGTTCCTTTGATCCTTTCTGCTAGCCAGGAAGATAAACTTCAAATGCAGAATTAGAGGGAATGGGACCAGAGAATGCTGTCATGATAAGACAAACATCCACAGATATTATTTATTTTCATTCTACCTGAGGTCGTTTTTTGTTGAAACTGTTTTCATTTAAAAACTTGACACATTTGACTCTCCCCCATTCCTTTAACTACCACTTAGAGTTATAAGAATATGCTTATTTTTCTTAATGGGAGATGTAAGAATGCTAGGCTCTTCTCTTTCAATGGGTAGCAATATTTAAACATAGTGAAAAGTTTTTGGTTTCAGTTTTAGAAATTTCAGTCCAGTTATTGTAAACTCTACAGAGATATCACAATTGATGAAACAAACCCAAGAGGTATTGACACTATGAAACCTAGGTGCTCCAGTTTATTATGTTTATTAAAATGCAAAAAAGCTCTTGTTTCCAAATAAATTATAATTAAAAGGGATTTGTTTAAGTGGTTCATATTAATTTAAACACTAATCACTTATTGTTAACATAATACATATCTTAAAATCAACTTGTTCATTAAAGATAATCCCTGTTTTATTACTAAGATTTTAGCAATCAAATGTAAATGTTAGACTGACAAATATAGACCTATTTTGTTAGCTACAATAAACCTTACAATATCTCTCTTCTTTTTTCCCCTTTATTATGATCCTCAAATCCCTAGTAAATTTCTATATAGAATTCGATTTCAGAAAATGTCAATATCCTTTGCATTTTGCTTTTCGAACAGAATCTAAATACTGCTTCCTAGCAGTGATATAAAGTGATATAAAGTGACAGACCTTTCCAAAGAACACTGGGCATGGGAATCAGATCTTTTTTTACAAAGCATTACCTGGGCTAAAACCTACATATTTACATTGTATAACTATTTGTATATTTATCAAAAGTTTTTTTTTGTTTTTTTTTTTAAACAAAATTTAGCTATAGCATATGTGTTTACATTACTGTCAGTGTGCTTAATTTACAAATTGCACACATTTCCTGTTTTACTTTAATTTAACCCCAGCCTTTATACTGTGTGAGACTGGCCTACTTAGTTATAAGGGAATCCGCTGGTGGGATAATAATAAGGGAAATGAGGGAAAGGGACCATATGAAAGGAATCAAGTAAACATAAGGAGTCAGTAGAATTAAGACAAATATTTAAATGATTGAGACTAGAGATATAAAATTTTGGTGGGCTCCTGACATCAGTTTTTCTGGTGGTCCCCAACACCCAGTCCAACACTGCTTATATACAAAAATAATAGATTATTACTGTGCTTGCAATTTAAATTGCACACATCACATTCCATATTGCAATTTTCTGCTCTACTATATCCTCTTTTGATAAATGAAACCAACTGGCAGGAGCGTGTTTAGAAGGGATTAATTGTGGGTGCTTGGAATCCCTCTATCTGCCTGCTCAGTGCAGTTTGCTGTTCCACTTCTCCTGGTGTCCATAGACTGTTATATATTAATACACAGATTATTACATTGCTAATTGAGCTGTGAGTGAGAAGCAGATTTTTGTTTGTTCCAAAAATGTATCCATTTTTGGACAGCAGCATAGAGATCTGTATAAATATTACCCCTGCGGCTGTCTGAGGTGATTGCTGAGACTGGGTTTATATACAGTACTTACTGTACCTACTACACTGTGATGGAACTTAGTGAGCAGGAAGAGCAGGGGTGTCTCTAGGGTTTTTGCCACCTGAGCCAAACTCTGATTGTCGCCTATGTGTGGCGAGCTCATAGGTGTGGGTGTGGCTTGTGCATGGGTGTGGCTTGTGTGTAGGCGTGTCTTTGCCGGTGGGAGTGCGGCTAGCCATTTTGTCATTTTGAACTTGCCACCATTTATTTGTACATTTTCTTTAAATTTACAATAATCAACACCATAATAACAGAAGAATAAACAATTTTGCCCAAAATAACTTACCTAACTAGTCTAACCTAACAAACTATCTAAAGCTAATCTAACCATATGAAATGCCTTTTAACAATATCTAACACATGTACAGTGAGAACAGACTGTAAAGGTCCCATACAGACGGTAAAGGTCCCATACAGTGAGAATACACAGTAATGGTCCCATACAGACGGTAAAGGTCCCATACAGTGAGAATAGACAGTAAAGGTCCCATACAATGATTGCAGACAGTAAAGGTCCCATATGGTGAAAACAGACAGTAAAGGTCCCATAAATATTCTATCCTCTCACATTCTCTCTCACACACCCTTTTTCTCATACATACTGTACATACATCCTCTCTCACACATACAATGGTTGGCACCAAATCTTGTAAAATCGTTGGCAAAAACTCTAATAAATGGTTGCCACACAGATATTAGTAAAATCTGCAGCACAAACTCTGATAAAGGGATGGCACCCTGACGCTAATAAATGGATGGCACACAGATACTGGTAAAATCATTGGCACAAACTATAATAAATAGTTGTCACACAGATACAGGTAAAATCATTGGCAAAAACTTTGATAAATGGTTAGCACACATAGACACCACTTTCTGTCGCTGGAACATTGATACAGCCAGGTCTTAGAGGCTGCCTTCCTCTGCACCGCATCAGACAGCACCAGGCTTGTAGAGCGCCCC
Source organism: Hymenochirus boettgeri (assembly GCA_019447015.1). Lineage (NCBI taxonomy): Eukaryota > Metazoa > Chordata > Amphibia > Anura > Pipidae > Hymenochirus > Hymenochirus boettgeri. The sequence goes on from CM033469.1 coordinate 155,557,773, forward strand.
GCAGTGGACGGCCCTAGAGAGTGACGTCAGACATCACTATGTGATGACGTCGGCGTCACGTGAGTACATGGGCCATACGCGGAAGTAGATTCACATGGGTACATTAGCGAGATGGCCCTGCTTGTTACCAGTATTACTGAGATACATTAAGGTAGGGGAAAGTCATTCAGAGGTTAACTTCCCCTTTAATACATGTGTGTGTGTGTCTATGTGTGTCCATGTGTGTTTCTATGTACGTTTCTATGTGTGTGTCTATGTGTATGTCTATGTGTGTCCCCATGTGTGTGTATCTATTTCTCCCCACCACTCCAATCTAACTAGCAAAGCAGTGATTAAAAAAAAAAAAAATTTTCTGCAGTAATACCTGACCCTTTCCTTTCCTTTAAAAAAGAGCAGCCAGGATACACACTCTCTTACACATACTGTATATACACACTATCTCCCATACTGTACATCTATACACACTCTCTCTTGTACTGTACATACATACACTCTCTCTCCCATACTGTACATACACACCCTCTCATACATACTGTACATACACACCCTCTCACACATACTGTACATACACTCTTACACATACTGTATATACACACTCTCTCCCATACTGTACATCTATACACACTCTCTCTCCCATACTGTACATACACACCCTCTCACACATACTGTATATACACACTCTCTCCCATACTGTACATCTATACACACTGCTTGTGGGTGCCCCACACTTACCCCCAGCCATGATGATACAATGGGACCCGGACCCGGACACACAGCAGCAGGCAGCCGGTGGGCAGGACTCAGATCAGCAGCCTGGGAGCAGAAGCGATCCGGACCTGTTCGTTCCTCAGTCAGACAAGGTCAAGGAAGAGGCTGCGGCAGTCTGGACCAGTGCGTGCGGGCCGGGCACGGGGCACTTACAGGGGATGAAGTAGTCTAGTTAACTTGATGTCGGGGTCGGTGCTGCGGGCGCACAGTGAAGGGTCCTTAAGGAAGCTCCGCCTCTCACATGCGGCGCTTCCTCCCTCTCCACCCGGTGCCGGCCCGGTAAGATCGTTTTTTTTTTACTGTACATCTATACACACTCTCTCTCATACTGTACATACATACACACTCTCTCTCCCATACTGTACATACACACCCTCTCACACGTACTGTACATACATCTCCCATACTGTACATACACACCCTCTCACACGTACTGTACATACACTCTCTCTCCCATACTGTACATCTATACACACTCTCTCTCATACTGTACATACATACACCATTTAAACTAATTTGTTTGTAAACATGTAATAAAGTTTTTCTTATTTATTAAAGTATTAGTATTGTTTTCATTCCATACTTACTGTACTTGCTAATACCATCTGTTAGTTATGTTTTGGTGGAAATTAGTGATTGCTACTCAATCAAAACATTTATTCTTCATCTTATTCAGCACAGCGTACACACACATCACATATTTCCACCTGCCTGACTGATACACGTCACTATCGGTCATTTGGCCAGAAATATCTGTTGGTGTGTACCCAGGCTAAAGGCGTTACTGAAACGCTGCTCTTGTAGGCTCCGCCTCTGGTAGGCTCCGCCTCCTCCTCTTGCACGATGAGGCCAATAGGAAGGCACGCTCGTTGCAAAGCGTGCCTTCCTATTGGCCTCGTCGCCAACGGGAGGAGGGGGCGGAGCCTACCAGAGCAGCGTTTCAGTAACGAATTCCATTGGCTACTTCCCGTGACCTCTCACACGCACCTACTACTGAGGCCCTGTCCTGTCTCCCAGACCTTCCTCTGCTACATCGGACCTAGCCCAGATAGAAATCCCTGGTTTCATGGTAATTGAAGACAGACAGTAGGTGAGTGAAGTGAGCCAACTTATAATTGGCACGCTACTACGTAATAGCGCAATGATTATAAGGAAATTATCATACTGGTAGGTCCCATTGTGATCCATTATGGGGGCAGATTAAATTTTTATATTTGTATACTGTATATTTACCAGCCATAACATTCCAGACAGTGTGATTTGCTTTATTTTTAAGATGACATTTCCTTCTAAAGGACACACAGGTGCACTTGGAGAGATCATGAGACTCCAGACTACAAAATGCTAGAATTTTGCATGATTGTCTTACACAATAATTTACAAATACACTAAACAAGAAAAAGTTTTCTATTAAGAAACATATCGCACTGCAACTCTTTAAAGGAAAATGTCTATTTATTATAACAGTCAGCAACTGATTTATTCCCTTTATGCATTTATCAAAGAGAAGCTTTGTTGAAACTATGTAATGTGACATCTGCTGTTACAGCTTTAGCTATGGCTGATCTGTGCCCAGACTTGAATGCATTTCCAGGAGTTTAGTTTTATTAAAATCACTTGTGTATTATGTCATTATTAGTGACACTGCTGACTGTTAAAGGGAAAGAAGATGGATGCACCATTGCTATAATTCTTATACACTCTGGCAACAGGAGCCACATGAAAATGCAGTTCCTTATTAAAATGAGCAAAAGACTGACATTCACTAACAGTTCCATTAAACATCTTGAATTCCTGTGTAGAAATTCTTTATAAATCATTAAACACTTTAAATCAAAGTAAAACCTTATAGTACAACAATACAAATAGAAATAGGTAATGCATTTTCTCCCTAGCTTTACATTTGTCCTTAATGTATTGGGTATGTAAGGCAAAGGCAAAAAATGTCATAATATAATGGCAAAGGTCCTTTAAGGTCAGTATTGCCGTGTACAGTAGTTTACAGCAACTGTACAGATTGTGCATCCCTCTTCATCTTTTCCACAACAAATACTTAGATATTTATGGCAAGAATTGGTAGAAAAGTTATGCAAAGGTAGATAGATCATATGATCAGATCATTATATTAACTACGTCCACATACTGGTTTGTTAAAGGTACACATATAAAAATAAATAGTTATTCATTATATCCACAAATTATATCATTAGATGCATATACTCCTATTCAGAAACACATAGAAATCATAGGAACTAGAATAAGCATCTATTACTGTTCAATCGTTACAAATTACATCATTCACAATCAAGATGGACGAAATGCGTTGATCGCTTGAATGTTTTATTGACAATAAACCATTTGAAATTTCCAGCTAATTGCAACGACTGTTACATTTAATGTATTCGGGAGCACCCTGGTCTTCGATACACGGGTAGTGTGTGAAGGATACCTATTACCATATTACAAAAACGAGTATGCATATTAATATACAATTAACCCTTCAGAATGTAAGGTATTCAGTCTATGAATCCATTGAACATTTAAGTTCCTTGTCATCCTTTTTTTAATAGGGAGTCTTGACTTTAAACTCTAAACCAATGTCAGTCTTCTGCGTATCTATGTTTCGCAAAGTGTCACAAAAATTTGTTTCATATTTTAATACCTAATTCTAAATCTATGCTGTGAAATATTTTTATCACTATAAATCCCTATGTTTGCATTGAGATAACTATTGACCAGTAGAGAATGTTCACAAGTCTTCTACAACTCGTGGCTGATAGCAGTTGAGATTCTTTCCTGGTTTTAGGACTCAGCAACGCCTTCCTGTCTGTTTTAGACTCTAAGGTTTGGTGTGCACAGGCCAACTCTGGCCCAATATTCATGACGGAAGATAGAGATGGGATCCGGGTCCAACATTTTACTGGATCCACAGATTTTTAAAAACTGCAGTTCCAAAACGAAAACCAGGTTTGTTTTGAAATTAGGATTTATCACTATTTTTGGACTATGGACCCTTTTAAAGGGCATGCACACCCCCAAAACTAAAATTTTACCCACTACTGGCCCTAGTGTCTAGTGTTACACCTCTGCTCTTTATGGTTCTCCTGCAGTGCCTGTCCAAAGTCCCAGAAAGTGAAAAGTAGGAGCTGTCTGTGAGTCATCCAGTCCCTGCTACTTTCTTGTACTCCTGGATGGCTCTGGCATGTGCAGGGGAGCCTCTCCCCCCTCCCTCCGGATCCCTTCAGGCTGCTTCTGCCCCTAGCTATAAAACCTTTTGCTTTAGTGTAGTGTACCCCAGCCCACCCCAACCACAATGTTAATTTTTTAAAACAAGCCCCAGAAATAGACTTACAATTCTTCGTTCCCTCGGATCTCTGCATTGCTGGCAGCCACGTCTGTGATTGGCTGACATTAAAGGGCATCTATACTTGTTTGGTTACAGAAGTGTGAGTCCGGTCTTTTAAACAGTTGTTTGCATGTTTCCTTCATACGTGCGAACAGCTGATCATGGAGGTTGTGGGCTAACGTAACAGACACAAGCTCCTCACTTCTTTTTTTTACTATTGCTGTGGATTTTATGTAAATAGTCGGCTGGGACAAAGGGGGAGTGGCTAACACAGGTGAAGGGCAGGCACAAACACAGACAACAAGGGGACTTTGTGCAACAATGAAGCTTATCTGGGAAATGAAACATAGGTACATTATCATGTTTTTTTATTATACAAATGATTCTACAAGTTAAAATTTGGGAATAGAGTCCCTTTGAAGAATCCTGGAGGTGGTTGTATAGCTGACTGTCAACATTGCATTATTTTATACCAGTAAACCACTGATTCTTTAAAGAATCACAAATCTAAAAATGGCAACCACACACCACCTTATTGATAGCTCAATGCCTATCATCTCAGTTGTACCAGTTGAAAGAAGGAAACATCAATATTTTCAGCTCCTTAGCTTTTGCCAGGATGCACTTAGAGCTGTAATCCAGGGCTTGTTTTGAAGAAAAGACAGTAGCCTTTTACTAGATATCCTTTTTAATGCATTCTTATGTTTAAGATATATTTCTATCAGTAAAATGTAAATTCATAAAGGCCACATTTGCCCAAACTCTCATTCATTTATTGAAAATTCTCATTTTTCTTAACCAGCTCAGGTACACTTTTATGGAGCTCTGCTAAATTCTGCTATACATGAATATACCCAGTGAATAAGAAAATAAAGCAGACATTTTCAAAGATGTTTCAAATCACACACATTCGTTTTTATTAAAGTTTACACAAACTCGCCACAATATGTACAGATTTACTATATTACGATGTGAACACCTCTGACTATTAGTAATGTCTGCCAGTATGTCACTTCATCATTTACTTCACACTACAAATTTTTTACCTTATAAAACATTTTTTCTTCACAATCACTCAGCTGAACACTTCTCTTTGTATTATTGTCATAGCGGTTTCTGTGTGTAAAAAAACCAAAAACACTAAAATGTGTTAAATCTGTTAAACTATATCTGTTCTGCCTTATATAAATATGATTCCAGAAAGAATAGCAATGGTAAAACATTTTAAGATTAAATTTAATATATACAGATATTTGTTTTGAGGGGAAACAAAGACTAGATTTACATGTGTGTGAAATTGGACCAAAATAAATCATTCCCTTGTTTTGAGGTGTGAACATTTTGTTTTAATTGGTTAAATAACATTGCATTGTGTGTTAAGAATATCTGGTAAAGTTTAAATCCAATGATAGTTTTTTCATATGCTTTTTTCACTTGAGATTGATTAACCACCTGCATGTTTACCTTGGATGATGACCGTACCTGTTTTGAGGAGAATAATTGAAAGAATTTTGTCCGCACCAGAAAAAAATGATGTACAAAAATGAGTAGACTTGTTTACTTAAAAGCATTTTCATACAATCTGCCATTGTATTTAGAAATGGGGGTGTTCTAGAAATTTTAGAATTTAAGTGAGTTTGTTTAGATTAAACAATTAAATATTTAATGTACTAAGTAATTATCTGTGAGGTATGTGAAATAAAGTAGAAAGAAAGCATATTAATATTAATATAATATTTAATAAAGTAGAAAGAGAAAGCCACTACTAATCGCCCAGGCCCAAAGAATAACCACTAATGGCTCTAGCAGTTGTACTAAGGTCCACCACAATATTAAACTAAATGACAATACCAGAATACAATTGACACCAAACCAGTTTAGTGTGGAAAAGAGAGGCTGACAACTTAAGCAAGACCTGCTCTATAGCAGCACCTTCCGGCTATGTTACTACTAATAACTTTATCTTAATGTGATCACAATGTAATTCTCTTATTACTTATACAGATTTACAGATTTATAGCTGAGTCATTCTATTCAATAAGCACACTACAATAGAGTATAAGGGTAATTATAAGGGTTAAATTCGGAAATTTTAAGGATGACACAGACATATTATAAAAGTTGTCTCTTTATATTAAGTAATTTAGATATTATAATTTTTTTTATAGAACACCAAAGGTGTCCATGGATATAGAGATGGACTAGAACTCTTCAAGTTCTCGAACTATCTCGGACCCAGATTTCTCGGACTTTGATAATTTTCGGACTTTCGATAATTATCGAATGTTCGAACATTCGAGGTGCGTAAATATGCGAGTAAAATGTCTACTATGCCAATACGCGAGTAAATATTGAATTATCGAATATGCGAGTAAAATGTCCATTATACCAATACGCGAGTAAATATCGAATTATCGAATATGCGAGTAAAATGTCTATTATACCAACACGCGAGTAAATATCGTTTATGGGATAATTATTGAATGTTTGAACGCAAGAGCTCGAAAGTAGCACGCGTGAGAGTAAAAACGAAGGTCCTGGATATTCGAACGTGTTCCCCAGAACGTTTCCCAGGTCCCACAGCCATTTACATTAAGTTACCATTGATATTTTAATTGTATTTAATTCAAACTTTTCGAACTATTTGAATCCCATTGACTTTAATGGGTCCGTTTTCGAACTTTCCATACAGTTCGAAAGTTCGAAAATGGACCAAACTTTCGAAAGTTCGCCCATCTTTACAAGGATACAAGATATTTTGGGTCAAAGCCCTTTTCCTACTAAAGAGATAGAGTTGTTGTGCAAATAATGTTTCATTGAAAACTGACCTATGCAGGTGCAGACATCTCACTTCACACTAGTCACACTTTATCAAATCACATTTCTGGGAGATGCTCCATTTTTTAGCTAATCACATGAGTAAAGAGCCATTCCCCTGAAATATTGTGATTTGACGTAGTGGTTGACAATAAATGTCACTGGTTTTCTGGATTGCAACGCTCATGTTTGACATTATAGTGGTTATGTAGACTGCAAAGCAAGTTGTGGGACAGGATATCCCTGTGACAGAGCACCAGGTGCCTTATTTCATATATAGTACCTCTATGTCCAAGGGGTACTGGTGCCTAGAATGTAATAAAAAAAATAAATATTGATTCATCTAAACACCATCTCGCTCTTTTTTAATATATGTAACTATACAGACTTACATAATGTAGTTATAGATTCCATTGAATTCTGACTGTAATCGGCCACAGGGTCACAATCTACATGTGTAGACATGAACAGGGAGATGCAATATATAGTACTACGTACTGCTGTTAAAGTCGGTGTAAAACCCTCACTAACTAATGTACTATTGCATTTTAAGTGCAAAAATATCCAGACTTTGCACAGTGCAGCCAACACAATAAACATTTTACTTAAGGTTTGTCCTACCAAGTAGCAAGAACAGGTACTGCATCTGGGTCCTAACCTGACGAAGGGCACATTACTAACCTGACAATGATTCCATTATGTATTAAATCTTGGGAAGTCTTTAGTACATGGTGGGATCTTGTCCTGGTAAATAACGAGCACAAAAGTGATTGCTTTTCCCCTAAATTCCCCATACTCATTGCTGGGAGCCCTCATATTTTTAATGTTCACTATTAGCTTACTATAGTGAAATTTACTATCAAACCCAAAAAATCACTAGGCCAGGAGTGGCGGTTTGTTGTTCATTTAATTGGCCAATTTTTAACTGATCTGACAGATTTGTCAGATCAGTATCAAGGTATGCTTTGATAGGTTCCATGACCCGAAACATGTTGCACATAGGCTCACCTTTCCCACACTCGACACATGCAGTGGACTTAGGGTCAGGTTCTCAGACTGGGTACAATACAAGGATAGAAGAAAAGGAGCAGTCTGTAGGTAAGTAAAAATGTCCTTTAAAGGTGTTTTTCTAATACGTTTGGAAAGGAAAGCCATTGCAGGTTTACTATTTGGATTTCAGGAATCCATTTTATTTGTAGCTTTGGGATTCACCTGTTATCGTCCATCAGGGTTATTCAATAAAAGTTCTTATCGTTTAAAATGGTGCTACTTTTCCCCCAACCAATCAGATCTTATTTAACATTTGAAAGCTAACATCTGATTGGTTGGGGCAAAATAAGCACCATTTGAAATGATAAGAACTTTTATTGAATCTCCCTGCATGTGTTTGACATGATAATTGATAATTTGCTTGCTGTTTAATATTCAAGGTTGGCTGCTTATCTAAGTTATAGAGCAACTGTGGCAGGTTACAGTAAGCCAAGGTCGGGAGCATTCAGCATAATGAAACCCATATTACATTGCAGTTTATTAGCAGAATAAATTAGCAGAATAAAATATTTTGTGTAAATGTACTGTACACCAAATTCTAGCTATATCATTAAAAAAAACAAATAGTATAGTTGTGGGTCATGGTATGATTTCTTTTTGCATTTTATTTTATTTGCTTTATTACTGTAAATATAAACTAAATGAAAGTTCTGGCTCAGATCTTTAAAGGTCCTCTGGGCTTTTCAAGAATGACCCATTGCCAATCCATTTGTTTTTCTTGAGTTTTAAAACCAGAATAACAGCCACGGACCTCTATAATGTGCAAAGTTATGTGACAAGTATAATGATGATGCAAGCTTATTTGCATTCTGTTTAACAAAGAGCACTGTAATTTATACACACTGTCAGTAGGTCACCAACAATTTCTAAATTCATTTAGATATTAGCAGGTGAGCAAGAGGTGAATATGCCTTTGTCACTTCACTGCTGCTTCTCGATGGAAATGTGCTAATCACATTTATATGCAGATTATTCCGTACATACATTTTTTTATCTGCTTTACGGTATCCTAGGTGAATTTATCAGTGCAACTGTCTGGCAAGCCTGCAGTTCTGCATCCCAAAAGAGTGATTAATGGGTTTTGACAATATGATTGCTTTTCGTATTTAATTAGATTATACATCTGTTAGAGATGGTATGTATTTTGCATTTTCTGTCAGATTTCCCAAAATGTATTCCATGAGTTATTTCTAGCTATTTCTAACACACAATGTACTTTAATGCCAGTGTCAATCGAATGTTTTCCAAAATGCCCAGGTGGTTTGTCTGCCTAGATTACCGTACATGCGAAAATAACATTTTTAATCATATTAACATTTTTCCGTTTAAGTACATTCATTTATTATGAAAACACTAACCCTCGAAGTGAAAGTTTTTTTTTCATTATGATGTTAGTAAGGCTGTTTATGTAGCTAACCATTTATGTGAAAGCTCAGCAAAGCTTTAGGGACACACAATGGGCCATAATCTTCTTGTGCTCCAATAATAGGCATTGTATCCACGACGGAAAAAGCTACTAATGATGCATGAAAATCTGCTCAAGGGTGGGAAAGAGAAAAATCCCCAAGCAAATCTGCCATGAGCAGCTATTGACTGGCGTGTGGGACATCTGACCATACGGTCATTTTTCTCTGTCACAGAGAAAGAATCCTGAACGCTTTAAAAGCCATTTTACACGTAATTGTAAACCTTCTATGTAACTGTTTTCTGATACCGCACAACACTTCTTATGGGAATATATTAGGTTATTCTTTTTATGTATTTATCAATATATATTCTTTTAAATGTAATAAATATTTAAATATGAAGTGTTCTTTTGTATTTCCTTCATTAAAACCTTTACAAATGTGTATATGCTTGCTAATAAAAGGGTCATATTACTTATATACTTACATTGAATAATTTCCTTTATATAACAGATTACAGAGATAGGGTGCCACCATTACTAATGTGTACGCCTCTCCCAAAGATACCAGGAGACACGATTGCCAGGGAGTATTGATCATACAATAAAGAAATCAAATGGCCTATTTGCTGCTTTTAGTTCAAGAAACTGAGGATATTTAACTATAATTTGTACAAAGAAGTATACAAAACAGTAACAGATCCCTTTTAAGATACTTTAAGCTTTTAACTAAAAGTGAACTATTGTCTTAAAGAGAAATCTACACTACAATTAAAAATGTACATTCTTTGACAGTGTACTTCCACAAAGAAGACAATGTCATGTTTATAAGATGAGTTAAAACTTTTTTTAAAAATAAGATGTTCAGGCTAAAAAACATTTTTCTGGCTCTGATAAATATGTATGGGATAGGCCGCACTGCCACATATTCTTACACACTTACGGTTGTGCTTGCACTCACTTAGTGCCTGACAATCACAGAGCAGTGCATGTTAATGTGGGTGGACCCATTGCATTTGCCGCAATCTGTTTTCAGAGTTTTTGTTGCTGATCGAATGCGCTCTGATTGCGCACAGCTGTATGGACCACAGTGCAAAGGGATGGTAGTACGCATGAAACACATGGCGATGCACACCCGCTTTACACGCGCATTGCTGTCCTGCAGAGTGTGGCCTCAGCCTGAGACATGCCTTTCTAAGTATTTCTTAACCAGAAATACTACTTTATATTAGCCCTCCAGTCACTTCCCTCCCCTAGCCCAGTGGCTTAGGCATCCTCAGTATACTTCACCTAGAGAGCAATAGTGTACTTATTTAAAGGGGGAATGTTGGAGGGAGGGTTGCCAGATCTTGGAAACATAAAGGGACACCAATTAAAAATATAGCATGGCTAAGTTAGAATTAATGTTGTTTATTTGCAATCACTTTGCAATCAGTGCAGCCCTGCTTAATACATTTATTAAGTTTGTCCCTGAAGTTGAGGATTTTTAATCTATTGAACAACTCTTTGAGACTATGGGTGAAAGTGCTGAGGCAAGTACTTTCATACTTGAACTTTTTTTTATTTCATTCTCCTTTGAAAACCTCATATAAAATGCAGAGGAATACAATTACATAGTAGCATAGTAACTGAAGTTGAATACAGACATACATCTAGTCCAACATTTACACTATACTCTTTAACCCGACCTAGCAGTTGATCCAGAGGAAGGCTAAAAAAAAAAAAAAGCTAAAAATGGGGGAGTGGGGGGGATCCTTCCTGACTTCAAATGGCAATTGGAAAGTATCCCTGGATCAACCAGAACTGCAGTATATGTACTAATACTAGTAATTCTCAACATCTTTTAGAAACTTATCCAGCCCACTTTGAAAGCTATTTAATGAATTCCACAGTTTCACCGTTCTCACTGTAAAGAAACCTTTCCTAATATGAAGATAAAACTTGTTTTCTTCCAATCTGAAAGGATGTCCACGAGTCCTCTGATTTGACCTATTAGTGAACAATGCCCCAGAGAGGGTCTTATGGCCCATTAATATATTTGTAGAAAGTGATCATATCCCCACGCAAACATCACTTCTCCAATGTAAACAGCCCTAATTTGTCTAATCTGCCTGCATATTTAAGCCCCTCCATTCCCTGTATTATTTTAGTTGCCCTTCTCTGAACTGCTTCCATTTCCAAGATGTCCCTTTTGTATATGGGATTCTAAAACTGCACCACATATTCTTCTTACCAGTGCCTCAATATTTTTCTCCCTTGAATCTATTCCCTTCTTTATACAAGACAATATCTTGCTAGCTCTCGACGTGGCTGCCTTGCATAGTTTGTTACAGATAAGTCTGTTATCTATTAGAAACATCAAAACTTTTTCCATTAATAACCTTTTTAAAAACTTTTTTATTTCTTTGGACATAATATAAAGTTTATTGTAAAAAAAATCAATAAAAAATTCTGGTGTAAAAAGCAAAACCCATCTTGTTGACTTTTTGGTAAATGTTGACTCTTATGGGCATATTTATAATTCTTAAATAAGGACTGTATAATAAAACCGCTGTTGAAAAATAACACTAACACCCCTATTCAGGAATATCCGCGGTTGCACATGTTAGAAGTTAAAGTCCCGCTAATTGTTCCATGGTTGGTTAGCGTGACTTTCCTACTTGGGTTGCAACCTAAGGGTTTAAGCCACTGCACTTAAAAATCATAGACGATCGCACAGGGGACCCCGAAACGTTGTGTGCTACAGATGTTTGATAGTTCTTTATAAAATGTAACATGTAGAATCCTTGGTGTGCAATGATTTTTAAGTGAATTGAACCTTTATTTGCTAAAGGTTGGAAGGATCTGCACCCATACCTGGGAAAAGCTGCCTATATTGAAGCCACTGCAGCCTATTCAACAGAGGCTATGAAATGGATTCTGCGGCTGAGATTTACTCAGGGCTGCACAGCCTCTGTGAATCTCATTCAGGAGATTAGATTCATACCTAAATACCAATAAATAAGAATACCTTACCATGGATAACTTCAATCCTTACATAATAATACTGCTCCTTTATCAGTCTGTAATCATAAAGGAGTATTATCAAAAAAATACGGTATTGCACCTTTACCTGAGTAATCGCAGCTTTTCTGCAAAACACCCAACACATTGGTAATTTCCAACCACTATATTTTTTTACAACACAATCATAAAATGCCCCTTTTTTTCATCAGTGGGAGTAAAAGGGTTGACTTGCCAGCATCAATATGTGTCACTTTTAGTTATTTAAACACAGCCTGTAGGATCTCAGGGGCTTGGCTTGTAATATAAGATGAAGCAAAAAAAAATGACTTTAGCTCTTCTAAAAGCTATTACATAAGTATCCATCATAATGACATAATGTGAGATAATAACTATCTATCCTGTCCTTGCCAGACCCTGTGGGGAATCTGGTACTTTAACCATTTTTAACTTTCCTTTATTTTGTCTACATTTAACAAATCTATTTTTTTATGCCAAACACTTTAAATAAACATTAAACGTTTGAGTGTTTTTTATTTGTTTCTTTAAATAAGTGCTCTTGTTTTATTTATTTTCATACAACTAAAGTTTAAAAATTATTCAAAACACAGAACACTCTCCAATTAACCATAATAAACAAAAGTGGCGAATAACAGTTTAAATATCCCAGATGCTGTTAAGGTCATGAACAAATGTAAACAAATCCCTAAGCTCAGAAAACAACCGACAACTTACAGTTATATATTGTTAATATATCATACTGTCTGTTATTACTTGGAATCAGTAGTGGTAACATTAAAAAATGACTGTAGGAAAGCAGAAATTTTTTATTTCATTTAACTCCTGTTCATGTGCACCATGAGTACAATATATATTTTGTGTGTGTGTTTGAATACTAATTCATTTCTTAATATGATAATGAGGGTTGTAACATTACTTTGTTACTTTGTTTTATTATTAATAAACCTATTTATGATTCTTCAATAACATAAAGTGAAATCCTTCATAGCAGAAATAGCAGCAATGCTAGTTGTGGGTTTGGTCTATCTATCTATCTGTCTGTCTGTATCTATGTCAGTCTATCTGTCTGTCTGTCTGTCTGTCTATTATGCGGCTAAATTTGAAGGTGAGAGAAACAATTATCTGTTAGTTAACAGGTACATTTTAAATGTAATTCTCTTCTTAAATATTTTCTAAATGATATAAAGACTTGATTTATTAAGTGGTGATTATTCCATATGTGTAAAGTGGTATATAGCAAGACTTTTGGAATCAAACCAATTGGCAGACATTCGGTCTAACCTTTATCCACAGGAGTTAGTATAGGTCATGTGTCTTACAAATTGGCTTAGTTTGCAATATGATACAGTGAATGTGGAATTGCATCAATTAAGGTTAATACAGAGAAATCAATGAGAAGTCTGTAATTAAGAAACAAAAATGATTGTTAACTGCGGAGTGCGGATGTGTTCCTGGTGTGCATGGGAAACCTCAGCTCAATAAAAATCTGCTTTTAAAAAGAAACAAAACTAAATACAAAATATCCCGATAAACCCTTTACAGTTAATATATTAATTTAAAACATTTTAACAAGATACTTACAGGGTTATTCAATAAAAGTTCTTTATTGTTTAAAATGGTGCTAATTTTGCCCCAGCTAATCATATATTAGCTTTCAAATGTTAAATAAGTTCTGATTGTTTGGGGCACCATTTTAAACGATAAGAACTTTAATTAAATCTCCCTGTTTGTATTTTTATATGTACTATCCCTATAATGTTAGGTCATCTTTTCTTAAAACAATAAGGGCATGGCCACACTGCGTCAGAAACGCAATTGCACACGGAATCAATTGCCCGATTGTGAGAAAAGCTAGTGTTTAAGCAAGTTTTGTTGATATGTACATGTTCGCGGGACCATTTCCAAGGTCCCAGAACCATTTACAGGAAGTTACCATTCCTATTTAACTGTATTTTATCAGAACTTTTCAAACTATTTTTCCCCACGGACATTTTTGAACTATAGAACTTTTACTAAAACAAACCAAACTTTAGGAAGTTTGGCCATTTCTAATGTCCATGTAATATTTAAAAAAAAATATGGAATAATTGCTGTTTATAAATATGTAACTTTAGTTATATGTACAGTATTATTTCTATTAAAATGGCTCTTCTGTCCATCGGGTAGTGTGGGTTTTGGACTACTTTGAGGAAAAAACTGCCCTTATAGCAGCCCCTAAAGGAAGGGAGGAAGCATGACTGCATGACTGGAGGTGTTCTCAAAGAGAGTTAGTAGAAAGGGGACAAACCAGGTCAACATAGACATGTCTTTCAAGTAGTCTGAAAGCAAAAGGTAGAAGGGAGACAGGCCAGTAGCTGGAAAGAGCTGATGGGTCCAGAGAGGGTTTTTTAAGTATGGGGGATACCACGGCATGTGTAAATGAGAAGGGAAAAATACCAGTGGAAAGGGACAGTTAAAGAGAGAGGTTAGGACTGGTAGGAAGGAAGAGGACAGATGGGAATGAGATAATGGGATAGGGTCAAGGGGGCAGACGGTGAGACCTGTACTGGATAGGAAAGATGGGGATGGGGGGGGGGGGTGGGGGGTGTTGGGTCTTCCTTGCAGTGGGAATGGCTGCTGCGTGGCATTATAAATGAATTATTACCACATTTACAGTACCAGTACAGTAATTTATTAAAGTTATTTAAAGCATTCCAGCACTTGCCACACAAAGCATGCTGGGGGTTGTAGTTTACATCTGATTTGCAATGGTTAATACCGTAGATTATTATTACGGTACTAGGGCAATAGGCTCTTTTTACATTTATTACCGTATGCTTGTTATTGTTTATTATACCGTAGCTGTTTAACTTATTATAAGTCAATTTAAAGGGCAACTAAAGCCTCAGAACAATCTTGAATCAGAAGGCAGAATACCTTGATATAAAAGCAGTAATCAGTGCCTCGTTTGTAATTTTAATGTGGTTGCTGGGAAATTTTTGTTACTGGTTCTTCTGTGTTTTTTTAATCTGTTAGAAACGGTTGGTCGTGTAAAAAAATTGCGCAGATCATACGACGCTGGCTTTAAACTAAGAGTTGTGTCAAGAGCAGAGGAAAGCAATAATTCTGTTGCAGGCCGGGAATTTGGCATTGATGAAAGACAGGTGCGAGACTGGCGAAAAATTAAGTCAGAATTGGAAAAGATGCCGAAGTCAAAAAAGGCTTGTCGTGGTTTAACAACCACATATGGGGCTCTAGAGACTGACTTGCATAAATGGGTTGTGGAATGTCGTCTAAATGGATACTGTGTAACGCGCATGGGAATCCGATTACGTGCCCTTCAAATGGCTAAAGACGAGCAATATAAAACAGTGGGTATTGAGAACTTCGTTGCATCAAGCTGGATGGTGTACCCGATTCATGAATAGGTTTGGACTTTGCTTGCGCCAGAGAACGAAGATATCACAAAAGCTGCCACAGAATCTGGAAGAAAAGGTCATGTCATTCCATCAATTCATTATAAAACAAAGAAAGCTTTATAATTATGACCTCGGAAGTATCGGGAATATGGATGAGACAGCAATGACTTTTGATCTTCCAAGCAACAGGACCGTGGCATCCTTGGGAGAAAAAAAATTTTCCTTAGAACAACCGGGAATGAAAAAAATTATTTAACAGTGGTTCTGGCATGTTTGGCCAATGGAGTCAAGCTACGGCCTGTTATTATATTTAAAAGGAAGACCTTGCCTAAAAATGCCAAATTCCCCCCACAAATCACTGTCCGTCCACATGTTAAAGGCTGGATGGATGAACAAGGAACAAAAAAAAGGCTAGAAGAGATTTGGAATGGACGACCAGGAGTAGCCTTAAAAAAAACAACCTCACTGCTAGTTTGGGATATGTTTAGAGCACATATATGTGAAGATGTCAAAACAATGGCTAAGTCATTTCAAACCACTTTGGCTGTTATTCCAGGTGGGCTTACATCTGTTTTACAGCTTCTGGATGTGTCTATAAACAAACCTTTTAAGACTGTGTACGAAAAATGTAGCACGAATGGATGTCGTCAGGTCAAGCCAAATTGACAAAAGGTGGAAATCTTATGAAGCCTGACATAGAAATAGTAGCAAAGTGGGTACGAGATGCATGGGATGACATTCCAGAAGACATCATCAAGCGTGCTTTTCAGAAATGCGGTATTAATGTCACGGATGGTAGTGAAAACGATGTTTTGTTTCAGCACAGCAGCAGTGATGAAAATGATGGAGATGTTGATGATGGTGATGATAATGTCTATGCAGATGACATTACACCAGCTCAATTTGAGGTACTATTTGGAGAAACCGATGATGAGGATTCTGATTTTGAAGGATTTTAAATGTGTTTTATGTTCCAGTATATTGCTGTTCAAGCCATTGAACTTTGGGTCCCCCAGTTAAAATATTTAGCATTACAGTACTAGTTTACCATACCATTGTTACGATATGTACCGGTTATTTAGATGTTCCTACATACGGTAGTTTTGTGACTTTACATTATGCTGCTAAGTGAAGTCACTACTGAACAAGTAGTTTTTATTTACGGTAAAATAAATACTTTAATGGACCTCCTGTTTATTCATGTTCATTTCCTAATCATTTTTACTAATTGCAGGTTTGCTTTAGTGTTCATATTTTCTACCCTCGGTTTATACTCGAGTCAATCATTTTTACTAGTTTTTTTAGGTAGAAATGGGTACCTCGGTTTATACTCAGGTCGGTTTATACTCAAGTATATACGGTACATGTATATTTACCTGCCCTTCCCAGAGCATTTCTTGAATCCCCCCCCCATATTCCCCTCCCAATCAAAGGTGCTGTACTGTCCACCATATCCAACAACATAAATTCTGGAAAAATGTAAACAAATTATTGAATATAACAGGCCCTACAACCCCCTCTGGCACAATGCTTTTGCCAAATTCTGGATTAGGCTGGGGGTCAGTTACATCTATAAGATATTAGAAAATGACAATTTTATTTCATTTATTGAACTATGAATTAACATCCCACTTTTTCAGATACCTACAACTGCGCCATTGCATCTATATTGAATTTCGCAGTACTAAGATCACACTAAATAAACACCCTATCATAATGAGAGTGAAGGGCTGTAAGAATGCTTTCGATTCCTTTTTTAAAGTAAAAATGCTACGTTTAAGTCTGGGCATGGGGAAGCTACATTATATTAAAAGTTTGATTTTGGGGTAGACATGCCCTTTAAAAAACTAAAAAAAAGTAATAATAGATTATTAATAATGCTGCATTACATTTATTCCCTTCATCCTAAAACAGATATATATTATTTTACAAATAATACTACACTACAAAGTATGTCACAGGAAATCAGAATCTATTATGGTTTCGTACAAAAACATGAGAATATGAGGTCCCAAACTCCATTCTAGACTGTGTAGTCGAGATTCAAAACCTGCTAACTTTTTATCTGTCAGTATATATTTGTTAGCCAGGTTGCTCATTCCAAATTATGGTGTTAAAATAGAAATAATGGCAGGCCAGATGTCTAGCACAAGACAAGAAGTAAAATGTCTTTTCTTCTGTACTAACACTGAAAGCAGCACCAAATCCAGATCATAGCCTGTTTCATCATAATGTATTTCTATTTTTATAAGTGATCCATTAACCTACTCAAAATAAAGAAAATATTTTCTTATTGCATATCCTGATATGGCCTATGTCTATCTATTAATCAGCAATTTTAAAGTAACTTTTAAAAAAAAAAATCTACTTACTATAGGTGGTTAATCACTGCTCATGGGACCAGTCACAAAAAGATAGCTTAGTGTTACCAATATATCTATTCTTCTAAATATTTGTTTTAAAACATTTGACATATTTTCTATTTATGTAATGTAAAATTAACACAGTTTACCGAATTGCTCTAAAATAGTTCTTGGAACTGTAAAACTTACCATGGCATTTATTAGTCTACGTAGAACACTTTATGTAGGAAAGGTGATATGATTTATAGGTTATAAAAATCTTTTTAAAATAAATGTTGCTTTCTAGAATTGCTTTTTAATACCATTGCAATCGTTTTTGCTTATTTTACAGCTCTCCCTAGACAATGAAGAGCAACTTTATTGGTCATCTACTTTTGGTAAAAAATGATCATATTTCTTATTTGATAGAATATTTTTGCCAGATACTGATTGATGGAAAACAGAGTCTAAATTGTAAGTGCTGCATTCAGCAGTTTTAGAAATATCCCCACAAGTTAATAGAATCTTGCAAATTGTCCGCTGCACTAATTGGGGAGCTCTGCTCATAAAACTTAGTCCCAAGAAGCACATAAAGCCTAGTTTGGTTAAAATGGGAACATTTTGTATACATAATTTTAAATGGGTCATGGAGTATGGAACTTCCATATGGGGGCAACAGAATATTGTTCACTACATGGCTGATTCCCAAGACCATGTCCCTAAATAGTGTTTAATCATACTTGGAGGAATTGTTTACTATGGAGGAGATGTAATACTGCTCCTCTTGCCTTCTGGGTTCCTGCCATGCAGTAATCACTTCACAAGATTTACTGCTCAGTGGGAACCCAGAAGCTTAATGACATTAAGTTCCATGCTACATAATTGTGCAAAAATTAACATTTTGGATCAAGTCCCTGGCGCTGTTATGGCAGGCCAATTAAAAAGTAAAACCCATACTAACCCAACTTTCACTCTTATTTGGCATCTCCCAATACAGTAACAGGGAGATTCAATAAAAGTTTTTATTGTTAAAAATGGTGCTAATTTTACCCCAACCAATCAGATGTTCTATAACATTTGAAAGCTAACATCTGATTGGTTGGGGCAAAATTAGCACCATTTTTAAGGATAAGAACTTTTATTGAATAACCCTGTAAATCTTTTACCGGCCATAAAACCAATTTATCGTATTTTATATTACAGAGGAAAGTAATCCTGTTACTTTCCCTAATCCAGGATTGCTTAATACTGTTTAAGCAACAGCAGTGGGGCATGATTCAGTTGTTTAGGGCTTTGGTGTGCATAAATCCTGGACATTTGAAGAACATTGTTTAAATCCACCTTCAGAGCAATGTTGTAGTTTACAATTCAACCAAATTTTACAGCTTCGGTTCCACTGGTTTGTCAACTTGTGCTTTATGTTGTCCAACTTCTTGCTCATGTGTTCCATGTGTTCATAGGTGATGTACTAAGCATGTCAACTAGGCTTTAAAATATGCTTTAAAGCCAAATAGAGACTAACCCTAAAATATCAGGCACAAAAGAAGCCACAGAGCAAGGTTTGCACAGGGCATGGACACTATGTTCTGTGGGCTCTAATAGAACCCAGTTTCGAATCCGAGGGTTTCGAAGTCCCGACAAAACTTTCGGAAATCCCGGAATTTACGAAACCCGAATTTTTATCGAAAATTCAATAATTATTGAAATAGAAAGTAGATGATTATCGAAATCGAAAGTAGATTTCAATTTTCGAAAATCGAAAATAGACGATTTTCGAAAATCAAAAGTAGACGATTTTCGAAAATCGAAAGAAGACAATTTTCGAAAATTGAAAGAAGACGATTTTCAAAAATCGAAAATAGATGATATTCGAAAATTGAAAGCAGGCGGTTTTCGAAAATTTTAAAAATCGAAAGTAGATGATTTTTGAAAAATCAAAAATCAAAAGTAGACGATTTTCGAAAATCGAAAGTAGATGATTTTCGGAAAAAGAGGATTTTCGAAAATCGGAAGTAGGGGATTTTCGAAACTCAAACTTTTGAACTTTTGAACTTTCGAAATTTCCGAAAATATTGAAAATTCGAAAATGAAACAAAACTCAACTGTTTCGAACATCTCTAATGGACACTTGAATCCGAGGGTAATTCAATAATTATTGAAATAGAAAGTAGATGATTATCTAAATCGAAAGTAGATGATTATCGAAAGTAGATGATTATCAAAAACGAAAGTAGATTTAAATTTTCGAAAATCGAAATTAGACGATTCGATTTTCAAAAATTCAAAGTAGACGATTTTCGAAAATCGAAAGTAGACGATTTTTTCGAAAATCGAAAGTAGACGATTTTCGGGAAAAGAGGATTTTCGAAAATCGAAAGTAGACGATTTTTGGAAAAAGAGGATTTTCGAAAATCGGAAGTAGACGATTTTTGGAAAAAGAGGATTTTCGAAAATCGAAAGTAGATGATTTTCAAAAATCGAAAGTAGCCGATTTCGAAACTCGAACTCAAATGAACCGAAACTCAACTGTTTCGAACATCTCTAATGGACACTTTAACCTGCAGGCTAGTAAATGAAATACTGCTATAATAATTTTATGGTACAACTGTGACTGTACAGTTGTAGATCCTTTAAGCACAGTTGATATGATTACTTTGAAAGGCTTGATAAAGATATAGAGTTCTGACACAATTTTTTTTATATACTCTGATGTCAACCCTACTGCTGTGTCTGATGCTCCCCACCATACGTTGATGCATGCTATGGTGAAGATAACAATATGTGAACTATAGCCAATAGGAGACTTAACCTAAAGCATCAGAAACAACAATAAAACAGGGTTGGGCAGCATTTAATTTAAATAATTAGGTTAACTAGGTTAAGTGTGTGCCCCTCCAATGTTTGTCTTCAGTCCTGTGTCTGCCTCTAGCACTGTGCAAAGTCTAAAAAAAAAAGCTTCAGTAAAGCTTCAGTAAAGAATGAGTGATCTTGGGGTCTGACCCGCAACGCACAATGTGTATGCATGGCTGTTTCGCGCGATAATCATGCCATGTATGGGCCAGCCAGATCTTCGTCCGAACAGCCATTTTTGCCAACAAAGTGCCCATACACGGCACGATAATTAGCCGAACGGCCGTGCATACACAGTGTGTATCGCAGGTCAGCACCCAAGATCGCACGTGTGTATGAACCTTAACTCCTAAGCAGAACATTTCATCTTTTTTGAAATGCATTTTATTAAGCTTTAGTATGAGAAGTAATAGTCATATAGTATTTCTAGTTTAAAGGCCATGCCATGCTTTGTCTTTTAGATTAATACTTGAATAATGATTGTGTTTTTATTGCAACACAATTTTCCACCACTTGGCATTCCCTGATTTGAAAGGCTGTTTGCATTTACTCTGTTTCATTCCTGTTGCCGGTTCGCAGATCTAACAAAAAGATGTTTCCTGTGAGTGGAAACAAACTTGAGTGGAACCTGTACAAAGTCCCTTGTTCTAAAGGACCTTGCTCTTAAGGACATAGAAAAAGAAGGGCATTTTATCTTTTGATGGTTGTATAGTTTGTGTGAAAGTTTAAAAATAAGTTTGAAAATAAGGACTTTTTGTGCTGATAGTGTGCTGTGATAAGGACTGTGTGTGCAGTAAGCAGATTAATCTTTCTTTCTTCCAGTTAAAGGATAACTGTATTGCCTCAATGCATTTTTAAAAAAAAAAACTGCTTTAAAAAGAGTAAAGGTATGTAGCCCTCCCCATACATTTTTTCCTGATTTTGAGCCTCTCTTTGTCTTTAATTAGCCTTTAATTAGCCCTGCTGTGAAGGGGGCGTAACAATTCTGTTTGCCTCTAACTGTCACTCAGAGCTAGCATGCGAGAAAACACTCCTCCACCCACCCTTGATTAGCTTGATTATATAGGCTGTATTCTAGCAACAGGACATTTCAAGTTTGTTTGACTGGCAGAGAAGGAGGAGAGAGGTTGTAACAGACATTCCTACCAGCCAATGACAAGTGATATGTTAATGATGACCCAGGGCCATCTAGCAGGCAGGCTGTTAGCATTCATCTTTGCTGTGTGATATCTAAGGAAGTGCAGCGCATGTGTGGACATGTAATGGGGGAGATGTTTTTTTTGGGGTATTGTTGTCCTTTAAAGGGATGCACTGGGCTTCTTTATTTTAGTATTGCACCTGTTGTAATTGCAAACAGGGTTTGAAAGGGTTAATAAGTGTTTTGTTTTAGTTTTATGCAGTGAGTGCCTTAAGGGCTTTGTGCTGAGTTTAGCCTTTTCACCCTGTATTATTTTTCCTTTCTTTTCTCTTCTCATTCCTCTTCTCCTTCTCTTCTTTTTCCTCCTTTCCTTTCCCCCTTCCCTTTCTTTTCCCATCCTTTCCTGACATTTCTGTTTATTTCCTTTTTCCCCTTACAACAAAAAAACTGGGGACATGTCAGTTATCTGCTCACAAACCTTATTTTTACCAGTTTATTACATGCATTTGTAACTAGATTTATAATATTACATATAAGTTCTCTTCTGTTATGGAAAAGGTATCCACCTCTTTACTCTGCTCAGAAAATGTGCAGAGGAGACAGCAGGGGAAACAGCAAGAGGAAGAGAGGAGCCAATTTAATCTGAATATACAGTATCTGTAGGGGTTAAGAGCAGGTAATTGTGTAGTGACTGTTTTTTTTGTTTTAAGAGTGGAGATGCACGTTAAACCCCTTGCTATATACACTTAGTTATTCTACAAATTCTCTCCCATTTTGAAAAATCAGTTGATTTCATACACTTTGCTGTTCCCTGCTGTTGACATTAGTGAGCTGACATTTCAGGTTTTAACGGTTCTTCTTCTTCCCAGGATGCACCACATCCTTGGAATGTTCCTAACAGTAATTTCTACTGATTGGCTGTTGGATGGGTCAAAGATGCTCAGATCTCTACTGAGCAACTGAATCAACCCAGGCGCTGGGTCAAGGGCAAGACCATAATGGCCTCTACTAGGGTTCCTGCAAACAGGAAATCGGTATTTTGGTTGCAGTTATTTATACACAGACAAAATGCTGAATTGGCAAATTAAGGTCATTGGGATGAAAAAATACTGCTCTTTTTTCTGAAAAGCTTATGTATTTGCACTGAACTTCCACTTTAAGGAAGCTGGATTTTTCATGGAGTTTATGAACTAGATGGACCAGTGTTTTTTCAACTAAAAATGAACTATGTAGCATCATAATATACGGAGATCGTGTGTGCCTGTATGTGCAGGCACAGTATAATCTCTCATACTGTTATGGACTAAACTAAGTCCAGGAATTATCTGTTCCCTTCCAAATTGGTAATCAATTGATATAACAGTCTAGACTGGGAAGAACTATAAAGAACACACTGACACGAGCTGTTCAGTAGGTAAAAAATGTTCCTTCTGATTTTATTGTTAGTTACAAACGGGCTATAAGGTTGGGTGGGGGTTGATTGGCACAATTAGTCTGGCAAGGGTCATTATATTTGCTGATTTAGGCTATTGTAGCTTCTTCTCCAGGAGTCGTCTGTGAAGCATCATACATCACAAATATTTTCCTTGTGGGGAGAATCCTCTTGTACATTCATCTAGCAAGCTAAGCGTATGATATTCTATGTTTTTCAGTTGAGTAGGAAAACAAGAGCTGAGCATATCATATAATATTGAATCATCAAGGTTAGAAGAATAAAACAACTAAAATATAGTAATGAGACAGTAAAATAACATTTCTATTAATTAAAACTAAAGCTTAAAGCGATAGATGTATGGGATACATGTCTCCTTAACAGTCCCCCCTAAAATGTTTATTTGCTGTCCCTACCTAACAAGGGTTATCAGAGTTGCCCCAGAGGGAGTCCCCCCCTAGAGGTGGGTGTGGCTGTTCAGCTTGGCCTCGAGACCTGCGCAATGCCAGGGACCAACCCTTCCAACTCCAATACCCTAACTATCCCTGTAGAGAATTGTAAGCGAAAGCTCTGTAGGTTCATGGGATTGTAAGGAGACTCAGGAATAAAATCAGGTTTGTATTCATGCATTACAAACATTGGGACGGATACATTTGCAGCTTGTTTTCTAGCTTCTTAATTATGGAATAAAACAACAAACTAAGAAAGAGACCAATATTAAAACTATCAATACAGTCACTCCTATCTGGGCCAAGGTTTTCTGCCACCCAGTCATCCATCCAAAATATTGGTCCCATGGGCTATATTCCAGAGTTCTTCTTTAATTTGATTGACAAATCTTCAAGTTTCTTAATAGCAAGAGTGACTTTACCATTTGGGGCCGGTGTTATCAGGGTATAAGTGCAACAAGTGCTAGAGTCTGGTAACATTTTACAAATCCCTTTTTCAGCAAGCCATATCTAAGGCGATCCTGTTTTGGAAACTCATTTGTGCAGTTGGCCCTAACTATCACCAAACCCTGGAGTGCATCTTTAGTATAGTTAACAAATCGCTGCTGATTATAGTAAATGTAATTAATCCAATCAACATTTTTATTCAAGACTCAAACCCTGCTTTAACCTGATCACGGGCTTTAAATTCTTCGGGTACCCCCCTAGGAACTCCAATGGCATCATATTATGTGTGATCAAGACTTCCACCTGGAGTCAAGTCTTTTTTAGCACGTGAGAGGGGTTCAAAGGGTACATTCGATGGATAGTGAGGGATGAATGAAGGGCATAATCACCTTACTTAAGGCACATTCACCATTCCAGGAAGTGGGGAGATGGGACCTGATTTTCATGTCTCCACAAATCCAGTAAATGTCACCAAGTGATTGTACTTGATTCTGCAGAGGGTTTTAGAGCCATCTTTATACGTTTCACAATTCCTGTAGTGAAATTGCCCATGGCTTTGCCAGAATGATGGTAGTATATATAACAGGTATAATTTCCGGGATATATGGTTATACCTTCAGTTTGGCGAGGAGTTTGTTAAGAATTGGGTAAGTGGTTTCCACGTCTCACAAATTGTCTGGTTGTGGAAACATTACTGAACAGCTAAGGAAACATTGCTCAATTGTGGGTGGGGAGATTAAGTGGAACAGTGCCTAGTGGGGGCGTGCCCCCCCACAACGAAACAGTTGGATTTATTATGTTGGACGGCACTATATTTCATCCATTCCAGCCAAACATTGGCATCACTAAATCCAGTTTCGATAGATATTGTCTCTTCAAAAGTAGGATTTGCTATAGCCCTCATATTGTTTGTACAATAAGATTCTAGGTTTGTCTCCTTTTTGTTCAGATCCTTAGATTCTGCTGAATTATACATATCTTTTGGGAAGAATGTACCATTATAACAGAAGCAGTCTTACCAAAGCCCATGCCGCTAATATATATGTACCTGCATCTGTGGAGGTGGGATTCACAAGGGTAAGGGTTAGTTTCATATTTGACCAGGTCTATCGCTCTTTCTTAGACAAAGGCCTGTTTTTAGGAGGGCCATTCTTTTAAGCAAGGGAACACCATTCTTATCTACTTTAAGGCGAGCAGATTCGGGCTGATATCCCCAATCTGATCCCGTATTCCACCCTACAGCCCCCCAATAAGCACAGTTGTTTCCCCAATATTCGTCAGTTACACAGATGTATAGTGAGCTAATGGCTGGTTTGCCATTATAAAGGTTACATTGCTCACAGAGACTGGGGCACCTAGCAATCATACAGAAATCAAACATAAACACAGCAGTATCGGTGTTTGAAGAATTAAACCAGAATGTTGTTAGATCTTCATTCTGAGTTACGGCAACCTGTAAAGCTCTCCCTGAGGAGATAATGAAAAGGATATATAGACCATCGACAGGAGGGTTGTTTTCTTGCAATGTGAAGCGTGGATCCAAGATGGTCTCCTTCCAGCTTCACTGAAGTGGGAGTGGTAAGGAGAACTGGAATGGTCGTCAACCTAGGTTCAAGGGAGTGCTTTCTTACAAATTTCTTTACCAGCACCCAATCGCCTGGGAGGAGTGAATGAGCACCTGTTACAGACTCAGGATCTGGAAGAGAAGAGAACACTTGACCATGCACTTAGTTTAATTCAGTGTGTTAGTTGGCAACAAAATCAGTTAATACATCAGACAGTAATTGTAATTGCTGGGGGAAATAACACCCTAACCTAGGGGCTGATCCAAATAGGATCTCAAAGGGGATAACTTGTGCTCCCCCCTGGGTGTGTATCTGACACTGAACAGAGCTATAGGCAGGCTATCAGCCATCCCATCCCAGAATCATGAGCCATTTTTAATATGCGTGTCTTTAGAGTACCATTCATTCTTTCAACCTTCCCACTACTTTGAGGATGATAGGGCGGAGGAGGCACTCAAAGCAGTCCAAATTTCTTTAGTGACAGGTTAATTTTCCTCTCACATCTCTGGCAATTCCTGTATGCTCTCTGCGAAGCGTGATCCATCCACAAATAGAGTGATGTCTGGGTTGTCCAGTGGAGACGAACTGACTGTGGGAAGGTGTGCTGTTTCTTGCTGCACCATGGTCCTCATTATCCTGTTCTCCATGGTGATAAGTTCCTCATCGGTGGTACCCCCCTCAGGAATTGGCAGAAGTGTAGAGGGATTAAGTTATGGAACAACGTTGAAGCGTGAGATTGTCAGTCGAGTGATTAAGAATGGCAAAAAAAAAACAAAATGAATCGGGAGGAAACAAAACTTAAACTGAAATAATAACATTCTCAGGGAAAAGTATGAATCAGGAAAGAAACAAAAGAAACGGAGAAAAGAGTAGCAACTTATACACATATATAACATACATTCCTTAAACAACATGAAAGAACTCACAATTATCTACCACCCAAACAACCAAAACATAAGGAAGATAATAATCCACAAATTAAATTAATGTAAAGTCAGCTCACCATTCTCATTTATAAACTATCTACTGCCAAATTCTACCAAAACCAACTACATTAATCATACCTGGAAACAATGAACTAACAGCTTAAACCTTAATCAAAACACTGGTACGGGTTAAAGAAAAGATTAAGCTAAATAAACAAAAACACGGTAACGGTAAATTCTAAACAGAATCTGGGAATTGAAGCTCTATATACACTATACACAAACACAACCATAACAGCTCTAATTGGTAGAAAATCAAATCGGAGGGGAGAGATCTACACCTATATTTAAATATAATTATCTTGGTTATTAATTTAACCTGTAATCTTAATACAGTAATAAAAGGAATATACTATGGGTAAGACCTGAATATATTTAACTTCTAAGACCATGATGGATTTAAAATAATACCTCATACTCTGTGAGGTATCGGATAGTTCATATTCTATTCTTTAGCATTTAAACATGATTAGATGTTAATTAAACATTCTCCGTGTCCAATATAATAAAGTTGGGGCCTCACCAGCCATTGCACAAGCTGCAGAGATGCATTCTCTGAACAGTGATTGCCAATGACTTAGAGAGAAAAAAAAATAAGTGACTAGTTTCAAGGTGTCTCTGTGATATTGTGATAAAACTGCCACCATGATTTTACAATGTTCTCTTACAATACAGAAAAGATTTATCATAATTCACAAAGCTCAGAGCAGGGGCGAGGTAATGTTATACAATTATTTAAACATTCTTTGTCATTTGCAGTGTCCATAGAATGATGTTTGGACAGTCTTTAATGGTGCATTTTGGAGCATTTGGTCCCAGTGGGAGTTGGCTGGGATTCATTGTTGGTAAAATTCATGAAGCTGACCAATCAGCTTTATCACAGGGTGTTTGAAACGCAAAAAAAAATGTCTTTATCTCTGGCGGGGCTGACCAATATTCACCCTTAGATATTATACAACCAAGATATTGAACTGAGTCTTTGCAATATTGTATTTTCTGGAAGCTTTTGATGCAAGACAATTGAGGAGAGAGAAACATTTTACATACCTCCATGCTCTGGATACACAATAACCACATTAACATATTTGACAATTAACATATTTCACATAATCCTAGAACCATGTGGCTGAACCCATTTTATTTTTAACACTTCACAGAGAGCCATAGAGTCTGTCACTGGCAAGTCCACCAAGTCTCTATGTCAACAGTGACACATAAATTGGGACTTTCAAAAAAATGAATACAAAAAGACTGAGCCGTAGCACCAGCCGACATGCAGAAAAAAGGCATATCTCAAAATCAACAACGTATTACATTGGGTATCGGCAGAAATGCTAATAAGGGCCCAAATATCCAAACTATAGGAACTATCTGTATTATGAGCTATATAGGGGTATAAAAAGGAAGATAGTCTTTATAATTACTCATTGCTCTACAAAGGTACAAACCATTGGCAGGATACTTTTAATTATATCTTGTTAAAAGGGGGTTAGGGGCATAAAAAAAAAAAAAAAAAAAAATAATCCTACATCAACTTTTACTTCCAACAAGTTATGCCACTAAAGAAAATTAAGATACACAATTTACTTACTAAATCCTGTATTGTCAAGTTAATGGGGTAATCTGGTAATAATTCAAAGGAAAATAAGACATAACAATTGGCCATTGTCCCTATTGTGACACATTTTATATCTCTGCAAGTACTGCAAGTACCCACAATAATCTCTACAAAAGACTTGCAATCAGCTGAGGGACCATTAATATGGAAGCTTTAATAGAGAAGCACATAGTCCCTGTATCACCAAAAAAAATTAAACAGCTTACCTCGTATATGAAGAACACAAATAGGATTACACATTGGATTCAACATTCTGTCCATGAGCTGTACCACAGCAAGGGAATCACTGTGGGGAAATCCATCACAACTGCCATCATAGGGATATCTATCTGTGATTGTATTCATATCCTACTTCTAGATAGATAAACGGGCACTAGTCTCACTAATGATCTAATTTATAACAATAACATATCTACTATTATTAAACTCCTCTTTAAACCAACAGAAACTCTACCAGATCCTTGCCCTCTACTTTCTAAATCCTCCTTTCTCAAAAACCTCTGTAATATATAAAAAAAACTCCGTAGACATTCCTACCTCCTCGACTATCCACCTTCCTCCTGATAACTTTCCTCTTCCGATTAAAACCTTCTTGAACCTTCTTACACAATCTGAACACTTTTATTCTTAAACTGATGCAAAACAATTAAGATCATATGCAGTTATTATTTCCACTTAACTAGTTAAATCATGACATTTACTTTCATTTCCAGTGAACCAAAACAAAAGAGGAGAGGAGGAGGAAGCAGGTGGGGGAAGCGGTGTCAGACACTGCAGAAAATGATTTAGACACAGAAACTTTACCGTTACATTTATATAGAAACACTTCTAAGTGAAACCAGCATTAACTAAATTTAAACTTTACTTATTAATATATCAGATTTAAATAAAATTCACTAGAGAGCTCACAATAAGAATATACACTCTTTATCCAACCCAATATATTATCAAACCTGGATTGCCATAATCTATACCACCATACGGATCACCTAATCCTCCAGGAAATTCTTCGGACTTCTGTACCAGTCTTGTATCAGTATTTCCCACATTGGAAACCTGTAAACTTAGAATTAAAACACTTTAATATACTTTAAATGACTTATCATGTTTGGGTCAGAGACACCTTTACTGTGAAACTTTCCATCCTGTAAGCAAGAAAGTTAACAATAAGCGCAAAGCAAGCAAGCTCAGCAAATTAACAAATTTGACAGACAAAACTGTTACACATAAAACACACACAGAATACAAAGGTAAGGTCTCTTAATGTTCCGTATAATGCTAGCAGCCAAAAACATATCTCTTCAGAAGTTCGAACTTCTAATGAACTGGACCACACTGTCCGTTCTATAACTGGTTAATTGGTTGAGCAATTCTAGCATAATCTTTATATGTTTCTTCCCACCCTCCCCCAATAATTTCAAATACAGTGACACCTCAAGGTCTTCCTCCTTCGTCTTACTTTTATTCTGACCTATTTTAGCTGTATAATTAATCTGAAGGCTAAACCTTTGGCGGGGGTCTACAATCACAGAAAATGGGCTCTTGGAATTTTAAAACCAATACATCTGATTCCACTGAAAAATGGGCAAAATTGGGGAAACGCCCACAGTGCAGGCTTTTATCCTGATATGATGAGGGGTAGCCTTTTGAATGTCTACTTATTTTATAAGGACGTGGACTAATTCCAACAGTAAGCCACATACACAATCAGCACATGAACATATCCTTCTATGTCTGGTGGGAATATCTAACAGTATTCTGTACCAAATAGAGACACAAAGGCGTTCTAATCCATGAACCAACAGTAGCACAACATCACACGCAGTTCTGATCTACTCGCTTAAGGACCATGCAGAACTGACAGCCACGTAGATTAGTCAGGATAGTAGGATGATTGATCCCTAGTTTTGACACTTGGACCTAGAATGGATGGGGGGTGGACTCAGCATTATCTACAGTCATCCAGTCTGTATCATCCTGTAGGCGGTAGTTGGCTGACCCCTAACTCATCTGTACGAGTTCTCTCACCCTCTTGGGTCGTAGTCTCTGGGTGGTTTAAGTGTCCATTTCCCTAAGGTCCATTAGATGATTAATGTCTTAGATATTCACGCTCTAAATCTTTATCAGTAGGTTTTCTAGGCCTAGCGCCCCCTACTGCACCCCTGTGTACTGCTGTCACATCTATATCAGAATCATCCCCTAACCCCATTATAGGTTTAGGTCTGGGGGGGAACATCTGACCTGAGACTTGTCCTGTCTGTAATTGTCTCATTATTTTCTTTTTGTCTATGGCTGTTGTTTTCTTAATGTCTTTTTAGTGGTCAGCTATGTCATTTATTTGGGTGTTAATTCTCTGTGCCACCTGTTGCCGGTGGATGGAGCATCCAATTAGAGGAGTGACCACTTCATCATCTCCTAATGGCTTAAATAGTGGTTGGATATCGTTGGCCGGTAGTGGTCAATACTGGGTATAAAGGAGTGACAACCTGATTGGATGATGGACAATCTTGAATAAAAGGGTTTATTTGGGAGGGGCATGTACTCAAACTGGATGAATTAAAATGTGCTGCCACCATGAAGAAGGTGTTTGTCTGAATTAAAATGGCTGCCACCATTGGGGACAGGGTATCCATAAGATGGCCGCCAGAGTGGCTTCATGGGCGGTGGCTTCAACGTTAGATGTTTGTACTGGATAAGAACCCTCCTTGCACCCTCATATGGTGTGGGCTGAACACAGGGGAAAGGGGACTCTTTGTGATACAAATATGATCTTCCCATTTTACCAATCATTCTTGTTTTCAGACCAGTTCTGTTCATGTAATTCCCTTGAGACTTTAAACCATGATTCTGCAATCTCTAGGACTTTGTCTCGTAAATCCCCCCCCTTTATCCCTTAAAAGTTATACGCCACTGTTCTGGTTGTAATCTTGGAGCAGTTACTGAACAGATTACATAGTTTGAGCAGTTTAACATACTTTTTTACATATTACTCCCCATTTTAGAGCGAATAAGTGTAAATAGCAGTTTCCCCTTCACATTCATATGATTTAATCCTATTTTACCCATGGCAATGCAGAAAATACGGGACTGAGTTATCGATATTAACTAAACAGAAATTAACAGGCAGTTTTGTTACGGTTGGTGAATCACAACTATGTAATCTCACACAGTTTATTTATATCTTCAGTTTATTTATTACGTTCAGTGGAATATCTCAGGATATCCCACACTATCTGCCTGGAAAGCTTCACAACACACAATCCTCCCCCCTCAGGAATGGTGGGAGAATCTGAAGCACGATTTAACTCTAAAAAAAAACAGAGAACCGTGATATATGTAACTCCTGATTACAATTGGTTCTATCTCGGCTAACCCTGGGAAGGGTTACAAACAACTACAGAACATGAACCCAACAATACAACAGTAGCACACGTAGTTCTCTACTGCTCTTCAGGACCACGCGAACTGACAGTCACGTAGATCAGTCAGTTAGGGAGCACTTTGTCCTCACGCATCACCGATAGCCCACGTAGATCAATCGGTCTAGGACCTTCCCTGTCCTGGATGTTTTGTGAATATTACCCACAAACCACCAAGCCCCCACCGACACCACGCAGATCATCGGTTAGGGAACACTATATTCACTACATATCCTGTCTCTATTTAATGAGTTCTGCTCAACCAGACAAAACACAGACCACAAACACAGACGGGCAACAGAAATCCTTCACAGGTTATGGGAATGCCACCAGGCAAGAAATTACCTGTCTTTGCTAACTGCTAACAGCCGATATAGACACCAGAGTCCAACAGTGTAACAGGATGACACAAGCAAGAAACTATTAACATAGGTCTACCTGTGTCTCGGAAGTGATCAGTTTCCGTCTGTTCACTGCTGGCTCACTGGATTCCTGGCATCGGCTGGGTCAGTCAGACCTGATGGCCCACTTGTTGGCGCCAATTGTTATGGACTAAACTAAGTCCGAATTCTGTTCCCTTCCAATTGGTAATCAATTGATATACAGTCTAGACTGGGAAGAAACTATAAAGAACACACTGACACAAGCTGTTCAGTAGGTAAAAATGTTCCTTCTGATTTTAATTGTTAGTTACAACGGCTATAAGGTTGGGGTGGGGGTTGATTGGCACAATTAGTCGGGCAAGGTCATTATATTTGCTGCTGATTTAGGCTATTGTAGCTTCTTCTCCAGGAGTCGTCTGTGAAGCATCATACATCACAAATATTTGTCCTTGTGGGAGAATCCTCTTGTACATTCATCTACAGAGCTAAGCGTATGATATCTATGTTTATCAGTTGAGTAGGAAAACAAAGCTGAGCATATCATATAATATTGAATCATCAAGGTTAGAAGAATAAAACAACTAAAATTAGTAATAGACAGTAAAATCACTTTTCTATGTAATTAAAACTAAAGCTTAAAGCGATAGATGTATGGGATATATGTCTCCTTAACAATACAAAGCCTCAAGTCGAAAACAACTGCTAACAATTTATTCACAATCAAATTGTTTTTTTTTCCAAAATGCTACTATTTACATAGCATCTTATTTATTTCCTTTGTTCAGATTTTAATTGCTGACAAAGCAGTATTGAGTTGTCATAGAGCATAGAGCTAAACGAAGCACATGTTCTCAAATTTATTAAAAACAAGTTATCAAAATAAAATGTACAATGCCTTAAATCTATTTATATGCAATAAATCTTATTGTAAAGATTCAACATGTAAAATGATTACTTTTTTACTAGGTAAATTACTGCCCACACACCGTAAGAAAACACTCATCCCCTCTCCCATTCAATCTTAAGCTACTCAAACTTCCCATTCAATGACAATCCTCTTACCCCCACAAGTACAATGAGAAACCACTCACCTAACTCACTCCGGTACAATGAAAATCAACTTTTCTTCCCAAAATGCCATGCTCTCACCAGCAAAATGAGAAGCCCCTTTGCCCCCCCCCCCCCCCCCCCCCCCGGAAGACCCCACTCTTTCCATACCACACACATACGTTGCCTTATAATGAGAGTAAATTGAGAAAGCACTCACCCTCAAAAGAAGCCAATCTCCCACTAGAAAAACAAGAAGCCACCTACCTACCAAAGTACAAAGAGCAGAAGCTCTACCCCACCCCAAGTACAACATGGTGCCATTCTCTCCCTCTAGTAAAGTAAGAATCAACTCTCCCCCACCAATATAACAATAATGTTCTCTCTCACCAGTACTCCCACCCTCAAATACAATGAAATTCCTTGAGAACTTAGCATAATAAGAGTCTGCACTTCCCACTTTCCTCTGTTTCTTCTAAGTTGCTGCACTGATAATGCTCAAAAGTAGGAGAGAGAGATTGGGAGACCTACTATTGATATAGGTCCAACCATCTGCATTTGTTTGGGGCCCTACAGTAACTTGGGCCCTCCAAAATATTTTGCCTCTGGGACCCCCACTCTCAGGCCTCATGCAAAAGTACCTGACTTAATGGCATCCCTGACACATAATTTTCTATTTCTTCAGGAATCATAAACTCTCCATAAACTCTCTATTGGTAACTTCCTTGTCAGATGCACAAAAACCTGGGCTGGATTTATATCTCAGGAGCTTATAAGCACAAAATGCATTACACAGGCAAACACAGGTCCTACTCCCAAAACAGGCCCCACAACCAAACCATGCTCAATCTTTTACTTTTGAGGAAATTGTCAATAAATTAACTTATCTGCTAGGCATTCATCTCAGAAACATCTATCTTAAATTTATCTTTAGAAATACTACTTGAGTCTCACTGATAAAAGCATTGGTGGGTATACTTTGATCTAGTTAGTGTCAAGCATTTTACTAGATCTTCTCAGTACTGTACTATATTAAATAACACTGCTACCTGTTAATATGCAAAACAGTCCTTTTCACTGCCCTTGTAGCACATCACCAATTGTTTAAACTTGCTAGTAATTGTCAAGTTGTTTATTTCAGTGTGCATCCCAACCACTAAAAGAATATATAGATTTTGGTCCAGCTTAATTGTTGCTTAATGCTACAGTATGCTGCAATACCTAGAACAGGCTTACAGAGCATGGTAAGTTGATCGGGTTTGGGTTTGTGTGCTTGCTATTGCATATTGCAAAACTGGAATCTGTCAGTATATATGCTACAGTAGTCACATTGTATTGGGACCTTAAGATCTAAACTGTGCTAAATCACTTTCCAACTAATCAAACTGTTATATAACCAACAATCCAAGATGGGGTTGATGCGCACACAGAATAACTGCTACACAACATCGTCATGAAGTAACTTTATTCAAACATACAAACACCACAAAGGAACATCTCCGCCTTACGTGTTTCGAGCATCACAGCGCTCTTAGTCATAGGCCAAAGTCAGCATAACTGTGGCTATACCTTCTGTATCATACTTTATTACGGGATATTGGGGACAGTGAAGGGTCTGGGGCAGTGTTGCACCCGGACCACCTTATTTATATGGTGAGAGTTGGCTATTAAGTTTTTTACACAATAAGAAAGAAGAGAAATCTGGGGTTAGAGCACTGCGTCTAAAATATATTTTATACTATATTACTACCAACCTTAAATATTCTTTCTTTTTCCTTTTCTGACCCTACTTTCCCTTCTTTTCAGCTCTATTGGCTTTAGCTCTCTGTCCACTCTTTTGAGACACAACACATCTCCACTGCACACGCTCACCCACTCTAGCTGTGTCTTCTGGGATGGGCTGAACAGAGAGAGGGTAATGCATACTAACTAGGATTGAGCTAAACAGGATATGAGAAAATAGGGTGAAAGGAAGCACTGAGAACAGAAAGGCTTTATATTCCTCGTAGATCTAAGGATACAAGGAAATCATCAGGATGAAGGCAAGACATTTTCTTTAGTGTCCCTTTAAAGGACATGTCACTTGTCTCCAACTGCTCTTTTTAGCACTTTATTATATTAATTTGTAACCAGATAGTATTGCCCCTGTTCTTTACCTTTCTGCTCAGTGAGCTTTTAGGAACTTAAGCATGTGAAGAGGAGTCAGCAGGGGAAAGAGCAGTCAATCATTTGATATCAACAGCCACAGCCTTGATTTATTGCATGGAGGTAGAAGACAGTGTCCTCTGCCAGAAGGAGGGCAAAGGTTATCCTTAAAGGGCATGTCCACTCCAAAAATAAAATTTAACCCACTACGGGCCCCACTGTATAGTGTTCAAAAATCCTTATCTTACATCTCTGCTCCAAATGGTTCTCCTTCTGTGCCTGTTCAAAGTTAGGTAAAGTAAAGAGTAGGAACTGTCTGTGAGTCATCCGGATGCCTGCTGATTCCTTGTCCTTGTTGAGGTTTCTGCATGGTGCCTGGTGCCCTACCTATAAAAGTTTTTTCTGTAGTGTAGGGCACACTAACCCACCCCCAACCACCATGTTCGTTTGATTAAAAAAAAGCAGAACTCTTAAATTACTTTGTTTCCCCCAGCGCTCTGCATTGCAGGCAACCGCGTCTGTGATTATCTGCCTCTTAGCCAATCACTGCCACGTTGTTTTTCCATGGTGTCAAATCTCTCTGAAGCACTGCCCCCTTCCCCCTCTGTTACCTCCTCCATGTCTCAACTCCCGCTAACCGAAAGCTTATTATGTGCAGTAGGAGTTAAAAGTTCAACATACTGAAAAACACACCCACACACAGTGACCAATAGAAAGCAAGTTGTCCTGGAGACACGGAAGAGAAGGGAGAACAGTACAGTTACTTCTGCAATACGATCTCCCTCTTTGTGACCCATCATCAATCAGTGAAAGCTATGAGGAAGGGGGATAAAGTGCAGCCATATCTCTGCAGCCAAAGCTACATCTCCCTCCTGCTAATGTTCTTATCTCTATGTATATGCAAACAGAGCATGGAGAAGGGAGGGACTTGAGCAGGGAAGAGGATCACGTCACAGATTTGATTGACAATACAAGTAGGAGTACAGGAATCCAATCACTATTCTTGTAACTTGTGTATCTCAGTACAGAGAGGGAATCTGAAAAAAGTGAAGACACTCTGGGGGTTGGGGGGAATTATAGAACACATGCAGAGAGATTCACCCAGAGCCACAAATTTACCAGAGGCTGTGCAGCTCTGGGTGAATCTCACTAACCCCAGGGCACTCGCTAACCGCTAACCGAACTTAAATTGGATAGCGCAACGTTAAGGGGAGAAAGGAGCACTGCGCGGCTTCAGCTCTCCTCGGTAAATTCCCCTGACGGAAGGAAAGGGAAAAAAAGTTCATTTTCTCACTATAGATGCCCTTTCAATCTGTTTCCATGTTTGTTCTTACTTTTTTCTTGTCTGTGTTATAAAGGATTTACTTTGAACACTTGTATGTAATCGATAAAATCCCAGAAAATAAACATTCAAAACATTACATAGTGTCTGTAAAATTAAATTCTACAGTTGTGACCAGCTGAATCTGTGAAAAAGACTAATCTCCAGAGTCTTTGATGTCCCATTGGGTTTTCTGGCATCAGCTGTGCTTCAGTTTGCTAGATATTCAACCAGTCAAAACTCAGCCAGCCATAAGGTGTGTTTTGTTTTATGTGCATTAACCCTTTCACTGCCAGAAGAATTTTCAGGATTTTGCCCTCAATCGCTTTAGACTAATTTTACAGTAGGAAACCTTGCAGTAAATCAGGAATATTATACATTGTTTTTTTCAGCACAAAGTCTACTTTAACATGGTAACAGAATTTTGTAACTTTTCTGGAAATTTTACTGGAATTATGGGTAAAATATGTAAAAAAAATTAAAAATTTGCAAATTTTCATGGATTTTTCCCATTTTTACTTATAGTTATCTTAAGGTTACACACACAAATCTTACTGTTTCTAAAAGCTCAGATACTCCCGAGTACAACGATACCAGATATATGTAGGTACCCCACTTTTCCTGTACAGGAGACCCCCGCAAACTAAAACTGCACCTTCAAGAATATTACACCAAATTAAAATGTATAACCACTACTGACAGTTAACATAGGATATCTACCAAATTAACTAAAATATCCCCACAAGTGAGATATTTTTAGAAACTACACACCCGCAGAATTTTCTGAGTGAGGTAAGTTTCGATCAAAATGCAAATACCCGGGCGCAGCTCTTCGTCCAATTGTAAGTTATTTTCTCACATTTTCCTTTTTTTCCTCAACTGTAAAAACAGAGACAAAATCAAATGCGAATTTCAGCTAAAAACTGTGGAGGAAAGTTCAAACACATCTCAAATATGAAAGCCTAACCCGTCCCGAATAAAACGGTATGCCACATTCATGGGTGTACCCAGAGACATGGCTACCAACTAACCCAGAGCGTGACCAGTGCCAAATGTCAGTAGCAGCAAAAAAAAATTTGCCAGTTTTGTATTTGAACAGTCTGCAGTTTTTCCACAAAACACCCCCCCAACTCAGAAATACCCCCCACAAACTATATATTCCTGAAATCTACACACTGTTCTTTACCTTTCTGCTCAGTGAGCTTTTAGGAACTTAAGCATGTGAAGAGGAGTCAGCAGGGGAAAGAGCAGTCAATCATTTGATATCAACAGCCACAGCCTTGATTTATTGCATGGAGGTAGAAGACAGTGTCCTCTGCCAGAAGGAGGGCAAAAGTTATCCTTAAAGGGCATGTCCACTCCAAAAATAAAATTTAACCCACTACGGGCCCCACTGTATAGTGTTCAAAAATCCTTATCTTACATCTCTGCTCCAAATGGTTCTCCTTCTGTGCCTGTTCAAAGTTAGGTAAAGTGAAGAGTAGGAACTGTCTGTGAGTCATCCGGATGCCTGCTGATTCCTTGTCCTTGTTGAGGTTTCTGCATGGTGCCTGGTGCCCTACCTATAAAAGTTTTTTCTGTAGTGTAGGGCACACTAACCCACCCCCAACCACCATGTTCGTTTGATTAAAAAAAGCAGAACTCTTAAATTACTTTGTTTCCCCCAGCGCTCTGCATTGCAGGCAACCGCGTCTGTGATTATCTGCCTCTTAGCCAATCACTGCCACGTTGTTTTTCCATGGTGTCAAATCTCTCTGAAGCACTGCCCCCTTCCCCCTCTGTTACCTCCTCCATGTCTCAACTCCCGCTAACCGAAAGCTTATTATGTGCAGTAGGAGTTAAAAGTT
The DNA here is from genome assembly GCA_019447015.1 of Hymenochirus boettgeri. NCBI lineage: Eukaryota > Metazoa > Chordata > Amphibia > Anura > Pipidae > Hymenochirus > Hymenochirus boettgeri. Next base: position 155,596,570 of record CM033469.1, read on the forward strand.
CAACATACTGAAAAACACACCCACACACAGTGGCCAATAGAAAGCAAGTTGTCCTGGAGACACGGAAGAGAAGGGAGAACAGTACAGTTACTTCTGCAATACGATCTCCCTCTTTGTGACCCATCATCAATCAGTGAAAGCTATGAGGAAGGGGGATAAAGTGCAGCCATATCTCTGCAGCCAAAGCTACATCTCCCTCCTGCTAATGCTCTTATCTCTATGTATATGCAAACAGAGCATGGAGAAGGGAGGGACTTGAGCAGGGAAGAGGATCACGTCACAGATTTGATTGACAATACAAGTAGGAGTACAGGAATCCAATCACTATTCTTGTAACTTGTGTATCTCAGTACAGAGAGGGAATCTGAAAAAAGTGAAGACACTCTGGGGGTTGGGGGGAATTATAGAACACATGCAGAGAGATTCACCCAGAGCCACAAATGCTCTGGGCAAATCTCCAGTACGGGATTTACCAGAGGCTGTGCAGCTCTGGGTGAATCTCACTAACCCCAGCTATAGCTGGGGTTAAATACTTATGCGCTAAGACACGCGCAGCCTCTAGTAAATCACTTTGCGCCAGCTGCGCGAGTGCCTCTTCTGGGGCACTCGCTAACCGCTAACCGAACTTAAATTGGATAGCGCAACGTTAAGGGGAGAAAGGAGCACTGCGCGGCTTCAGCTCTCCTCGGTAAATTCCCCTGACGGAAGGAAAGGGAAAAAAAGTTCATTTTCTCACTATAGATGCCCTTTCAATCTGTTTCCATGTTTGTTCTTACTTTTTTCTTGTCTGTGTTATAAAGGATTTACTTTGAACACTTGTACGTAATCGATAAAATCCCAGAAAATATACATTCAAAACATTACATAGTGTCTGTAAAATTAAATTCTACAGTTGTGACCAGCTGAATCTGTGAAAAAGACTAATCTCCAGAGTCTTTGATGTCCCGTTGGGTTTTCTGGCATCAGCTGTGCTTCAGTTTGCTAGATATTCAACCAGTCAAAACTCAGCCAGCCATAAGGTGTGTTTTGTTTTATGTGCATTAATTGGGGAGATTCTTAATGGGGTAAACTAAGGTAAAATAAGCCCCCAAACTATTCTTACTTACAGGTGTATTTACATTTAGGTGGAAGGGGGAACATCTGTTGAAAAAATGTTTTTCCTGTAGATGAGGATTAGGATATAATAGTAGGGAGACACAGGAGATAGAGTTCCTTGGATTTGTAATATTCATTGTGGCTTTAATTAATAAATCACACAGAAACATTGTGTTAACACACTATAACTGTTTTTATTGTTTGCACTAGCATAGATATTATGATATATGGGGCCCAGGAATGTGCATTGATCATCTTTTTTCTTGTTTGTTCTAATGTTTTGGTCAGATCAGTAGCACTTCCACTATTTGTTATAAAGTAATTTTGCCACAGGAGTGCTCCCACAGCCCCCCTTTTGTGTATATATTATATACTGTGTCAGTGGGGAGGATCGGACCGCAGCGCCAAAGGAATCTTCAAGCAAGTAGTGCAGGACTTCTGTAAAGTATCCAGAAGCATTTTAGGCATTTTAGGTCCTCACCCTGGGTACTTCACAGGAATGGAGGAAGAGGAACGAGGAGGAGGTGAGTATAATTATCCTTTAAAGATATCACTGAAGGTCTGCTAAGGACATAATAAAAAGATACTAACAGAAAGGAAACGCTTTTCTATATATTGAATTAATCCATCATTTTGTCGTCTATGGTATTGTTATATTTTTATACTGTAAGCATCGCAAACTGTGAGGCACATCATGATGTTTTTTCGAAAATAAAAAAATAAACAAAAAAGCTGCTTCTAGCCATTAGGTTTGTTTCAAATGTAGCTGTTTTTCTTAACTAATCCAAGCCCCTTAGCTTTAGCCCAATTACAAAATGACATGTCTAGCAGTATCAAAATGAAACAGAAATGTGCTTCTTTCATATACCAAGGGGGGAACTGTAAAGGCCGCATATGGGCAAACCTTCGTCCTCGCCACATGAATCTTATCTGAAATTTCACAGTCCCTATCAAAACCTTTCCAGCTGTCTGAAGGATCCAATTTAACCCAGGAAAACAAAGATTATGTTACAAAACACATTCCAAGCACAGAAAAAAATGTCAATTACTTAACAATAGAAGTGCTGAAGCCATTAGTATATCTTTTTAGAAGTGAAAATTACATGTGTATTATATCTCTGTAATTCCCTGTGGGAAAACCCCACTAGTGTCACATTGCACAGTGGATCCATTAGTAACATAATGTCTTCTAACCACACCACATTCTAATGGTCTAAACGAGGAGTGTTTTTTCTAAAAATTGCTTAGTTAAAATAGTCAGCTTAAATCTTTACCCTTTATATAAATAGTTTTTTTTAAGTTAGATTTCTATGGTATTGGATGTGTATTGTCTAATACAGGTTCTTTCATTTTATAAAAAACATCATTTTGTTGAGTTTTCTGATGGTACCAATTTGTCAGATATCACATGGTTTTGAGGTAATTTTGTCAGCAAATCATTAAAAAGTGACAAAAAGAGAACTCATTATGGTTTGTTCTTTATACCATGGTTACCATCATTACCATTAGGTGCATTTCACTGCGCATGTGTTTTGTGTTCTGCAAGGACATATTTTTTTCTATAGAAATGTCCATCTCTATAAAACAGTGTTACCTTTTCATAAAACAGTGTTAAAATATCGTCTCAAAGTCAAATTAACTAAGCCTTAGCTGAACTTTTTAGGACTAGGCCCAATTGTGGTGGCTACACTAGATTGTTGCTGGGCATCTGCGCTGCGATGCATTAATCTTAATTTTTTTCGCACAAACGCATATGCTCCAATTGCACAACATTGCACGATCACAGCACACATCAACGTGCTTGCATGTTTCTGGAGCATTCGGAGCTCTAGTGTGGCTTTGGCCTTAGGCAGGTTTAGTAGTGGCTGCGGGGGTTTCATAAAGTCACCTGCTAAGCCACCACAAATTCAAATTAATTTTGATTAATTATGAAAAACAGCCATGTAGCTGGCCTTAGTCAGATTCCCGATTGGTAAAGCCATCTAGAGAGGCAGAATTGCAATATTAAATTAACGCAAAAAGCACAGAAGTAAATGGATTTTAATACAAACAAGAAAAAGAAAAAGCAAAGGTACAGGCACGCCATGATGGGGAAAAAATGGTAAATGAGCCCTTATGCTGGCCATACACTACCCCAGACATCCCACCATGGCAAACATGCCATGATTCATCTCGGCAGAATTGTCTAATCTGTGTAATGTTGAGGTAGTGTTTGGACAGATTTATGGTTCAGCTGGTATCCTAATTCATGACTAGATTCCATCCTGTAATATAAGTCACATGACCAGAGGGATTATGTTTGCCCCCCATAAACCGCATATAATGCTTATGTTTAAATGTCTTATGTATATCTTACCTTTCATAGGCGGTCGCTGGCAATGCAGGAAGGCCCAAAAAGGCCAGCAATTTATTATGGAGGATTGGAGTGATGGTGGTTAACCTCGCTAGGGGGGAAGCTAAAAGTATATGTCCCCTGGGAGGTGGATTATAGACCCAACCCGGGCATACCCACAAAGTTGGTAAGATCTGCGGCTGGCGGCTTAGTATGGATGGGTGGGTTACGGCATTGCCAGTTAGACTTAACAATCATTAGAGGGCTGGTATAAATATATAATGAAATAGATGATCGACAAATTATATATTGTTATATTGTTATTTAAATGGGTTTTATTAAGAGACAATAAGGGGTGAATTAGGGGGCGGGGTTACACCCACGGCCCAGTCACTGCATGGGGGGCCACTAGTGTGTCCCCCACCGTGGAATAGGTTGGGCACCCCTGAGCTAATGGATAGTTATATTGTCACACAAAAGTTTTACAGTGGATCGCAATGCAGAAGGAGCTGCTATCGGCCTATTACATTGGAGGTGTGATTCCCCCTCACACCATCAGATTGTACTGAGAAATAAGCTAAGGGGCAGTGACCAGGGGCAGTCCCACTGTGCAGCCCAACAAACCCAATGATTCACATCCCAGAACAGGGATTGGAGGACATTATTAATAAACTGTAATTAGTCCAGCTTGGTAGATTTGTACTTTTTAAGTCAGCCTTTTTCATACGAATGGTATTGTAGCGTTTTCTGAGCACATCCAGATGTTAAGTGGCAGGAAAATGCGGTGTGTAACGTTTTGTCAATGGTGACCGCCATGTCGCTCATGTGAAACTAGATAGGAGTCAAGCTGGCATAGGAGAGAAAAAAATTATAAATCCAGCCCTGTAAATAACAAAGAATTTATACAACCTTTACTAAACTAATTTGTTTAATAAACCACTAAACATGTTGCAGTGTTTTCTAACACGAAAGAGGCTGTAATTACTTAAAAAGGAACAAAAGCAATACATGCTTTTTACTTCAGTGATCTCTCATCATTGCTCCAGCATACAAATGTTCTGCCAATTAACATGTAGATAGGAATCACTGTGTGCCATAACACTATTTCATGCAGTGTAATGGTAGCTGGATATTTTGTCATTTCTATTACACTACACTTACATGTATTTACATATAAAATAAGATTGTCTCACTAGGTTAAAGGATATATACACTGGGAAATTCGTTATTTGTTTTTTTAAATTGCCCATTACTGGAAACTTTTCTTCCAAACTATCACTTTTTGTTGATCTGTCCCCTATTTCTTTAGATATCCAGTCTGAATCATCTTATATTTCACCTGTCAATCAAGTGCCTTAGTATCATAAACGCTTCTGTTAGGTATAGTTTTGCTGAGGCTGCAATGGTGACAGTTGGTACGTGAACTGCAGGGTGGGAAATTCCCTCTCCCAATGCTGCCTCATAGGGATTACTGAGCATGCTTGCCCTCACAGAGAGTCAGGGGGGCTGAGGGACAGAGCTGGAGCAAAACAAATTATAATAGTAAGTGCTGCTTACACGTATTCATTTATAGATTGAAATTAGTAATTTGTTCAGTGTACATTTCCTTTAACTGTCAAAAGAACATTTTAAATATAACTAGATTTTTTTGGGGGGGGGGGGGGGGAATTAAGGGTCAAAAAAGATGTGTCCAATATGTTGACAGCTTAACATAAAAGGTTCACCAACCAACTCTAAAAAACTAGTATTAAAACCCCAAATAAAGTCTTGCATTGGGTTGAGTTTGAGTAAAAGGACCTGTTAGAATGATTCAGGTAACAGACTTACAATTATAAAATGTTAAAAAGGCTTTTGTTCCTGTCTATGAATTTTTAACCAGATATTTAAGTATAATTATTACCTCCATTCTGGCAGAGAAAGTTAGCTCCTCCCTCCATGTAGTCAATCAAGGTTGTGAATGCTGACATCATAACCAAAGATTGACTAACAAAATTGTTTATAGATTTTCAGTGTATGCAATGCCACTGGGTAAATTACAAGGTTCCCCATAATACACACACTTTAACAAGTCTTAAAGAGACTCACTTTAGAACACATACTAATACACTTTAGCTCAGACAGTCACTCCATTTACTTACACTTTAACAGATATATACAGACACTTTAAAGGTCAAATATGGCCCCAATTTCCCAGGGAGGAAGAAAAGTCTATTTCTACCTTGCTGGTTAGCCATTAATATAATACATAAGTGACTGGATCACAAATTAGTAATTTATACGAAAAGTGAGATATCCAATTCTAGTTATTAAGTCATTCAGACGTTACAAAATTAGAACATAGCAAAAGCAAAAACTTTGTAGCTAGTCTCTAAAAAACATAAAGACTTACACACTGTGACGGGGTGGGCCGGGTGGACACTCCCCCGGACCCAAACGCTCCAGTGTGCAAATGCTTAAGAACCAATGGTAATATTGACATAAGAGCAATGTTGTTAAGAATTAGGGAGGATTTCACCAGTCACAAACGGTGGTCCGGGTGCTGTCTTGCCCTGGACCCCTCACAAGGTCCAAAACGACAACGGCAATACAATCAGAGACATGCTGCAGCAGTCCTATGAACGGATCTCACACGGAGGTAGTGGGTAAAAAGCTTTCTTTATTAACACATATATCTATACAAACTAATACATGTCTAACGCGTTTCATGCCTTAGCCTGGCACTTCATCAGAGACCATTGGCCATTAGCTCTGCTCATTTTCATTACTCTGGTGGGTTTGCAAAACTCGAAATTGCTGTTTTTCTGATAAAATTTTAATGTCCAATTTCGATGTGGAATTTCAAAACTTATTTTCTGCTGAGTAGTTTTGCCATCAAAACCTGTATTTTACATGTGTAATTACATCCCATCAGATTCTCATTGTCTAGGTCTAGGACAATGCACCAACAGCTGCTATTACATTACTTCCTGTCTCTACCACCCAGATACAAGTGTATGGTGCCTCATATTATACTGCAATCCTATTTTATCATGAAATCCTCACAATTCCATTCTTCAGTTTTATGGCATCACATGCAATTTGACTACTACCGATATTGCGACCACTGAAGCAAAATATGCAATTTTTAAAAAAAAAAATTGTGACTACATTTTGTTAATGTGGATAATCTCCACTGCTATAATCTCATCTGCTACTGCCCTGGACATATGTGCACTGATTTGCATCATTTAAGATCATCCTACCACCATTAAACTAGACAGGACAAACTATGGAGGCTCTCTGAGCTCTTAGGGCCATATTTATAAAGGTGCGTTAATGCTTTTTAACAATACCTTGCTGTTAACTATGATTAGTTTCTGATCGTATTGATTGTTAATTAACGATCATTATCATAAGATAACGATCGTAAATTGACGATAACAATCCTAAATCTACGATAAAACAATCATAGATTTACGATCCCCATAGAATACCATTGCAGTAGTTTACTACATTTTGTTTGAATGTGTGAGAGAGCTGACGGTTGGGGCAGGTAGAGATAGAGTGCTGCATATTGCTTATGTGTGTGAACTCAGTCAGGGCTAGGCCACACTAATGCGTTTTTCACGCGTTTTCGCTTGCGATTGCACATGCGATTTTGGTTAGAATGGCTATCGAGAATGCAAAAGTTCACGTGATTTCCAATGCGCGTGCATCTGCGCATCTGTTTCCATTTTGCGATCACTATTTTTTTGCGTGCATTTCTATAATGTTAAATTGCAAAATTGCATGTGCAAATGTGGAACAACGCGCAACAATGCACAGAAATCACATACTCGCGATTGCGTGAGTTGTCGTGGGGCCTCACCCTTAGTCTGGCAGAGGAGGAAAACGGCAACTTCAGCTTTATGATACAAGTAGAACTAAAAGTGAGTTCTTAAAGTTAAAGGAAAACACGTGGAGTGGAGTCTTCCATGCTGAGAAGGTTGCTGAGGCAAATACTTTCTTACTCACAGTTTGTTTTTTGGGGTTTGATTCTCCATTAACAACAATAAAAAAAGGCTCAAATTCTTTGTCAGTACCACTGTGAACTGTATAATATAGCTTCTCTCTATGGTACTAGTACCATATAATATAATTGTGATTTTAGAACAGTATACCTTTATAGTAAACCTATAATAAATGGGAAAGAAAGAATAAACAATATTTTATTTAAACTGAAACTTTACTCAGAATATTATTGACCTGACAAATATATAAAGAAACATTTAATATGCTCAACCAAGTAATAACAGATATTAAAGGGACTGTCAATCAGGAGGATGGCAGCTGCATCCAATTTTTCCACTAGAGGGAAAAAATTCCTTTCCGACCCCTTAATGGCAATTGGATATTTTCCCTGGACCAACATTGCTAACACTATCCACTAGCTGATTATTGCCTACAACTTCCAGCATGCTCCAACAAATTTAGTATATAAGTGAATGGTGCCTACCACTAAAATCTAATACTGGGGTAATTTACCTTAGCACCAATGAAATAGAAAGCAACATTGCAGCATCTTCAGGGCTAGTAAGACCTCTGAACTGATGATACAGCAATTGGGGGTTTTGAGTCCCTAAAAGAGCAATGCTTTGTTGGAGATGGAGTTTGTATAATATTGTATCAGTACATAACCCCCTTAATGAAAACCAGAAATTATCGTAGAATTAATAAAGTAAATACTATCTACGAGTTGTTTTTACCTACAACTCCCAAGCAAACAATCAAACCTGTGTTCTGGCAGCTCCTGAGGAAGTACGTGGGTGATGCACACACACGTCGAAATCTATAACTCCCGAACGGTACATACATCGGGGCAAGCCCCAGAGGAAGTGGCATAGGTTCACAAAAAAGTGTAGGGCGGAGCTTCTGTGAGTCTATCTTAATTGGCTGAATTCTACACACTGTGATGGCTGTGTTCTGGTTTTAATTGATTTCTAAATAAAGCTTTGAAGAGTTTACAGCTGTAAGTAAAAAACCCAGGGGTGATGGAAACAAGGGGGAGGTTAATATAATTGTCCTTTAAATCTAAATAATTTACTCCAGCACCAATAAAATATAAAACAATTTTGCAATAACTCCAGGGCCTACAGCCTATTAATGCCTCAGTACTGCTCTAGATTCTGCTTATGAATTGAAGGGTCTCTCCACTGAAAATATGTACTTACCCTTTTTCACATTAATTTAAGAATGGGAGATAAAGGAGCTATATGTCTTACCTCCTGTTCTTCAATTAACCCAACAAGAGCCAGGAAGCAACCCTCACCTGTGAACAGGCTCCTCTGCTGCTTCCCCTGACAGGTGCAGACTACATCAAGGCACTCTTGTAATATAGGAACATATAGAATATACTATAAGGGAGCATGGCTATAGCAGAACCTGTCAGAGGAAGTAGTGGAGGAACACGATTGTGGTTAAAACTAATGCTTTAGATTCCCTTTCAGGCTGGGTACATGCGAGTGCACTATTTGTCCCGACCGAGCGTTCGCTACGAGTGAGCGCCCATAGGGAACCGCACTTAGTATAGATCGGGAGAGTTTTTCTGCAAATAACTACAGCAGTTGGGGGTGGGTGAGGGAGCCCTACACTACAGAAATTGTGCAAGAATCTTCTTCAGCACAAGGTTCTCAACCATTACCTTTCACCCCTACAAGCAGAGCTGGTCGTACAACTAGGAGGAGCAGAAGATCAGCTTCACCAAAAAAAGCCAGGTACACCATAGGCCCAGATCCACCTCCCATAACCCTTGCAAGCAAGCAAAATTGGTTTCCAGGACTGAGGTCTGCTCTCTGTGCAGACAGCACAGACACCAGACCTCAGAAAACAAACAGACAGCCGAAAAACACCCAAGCCACAGCCCTGTACCTGTACTGGGTCCAGAGGAGCATCATCAGCCTAGTTTCATCTTTAAGCTTCTGCATTGTGAACGTTTCTGCTTGCATACTCCCAGATAGATGCTCTCTTGAATAGGTTTTTACATGGGTTAATTGTTTATTAATATTATGGAGTTTATCTGTGTAATTGTTTTTATGGGATGGTATATGTTAAGTCCAGTCATTGTGCATTGTATGTATGTACCTAAAAAATAGAGCTCATGCATTATTCAATTTTTGTCATGACTGCCTTTTATCAGGTTATTGTCATTATTTGGCTATTATGTGTAATGAACATGTAAAAATGTACCAAACAGGTGTTTCTGCTTTCACTGCTGATACAACTTTTATTGATTTTCTCTGAGTGCACAGGAGAATAATATCACAATTTATTTATCTATTTGTCATTTACTCGCTTGAGGGCAAACATGATGGAAGACATTCAGAGCAAAGTGTCAAAGAATAGTTGTTGGCATGTGTTCAGCATGGAGATTAAACTATATAAATATCACACAACTTGTTGTTGCAAGCAAAGAATGGGGTCAGCTGTTTCCTACAAGAAAAACTGTACTCCAAATTATTGTATAGATGCCCCTAGAGATGGACTACAACTCGTACCTAAGTTCGAGTCGGATTTAATGAGTTCAAACAAACCCAGACTTTTTGGACCTCAAAGGCCAAACTTTCTGAACTTTTTCTGAACTCACGGACATTATTTTGAAAATTCAAGAATGTTCAGTAATCCTCAAATGTTCGAGGAATTTTAAATCCATCTGTTCGGAGATTACCGAATGGCCCAAAATTCCGCAACTGGATGTTTCAGGGGTCTTGCAGCTCACCCGGGACCCCCCCCCCCCCGAAACTTATAAGTATCTTTGGGGCACTTAGAAATGCCCTTGTGGCACTGACAAGTGCCTTTTGGGGCTTAAGGGGTCCTGCAGCTCGAAACAGGGACCCTCATTGGCTCTTAGAAGAGCCCTTGTGGCTCTAATATGTCTTTCTGATAGGGATGTCCTGCAGCTCGAAACCGGGACCCTGGTCCTAAAAAGGTCTTCTTTCTTCTCTGACATCACCAACGATATTGGTGGTGACACACAACTCCACCGATGATGCAGATGCCGGGCAATGTCACTGCGACCACCAGTGACACCACCTTCGCCGGTGACACAGACATAGCCATTGTTGAGTTCTGCAGGGGTTTGCATCTCTATGCATCTATCTCTTGCTGAAGGGCCAAATTCAATTGTTATTGATTAAGATTTCAATTCTAGCAATCATATGATCTCACATTAACCAATCACATTTTAGTAAAATATGATAGGTTAATGTTTGATCATATGTTTGCTAGGATTGAAATCTTAACCAACCATTTAAAAAATATGATTTTAAGTGCCAGGGAGGGGGTCCCGGTTTTGAGCTGTGGGACCCCTTAAGCCCCAAAACGCCCTTCCCAGGGCCACAAGGGTCCTTCTAAGGGGGTCCTAGGTTGAGCTGCGGGACCACCGAATGTTTGGCTGCAGGATTCTTTTGAGTAATTTCTAAATGGATGAATTCGAAGATCCTCGAACGTTCGGAAATTACCAGACCATTTCCCAGGTCCCAGAGGCATTTACAGTAAGATACCATTGCTATTTTAACTGTATTTTAGTAAAATATTTCAAACTAATTTTTCCCTTTGACTTTAATGGGTTTGTTTTCGAACTATAGAACTTTTACTGAAGTTCTTTAGTTCTAAAACAAACTGAACTTTAGGAAGTTTGGCCATCTCTAAATGCCCCACATAATAATCATTGACATTTCTATTCTGTAATATCCTGTGTTCGATATTGAATTTTCAAAGTTTGGTATCAATTTTTAAAAGTCTCTATAAATTTTGAATATTCCAAAGACATTTGGAACCTTGGCGGTTGAAAATTCTATGAAAAAATCCAATAAAACATTATTGATTAATCAATAACCTGTTGAAAATTTAAAGTTCCATAAATTTCCAATTTAGAAAGTTCTGAATTTCAAATAGGAACAAGGTTCAAAACAAACCGAAAACATATTAGCCACTTGCTGGGATAAATAAGTTTTAGGCTTGAAAGTCAAGTTGTATTTCTGATCTTTTGTTCAGTTGTATTGTTATTTTTGTGCCTTGATGTAGTTTATATGGCTGGAAGTGTTCATTTTCATTAAAAAAAAAAAAGAAGTTGTTAGCATATTTAACATTATAAAATGCATTTTTATGTTTTTCTAAAAAGGAAAAAAACGTCCTTCTGGGAAATGATTAAGTTGTGCTGGGCTATTGAACCTGTGAAGATGCTTATCATATATATCAAAAACATTTTACTGTGCCTGTTAAAGTAGAACACATTTATTTATTCCTAGATCACATAATATATCACATACACAAGACTAAATTGCTTAAATGTGCAATTTTATCATATGCCAAGAGTATGCACAGCTATTCAGATGATATACATTCAGCATTAGAGGAAATGCTGGATTATTTTTGCAAACATTTTTCAACCTCTTAAATTTAGCGTGTAAGAAACACTTGGTTAAAATAATAATATTTTAATAGGGGAGGTGGAATAAATTTGTCAATAATTATGCATAATTAGAATTGTTTTAAAAAAAACAGTATTTAAAATTTTTACTTATTTCTCAATGATACAAATAGTAATGATGTAATAATAATGTATGTATTTTCTAACACCTGTTTTTCTATCTCAGTCATAACTACATGCACACATTACATACATGATCCTCATGGTGATAATTTCTAATAATTGCTATACAGACAGGCTACTTGCATATGAGCAGTGTGTTCAAATAATAACAATATAAAAAATATAAATTGACAAAGAATGAATAGCGGTAACATATATCTTAGAATTTCAGTGTATTGCGCTGCTATTTTTATTTTTGGCTTGAAACCTAGACTTTTCTAAAAAAAATAATTTTAGTATACCGTAGATCTCCTTTAAATGCATAGAAATTTGAAAGCTAAAATGTGCCATTGCAAGAGACTTCTATAAAGATAATGTTCGAAATTTACCCTCAAGTCTCCCCGCCCTTCATGTGTGTTATATCACCTGAGAAAATAATTATTGGGAGTATGTGATCCACACCCTTTAACATACTTTTAACCATGTTAAGAAAGGTTGCTTTGTAGGCTACCAGGATTGTTCTATGTATAAAATAATCATAAATTCATTCAGAGTGAGAATTAAATTAAGCAATTTAAGAAAAAGTAGCAACACAGATAATAGTTAAATGCTGTTTTAAATGATTATGTATGCTGATTTACCACATTCAAAGTATATATGGCATAGGAAGTATCTCCAGTCCTAGCCAATATTATTACACAGCATTGAATTGTGCAATATCTATACATTCAATATTGTTTTGTACAAAGAAGCCTGATTTCCAAGTGCTGCTCATTATTGTAATGTATTTTAAAGATATGCAATATTGTATACTGCACACTTTTTACTGTATACTGTCCTATATAATTAAAATGCAGAAGCATCTTTATAATCACTTTTATTACTTTATGAATAATAATATAAATAGAGATACAAGCGTGTAGACAGTGTATGCAGGAGCGTTACCCCTATCCACAGGATTCCATCTGATCTCCTCCACGTGAAGAACGCCACACTATCAAGCTGCACCAGCCTTCAGCTACATATAGTCCAAAAGAAAAGATGAGTGGCGATCGCTCCAAATTATAGGGAACCCTCCTTTTGTGTCTCTGAGGAAGCGTTGGGACGCTGTAAAACACGTCAGATACCCATGATTTCTAATGGTGTATATTATCTGTTAAGTATATGTTAATAAAGAGGGTTTATATTTCCCTATAATTCGGAGCGATCGCCACTCATCTTTTCTTTTGGAATAATATGAATAGGAATAAAATTATAAGTAATAAGGGTCTGGTTTGTGTTATTATAACCATATATTTTTCATGATTCAGCATATAGTGTTGACCGTTCTTTCTTTTTATACATTATAAAACTGTTTTAAATGTTTTGCAGTACTTTAAAATGAAAATAATTACTTTCTTGTAATCAATACAGTTGAGACATTATTTATGGAATTGGAGACAGAACAAGCTAGATATTCATATTTTGCAAGACAGACAATAGATTTCTGATTGCAGTCTTTCAAAATCCCTAATAGAACACACAGAGTGGTTTTTAAAGTTGAACTGAGAGAAAACAGGAATACATAGGAAGGGAAACAATGTGTAAAATCTATAATATCTTTTTTATTAAATATATGACTTAAACATAGCTTTGTTTGCAGTAGTAGGCACAAAAAACTTCAAAAATAGTTTTGCCAATGCAACTTTATAAATGGAATGCAGGCATTGCCCAATGGCCCATGAAATGGCCCTCAAATACTCAAGGTTATATTTATTCATATAAACAATCAACTGTGTGTCACTTGTTAACTTTCCAATAGAGGGAGCAAGGAAGGCCAGGATATGGTTGTAAAAAAAAAATCTATAAAAAATTTAGATACAATTGAAAAAATAACAATTAGACTGACAAAAGCATTTTAAAGAAAATACTGTATATTCTCATAGAGAAACAAGCACCAAAGAAAATGTAAGTATAACTAGTTTCCCTTGCAGAAACCTCCAAAATACAATATTACATAACAATTAAGTCTTTTTTGTAGTATCAGTAATAAATACTCATAATTACCAGAGTAAAATGCAGTTCACTTAAATAGAAAACAAATGCAAGCTTTTGTAGTTGAGGAGCTGAAAATGACAGTTTCAGGTGGTGTGCTCATATAATAAATAATGTAATTAGTTCGGACATCTGGAATTTTGAGTACCAATCATAATTAGAGATGAAATAGCCCAACAAAATGGCTATTCATCACGTAGGTTGGCAACCATAAGACAACACAAATCTTACGCTATACAGGGCATTAGCAGATAAAAAATTGATGCTTATGGCCCCTTTTTAAAATTAGTAATGATGCAAAAAAAAGCACTTGTGTGACTTCTCATGCGTATACATTAGTGATTAGTAGGTTGTTGCAGGAGTGTTTTACCCCAGTCTATAGCTTAAGACACAGAAAACATGTGAATTAAAGGGCATGTCCACCCTTAAAACAAAAAAAACATTACTTGTCATATGTTTAAGCCCAATAAAGTGCTAATTTTAGCACTTTATTACTTGCATCTCTCTGTTTCTATCCCTTTTTGGCAGAGGTTGCCGCCTCCTTCCTCTGCTTAGCAAGCCTTTAGGAACTTGAGATGTGCAAAGGATGCAGCTGGGGAAAAAGCAGTCAATCATTGGTTGTGATGTCAGCAGTCATAGCCTAAAAGGGTAACTGTGATTCAAAAATGACTTTAGGTAAATTGACAGGAATTTCTATCCCGAGGATTTTTGCAATACACAGTATTTACATATTTTATTTACATGTAAGCTGTGCATGAAGGAGCTGTAGATCAAAGCAGAAAGAGGGAGAAAAGGCACAACATGCACAGGGAGGATCATGCATATAACAGGCACTGTCCTGTCTGTCTATTAATGGGAGGAGAGGAATTTCCAGTTAGATGCAAGACCACTGTAATTTGTGGCTGTGGTTTCTGCCAAGGAGCAGCCATTAGAATGGCATCTGGCAGCGTCCAACCTCTCAGTTTTTCATCAATAATTATCTTGTTGCTTGGGCTGTACTGCACACAGAGAGGTGGTTGATGGCTCATTCTAAAGGTAGGATACATTTTATTGCACACCACAGTTCTCCTTTAATTGACTGTATGGAGAGGGGAGCTGATTACTTTTTCCCGAATGACGGTTATAATACATATCTTGTTAGTAATACATGTAAAGATGTTCTGAATGTATTGTTGTATTTGGGGACAGGTTAATGACAAGTGACTAATTTTTTTGCTTTAAGGATGGATATGCACCTCCCAGGTAATTAATTGGAGTGATTTACCTAGAGCTGCTATCACCCTACTCCTTATTTAATATGCGCTTTGCACACGTGATGTTAAATAGTCATGCAAAAGTATTGGCAAACCTTTACTTACGTATCCACAATCAACTGTTTAAAAGCAGGGGATCGAGGAACTGCTCAGGAGATCGCCAGGCCCTCTTAGCCCCTGGGCCATTGCGGGGGCTTTAGTTACGCCACTGCTTCTATCTCATAGATTACTCTCACTAAGTCAGTCAAACATGGTAAGATGGTTTTATAAACCTTGAAAACTAGGCAACTGTTTTGGTTTAACAGCATTTTGCTCATCCTATACAACATAAGTCCAATTGACGTTGAAATCTAATAAACTGCCTATTGCATTATATTCTTCATTTGCAAATTTAGCTCTCAGTATGTTTTTTTACACACTTTTCTTTTTTAGTGCTCATAAAATGATGTCATGCATTATTATACGACAACTAGTTAATGGCTTAATACTAATGCAAACACCATGTCACGCTCAATTTTTACCTAAATAGCCAGCCTTATTTCTCTTATGTTGGTACTTAAAGGATTATTGTAGCTATGTTTCAAAGAATCACTTATATTTCTCACTGACCTGCAGTGACACATTACATTGACTGCAGACAAGAGGCAATAATAGTTTTATTCAGCTGAGCACTGAATGCACTCATAATGGCCATGCAATGGGCTTATCTAGGCTGAAAAAATACCTCCTTTCATTTCTGTTCAATTAGAGATAATTGTTGAAGGCATTAATCATTTCACATATTTTCAGGAAAACATTGCTCAGCTAAATACACCATGAACACAATGGTCCATTTAACAAATACAATCTGGAAAATAGAACGTGATCAGAAACACGGGAATAAAAAGTCTTGCAGTTTTCAAGTTTGATGTACCAAACACTTTAGCATAGTTTTTAATGTTATTGCAAAACCACATATTAATGACGTTGTAATGACATTCTGGCTCATTTACATAGAGCCAGGCAATTATAAGGTATTAAACTCTTGCTAACCTGTTCGCAATCAGTTAGCATGACTTTAACTCCAAATTAGCGCCGGATGCGTGGGTTATGCAAAAGACACCCTTGCATCCGGCACTCCTGATTCAGTATCGCGCTTGCGCTCCTTTTTTGCAAGATCCCTTTTGTGATTTACCCACATGCGCAAACGCGATATTGAAACACAGTAGGAGAGGTCAGAGTCTAGTAAAGAGAGATGGTGGTGTGGGCTAGTTTTCATAACAAAAAGGATCTGTGTGCTAGTTTAGTTTATTTGAAACATTGACACTTCCTTCATATTTTGCGTCAGTTAGAAAATTGTGTAGGTCGGCAGTGACAGGGTGCAGCTGGTTTATGGTCTGATACAGTATTGGCTTTCACGCTACCAGGTAGAACAAAACATAACTTAAATCTTACAGCATTGGGTGCACAGCACAACTTCTAAAAACATTTGGAGGTTTTACAGGCCCCATAAAATGGGGCACCATACATTTTACACTCATGTAACCTATGTTGTCATTTATTGCATCTCCCTCTCTAGTTGACAGACCAACCATGATTCCTGTGTTTTGTGGCATGAATCACTCATTTTGTGATCAAATGGAATGTTTATTGCAAAACATCATGCATACATTGGCAGGTAAGTCGACTAATGTGTGCCCTGACTTTATCTGTTACAAACTACAAACATGAAGCCTATTTTATACCAGGAACCAGAAGCAGTGGAATGTTACATCCACCAAAAGTAATTTCTGGTATTTAAATAACAGTGATAAAATGTGCGTTATTCGCTGCAAGTGTATCAGATTTAACTAGCATTAAAGACATAAGCTTTCCTTCACTTAGCTAATGTTATCCCAGGCGATATGAAAGATAAAAATATTTAAAATATGCCGTGAAAACTGATTTGCCCTTCTTTATAAAATTTAGACTTAGATAGTAAGCTCTTTGGAACAGGAACCTCATTCCTTATGGTTCATAGCAAATTACTCTAGTTGTAATATTTGTATTGCATTCCCTATTTGAATTTTGCCTTGTTTGTATTTTGTATTTATTATTGTAAAATAATAATAAATATATAATATTCAAAGTTTCGGCGCCACACAGGGCATCTTCATCAGGATGAAGACGCCCTCAGAAGCATTGAAACGTTGAATAAAAAATCATTAAATTCAAAATAAAAGTGTGCCCAGAAAATTGATTGAATTGAGTTTGAATCACTATCTAGACATGGGAATTGGGAGCCATGTGGCCTGGAGGCACATGGACATATTAACCTGACATATTAAAGCTGTTCCATAAATATATATATTTAGTATACACTCATGGGACTTAACATAAACAAATAAAAATTTATTGCATAAAATGCACTTCTTATGTTTTTCCGCTCTCATGGGCCGTCTTCAGCCTTTTCTGAAGATGGCTCCTGTGTTAGTAATGGCACTCTCAGTGGACAAGGGGCCTTCGATTTTATGGATCTTGCAAGGCAAACAATCCTAACCTAATAAAATAAGAGGTTGTTGAGTCTGTTTAGGGACGAGGATAACAGAGCCACATAATGTATCTTACAAGGGAGAGGCAAGTAGTGGGATTAGCGTCCTTAGTTACCTAGAAGGTTAGTTGCTATACGTAACGAGGTAACACATAACAAATCGTCACTCACCTTGGTTGAATAGGTTGGGATAGCACTATAGTCGATGCCACTAGTACAATGCAACAGAGTGATTATGTCACTAAGTAATCACACTATAGACCCTACCTGGTCCCGTTAGTATATGGTGCTGGATCATCGATGAATGCTGCATCCTGAGAAGTTTGTGCAAGTTGATTTAAAATTATTCTATATGGAGTTAACTATACACTTTGCACATGTATGGGGTTCAAAAGGTTATATAAGGTTTGGTTACACGTGTCACTGTTTGTTCTGAGGGCAGCTCTAGAGGGAATTGAAACACTTGAAACACATCAACCACACATGCCTTGTTAATGAATTATGGTTTGGATGAAGACCCAAGTGTGCACTCATTGATATTGATTGGAATTATATATATATATATATATATATATATGTACATGCATATATATATGTGTGTGTGCATGAAACTTGATAAAAGTCCATAATAGAAACATTGTTGCACCATTCACCTGTAGAACAAAATAAACCAGCTTTGATTCAACCCCTTAAATGCACCTATTTTGTGTGGAATGTTTATGGCTTAATAGTAGCACCAGGGTAATTATATGCAAGCTCAAGAAAGGAGTATGCCCACTTACCAACTACTGGTATATCCCTTATCCCTTGTTATATTATATAAATAAATTTATAATTTCATGGGGAATACATTGGGTTTTTTGGAGGTACTATGTTGGTGGGGGTGGGTAAACGTAATATACACAGGGTCAGTGTTTATGTGTTGTTTAAGCACTAAATAAATAGTTATATCAATATTAACAAATATGTAGTAATGACATTAAAGTATATAGAAATGTAAATAAGGCAAAATATATCCTATATAATAAAATCCTAAGTGTGCGTCCCTGTGTCCGTGTGTGTGTGTCACTGCAGTTCCTATGGACTCACCACTAGAGGGAGAGTCTCTGCAGTTCCTATTGACTCACCACTAGAGGGAGAGTCTCTGCATTTCCTATTGACTCACCACTAGAGGGAGAGTGTCTGCAGTTCCTACTGACTCACCACTAGAGGGAGAAACACAGGGAGAACAGCAATTAAACAGACTTCAGGTAAGGTTGCTTGGGACAGGGGCCCCTGGATTTGGGACAGAGGGGCCCCTGGATTTGGGGCAGAGGGGGGGCCCTAGATTCGTGACAGACGGGGGGGCCTTGGATTTGGGACAGAGGGGGCCCCCTGGATTTGGGACAGAGGGAGGGCCCTGGATTTGGTACAGAGGGGGGCCCTTGATTTGGTAAAGAGGGGGATCCCTGGATTTGGAACAGAGGGAGGGCTGGATTTGGGACAGAGGGGGCCCCTGGCCTTGGTCAGAGGGGGGACTCTGGCCTTGGGACACTAAGAGGGTACTCTGGCCTTGGGACATGAAGGACTATGGCCTTGGGACACTAAGGGGGCACTCTGTGCTTCTAGCCCTGTTATTGTAGCGGGCTTAATGTCTAGTAAATAAATAAAAGTACTTAATAGTCCCCACTCCTTTTTTGTAATAGAGTCTTCAAAAGGGACTGTTAAGCCACACCCCAGGAAGTTTTACAGGGAGGCAATGGAAGCTTACAAAGGAACATATTTCTCACTTCCCTTTTAGTGTTGTATCCAATGGTGTGCTTAATATTAGATTGACAGCAGTGTTAGCAAATCAAAACATTTTCTGAGCATTAGTAGGGAAGTGTTAGTAGGAAGTTGCAAGACTTATATGTCACTTCCTTTGTAAAACATGTGACAGTCTTAGTGCAAACATTCTTCTCACTCTCACATAACTCCACCCCACCCCTCCCCTCTCAATAGACAAAAAGGAGAGCTGCTGTTTGCTGGACAGTAAGAGATATCTATAGATCAGGGATAGGCAACCAGTAGATCTCCAGATGTTTGGAAACTACAACTCCCAGAATTCCCTAACTACAGAGTGCTTGTAGAGGAGTGCTGGGAGTTGTAATTTGAATTTCCTAACTACAGAGTGCTTGTAGAGGAATGCTGGGAGTTGTAGTTTTCAAACATCTGGAGATCTATTGGTTGCTTAAAAGACACTGACATCATTGTGCTCCCTCACTAATTCAAAACAACAAACATTTCAGGGAGATTGTATATTATTTTAGGGAGTCAGGGATCTGCTATTAATATCAGGGAGACTCCCTGAACTTCAGAGAGAGGTGGGATGCCTGTGAACCTGTGTCCTGAACTGATAAAATGTAATAAGAACAATAATAAAACATGATAGGATAGTCTGGGTTCTTTATAGGACCTCACATTTACCAATAGTGATCCCTCTCTAACACATTTACCAATAGTGATCCCTCTCTGACACATTTACCAATAGTGATCCCTCTTAATTGTGTGGACTTTAGATGTTGAGGGTGGTATACCACATCAGTGTTATTTTCAAGCGTTTTATTGTACAATTACAGTGTTATTTGCAATATGTCTAGAGATGGACGAACTCCGAAAATCCGTTCTGCTCGAGGATTCAAAAAAAAAATCCAAAAATCCGAATCTGCGAATCTGCCATTAAAGTGAATGGAAATTTTTGGGAAAATTTCTGCCTAAAATAATGGTTTAAATAGCAGTCATAACTTACTGTAAATGGCTCTGGGACTGGGAGATGGTCCGGGAAACACGTCGCCGTGTTCTTCTGTCTTCTGCCATCATTGCGATGACTTTGTCTCTGCAGAGTTTGCACCTTTTATATAGGTTTGCTGAAGGACTAAATCCAATTGATTGTGATTGTGATTGGTTAATATTGTAATGCTTGCAATCATATGACCACACATTAACCAATCCTATTTGAATAATAAAATTCAAAGGATTGGTTAATGTGTGATCAGCGGGATCAGGAAAATTCACAATATCCGTGTATCGTGGATCCAAGATCGCTGCAGATTCGGTCATCTCTAATTTGCAAATGAATAGCGTTTGAAAACAACAACAGTTTAGAATCAATGTATAAACTATTCAATAAACATAAATCATATATGTACAGTATCTCTCTCTCTCTCGCTCTCTTCTCTCTCTCCTCTCTCCTCTATGCGATCCCCGAAACATAGTACATTTACATATGTGCTAAATAAAAGCATTTGAAGCCAAGACCTGTGTGCTGTGTTTTGCTGGTCATGTATATGTTAAGGAGTGAAGCAGACATACTCCTAAGCACCAGCACCAGGCGGAAATTGTAAAGAGGTGTGTGGTGGACTTGCTTGTTGTTTTTAAAGTAAAAAGTTCAACAACCATGCTCTATATCATTACACTGTATTGCATCTTAATACATTCATTAGCCAATGGACATAAAGAAGAAACATACTGCTAACAGAGAATGCTGGGTGATGTGGTTTTCAAACATGTGCATATTCAAACCCTTGGGTAGGAATCGCTAAAGCATGGGCTTTTAATGTCTGTAAGTCAGTAAAAGGGCTTTATTCCAGGATGTATGAAAAATGTTTTTCCCCAGCATTTGTGCAGCCAGGGAATGTTGGTAGATGTAATTTTTTAAACATGTGAAAATATCAACGCCCATGCTCTATATCATTACACTGTATTGCATCTTATTACATTCATTAGCCAATGGACATAAAGAAGAAACTGCTAACAGAGAATGCGGGAGTTGTAGTTTTCAAACATGTGAACGGTCACAGGTTCAACACCCCTGCTCTATACCATTAGGGTAAATTACATCTAGACACATGCCCTTAGCTACAGGCAATAAATGAGACTTTGCACGTTCCCACCCATTCTTTGGAAGTGAGAATAATGTTTATATGTTACATTGTTAGGGCAATGCTATTATAATAACATGAGTCTGTGAGGTACCTTATGTTATAAGAAGGCTCTACTTCATTTTATACTCTGTGGGGAGCTTTTAGTTCCTTAAAAACATCTCTCCCTAATATTTATAGCTAATCACTATCCTGCTAACACCATAGTAATTGTAGATCTGGAGTCTGCTGTGGTTAATACTGATAAGTATGTACCATGTTAGACTGGATTCTGTATAGGGTCTAGGTTGTCCAATGGTGCTGTTCAGTAAGAATGCACATTGTGGCAGGATTGCCTGGGACTGGCTGGCAGGTCAAGTAAAAATGGGAAGGTATGTGTGTGTTTCATCAATTATGCAGTGGGATTTGCCTAGGTCCTGTTTAGGACTTTCAGACTTATCCCATTTAAGCCTCCCCCTGGATACTGGCTGGGAGTGGAAAGGAGAGCAAGTTCAGAATGGATCCTAAAACCTACCAGCTAAAGGGATTTAAGTAGCCTCTCTCTGGCCCTTCAGCTATAGGCATAAGGGAGAGGCAGACAGATCCAAATCACTTGCATATTTGTGCACTTTGTGTTGGTATCACTCAAAGCATGACCCCGAGCTTTCAATATTACCTAGCAAAACATACACACATAATTTCCATTGTGCACCAATGGGCACATTTTTGCTAATATATATATATATATTCAAAACATAGAAAGATAATCAATGCATATTCCTAGGCCCCATACAATATCATATTATCTGCACACTGGCATACTTTATAAACAAAGGGGTTTTAGTATACATTACTGTGATCACATGAATGAAAAGCCTTCCAACCACGTCAAGGTTGTATTGTATATACAATAGTATATACAATAACCCCAGGGAACATATATTTTTTCACTAGGTTAGGACTGACACTGGCATACTGCCGTGAATTGGGTGTCAGCTAAGCATGTCTGTACAAACAATGTAACTAAAGGTATCCATTTGAACTTCAGTGCAGGTGATTTGCCTTATTGCTTGCATACATGTCTAACTCTTTTACCCTATTTATTTAAATTGTATGTGTAGTTGAGTGCTGGAGACTCTTGTGTAATGTTATAAAGCCTTATCAACTGCAATATTGTTTGGTGGTGCGACTCTTACTTCATCACTATATATATATATATATATATACTAGCAAAAGTGTGCCCAATGGTGCACAGTGGGAAATATGTGGGTGTATGTTAGCTATATGTGGATGTGGATACAGATGATATAAAATCTTTATACACACTACTATAAAATTATGGGATTTGACAAAATAAAAAAAAAGACAAGATGTTAAAATAAAAGAAATCCTATGAAAATCTTGGTTCTATTAGTCTCACATCCCCTAAATGAATATTTTGATCTACTGTATTTATGTAACATTGTATAGTGTTATAGTCAATAGAAAACACCACAGTGAAATACAACTGGTGTGCAGAGCTTGAATAATCTTGCCCTTAAATTTCCAACAATATTAGATCAATAGGAGATTCACTGGATCATTCTATAATTAAAGTTATGAATACTGTCTTTCAATACTCACCTCCCATTAACTCAAAGTTGTCACCAGGGATTCCGTTAGAGAGGGATCACTATTGGTAAATGTGTTAGAGAGGGATCAGTATTGGTAAATGTGTTAGAGAGGGATCACTATTGGTAAATGTGTCGAGAGGGATACTATTGGTAAATGTGTCAGAGAGGATCACTATGGTGAATGTTGTAGAGAGGGATCACTATTGGTCAATGTGTTAGAGAGGGATCAGTATTGGTCAATGTGTTAGTAGAGGGATCACTATTGGTCAATGTGTTAGAGAGGGATCACTATTGGTAAATGTGTCAGAGAGGGATCACTATTGGTGAATGTGTTAGAGAGGGATCACTATTGGTCAATGTGTTAGAGAGGGATCAGTATTGGTCAATGTGTTAGAGAGGGATCACTATTGGTCAATGTGTTAGAGAGGGATCACTATTGGTCAATGTGTTAGCTAACACATTGACCAATAGTGATCCCTCTCTAACACATTGACCAATACTGATCCCTCTCTAACACATTGACCAATAGTGATCCCTCTCTAACACATTCACAATTAGTGATCCTCTCTGACACATTTATCAATAGTGATCCCTCTCTGACACATTTACCCATTATCCCTCTCACAATACAATAAGATCCCTCTTAACACATTTACCAATAGTGATCCCTCTCTAACGGAATCCCTGGTGACAACTTTGAGTTAATGGGAGGGTGAGTATTGAAAGACGATTCATAACTTTAATTATGAATGATCCAGTGAATCTCTATGCTCATTTTGGTTGGAAATTTAAGGGGCAAGATTGATTCAGCTCTGCACACCAGTGTATTTCACTGTGGGTGTTCTATTGAACTATAACACTATCAATGTTACATAAATACAGTTGATCAAAATATTCATTAGGGGTGTGAGCATAATAGAACCAAGATTTTCATTGGATTTCTTTTTTTTAACATCTTGTCTTTTTTTATTTTGTCAAATCCCTAAATTTATACTAGTGTGTAAAAGATTTTAATCATCTGTATCCACATCACAATATAGCTAAACATACACCCACATATTTCCCACTGGCACCATTGGGCACATTTTGCTAGTATATATAATATATATATACTATAGATAGATATATCTATCTTATATACAGAAAGACGTCGAGCACTCCGAGGACGAAAGATCAAAGATTTATTTAACACAAATGAGTCAACATGAACCTACGCGTTTCAGCCCGTGAGTGATGGGCCGTCATCAGGGTTACAGACAAATGGACAAGCAAGGTAATAAATAGAAAGACACACCCCCAACCCGCCCCCCACACGTGTATCTCCGAAACCTAAGTGGCCGGTGTCTAAAATGTAAATACGATAACCAACATGAATAGGGGGAACAAGTTAACCCCGCGGTTGCTGAGACAGAGAGAGAAGCCAGTGTTTCCCAGAGGTAATCACCGAAACCAGCACAGCAATAGCATCAGTGTTGTAGTGAATAAAACAGCGTGCTAAATAACCAATCAAAGATAAATAAAAGGAGAAATACGGGGAATATAAAAACCACCTACCTAGGAAAATAAAGTGCTATTGTGCGATGTTACTAACCAGTACAAGGCTGGTACTAAAGTGCCAATAGAATAAAAATACATACAAATAAAACAAAGTTAAAACCACTGGATCACAGGCTATATATTACATGAGATGGGGACACATGACTAATATAAATAAAGTGCTAAAACTACACGGCTGGTATACGTATCAAGGGGGGCTGCTAACCACCCATTCATATATAACTATAAAAGGCTCAATAGAGGAATGGTAACAATATAGTAAATTAGAAGTAAAACAATCTTGTCAAGAGCACAATGTAACCAGAGGAGTATAGTTATAAAAAACAATTAAGAGTACATGATTCATTTAAACCACGAGGGGATAAAGTATCCAATCTCTTTATCCATCTAATCTCTCTCTGTAACAAGGCTCTTTTACGGTCACATCCCTCCCGTTTTGGTTCAAAGTCAATAGCCATCCATCGCATCGTAGAGATGGGATGTGCCCACTGTCTGAAGTGGCGTGCCACTGATTGCTCACCAAACTTATCCACAGCGCCCTGAGTAGTTTCTGTGGAAGATTTATGGACTGATAGGCCTGATCTTATGGCTAACCTATGGTTTGCCAGGCGTTCACGAAGTGTCGTGGTGGTTTTACCCACATAGTATTTCCCACAGGGGCAAGTGATGATGTAGATGACAAATTGACTTAAGCAACTGAGTCTATAACGAATATTTATCCTCTGCCCATGATGAGGATGGGGGAAATTAGGGCCCGTGAGAACACTTCCACATGCCACACATCCCTGGCATTTGTAACATCCATTTTTGTGGGCAGGGAGCCATGTATTAGTCTTCAATACAGGGTCTTTCAGATCTGTACGCATGAGGATATTTCGTAGGTTTCTACCTCTTTTATACGTAAACATAGGGACACTGTTTTTGAATGGTAAAAGGTGGTCATTGGTGAGTAATTCCCACCTATTGCGTATACTGTGTTTTAAAGCGCCACTGACAGGGGTATATGTGCTAATATATGGTATGGTACACTTAGCATTTCGCTTAACCTCACCATTTGTACCTATATTTTGAGGCCAATTGGAAACAGCACGTTCCAATTGTTGATTTATCACTTCTTTTTTATAACCCCTTTCAATAAATTTTTTAGATAGTTCGTTCAATTGTACCATAGCTCTGTCCTGATCTGTGTTGTTCCTAAGAAATCTAAGGCCCTGAGAATAAATGATGCCCCGTTTGTGGGCTTCAGGGTAGAAACTACCTGCATGCATAAGTGTGTTACGATCTGTCGGTTTGGAGAAAAGTGTGGACTTAAGTCTCCCCTCTTCCTTATAGATACGAAGATCAAGGAAGTCTACAATAGTGATCCCTCTCTGACACATTTACCAATAGTGATCCCTCTCTAACACATTTACCAATACTGATCCCTCTCTAACACATTTACCAATAGTGATCCCTCTCTAACGGAATCCCTGGTGACAACTTTGAGTTAATGGGAGGGTGAGTATTGAAAGACAGATTCATAACTTTAATTATAGAATGATCCAGTGAATCTCCTATTGATCTAATATTGGTTGGAAATTTAAGGGGCAAGATTGATTCAAGCTCTGCACACCAGTTGTATTTCACTGTGGTGTTTCTATTGAACTATAACACTATACAATGTTACAATAAATACAGTAGATCAAAATATTCATTTAGGGGATGTGAGACTAATAGAACCAAGATTTTCATAGGATTTCTTTTATTTTTAACATCTTGTCTTTTTTTTTATTTTGTCAAATCCCTAAATTTTATAGTAGTGTGTATAAAGATTTTATATCATCTGTATCCACATCCACATATAGCTAAACATACACCCACATATTTCCCACTGTGCACCATTGGGCACACTTTTGCTAGTATATATATATATATATATATATATAGTGATGAAGTAAGAGTCGCACACCAAACAATATTGCAGTTGATAAGGCTTTATAACATTACACAAGAGTCTCCAGCACTCAACTACACATACAATTATAAATAAATAGGGTAAAAGAGTTAGACATGTATGCAAGCAATAAAGGCAAATCACCTGCACTGAAGTTCAAATGGATACCTTTAGTTACATTGTTTGTACAGACATGCTTAGCTGACACCCAATTCACGGCAGTATGCCAGTGTCAGTCCTAACCTAGTGAAAAAATATATGTTCCCTGGGGTTATTGTATATACTATTGTATATACAATACAACCTTGACGTGGTTGGAAGGCTTTTCATTCATGTGATCACAGTAATGTATACTAAAACCCCTTTGTTTATAAAGTATGCCAGTGTGCAGATAATATGATATTGTATGGGGCCTAGGAATATGCATTGATTATCTTTTCTATGTTTGAATATATATATATATATATTAGCAAAAATGTGCCCATTGGTGCACAATGGAAATTATGTGTGTATGTTTTGCTAGGTAATTATTGAAAGCTCGGGGTCATGCTTTGAGTGATACCAACACAAAGTGCACAAATATGCAAGTGATTTGGATCTGTCTGCCTCTCCCTTATGCCTATAGCTGAAGGGCCAGAGAGAGGCTACTTAAATCCCTTTAGCTGGTAGGTTTTAGGATCCATTCTGAACTTGCTCTCCCTTTCCACTCCCAGCCAGTATCCAGGGGGAGGCTTAAATGGGATAAGTCTGAAAGTCCTAAACAGGACCTAGGCAAATCCCACTGCATAATATGATGAAACACACACATACCTTCCCATTTTTACTTGACCTGCCAGCCAGTCCCAGGCAATCCTGCCACAATGTGCAATTCTTACTGAACAGCACCATTGGACAACCTGAGACCCTATACAGAATCCAGTCTAACATGGTACATACTTATCAGTATTAACCACAGCAGACTCCAGATCTACAATTACTATGGTGTTAGCAGGATAGTGATTAGCTATAAATATTAGGGAGAGATGTTTTTAAGGAACTAAAAGCTCCCCACAGAGTATAAAATGAAGTAGAGCCTTCTTATAACATAAGGTACCTCACAGACTCATGTTATTATAATAGCATTGCCCTAACAATGTAACATATAAACATATATTTCTCACTTCCAAAGAAATGGGTGGGAACGTGCAAAGTATCTCATTTATTGCCTGTAGCTAAGGGCATGTGTCTAGATGTAATTTACCCTAATGGTATAGAGCAGGGGTGTTGAACCTGTGACCGTTCACATGTTTGAAAACTACAACTCCCAGCATTCTCTGTTAGCAGTTTCTTCTTTATGTCCATTGGCTAATGAATGTAATAAGATGCAATACAGTGTAATGATATAGAGCATGGGCGTTGATCTTTTCACATGTTTAAAAAATTACATCTACCAACATTCCCTGGCTGCACAAAATGCTGGGGAAAAACATTTTTCATACATCCTGGAATAAAGCCCTTTTACTGACTTACAGACATTAAAAGCCCATGCTTTAGCGATTCCTACCCAAGGGTTTGAATATGCACATGTTTGAAAACCACATCACCCAGCATTCTCTGTTAGCAGTATGTTTCTTCTTTATGTCCATTGGCTAATGAATGTATTAAGATGCAATACAGTGTAATGATATAGAGCATGGTTGTTGAACTTTTTACTTTACACAAAAACAGCAAGGTCCACCACACACCTCTTTACAAGTTTCCGCCTGGTGCTGGTGCTTAGGAGTATGTCTGCTTCACTCCTTAACATATACATGACCAGCAAAACACAGCACACAGGTCTTGGCTTCAAATGCTTTTATTTAGCACATATGTAAATGTACTATGTTTCGGGGATCGCATAGAGGGAGAGAGAGAGAGAGAGAGAGAGCGAGAGAGAGAGAGATACTGTACATATATGATTTATGTTTATTGAATAGTTTTATCTTGATTCTAAACTGTTGCTCTGTTTTACACAGTAACGCAGTGTTGCAGTGGGTCATATTTAGAGATGACCGAATCTGCAGCGAATCTTGGAGATCCACGAATCACGGATATTGTGAATTTTCCTGAATCCCGCTTGATCACACATTAACCAATCCTATTTGAATTTTATTATTCAAATAGGATTGGTTAATGTGTGGTCATATGATTGCAAGCATTACAATATTAACCAATCACAATCACAATCAATTGGATTTAGTCCTTCAGCAAACCTATATAAAGAGGTGCAAACTCTGCAGAGACAAGAAGTCATCGCAATGATGGCAGAAGACAGAAGACACCGGCGACGTGTTCCCCGGACCATCTCCCAGGTCCCAGAGCCATTTACAGTAAGTTATGACTGCTATTTAAACCATTATTTTAGGCAGAAATTTTCCCAAAAATTTCCCATTCACTTTAATGGCAGATTCGCAGATTCGGATTTTTGGATTTTTTTTTTGAATCCTCGAGCAGAACGGATTTTCGGGAGTTCGTCCATCTCTAGACATATTGCAAATAACACTGTAATTGTACAATAAAACGCTTGAAAATAACACTGATGTGGTATACCACCCTCAAACATCTAAATGTCCACACAATTACTGTATGAACTTAATGTCATCTTTCCCCAAGCTTATTTTTAGTACAGTAGTTTATGAGATATCCTTGAAATTCTATGATAAGAAACAAGAAGATGCAAAAAAAAAAAAATTTTTTTTTAAATAAAATATCATGCTGTGGCAGGAAAATAGGCTATTAATCTGCAAAATCAGCACCAAACTGATGTGCAGCACCAGATCATTTAGAATAATATAATTTGAATTATTAGATGAAGTATTAATCAGACAGGTGTATATATGTGTGTACAGGTGTAGCTCTATTTATTTTATCTCTATAACTTATTACCACATTGCCTCATTTCTCATATTTCTCAAGCCATCTAATTCAGGATTGGTAGCCTAGCAACTGAATTTAACATGTAAAATTTAAGCCTTGACTAGAAGGGATACTCTGTTAAATCTTCTGAAAATGTGAGACAATTTACATTCTACTCTCCCAACAAAAATCCCTATATAGCTTAAGGACTTGCCCAAATGTAGTTTTCATTATACTTACCTTTTCTAAAGATGCTTTTAAACTTTTTTACTGAACCTGATCCCTTGCTGGCATTTACAAATCTACTCTGCTGCTGTTGCGAGCTGTTTATATAAGTAGAGATGGACACAAAACCAAACTCAAACCCGAGTTCAAGCCTAACTTTATAAGTTGGGATGATCTCGAATTATTTGAACTAGTTTGTTTTTCGGAGGTGCTTTCGATAATTATTGAAAAAATCGTTAATTATTGAATTTAGGAGCCTCTTGCTAACCCTAGAATATATTGTTCGATAACCCTCGAAAGTATCGTTCATTTTCAGTAACCCTCGAATGTATGGATCATTTTCGCTAACCCTAGAATGTATCGTTCGCTAACCCTCAAATTAATGGTTCTATTTTCGGTAACCCTCGAATTGGCCATAACCCTTGAATGTAGTTTGCACAAAACCCAACAATTGCCAGCTCATGTTTAAGAAGTGTTTTAACAAGTTTTGTTGATAGTGAAATGTTCCCCAGACCATTTCCCAGGTGCCACAGTCATTTACAGTAAGTTACCATTGTTAGTTAGCTGTAAATCATCCGAACCTTTTGATCTATCACTCCCCCCATTGACTTTTAAAGTTTGAAAGTTCGAAAAACGGACCGAACTTTATGAAGTTCGGACATCTCTATTTTTCACAGCATCAGAGTAGGCAGTTGCAGTAATGACCAGCAGCCATCCTGGCTTTGACTAACAGCCAATACCCGGAAGCTGCAGTGGAGAGAAGAGACGTGAAGGATTGGATTGTGTAATTAACTTTAGATGCATCATTGGAAAACAAAAACTATGTTGGGGGGAGGGTTTCTTAAGCTATATAGGATTTTTTATTAAGAGTCTGGGGATGACCTTTAATATTCTGCTACGGGCAATGCACACTATAGATACTTTAGACAATAGAAGATGCTGCAGGTGGACGGTCCTAGCTGTTCTTGCTAATCTCTGTAGAACATTAACAAGGAGATGCAATATTGTTTGCAAGTACCCAAAGATACCACAAACCCATTTTGGAAGTAATACAAGTAAGCAGGACTTTACAGTGGCTGTTGCACTATGCATACAGTGCAGGAGCAGATACATGTAGGCACACAGAGTTAAAGCAGGGAACCTACAGAAAGATTCAATAAAAGTTCTTATCGTTTAAAAAATGGTGCTAATTTTGCCCCAACCAATCAGATCTTATTTAACATTTGAAAGCTAACATCTGATTGATTGTAGCAAAATTAGCACCATTTTTACTGATAAAAACTTTTATTGAATAACCCTGCTAGTTGCAGCACCAGGGGGGGTATCCAATCTTCCAGCCATTCTGAGTTTTCCAGCCATTCACTAGTCACAGTTTGCAGTCATTTACTAGTTTCAGCTTTCCAGTGAATTTTCAGATATAAGAAGTCGAAAAAGAGTTCCATGGCCATATCAAAGTATAAGTATGTATATGTATGTACGTATAGTATTTGAAATTTAAACAATTTTCTATCATTATAATAAAAACAATATTATTATATAAATCCTTGTTCCCTTCTGTCCCTGTACACAAGTTTCTATTTGCGCTGCTGTATGGCCTCTGTCGCTGTCTGTGTGGTCAGTTTTAAGCCCGGCCACAAACAAGTAACACTTAATTTTTATGTCTGAATTTTTTATAGCATTTTAGGCCTTTATGAATAACATGCGGTATTGCAATGGTATTGTATAGGCGATTGTATAATTGTGATCATAAATGTACGACTGCAATCTTAATTTTATGACCGTGATAGTAATAATACAATATTTATGGGTGGGGTATTGCAAAATAGGGATACTGTGCCTTTATACAGTATATAGCCCCCCCTCCTATTATAGTTGCACGAACGTTTTAATTGTAGTTGGCAAACTCTGTTATATTTTGTAAATTATATAACACCATTACTAAAGATATTTACATATGGGCAGATACATTTGGACTTGTGTAAGGGAGGGGGTTATATATGTGTTTACGTGTACAGTCTTTATAAGTATAACCACTGGAAATTAATTATTTGGATTGTGTTTGTATTACTGAATTATTATACTGTATACAACATGTAACATTCTTATACTTGTGCAGCCTCTGTAATGCATGTGACATTTATCCAAAAAAAAGATATATCGGTATGGTTAGAGACATTTGGACTTCTGTTAGGATAGTATAGGACTACTTATGTAATCCTTAACCTACCTTTTATTATATTTACTTATGACACTTATAACAATTATCACTTATAATTATATTTACTTACATTTATTTTCCAAAGATGCATTTTACCTTACTTACAGAACCCGATCCCTCACTGTGTACCAGTCTTTTAAACAGTTAATTGTGCATACCTTCACTACATATGCTCAATCAGCTGTTTAAAGGGCATGTAAACTGAGGAAAATTACGAGGAAATCTAATCATGCAGTAATTAGGATTAATTACCACCAATCTTAAATCTGCTTTTTTTCCCCCTTCTCTGACCTTCCTATCCCTTGTTTTTTTTAGCACCGGTAGTTATACTTTTTAAAGGGGGCGGGGCACAACTGGTCAGTAAAGGACTATCAATAACCCAGACCCTCCCCCACTGCATGTAGAAACTATCCATTCTATAATAGTAAAGATAATTTCTCAGTCACTGCATGGCTAATTGATTCAGCATTAAGATCAGGAAAAGGAATAAGCATTATCTGTTGCTCTGTGCCCAATGTAGCATTGTACCTAAAGAAATCAATTAAAAAGTCTCCCACATACACACACACCTTCAAACTCCTACAGCTAAAAGAAAATTGCTTCAAGCAGTTATTATATCTCCTAGTGCTGCTTACCTTCCTATTGCAAAGCAGTTTTACTATCACTTTTACTATAACACAAAATCACTGTGAATGCTATTGGCTGTAGTGGGGCACAGATCATCTCCACTGCACATGCTCCACACTCCATTTGTGCCTCAGTTTTGGGAGGGGGTGGATACATAAAGAGGAGACATGCATACTAACTAGGAGTGAGCTGAACAAGACATGAGGAGATCTAGTGACAGGGAGCAAAAATGGATCAAGTTCCTGACAGCACTAAAAATATAGAAATGGATAAAGGCAAGTAATTTTTTTCAGTTTAGTGTCCCCCTGGTAGCAAAAACCTACAGTACCTAGAAGCCAAGGCCCCTGCAGTTTCGCTGATGGTCTCAATGTTCCCAGGCACTGTCTGCAGGCAGTGGTGGTGGTTGTTGCTGTTCCTGGATAGACTTAGGCTAGGTACACACAGACACATTTTTCATCCCGAAAAAAATAATTTGTTCTGCTGTGTTTGTGTTATTTATTATGTTGGGTTATCATTCAGTACATGTATCTATAATTTGAATAGCCTATCTATCCTTCAATCCCCATGTTTATTTAATATCAGCTAGCAGTATCTGTTAATAGCACATATGAATTTTATATAATAATTAATACCAGTTTTACAGTTTCAGGCTTCATGAAAATGACAGTTGCTTTCATTTACCATTGAATTTGTGCTGTTTAATTCTTAAGCTATGTACACACCATACAATATTTTGAATTACCAGTATTGTATGGCTTCTTGTGGCTTTTGTGACCGACCGCTGATCGTTTGTTAGTCCGAATTGGACGAAAGCACGATCAGACAGGTTGGAAAACCACGGCAGATTGTGTGGTCCTCTATGGGACTGCATGATCGGTCGTGGTTACTGTCGGACTCAGCTGCTTTTGCCATGACCGACAGTCCTTGAAAGTCTCGAACGGTCAGTCAGGAGGAAGCATTGGTATGTGTGTACCCACCTTTAGCCAGCTTAATGACATCTCTAAACAAAGGAATTAGAGTACTGTTATGACTCACCAGTTTGCCCTGCAACACTGAAGATTTGCAGGTTGACATAAAGAGATTGTCGTCTATCTTAGAGATTCCCATGTTTGCATTTGGAATTTTGACATTCGGCTTTGAGAGTTCTGACTTCGTCCTTTGAAGGCTCATTGTGTGTTCAGAATTTTGGCTAGTGGCTTATCTGTATGTTAATGTACAGCTGCATTGTTGCGGTAGCATGTATATCTCTTCTCATGAGGTGACTTCTCGTGGTTCACCTGTTTAAACACCATAAGATTCTCCATTCTTGCTGTTTTGTCAAATCATCTTCCTGATTGTTACCTGTGCATTTCTGAGCTTTATTCTTACTTCTGAATACCATTGCTTACCTTCTGGGTCCCCCTTAGACTCCTCAATCAAGGAGGGTTTCTGAACCCACAGTGCAAATTATTCCAAGTACATTACAGGGCTGCATACTGATAGAATTATGTTAGTGATATTAGAATAATGATAGAATTCTCTGCAATTGCATACAATGTTTTCCTTTACATGTCTATTATCATAAAAATTTTAATCCTTTATCAGCATTGTGGAAGTGTGTTGGGTTGCAACATGCAATTGTGCAGTTGATAGCAATGTTAAATTACACATTTAATATAAAACAATGGCCCACTCCAAACAACAT
Organism: Hymenochirus boettgeri; assembly: GCA_019447015.1. Lineage (NCBI taxonomy): Eukaryota > Metazoa > Chordata > Amphibia > Anura > Pipidae > Hymenochirus > Hymenochirus boettgeri. Next base: position 155,630,950 of record CM033469.1, read on the forward strand.
TAACTATAATTTTGTTTTAAGTGTCAATGTGTTTCAAAATGACTGTATTTCCTTCTATTCATTGTTTAGTATTCAATGGGAGGTAAGCAGAATGTAATCATTGGCAGCCAGGCACAAACCTTTCAGTACTTCTGCTGAACTGCTACAAAACTGTCATTTTTACAAGGGAATAAATATGCACATGAAGGTTACTGAGATAGTCCTTGAGGGCTTATCCTTTTATTATCTTTAAATATCTCACTTTGTTTCTGTTTCTTGGCAACTCATATTATTCACTAATGTTTGAACAAATAGTTGGATTTTTATCCTTTAACCAGATACTAAATAACATAACTTTTTCCTCCCTTTCTCTTCTTAAGTAACCTCTAGTATTCCAAACAACAAGCTTTAAAAATGTTGACACGTTACTGTAGTTCACATTGAACTGATTTCTAGATATCCATACATTGATCTTATTTCATTAGATCTGGTTGCATTTTTCTGTTACGTTGCTCAACAGTTAATTGTTTTAATTGATTTTAAAACCCCCAAAAATATATTCCAATCAACATCTAAAAATGACAATGAAAGATATATAAGGGAATTGCTGCATTACAGTATTGAGAATTGATACAAGTGGTCCTTGAACATTATTATGAGTTTGCTACCATAGACAATTAAAGCTTATGTGGTATTTCCAATGCTTGGAAGCATACAGTTCGCTCCCCTAAACACTATGTGATACCCTGCCTAAATCAGTATTTTACATACAGTACATGCTGTCCCTTGTAATATTGATACCTTGTCTCAAACTAACAACTGTTTCCTCTTCAATAATTTATAGTAAGATAAAGTAAGATTGTCTAAATACACCGTGGAACTACCTGCAGAAATTTCTTAAAACAATTTTAAAAGCAGTTTGACAACATTAAAAAAATATCTCTTTAGCCATTGATCTAGTTTATAAAGGGTTTTGGTTCTTTGCCCTTCTTAGCCACCTTCAGGAAAGTTCTTTTCAGCAGCAGGTCAAAAAACATTACAACTGTAATCCCTCAGTTCTCTATAGTAATCCTGTCTCTTTGCATTTCCTTAATTCCTGATGCTTTACAGTCTTTGTTGGGCAACATCCTTTGGCTGGCATTTTGCCATATAGTGATACTAACACTCTTTTTGACTAAGAGCCAAAACCACTGTCAAATGTATCAAAAGAAATGTAACTAAGCACAACTAGCTTGGATTATATTGCCTGCTAAAAAAACATCTTTTATATTTAGAAATTGCTAAATTCTATAATTTCGATTTCTTATAATATTCGTGCAGAAATTTTTGTTGCACAGCAGAAATTCCACCATTCTACCAGCTATCTCCATGTAGACACCAATTCAAGGTTTTCCCAGTTTACAGCAAGTGCTGGAATATTAACATTCTGAAACATGTGACCCAATCACTTCAAATTATTTCAGATCAGTTATTTGACTAAAGGATACTTTGTTCAACTTATAATAATAGTTGGAACTACTGGATAGAAATGTAATTGGTACATTACAATGTAGTAAATTGTGGAAAGGAATGACAGAAGAAGAAAATGTATGTATGTAAACCTTTGTATAACTCCCCCCAACAGTTTTATTGAATACCATGGGTTGACAGAAATATTTTAGATCAACAGTTAATAAAATGATACATAGAGATGGACTAGAACTCAAACACGAGTTTGAACCGAACTTATCGAGTTCGAACGGACTTGGACTTTTCGGACTATCCCGGACCCGGATTTCTCAGACTTTCGAACTTTCGCTAATTATCGAATTTGAAAATCGAACGATCTTCGAATCGTTTGTGGGATAAATATCGAATGTTCAAATCGTTTATGGGATCATTATTAAAAATCGAACGCGGGGACTCAAAAGTACCGTGCGTGAGGGATTTTTTTACATTTTTGGATATTCAAACATGTTCCCCAGACCATTTTCCAGGTCCCAGAGCCATTTACAATAAGTTACCATTGATATTTTAATTGTATTTCATTAGAACTTTTCGAACGATTTGACTCCCATTGACTTTAATAGGTCCGTTTTGGAACTTTCCATATAGTTCGAAAGTTCGAAAACAGACCGTATCTGTATGTGGGGGAGACAAATATATATATATATATATATATATATATATATATATATAATTGATATATGACCTGATCTTCAAAATCTTCCAAATCTTCAAATCTTGCATATCCTCCCAAAAGAGCACTCAACGGGTCTTATATCACGAAACAGTAAATCCTTTATTGAAACATCAGTCAACGCGTTTCAACCCGAACAGGGTCGTCGTCAGGACTAAGTTAACACATGAAACACACTACCCTTAAATAGGGCAACCCCAACCCCACGTGTACAAAAAACCCCAATAGAACACCACACCTGTATCAGTAAACAGACGCCATTGCCATGCCGTGCCTATCCACCACGCCGGCAGGACAAAGCTCCGCCTACTAGACACAACCCCGCCAGCCGCGTCAGAATACTACTCGGACACATCAACACGCCCCTCAACATGTAGCGAGGCAGACCGAACAAATCTGTCAACTCCCATATATCATCATCCGCGGACAGGCAATCCGCCTGTCCGCGGATGATGAGGGGCGTGTTGATGTGTCCGAGTAGTATTCTGACGCGGCTGGCGGGGGTGTGTCTAGTAGGCGGAGCTTTGTCCCGCCGGCGTGGTGGATAGGCATGGCATGGCAAAGGCGTCTGTTTACTGATACAGGTGCGGTGTTTAATTGGGGTTTTTTGTTTTAATCTATAAAATCCAAACTCAGAGCAAGTATCAGATTTCCAGATGATAAGTTGCTGGTCTCCAAGTAGAGATGGCTGAACTTCCTGAGGTTCAGTTCATTTCCGAACTATAGAACTTTAGTAAAAGTTCTAAAGTTATATCGTTCAGAAACAAACCATTTAAAGTCAATGGGAGAAAATAGTGTTGAAGAGTTCTAGTTAATTACAGTAAAAATAGCAATGATAACTTACTGTAAATGGCTCTGGGAATTACCAAAACTTGTTTAAATGCTTACTTCCCCCCACGATTGAGCCAATGTCTGGTTTCCACGTGCTACATTCAAGGGTTATCGCCAATGTAAGGGTTACTGAACAATACATTCAAGGGTTACCAAAATCAATCAAGACATTCGAGGGTTAGTGAAATCGAACTGTACATTTGAGGGTTATCGACAAAACAGTACATTCGAGGGTTATCGCTGAAATGCCGTATTTGAGGGTGATCGCCAATTCAAGGGCTACTGAACTGTACATTTGAGGGTTACTGAAAATTGATCAATATATTCAAGGGTTACCAAAATCAAACTATACATTTACTAAACATTTACTAAAACCAAACAATCCATTAGAGGGTTATCGCCGAAATGGAACATTCAATGTTTATCACCGAAACAGTACATTCAAGGGTTATCGGCAAAACACTGCATTGGAGGGTTATTGCCGAAATGGTACATTCGAGGGTTATTGCCGAAATGGTACATTCGAGGGTTATCGCCGAAATGCCGGTATTGAGGGTTATCACCAATTCGAGAGTTACCGAACAATACATTCGATGGTTACCGAAAACCGAACTATACATTCGAGTGGTACCGAAATCAAACTATACATTCGAGGGTTACTGAAATCGAACAATACATTCGAGGGTTATCACTGAAATGGAACAACCGAGAGTAATTGGCAAAACAGTACATCAAGGGTTATTGTCGAAATGCCGTATTTGAGGGTAATCGCCATAATGGTGCATTCAAGGTTTATGACTGAAATCGAGGGTTAGCAAACAGTAGGCAAATTTAATAGTTGTTGAATTTTTGACAATAATCGAAAATATGTCCACGTGCTAGAAAACCCAAACTAGTTTGTAGTTCTGGAAGTTCTAAAAATCCGAGTTCGTCCGAACTATTAAAGTTCGGGTCCAAGCAATTGAAGTTGGGACACACTGAAAATCTATAAAAATTCATGGCGTTTTATATAGTGAATATATATATATCAGGTGTGCAAACATTAAGATGTTTTGATTTGTACTGGATTCAGAGCCACAGGGTGATTCGCTCTCATGGTTTAGTATGCCCCAACCTGTAAGGGGTAGGGCACTAACCATGTAATTTTGAGTTGGGTCTCATAGAGACCCATTAAGGGGGTATATTATATATATGCATTATACTTGCATTGCCACTTGTTGCCTGTTAAAAGAGACTGTTTCCCTGAAACAAATTTATCTTCATAACTAAAACTCACTGGATACCTGAGTACTGTACATTTTGTGAATAGTTTTGACTTGTTTTCTTTTGCATTTAAATTTTGACCCAATCAAAAATTATTTTGGTTAATGCTTGGTAGAATTTCTAAAAATTGATGTTCTGCTCTGGTGAATTTTATCCAATTTAAATAAAATTGAATAAACTGCAGCCTGTGAGGCCTCATAGCAATTCCAGACTATGGTTAACAGTTTTGATCATAACACTTGCTGTGATTCTAAATGAAATGTAGTTCTTTGTAAATTTTATAGATACATGATGTTGTTTTATGGAAAATGCTGCGGGATACAAAATGAAGAACTATCTACATCTTCAGTATAATTATCTAGTTCAAATGTAATCTGTATACAGTAATGCATAATGCATGCCTACTTACATCTGTGCAGAATTCAGAAACAGCTAGCTTTCTATTGCATACTCAGAATGAACAGTGTCACATACAGGATCTATAAGATGTTTTTTCTATTGCTATTTTTTATTCTATCACAGTTATTGATCATAAGTTATATTGTTATCATTAATGTATCATGGTCCAGGTAGCTGTGAGCCCTACTCCTAGTGCTCGGATTTGTTTCTAACAATGTATTCTATTACCATTAATGTGCTGTTCCACCAAAATGTGTTATTACAGTTCTGCTTTTCTAAATCATGCTGTAGATAGTTTCATAATCTAACCAAAATGGAGACATCCTTCATCATGCGCTGTACTTGGATATACTTAAGGGTTGCAGCCCAAAAAAAACTATACAGGAGTAATGAACCATAATGTTAAAGCAATGCTTTGTGCACCATAAGCAGGGCCGTTTCTAGGCATAGGCAACCTAAGCGAAATGCTAGGGCACCATTCAAGTGTGGAGCTCACCATTCTAATATTTTTTTTTCTTTTAAAAGACAGGAATCCTTATCAGCCATAGAGCAACAAGCAGTTACCGATCTAGTTTCCTGTAGCCTCTCTTTTTGCATTCAATATTATCATCTTGGTTGTGTTTTCAAATCTATTCAAAGACTAATCCAAGAGGTGGTGTTTTTACTAATTTTCTCATAAAGAAAGACCTTATTAAAATCAATGAGGCATGTGTACATGTTTATATGCAGTATCTCTGAATGTATAACTACACTGTAATATATTTCTTTTAAACTATTGTTAATAATAATAAGTTGGATCGCTAAACCTATGGGGCATTACAGAAGTGTAAATGTACTTATTTCAATAAGAATAGGTAAGGGCTAATATGTCTAAATTCTTTTAGGGGCAATGTTGAACATCTGATTCCATAGTATATATGGGTGAATTATAAATGGGTTAAAACAGTGCTCATCAATTAATGTTTAATGATTTTATATTAGTGGTGAGGTTTGTTTTTTTTAAAAACAAACACTTCAAAAAGATTAGAGAAGAATAGGCTGTAAGTTTGCAGTTATTTTATTTATTTTTAAAAAAAAGTGTTTTAAGTGTTTTACTTGTGATTAATATTGCTGGGTGTTTTGTTTTCCTATTGACATTAAGGAAGCATGGATGTTATGATCCAAGGGCTAATACATGGAGTTCCCTTCTGCAATTAGCAGATTCCTGCAGAGTGGCCTTTGCATACTGCTGATATTTCTGGCTGAGTAGGGCTCTGGGGGAAGAAGAAAAAATGCTTTATTCTAGCAAAGCTCAAGATTATCGGAATTACTGGTATCCACACACACTGTTTAAACCACAAAATGCTGTTTCCCAATTGATTTCATACAAGGTCAGGATTTATGTCATTCTACCTATAAGACATTCCTGTTAAGTATTTTCCTGCTTAATTCATTGGTTCACATCATTCACTCTGATCTATATTCATGTAAATTATGTGTATTCTGCAAAAAGATGATAAACATGGAGCATGGATCTTTTGTAAACATTGCGTTAGTTCACTGCATCAGGTATATCACTTAAACTTGAGCTTTGCTTGGGATTTCTCCTTTAAATTTGGTTAGATTAAGCAAGCCTTTCTAGGTTAATTATTGTTATTTTTGTGGATTTATATAGCGCTTAACATCTTCCGTAGCGCTTTACAATTACATGGATACATTCACATCAGGCCCTGCCTGCCTATAATCTAAGCACATACATGACACATACAACCTATCAGTATGTCTTTATGATTGTAGGGGAAACCGGAGTGTCCGGAAGAAACCCACGCAAGCACTGGGAGAACATATAAACTCCTTGCAGATGTGTCCAAGGATGGAATTGAACTCAGAACCTCAGCGCTGCATGGCATCAGTGCTAACCACGGAGCCACCGTGCTGCCCAAGTTAATGGTGGAAGCTAGCCTAAATACTTGCATGAATATTTGGGTAACTCAGAAAGTATCTACTAGCTTAAGCAGGGAACCCAGCTAGGAACTGTATAATGCAGGCAGGTAAGTTCAATCAATATAAAAATGTCCAGGATATACGAATAATTAGGTAAAAGAAAATTTTGGAAAAGAAATGTATGAACTATCTATTTAGAATTCTACCTTTTCTTCCATAATTTGAGTTTTTTGCATAATGAGAATTTTGAAAATTAGGAAATACTTATCTCCTTAATTGATCTTAGGTATACTTGCTATTGAGTTTCATTTTAACTTGTTTCGCAAAACTAAGAGCTGTCTATAGCAGCTTAAAACATGCTTGGTGAGATATCTCAGCCCTGTACTACACAAAGGTGATTTCTAGCTGGGTTCCTTGCTCTAGCTAGTGGGTGCTTTTTTCATTATTGGACTTTCCAAATTATTTGTGCTGCTAGCAGAGCCGCCTCCCTAATGAGGCAGGGTGCAGCACCCTGTAGGGAGACTGCCATTTTGTTGCCTAATAATAGAGGTTCCCGAATATCCTTTTTCCTAGTAGTACTCCTCGGCTGCACGATTATGTCACCTCGCATGCCGGCATGATGACGTCATCATGGAGCTGCATGGGAACTGGCACTCCTGCGCTGCCTCTACAATGAATTCCAACCTCCAGCTGCCTCACTGCACACTGGTAGGTGATAGCCACATAGCCCTATTACGCTATTACCTATGTGCAGTGCAATGCACTCATTATATTAGTGGAGTGAAGTAATGCTGTCACTGCTCTGCACTAATACAATGAGTGGATTGCCCTGCACATGGGGTAGGTAATAGCCTACCCCAGAAAATGCGCATGGCTAACAGTATGTAATGAAATGCCCATGGCTGCTAGTATGTGATTAAATTCCCATGGCTACCAGTAGGTAATGAAATTCACTTGACTACCAGTAGAGTTTGTTAGGTTAAGCTAGGTTAGGTTTGTTAGGTTAAGCTTACAAATATTTTGGCCTAAGCCTTTTATTCCACAGGAAGTATGGTGGGTCTGGGGTAGGGGTACTATTCTAAAGGGTTGGGTCCTTTAATGTATTGCAAATAAATGGAGGATTGATATGTACATACAATAATAATGACACTAGTTAAATCAATGTGTATAAAGCCCCTCCCACTTCTGGACAAGCCACACCCCACTTCTGGACCAGGCACCACCCACTTTCAATTATAAAAACCACACCCCTTCTGCGGCAAGGGGCGCAGCATTTGGATTTTTTTTTTCAGGTGCCGAAAAATTCTAGAGACATCACTGGCTGCTAGTAGAGATGTCCGAACTTCGCAAAATCCGGTCCGCTCGAGGATCCGCGAATTTTCGAAAAAATCCGAAAATTCGAAAATCCGCGAGCGGAACCGTTAAAATTAAAAATACCCTTGAAATAACGAGATTTTTCGTATTTTCGAAAATTTTCGAAATTACGAGTTTTCACGTATTTTCGGGAATTTTCGAAATTACGAGTTTTCATGTATTTTGGAAAATATGTATTTTCGAAAATACAAGTAATCCTCGTAATTTCGAATATTTTCGAAAATACGTATGTTAGGAATTAAGAGAAACCCTTGTATTTTCGAAAATTTTCGAAAATACTTGTTTTCCCGTATTTTCCGGAAATTTTCGAAAATACGTGAAAACTCGTAATTTCGAAAATTTTCGAAAATACGAAAAATCCGCGAATCGGAAGTTCGGAAGGCGGAAAATCCGGAAAAATCCGCCGTTCGCGAACGGGATAAATCCGCGGCGGATCCGGGTTCGGATCGGCGAACCGGCCATCCCTAGCTGCTAGGTGGCTGATTTATTAGCTACTTACCCACTTTTGTATTGCATATCCCAGGTTTACATTTAAAGAAAAATAAACTTTTAAAAAAAAATCCTTAAGTGGAAGCTTTTCTCACCAGAACATCAATATATCTGTTGTATTCAATTAAATCAACTGGACTTGAAGTTTAGTTCTTGAAGACGTTTCGCTAGTCATCCGACTGGCTTTCTCAATTCAGAATGACTTGTACAAGAATCTGTGGCAATTATGTACCCTGGAAAATCCCAATTAGCATATCACAGCCAAGTGTTAAGGGCGTGATTAGATAGTGGCTAAGAGGTGTTATAGTAACGCCCAGAGTAAGGTGTCAAAACAGCATTGTACATGGCAGACAGATGGTGTCAAACCCCACCACCTCTATTTAGGCTTGGTTTCTTTATTTTCACATAAATGGCCTCCTTAACACCTCTCTTGAACCAGTCACGTTCCTTTGCCAATATGTTAACATTACAATCTTCAAAGGTATGTCCTTTATCCTTAAGATGCAGGTACACGGCTGAGTCCTGACCTGAGGAATTGGCTCTTCTGTGCTGGGCCATACGTTGATGCAGTTGTTGTTTGGTCTCTCCCACATACAAATCAGAGCATTCTTCACTGCACTGCACTGCGTATATGATGGTGCTTTTCTTGTGTTTCGGTATTGGGTCTTTCGGATGTACCAATTGCTGCCTCAGCGTGTTGCTCGGTTTAAAGCAGACAGGGATACGGTGTTTTTTGAAAACTCTTCTTAATTTCTCAGAGACCCCTGCTACATATGGGATGACCATGTTCTTTCTCCTGTCTTGCTTTTTACCTTCAATGTTGGTATTCGTGTTCTTTTCTTTCCTTCTGCTTCTTTTGTCAAAGGCCCAGTCTGGATATCCACAAGTTTTAAGGGCTCCTCTGAGATGTTTCATTTCTTTAGCCTTTGCCTCTGTGCTAGTGGGGATGTTCTCAGCTCTGTGTTGCAGGGTTCTGATGACCCCCAGCTTGTGATCTAAAGGGTGGTGGGAGTCAAACATCAAATACTGATCTGTGTGTGTTGGTTTTCTGTAAACCTCTACTTCCAGTTTACCATTCTCCCTGACTTCTAACAAGCAGTCCAAGAAAGCCAGTTTGTTGTTTTGTACCTCTTCCCTTGTAAATTTGATGTTTTGATCTACCGCATTAATGTGTTCTGTGAAAGCTTGTACTTCCTTCTGGTGGATTTTAACCCAGGTGTCATCCACATATCTGAACCAGTGGCTGGGTTGTACAGGTCATTCTGAATTGAGAAAGCCAGTCGGATGACTAGCGAAACGTCTTCAAGAACTAAACTTCAAGTCCAGTTGATCTAATTGAATACAACAGATATACCATGGCCTGGATGAATGAGAACCTTCACAAGCACAGAACATCAATATTTTGGAAAATAATTCTCTAATAAGTTGCATATCCATACATTTAATGAGTAGATTCTGTAACTAAGAAGGCTTCTGTGTTGTTGCCTGTAGTCTTAAAAGAGCCTTGTAACTCAGTGCACCTATTTTCCACACCCTCTGACCCCAGTATTCACTGTATTTATAAGTATTTTCTATACAGATTTCTCCATACCAATATGGAAGCCCTTGATAAGACTTTAAAGGCTGCTTATTTACCCTGCGGTTTATATATGTTTTGCAGACAGCCTACCAAGAACAATCCAAAATAGATGCTGCTGTTTTTTAAATGCATTTATATTTATGTTGGTTCCATTTTGTTCCTAGCAATATACAACGTTTCTAAATAAACTTGTTCTCTCTGGAATAACTCTGGTACCTCAGCAGGCTAATACTTTTAGAAACTCACAGCTCATAAGTAGAGATGTAATGTGGGTTTGAATAGAACCCAGTTTCAAATCGAATCTAAGGGTTTTGAAGCCCCGACAAAACTTTTGGAACTCCCAGATTTCACAGAACCCGGATTTTGCGAATTTTCAATTTTTTTTTCGAAAATCAAAAATAGACGATCACTGAAAATCAAAAATAGACGATCATAAAAAATCGGAAATAGACGATTATCGAAATAACCCTCGAAATAGCGCTCCATTTCGGTAACTTGAAAACAGCCTGATCGTGAGGAAAGATAGTTTTAAAATAAGTTTTGATTATATTTACGGGTTCCCTAGACCATTCCCCAGTTCTCTGTGTCATTTACAGTAAGCTACCTAATGGACAGAAACTTTGATTTTTTTTCTCTCATAGACTTCTATGGGTTCATTTTTAAAATTTTCGAATTTCGAAATTTTCAAATATTTCGAAAATTCTAAAATGGAACGAAACTCAACAGTTTCAAATATCTCTATTCATAAGGATACAGGTTCAGTTCTCCAGACTTACTTAGGGTTTTTCAAACAACAGCCACTGAAATAGGATAGGTGAGACACAGCATATTGATAATTTCTTAATGTGCTCTGTCTATTGAGACAATGTTGTCTGGTGACTTTATTTCCCCTTTAAATTAAATAAATATGCAATTTTCAGGAAATACTGTCTTGAAATCATTTGTGTCAAATTGCCAAAAATGTGGAAATATTCATAGTAGCATGGTTCAGTGACTGAATTACCAGTATATATAGGGCGGAAGTATGTTTTCTTTCAAAAAGCTTTTGTACTCAAATAAACCAATAGAATCATCATAGTCCAAAACTACATTTTATTAAATTATAGAAAACCGTTACTACATTAGCTGTTAAATGACAGTCATATTTACCTTACACAGTAGTACCCAGGGCAAGGACCTAAACAATCCTTTACCCCTGGGTAATTTACTGGGTAATCAGCTGGAATACTTACATGATGTTTCCCACACCTTTCAGGTCCACTTTGTCATTGACAGTCCTCAATTTCACCAGTGGAAAGATACTGTATACTTATTTCCGGAGCATGTCTTCTCATTGGCTACACGGTGGACTGCAGAGACAAGCTGATTGATAAAGTACCCAGGGATAAGAACATATTGGTTAGGGTCCTCACCCTAAGCACTATTTATACAGTAGATGGAAGAAAAGGAGCGAGGGTGAGGTAAGAGGAATTGTCCTTTAACATTACAGTTAACTTGCCAGTTGATTCTTTTCAGTTACAATGTTAAAGTAATAATCTCTCTTTTTTGGGGGGAGGTTCCCTTTTGGAATTTTGTCTTTGATGTTTTCTCTGAATTAAGTAAGAACTTGGAATGGGACTATTAAACATACATAATTTTTTATTCAATCTTATATCAAATATTAAATATTTACAAGATGAAATGTAATACAGGGATCAGCAGTCTTTTTCCAGATTAAGCAGTAGCACAAAAAACAATGCATATGGTTGCATGTCACAAGCACTCTACTATATCTGCCATGTGTTTATTAAGTAACTGCACATCATGTGACTGTCACACACTTCCTTGTTTATCCAGATTGCCTGGGTGCAACTTTAAAAGCCTATAACTTAAGAACCAGAGAAGCTAGATACACCATTCTTGGCTTGTTTGAAATGTTGGCTTGTTTGAAAGCATTTAGCATTTAGCAAAGAATGTTTTGAACCATTGGTGTTCTTCCAGAGAGAATTAATAAACATACAGTTTTTATATGACCAATTAGATTTAAATTGGTTTGGCCAGAATAAACCTTAAAGGGGAACCGTGGTCCAAAATTGACTTCAGGTAAATTGATAGAAATTGCTCTCCTGAGAATTTTTGCAATTTATTTTCATTGTTTGTTGCATAGTTTTAAAGATATTTACATTTTTGTTTGTGATATGGCAGCAGCATCACCAGGTCCCCTGCACTTTCTGCTTCCTGCTCTGAAACCATGTCAGTGGATGACAGTCAATCTGCCCTTTGTCTACTCCTCCCCTTGCAGTCCCCCTCCTTTTGCAAGCCCCCCTGGTCCCTCCATTTGCAGGCCCCCTTGGCCCCTTCTCTTACAGCCCCATGTGGCCCCACCTACTTGCGGATGCTATGACCACGCCCACTCATGGGTGCCATAGCCCTGCCCACTCGCGGGTGCCGTGGGCAACTCAGAGCTCCCCCCTACAGAAAACTGTGTGAAAACAGCCTTTTTAGGCAGAGTAAGAACTCTGCCTGAAAAGGGCGTTTTCACATAGTGGGAGAGTAGGGCTGCAGATTCCCTTACCTTCAATGTAGGGATCTTCACACAGCAGGGAGGGGGAGGGACTTCCTGACTCCTGTCCTGTCACTGAAGTCTGAGGCTGTGCTTGCTGGTGGTGAGGTGGAGGAGCAGAGTAAGGAATGTCACATGTCAGCCTCCCACCCATTAACTTTCTGTTCAGTAATTTCTTTATATCTTGGGCTGTGGAGCACGTAGAGAGGTGGTTGGTGGCTCGTTTTAAAGATAGTAAACTGACCTTTCATTTAAACTTAACTTGTTTGGTGACCACAGGTTCCCTTTAGTAAATATAGTAAATCTCTTGAAACCTCTTATATGAAATAATTAATGATTGATTAAATATAACTGTAATAATTCCTTTTTTAGAGTTGAGTTTATGCAACCTTTAATTTCAGTCGTACTGTAGCTTATTTCATTAAAGTTAAATAAGATATTGTAGAACATGGGCAAAAATGTACACTTATTTTACATTTGTTCCCTTTTCATAAGCACTGAGCTTAAAATGTAGCTTTGTTTTAAGCCCTCTGTTGTTCACATACCAAAAGGTATTCTCAAATAGAGTCCTGTTCCTTCTCTATATTAACATAATGTCAGATCCCAATGCCTGGAGTGAGGAACAGAAGGATTCCAATATACTGTAGGCAAAGATTCAAATAAGCAGAATTCAATTGATGCTGGAAACATTTCAATGAAAATCACAGCAGACTGAAAAAATACAAGCAAACAAAGATCAACAAGGAACAAACATCTATTGCCACAAAAAGCCCTTAAAGTAAAGGAATAGAAAGGGCCCAAGAACTACCAGCAGTAAGTCATTTTATCATTTGCATTCATTATTGTTAATAAAACACTACTTTTTATGTTCTCATATCTTTTGCAATGGAAATCTGTTTATTCAATTAGATCAACTGGACTTGAAATGTAGTTCTTGAAGACGTTTCGCTAGTCATCCGACTGGCTTTCTCAATTCTGAATTGAGAAAGCCAGTCGGATGACTAGCGGAACGTCTTCAAGAACTACATTTCAAGTCCAGTTGATCTAATTGAATACAACAGATATACCATAACCTGGATGAATGAGAACCTTCACAAGCATTTTGCAATGGAAGTAAAATTACTAATTGTTCTGTCTGAGAATTGTATTGCTTACAGATCATCAAATTCTCTACTTAAGGTTTCCAGGATCACTTTAATTTTATCTTATTCTTCCATTTATTTCAAATCCTCACAAATCTCTCTTCTGTCATTATATAAAAATGTAAAACATTTTATCAGATTATAATATATTTCATCAGGTTGTCCACTGAAGGTTAACAGTGTTTGTGTATAATGTCTTGCAATTGTTCATTGCTCAATATTTAGTCATATTGAGATAACACTTTAAGGAGAAAAGTTAAATCCTTTATATGCACCTACACAATACACTACCTTCCCTGGTGTGCAGAATTAATTAATTTATTTATTCCTGCAGATGAGTTGCCATTCATTAAAAAGTACAGGTAAAAAAATTAGCAAGGGCAAACTTTTGATAAATAGGTCTCTATAATTTTGGTTGTTTATTTTTGCTTTTCCAGACATCTTACTTTTACTGTGACCTGTTGGCTGCAAAAAATGTAATATAAGGATTTTCTATTGATCTGCATTGTTACTAGGGCCTATTGGAATTTCCACTTCCTTGATGGGTTCTAACTTAAAGGAGAACTCTTGTGTGTATAGAAATTTCTTAAAAACAGTTAAAATGAAAAGTACTTGGGGACAGGGATATAGCACTAGTAATTCCTAACTCCCAATATTGTTTCTGTGAGGCAGAAAAAAAACAGTTTCTGCCAGTCTTCCTCCTGGCTTCAGCACTATCTTTAATACAGGAATAGTCCAGGACTAACCTGGCAAATGAAAACAGTACATGCTGTAGCTTCTCAACGAAATTATATTGTGAGGTAGGAATAATCAATCCAACCTCCCTGCCCCAGTTACTTTCCATTTTAAAAAAGTTAATTTTTACAGTATCGTTATCCTTTAAAAATATGTAATGTAAAATGTTCTTGTTTTGTTTCAAAGAGAACTAATTCTGATAATAATAAAGTTATCGGGCCTCACAATGTAATGAATATCTGATCTGCCCAACAGTTTAGCTTTGAAATGTTAATAATTATCTTAAAAGAACATGGTCATTGAGACTGTCTTTCTATTTCTTCTGTTCTATTTTAGATGGCAGACCTATTTTAGCAGCAAAGAAAGTTGGAAAGAATAGGAGCAGCATGCACAATAACTTTAATATTATATCTACAAATATAGAGTTTCTAATCCTAATAATATGGGAATCACCTTAACTTAATTATTACACATTAACATTTTAAGTACAATTAGGCTCTTTTATTGAGAGCTGCAGTGTTAGAACCTAGCCTTGAAGTAACATATTCACAAAGGGTTAACCCAAGTGTAAAATAGAGGTGGCTGCACGGATATCGCAAAAAACACCACAAGCTATTTAATATTAATTCTGCACGACTTACAGCTAGCGGTAAAGGACAATCAAACTCTCCATTCATGCACTCCACACCTTAATAGTACCAAGGGTACCTAAACCACTAAATCCTTCCCCGATAATACTTACATGCTGTTTCTCTCACTTGGTAATAGTTTGTGATCTTGGCAATGGGAAGATACATTCCTTTGATCAGCATGTATTCCCATTGGCTACATGAACTTTAAGTATTACAGCGTATCTGTAATTTTAAGCAGTTTAGGTCCTCACCCTGGTGCTATTAATGGGTCGAAGAAGAGGAGTGAGGTGAAGTGAGGTTTAATTGTCCTTTAAAGCAATGCATGTGTTGTAAATCACTTTTGGGATTTACCCAGAGCCACAAAAGCAATATTGAATTGACATGCTGAGATCTACCCCAATGGATTGTGGCTCTAGATATATTCCCCCCATTAGTCTACATCATAAAAAAATTGGAATTGCATGTTGTGTTAGGAGTTGTAGAGACTCATCTTTATTTTAAACAACCATACAGGCGAAACAAAACCAGACTAAATTAACTATAATAACTCAATACATTTACATAAAAATAGAAATGGCAACATTTTAAAATCCAGGCTTAGAAAAACAAAATGGAAAAGGCAAGTTAACATTTCTTTTCAAAGCATCTGGCTAACAGATGACTACCAGGCTAATTATTTTTACCAACACTTGAAAACCATGGATTGCTGAGAAATTTTAACATTTTGGTACAAATGACCCTCCAAAACTAACAGTATAAACTTATTTAGGACACTGTAGATTTTGCACTCTTTTTATAAAAACTTTTTTAAATGTTTGGGATTTTTTCACAATTTTTTTTTTTTTTTTACAAATATGTCAATTATAAATAAAGATTTGGCACTCAAATTACATGGATAATTATGTAATTTAATAGCAAATGAACTGTGGAATAATTTAATTAATTTGAAAGAAAGATTTAAAAAACAGTAACCGTATTAATGGTACGTTTGTCTATTATTTGTAAAAGTCATTTGGATACCTTAGTTTTTTTTAGAAATATTACAAGGTCTATGTAAACTCCAGATGTTGCAGTGATTTAACAGGTTTTTCTATAATACCCCAAGATATGGGTTTATAAATATTCTATGCTTAACAGTGGAAGGCTGAAAAGTGAAAATAATAGCAAATACACATTGTGGTTCATATTATATGTATGATTTTTAAATTACAGGTTTTTGTAGAAATATATACAATACAGTTTGAAAAATGTAAAAAAATACTCTGTACAGAGAAAGGTTTCACACATTCCAGGAAGAAACGAACTTTGATTCATCTCACAAAATAATTGAATTCTTAGAAAAAGATTTTTCTCAGCAATCCGTGTCCTGAAAACATGTTTGGGGTCCAGTGCCAATTTATTATTTGAAAATCTGTTCTTCAAAAAAAAAGTCTTTCAACTGAAGGAAGTCATTTTGATCTTTTTCTTGAGACACTGTTGTATCTTGGTCACAGTGAGAAGCCTATTATCTCTAATACTTAGACAGAGGAAAGGGAAGAGGAAAAATCTTTATTAAAATCATGAAAAGGGTTTCGTATTCTGCAGGTGTATGGGTGAGATTACCCATGGAGGCACCTTGCGCAGATCCATAATGCCTAACAATCTTTTTGTACAAGATAAAATATTTAAAGTATATATTTAATATATCACATTATAAAAAATATCTATTCAGGTTTGTTGTAGTGAAGAATGTTACAAATGTACGAGTTTTGAACCTTTTAAATTACCAACAATGTATAACATTTAAAAGATCTTGGAACCACTAATGAACACGAATTTGCCTCAACATTACTGTATAGTGCATTATTTTTTTTGTTGTTTGCATAATTTCCATTAATAAAAAGAAATATTTTTCCATTTAAGAATTTGTGTCAAAAGGTTTCAATATTTTAATTTAATTGGTTTCTTTTTTAAGTCATTGACTTGTACACCTGCCAAGTTAAAAATATATATACGCCTGTCAGGATCACACATAATGATAAACATGGAAAGAATAACTGGGACTATCTGTTCTTTTATTATATATCGGTGTTGGTCTAAATATTGAATTACTGGTTATATTAACATTAAATATTCTTATATTTTATAGCAAACGTTCATTATCTTTCATAAAGCACAAGTGTGTTTATAAATATTGAATTACTGGTTATATTAACATTAAATATTCTTATATTTTATAGCAAAAGTTCATTATCTCTCATAAAACACAAGTGTGATTCATTAAGTTGATCCAGGGATATTTCCGATTGCCACTTGAAGCCAGGAAGGAATTTTTTCCCCCTTCATAATGCTGTTTTTTTTCCCCCTTCATCTGGATCAATAGTTAGGCAGGAAATGTGGTCACTGCTGGGTAAGTTGGACTGGATGGACTTATATCTTTATTCATCCTCAATACTATACTATACTTTACAAGTTACAAAACTAAGCATCAGTTAAAACTCATCACATGACTAAGCACCACTCATACATCTTGCAGCAGGTTAATGGTATTGTGCACCTTAAAGGAGAACTATAGTGCCTGTAAACCTTTTTCAAAAACAGTTAAATTTTTTCACAACGTAGGGTTCAGGCACACTCTGTGGCTCTTAGCCAAAAATAATTAAAGGTGCTACCACAGTCGGTCCTCTACCAGGGACCAGCTATAGCACAAGCAACAAAATGACTAGGGTGCACACTGTAATCGGGGGATTCCTTTTATTTCTGATGCAGAAATAAAAGCAATCACCCAATTACTGTGTGTACCCTAGTCCTTTTGTTGCTTGTGTAAATTGAAAAGTTCCTGGGGCAATGAGGTAATTTTGGTACTTTTTACCACAAAAATGATTTCTATGAGGAGCGGCAGCATTAGGAAAAACACTTCTGCCAGGCATCCTGAGTGCTTCAGCATCCTTAATACAGGAAGGCCCAGGGCCATAACCGGACAGATAAAAACTGTAGATGTTGTAGCTCCTCAATAAAACAATATTGGGAGGTTGGGATAATCAGTCCTACCTCCCTGTCCCAGGTACTTTTCATTAATAAAAAGGAAATTTTTAAAGTATAGTTGTCCTTTAAGCAAAACATCTCTTAAAGTGACATGCAGGAAAAGGAATACACTAATACACTACATTTTTTTTTGCATTAAACAGGCTTTATTGTTAAGGCAACATATTTTTGTTTATTGTAAATTCAACTAAAAATACTTCAGCAAACATCTGTCTACTATTTTAATTCCCTTCGGTGTTCCCTGTTGCTTGAGACTGTTGCTTTATATGCATATGAAAATATGGAGTAGAGGAACATTCACAAGCATATGCCAGGAAATGTCAGAATCACTGTAGATAAAATCAAACAAAACAGAGAGAGTGATTATTACTGAGAATCATTTCTCTGTGTCTTTCTTATTTACCCTAACAATGTCTGTGTTTTACAATATCCCAAGGAATATTGGTGCAGTTGGAAAATACTGATCACAATTGTTATTTTATGGCCACATCCTATATACTAAAACAAACCTGTCAATATGCACAGACGCTGGATTCATCTGCACAGGTATGTGACATCATCCAACCACTGGACACAGGTGGGTCCGGTAAGGGGGTCGGGGTTGAATGCGCACTCAAATGCATGCAGGGGATGGTGTGCGTGGGGGCTGCACGCGAGGGGGGGTTTCCACATGCCGTGGTTTTCGTATAGTCCTAAAACAACAATCGCAAGCTATATCTGCGTTTTATTAAATAAGCTCCGGTGTCTCATTTATTTTTATTTTTTTCTTCAATGTACAGTAAATGAACATGCAGTTAATTATAACCACTAGGGCTAAACTGACCATAGATATTTCCTGACCTCAGGTTAAGTGGCCTGGGAGTGTTTATGGAAAGTTCAACTACATATACTTGGGAAAACATCTGTCTACTATTATTTAAATTTCCTTTCAAAAGCTGTTACTTTACATTCATATGCAAACCTAATGTGGGACAGGAATTAGATATAGTTATTCCCTGCTTATTTAAGTATATGCCAGTAAGAGTCAGAAACACTGTAGATGAAATCAAGCAGAAGAGAGAAAGTAATTATTATTATTATATTAATTATTTCTCAATATCTCTATTCTCTGCCCCCACCCTTACCATGTCTGTGTTTTACAATATCCCAAGAAATAATTTCAAAGCCTGGAGCAACTTTCCCATAAAGTAACTAATGTTAGTTTGTAGAAGTACTAATTTGTAAGGTTGTGGGCCAAATATAACAGTGTCATTAACTTCTGTGCTACAGTAGATATCCTTGCAATATGCATATTTTTGTTTTAAAAATGTCCACATATTAAAAGGTATGTCCACCCCCCACACAAACTTTTGGTATTGTGCTAACTGCCTCCAAAAACCTCAACCTCGGGTGGTTCTTAGAGTTCAAATTTGCTGGTAAACCTACTTACCAGCCTTCATTCCCTTTGCATTCTTCTGCTTAGCTTCCGTACCTTTTATGTACATGGATGCTGCAGAAGGGGCCCGGACTGGAAGTGGCACCTGTGATTGGCTGAGATGCAATGTTGAGGTTTTGGGAGCAGTTAGCATAATACCAAAAGTTAACACAGCAGCGTGGGGGGGGAGGGTTGTACAAAAGTTATGTACAAAAATGTATGTAAAATACTCCAACACAGTTCTATCTGCAGTTATGTATAGGGGGAACTGACTATGGCAATTTGTAAACAATGTGTTAGGATTCCTGCTATTTCTTTTTCTCCCAGCTGGTGGCACCAGACTCTGACAGGCTCATTTACAGAGGAGCGCTGCAGGTACGCAGCTCTCCTCTCAGCTCCAAACGCCACTCTAACTGATTTACGATTGGTTAGTGCAACGTTAAGTCTCGCTTTGTGGCGACTGCGTGAGTACCGGAAGAGGCACTCGCACAGCCGTCACAAACCAATTTACCAGAAGCTGCGTGGATCTTTGCGTGTAAGTATTTAACATCTGCTAATAGCTGGCGTTAAAAACTTAGGTGCGAGTGAGATTCACCCAGAGTCGCACAGCCTCTGGTAAATCTGAAACGGGAGATTTGCCCAGAGAGCATGTGTCTCTGGGTGAATCTCCCTGCTAAACTCTTATTTCATTTTTGTTACCTGCCTACATACTTTAGGTCTCTTTCATCCCCATCATCATTATCATCCTCACCTGTGTGATGCTGGCTGGGTACTTAAAGGGTTTGTCCATCAAGTTTGCGTTTTTCAGTTTAACTGAAGAACGGGAGGCAAATACGTCTTACCTCCCGTTCTTCAGTAAAACATAACAAACTAATTGAGGTTGAATAAAGCATTACGTCCATCAAGTCCAACTTTTTCATCCTCCTTTTGAACCCTATCTAACAAGAAGAAGAGAAACTTACATGCGAACAGTCCAGTGCCAGCCTCTCTGACAGTCTCCTACACATCCACGCTCCATTGCTTCAGTCCCTGACTTTGGTTTCTATCCTGCCCTCCAGTACCCTGTAATGGCTCCTGATTTTGGTTCTTGTTCCCAGCCCTACTCTCCATTGCCCTGTACCACTCTCCTTACCCTTATATTGGTTCCCTCAACCCATCCGTTTTACCCTTACCATTCTTATTCTATTTGACTGCTCCTCTGTATATATTCATGTGTATTATTGACTTTTATATGGTATTCACAGTTAGATAGTGAGGGTTTTGTTTGCTGTTTTTGGGTTGCCACTGTGGTCATTGTTTGATATCCTGATTGTTAATAACCCTTATCTTTCTTTCACAGATCTCTCACTTTTTTTTTTTTACACAAAAGTAATGTAATGACCTTCCATCAATAAAAAGAACCCATAACTAATTTAGGAAATAATATAGAAATGATATACTGTATATAAAATAAAATAAACTAAATCTTTTAATAGGGTCGCAGGACCACATGTGAAAATAAAAATGTGAGGGATTTTCTGATGCTTAGTTTCAGCCAATTTTTCTTGTACTAACTGATAGTATATAATACTATATGAATATGAGTATGAATATTAGCATATTTCATTTTGCATAATACCATTGGATGATTCTAAATATGCATTGAATCTTATCACACAGTGAATGATGCTTTTTTTTTTATATACAAATAAACATGCTGTTTGTACAATTAAGACAATCATATTTCAATTAAATATTAAAATTTGATTGGTTAATAATTTGCCGTATGATTGCTGGGATAGAAATATTTACCAATCACAATTGAATTTTGTCCTTCAGCAAACCTATATATAAAGAGGTGCAAACCCCTGTGGAATTCAGAAGTCATTGGAGTAATGACAGAATAAAGAATACTTGGGATCAAGATGCGGTGGCAAGGTTGGCTACGATAATGTGGGCAGCGACGTTGAAGGAAAGAAGATGTCGGAGACCTGAAAAGTTCCCTTTTAGGAACAGAGGTGGCCCCGGTTTCGAGCTGCGGGACCCCCTTATAAGAAAGGCTCTTATTAGAGCCACAAGGGATGTTTTAAGAGCTAATGGGGGTCCTGGTTTCAAGCTGCAGGACCGCCAACAAAGCCCCAAAAAGCACTTGTCAGTGCCACAAGAGCACTGATAAGTGCGGCAAAGGCACTTACTGTATAAGTGCCAGGGAGGAGGGAACTGGATTCAAGCTGCTGGACCTCATTAAGCCCCAAAAGGCACTAGTCAGTGCCTCTAGTGGGGTGTGGGTTCCCTGCCTGTGGAGGTGGGGGGGCTAGTGGTCCCCCTTGGGGTGGATGCCACTAGCGGGACACACACCCTTCCCAGTAGCCCCTCGCAACCCACCTCACCCCTGCACGAGGGGCACCCCCTGTGGTGACCATCCACACCCGGCACACCCCCTTCTTAGAAGGCCATCACAACCCACCTCAGCTCCTTCTATGGGTCTCTGCCACCACACATCCCTACACGAGCGACACTTTTTTCTTTTCAACACAAAACTTTACTTATCGCAGTGGCATTGCTGCTTTAAGTACATTATCGCAACAAAAAGAGCAAAAATCTACTGTGTTACCATGGTTTTTATACCCTTATTTCACTCGTAATGTCAAGAATTTTTTTTCCTCATTTACATCAATGGGTCAGTTTTTGGCTTTTCTAATTTTTTTGTTTGTTTGTTTTTGGTTAACAATTTCAAATACATTATTACATAGAAGTATAAAAATCCAAGCTGCAATATTAGAATTTTTCTTAGTTGACAATTCCATTAATCACATTCTATATAAAGCATTTACTTTGCTTTTTATGCAAACTTGAACAAAAATTACATAATTTAATAGCATGGTGGCATCATTTTCAAAAAGACCAGGAACTTCAATCAACACATTTATTTTTCACGCAGCATGAATTTAACTTCAAAGGTTTATGAAGAAAGGAGATTTAAAAAATCTAATTGTATTCAATCGGCCACTGAAAGTTTATGCCTGCCAGAGCCATTTACTGGGGCTGTTTAACAGCTTTGTTGAGGTGTTTATCCTTTCGAGATAGTTCATAGCTCTCGGCATTTGGGGAAATAGAAATAGAAATTCAGAGTATGCCAGGCATTCAGGACACTGTTTGCTAGTCAGATTCAGTGTTGTAACTCATCTGCATAATCCCTTCATCTTGCTAGAGAAGAGAGAGGATGTGGATGATTGTATGTCAAATCTGACAGCATTATTAAGTTGAAAACATTGTACTCCTGGCCTTGTTGTATAAACAAAAAAATCACAGATCCCACCAGATTTTAATCTAAGAGAGTTAAAATTGGAAACACTATGGGGGAGATTTACCCAGAGCCACTATCGCCCTAGGCAAACGTCCCTTCCGAGATTCAATATTGCGCTAGCACACGTGGTTAAATCCCAAAAGGGATTTACCCGCCGTGTGATTTTAATGCCGGCTATTAGGTATCATGCTCTAAAAGTAGAGCAAGTGTGATATTAAATCGTGAGCGCCACATGAGCGGGTGTCTTTTGCGTAACCCACGCACACGGCGCTAATATGGAGTTAAAGATTAACAGATAGCGAACTGGCTACTGCAACTTTAACTCCATATTATTGCCCAGCGGCTCTGGGTAAATGAGCCACTATCTCTTAATATCACTATATAAACTTGTACTTATTGTTTTGCAGTAATAATTCAGTTTTCATACTATGATATAGAGATGGACTAGAACTCAAACCGAAATTGCATTAGGATTTTATGAGTTTAAACGAACTCTGACTTTTTGAACTCTCAAGGATTTTCGAAGTTTATCGAAATTTGTGGAAAATATCCAGCCACCTGTCTCAAATGCACCAATGACAGCTATTTTTAGTAGTGCCAACCCCTAGGTATGAAAGACAGCTTGACAGGCGCCTTGTGAAGTGTTACCTTTTCGGCCACAAAAAAAGGAAGTGAAACCAATGGGGTGTAGGCTATGTCCAGAGGGGCCAAGCCTACCTGGCTGCTCACTATGGAAAACTGCAGTGAGCCTACTCTTACTCAATGGTTCTGCTGTTATAAAGTGTAACCCTTTTGCCCACTTTCCCTTGCACAATGTGGTGAGGGGTATGTCCAGAGGTGCCAAGCCTCTGGACCAAGCCAATTGTGGCACACTGCAGTGAGCCTACTCGAATTCAGTGGTTCTGCTATTGTGAAGTGCCCACTTTCCCTTGCACAATGCAAACTCTGAGGGAGCGAAACCAATGTAGTGTGGGGCAAAGTCTCCCCGGCTCCTCAACAATTGTGGCAAACTGAAGCGAGCCTACTCTATCTCTATGGCCAGCTTAAGAATATGAAACCAAATTTGCTGGCTTTGTTTGAGATAAGTACAACAAACCCAGGGGTAAGGACCTAGCAGTTCAGTTCCTCCCCGTGTACTTTTAAAGGGTGGTGGGTGGGGCGTGGGGGGAGTATTTTAAATTATACTTATATGCCCACCTGCAATCACATTACATTGTTAAATAAAACAGGGAGAAAAGGAATGTTCTTAACCAAATAAAAAATATTGAAGATTTTATTTTGCCATATGGTTTACATAACTAGTTATTTGCTTCATAAGTAATACATTGAATAGCTCATTGTTTTGATGGCATTTGGTGTTTAATCTCTGTCACCACAACAATGTAATTTTCCAGTTCAGCACTTTTTACCTACTCTACATTTATAAAACTAATATTCAGATTATTATAGATGTTGACTTTTATTACATAAACATGGCTTGATGGAAATGTGTACCACTTGCTCCTATTTCACTTTTTCAGACTTCATGCTAATTACTTGTTTTGCATTTTTATTCAGAATTAAATTCCTAGAGGCTATTAATTGCTCTGTTAGCACTATAGCTTTTATTGTCCTTGTATGTTTTCACATTTAGTATTTGGCTGCTACCCCCGTGTACTGTACTGTTTTTCTTCCTAAAATCTTATTTTATTTATGCTTTTGCAGCATTTTAGTTACACTTGTAGTCCTAATTATATGCGTACTGGTTATAATTGATCATTTTTTTGCTATAACTTACTTTTTGTATTCCTTTTTTTTCTTGCTGCATTGGCTTTAATTTTGCTTGCAGACATAGGACAGTCATGCACATAAGGAATTAGTTTTTTTTCAGCTATTGTCCTCTGTTTTCTCACAAATGTGCAATTAAGATCTAATAAGGAGACAACCAATGTAAAATCATCACCCCTTTTACAGAAAGTTATTAGCAGATGAGGCTTAAACTCAGGTATAATGGTGGGGTGGGGTATCTCTGAACACAAGTACATCACACATTTGTACATCGGTTGCAGAGAGAAGTTGTTAATGGGGCTTCATCAATGTGGACTAGAGTTCTAAGTGAGGCATCACAGGTTTCTGTGTTGGGGCCACTTCTATTTAATTGGTTTGTTAATGATTTGGAAGTGGGTTTTGTTAGCAAGGTCTCTGTGTTTGTGTACGCTTCAGATGATGTGCAACGGTTGCATATGGATATAAATAGATCATCACATTGGAATGCTAAGATGATGCTAAGGGCTGCTAAGGAGAGATTCAATGTTCATAAATGCAAGTTGATGCATTTTGGGCTTAATTCTTGTGCTGCTTATACTATAAATGGATGTGTGAAACTCTGTTGGAGTTTTGGTGAATAACAAAATTAAATTTACAAGTAGTGCAGGGCAGCAACAGATAGAAGAAGGAAACAGACCAAAAAACTCCAGAAGTAGCCCAGCAGATTGGAGCAAAGGCAGTGGAGCCCAAAGAGTAGAGCCGCAGAGACAGTGCTAGCTTAATAGGAGTTTGCTTGATACTGGTTCGTTCTAATAAAGCTCCTCCAACAACAAAAGAGCTTGTGGTGTTGCCTGGTTTGCCTTTATGGATTTAATTGAGAAAAATATTATTCTCCCTTTTTACAAAGCACTTGTAAGGCCTCATTTGGAACATGCGGTGCATTTTTGGAATCCTGTGTACAAAAATGGCATCTTGGAAATGTAAAGGGTTCGGAGAAGGAAAACTAAATTAATAAGGGGGCTGGGGGAGATTGAATATTTAGAAAGATTGGATAAGTAACAACTGTGCACACTAGACAAAAAGCGCTTGCATGGGGATATAATTAATGTGTTTATAAATACATTAATGGGCCATACAATTAACAATCTGGTGCATTGTTCACCAAGAGAACATGTCAGAGGACATGCAGACATTCCTTAAGACTGTAAGAAAAGAAGTTTAGTGTTCAAGTACTATAGATTATCGTATGAAGAATCTCAGCCTAAAAAAAAAAGTTTAACCCTGCCCAATTGTTTATGACAGAGACATGATAATGATACAACAACAAGGCATACCAACACATACAGATCTATTAGTTTATGACTTATTATTACAGATGTTTTTCCATGAAACTGGTTTTGGGTTGAAAGTCCTGGGGCATATTAATGAAACATTAACTGAAATTTTTTCGGTACTGCTTTGACAGCGATATTTTTGGTTGATTACATTTTTGGCATATTTGGCAAATACTTGTTATTTGTCATTAATGGGTACCTTTGCTTTAAAAATTCAAATATGATATGGCAAGAGTCCACTGCTCTAAAACTTTTTTCAGATTTTAAGATTTGTAGTTTCTGAGAAATCATTATTTGAAATCACAGTATTTACAGGGAAAGACCTGTCACTCAAACCAGAAAAAAAGATGTGCAAAAAGATGGGACCTCTTAAGATCTTTGGCTGCCTGCCAGTGCACTTTTGCAACAATTAAGAGAATCAGCAGAGAAAAGAAGAAAGGGGGGAGGAGAGGCATAAGCAGAGCAGTGTCAGGAAGAGATGTATAAAAAAAAGGAGTAACCCACAGACGGGTAACAAAGTAACTATCCATACTTTTCTCACATATATCAAAAGTATTTAATACAGCACTCAGATATTTTTATAATATGTTTTATTTTATCTATATAAAAATATTTTTATATTTGTAAAGGTGGTAACAAACAAATGGAACATAAAGATTCTTTTAACCATGTGAACAGGAAATTACATCATCTCCAAGGTCTCCTTTTCATGTATCTTATCAATTCATCAAATATAGCATTAAACAAGATAACTGATATAGCTGATCACCCCCACCATGGCACTACAGAGCCCAGTCTCTGGAAACAAACCCAAATGTAAAACCTCAAAAAGAGGTGTTACAATAAGAGCAAAAACCAAAAACAATGTACAAAGTGGGTGGAACCATACAACACAGCAAGATGATACTAATTAATAAAATTTATTACATATATACACAACTTAAATACAATGTATACCAAGCTGAATCAAAAAGTATTATACATAGTAATATATAGAATAAATACATAAACTATAATAACCCTAAGAGCAATACCCATAATACAATGGGAGATAAAAATGTAGTAAGAGCTAAAAGAGCGAATAAGAGAGCAGCGTATCCAATCAGATCCTAAAGTCCAATGGGTCCGAACTTTTATCCAATCTCCCTGCAAGTGTTTTATTATTATAAACTCTTCTGTTGTGTGCAGTTTTGCTGTTGCTGGATTTGTTACACATTCAGGGAGATTCAATAAAAGTTCTTATCATTTAAAATGATGCTAATTTTGCCCCAACCAATCAGATCTTATTTAACATTTGTAAGCTTACATCTGATTGGTTGGGGCAAAATTAGCCCCATTTTAAACGATAAGAACTTTTATTGAATAACCCTGTTGGTATATATGAATTGCATGGTGAGAAATTCCCTCCCCTGTGCAGTCTCATAGTGATTATTGAGCATGCTTGACTTACAGAAAAGTCAGGTCAGGTTAAAGGTGAATTGTGGTCTCCATAACTTTAAAATGATGCCAGTATCATGCTTCTAGCTGCAGTGTGTTACAGTGTTTTTTTCTGCAACCACTGTGAGCTATGATATCATTAGCACCACTCATTTGCCTCCAAGTCTCAGGTTTAAGCATGCCCACTGCTGGGACAGAGCATCTTCAGCTGCATCATATGCCCGCAAGTTTTGTATATCTCTAATTATAAGTAGTGCTTTTAACAGATATAAGTGAGTAATTGTTGTGTTTATTTCTATATATGCTGAAGATGAAAGTAACTTATACAAGTATAAGGGGACAGCGTAAGCTGTTACATCTGTACCATATATAATTATAATTTAGAAGCAATTATGGCATTGTCCTATTACAACAAAACAAGAAAAGTTTCTGGGGAACTATTTACTGACTTTAAAATATTATAACAAATTTTATTTTGCTTTTACATTATTACTAAAGAGAAACAATTTTTGCAGCCATATTATGGGCCAGTAATATCGTCAAATTGCATTGAGAAAGAGAAATGTCACCAGAAATTCTCCCAATAGCAGTGTAGGGCTATAAACGATAATTATTTAACATAGCTGGGGAGATGAAGGGGTTAATAGTAGAGATGGCCGAACTATATAAAGTTCGGTCCGTTTTCGAACTTCAGAGAAAGTTAGAAAGTTCGAATTCGGACCCATTCAAGTCTATGGGGGAGTGATAGTTCGAAAAGTCCGAGTGAATTACAGCTAAACTAACAGTGGTAACTTACTGTAAATGGCTGTGGCACCTGGAAAATGGTCTGGGGAACATGTCAATGTCACCATAACTTGTTAAAACACTTCCTGAAGTCAGGCAGGCAATTGATGATACATTTGAGGATTATCGAACGAACGAGCTGACAAATGATCATTGGTAATGAGAAGTGAGACATATTTCCTACACTGTTTGCTTTAACCAATGCAATAATTATTGTTTAAAAAAATCAATCAGACATCTCTTTAAACTATATACAGTTGAGGGTACATACTGTATTGTAGCATGAATATGGTTAAAAATCAGAGAATCCCTACATATTTTTCTCTTAATTGGTAGGGGTTATTTAATAAATAGTTCTTAAAAAAAATAGTTCACTCAAAAAGTGAATGTATTGATTGAAGCTCGGAAGGTTTAGGAGCTATGTCTTACCGTCCGTTCTTCAATCCATTAAGCAGGAGTCATGGATGAAGGTAAGTATATTTACATTTCACGTGATCCACTGCTGCATAGCTGAAAATCTCCGACCACTTCCTGGTTCTTATCTACTATAGCATTCATGCGCGATATTTCACGCTATAGTGAAATAAAACAAGAAAGATTTTCTACTCTGCAGTGGTGGATCGCATGAAAGGTAAATATACTTACCTCTGTCCCTGGCTCCTGCTCAATTAATAGAGGAACCGGAGGTAAGGCATAGCTCCTTAGCCTCCCGGGCTAAAATCAATACATTAAAGGAGTAGTTCACTTATTATATCACTTGAAAGAATTATTCTTTTTCACTCCTCTGCTGCTTTTGTTGACAATACTTCATAAAATTGTAATACTGGCTGTAGATGCCATACATACAGGGTTATTCAATAAAAGTTCTTATCGTTAAAAATGGGGCTAACTTTGCCCCAACCAATCAGATGTTAGCTTTCAGATGTTAAATGATTTCTGATTCGTTGGGGCAAAATTAGCACCATTTTTAACAATAAGACCTTTTATTGAATCTCCCTGATAGTTTTTATTTTTGTCCTATATCCCATGATTCCCCACCTTCCTATCCCTGTGATATGATGCCTTGATTTACTAACAACAGAATTGCCCAAACCTGCCAGAATAGCAATTTAACTTAAGCAGGTACACATTCTCATTATTTCCCAGCATTTTGTTCAATTACCCAAGGTGCTTGTGGAAAGGGGATCAAATATGTAATTCTATGTAGGGCCTAGAACAGAACTGTGGGGAGCATCAAAAAGGAGATTTTTAGTGCTAACATAGAACCAAACTTTTTGTATTATGACCATAAAATTCCAGCATCCCAGTACATTTTAACACCAAAAGAGACTAGCTAATAGTGCATCCAGACATCCCACCCTGCTGGCTAAGGTTTCCCAGGCAGGGTGAGGGAGGGGGCATGGCTAGTAGGCGTGGCATCAGTGATGTCACACAGGGGGTGGGGTTAGCCATTTGGTTGTCTGAGGGGGTGCAAACAGTGCATTTATCACTGGTAGATACATTATTATTAAAAAGCCTTTGAAATAAGAAGTTGCTGCATGTTTCCTTATTACATTATAGCATTAATCAGCAATTGGCCTGATGGTACTAGCTGCTAAAAATATGTGTTTTACTGTTTTAATATTTTAGTTCCACTTGCTCTATACTTTTGATTTGATTGAATAACTACTCATCTGCCTACACTTAAGTACTTAAAGGGTATATCCACCCTAAAAAAAACTTTTCATATACTGTTGAGCACCCAAGCCCACCCCCAACCGCCAGGCTTGTTTGGTAAAAAAAAAATCTGAACTAGTGGTGGTTATGTGTTTGTAGGACGTGTGTAATGTTTAAGCTTTAACTAATGTGGCTTATTTGTTATGTGTTTCTAACTCCTTGCTTTTATGACACACGAGGATTCAACAAGGTTATCTACTCTAACTCTGAAACCTGTGAGCTTGCCAAAACCTTTAAGCTTAAAGAAAGTCCAAGCACAATGCTCCAACAGTTATCAAATTTATATATCTGCTCCTGATCTACCTACACTGACTTCCCAGATTCCCAACTGCCTTATTGCCATCTCTGCCGTCATGTCCTCCCGCTTCCTTAAAGTGAACATGGACAAGACTGAACTTTTTTTCCCACCTTCAAGATCTGTTCCCCTCTCTCACTATTAATATTAAATACACACTGATATCCTAATCTCTCGTGTCCTGGGAATAATGCTTCAAACCCCAAGTCAAATCACTTGCCAACTCCTATGGGCTCCAACTCAGAAACATCTCTCGCATCCGTCCCTTCCTCTCACACGATGCTACCAAAATCCTAGTTCATGCCCTAATCATACCCGGCTTGACTACTGCAACACACTTCTGTGTGGTTTACCAAATAACACCCTGGTACCACTTCAATCCATCCTAAACTCTGATGCCCGGCTTATTTATTTCTCTCTGTCAGTGTCTTCACTTCACTGCAAAGAATCCAGTTCAAGCTTCTTACCCTATCCTAGAAAGCACTATCCAATACAGCCCCTCCATGCATCTCAGAGCTGATCCACAGATACCGTCCCAGGCGCAATCTCTGCTCTGCTAATGATATCCTCTTCTCATCCACCCTTGTAGGCTCTTCTCACTCCCGCATTCAGGAATTTGCTTGTGCTTCCCTCTGCTATGGAACTCCCTTCCTCCATCTGTCTGTCATTCAACATCCATTAATACCTTCAAACCTAACCTTAAAACTAAACTCTTCTGGCAAACATATAGCCTGGCCTAGACATTACCCATCTCACTGACCCAACCCGATCCAAACCGCCTTTCACACCCCACTGCCAATCTATTTACAGTCAACTGATTTACGTCACCCTATGTCTCAACCCCATTTCCTCTAGACTGTAAGCTCTTTGGGCAGGGTCCTCTTTCCTATTGTATCAAGGTATTGCTGTAAAAAATTCATCATGCTGTGTCATGTGTACTGATAAATATGCTTTACCTTTGTATGTAATATGTATGACTGTGTGTAATATGTATTATCCTTGTATGTAATGTATGATTGTTATTTTAAAGCACTATGGAAGATGTTGGCGCTATATAAATCCATAATAATAATAAGAAAATAGTAACATGCAACTGTCATTCCATGGTGTCATACAACTGTCATCATCTATGATCAAGCCATATACATAATATACAATAATGCTGAGCAATGTTTAGATATTTTTATTGCATATCTGGCAACCTGTAATGGAATGCTAGCGATTTTCTAATGTTTTTTTTTAATGTTGTTAATGAATCCCTAGATTTAATACTCTTGCCTTCCTTGGTGTTGTAAAGATTAGGGCTTGTCAGCTTTTTGGCATTTGTAGCCACTACATTACATATACTGTAACTGGAGTCCCTACCTTCTCTTTAAAAAAAAACAGTAATTAATCATGAATTTTCTGATATATATTGAAAGTTGCTATAAATATTGTGATGTAATAAATATGCTTCTATGAGCTGGTGTTAAAATGTCATACAAATTGCTGCTACTTTTTTCATCGCTTGCACTAAATCCACACTAAACGGTTAGTGTGGATTTAAGACAAGATTTTACCATTGCAGTTCTTAACCTGGATACACTTGTGCAATCCTGCAGGCAACTGCCAATGAACTGCCAATGAATAAGCGGCCCATAAATGGCCATACGGATGATAATCATAGGTGTGTTTTTTTTGGTCAAATGTCGTTGGTGGTCCAACCCAGCGGATCAAATAAATATGTAATTATATATATAATATTAGACAGGAAGTAAATATAGGCATTTAGGTATTTCACTTCATTCCCTTAATTAAATTAAACTATACGGACAGTTAATGTAGTAGGTTTTTAAAGAACTAATTCCCACCAGATGATTTTAAATCAGCATTCCTAAAATATTAAAAAGACACCCTCCTAGTTTTAACCACTGCAAAATACATAGAAAAGTCCTTTGAAGTATAAAATGAGTCTTTATGGAATCATTAAAAAATATCTAGCCATACACTAGCCCAGGAGGGATTTCAAGCTGACTGAACTACCTTCTTCTTCTTTCATTAGGCTCATGAGACTCAATAGGATTAGTTGAATCATCCTGTCAACTTCAGAGAAGTCAAAGTAGTCAGAGCAGCCCCAGGCGCCAATAGATTATTGTGCACTGTAAATTACCAGCCCTTAAAGATAAAATGCATTTTAAACATAATTACATCCACCTATTTACCAATTTTTGCGTTATTCACCTTTTTCTATTCATCTATAAATAATGAAAAGACACAATGGAAGTCAACATGTATAGATTACTTCTAAGTCACTTAGCAAAGTTACTTTAAAACTTTCTAGTGAATCTGCCTTTGGCCAAAGTTTGCATAGCATTAAGCAAGGACTTTAATAGCATAAAAGTAAAAATTTAAACCAGTTTAGTAGTTTCTCTTGGTACAGAAAAGCTCTTTGTCTAAACAATTCATGTTAGATCCATCCTTATTATTAATAGAATCATTAGTAGTATTTTTGTGAAAAAGGGCTTTGCTTGTCCCAAACAATGGACATGAATACTACTTTTTCATATAGAGAAGTTCTATAATAGTTAAGACTTTTTGCAGGTACCTGTAAATGACAGACGAGGATAAGAGAGACATCTGTTACATCTGCACCAAAACCTTTCACTCTTCTTTCTCTTGTAGTTAGAGACAGTTGGCACTATTCTGTGTAGGGAGGAGCATTGTACAAGATCCTCAATTACTCATTTCTCAGATGGTATAATCTTTTTCAAAATAAAATTCTGTTTCTGGCCACATTGAGCCTGTAATCAATCTTCAGATACCCAGCTAGTCTAAAAAACGGTTTTCAGCTGTGCTAACATAATTGCAAAATGGTTTTCTAATGATCACTTAACCTTTTTAAAATGATAAATTTGCATAACCAAACACATGTTCCTATTAAACAGTACAGTATACATATTCCATTAAAAACATCTGTTTCCAGCTCCAGTACTTTAGTCATTTAAAACATTAAAAGGCAAGACTACCCCATATGTAGAGAAAGTTCGGTCTGTTTTCGAACTTTCGAACTACATGGAAAGTTCGAAAGTTCGAAAACAGACCCATTAAAATCAATGGGAGTCAAATAGTTCGAAAAGTTCTAATGAAATACAACTAAAATATTAATGGTAACTTAATGTAAATGGCTGTGGGACCTGGGAAATGGTCTGGGGAACATGTTCGAATATCCAGGACTTTCGAAAACTCGATTTTACTCTCACGCATGCTACTTTCGAGCTCTCGCGTTCGAACATTCAATGCTCGCTTATAGGTATAATAAACATTTTACTTGCGGATTCGATGCTCCCACCTAGGCATAATGGACAATTTACACGTGAATTCGATGCTTGCGTCTAGGTATAATAGATATTTCACTTATGGATTCAATGCTCGCGTCTAGGTAGAAGACCATTTTTTTTTTTTTTACTCGCGGATTCGATGCTCGCGTCTAGGCATAATGGACATTTTACTCGTGGATTCGATGCTCGCGCCTAGGTATAATAGACATTTTACTCACGGATTCGATGCTCGTGTCTTGGTATAATGGATATTTTACTCGCATATTCCATTCCTCAAATGGTCCAACATTCGATAATTAATGAAAGTCCGGAAAATATTGAAAATCCGGGTCCGAGATAGTTTGAGAAGTCCGAATCCGTTTAAACTCGAATAGTTCTAGTCCATCTCTACCCATATGTAAATTATAAATGTAAAATCAGGCCCCCCCACACAGTGGAACAACAGTACTTACCCTTTACACCAACGTTCCTAAATTTATCAAGCACAATCTCTGCTGGTAAGGCTTCTATTGAACTCATGCAGCTGCAAAGGGAGAAGGCGCCAGTTGCAGCCAAACGTCATTGGGCATGACTGATAGCTATATTTTTGATCATTATTTAAGGTGGCCATACATACAAACGATAATAGGTAAATCCAGTCATTCCACGACGGGATTTACCCATTATCGTTCATGTGAATTGGCTTTTCCTGACTGACCAGAGTGCCGACGAATGACTGTAGTCGCCCCTACGGTCGGTCGGGAAAGATGTAAAATTTCCATCGGTCGTTATCGTCTCCCTTTACTTTACTAAAGGAAGCCGATATGATCGTACCGTGTATGGCGCACGATGGACCGATCCCCATACCACATATGGGGTTCAGTCGGGTGTGTATGCGGTTCCCACAGCATGTGTGCCGACAGATACCAATGTGATCTGTCGGTACACATGCTGTACATATCGCATATATATGGCCACCTTTAGACAAGCGACCACCAACAATTTCCAGGCAATATTTAAATTATTCAAGATTGTAAATTATACAAGAATGTCTCGTTTTTCCCCATATGCCTTTTAATAACTGTATGATTATTATTGCAGAAGATTAAATATTTAACGGTTAAAGCTTGACAAACTATGGATCAGTTCAAATAAAAAAAAAACATTATTTTCTCTATTTACTTCTGAAAAGCTAACATTTTAATCTTTAATAAATTCCTTGTACAGAAAATGGTAAGCAAATGTCACACCAAGATGAGAGGCATTTACAGTTCCACTAGCAGCTCTGCCATTTTTCATAATTCTACACTGGGGGACTACATCGTAAAGTAAAGTTTACCTTGCAAAAACTGTGTCACAGAACAAATCTCAGCACATTTTGCCTTTAATGTGAGTCAACAAGCAGAAAATAAATGAGAGAAAGTGAATTTTAAGAAGGTATGAAAATGTTAGTAAAATGATTTCCAAAATACTGTTTAAGTAATGCCATTCTCACCCGAAAGTTTATCCTGAAGGGAGCTAGGAGCAATTTGAAAAAATAATTAAGAATAAGTATACGAATGGACAGTGCTCCCTCTGAGCTGTGCGCTCGTGCACGCACACACAACTCTGCTGGTCTGCGCACATAGGGTAAAGTGATGTGCACACAAAAATCTGCTGGAATATAAGTGCTGTGGTATGGAGCGCACAAAATGTTATTTTATATGCGCACAGAAAATATATTTCTGCGCACACAGCCGATTTCAAAATTAGAGGGAACATTGCGAATGGATGTAGTTTATTTTTCTTGCATTTGTTATCCTCGTTGCTAGCTTGCTGACACAGCAATATTTCCCATCTGTAAAACAAGGAGGTGAATGGAGAGCAGCTCCCCTACATGTCATTTTTATATAATGGTATAAAGTGGATTTCTTTGAATGTGTTTCAGGTTTTTTGTAGATAAATATCCTAAAAATGCTGAACTTTATTTATGGAACATAGGGCCATATTTATAAAGCCACAGTATCGCTTTTTAGCGATTTCGTTATCGCATATTTACAATCAGTGTCGTAAATTTACGATCGTTAAACGAGGTTAACGATCGGTTTAACGATCCTAAATTTACAATAGCGATCGTAAATTTACGATACTGATCATAAATCTATGATAACGAAATCGTAGATTTACGATCCCCATCGAATACCATTGTTTACTACCGCACGGTATTCTACGGTCGAGGGTTCGTTAATTAGCGAACGTGCGGTCATAAATGTACAATCGCATTTGTACATTTACGACCGCGGTCATAAATTAACTATCCAGCGGTATCACTAAAAAGCAATACTGCGGCTTTATAAATATGGCCCATACTAAAATAGTTATGGCAGGACGGTGGCTCAGTGGCTAGCACTGTTGCCCTGCAGCGCTGAAGTCCTAAATTCGAATCCACCCTCGGACTAGAGTCTGGCACCGGGTCGGGTTGGGTTGCGGGTAGAATTCCAGTCTGTTAAAAAATAAATACATTTTTTTCCTGTCTATAAAGAAAGATCTGTCTGTAATAACTGAAATTGACAATACATTATTATCAATCCAAGAAAATTTGCAGTGTGTATAGCACCTTACACTAAATTACACTATGGCAGATAAAGGGCAAATGTATCTAGATGCAAAAGCTCCCAGACTGTAAACCTCTTACTATGTTTTTGGCTGGGTAAATATTGAATTATCAACATAGAATGTTATACAGGATACCATTGTGGATAGGAATACAGACAGCTATGTTGAACTTTAACTCTTGAAGTGCCTGCGTAGGTTTTGCATACATCACTGGGTAAAAAAGCAGTTAATGCTAGTTAATGCAGAGTGACTGGAAAGGCAGGGGTTAAACTCCTAACCTTGGTTTTACTAGCAGAGGTCAGAGCCAGCAAAGTAACAATCACCCATAGAACAAAGTAACAAACTTCTATCTGCACCTGCACCCATGCATGAGACCAGAGCAAGTGTATGCATGGAAACAGATAACATGTAATTGTATTGGTCTTTGTAAATCCTTCTGGCCATAATGATTTATAGGATGATTCCAGTGATGATCATAATAATCTACCATTTGATGAGGTTCAGCAATAACTACAGCAGGTATGTGGACCTCCAGATGATTGACATTTAAAACTGCCAAGCATTGTACACAGCATAGTGCTGACAGGGAATGCTGGGAGTTGTAGTTTTTTTCTCTCAAAACATAGCATAAATATCTACACCCATATAAAGGTGTAGATATTTCACTGCAGCTCCACCTGCTCCCTACCCATGATTCTCTGTTTAAGTACATGTTCACAGCCTGGTAACTTTAGACCTGTAAGCCTAACATCATTGGTAGGGAAGGTGTTGGAAAATTTGTTATGGGATCATATCCTTGACTTTGTCTCAAGAACTGATCTTATTAGAAGTAGTCAGCATGGATTTATGAGAAATAGATCATGCCAGACAAATTTAATTGGTTTTTATGAAGAAGCGAGTAAAAATTTATATTCAGGCACAGCAGTGGATGTGGTATACTTGGATTTTGCAAAAGCTTTTGATACTGTGCCACATCGGCGACTAATGTATAAACTGAGGACTGTTGGCCTAGAAGAAAACATTTGTTCATGGATAGAGAATTGGTTATTGGATCGAAAACAGAGATTGGTGGTAAATGGAGCTACATCTATGTGGGCTAAAGTTCTAAGAGGAGTGCCTCGGGATTCTGTACTGGGGCCACTTCTTTTTAATCTGTTTATAAATGACTAAGAAGGATCATTGAGAGCAAGGTCTCTGTGTTTGAGAGGTGAAGACTTAGCATTTTAGGTCCTCACCCTGGGTACTTCACAGGAATGGAGGAAGAGGAACGAGGAGGAGGTGAGCATAATTTTCCTTTAAATTGGCTTTAAGAACAAAATTATTGTTCTTTCTATTTCTTCTTCTATTCTTCCGCTTTTTTGAACTGTATCTCCTCTCACAGTTTTCGAGCTAGAGACATAAAATCCTGTACTCAACTGCATGACAAATAGGAGTAGTGTGTTGTCTTCTAGCTTAGAAATTCAAGAAAGATTTAACATTTTATCTACAACTTTTGGAACATTTTTTTTTACATATATATGTATACCATAATAGGTAAAATCAAACATGAACATTCTGGGTTTTAGGGTCATGTGATCCAATCAAATCCCACCTGAAATGCACCTGGGTTCAAAGCTACACTAACTACACAAACACAATTTTAAAATAAAAAACCTAAATGTATACAATAAATTCACAATAATAAATATATGTAAAGCACAATGTATGTTCTATGTATTTAGAATGAAGCATGGCATTTTTATAGCAGGGGGTGCCAATCCTGTGATCACCCAGGTGTTCAAACTACAACTCCCTGCATCTGCAAGGTCATAGGAAAGATATATCACTATTATGGTCACAAACACAAATACATACCACCTAACACCACAAAGACAAAGGTGCACATAACTACTGATACACCCTCACATATTAACCTACCTTCCGTTTCCATGGCAACAATACATAAACAATATATAAAAATACCAAATGATACTGGGCACACCAGTCTTCACCACAAACTATTATTATAGTGACGTTTCGGTGCTGTAGTGGCACCTTCCTCGACAAAAAGTTTGAGGAAGTGCCACTACAGCACCGAAACGTCACTATAATAAATAGTTTGTTGGTCAAGACTGGTGTGCCCAGTATCATTTGGTATTTCTGTATCTACTGTTGGCTACAGTTCTGGTTACACCCAGCATTTACCCACCCTGTAATTTTCAGTAAAGGTGTGCAGGATTTTTTTTCCTTTTCTGTCTAAACAATATATAAGGTTAGGAATGTTTTTTTTTACATTTTAGACCATAAAACTAACACCACACAGACACAGGTACATACACCCAGTGATACACCCTATATATTTATTCAGAATTAATTGTGAAATATTGGAAGAATTGATATCCTCTGCCCCTTTACAATGTCAGGGATCACTATGTACAATGCTGCAAGAAGGATAAGGCAGAAATCCAGGGTAGAGGATTGCTGCCTTACATACTGTTTCAATTTATTCTATATAGTAATGTCAAAGTAATTAATCATACATAGTTGCCATTTTCTACCTGATCCTCCAGTGATGTTGACTTCTAGGGATAGGGTAATCTGTTAATCTTTACATTTGTTCTACTGTGCATCAACATGAGTAGATCAGGTATCTTAACATTTGTCCATTGTTATAGACCTATTACAACCACTTCAAAAGGACAAAACCATTGATTGAGCAATCATCACCCTGGTAAAGCCCATCCATGTATATTTGGACATTGTAATATTCACAAGGAAGAGGCCCCACTCAGCCCAATAGTCAGCAGCATCAACTCTGTGATGTACAGGTAAATACAAGATTTGCTACTAGGCACAGAAGAAACAATGGTGTCCTATGATGTGTCATCCCCCTTCATATGTATACTCATCAAAGAGGAACATAAAGAGGCAACAACCGGTGCATCAAAAAGACCCAATACCTAAATACAAAAAGACCATATATGCAGTGCAGTGCAGTGAAGAATGCTCTGATTTGTATGTGGGGTAGAACAAACAGCAACTGCACCAACGTATGGCCCAGCACAGATGAGCCAATTCCTCGGGTCAGGACTGAGCCGTGTGTCTGCATCTTAAGGAAAAAGGACACAGGTTTGAAGACTGAAATGTCAACAACTTGGACAAAAAGTTGACTGATATAAACAAGGTGTCATGAAATCATGCATGTAAAATAATGAAACCAAGAGGTGGAGGTTCAACGTCTATTGTCTTCTACACGCAATACAATGCAAAGCAACAACCAGCATTCAGGTGGTCCCTAACAATTGCTGTTATATACTGACTGAGACACATTCCAGGGTATTTATTGCCAACAGATTCTAGCGCAAGTCATTCTGAATTGAGAAAGCCTTACAGATGACTAGCCAAACATCTTCAAGAACTAAACTTCCAGTTGATTTAACTGAATACCACTGTATATCTATGACCCAGATATGTCATACTGATGCTGAAGAATATATAAAACTAATAGAACAGTTATCTTGCAATTTAGGTTAAGTACATATTTATGATATTTTTTTTAAATGCAAGTGCAACATTAATCTATATATTTTAAGTTTATGCAGATATAAGTTATTAGTTATACAAAGCAGGTAACCTACAAAATTTCTTTATAATGAAAGTTTTAAAAAAACTGTGTACAAAGCAATTAGCATTTGCATATTGTTTAATGTTATAAACTATCTTACATACAGCAACTGAATAAAAAATGTTAATACTGCATTTTCTATATTATGGATTAAAGGGCATGTCCAACCTCACAGCAAACATTAGCACCATGTCCCTATGTTCAGGGGGCCCAGACTTGACTGAAAAGCCAAACACATGTGGTAATAATGACCAAAATGCCTGTTCATTGTATGTATAAGAAGTGGGGATAGTGCACTCACCTAGCACTAGCATTTGCTGTTTTAATTGCAGTGTGGTTCTGGTCCCTAGACATCCTGCCATGTCCAAAGTGTATAGTTGTCTATGAAGTAGGAGCCGCACACATATGTATTAAGCAAAAAAGGGGGTCCTTAACCCATTTATTTAGGTAATCCACCATATGTACATTATGTGCTGTTCACTGGGTGTTGCGCATTAAAGGTTAAAAAAAATCATACCATGGTACATCCTTTTAATTAGCAGCAAAATGGGTTTTAACCTACAGATTTTATTTTCTTATAAATGTAATAAAACATGCAAATTAAAATGAATTTATTTCATCCCTAAAAACAACAGAACCAATTAAGTTCTTACTGCTCTGTGTGATATGGTGCGTGAGATACATGCAGGGAAATTTTAACTTTATAAACAAACTCTAGCACATCATACCATCAAATTGTACATCCTGGGTCTGTTTTATAGATCAGTAAGAGAGTTTTTTCAATTTTAATCAGTTTGAGTATAAGTTTTCATAATCATTTTTTTATTGATTCAAATAATTTTTTTATTACAATTTACTAATACGTAAACATAGTATAAAAGATGAGTTATTACTGCAAAATAAAGATAAAAAAAATACTACACAGTAGGGTGCTTTATATTATAGCTAAAGTAGCGTTTGATAAATGCACAATAACCTGCATATAAAGTAACGAAAATCCATAGTGCATTTTCTCAAGCTTACACGTTTTTTTACTTAATACTGTAGGTGAAGTATACTGTACCCTTCCTTTGGTTTGAAATATTGCTATTAATTAAAACATTTTAAATTAATTTTGTAGAAAATAATCTATTTTTGTAATAATGCTTTTAGATATTGTCCTTCCCTTTCATTCCTATGTATGTGGAGATCTAATTTGCATATCAATTTAATTGTGTTTATTCACGCATTGTAATTGCAGTCAATCAAAATGGCCGGAGCTGTTAAAATTAATTTGCTAAGGATGAGTTATTGTTTCGCTTAGTCTGGAAGCATTATATCTCTGAGCGCATTCAAAAAATTGTGCAGCAGGTGCTTAGATAATTATTCAGAACCTATATAAAAAGAGAAACATTTTCTTAAACTTGGGCTCTGTAGTTTTATGTCATTTTGGATCAGTAGGGAGATGTACTCAGAAACACTATCACAAATTCCTGTCATAAACCTCTAGATGCAATAGGTGTATATCACCTCAATTTGTGGGAGATCCAATAAGAAATAATTTGCTCCTCTTACCTTCCTAGTTCCTACAATTCAGTAATCATTTTGTGATGGTTACTGAAATGCAGGAGCCATTGTATCCTAAAACTACATTTGATTGGGTTTCTACCATGCTTTCCAGAAAGGCTGCAGGCCCCATTGGTTAAGTTTAAACCACACAACAAATAATCATAAAAACCCACACTACCTTGTTTAATTTAATGGATATTTCATTGAGTAGTGTGGGTTTTATGCTTATTTGGGCCATGCTGCCCTTTACTGCATCTCCCCCATTACGTTGTGAAACTGTTTGCATGTGTTTATGAACTGGTATTTGGTTGTATTAAAAACAATTCCTGACTTTAATTCCGGTACATTTTATACATTCTCATCATTTGTACATCACTGCAAACGTGCATTTATGCTCTGGATACACCTGTTGCATATAATTTTTCACAAGGCAGTAGTAAGGAAATAGAAATGTAGTGTCTATTAAAAACCTAATACCAAACATCACTTATAAATCCCTTTCTGTAATCAGTTTAGGAAGTTGTGGTGGAGTTTTACTGATAGGGTCTTTGCCAAGCAATACATCAGAAATGTTAAACATTTTTTAATTGATTTGTATCAGAGGGTCCCACCTTAAGCCTACTGTATTTAGGAACAATTGCAGGTATTGGACTGTAAAAGATGCAGAAGATAAAATATATTTTCATTAGATTTTGTAATCCCTGATAAGATACATTGTAATGTGACAGTCTTTAGATCCTGTGGTATAAATAGGACTTTTTGCCATCAAAAATCTATATTTCGTTTAACATGATTGAAAAGAAGAGATTCTGCACGTACAAATACAAGGATGGCAACAATAATTAGCTGAAGATCTCTATGTTCCTAAACCTGAAGTGTGACAACCCTAAAGCCATGCATTAGCGTCCTTTGAGCTTGTTTGCTGGCAATGCCTCTGCATGGACCAATAATTGTGGGTTACTGATTTATTTAGAATATGTAGGAGATAAATATTTAGTAGTGTTTTCTACTTGATTAGGGTGAGAATGCTAACTCCTTTATTTTTAGAAAAACTGTTATATGCATGGATTTCTACAAATAACTGCAATCAAAATAAACTGCATGTATACAGGGAAAAATGGCATTGTTATGTATCTGAAGGTATATTTAATTTAATAAACTGTAAACTGTTCCCACAGTAGCAAAATTACAGGGGGCCAGGGCCCCCTGCAAGCTTCATTGATGGGGTGATACACATCCCCAACACACCACATGGTAGGATTGTTGCATTGGATCAGCTATTTACTTGTCGATAGCTTTAGGAATAGTTTATATCTTTGAGCCCCCCCTTAGTGTAGCATGTATGTATGAATGAATGAAATGGCACTACTGTGTATCTGTGTTGTTCTAAAGTGTTTAATCTGATAAACATGTGGATTTGCACTTGCAGCACAGTCCCAGTTATGCATTGGCTCAGTTTGCTAAACATCTGGCATAATATTTATTTAATAAAAGTATGAATACAAATGAAAAAAGTTTATATTGTGCAGATACCAAAAATTTGTATTCACAAAATGTTCGTGGGGTTATTTCTGATAAATTGGAGGTTTGCGTTGAAAATTCTTCTGGTAAATTACAAATGAATTGTAAGTTTTGCTGGCACTGAAAGGGTCATAAGAGTAAACTTAAAAATATTCAATTACGTACTAAAGGTAAGTAAAAATCTGCATACTATGTTGTGTTAATTGTGTTTTATTTATATAATTGGAATACTGTTCCTGAATCTGATGTAATCTTAAAGTGTATTACTAAATTGCATTTTATTATTTAGAAATTAACCTGGCACAGAATTTTAATTTCCAAACTGAAGCTAAAATGGTTAAAAGTTGTATGGCCTACTCATTTCTTGGGGTTAATGGAAGTCCA
This sequence comes from Hymenochirus boettgeri, assembly GCA_019447015.1. Classification (NCBI taxonomy): domain Eukaryota; kingdom Metazoa; phylum Chordata; class Amphibia; order Anura; family Pipidae; genus Hymenochirus; species Hymenochirus boettgeri. The sequence continues at coordinate 155,674,000 of CM033469.1, forward strand.
TGACACAACTGAGACAATATTTCCAGTTCACCAAATTATTTGACTCCAGTCTCTTCAAAACTTGCTACACTAATATTATATTTAAAAAAACAAGTAAGATAATAAACAGTGACAAATCAACAAAACAATAACGAAAAATGGTTATTATGCCTATAGAATTTTAACAGGTGCTGTATTTACATATTTAAAAGAAATGTTCACCCAAAGGACAACCTAATTTCTATTCAAATAATAATGAAGTGTTTATTAGAAATATTTCCCTACAGTGTGAGCTGTTTCCTTAGATATTTGCAGAATTGACTGTGGTTTGTTTGATTTAATGTTAAGGCCCCTTTATTCCCACTGTGCCAGCTGACTTATTTTAGTATAGATAAAAGAATAAAAAAATCAGCGGTAAAGATTATAGTAAGTCATAGCTAGAGCTCATTAAACACAGCTGATATGAGTAAAATGATGATGGGCAAGAAATGTTGATAAAAAAATTGATATCCAAAGTCCTCTTCCATTCTGTAATATGGAAGCACTGTAGATCAAATTTCAGCAAAGATAAAAACCCAATGGATATTACTCATGGATATGAAAAGGAGAAGCAGAATTCACAATAATACCCAGACTGCCCCTGCACCATCTACTCCCAGTACTCACTCACTATGAAACCACTAACAGCAAAACAAACTTCCAAAATGCTTTCCCAGGGGTAAGATGAGAAGGTTTTGCTCATCTAATCTCTATCAAACTCCATCATTAACATTTAATTGCAAATGATCACTTTGGCCACTGGCAGAAAGAGCCATTGTTTAATTTAACCCTGGAAGTATTTATACACTTTGTACATTTTATGTCACACGGCTTTCTAAATATATTTCTTGGATACTTTCTAATCAATATTTGCTAGTGTTAAAGGAGAACTAGTGTATATAAACTTATTCCAAAAACAGTTAAAATGAAAAGTACCTCAGGAAGGGAGGTAGGATTGGTAATTTCTACCCTTCAAATATAATTTCTTTGAGGAGCAGCAGCACAAAGAAAACTTCTTCTGCCAGGCTTCCTGAATGCTTCAGCCTATCTTTAATACGGGAAGGCCCAGGGAACTAACTTGGCAAATGAAAACTGTATGTGCTGTAGCTCCTTGATGAAACATTATTGGGAGGTAGGAATAATCAATCCTACCGCCCTGCCCCAGGTACATTTGAGTGTTAAAAGTTAATTTTAACAGTAAAGTTGTCCTTCAAGTGTTTTTTAGAGAGTCTGCATTAGATTACTGTTTAAAATACAGGTGAAGCTTTGAGAATATCACAAATTAATTCACAAAACATAGTTATTGAGTAGACTGACTACTTTCCTTTTATTTTAATTAATGTGATGATAAACCAATTCCATTAACATAATTAATACTGGTCTATGGCAGCATCTGTTTTTATTATGGCTAGGAGAAGAAGCTGTCGGGGCTATTAAATTTTTATATTGGCCCCCATGATAAAGTCTTAATAAATATTTAATAGTGTTGTACTTGAACACAGTATGCAAAATGTGTCATGAACAAGTGTCTGCAAAGCAAATGCTTGAAGGAAAAAGCACTTGAGGGAATCTAATCCTGCATTAATAAGGTTTGAGTCTCTGCACCCTAACTATGCAGTTCATGTTCTTTAATGAATTGTGAATCTTCTCAAAGTGCTGTAATGGGATTACAGTATTTGACAAACTACAAGAGATAACAGATATGCTAGCATGCTAAGTTTATTTTGTGTTTGCCTCTTAAATAAAATAGTTTTTTTTTTAGAAATATTACTCTGATCACTCAAGGACTTTAAGACCAAATTCGCGTCCCTTGCTCTATAAATCAAGACTATTTATATGGCGCTGAGAGATGCCACTTTTGAAAGTTATACTGTAGCTCTATAAATCTAAGCACTCATTTTACACTCCACGGTTTTACATGCTGTTTTTCCACTGTAGACCTTTGTTTCACCAGAGTCTATGAATTGCTTTAACTGATCGTCTGTTGAACAACAGTATGTCAGGTCTGACTTATGATAATAAGAAACCTGAAAACAGATAAGGTTATCTTTGGAAAACCCAAATCACTGTTCAACAAAAGGGACATAAGAGTAAAATGAGAGTAAAATGGAACACACGGTACTCACACAGGAAACCAACATTTTCAAAATAAACCTGGAGATTTTTCAAGTGAAGAAAATGTGCTTCAGGTTTTATCTTGTATAAGCTAGCAGCCATTAAAGGGATACAGGTTCTTTTATTACATTTGGTTAAGTTGATCAAGTTTCATAGTCTGTTATACAAATACCTAGTGAAGAAACATACACAAATACATTATATTCTAAGGCTAGTCTTGATATTTATTTCCTCAGTGGTGACTTCTTTCTAAAAGATCAATTAGATGTGAAATTATCTCTGTTAAAGCATTTGATATATAATTAAGAATTTAAAAATGCTGAACCCTGCAACATTATTTCAAATACCTTTATGTTATTTGGTTTTCTTATTATAATACAAGTTATTCATTATAATTTATTAAATTATTCCAGTAAGTAATTTATATTTCTTTGTGTGCTAAAGGCTATTTATTGTACTTCTGTGTGTCTGTTCATTGACGAGGTTGTAAAAGCTGTAGATTAACAAACCTATACTCATACTTTATTTTAATTTTAAAAAGGCTGTAATAGAAAGGTTCTATATTAAGAGGTAACAATGTACCAAGCACGCGACACAAATTAAATAGCATAATAAGTCAATATTTTAATCGGTATAAGATTGAACAAAAGCTTCTTTTCTTAAAAATTATTATTTTGATAGATTACTTTGATCTATTTTTTATATTTGCTTGCTATGGCAGTAGTTATTGATATCAATTATTTAACAACTTTCAGGGTTATTCAATAAAAATTCTTATCGATAAAAATGGTGCTAATTTTGCCCCAACCAATCAGATGTTAGCTTTCAAATGTTAAATAAGATCTGATTGGTTGGGTCAAAATTAGCACCATTTTTAACGATAAGAACTTTTATTGAATCTCCCTGTTTGTTCTTAAACAAAATATACTTTCACTATATTTAGTGGCTGATCTTTAACAAAAAATGGCAGCATCTGCAGTCATCATGGAGCGGTCATCCTGCACGTATTTGCAGGATGATCGCTCCAAACTCAGTGACAAGCAGTATATAATTAAAACTTTATTGAAGGTGCTAATTAGTGATATTTTATGTACATACATATATATATATTTATAGCTAGAGAGAGAGAGAGAGAGACAGAGAGAGAGAGTTGTGTACCACATCAGATAAACTTTTTGTAATCTCTTCAGGGCAGGGATCTCATTCCTAATGTGTCAAGGCATGCTGCACTTATATCAGTTTATCCATAATTTATATATATATATATATACATATGTTTTTAACCTATGTAATTTTTTTTATCTGTATAATTGCTTGCACTTATCCCCTTGTTTGTATACTCTGTATTTTATAATCTACAGTGCTGCGTACCCAAGTGGCGCTTTGCAAATAAAATTATACATACATACATAAAATAATATTGCAAATTTTAAATTCATATCTACTGTGGCAAAAACATTTAATAGTATTTTAGTAAACACAGCATGGCATTCAATATCTTTTAGCATTTTGAAATATTTTGGCAGAAGGAATTGTGTTATATGTGGGAGGTTGTCGAGGAAGACCCTAGCAAATCATGGGTTAATCCCTAAATAATAATGACAGCAGTACTTATTCTTTGCTTTACTGTATGTTTACATTATTCAAGTAAATGAAATTTAGATGAGAGAGTTGCTAACCAAAATGCAGTTGGTTTACAGAATCCTTTTCATTTACAAAGAATATAACACAGAAGTACACAAAATGAACAGGAATGGGTATTTTCTAGTATGTTTTCTTAGTAAGCACTCTGGATTCTGGATCTCAAGACAATGCTTAAAAAGATTTTTTTTAAATTCATGGGGCTCTAATAAAGGTGTAAATATTATAATGTTTCCTTTTTGACTGTTGAGTACAATCTGCATGTCATAATATTTCTCTATTTGTATACCATGTCTGATACCTAGGATCTCACATATTAGATTGAAGCCTGGTAATAAAGTATAATTTATATTTGGAAAAATATATCCCACATATATTTAAATGATCAGGTTTATTGAATAAAAGATGCAAAAATGATCCTAAGCTGTTAATTCCCCCCAACCATTCAATTACCTTTTTACTGTATACTACAGTTTGAAAACATTTGATAACATCTTGAAAAAGTATACAATTTATTTAATACATTGTTAATGATAAATATTGTTAATATACTAAGTTATTTTATTTTCTACAACCGAAAGGACATTTCGAAATTCAACAAACAACTTTTGAGTTGTAACTTTGATTCACAACATTGTTACAAGAAGCAAACATGGTCAAAGTGAGTCAAAATTGATGATTACCTTCCATCTCACAGCAGGAATTGAAAAGTCAACATAGTTCATTATTGAAACAAAGTGTACTGCTCCATATAATCAAGCTGGTCATTAATAAGTCAGAAATATAGGTTTATTGTTTAAGGGCACTACTTATTTTATTAAAAAGATTTCTCAATTTAATTTTCAGGATGGTGTCTGCACTGTAACAGAAAACTACATATTGCTGTTGTCTTTTACAGATTAGTTCGGGTCTGCGATCATGCCACACTGCAAGAAATCATCAAGCTACTTTAGTTCCTATTAAACCAAATGGATTCTGGTAACTGTAGGATTAAAACAAGGAAACATTTTTTTTCTTTGTGAAACTTGAACAAGGTTGCTGTGTGTAGGCATCCAGACTACATCGATATTATAGATGTAAGCCGTGATTTCTTGACAGTTTTGCTCAGTATGTGTGTGTATTTCCCCCTGCTTTTAACTAATTTGAAATACAATTCTGTCTTTCACTCTTTGTGACTTTTTTTAAGCAACTGGAAAAGAGCCAGACAGTATTCTTTTTAATCCTACCTTTGAATAAGAAAACTTGTAATAGAGTCCAAAACACAGGCTTTATATACTGTACTGTGTCTTTCTCAGCTTTCCCATTTTATGTTAAGTCTTTTTCCAGAGCAGATTCAGGATTCAGACACAGCAACATGGTATTTGTTTTATACAAAATGTTTAAAGATTATATACAAAAAGAAACACAGTGAACTCCTATGAAACATTCATCATTGGCTCTATTATTAAAGAATCTGTAAAATCCTATGGTCTATGAGATGGCATTGCAGTGGCCATACACTACAAAAGGATATTGTGATCGGTATTGCAATCATAAACTGACTGATACTTTGATAGACAGATGTACAATGTTAATTGTATGTAGATATATCATACATATCGTTCAACATTCAATTCGTTTTGTTATTAATGTCTATTGTGAGGTTACATTACATTTACATTTAATCGGAACTTCAGAAAACACTACCATCCTTTTACCATTCGACTTAAAAGAAAGACTTTCCCAAGCATAATTTCGATCGCTATTACAATCTAAGGTTGCATAATAGGATCGGGAAAATGTAAAATTTTTCAGCCAATCAATGGAAATGTCGGATTGTATGTTTAATTGTACATAAAATCAGCCTAATGTATGGCCATTGGCCACCTTCAGTCTTCCACTAAAATTTCTATTTATCTAAATATGTGTCCAACAATTTTAAGAATATGCCTTATCTAGAAATGATTGCATTATGCAAATAGCATGACATTGGCAGTAAACTACCACGATAGTATTCTATGGGGATCGTAAATCTACGATTTTGATATCATAGATTTAAGATCGGTAATTTATGGTCGTATCGTAAATTTACGATAACAATTGTAAATTAACGATCGTTAAACTGATCAGAAATTATCGATCGGTGTAACAGTTGTTTTACTGATCGTTAAAGGCGTGGTATCACTAAAAACCGATATAATTTATAATTTCAGAATTAGATTTTAATCAGCATGAGTATATTTACTTATTAACGTTAATTGGGCTTTTATGTAATGAAATAATTTTATTACGCTGTTCAGTACAGGAAATGTGTAAAGTCCATTTAAAATTTTATGTGTATTAGAACTATTCCCCACACTTAAATAAAAATACTTAACAATTTTAATTACTAACAATTAATTTTCAAACAAAAGTTAATGTGAGAGGGTTAAAAAGGCATACCATGAAACAGGTTTTGTATTTGTGAGAAATCATGCCTCATAAACAGGGAGATTCAATAAAAGCTCTAATCGCTAAAAATGGTGCTAATTTTTCCCAACCAATCAGATCTTATTTAACATTTGAAAGTGAACATCTGATTGGTTGAGGCAAAATTAGCACAATTTTTAACGATAAGAACATTTATTGAATAACCCTGTATGTGTAATTCAATCTACAAGTTTATCAGTCCATTAACTAATTTAAAAATACTGTATTATGAATGGACAAAATAACATTTTTAGCTAAATGCTTTTCTTTTCCAGGGCAATATATATAACAAAATTTTACACAATATTTACACAAAACAGTTTCTGCATAAAATAAAGAACCAGATGGTTTCAATATTCTTTTCATAAATAATATTTAATGTAAAAAACTTAATTTTTTTATCAGTGGCATTTTCATTTTATTTTTTGTGCTTGTAAAGCCAGCAACGAATAGAAAGATCAAAACCTAGTAATTAAGAGTTAAGGAAATGGAATGTGGAGGGCTTAGGTCTCATTCACACTAGGGGGGAAATATTGAATTTTCAGAACACATTTTGGTAAACGCAGCAACATGGATCTCGCATAGGGAACAGCATTTGCAAACTTCAACATGTGCAACTGATGTGCGATGCAGAACAGTGAGTTTCAAAATGCATGCAAATTCATATTTGGAAGTACATGCCTTTTGGTGAATAGATATTCCATGCAGTTGTTTCCCCACTGTTTACAAGGCCAACACTTGTGAGACCATTGTCTTTATCAGTGTAAATGCTAAAATTGGACATGTTTGTTTGACCAAAGACATCCAAACAGCAGTTATCTAAGTAAACAAATAATACTTTCTATGTTTCTTTACAGTTTTGTGTTTTACACCTTCCTATTAGATCTTAATAAATTAAAAAAAAAAACATAGTTCTTTTTTTAAAATAACACATTTAGAAAATGGGATGCAGTGGATATTGTAACTTGTCCAAGCTGTAGAAGCTTGCACCACAGATCTGCAGAGGCCCTATATCTGGAAAGCTTAAAATGTACCCATACAATGTTAGCTTCAAACCCCCTCACACACAAATGCTTGTAATGCCACAACACTCTAATTATAGTGGACTGGGTGATAATATGTGGTGCATAGAAGATATTCCTTTTTTATACATTTTATAATAACAAAAATGCTGTTCAAGATTCCAAGAGGGCCCTCGGCTGGCCTGGCTCCATTAATTCTACAGTTACACTGAAATCCGCAAAATGAGTAACACCTAAGGGGCATATTTATAAACGATCGATATTTTCGCCATTTCGCTATCGCAGGACATCGCAATGACAAATAACGCTATTTTCACATTATTTATAAAAACGCTTGTTTTAGCTATTGCCTTTGCAGAAAAGTTTCCCTGAGGCAATGTGTGTACCGCTGCGGCCTTATTCATTATTCATTATTTAAGTGTGGTATCACTGCGAAAAGAGAATTTTTTTCTAGTGTATTTTCAGAGCTATTTTTGTCATTGTTTTTATCTAAAGATATTTATAAATAGGTGTAATTTTGCCTTTTTGCCCCTTTTCTCCCTTTTGTGTCAGTTTTTTCTGTTTTACCAGAATTTTCGCCAAAACATCATTACTTACTGGAATGTTTCATTCACATGACTGTTATTTACACAGCACTATGGCATGTTCCCATATTAATGTAACTGGTTTAATACATACTAAAATAAGCAATACTAAAAAATTTCTCATATTAATATAATAGAGAAAATTCACCTTTTGAGTTTTACACTACCAAATCCTAATAATAAAATAGAGAAAATTTGCCTTTTGAGTTTTACACTCATATCCTATTAATGAAATAGAGAAAAATTGCCTTTTGAGTTTTATACTATTTATTATATGTTTGGATGACAAAAACACCAAATGTGTTAGGCTATTTTTAAATAACAAAGATAGGTGTTCAGTGTGTATTAAACCAATTTAATACTACTTTGAAAATCCACCAGGGAGTATTACCTATTTACCATCATATGTGCTGAACTTTTTCAGCGTTATTAGTGCTACTTTTTGCTACTTAATTTTCGCTTTTAAGAAAAGAAAAGTTGAAAGTTTAAAAAATTGTGGTAAAGGCTGATGGGGAAAATAGCAAAAATAATGCCCCTTTATAAATATGACCCTCAGACCCCCATTTAACTTTACTGGTAAATAAAGAAAATGGGAACCTTAAAAAAAAAAAGATCTTAAAACTTTACTGGTAAATAAAGAAAATGGGAACCTTAAAAAAAAAAACGATCTTAAAAAAGCGAAAAATAAACCTTAAAAAAGCGAAATCGCAGATCGTATTACAGTAAATGATGGAAAATAGTCTAACACCCCCCTGGGTAATTATTAGTATTGAGAAACACTCCACAACTTAACTCAAAAAAAGCAGCGGTAATGACCTTTTGCCACTGGTTATCACTAAAAGGCCAAATTTGGCGAAAAGACAGCATTAAAGAAGACGAAAAGTTTAACGAACCTTTCTAAATATGCCCCCTAGTCTGTTAAACTAATAATAATCTATTTATACAGTTTATAATATTCTAACCAATTAAAAAATGTACATTTCAGTTCTTTAAAAGTTTTTATTTTTAAAATGGATAAAATTTCAATTCACACAAAGCCATGGCTGGCTTTGTGCAATTGCTCCATAATTGTTTGCTGCATTTCTTCATAATCCCTCCTGAGTTGCCCATCTTCTTTTTCGTGTTGCTTTCCTCTGGTTGTTTTTACAAACATTACAGTTCCCTGTGTATAATCCTAACTAACGACATTATTTAAATGAACCCTCTCACAAGACAAAAATCCTTCAATTAAAAAAAAATATGAATGTATATTGTTCTTTGAGCAACCTGGTGTTAATGTATGTATATAGTTACCATATTCTGGTCAATATGTACTACCCTCACACTCACATTTTCACTAAATATTTGCAGTATTCATATCTTTACTATCCCTGCTTTAAAGATTAAAAAAATATTCTGTGATAGTATAAATATACTAACATGGGGTTTGTATATTCTGTTTATTCTGTTATAAATACCTACCACTGGTTTTAGTACTCTGGATAATTTGTGGTTGGTAGTATTAGAGCTAATTGTTTATAACTGATAGTTGTATCTCTTCGCTTCTTGTTTTCCAGAGTGGGTCACAGACAAGATATTAAAGTTGCACATTCTCTAGCCCCCAGACTCCCCTTTCCAGAACTGCTAAGTAACTACTGGGTGACCTGCCTGTGACCTCTCATTATCCAAGGTTGAGCAGTCAGAAAACAAATTATTATTCAGAGAGAAAGGTCAGATTCAGAACTGGAAAAAAAACAGGAGCCTGCAGAAGCAAAATGGATTTTTCAACAATGCTGCTGATTTCCGAGGTGAGAGTTGCTAATTTCCATTAAGAATTGTAGTATTTCTTCCAGCTGATTTACATTTTAGCTTTACTTCTCCTTTAAGCATTTCTGTGTTTGAAAGAAAATACATTGTATTTCGACTTTCTTACTTCAATCTGGCTCTTTGATTTGTTCCCAAAAGTGATCTTCATGATAAGTTTTGTAAAGACACAACCCCACTATTTTCAATAACTGCTTGTTTGTGTTCAAAATACATGTTAATGTCCCAGACCGCTCACTTCATCCCTTATTTCCTACTACTGCAATGTTTTTTAATATTTGAAATGTCTGAATTTTGTTGTCTGATCACTATTTTGTGAAATAAAGTTGACATAGTTTGGACTTTCTATTCATATTAGCTTATCGGCTCAATAAAGCACTTGTTCAGCTAAATAATATAGGTAAATACAGTGTGTCAGCAAAACAGATTATTTAAATTCTAAGAATATTGGATGAACGTGAACATAAGGGGTTGCTAAGATTTGATTTAAAATAACCTATTTTTGGCAGTTCTATGTCATTCTGAAATTCTGCTTTCATTCTGACAGTTTATCTTAACTATAATTCCAAGTGCCATAGGTCATTACTGTTCAAATAATAAAGTGTCGTAACATGAAACAAATCAATAGAGCAATAGTGTTACTCATCATATTGATTTTTACCTTACATGTATTCTTTTTTTTAACAATGCAATCTTGTTCACCATTGCAGACATTAACATTTGGATAAGGATAAGCCTACTCATTATTTCCCCAAGGAATCATTAGTATACATGTTTGTTACTAAATCAGTATTCAGATTTGGTAAATCAGTAACTTAACTTCATTTTAAAAGTTTCCAATAAAATACTGAATTTTTTTTAAAAAGCTTATTAGGACAATGTTATATATATAATATAAATATATATTTATATATATATATATATATATATATATATATATATATTTATCATAGGTAAAGATAGTCGCACTATCACTCGTTGTTCACTCATTAGTGGCCAGGGTGCTTCTTAGAAATTTCAATAGTCGTTTAATCACAGAGCACTCCATGGACTTATACCCTGACGACGACCACATGTGTGGTTGAAACGCGTAGATCGTTATAATATAAGACTACTTTGAGTTAAAGTCCATGAGTGCTCTGTGATTAAACACTATATATATATATATAATATATATAATATATATATCCAGAACCAAGAAGGCACTCCAACTAAATTAGTCAACGCCCGGGTGCAGTTCAATAAAATTCACACAGGCTCTGTGTGACGACGGCTCTGTGTGAGCGTAACGCGTAAACCTTTGTGATTAAAATTTACTTATAATGAGAAAACCCGTGAGTGTGTCCACATTCTGGAATATATATATATATATATATAATATCATACCAATTACCAATATTCATGGTAGCTTGGTAACTAAGAGCTTAGGTCGTATACACGTTGTAACATTAGAGGTTCTTACAGGTTTAACATTTTCTCTCTTCTATATAACCTATAGATCAGGTCAGCTCTTATGCAGTGGGTTTTCTTAATTTAATTTTACAGTGCAATTCAGAAACACAGCTAACATTGTATTATAAAACCAGCAACTAATTCTATTCTACATGATGTCCAATTCCAAACATCCACTTGTTGCTGTTTACCTGTCAAATTGGTTAAAGTTTTGATGTGAAGCCCTCCTCATGATGCTTTAAACATATTGTTCATTTATCTGATAATTTTACTGCTTGAAGGAAAATCAGCATTCTTCCTTAAACAATAGACTTCAACAATGTATTACCTTAAAATATTTGTATTATTGATGATAATAATATCTGTTATTTTTAAAAGCACATTACTACATTTGTGAGGGTTAATGGAATGTTTTGGGTTTTTTTGGTACTTTAAAGTTTATCAAGATTTAATAGCATAATGGTATTTGTATGTTACTTTTTTGTTTGTTTATTTTGTGTTGTAACTAAAGTAGGGCTGATTTATTTTAAAATGGCCTGATGGACAGATTGTTTTTCCATGTACTCCTATCAGCAGGTAGAAAAGTGTTAAAACAAACCCATTGATCGTACATAACTAGAAGCAGTTTTTCAAAAAACTTTATAAATTATAGATCAAGACTGATACGTGGCTTTATTATTTCGTTTCAAAATGTAACTGAGTACAATCCAAATATAACATTTTATTAGAAAAGATTTTTCTTTCAGTATAGAAGAATTTATACTTCACTAGAAGGCAAGGTTCTTGATTTTTAATCCATATGAAGCTAATATTTGCTAAAATCAATCATACAACTAGTTGGTTCAAAGAAGACGTGAAGTGCAAGAAGTTCTAATCTGAGCAAAAATCAATATTTAATTAAAACATTTCTTCATTGTTATTCAGTATAAATGGAATTGTTTCTTTCTTTTCTTACCATCATTTTTCTTGGAATATTTGCACAAAATAAACAGTGTTAACCATCAATGCAGAAATCCAATTTGAAAAAAATGGTAAAGGTGCCTAAAAATAACAATGTTTTAATTTTAGTGTCAAAAATATATCTGGAAATGGGGAGGGTAAAAAGGGCTGCTAGATACATCCAGAACCATGGAGAGCAGTCTTGTTGGAGAAATTACTAAAGGTAGTGCTGCTCACAAATGAAAGTACAAATACATTATTGGAGTAACCATCAGTTTATCAGAATTTATAAATAAAAATATATCTCCCAACTGGCGTAAATACTATTTTATCACATATCATTTTAAAGACTGCTCAATGCTCCCCAGTAATTATTTATTGAAAAAAATGCATCAGTCCCTGCTTTGTATAGTAAGAAATCTCAGGAATAAAATTGCATTAAATATAGGGGTGACATGAACAAAGTGTGATGAAAACTAGATGGATTTTGCCTTACTTTGCAAAGGGTGACCAATGACATTAATTATGGCAAATTTTAAAAGTTTTGTATTTTGTGGAATAATTAATAATTAACTAACTAATTTAATGTAGCAGCATGGTTGTTATTTTGCAATAAAGTAATTTATATTAGCAGATTCAAATGGGCCAAACTAGAATTTAGGAAACCATACAAAGACACTAATCAATCAATCAGCAAACAAGTTTACTGATTAAACACACAACCTTGTGTGCTCTAATGCAATGAGAGAGTCAGAGATATGCCTCCAAATTAAGACTAATGGCAATACTTTATTGGCTGTAGGATCAGCAGATTATTTACCATACGAATAGCATACATACCAAAGCAAACGCAATAGATCAGATGGGATTTGCCTATTAATGGTCATGTGTACAGCATACCCAGCCTATTTGCATCCACTACTGGGTGCTGAGAAACTGTTGCCTAATTATGATACAATGAAGTTCAGAAGAATTTCTTACATCTCTATTTAGGGTAGAAACAAAGAACACATTACAGATTTATTCTGTAATATTGTCTTAATTTTCTGTTATACAAATACTAAACTTCACAACACTAAATCAGAATGCAGATCATATATAAAACAATTTCTGTGTCTCACCTCTCATTTAATGTGGGTGCTGGGAAAATAACCTTTCTAACATGGGGTTTGTGTTTTATTTCCCAGCATTCCAGTATAGCACCCTGTGGTCACTGTCCATTGTGTTCTTTGCACATGCCCAATCCTAAAATAGTGCAGGAACTTGTTACAGCAGGTCACGCCTATTAGTAGTCTCTCTTTATAGCGTAAAGTCGGTGAACTGCAAATTAATATGATCACAAATGTTTCAAATAATTTACAGTGAGAGATAGCTAGTTAGATAGATAGATACATAAGGGCAGCATGGTGGCTCAGTGGTTAGCACTGATGCATTGCAGCGCTGAAGTCCTGAGTTCAATTCCACCCTTGGACACATCTGCAAGGAGTTTGTATGTTCCCCCTGTGCTTGCGTTTCCTCCGGGCAGTCCGGTTTCCCCCACAATCATAAAGACATACTGATAGGTTGTATGTATCAAATTAATGTGCTTAGATTGTAAGCTCTTCAGGGCAGGGCCTAATGTGAATGTATACATGTAATTGTAAAGTGCTACGGACGATGTTAGCGCTATATAAATCGACAATAATAATATATAGATAGATAGATAGATAGATAGATTCAGCAAGATTAACAAAGAAATGCCTCATTGGAAGCAAAAACTATAGTTTTGGCTACACATGCACCATAGATTATCTGATTATCTTTCCAGAGCCACTTACCATCAGTATATTCCTGTACCTGTTCACCTTATATCAAGTTGTTAATCAATTTATTACATTTAAACATGGGAGGTTATTAACAAACAAAAACTTTAACTATCAAAACAATGCAAAAAATGTTATAAACAGTTAAAGTGTAGTTTGGAAAATGCATGATGGTTTCAGTAAAAAAAAAATACATGGGTGGGTTACTGATATATATATAATGCATTATTAGCTGAGGAAGAAAATCCATCAAATAAGCAATCTAGCAGCCAGCCTAAACAGAGAGCCAGAAGATTTGTTGCTGAGGCAGAATAAGCTCTGAGCTCTTGGGTTTTGAAAAAAATGTAATGTTTTCATAGTGCTGAAGTGGAAGTTTGTGTGTATCAAAAGCTTGACAAATGTTCCTGCAGTTAAGCAAACTCTGTTTATATTGCGTGCCACTCAACAGAAATTAAGAACTGTGGAAACATTCCACGCAAGTGCCGAGCAATCTTCTCTCGTTCTCTTTTAGTGAATTTGACAATGTCACCTGCTGTGGGAGACTGAAAATAAAAGGACAATCTCACACCATTAATAAAACATCAGCTAGCATCGAATCAGAGATAGATTTAACCACTAGAGGCCCAGTATAATGCTTAATTTTGTCGATGATGGAAGTGCTTTAGCCTGAGGTAACATTTGTGGAGGCCATGTTTGCGTGCAAACCTTTACTTAAAGCCATACTGAATGGCAGAGCTGATGTTCACACGAGTGTAAACTTACATTGCAATGCATAAACCGCATGAGATGTTACATCATTCAAGCCAGTCAGCTTTGGCAGTGGCCTAATGTTTTATTTAAGCATGCTCCTCTAAGGAGATCTAAAAATTCACTCAGTGCCCTCGAAAAGTGTCTGTTTTGGCTGCAGAGAATGGTTCCCAATCACGGAAGGATAAAAACATCAAAATAAGCTAATAGAGATCTGCCTTGAAATTCAGTCCCAGTGGGCAGGGGGCTTTTTTTTCAGGGGGATATATTATTCACAGATAAAGGACTTTCAATGCGCAAGCGCTTGTCTGATAAGGGGCGCAGGGAAGAATATATAAACAGATGTAGACTTAGTAAAGGCTGAAATAGAAAGAAGAAATGAGGAACGGCATCATTATGTATTTATGTTTCATTTACAGGCATGCATAGAATTTTAGAAAAATACATGTTCCAATCTTTACATATTAACAATAAATATTAAAAACAAATTTATTCTTTGGTGGGTTTAAAGTGATGTAAGATAGATGATCCAACATTTTTTTCTTTTACAATACTGATAGAATGTATAAACTAATCTGTTTTTTCAAAGGTTTTGATAAATATTTTCTCAGTATAACTGGTTCAGCTAGAATCCTGACATTGAATTTCAACGTTAGTGTTGCTTATAACTGCTTTTTTTTTCTCCTCCTTTTTTCTTGGGTAGTACTGCAGAAGTAGGTCACTGCTGTGTACAGAAACTAGAGGCATTCATTATAAAGCAGAAAAAATTCTTTACCCATATATTTAGAATCCACACTACAGAACATTGTTGCATATGCAAGTGCTTAGAGTTTCTAATGCTAAATATATATTTACTATGTTTTGAAATACCATGAGAATAATATGCTTTGTTTGCAAATTAATTGTCTAGTCAAAATATTATGTCTGGATTGCAATATCACACAAGCTGAAACAATTGGCTATTGTATTTGCCTGGCTTATATTTTTTAAATATATTTCTAAAAGGAATATTGAATGTAAATAAAGATATATAGTTACATTTTAACTGTGAACTGTTAAACGTGCATTTTTAGGGTGTTCTCTTTTCAATGTTTTTGTTGAAGCATCAATTACCCGTAATGAGTTATTTGAAAATAAAATTAAAGGAACAGTGTTATTGGGCCTCCTAAGGAGAGATGAACCTAATTAGGGATGGCCAGTTCGCGGATCCGAATCCGGATCCGCCGCGGATTTATCCCGTTCGCGAACGGCGGATTTTTCCGGATTTTCCGCATTCCGAACTTCCGATTCGCGAATTTTTCGTAATTTCGAAAATTTTAGTAATTACGAGTTTTCACGTATTTTCGAAAATTTTCGAAAATACGGGAAAACACGTAATTTCGAAAATTTCCGAAAATACAAGGATTTCTCTTATTTCCATAAATACGTATTTTCGAAAATTTTCGAAATTACGAGGATTACTCGTATTTTAGAAAATATATATTTTTGAAAATACTAGTTTTCTCATATTTTGGAAAATTCCCGAAAATACGCGAAACCCGTAATTTTGAAAATTACGAAGAATCTCGTAATTTCGAGGGTATTTTTCATTTTGATGGGTCCGCTCGCGGATTTTCGAATTTTCGAATTTTTTCGAAAATTCGCGGATCCTAGAGCGGACCGGATTTTGAGAAGTTCGGACATCTCTAAACCTAATTGAAATTGAAAATGTAAAATTTTTTACCCACAATTTTTGCCATGATTTTCACTTTTTTTTGTCATTGCAACTGCAATGTTTGGATTTGCAACCAGGATTTTGTCTTAAGTGAATCTCATTTGCCACTTAGCAGCCCGATGTCACAATCTATCTAGATCCCCCTGCAACGATTGCACATCCTTTGTAACTTTTGATGGTCGACAAAGTTTCATGTGTCATCATCAAACACAGAAACCTTGCTGACAATACCCACTTCCAAATCATTAATAAATAGATTAAATAGAAGCGGCCCCAACACAGAACCCTCTGGCACCCCACTTAGCACTTTAGTCCATAATGTGAAGCCTCTTAACAACTACTCTCTGCACAAATGTGATAAGCAGTTGCTGTGATTTATAGATTTTGTTTAAACAAGTTTTTTGTAAAAGTTTACTCTTTTAAAAAAAAAAAAAAAAAAACCACAGCAGTTTTCCACACTAAGAAAGGAATGACATATTCCATACCTTAACCTTATTTTTAAACTACAA
The DNA here is from genome assembly GCA_019447015.1 of Hymenochirus boettgeri. NCBI lineage: Eukaryota > Metazoa > Chordata > Amphibia > Anura > Pipidae > Hymenochirus > Hymenochirus boettgeri. The sequence continues at coordinate 155,690,794 of CM033469.1, forward strand.
AAGTAGCCAGAAATGCTATATATACTCCATATGCTATATTATACTCCACCTCAGACTTAGTGAATAATTATGGTGTAAACAATGACAAAAATCTACAAGACCACGGAAATTCAGTGTAACAGCGCATAGAAATGTTGCTGTTCTACACAACTCTTTTTCACAAAAAATGATGTATTAATATAAGTTGACAATGTAGCAGTAAAATAACCTTGCAGTATTAGTATTATGTTTGTGTTGTATCATTTGTGTAAAGTAGCAAGGTCCATTATCTGTGTTATATTCTTCAGTGTTTATCTGTATCTAATCTTGTAAAAATGTCTAAGTTGGCACCACTATGCTTTGCATTTAAAATTTGTTGAGGAATTAAACACGGATACCCAGGCAACAGGTCCTTGAGTCAATTATAGAGGCTCAAATTGTGTCAAGGGTTCACCAGTCCCTTACAGCAAAAAGATAATTCCACATAAGAGCCAAAAGTCAGTGCTAACAGTGATCTATTAGGGAAATACTGCATGACATGTTTCAGACTAGTGTGGTATTTCCTCAGGTGCAATTGAGGTAAAGACCACACTGGTCAGACTCAAGATTCACAAATTCAATAAACTTCTCATACACGGAATTGAGGGTTCACGAATTTAGTATTTCTCCCATGTATATGAAACTGAGGGTTAATAAATTATGTAAATGTCAGTTTACACAAACTCGAAAAATTCCAAAAATTGTATCCCTAATTCCAAAATTCTCAATGCTTCATTTGATAATTATCTTAAAAATTCAGATAGAAAAATCCAATTCGGAACTATGTTTTCTTCAAGTCCATCTCTAACCAGATCTAAATATTTTGAATATATGTAAAAAATTCAATATTGGTATATACCATTATATAAATGATGGCCATCTTAATATTTTATTAATCTTGCCAAAATGTAACTAAGATTTACAAACTCTCTCAGGGATTAAGCATTTTTATCTGTGTAATAAGGACTGAAACTGCTGTATTTTTAACTTAAAAATATCTAAAAATTGCTTAGATAGTGAATGATGCTTGACCTCTTCTTTCCAATATCCTTTGCTGCTGATATCCCACTTTGGTCAGTCAAATCTTTATTTTTAGTAGCTCCACAGACTTGAATAAGGATGATGTCAACTGCTCCAGAGAAACACAGGAAACTGAAAAGACATTATCAATAGGCAGATTGATGTTAACATAAGCATTGGCATTTTGATGCTCTTCCTTAGGTTCATGTCACTTGAGGAATCACCTCAACCAGATTCATTAATAGATTTAGTTATTTAATGTAATAATTAGGTATACTTACATAATAAAATATTGACTGCTTGGTTAATTGCAAAATTGTGCCTCCCATATACTTTCGGCTAAAATATTTGCCAAATTTCATAAATCAGTCTGCTTAAGAGAAAAATTGGCTATCTTCCAGCACTTTTGATTTGAACGCATGTACCATCCCAAATTGTGCTTAAAGGCAAAAAAATAAAATACAAGTTTCCACAACAAAGTTGGTAAATATTGGTCAAAACAAACCAAAAAATTTGGACCCATGAAGTTTTTATTGTGGAAAAGTTTCATTTTCAACTGTAGAAATTCCGAGCTATATTGCAAACTTGCTGGATGAATGAAACCTGCAAGGTTAGTCATAAATGGACTTTTTTTAAGCCTGAGGTATCGGAAAGGTAACACAGATTTATACTGAGCAGTAAGGATAAAGTACTGTAAAGTAAGTCCATGGCTTTAAGGGCCACGGTGTTATGGGCGATACCGTGCGGTAATGCACCTTTATTAATACGTCCAAATACATAATATGGACTGAAATTTTTTGTACTGAAATGTGTTCCAGGGTTTCATTGCCTACATGTTACTGGTAAAGGTTTTTGGGGTAAGAATATTAGTCATTCTATATAGATTTTGAAATGATGCCAGTTTAGGGGTGTCCATGATGCTGTTTTATTTTTTGATAGCTTAAACCACTGACTATAATGCTGCTGACATTATTTAATGTCATACTACCATTTTTCATCTCACACTCTTGAACAAAAGGAAATATATTCTTGTCTGCATTGTCCGTTTAATAATTTTTATTATGGCAAGAACAGATTCACATTTTAACTGCATAAAAACAATATAATGTATTAGAGAATCAAGAAAGGGTTTTAAAATTACTTTTCTAGGTTGTCTTCACCTCTAGCTGCAACTAAATATTCATGGGTTATATTTAATCTATTATTAATTAGTTGGATAGGTATAATATATATGTGGAATTTAAGATTTTTTTTTTTCAGAACCAGTTACTTCATTATGTAGTAAAGCAACATCCACTTTAATTCCTTAAATGATTTCTAATGTATTTGATTCATTTATGTCTTCTTATGACGCAGTATGTGACTGAAAGGATCTTAAATAACAGATATTTAGAATATTGGTCAGTCCCAGTTGTCCAAATTTCATTAATTTTGGTAACACTAAAATGAACTATTAAATCAATATGTGATACAGTTTATCTAAGGCTGGGTGCACATCTTTAGATTCTTCATCCCAACCGACCATTTGGCACTTCCAACTGGTTGGCCAGGACTGTCAGTTGCAGAAAAAAACCTGCAGTCGATCACCGTTCACCGTGACCAAGCATGCGGCCCCAAATTGCCGCACAATCGTCCATGGTTTTCGGATGTGTCCGATTGCCCATTCGTCTGATTCAGATGAGCGGTTGGACATTGATTATGGCCTTCCAAAAAGACATGCTATTGAACTCTGGGTTGGTCAGGCTGAAAAATTGCATAGTGTATGCACAGTTGAAATTCTTCTTTAGTTTTGTTTATTTTGAAGGGGGGTTGGAGCTTTTTTTTTTAACCTGGACAACCTTCAGCAATGATTACCTTTTATAGAACAAAGAAAAACAAGAATAGAATATCTTACATACAGATAGGGATTTATTTTTCTACATTTTAATCTGTGGAAACTTAATTATACACAGGCAATATTATTAGACTCTTATCATCCAAATATAATTATGCATCTTAATGAGGAAATTTAAAGCATTCGAGAAGAACATTTTAAAAGTTATTTTTTAACTTTCTGATGGTTTAGATGTTCATTTGAAAAATAAATGAAGGATTTGCAATAAACTCAACTGTTATGTCAAAAGTTTAACATTATCACGCTGTATTAATTAAAAAATAATAATATATAAAATCCTCCTATATCAATTCAATTAAACTGATAAAGGTCTTATAATTCTTCTAATGTTGCACCTGTAATACACAATAAAATAATCACATGAAGAAGACCTTTAGTGTAGTTTTATCTCAGTGGACTGTTTATTGATTATGGGATAATGGTTTTTTTTTTAAAACAAGCTCCACATTACTGTGTTGATAATTTTAAAGATATATTTGGGACTGACAGACTAGATCAATAAATCTGATCAGTAGCTTGCTAGTCGAAAAACAAATTGGCAACATTAAAGTTGACTGAGGTCTGTTGGGCAAACCAAAAATTTTAGTCTATATTTTAGACCAAATGACTGAAATATTGTTTCAGCTCGTCGACAGGATAATTAAAATATTGTCTGGTGTGTTTTGGGCCTAAAGTTTACACCCTTTGATCCCCTTTACTTCAATGTTTGTTAACTAAATGTCTAATAAATATGATAGAAACATGTCAAGTATACATATTAATGTGAAAATGGCTCTGTTAATTTTGCTTGGGTTGCATATCAAAGTATAATGCTAGCAGTACTGGACAAAGACTTTGGCAACAAAGACCTAAAGTAGTAACTCCACCCACATTTGTGGTTTTTAGGTTTCATTCCTTTTTTCTTTTTGGTTGTTTATATAAAGCGTTACAGTGTTTAACAGGGAAAATAAAATGACAGGATTGAGAAAGGGCAGTAGAAAGAATAAGAATCAGAAGGGGATAAGAGGAAAGAAAAAGAGAATGCCAAGAAGAGCTAATCAGTAATAAAAAATGTTAGCAACTTACTACAAAAATGCTTTCAAAAACAACAAACATATAAGAGGATTGCTAACATTTTGAAAGCAAAGGTTGTCACATAAAATTTCATTTTATCATTTTTTTCCTGTTCACTTCCTATTTAACAAAAATTTCAATGCAAACTTTTTTCCACAAGACATTTGCAGATTGATCAATAAACAATTTTTAGCAATGAAATGAATCTTGATAATGATATAACTTTTTTCATAAAATTTAAAGTATTATCTCATGGGCATAAACAAAGCAAATTTTAAAAACTTTATTTTCAAATCAAATATATAAACAGGAGTTACTTAGTCAAATAAAAATTAAATACGGAATAAGCAAGAATTAAAGGATTTGCATGTTATTAGAACTGAATTTTCAGTAATGGATTCTACTTGTATGTGTAATTGACATTCATTTACTCAAACATAGAAAGTGTATGCCTGAGATAGGGGCCAGGCCTTATTACCTCTATACTAAGGATTATGAAAGTTTACATTTCTCTCAAACCTGGTTTGTGGATCATCAAAATTTCATGGTTTTATTTATTAAAATTCCGAGTTAAATTGTTATAGCAAAACTGGCAGGTTTGTGCATCTCTACTCTATACAATAAATAACAAAACAATACTCTTAATACATATTATATTAAAGTATATACCTGTTAAACAAAAGTGCGTATTTTTGGGAGTGCAGAAAAATTGCAAATCACTGTGTCATGTCCACAGATATAAAAGAAATGTAAGATTTGCAGTAACATATTACACAATCTGTTTCACCCATATTATTCTTCATCCTCTTGATTGCAGGTTTGGTGTTTTGGTATGCTCTGAAAGTAATTTGCTAACACATATTTGCTGAACTTCACGGTATGTTATTGCTCAAACAACAAAGCTTGATTATTTTGATTAATAAAATCAATTGGAAACAGAAAAATGAGCAAACTACAAAAAACTTAAGACAAAACCAAGGGAATGGGAATTGATATGGAAATAGTCAACGGAAAACCTATTTGAGATGTGAGAGAAAGGGATTATTGACATTCAGGATCATAGGTTAGCTGTTACATATTGTTTATTTGTAAATAAAGCTGAGTACCAATCGATCAACTGATCATTAGAGTTGGAATCCGGGTTCAAAATGACACAGAACCGGTCCGGTCCGAAATCCTCCAGATTTCGGGACTTCGGAAGACATTTTCGATAATTTTCGGACGTACGGGGCTATTTTCGATTATTGAAAATAGCCCCATACATTTTCCCAAGATTCGGGAATCCGAAAACGGAACGAAACTAGTGAGTTTCGGCCATCTCTAATGATCATGTAGAACACATTCATCAGTGGGTCTGAAATAGTACCCCATGTGTACTTAGCCTTAAGCTGGGTATACACATGCCAGATTTTTGAAAAATGACAGACCAGATCTGCAAGATTTTAAAATCCTGATATACACAGTCCCGAGCGTTCTCCTTATGCAGTATTATACACCCCAAAACATTGCACAAGAAGAAAAGAGAATTTAATTATCATTTCAAAAACATTAAATAAAAATGAAGCAGTCCTAAACACGTCAGGGGTAGCAAAAGTTGCGTAGGTTTTGTCATTTATTCTTTCACATAAGGTAGAGATTTCAGCAATTTACACCATTTTATACAAATGTATGCATATACATAAAATATTCGCCATGGTTAATAATGTACAGAAATTCACACTACTGTGAATATACTGAGAACAAAGCATAATAGAAGGTTTTAATGTATACATATAGTACAGTATATGGGCAGTATACTAGCATTCAGGTTAAAGGGCATGTCCACCCCCAAAACTAAAATTTAACCCACTACTGGCCCCACTGTGAAGTTTTAAAAAAAAATCCTTACCGTACATCTCTGCTCCTTATGGTTCTCCTTCAGTGCTTGGCCAAAGTCCAAGAAAATGAAGAGTAACAGCTGTCTTCCTGCATGAAAGGTTTCTGCCTCCTCCTTGTCCTCTGAAAACAGGGCCGGCCTTTGATATGGGAAACCTGTGAGAACGCACAGGTTGCATTACCAGGAGGGGGCACCAGGAGGGAGTCTTAAGTCACAGACCTGTAGGTCAAAGTTGTGCATCAGTGCCAAAGCCCCCCAGTTATAGTCCTGCAGATCAAATATATGTATCAGCACCACCCCACAGAAAAGCATCAACACACGTAAGCCTTACTTAAGACATCTGTAATTCAGTGTGTTACGTGTTACGCAATGATGTACACAATATATACAAGCACACACTACAGATAATGAAAGCAAGTAAGCGCAGGTGGCAGACTTGATTTGAAGCAGGCCAAGGCACGCAGCATTCCGCAGTGTATTATGTGTGCCCAGGGGGTGTTTTGGAGGGCGTGCTAGGTGCCAGTAGCAAATCTTGCACAGAGTGCTATTTATACTAAAGCCGGCCCTGTCTGAAAGGACAGTAGCATGCGCCCCTTCACTGCCCACCCCCAACTGCTGTGTTAGATTGCTAAAAAAAAGAATCAGAACTCTACCTACAGCCCCTTGTTCCCGTTGCCGGCAGCTGCATCTGTGATTGGCTGCCTCTCATGGCCGGATCAGATTGCTGCAGGAGCGAGGAGCTGTAATTAGAGTTCTGCTTCTTTTTTTAGCAATCTAACATAGCAATTGGGGGTGGGCAGGAGTGCCCTGCATTTTATAAAAAAAAAATTATTTAGAGGGTGGAGATAACTTTTAACAATAAAGGGTATTCTGGTCGATATTCAAACAACTTTGGCCATTGCTGAAAACAGGTGAGATAAGGAAGAGCTTGAGGACATTTTATTTTAAAACATGTTCAGTATTTATAGTTTGCACAGTACACAATTTTCATTTAAAATACGCACCTGGAGCAGTTCATTTGTTTTAAAATGACCTATGGGAGACCCTATGAAATTCAGAAACATGGAAAGCTGTCTAGAAAGCTGATACATAAATAGGATACAAAAATGAAAAATTGTTTGTCTTATATGACTGATTCAGCCAAAACAATGTACGGCATTATCTAAGCTCCTGTACTGTAATTTTTTCATTATGCCTGGAGGCGAAAATGTACTAGAAGCACCTGGAAAATCCTGTTTTTTTTATGGAGGAGACACAAGAGAGTAAGAGAGCACATGTTTATGTTTATTGAGCAAAAGTAACATAAAAAACAAACATTCAGGTGTAAGTCCTAATAGCTAAATGATTTATCTTAATGTTTGTTAAAGGGGAACTTTAAAATGACTCTACGATCATGCTTCTAGCTGCAATCTATCCAAAGTTACAGCAGCATTAAGGGTGTTTATTCCTTCTAGCACTCTGAGCTGTGACATCATCAGCACTTTGAGCTGTGACATCGTCAGCACTACTGGTCTGCTCCAAATCCTCAGGTTTAAGCATGCCCACTTCATCAGCTCCCCCAAACTTCTTTATCATTTTTAAGGCTAGCCACAAATATTTTTCCCCTCTCCCTAAGGTGTCCATAGGTAATGGCATGGACAGAGAATTGCAGATCTATAACTAGCTTTAGGGAGGAAAAATAGTTGGTTTTTCTTTGGGGGTGGGGGGTTACACAGCTAATTGTGTGCCTATCACACACTTACACATACAGGAGAGACAGATGTACAAGCCTGTAACTTAGGATCCAGGGAAACTAGAAACTTCATCCTTGGTTTGTTTGAGGTACACCAGTCCACAGTGACCCTTTAAGACAAAAAGGGGCCTGATAAAAGGTGCTTAAGTTTTCCAGTGCTATTAATCTACAGCAACCAATTAGATGTTATCTAACTGCATTATCAGAATAAAAAGCTAACATTTGAATAGCTCGTGCAAAATAATATCAAAGGCTAATAGATGCACCTAATATTGCATTGGCCTCCCTGTGTTCTCCCTATGCTTGCGTGGGTTTTACTCTGGGCACTCCGGTTTCCCCCACAATAATAAGGACATACTGATAGGTTGTATGTGTACATAAAGTGATTAGATTGTAAGCTCTTCTGGGCAGGGCCTGATGTGAATGTATACATGTAATTGTAAAGCGCTACAGAAGATGTTGGCGCTATATAAATCCAAAAATAATAATAATAATAATAATATCTTGCCTCGATTGTTTAAATCAATTTAAAATAACTACATAAGGCATTCCGGTGTTTGTCAGAGCTCTTTTGGATTGTATCGGGAGGGGAATACTATGGACCAAAAGTGGCGGGTCCGGGGGGCAGATAGCACTCAGACCACAGATATACAGTGGTAAGTTTATGGCAGGTGTATTTGTGTGTCTCCGAAATTAATTTATTTGAAGGCATTGGCATTTATGGGAGCGAAGGACCTGGGGCATAGCTGCACCCAGGTGACCCCACAATAACTGTGAGGGTGACACTTATATGTATAGACACTTTTACGTATATTAATGGCTTAAGGAACTCTTTAAAGGGGTTAGAGCACTGAATGTATTATGGTTTATAGTAGGATAAATCTAATATAATAAATTTTGTTTCCTTGATTTTGTAATAAGGGAGTTTACTAACATTTTGCATTCCTGGTTATATTCCTGTAATTCCTTTTATATCGCGGTTCATTCTTCCCTCATACAAGTCAAATCACAAGTATGTGTAGATGCAATCAAGGCTAAATGGTCGACACACCTACAAGATCTAGATAGTGAACAATGGTCAGAAATCATTAACTCCCACACGCCTCGCCAGCAATAAACAATAAGTTGATACAGTTCAAAATAATTCCCCAGGCCTACTGCTCATCTAAACAACAACTAAACCCTCCAATGTATCAGAATGCCCTAAATGTCGCAGATCAAACTCTGACTTTATCCATCTCTTATGGAGCTGCCCCAAGATCTCTAGGAAGTTCTGGGAGCAAGTGCTCCAGCTACTAACTCAACTATCACCCCATCCCATACAAAATTCTCAGCCACTATGTATATTTGGTGTGACAGAACAGGAAATATGGGAGGAGATTCAATATGGCCCTTTTCCGTCTAAAACCCATGTTAACCTGAAAAAAATTTGGGTTAATGTGGGTTTTGGACGGATTTTAGAGCACAGCGCCATTTCCGAATGTTTTTGGAAATAGCGCTGTGCTAACGATCCAAAACCCGTAGCGTTAAGTTTTGCACTCAGCCATCACGCCGGCAGCAACGCCGGCGTGATGACGTCATGACGCTGACGCATCTCCCGGCACAAACTTTGAAAAGCTGGTGCCTCTCTCCTCCCATTGCCTCATTGTAGCTCCTCTACCCCTGGCTTCCATGAGTATCAGCAACCAGTTACTTACCTTGCCTGTATCCAGCTACTTACCTTACCTTGCCTGTATCCAGCTACCTACCTTACCCTGCCTGTATCCAGCTACCTACCTTACCCTGCCTGTATCCAGCTACTTACCTTACCTTGCCTGTATCCAGCTACTTACCTTGTCTCCAGAATCTAGCCTACAGTTCCCAGCAGCACATTGGCTCCAGAATCCAGCCTACAGTTCCCAGCAGCACCTTGTCTCCAGAATCCAGCCTACAGTTTCCAATAGCCTCAGTGTACCTGTATCTTCCGGACCATCAGCCTCCTCCTAAAAGCGGACTTAGGAGTACCCCAGCCATCAAGACCACATTCTTTAGAATCTCCTGGAAATGTTTGTTGCTGATTTTCCGCTTCCTGAGAGTTCCAGTGCATTTCTACCTTGTTTTCTACCTTTCCAATGCGTTTCTACTATTGGCTGATCTCTGTAATGCAGAACCTTTGCTTGTCTTATGGATTCTTAAGGATTCTGAACCTGTGGCGCCTTCCCCTAAACCTTTGCCTGTATATAGTAAAACCTGAGGTGCTTTTCTTTCTTTTTTTGATTAATATCTGTCTGTTATTACTAAACCTGTGCCACCAACACTGACCCTTTGCCTGCTTAATATTTCTAAATCTGTGCTGCATTACTCAATGTTGAAAGGTTCTCAGCTGTTCCAGGGGTTCCTCTGCCAGGCCTGTGGTTAAGTTAGGTAACTTTTTTTTTTCTGGGCTGCGAGCTGGTGACTGGCCTGCCAGACAATTGGCAGGCCAGTCAGACTGCCCAAGTGTTTTCAGACTGCCCAATTCCAAAGAGCAATCATTCAGCCTGTAAAGTCTATTGTATATTTATTTGTTCTACTTATTATTTATTATTTTTTAAGCCATTACAGTTTATTCATCTAAAAACTCTTTTACATTTGTTTTATTGCTGTTTGTAAGTATTTGTCCAAAATGTGATCCATCCCCATTCTGTCACAGCTGACTCTTTGTTTAACTTTGTATCCAATATACCGCTTTTACAATTTGTGTTTTTGAAAACTTACTTGTTCCAGCCATTCTATTTTACTGTGTAGTTTTCCTTAGGTTTGTGTTTTTTTAAGAAGCAGTCTGTGGAGTTTGCAAAAATTATCCAGAATTTTGCTTTAGATTTATGGACCATTAATTGCGCTGCACTGGGGACACGTATTTACATGCAAAGTGCTTGTGCGGTTGGGATGGCTTTATACTGCATTTGGTAGCTGCTTTATGCCAGGGTACTTTGATTCCTGGATAGCTGAAATCCTAATTGTCTTATATGTCTGTTTAATGCTTACCAGGCTGTTACAGTCTCTAGTCCCATATCATATTTGTCCTATCAGATAACTGTCATGGGAGCTGCCCAATGGTATGCCACTAATTAGACAGTTTAAAGAGCAGCTGGGAATGTGAATTTTCTGGATTAGGGTCAGGGCCTTCAGCATGATGAAAGAAATGAAAGGATAAATGACTGCCAGCAAGCAGAGCCTCTATTATTGTGCCAAAGTATGGCGGTCATTACCAGTTATTGTTTCATAATTTGCTTCACTCAGATTGCCACAACCCATTGTTTTCAGAAACAGAAATGGGTTTATTTAATCCTGTAACATTTGACTAGTATATCCAATCAGTGTTCATGAAAACAAGTAAAAACTGTGGTTGTAACACACTGTGCGTTGTATATTTCTATTGACAAAATAGAACATTTCCACACTGATTGACATATATTATAATCTACGATTTAAACTTTTTCCTAATGACATTTTACTGATTACGGCAGAAATCTACAGGCACAAGTCAAATCCCACACTAGATCATCTACCTCTCCTTCTTTGTTAATAAGGATTAGTCAGGCAGCTTTGTGTACACCTTGGATCTGGGTGCTGCCCAACAACAGAATACTGGATCTCTTTTTACATCTTAACACGGCCATCCTCAGCCCCCCTCCAAACCTGTTCTGCTTCCGGCTGTCAGGGCCACTCGTTTCCATTAACCTAGTGCATACCACACTATGCACAGATTAACCCTATTGACTTGTATCCATGAATCTCAATTACTGCCCTTCATATAATTAATTATGCACATTCCGTTGCAGGCTAATAAAAAAACATGTACAATATCTGATAATAAACAAAGCATAGTATTTTCTAAAATCCATAATACATTTAAATTTAAGGGATAAAACTCTTATGTCTCAAAGAGGCACTGCTAACCAAAACATACGCAACGTTTACATTATCAGAAAGAGTCTAATGGTTTTGTGTTTTTCAGGAGTTTACTTATGTTGGTACTGTGTGAAGTTCAACACATCTGTTACTTGAAAAGCATTAAGTCATTCTTATATGGGATTTGTATACTATAAAATGGAGATTAGTATGTAAGTACAAAATGGTGGTTTCAGTCATTTAATATCCTTGTGGAATAATTCACGGTTGATTAGTATATACTTTTATGTAAAGACAGAGCTGGTGTTAAGGCAGATTTAGATATAAACTAGGATAAAAAAGTAATCAGATATTGACTGTCATTTACTATATAAAGTAAAAACCTTGTAAGTAAGTATGTATGTATGTATGTGCTCACCTTTGCCATGCCCATGAATGCATTCATGTGAGGCCACACCTCTGATCAGATTGCCACTGTGGCCACGCCCCCGTGACATGTCGATGTCAGGCCACACCCCCTGAGCACACTGACGTCATGGACATCCTCCCACTGTGATGTACAGATGTCTGGTCACGCCCCTGGAACACTGCAGACAAGCCACATGTTACTCACCAATGTCAGGCCATTTCACAATTATCATATTATCATACCCCTGAGGCATGCTAACATCACACCCCTGCACCGTTAAACACGGTGGCCACGTTCCCTGGGCAGGCAAACATCGTGGCTACGACCCCTGGCAAGGAAAATGCCATGCCCTCAGGAAGCTCAAACTTTACGGCCATGCCCCCTAGATGGGCCAACACTGAGGCCACACCCCAAAACAAGTTACAGCCATGCCACCAACCACGCTCACATCATGGCTATTTCCCCAGGAAATGACATCATGTCCATGTATCCAGAATGCAGCTCAATATTATAATCACATCGCCATGGCCTAACCTACTTCCAACCTACTTCGTGGCCACACCTCAAGGAAGTCCACTCCCCCACCCAAAAGCCTGTGCCTCACCCCTTGAATGTCCCTTTACACCCCCTGGAAAGCCCCCTGCTTGGGGCATACAGACTACACAGGCAACACCTGTGGTACTTTGCCTTTATTACTAGAACTTAAGCTGCAGACACAAACAACCCACAAGGGACGTGCTTTACAGACACGACAATAGTGTGAAGCCTAATTTAAACACCAAAAAGCTTTCACGTTGTTTGCAGATTGTGATGCCCCTCTTCAGCTACTTAGACGAGGAGCCTGGTCTGTCTGACTCCAACAACACAAATAAAGAGTCCGCATGTCACACTCTTTAGAGACACAACAACAGGGTGAAGCCCGCCTAGACCAACTCAGAGAAATAGTTTGCAAGTCACATGTTGCAGACACAAAACCACAGCATTAAACCCTGTTTCTACAACAGAGGGAACGAGACACTACCTTGAGGTCTCCTGGAAGGTTTCAAATATGAACCCTAAAAAGACTATGCACAACATCGTAATGTTGCGACTGGTGATATGAAACACATTTGTGGTTATTGTCATGCTAAGAAATTTAGAGCAGAGCTTGCTGGAATGTGCTGTAGCAATGGAAAAGTTCAAATTCCGCCATTACAACCACCTCTAGTGCCTGGACCTTATTCCGAATCAAAGCACTTCCTATAGAACATAAAAAGGTATAATTTCTGTTTCCAGATTAAATCTTTTAGTGCCACAGCCATCCTTACAGATTCTGGATTTACAACTACTTTCCAACTACTTTTAAAGTACAGGGGCAGGTGTACCATAGAGTAGGATCATTGCTCCTTGGCCGGTGTTGCCGAGTTTCTTCCTTCGTCTTTCTTCTGCCATCACTGTGATGACTTCTGAGCTCCACAGGGGTTTGTACCTCTTTATATAGGTTTGCTGACGGACCAAATCCAATTGTTATTGGTTAATATTTCAATGCTTACAATCATATTAACCAATCATATTTAATAATAAAATTTGATTTTATTATTGATTAGGTCCTTCAGCAAACCTACTGTATATAAAGCGGTACAAACCTTCAAGAAGCTCAGAAGTAATCACAGTTATGGCAGAAGAAAGAAGAAGAAAGAAAGAAGACATCGGCAACACCGGCAAACGCATACAGTCATACCTAGGTCAACCGTGGCTGACAAAATCAATGCTTGCCTGAAGGATTCACATCTTTTGTACACAAGCTTACGTTACCTACAAATATGAGAGTGCAACTTCTAGACAATACAAATGCTCAAGCTTTCGTGCATAAAATTGTTGAAGGTGTTTTCCCTACAGAACTGGAGTAATTTCTCCTCACCGTTTTGCTAATATCGTCGCTTCCCATCAATAACTGATAGAGAATGTCTATCCACACATTTTACAGAACTATACACAGCTCAACTGTTTACGTGAAAGAGCAACCCTTGCTATAAAAAATGATACCATTAATGATATTAACAACAACATTCAGGAAAGTTTCTCAACTCACTCAATCCACCTGGGATGTCACCACATAGGCTGTGACTTGAGATATTTGAGGTTGAATAAAGACATATGTCCATCCAGTCCAACCCATCTAGCAATATCCTCATTTCCTGCATAACTGTTGATCCAGAGGAAGGCAAAAAAAAACCACCAAATTTATGAAAAGGAAAAAAATGCCTTCCTGACTCCAAGTGTCAATCGGAAATTTCCCTGGATCAACTCTATTTATGAATCAATACCAGTAACTTGCAACATTCCTTGTTTGCAGAAACTCATTCAGCTTTTTTTTGAAAACTGACCAATGGGGCCTGCCATTACAACATACACTGGAAGACAGTTTCATAGCTTTACCGTTCTCACAGTGAAAAATCCTTTCCGAACTTGAAGCCTAAACCTTTTTTCTTCAACTCTTAAGGGATGTCCACATGTCCTCTGACATGTTCTATTGGTGAACAATGATAGTTTATTGTATGGCCCGTTAAAAGGGAATCCTGGACCGAGTAGAGCTAGGGGAGGGGAGACATGACCAGGTGGGGCAGGACTACTAGGATTGGCCAATTTGGAAATAGCAGGGCAGGGATTGGCCCAAAAAGTAATAAACGAGGTAGGCAACAGAGAGCGATTACCTTTTCCCGCCGACTGTCCGCAGGAGAGGGATATCCAAACCCCCTGCCAGGAACGTCCTGCACCATGTCGGTAATCGAAGGCCTGCTGGAGTCCGTGAGAGTGGAGGCAGAGCTTCGAGGAGAGGATTGGCTCCAGTCTGTTCTCCAGGGATCGGGAGTGACAAATACCGACGGACGGACAGTGCGGCTGAGAAGGCTCCTAGGAAAGGCCTACAGCACGGGTGATCCACAGATCAGGAGACCACAAGGAGAAGCAGGGCTTCACTACCAACTGCACGGAGGGACACACCACAACCAGCTGGCACAGCAGTAGGTACACCATCCCCTTTGAACTTACCGGCTGCAGGGTCTGGGGGAGGAGAAAGGGATGTGCATGCTGTACCCCTGGAAGTTGGAGCATGGTGTGGCTGCACTGCCTTACCTCAGGTGCAGGGCCATCTCCATTCCGCCGGGCCTGAACATTCCCCAAGGGACTTGGGGAACAGGAACCAATACTCCCCAGCTAGTAGTGCAAGCAGCCAGAACAGAACAGCAGCAGCCACGCAAGGGGGGTTAGGGGAATCAGCGGCCAATAGAGACAGGACTTCCTTGTCTTCTCTTTCATTTCAGGGTGCTTCAGGAGAAGCTGTGCAGGAGACTCTGCCGACCTTAGGGGTCAGGACATCCACCGGTACTGCTGGTCCTTTACAGACCACTTACAGAGACCAGGGGACAACGAGTACACCTGGTCCAGCTGTAACAGGTAATGATACATATACACCTACACTACCTCAACAACACACTGAAAGGTTGGAAGGGGGGACAGTGAATTCCATTGTCTCCACATTGCGACAAATGTTCTTTCAATTAGAAAGTGGGGGAGCTATTACACCGGCAAGAGGGCTAGTTCAAAGGTCACAGGAAGTAACAGATGATACACACACAAATCGTAGTTGTCCGTTAATGTTAGGCAGCAGTGATCAGGTAGCAGCCAAGCAGATGGCCCCGGTCAGTATGCCCCCTACTACAGTAGCACAGAATAATCAAAAGGCAGCAGTAGGGGCTAACCCCGCCATGTCCCATTCCAACCACAGCACAGACGGGGATAGGTACAGTGGCTGACTCGGCAAAAGGACATACATACCTTTGCTTCAAGGGTCCATTAGGGGCCCACCTAAAGGCAGAAATAAAAGACAAGCTGTGGAGGAAGGATTATGTAGACTTTTTTCCCTTTTACCTTTAGATAGGTTTAACTTGGAAAAACTTGAGCGCCCCAGGGAATCAAAGAAGGAAGAGGGCGAGGAAAAACGCTGTAGCAGGCTGATACCAAGAACTTTTGGTAATTGGCTGCAGGCTTTCTCGATCCTAGCTAGTGTGATCGGGGGGAAAAGCAGCCGGAGAATTGTTCCGCTCTATTCTGTTACCTGGACGGGATCTGGGAAGCGTATAGGGTTTACGGAGGCCAGGCATGGCTTCGCAATGATGAAGCCTTTAGACAGTGCATGGTGATAAGGAAGGAAGTCAGTTGGGACCACCATGATATAAGCCTATGGATGAGGGTAATGAATAACAAAAACCTCCAAAGCTATGGGATTGCCCCTAACCAGTCCTTTCGTGGAAGTGAATCATCTATGGCATCGGCAGGGACAGGGCAAAGAAAGGGCTGTTGCTGGCCGTACAATGACGACCAGTGTAAATGGGGGGCAGCATGATGGTTCCGACATGAATGTTCCTTTTGCGCTGGCCCCCACCCTGCCACCAGATGCTTCAAGCGAGGAAGGTTTACCAATGGTAAAGGCAAAGATTTTGGAAAAGGGATGGACACCCTTGGGCGCCCTTGGTTAGATAGTTACCCATACCCAGAAAAAGCCAAGTCGTTGTGGGATGGGTTTTCTTCTGGTTTTCACATTCCTTCTAGAGCAGTTGGCCCAAGGATAACCCATTCCAACCTGAGGTCAGCAAGGGAACAGCCTACATTAATACAAGAAAAAATCAATAAAGAAATCAAATTAGGGCGCATGGCAGGCCCATTTAAGGAAACACCCATGGCAAATTTGATAGTCTCCCCTCTAGGACTGGTCCCTAAGAAAGAAAGCGGCAAATTCAGAATGATTCACCACCTCTCTTGGTGCATGTCGAGTAATGCCCATGGGCAGGATTTTTGCTTGACAACTAGCTCTGGCGGGAATTAAAAGGCCCCATCATTTTGTGAGGATAACACAGAGCATCCGTGCAGATTTGGGTATCTGGAAACAGTTCCTAGATTCATTCAATGGCAGAGCATATTGGCAGGACAGCATCTCTAGCCATGAAGAGCTACAGCTTTTCACTGACGCCGCTGGCTCGGTTGGCTTTGGGGCTTATTTTCAAGGCCGCTGGTGTGCAGCTCCTTGGCCAGAAAATAGGCGGTCCTCAGAGCTGATAAAAAACTTAGCCTTCCTGGAACTGTTCCTGATCCTGGTGGCAGTGGAGCAATGGGGGAACGAGCTCAAAAATAAGGCAGTTTTATTCCAGTCTGACAATATGTCAGTGGTACATGCAACCAACAATTTGACTTCTTCCTCCCCTCCAGTCATCAATCTATTGCGTAGGCTGGTATTAAAGGGTTAACAATTAAACATATTGTTTAGGGCACAGCATGTACCGGGTTATAAGAATGTAATCGCTCGATTGCAGTTCGACAAATTCCACCGGATAGTACCAACAGCTCAGGAACATGGAGAGGAGTGCCCGCAACGAACATGGCGACTCAGTTAGGAGGTATGCGGGAATGGATCAGAGGATCTTTGTCCCCAATGACTTGGAATAGCTATAACAGGGTCTGGAATGAATGGGTTTTATTGGAACAGGAGGTAGGTGGGATAGCACACGGTAGTGACAGATTAGATTTCATGATTTTGTTTTTGGTCACATTGTTCAATAAGCAGGTATCCAATAGTCATGTTGACAAATCACTAGTAGCGTTGAGTTTTTTCTTTAAAGCAATGAACTGGCCCGATCATACAGCAGGCGGTAATGCGGCAGGCGGTAAAAGGATTTAAAAGAGGCAGAGCTACAATAGATGCAAGAAGGCCTATTACTTTATCAATTTTAGAAGGCATATTTGAACGGTTAGGCTCATTAACAAAGTCACAATTCGAATGTGTTTTGTTTCGCCTAGCCTTCTCATGGGCTTTTTATGGGGCCTTTACAATATCCGAGCTGGTTAGCTCTAACAAGGCAGTGCAAGGGGGAATTCAGGCAAAAGACGTTACACTGGATACCAGCGGGTTACATATATCAGTGAGGAACCCCAAGACCCCAAGCAGCCTTAGAATTCTGCTTCATCCAATTGAAGGTAGACAGACGTGCCCACTCCAGTGTTTTTGAGAGTTTGAATTATTACGCCCGCACTTGGGGGGCTCCTACATAATACATGAAAATGGCACTTCGCTCTCACGTTTCCAATTTTCAGCAGTTCTTAGTGCAGTGTTACAATGTTTGGACCTTACACACAAAGAATATAGCAGCCACTCATTTAGGATAGGAGCTGCAACTGAAGCAGCACGGTGGGTTTTGAGTGAGGAGACCATCAAGAGCATAGGAAGGTGGGAGTCCGGACGCTTCTGGTCTTATGTAAGGCTGTTTCAAGTTGAACATATTTTAGCTTAGTGATGTTTATTTTTCCCTTTACAGATACGGCGCCAATTACCTCTTGGGTGTTGGGGCATTCATTTGTGTATTGGGCCGAAAGGAGAGTTAGGGTCAGGCCAAATGGTACACAGCTAGGATTTCAGATATGTGGTTGAGTAGTAGGGGTTTAATTTGGGATAAGGTGGTACCTCTATCTATCAAATATGCTAAGTGTAGAGGCCCTCCGCATATAATGATACTACATGCTGGAGGGAACGATTTAGCACGCTGCCCCATGCGGGTTTTGATAAAAAGTATTCGGCTGGATTTTTTACGATTGTGGTTAGTTTTCCCAGGCATACTGTTAATTTGGTCAGAGATCATCCCAAGACAGTCTTGGCGAGGGGTGAGGTCAATGCATGCCATGGAAAAGGTCCGCATAAAAATAAATAGTGCAGTGTCAAAATTTGTTCTGTTAAATGGCGGTATTGTTGTCAGACATGTTGACTTGGAGCACGATAGCTCTCTTTTGGTCCAGATGGCGTACATCTAAATGAGGTGGGTTGGGATATGTTCAACCTTAAGTTACCGGAGGCTTTAGAAAGGGCCATTGTTGTGTGGTGCACCATGCGGGGGTGAGTTTTTCTTCAGTCCCCGCTGGTGATGGTGGGATCCTTGCCAGTCTACCAGAATAACTACAGGCAATTGTAAAATATTGGGTGGAATCCTGGTCTAACTCCTAAGGTGGGTGGCCAGTGGTCATTGAGATGTCCTGTTAATTAGATACTGTAAGGGGAATTCACGTGGCAGATTGTATGGTTATTTGCCTGCCGAGCCAGGTTATCCAGCTGATGGGCATCAAGTTAACTGGAAGGGCGGACTGACAGGGATTCTGATAACTGAATTGCATGTTCTAACAATTGTTAATTAACTTATGCCATTTATGGTTTTGTATTTTAATGTTTTGGATTAATCAAAGTTTAAGATGTATGTTATACACAATAAAGCTGTGACCAATTATCCAAATTTATGTGTCTGTCGTCACTGGGGAAGGGGTGGTGGTATTGTAAAAGGGGAAAGAAAAACAGGTAGTAACAGGTGAAGGTGAAAGGAATTGACCCTACTTAGGTCAAGGGGATCCCTGGACCGAGTAGAGCTAGGGGAGGTGAGACATGACCAGGTGGGGCAGGACTACTAGGATTGGCCAATTTGGAAATAGCAGGGCATGGATTGGCCGAAAAAGTAATAAATGAGGTAGGCAACAGGGAGTGGTTACCTTTTCCCGCCAATTGTCCGCAGGAGAGGAATATCCCACCCTCCCCATAGTATACATATAAGATAGCACGGCATCCAGAATTGGTCACAGATTGTTCCAAGCAGCATAGGTAAGATTTAGGACATGTTGACTTGGAGCACGATAGCTCTCTTTTTGGTCCAGATGGCGTACATCTAAATGAGGTGGGTTTGGATATGTTCAACCTTAAGTTACAGGAGGCTTTAGAGAGGGCCATTGTTGTGTGGTGCACCATGCGGGGGTGAGTTTTTCTTCAGCCCTCGCTGGTGATGGCGGTATCCTTGCCAGTCTGCCAGAATAGCTACAGGCAATTGTAAAATATTGGGTGGAGTCCTGGTCTAACTCCTAAGGTGGGTGGCCAGTGGTCTTTGAGATTTCCTGTTAATTAGATACTGTAAGGGGAATTTACGTGGCAGATTGTATGGTTATTTGTCTGCCGAGCCAGGTTATCTGGCTGATGTGCATCAAGTTAACTGGAAGGGCGGACTGGCAGGGATTTTGATAACTGAATTGCTTGTTCTAACAATTGTTAATTAACTCATGCCCTTTATGGTTTTGTATTTTAATGTTTTGGATTAATCAAAGTTTAAGATGTATGTTATACACAATAAAGCTGTGACCAATTATCCAAATGTATGTGTCTGTTGTCACTGGGGAAGGGGTGGTGGTATTGTAAAAGGGGAAAGAAAAACAGGTAGTAACAGGTGAAGGTGAAAGGAATTGACCCTACCTAGGTTATGTATTTATACACAGTAATCATATCCCCACGCAAGCGCCTTTTCTCCAGCGTACATAATTGTAACTTTTCCAGTCTCTCTTCATATTCAAGCTCCCCCAATCCCCTTATTAATTTAATTGCTCTTCTCTGAACCCTTTCCATTTCAAAGATGTCCTTTTTGTACACAGGATTCCAAACTTAATAATCAGGGCATCAATAATGCTTCTTCGTAATCTTTTTCCTCCCCGGTTATGCAATGGTACACGCCTCTGTGTGAAAAGAATGTTGCCAAATGTAATAGAAGCAACAATATTAGTTAGGAAAGGAAAAGGACATGATTTATGATTTATTTATTCCTCGCATTTCTCTTATCCCAACAGAGTTGCCTTTCACGTTTAAACGATTACAGTTCCCAATACAGTTGGCATTTGCTATCACCATCAACAAAGCTCAGGGTCAGTCACTCAAGTGCTGTAGCATTCACCTGCAAACAAAATGTTTTTCCCATGGCCAATGATATGTAGCATGTTCACGATTAGGTTCACCACAACATTTGTTTATTCATGCTCCAAGTGGAAAAACTGATAATGATGTGTATAAACAGGTTTTGCCATGAACATTTGTGCTACAATGTCACCTCCTTAACTCATAACTATTATAAATACATGGCAAATTACCAACTGTGCACCTCTTATTTTCTAAGCTAAACACACACTTGCATGTAACTATGCCCTCATGTGTACATCGGCTAGTTCATTTACATGAAAGAATTTTAGAATTATGAATTTCTGCTGTATGCCGTAATGGGGAACAATGATCATTTAATTATTGTACAGGTGTATTAGCCTCTTGGCACACTGGCACTGTACTAGTTGTGAGAACACTCATCACAAATAGCTTCCAATTTCTTATATATACAGTATGTATATAGCAGGGTATATAGCATTGACTGTATTTTTTGTTGTGGTTCTTGACTCACCTAAACAATGTGTGAAATAAGTTTTTTTTATGTGTTCCAGCATAAAACAGAAGTATCAATAAATGTAATGGTGCATTTATCTGTATGTTAAATCAAGTATCTGGCATGCAAAACCTATAAACAATATGGGTTACTGACACCCAGTGGTCATTATTAAATATAACCACTACATTTTTAGATGCTGTCTCTTTATGATCTCAACTTTGGGTGGCATTTACATGTGGTCGGGGTCTATTAAATTTCAGTGCACTAAAATCCCAGAGACATTAAAAAATAACTCTCTCTCTCTCTTGACCTTGGTGTGGAGAAGTCTAGTGCACTCATGTTTGTTTTTGTAAAAACACCTTTTATTGCCTATAAGATACAAAGGCAATGTTTTGGCCTTTGATCCTGGGCCTTTATCATGTCTATTGATTCTCACTAGGCTTGATTATGGCCCAGAATCAAGGGCTGAAATTTAGATGCCACTTGATGATTTATCTATTTCATCTGTTTAGATGTTTAGAGACTTGTCAAATAGTTTTTATTTATGCACTTTCAATAAAAGTTTGTATCGTTGGTGCTAAACTTGCCCCAACCAATCAGACGTTAACTTTCAAATGTTAAATAAGATCTGATTTAACACCAATTTAACAGCAAAATTAGCACCATTTTTTTATTGAATCTCCCTGTTATTTTTACACTATATATATATATATATATATATATATATATATATATACATCCAAAAATCGATTGCACTCCACAATATTCATATACTTGCCTGGGTGCTGTCCCAATTGCATTAAGAAATCCACGAAAAAATGGAAGCACTCACAGGTCTTAACAAACAACATCCAAAAAGTTTATTCCGTCAACATGTTTCAACCAACCAGGCCGTCATCATATATAAATAATAGGGCAGGAACAATCCAATGCACTCACAGGTCTTGTTCAGTGAAAATATTTATTCAAACATCAGGCGCAGGCAATGTTTCGGTACCTTCCTAGGTCCCTTTCTCAAGCCAAATAACAACAGTGTATCATAGGAGTAACAATTTAAAAGATAGACCATGCCTTCAACAGTGACTTCAATCAAAGGGGATAATTGCCTCATTTAAAGTGCAACATTTAAAGTGCTAGTGCCTTGTGAATTACTAAAACAATAATTTTTTCAAATATTTTATGAAGTGCTATATATGGGCTATATAGAAAGTGTTTATAAAACAAAGTGCTAGCTCCAGAAAATGATTGGCAACTGGTTTAGATGTTTTATTATCCCGAAATGCCGTTTTTATAGCGGATCTATGTCCATCAATTCTTAATCTTAATGTTAATTCAGTTTTTCCACGTATTGTAGATTGCACGGACAGGTAATGAGGTAGATAACGTGCGTAGTAGTACAAGTACTTCATTTTCTGGAGCTAAAACATGATGTATCAGCACCAAATTATATTGGCATTGACCATATCCCAACCCCAAGGAGGGGGGGTGACAGGGCTAAAATGTTATCCCAAAGAGAAGCATTCTGGATTAGTAGACTGCATACGATGACACCTTTGGGACTTAATGAATCAGTCTCACTTAAGTGCTTTCTTAATAAAAGATGAAGATAGATCTTGTATACAATACTTATGTTTATTCTGATTTATATATCCTAAAGCTCATTTTGTGATTTTTTTGATTTACCTATATATTTATATAAGTGAGTTGAACTATAATAGATCGGTATTTGATAGATATGGTACCATATGGGGCATAGTATAGTTTGACTAAATTATTGGATTATGAGTTAATTATCTTTTTTATCACTATTTATTTACAATGGGTCAGAAAGTCATTTGGTCACAAGTTTTAGATAAAATGCATAGAAACTGTATTTTTAATAACTGTATTTTTAATTATGGGATTTTTATTAATGGTATTTGCCACATAATATAGCACTTTGTTTTATAAACACTTTCTATATAGCCCATATATAGCACTTTATGAAATATTTGAAAAAATTATTGTTTTAGTAATTCACAAGGCACTAGCACTTTAAATGTTGCACTTTAAATGAGGCAATTATCCACTTTGATTGAAGTCACTGTTGAAGGCATGATCTAGCTTTTAAATTGTTTCTCCTATGATACACTGTTGTTATTTGGCTTGAGAAAGGGACCTAGGAAGGTACCGAAACGTTGCCTGCACCTGATGTTTGAATAAATATTTTCACTGAACAAGACTATATATATATGAAACAGCCATGTGGTATAGAGAGCAATGCCTGAAATCTGACCCCAGTTTATCACCAATTAAGTACAAAAAACACTATTGTGTTAAATCAGTTTATCAGTTTCCAGCTGTGTAAATTGTGCCCTAAAGCCCTATTATTACAAATTAGCCTACATGTATAAAAGATGTTAAAGACTGAAGCAAACAAAACAGTTATTACAGTGTTTATTTGCCTTTAAAGATGTAAATATTTTATTCAGATTTGACAGGCTGTAAACTTAAATGAAATTTAGTTTCACGTGGTAATTATTCTTGAGTTTACCCCAATGTGAAAATTCTGTATAAAAAAACAACAAATCTGCCAATTTTACTAATAATTAGGTTCATACACACAAGTGATTTGGTCCGCGATACCCGCGGTTTTGGTGAAAATCAACATGTGTATGCAATCTATCTATCAATCTATCATAGCTTTGAGCTATAATCGCAGTGTGTATATGTTTCGTCGTTCTATGATCCACCAGATTATCATTCTTTGGCCAAAAACTACAGACAAAATTTCAAAAATGGAACAATCAAAATCTTGACAGTCAAAACCTTTTGAGGACAAAATTTCCTGCTTTTGACACATAATTTCGATTAAACTTTTTTTGTATGGATCCACAGGCCATATGAACCCTGGCGAGTTTGTACAGTATGTCTTGGTGAGCAGAATGTCATACTGATCCTTGGGGAGTGGAATTACAGTCTGACTTTGTCCATCTGTAACTAAAACTGGGTACACACATTACCGATAAAGGGCCGATCAAACCCTGGTGGGTTTGTACAGTATGTCTTGGTAAGCAGATTCTTGGGGAGAGGATTTACAGGCTGGATTTGTCCATCTGTAACTAAAGCTGGTCACACACATTACCAATAAAGGGCTAATCACGTCTGTACTGAAGGAATGGCCCTTTATTGTTAATGCATGCACAGCAGTTTTGTGCGATTTTCAGTCTGTTCTGAGCGATCCTTAGACTGACAGTGAATGTTCATAGGCTTCAGGGTCCCTCGGAAATGCTTGAAACTTTCCATTGACTGCAGTTATCTCCCTGTACTAAAGTATAAGTGAAAAATGCAGTCAGGAACATTATATAATTATCTTTGAGTATAGGGATAATGTTCTTGTCTATTGGCGAAGCAAGTGGGGTTATATTGGGGTATCTGTGCTGAAGGTATACTTGGGGATTCCGGGGTGTTACACTTTCATTTTTCAAAGATAAGCCTGCATACAGCCCCGAGTGTTTTCACTACATAAAGTATAGGGAAAACGTTAGTGTCTGTGACACATTCCCTACGACTGTGGTTTGCACCCTATACTTTAGAAATGCTGCTGAACTTAATTGTCTCCCATACAGTCCAAGATGAATGTTTATAAATTTTATTGCACAACTAAGACAACTATCCTGGTACTATGTACTATTTAGAAGAGTGGGACGGTATTTAAATTAACAAGCATTTGCAAAATATGTAACATTGCGGTTAAAAAGAATTTCTCTGAGGTGTAGGGTCATTTATTTTTGTGTGCCCTTCATACATGATTGACCAACAACACTTTAAGTAAACATGATATCTTGAACCTTTTAACTTCTGATCTCATGAATACTAAGTGGAAGGATCATATGAACAAAACAGCTATGCTCCCTTTTAGAAAATAGCCAGACTAATTAATTTTTCATTGAGATCTAATCCAACATTGCCCAATCAATCGAGCTTTGTGTTTACAGAGATCTAAAGAGAGAGAGATGAGACTCAGGAGAGATGAGACACAGCCTTCATTTGTGTTCCTGACTGTACCATTCGGGCAGTTAAATGATCCTAAGAGGATTATGAGGATATGAGCGGTAGTTTGTAAGTACATTTACTTTTCATTTCAATTAGACAGTTCTTGAAAAATGTCTCTTCTCAGTCTCACCAATGGGTAAGTCTATTAAAAGGAAAGTATTGCGAATTCCAGTGCTCCATTTAAGTTTATTAATTGACCATTGAGGCTTCTAGAGATGAGCATTAGTCCTTAAAATCAAGACAAAAGCACTTTAAGTCAACAACATAAAGCATGACAAATGATAACTTATTATTTTATAAATGTAAATGTGTCCTAGTTAAATTTTTTTTTTTTTAATTACACATTTTGGCTTTTCTCCAGGTGCATAACTACAGGGACCCCTGCCCCCCCACCTCCTATCCCCTTAGGCTCCGCAGTGAGCTGTTTTTAAACAACTGATCGCGCATATGCAGTAAAGGTACGTGTGATCAGCTGTTTAAAAGACTAGAACCAAACCGGCAGGAGTTTTGGTTCAGTTCCGGTCTTTTAAACAGCTGATTGCGCTTATACTTACTGCATACGTGCAATCAGATGTTAAAAAACAGCTGATCGTGGAGGGTTTAGGAAAGGCCCTCTTAAAACCATGGCATTGAGGTTTGCAGGGGGGTCCCTACACAAGGTTAAAGGAACTTTCATATACAGGGAATCCAGCACTGCTCAAACAGGAAGCGGATTTTTATGACACTTGAACCCCCAAAGGTAAACTCCATTTTTGATATATACATTTTTTGAACAGGTTTTATCAATTTAAAATATTTAATATGTAACACATTGTTATAACGTGAATCATTATTATTGTACAATTATCTCCTTGATCCTCAAGTTTAATATTTCTAATGAGAGCTCGATGCACTGACTATTTTTGCATCCAGTATTGTGTTTTTTATCTTTAATTTTAATTTTGTTTATGTCATTACTGTAACACTAAGGATCATCTTGTTACCTTAATATGTACAATATATATTACACATCATTGGGTTTGTTAATTTAATCATTACTTTATACTTACTTTACTTACATGCACATGTATATATCCCTCCTCCTTTTCTATTTGTTTTATGGATATATAAGCTAACATTGGATTGGGTGGGGCAAAATTAGCACCATTTTAAACAATAAGAACTTTTATTGAATAACCCTGTGTGTCTTTAATACTCCCTTTAATACCTCCATTATTAAAGATGTTTCCTTTATAACATTCGTGTGAGACCTGTAAGTTTGTGGATGGCTCCAGCCCCTCAACTTTTCGTGATTTCTTAGTACAACTTTAACTTTATCTTTGCTGTGGCAAAAGACAACTGCGCAAATAGCTGGCATTAGAATCACGCTGTAAGTAAAACCCTTGGTTAAGAGCGCTAAAGAGATAGGAAATTTGCCAATACGGCTCCGCATAAATGAGGAACATAATGTTCTTGCCAAGTTATTTTAGGGTTGGATTTTCTGTACCGGTACTAAGAAACAAAGATAATCCTGTCCAAATGTATATCCCTTTTATTGCAAAATTACCATCTATACAAAGTCAAACTAACATTAAAGGAGCTGCAGAATTTGAAATTAAAGGAGCTGCAGAATTGAGTATGGTTATTCCCTACATGTGACAATGAGCAGGATCAGATTTACCTTAATATGCATATAGGCCTGCCCATTTTTAAAATGAAGAGAAAAAAACAGTTTATATTGTGCTGTAAACTTCAAAAACACACAAAATGTTTAAAATGTTTACTGTATGGCAGGAAATATGTCAGTTGCTTTTTAAAAACCCAATAAGCAGGAAATGAAAGCGCCAACAATGGGGT
The DNA here is from genome assembly GCA_019447015.1 of Hymenochirus boettgeri. Classification (NCBI taxonomy): domain Eukaryota; kingdom Metazoa; phylum Chordata; class Amphibia; order Anura; family Pipidae; genus Hymenochirus; species Hymenochirus boettgeri. The sequence continues at coordinate 155,717,800 of CM033469.1, forward strand.
ATCAAAAAGGGGGAAAATATGCCTTATTGTAAATATGGCCCTGACGATCAGTCATATTCTTTATATGTCTGGGTTGTGGGGTAGGGAATAATACGAAAGCGTTATAGTCACACAAAAAAACATTTAAAGTATACTGTAAAACAATGTTACGTTTAATTTGAAGCTGCAGAGCCAATCTTTGGTGCTTTAAAGTATCTGACATCTTGCATCTGTTTATGTGACCATGTAGCTCCGCCCCTCTAAGATTCTCTGGTTCCCACATCTTCATTAGCAGCAGAAGGTAATTCTGCTGCTTCCAGCGCACACTCGGGTGCTTAACATTGTTTTACAGTATACTTATCCTTTAAGGTTTAATATGATTTGTGTTTTCACTTATTTTAATTAAAGGACAATCATACTGTAAAAATTTACTTTTTAAAAATTAAAAGTGCCCAGGGCCAGGAGGCAGGATTTATTATTCTTACCTCCCAATATTGTTTTGTTGAGGAGCTACAGCAGATACAGTTTTCCCCTGGGCCTTCCTGTATTTAGATAATGCTGAAGCACTCAGAAAGCCTGACAGAAGTCCTTTTCTTCGTGCTGCTGTTCCTTATGGAAAGGATATTTAGCAAAGATTTATATTGGTTTCTTTTTTTATTAAACAAAAACCTGCTATTGATGTGTTAACTTTTACTATCCACTGTAGTTTTAAAAGAGACCTAAAGGCCAAATATAAAACTTTATAGAAGCCAACAATCCAACACGTTTTATTGCTGCTTTATTCTTCCAGAAGTTTTAAGTTTGAAGCGAAAAACCCCTTTGAATATTATAACAGGTATTAATGGGGCTGAAATCTTAAAACCCCTTTTCCATCTTAAAATGAAAAAACTTAAGACTGTGGGGCTTCTTGGTTGCTTTATTTCAAGTTTGGCATTTAAAAAAAATTGCTAGATCTGTGGCATTCCAATAAACAAAGAACTTCAACTGAATATTGCACAGATGTACAGATACATCACCTATTAATAGTACAGCTATATTTCCTGCAGTACAAACAGGATACAAAACATACTTGATCAATACTTAACTTTTTTTTTATTTATTCTTCCTTTGAACGGAGATGTTGTTATTTTTTAAAGATATGTGGCCCCACATAATTCTTATAATAATAATTTAATCTTGACAGGAAAAAGATTACTCAGAAGACAAAAGAGAATTTCTATTAAGTCTATAACCACCAATTTCCTCCAGTATGCCATTACAGAACAAATTAATTACATTTGTGTTGCGGTTAGCATAATAGAAATGACATATGGTTTAAAATGCAGTGTCTATTAACTATAAATTCTTATTAAAAGTCTCTATTATTCATTTATTTATGTAAGGCTTTTCCTTTCATTTAGCCATAAAACTGAATTAGTAGCTTATTAAAGTGTAAACCAGACATTTCTTTAACTGGTCCATTATCAAAAGCATTTTTTCCAAGCAAAATGAATGCATTAAGAAGAAAAGAAATACATCACATTATGTAATGATATCAGTTAACTTGTTAGCTTTTTGCATAGCAAAAGTTTTTCTAAAGTAAATTTAGTGAAGAATTCATTTAACAGTATTAAAATGTGTATTAAGTTTTGAAAGGCAATGATTTCCATTTACCATTTACTTAAAGGAGAATGAAAATCTTATAATAAACGCAGATAATTCCCCTTGTAATAAGTACATCATCTGCTATATATTCTTATTTTTGATGATCCAATCCTTCAGCTAATTTGTTACTGGTTAATTTAGCCACATTAATATCTATTGTGCTGGTGCCAAATAAAGACTTGACTCACAGAGAGGTGCTACCAGAAGCAGAGGAACTTGAGAAAAAGATGAGGAACAGCACCACAAACATACATTATTAGGCAGCAGCAGCCACAATTAGCACCATTTTAAACGATAAGAACTTTTATTGAATAACCCTGTATGTTTGCTTAGGAAGTATGAAGTAAACAAATGCTTAAGAATCAAATAGGACCTGGTTTCTGAAGGTAACATGCCACTTGAAATAGATAGGAATTTAGAATAGATCATGCTAAGGAACAAAATCCATCTTTTCAGTCTAAGAAATGCTCATCTGCATTTATTATACGATCCTTTTCAAAAATTTGATCAGCAAAATGCCAGTAACAATATAATAAAAGGCTACAATATGTTCCCCCCGACGTATGGAAAATAATTGAAATTTTAAAAAGTTGCACAGCATCACATCACTAAATGATTAGCTAGCCAGAGATGATGAGGTCATGATCTCCAGTCACTTATCCTGCCCTCTTTCACTGACTCAAGCATGCTTAAAGGGTATCTAAACTGAAAAATAGGTTATTTTAAATTGACCAAAACTGGAAATTGTAATTTTTCCCAACCACCACTGTATCATTTTTTGTTGAACTCCCCCTATTTCTTAAGATATCCAATCTAAAACTTCTTATATTTCAGCTGTCAATCAAGTTCCTTGCTCTCAAAAACTACTCTTCTGTGAGTAGTTTTACTGCAGCTGGAATAGTGACAGAGTTTTGACAGTTGGAATGCTGTATACTGTGTGCAGGCTTGACAGTTAATTTGTGGGGGAAAAGTCAGGTCGGATGGAAGTGGGAGTGGTTAAAAGAGGTAGGGGGGATACTGCTCCTAAACAAAATGTGTGCTGGATTGAAGACATGCAGCAACACACACAAATCAGAGTAAGTGCTACTATTTAATTATAGATTAAGATCAGACAAAGTCATTTTTTCAGTATAGTGTCCCTTTAATGTGCTTTGATGAGGGAGAGACAAAAGAATGCTCCAGTTAGCTACTTACCTGTGAACTGTGAGTTAATTAGTGAACACAGCCCATATGCAAAACAAAATATGTTGTGTTAACTGGTTCACTAATACATTCATAGTTTATAGCAGAGTCTGTTTGAAAGACTCTCTCCCGGATATCTTTCCTTATAAATACTTTGATTGTGGTATAGGTGGTTTACTCAACCAGTCAAAACCAGATTGAAAAAAACACTCAGTAGTAAATGATGCATGGGTCTAAATTTAAACTTTGGCTTTAATGTAGGTTACCCCTACCCACCCCCAACCGCTATATTAGTTTGGTAAAAAAAGATTTAGAACTGTACTTCATTCCTCTGGTGCTCTGATATGGCTCCCTGCTTGCTGGAACTTCAAGCTGGCAGCCAATCACAGATACAGCTGCCGTCAATGGAGAATGCCGCTGGAACAAAAGTCTAGGTACAGTTCTGAATCTTTTTTTACCAAACTAATGTAGTGGTTGGGGGTGGGCCTGGGTAACCTACATTATAGCCAAAGGAATTTATGGTAAGTGGAAGGGCTGTAACGGATGTATCTGGATGGTGGGAGGGAGGGGGAAGGGCTTCCCTGCCCTTGCCAGTGTCCTCTATGAGGGCAAGGGGGAGGCAGAAACCTTTTGGACAGTAAGACAGCTACTACTCTTCAGTTTCCTGGTCTTTGGCCAAGCACTGCAGGAGAACCAAATGGAGCAGAGATGTAAGGTAAGGATTTTTTTTAAACTATACAGAGCTGCCAGTAGTGGATAAAATTTAGGTTTGGGGGTGGACATGCCCTTTAATTGACACAACAATGCCAGTAATTCACAGTAAAATTAAAATTTAGAACTGGTTATTATAAATTTACGACCATGGTGCAAATAAGGGAAGCCACTTTAAGCTACTGATCATTATCAGTAGTTTACAATGGTGGTAAAGGCTCTGTATTGCTAATCTGTATTACTGCGCCCTTATAAATATGGCCCTTTGATATCAATTTGTATGAAATAGAACGCATTCCGGTACTTTAAATATGCAGTTTGTTTTTTCTTCCCTTTGAAAGTACCCAGCGTGAGGGTACTTTTGTTCCCCACTTCCTCCTTTTGATCCACAAGTTGACCAATAGGAATATATGCTGTTCAAGAAGTGTGTTTTCTAATTGGTAAAGCCCCGGGCAAGGGAGGAGGGGAACAGGGCACCAGAAATCAGAACTTGTAAAGGTAATTATCAGACAGGATAGGTTGAACCCAGGGGGGTGGACCTAGAGGCTTAGGGCCTCACTCTGGGTACTTTCAAAGGGAAAGGGGGTCAAAAGACACTATTGTTGTCCTTTAATAGGTAATAGCATATATATTAAAAAACAGATACAGAAGCTGTTTATGTATCACTACCTAGAGTATTCTTTTATAAATTGGGCGGAAAACTTGCTTGCTGAGTTTGTTGAAATCTTCTTTTATAAAGGCGAATGAACACTCAAAAATGCTCGCAAAAATATAGTTTTTGGTGCATCTCCCTAAGTATATGGAATTCTAGCTTAAAGGGCATGTCCACATAAAAAACTAACTTTTAATATACTGATCCTTAGGGTTGCCCACCCTCAACCGCCATATTAATACTAAAAAAAATCTTTACGAACGTTACTTGCAGTCCCTTCACTCCCACAGTTATCTTCTCCTGCGCCTATCTTCACAGCCGGCAGTCCGGTTTGTGATTGGCTGACCGGCAGCCATTCACAGATGCAGCTGCCGGTCCGGCCCCTCTCTGCTTCCGGTTAGCAGCAGTATCTGTGAACGGCTGTCGGTCAACCAATCTCAAACACGACTGCTGGCTGTGAAGATAGGCGCAGGAGCGAAGGACTGTAAGTATAAGTCGTAAAGTTTTTTTTAGTATTAAAACCGCGGTCAAGGGTTACAAAAATTGACAGCTACATTCTAGGGTTACCAAAATCAAACACTACATTCAAGCGTTACCGATTTAAGAATTCAATAATTAGCGGATTTTCGCCAATTTTAGAAAATAGGTCAGTGAGTTCGAAAAACCTGAACTAGTTTGTAAAGTTGTAAAAGTCCAAGTTCGTCCAAGCTATTAATGTTCGGGTAAAGGAAAAAAATACGGGGCAGTACCAGACATTGAAGACTCACCAGGATATCTTCTTCATGCTTTACACTTCCGAAACATGTTGTTGTGAAAAATATAGCATGAAGAAGATATCCTTGTGAGTCTTCAATGTCTGGTACTGCCCATTTCTTTTTTCCTCTACTTGATTTCTGGGTATGGGACAGAACACAGCAGGATCCAGCAGCAATAGAAGGTAAAGGAACTCTGACCTTCTGGCCAATAAAGTTCGGGTCGGACTCGCATTCTGTTCTAGTACATCTCTATTGTCAACCTACTTTATAGAAAAAGTTTCATGTTTTTGAAGAAGAGAGATAAAAATTCATGGCACCACTATCTCCTTTACCCACAGCATGATTTTATAATCTTTGAGTTAAAATTGTGTTACCGATTCACTTTAACTCCATATTAGCCCCGGGTAGCTGGTTTAACAACATATAACTGCCCACGACTTTGGAAAAATGAGCCGGCTACCGATTTTTACAGACAAAGGGTAAAGCCAGAAACATTTTTAAGCATTGCCAGAGAAGATTTTTTTATTGAAATAAACTGAAAAGTTAATAGTCCCATGTGCTCCTCTCTTCCTCTGTCTAGCAGTACATCATTGCTGGGTTTGCATTGCTGTTGTTGCTGTTCCCCGTGCACCTCTTAATTCACTGTTTTAACTTACAGTATGAAGTGAGGTGTAGAGTAAACATTTCAGAATGTGTGACAATTGAATGTTAAATTGCATCACAGCTGCTCCCCATCCACGTCTCTATTTATTGCTACGAAGCCTTTGCTGAGAGCTGCCTGCAGTTGCAATCTAATTAAACTAAACATGATTGAGCATTAAAATGGATAAAACCCTTTAAATAAATTATACAAGTGAATAGAGGGATGCATGGGGGAAATTTGTGAACCAATTTTACATTTCATTGCTGAACATTCTGAAATGCTATCTCTTTACCTCACTACAGAAAATAATGAATCAATAATTAGCATGGAGGGGAGGTTTTTAAGGGCATTATATTTTGTTAACAGACGTGTTAACAGACATTATAGAGCTTTTAGCCTGTGGTCCTCTGTGACTGGTGACATCCTATTGAAGTCTACATGGTTGGTGCCAAATGAAAACTTAATAAAAATTAATAATACAAATAAAAAAATACAAAAAAAATAACAATTACTTGTATATAAATAACATTAAAACTGCATGTCCACACCCCTTAACAACATTCGATATTTGCAACCAGGTCCCTCAAAACCTCAAGTCTGCAATGTTTATGGATCTATAGGATGTTGCAGAACTAGGATTTTCTTGTAGTTGCCATTCTCTAATCACTCTTCAGTTCAAAGATGTCCCTTTTGAATACATGATTCCAAAACTGAATTGCAATATAAGAAAAATGTCACTAAGGAGTAAAATGTAGCTGTAATAGAGTAGTGAGTAGCAATATAAATTGGAGCTTACTTCTTGTTAGTTCAACATAAGAAATCTTCTGATGAGACATTAAAAAGTAGGAAATCTCAGAAGAGTTTAAAACTATCTCCCTGGTAAGTAATTATCAGGGTTTTTAAATAAAAGTTCTTATCGTTTAAAATGATGCTAATTTTTCCCCAATGAATCAGATGTAAGCTTTCAATTGTTAAATAATCTAATTGGTTGGGGCAAAATTATCATCATTTTAAATGATAAAAACTTTGAATTTCCCTGTATGTTTTTTGCTGAGAATTCTTGGGTTAGATATGGCAGGTAGGGGAGAACCTTGCAAGGAATTTTACCCTTATTATTGAAAATCTCTTTCAACCTTCTTGACAATTTTGATTATAGAATAAAAAATAAAAAAAAAAACTAAAATATATGTTTACTGGTGAAAAATTATGCTATTCCTAGGCCCCTGGTTTTTAGTTAGAAAAAATAAATCATATTATTATACTCACTTAACAAAATAGGTTTTCTCCACATACTAAAACCCTAAAGAGGCATGTTCTTTTGATTGTCCATTTAGTTGTATTGTGGTATTCTTTTTACTACTGCAGAAAGGAACTTAACTGGGCTTGTGCTCCTCCTCTGTTCTTCTGACAGGTCCTGACAGAGTTTGTAATGTGCATACATTAAAAACTCATGTGGGACCTGTCAGAAGAACAGCAGAGGAGAGAAAGACCAGGTAAATTCCTTCCTTTTGTTCTTGGCTCCTGCAGGTTTTATTGGAGACATAGCTACTACCTACCGTTCTTCAATTAAACGGAATACCCCAAACTCCATTTCCCATTGGAGATACCCTTAAAGGATTAAAGTGGTTTTCTAATTCACTTTAGTTGTATCCCTGTCCAAAATAGAAAAGGATGTGATGCACAGTTAACAGGCAAGTGTGTCAAGTTAGGGTAAATGGGGATAAGGATAAATATCAAAAAACAAAAGAACAAAAGTATCCCCCTCTTATCAAATTACCCACACCCAATAGCAAATCCGGAGAACACAAACAATTAAAAACTTATACCTTTTATTAGATATGCTTAAAAAAACACACTAGCAGGGCGATGCACCAAGCGCCGCTATCGGCAACCGGTGCAAACAGTCCGGCGATGTTATATGCCGATAGCAGCGCTTGGAACATCGCTACTTGGCGCTGTTCTATTCCGGCACTTTCAACGCCAGCTATTAGCTGGCGTTGAAAGTGCCGCAATAAAATGCCGATTTCGGCATATAACATCACTTGCGGCGGCTGCGCTGTTAACTTTTGCGTTAGCCACGCAGCCGCCGCAAGGAAGGAGTTAAAGTCACGCTAACCGATATAACATCGGTTAGCGCAACTTTAACTCCAAATCAGGAGCGATGCGCCCGTTGGTGCATCGCCCTGTAAGTTTAAAAATACAATGGGGCGGAGCGCTAGAACAGTATATATGTTAGGTACCTGAAGAGAAAAGGAGCGGTAATAGAATATAGTCCACTCAAAAATAGTAACAATCTAAGTGGAAAGGAAACCTCACACCTTAAGAGCCAGGTGATACAATTTAATCACCAAGGGTTAACATTATATATTGATATAGATTGGTTGGGGCAAATTTAGCACCATTTTTAACGATAAGAACTTTTATTGAATTTCCCTGATGGTATAAAAAGAGATGGATACTACTGGAGAAGTCAGTAATTCACTTATACATATATAGGACAATATATCAGAAAGCCCAATAGCCTCATGCTGTTAAACAGAGTGTGTAAAGATCACTAAAGAATAATAAATAAAGAGATGGAGGGGACTGTAATTGGTTTTTACAGTCCCCTCCATTTCTTTATTTATTATTCTTTAATCGTCTTTACACACTCTGAGTAAGTCCTCCACGGGGGGACGAAACGTGTTAGTGTTTTTGTTCCGTTGTGATTCTAGCTAGTAATGTTAGGCAGGGTTCTGGTGGCTTTTTGATCCTCCTCATCAGGTACCAGATGAGGGGGGCGTAATACAAACAGCCACACTAAGACTTGTGTGTACTAACAATGCTAGTCTGTTACCCATGAACTTATGCCTGCTAGATTTTATTTCAATGGATTTGTGTGCATTGGGACCCAGAACAGGGATCTCCTTCTTTAACGCTAGAAGTTACTGGCAGTAATATAGGGCTTTTCCCTGTGCCTGTACTATTTACCTGATTGGTTGATATGATGGAGAGGTTTCTCCCATCTATATAATGTTAACCCTTGGTGATTAAATTGTATTACCTGGCTCTTAAGGGGTGAGGTTTCCTTTCCACTTAGATTGTTACTATTTTTGAGTGGACTATGTTCTTTTGTTTTTTGATTTCGATATCCCTGTACGATGAAAAGAGTACGCTAAAATTTGTTTAACTATTTTAATCAAAAAAGCTTATTTGTAAATTTTATACTGTAATTTAAAACAAATAAATACATTTTTTTAGCCATCATCCTCTTCTATTGTGATGCTTATTTACAGTTTGAAAAAGAAATAATGGAGGGTGCTAAGCCAAAGCCTTTCCTACCTCACATAAATCACATGAATGTAGCATCAACTGAATAGCAATTCTTTAAATGAAATACATTTTACCTGTTCTTTGATGAAAATGAGACTTGCATGAACCTGCTGGGTTCAATTCTGTCTGCTGAGTTTGTGGAACTAAGACATTCCAACCTGGAATTTCAGCAGTTGAATACCAATATCTGCATTGAAACCACAAAATTTTATGAAAACAGTGTGAGTTTCGTTTTAATGGTTGAATTTGGGTCTGAAACTAGTAGTTCTGTCCTGAAATCAGGTTTGAAACAAACTACAGCATATGCATAATGAAGATCAACAAAGCCCAAACCAGTCTATAGAGGCCATTCAGGTTATGTACCCAGTTCAACATTACAAAGACAAAAAGTTACATTTTATCTTACAAATTAAATTCCATAGTATCGGTCAAATTCCAAACAGTGAAATGGTTACTTATCCTGTATTTTACAAGGCAGTGCAATAGCAGCTATCAAATGGGTTTAGGTAAAGAAAGAGTAAGATTAGAGATTGATCCAAAAACCATTTCCGGAACTTAGACTTGATTTATGGAATTATGGAATTTTATGGAATTAATGAATTGTCTTCAAATCTGCAAGCGGAACAGATTTCAGTGAGTTTGGCCATCTCTAATCAAGATCTACAATATATTGGAATATGTACTATTAAGAGTTTACAGGAAGAAATAATATTTTATCATCATAATATATTGTGGTGGTGTACTGAACCATATTTGTATAATCATTTAGGCTCTTGAAGTCATAAGGAATACTATCTGAAATCCGTAGCTTTCTTTTCAGTTTTATAAGCATCCTCTAAAATAATCCTATAGCGGGTGTCTAACACCAGAAAAATCATTTGGGTATATTTTCTGTTAATTTTCCTTTTTAATAAACTGATTCAGGCAACTGCCAGTGGGAAGTAAGTCCAGATCATTTCTTCTCTGTGCTTAAAGGGCATGTCCACCCAAAAATAAAACTTTTAATATACTGTTCCCCTGCCTTGCCCACCCCCCAACCGCCATGTTAAAACTAAAAAAACCTCAGCTGTTTCCAGTTAGCTGAGAGGGGCCACACCAGCAGCTTCTGTGATTTGCTGCCGGTCAACCAGTCACAGACTCGCGACTGCCAGCTGCAAAGATAGCCGCACGAGCGCAGGGCTGTAAGTATGAATCTGAAACTTTTTTAAAAAATCTAAGATGGCGGTTGGGGTTGTCCAAGGCAGCACATACCACTGTCCTGCGCATACCACTGTCCTCTCAGTTTTCTGGACTTTGGACAAACAGGAGAACCATAAGGAGCAAGGATGTAAGGTAAGGATTTTTTTTAAACTACACAGTGGGGCCAGCATTGGGGCAAATTGTAGTTTCGGGGGTGGATATGTCCTTTAATTTCCAGTGAAAAAAACGCAACATCAAGGTCTACCTCAAATCATCTGCAGATTTAGCCTCCCTGTAAAGATTTAGGACATCAATTGTTTACTGTTCTGCAAAGTCTAGTGATAATGTACATCATTTTGTGATGACAATTAGACAAAGCAGGTCATAAAGCTGAAATCAATAACTTGATGACATATTACAGAATTCTAAAACACAACATTTTATTAGGCATGCTGTTTCCTCACACCATCTTAATGTTGCTATGGAACATTAGTTTGGCAGGGTTGTCACATTCACTTTTGTTACCTCAGACTTTTAACCTAAATTCTTGAATTGCCTAAAGCTTATCAGAAAGAAAAGGATTCTCTGAAAAACCCAAGGCAGAATTTCCTCTTAGTCTAACAAACATAGCATGTGATCTATTAGAACGCTAAGGGCAATGATATGTTTTTTGCCAATTAAATGTGATAACAAATGTTATTCCTGTTTTCAGCATGATATCTTATTTTTGCCTTGACACATTTATTTTTGTGGGCGGGTTTTTCATTTACTTCTTTCTTTTATAAAAAGCACGTCAGGATTTTTTTTTTACAATATATATTTATTTCCAGTAAAGTCATTAATGGTATTCTGTTTACATTCCCACACCAAGGGTAAACTTACCTGTAATAATCCCTACAGAGAACAACCCATGCTTTGGTATATTATGAAACAAGAGCAGTGAGATTGGTATGGGAGGTGCACCTTTAACAGCTGTAAGCAACTCTATGGTCCTAAGAATGGATGGAACAAAAGGGGTTAATGATAAGTAAGTTATTTTATTTTATGAGGTTCTTGTATTCATAGTTTTGTGTCCCTGTAAGCTTTATGTATCACAGCATTAAAGGAGAGCTACATTATTTTATTTTATTTTTAATGCTTTACTTGGGAAACAAATGGACAAATGATTCTACTGCCCTTTTTTATAGGTTTACTTTATGTTCCTGGTTCCTGTACAAGTGTTCCATATTGAAGCTCTATTGGGATAATGGTATAATAATCTGCTTTTAGCAAGACAGAGTACATAAGGTTGAAGATTGAATTCCGCAGAATTTCTTTCATTTTTTTACATCCATGCTAGCTCAGAAATAAAATGCAAAGATTTCCTTTTTTATATGAAAAAGCAAAGGATTAAATCACTGTCAGGGAGAGGGGCATTTTAACACAAAAACTACACTGCAATACATGTTCCAAGTGAGGATCTCTAAAGCTGTAACATGATTCATGGATGCAGCTTCATTGGTTTTATCTGTTGAGCACTACACCGTTGGGTTTCATCCAGCTAAGGTTGATTATGGGAGCTTATCCCTATTACCCACAGGTTCATTTCATAAATCCCCAGCAGCCAGAGGTAAAGGAGAGGTGGGACATAGCTTGTTGTATCTTTGGGAATGTGCTTTGTCTATTAGGACAATGTTGTCTTTAAGCATAACGGCTGCTTTATGCCTTTTATATAGCTTTTCTCGGAAGTGGAATGCATTCTGGGTTCTGGAGATTTTTTACGTACTATAGGTGCAGTATTATAATTTTCTCAATCCTAACTAAAATAAGAGATTTACAATTCTCTGCTTCTATTGTCCTTATAATGCACAAATAATTTTATGAACTGTTAACAGTCCTTCATACTGATTTCATTACTATGTGTTAATTTATGTTTGTATTCTATACACTGGGCTTTATTCCATTCAGCAAAGTATGATTACAAAGCAATTTAAAGGAAAAGGAAAGGCTGAAAAAAGTTAATTATGTATAGAATATAATTAATAAAACTAGAAAAGGGCAAAAAAGAGCTTTGTTCTGAATTTGAGAGTGATTGTACTAGAATACCTTATATGCACAATTTTATTATTAAATATATATTTATATATGTTACGTGTAATTTATTGATGTGCCTACAATGGAATAATGTATTGCATGCTTCAAAAACTCAGATGCTGCAAGCAAATCCTGGGCACCTTTGTCCTGTGTTAGGAGTGACAGCTATTGATTTCATTGTCAAGTTTGTTTTGGAGGACTGAACAAAGCCAAAGCAAGCTTGCAGAAGGTCAATAAGAAAATTAGACTCAAAAAGAGATAGCAAATGAGTGAAGCTATTCCAAGAATTTTAAAGTGTGGAGCTGAGGAAATGTGGATCAATAGCTTGACAGGCATGTAGGATTGAGAGAGGACCTTTGCATATTTCAAGGAGAAAGAAAAGACACCAGAACCACTGGAACATTAAAATCATATTATTAAAAAATTGTAGATCTCAACATTAAGTTGATTTTCTTTTAGGATTCAATTCTTGACTATACAATTCAGTATAAGGGATCCTAATGTTTTATGCTATAAAATATCTGAACATAAACTATATAAGCAGTAGACAGGATATTGCTCCAAGTCCAAGTTCCACGGCCTAGGGAGTGGGACAACAATGAACCTCAACCCTCTAAGTGTTCAAAATAGGAAAATAGGCTTAACCTTCTTCAAAGTTGTCTTTGGAGGATGTGTGGACCATTTACCTGCTTTAAACAAACAATATAAATATAAATAACCAGCATATCAAGACACAGCCAGATAGTAATTCCATCACCTACCTAAAAAGTCATATAGAAATGTCATACTTTCCCAGCGAAATCAATCTCAATTCTGCAATCTGAAAGATGTGGCCTTATCTACAGTTAAAGGGCATGTCCACCCCAAAATCAATTAAATATAATGTAGCTCTCCCCTGCCCAGACCTAAACACTCTATTAGTTCTTTAAAAATCAAATCCGAAATCATACTTACATGCCTTCACTCCCGTGCAAGCTCCCTGTTTGCAGGAAGTTGCAGAAGAGCCATAAGGAGCTGGGATGTAAGGTAAGGTTAAATTTGAACTACACAGTGGGGCCTGTAGTAGGTTTAATTATAGTTTTAGGACTGGAAATGCCCTTTTTTTAATAATAATAAAGTACTGTATTATTAAAAGTTAATAAAGAAGTTATAGCATATATATCTTCTAATTTAAATATTACATTAGTAAAATAAGTAAACAGGCACACGTTCTATTTTTTACTGGCCTATGATATCAAACATGTCATTGATGTTAAATGGTTTTGTATAGAGCTTATTCCAATTATGGTATTAATATGCACTTTTGCCTAGGTGGAGGTTTGCAGATAGAGATAGTGAGAAAGGAGTAGAAAGGACGGATAGAAATATAGAAGAATTATGATAACATAGGACCAGGTTAAACGCAGGGCCCAAAGCTCACGTGGCACTCAAACTGCATTCATAGGTACCAAAAATAGGACATTCAAACCTTATAAATACTACAGGGTCCAGTAGTGGATATTCACATGATTAACAAAGCCTTTATTGTGCATATACATATAACCCCCCCTAAAAATCCCAAGTCCAGATAAACGCACAACACGTGGTTAGTAATGGAACACAAACATGCAGGATGAGACAGTCACTCAGTAAAAGTGTAGCAAAGTTAGTAGAATTCACTAAAAAATCAGCCCTGTGCAATGACTCTCATTCCATAGCAAAAGCCAGCACACAAATGACCATGGTCTATGGTGGACTTACCTGATGCTGGGCGTTTGTGCACATCTCGCTGTCTGGAAGGAGTGGACCTTTCTATGCACACTGATGAGTAGGGCGAATTAGAACTGGACTTTCATACACCGCAAGGAATGGAGGATTCTCATAAACATGTCTCCTGGATTGGGTGAGACCGTTCCTAATATTGAGTTCCCACCTGCTTTGCTATTTGTGTTCATTCTCTGCCCTGCTAGCCACTACTCCATATTAATTCCTATTAGGTTCCCCTCCAGGGGAGATTTACTGAACTATTTATATTTATATGTGCACATATCTTTTACACCATTGCATCATATTGTTATTTTTAGGGGGGGGGTTATATGTATATGTACAATAAAGGCTTTGTTATTTATGTGAATTTCCACTACTGGACCCTGTAGTATATTTATAAGGATTGAATGTCCTATTTTTGGATGTATATTTTCGGTACCTATAAATGCAGTTTGAGTGCCGCGTGAGCTTTGGGCCCCGTGTTTAACCTGGTCCTATGTTATCATATACTTGTCTTGAGCTACCCCTTTTGTTTATGGTCAGTTCTATTGGGCTGACCAGGTATAGCACCCACTTTAATAAGTGATACTGCCGGTACCCAATATGCCCTTTTGCGCGAACTAGCGCACTTTCTGTCTAGTTTCCCTTTATGCTCATCCTTTAGGAGGTTTGCAGATAAACTTTGATTTATATGTTTCTTTGACAGAGCATTTATTAATTTCATTTAATTTGTTAGCAAACATGGTATCCTATTTATAAACCCACAGAGTCAGTTTTTATAGATATTGTGTGTTTCTACTTTCCCCCTCAGGGTTGTTCAATGCAATTTTGCAATAGTGCCCCTTTAATGATATGCCCCCCTATGTAGAAGATTATTCACCCTTGAACATAATTTCCACATCTGTAGAGGGAAGATGACACTAACGGGCGTATGCAATATTTACCCTCTGCACTCTTCCTTCCTTGTTTCCTCAATGTGGTGATCACTTCCTTTCTGGTTTCCACGATGCGTGATTTATTGCATCACAGGAACCCGCCAGGTAAGAAGCATGAAGGGTAACAGCACATTTAAAAGGAACTATAATTGCTCTACAATTTAGTGCTAAAGCAAACACTAGGGGGTATAACATTGGGTGCCTATGCCATTAAGACAAAACAGTGCAGGCCCCTGGAATAGTACTATATAAAGGTTAAATATATAAAGGTACTCTACCTTTGTGAAAGTACATTATGGCTAATAATTCAATTGATTAATATAAGGGGTAGACCACACTTACATGTTTAGTCAATTGGACTGGCCACACTAGGTGCTCTGTGGCCCGTTGTACTGCAAACCAATTATCGCTGCACAACAGGTTTACAAATTTTTAGTGCATGTTCTTCCAGTCCCCGAAAATCACAGGGATCGCTGTGCAAGCGAGCACAAAGTGTGTGCCTGTGCACAACTGTTTTTGCAAACGCACATGCTCAGTGTGGCCTCAGCCTCAAACACATTATATTCTCTGAATATGTTATAGCCACATCAAGTGCTAAATTATGACCAAGCAAACACCTGCCCTTTAGTGCTGGGAAGAAATAATTATACATATTGCAATCCAATTATACAGTGCATATATGCACATTTATATGCAATAAATAAATATTTTATTTAAAACATTTTGTATGATAAAATAATATCTAGGTTAAATGTGGATTCAATACAGCTAGCAAATGGTGTGGATATTTAATAATTGTTTTATAACTGAAATAAGTTTCTTGCTATAACTCAAACTTCTTAACTATAACTTAAGTTATAAAGTTATAAAGACAAAAGGTATCTTCTCTCATCTTTTCGTACAGTTAATAAGCAACACTACAGACTAAGTGAATGTGCCATGTCATTTTCAATATCAATGTTTTGTGCTGACATTTGCTTATAGTGGAATAATAAATGACAGAACAACGAACAACTTTCAAAGCGAGTTTCTATTCCTTCTTCTACATTTGTATTCACATTCATATAACTATTCATTTAGTAAGACAGAAGCTATTTAAATAAACTGACATTTTGCATTATATTTCTTGCTGTATGGGCTAATAATTTACCTTAAGTAAACCATTTAAACAAATAATTTTAACAATAAATAATTACGCTTGATAAGATTTAGAAGATTTTTAGAAGATTCTTTTGACAGATTTTTTTGTCGATAACCCTCGAATGCAGCGTTCGATAACCCTCAAATTTGCCAATAACCCTTGAATATAGCTTTTGCTAACCCTCAAATTTGGCCATAATCCTTGAATTTGGTCATAACCCTTGACTGTAGAGTCTGGTAATCCTCAACTTTGGCTATAACTCTCAAATGTGGCAGGAGAGACGTCCCTGTGCTTGCTGCAGAGGAGGACCAGAGAGGTGGGTTCGGGAAGGCAGGAGCCACCATCTTAATAGATCTATTTCAGTAACCCTAGAAAATTCAATGCAGAAGCCAGACAATTGCCTGATGGTGAGGAAAGTTAGTGTTTATACAAATTTTGGTGATATGTACATGTTCCCCAGACCATTTCCCAGGTCCCAGAGCCATTTACAGTAAGTTACAATTGCTATTTAAACTGTATTTTATCCCGCTGCAACGACTGCACATCCTCTAAAGTTTTTAATGGTCGACAAAGTTTTGTGTCGTCAGCAAAGAACCCTGTGGCACCCCACTTAGCACGTTAGTTCATAATGATGAATCCCCATTAACAACTACTCTCTGCATCCTATTCATTAACCAATTTTCTATCCATATACAAATGTGCCTCCCCAGCCCAACAGACCTCAGCTTACACATTAGTCGCCTATGGGGACTGTATCAAAAGCCTTTGCAAAATCCAAGTATACTACATCTACTGCTATGCCAGAGTCTAAATTTCTACTTACAAATAAGAAAAAAGTCCATATGCACACTAACCCCAGGTGGGTGCAAACAGTCCAATATCCCTACTTCAAAGGGAATGAAATACTCAAAAATATCACGGTAGACTTGCACTCCAAACGGTGAATGTTTATTAACAGCCAAACATCAGCAAATCAAACAACGTTTCGGGGTAACAACCCCTTCATCACCTGATGAAGGGGTTGTTACCCCGAAACGTGTGGTTTGATTTGCTGATGTTTGGCTGTTAATAAACATTCACCGTTTGGAGTGCAAGTCTACCGTGATATCTAAATTTCTACTTACTTCCTCATAAAAGCCAAGCAAGTTAGTTTGACAAGATCTATTCCTCCAAATCCATGCTGGTTACTACTTATAATGTCAGTCCTTGAAACATACTCTAGAACATGTTCCCTTATTAAACTTTCCAGGATCTTCCCCACCACTGAAGTTAAACTTACAGGCTGTAATTACCCGGCTGTGAACGACTAATCTTTTTGAATATTGGAATAACATCAGCCTTTTTCCAATCCAGAGGCACACATTTGGACATGAGGGAATCTGCAAAAATAAGAAACAATGGCCTAGATAAAACTGAACTGCTCCCTAAGTACCCGATGATGTATTTTATCCGGTCCAGGAGATTTATTAATATTTACCTTATTTAGTTGTTTCTGTACAACATCCTCGGTTAACCAAACTCCACTTGCATCTTTTATACCATTATTGCTACTATACTCTATGATATTTGTACTTGGATCGTCTATAGTGTATACAGAGGGAAAAAAAATATTTAAGACATTTGCTTTATTGCCATCCTCCGTAACTAACTTATCCCCATTAATTAATGGTGCCACATTTTCAGTCCTCATCTTCTTATTATTAACATGCTTAGTGATGCTTTGATCAGCTATCCTAACTATCCGAATGACTCACAGACAGCTCCTACTCTGTCTTCAGTTTTCCTAACTTTGAACAAGCATTGCAGTTGAAACATTTGGAGCAGAGATGTAAGATAAACATTTCTTAACACTACACAGTGGGGCCTGTAGTGGGTTAAATTTTTGTTTTGGGGTTGACATGCCCTTTAATAGTTCAAACGAACCCAAACTTTTAGAAAATTTTCAGATTTCAAACTCTCGAAAATTAAAATAGCAATGGTAACTTAATGTACACAGCTATGGAACCTGTAACACACGTGTTATTTTCAAGCTTCCACATTCGACATTCGAAAATTATCCCAAAAATTCGTGTGGCAACAATTAATTTTGCATACCTCAAAAAAAATCTGTCTTTAAAGGGAAAGTTGATTTAAAGTGGAACACATCATTATTTTTTAAATTCTTAGTTTATATTATGCTTACCTAATTATTCTTAATATTCTAATCCATTTTATAAAAATCAGTTTAATTTATACCCTTGCTATTTCCTGCTGTAAACATTAGTAAGCTGACATTTCAGGTTCTGTAACGGTCTTTCTTCTTCCCAGAATGCACATCCACCCAGTTGCTGGATCAAGGTCAAGACCAAAATGGTCTCTATTAGGGGTCCTGCAAACAAGAAGTCAGTATTTCAGAAGCATTTATTTACACACACTGAAACACTGCATTTTTTTCTTCAAAGTATATGTATTTGCACTGAACTTCCCCTTTAATCTTTATTTATGTAATTTGCTTCATATTTGCATCATCTAGGGGAAAGTGGGCAAAAGGATAATGCTACACAGCAGCAGAACCATTGAGTTTGGGTAGGCTTACTGCAGTTTGCCACCATTGTCGAGGAGCCAGGCAGGCTTGCCCCTCTGGACATACCCAACACTACATTGGCTTCTCTCCCTCAGATTATGTATCATACAAGGGAAAGTGGACAAAAGGGTTATTTTGAAATTTATCGAATTTGGGGAGAAGATTCATAAACATGTCCCAAATTCCCCAATGACAGCTATCTTTAGCAGAGCCAACCCCCTGAGTAGAGAAGTTCTGTTGTTTTCGAACTTTCGAACTATATGGATCGTTCGAAAGTTCAGAAACGGACCCATTAAAGTCAATGGGAGTCAAATAGTTTGAAAAGTTCTAATGAAATACAATTAAAATATTAATGGTAACTTAATGTAAATGGCTGTGGGACCTTGGAAATGGTCTGGGGAACATATTCGAATATCTAGGACATTTGAAAATCAATTTTACTCTCACTCGCACTATTTTCAAGCTCCTTTGCGCCTAGGTACCATGTACATTTTACTCGCGGATTCAATGCTCGCGTATAGGCTTTAATGGACACTTTACTCGTAGATTTGATGTTCGCGCCTAGATACCATGGACATTTTACACGCGGATTCGATGCTCGCGTATAGGTTTTAATGGACACTTTACTCACGGATTCGATGCTCGCGTATAGGTATAATAGGCATTTTACTCGCACATTCGAAACGGTCGAACATTCGATATTTATCGAAAGTCCGAAAATCCAGGTCCGGGATAGTTCGAGAAGTCCGAATTTGTTCGAATTTGAATAGTTCGTCTCGAATTCGAGTTCGAGTTCTAGTCCATCTCTACCCCTGAGTATAAAAAAACCAGCTTAAAAGGCACCTTGTGATTGTGATGTGTTATACCTTCTGCCCACTTGCACAATGCATACTCTGAGGTAGAAAAGCCAATGTGGTGTTGGGTATGTCCAGAGGGGGCATGCTTGCCTGGATCCTCGGCAATGGTGGCCCACTGCAGTAAGCCTACTCTACCTCAATGGTTCTGTTGCTGTGAAAATAACAGTGAGCTACAACATTGGTGTTTGTAAATTCTGGTTAACTCTATCTATGCCTCCATCCTTTAACAGCTAGAATAACTCAAAAAAATAAAAAGATTTATAGAGGTAACTCTCAGGCGACAGGCAGTGTGACTGCACCCGGCGAGTTTATTACATGTGCAAACACAACGGGGCAGATTTACCCAGACTCGCTGGGCAAATATATGGAGTTATAGTCTTTCAATCTATATTAGCATCGGATTACGCAAAAGGGAAAGTGCTCCCTTGCGCATGTTACACTACTTCCTGGAGGCAAGGAATGAGGCAGAAACATTTACACAAGAAGACAGCACCTAATCTTCAGTTTCCTGGACTTTGGGCAGCCATTGCAGGAGCAGAGATGTAAGGTAAGGATTTTTTAACACTACAAAGTGGGGCCAGTAGTGGGTTAAATTTTAGTTTTGGGGGTGTACATTCCCTTTAAAGCTTAATAGTTTGATCATTTACTTTTTAGTATCTGAATAGTTTGGTAATTTACTTTATTTCTATCACTCACATACAAATACTCTCACTTAAACCTTTATTTGGAGCAGATTCAAAAAATAATGATTAAAATATTGTATCCCTCTGTTCCTATCACCTATGCAACTAAGGAACAGAGACTTCTGGGTAATATTAAGCCCTTAACCAAATGCTACAAACTTTTAGCAGCTTTAACAGCATTACATGAGCTAAATGGTTGGTTGGGGCAAAATTTGCACCATTTTAAAGGATAAGAACTTTTATTGAATAACGCTGATTGTTTATTATATGAAATTTTGCAGAGATATGACTAATAAAGGAAGGAATACATAGACAGAAAAAAAATTGTCACTGTGCTAAAGTGACATGGTGCATAATAAAGTGACAAAGTGCTAAAGTGCTAAACAAACTTAACCACACCCTTAAAAACACCAATAACTTAGTCTGAATTTCAGGCTCATAATTTTACGGCAATATCATAGAAATTATATACAAGTAAACATCCCTGGGTTTAAGTAATACTAGGTGATAAACGATTATAGCAGGTAAGTATTTTGGAGTAAATATCCCACTAAATCACCTAAGCAGGCAGACAACACATAGGTAGCGTAAATGTACGGCCGCGGTCAGACAGTTACACTGAATATTCGCTAATTAACGATCGTTCGGTTGTAGAATACCATGCGGTAGTAAGCTACCACAATGTTATTCTATGGGGATTGTAAAAAAAAGTGTTATTGTAGATTTACGAATATTATCAGTAATTTACAATCATTATCATTTATTTTCGATAGCGATCGTATATTAACAATCGTTAATCCAATCGCTAAAGGCGCAGTATCAGTTTTTAGTGATACCTCGCCTTTATAAATATGGCCCTTGATAACTTACATGAATATTTGATGCAAGTTAAAATTGGAAGACAGACTTTTATTGGAAGCCCCCATTTCAGATACAGAAATAAGTCAAGATATTTCGCTCTTTAAGGCTGGGTACACACCATAAGATATTTTCAGCCGACCGGGGTTGTCCCGACCGTAGTGAGCGATCGGTTGGGACAAATGGTCCCTAAATGTGTACCCAGCCTTAAAGCCACAAAGAGCCTGTTCTAGACAGGCTACCTATTGAATTTTAATCCAACTACCAGGCTGATCATTAAATCTATACAATGATTTAAATACAATGCAATGTTTGAAACTTCTACCCTATCTAATTCTATGAAAGAGTTACAGATAGATTTTGTACCTAAGCTCGGTAAAGACCCACATTTACCAGAGGCATATAGACCAATATCTCTCCTTCAAGTGGGTGTAAACATACAGGCTAAAATCCTGGCTTATTTCGTCCTTGGTACACCAAGCTCAGACAGGGTTCATGCTGAGAAAACACACCTGCCTAAATACCAGGCGTTTGTTTATGAATTTGGGAGCCGTCCATGATAATATATGGTAAAGATATGTGGTGAGCTTAGATGTACCTCGAGCATTTGAATCGGTAATGTTATAAAACAATTTGGGAACCACTCCTGTGACTCCCTAAGACTAATGTGCACCCCTTAAACTCAGAGGTATGGGCCAATTGGCCAAGGAATTGGGCAGTTTTAAATTTTCGAAATTACGAGGATGTCTCTTATTTTCGGAAATACGTATTTTCGAAAATTTTCGAAATTACGAGGATTACTTGCATTTTCGGAAAACCCATTTTCGAAATTTTTCAAAATTATGAGATTTTCGAAAATTTTCGAAAATACGCGAAACCACGTAATTTAGAAAATTTCCGAAAAATACGAAAAATCTAGTAATTTTGTGAATATTTTCCATTATAACGGGTCCGCTCGCGGATTTTCGAATTTTCAAATATTTTTCGAAAATTCGCGGATCCTCGAGCGGACCGGATTTTGCGAAGTTCGGACATCTTTATACCACAGTGAGAAAGATTCAGCAAGGCTCTACAATCCAGTGTCAGGGTTTCACCACAACCCCAGTCAACTGAAGCAAAATGTAGAACAAACTGGAGAGAGCCAGACGTGGTATTAATCCAACAGTGTTTGCAAAATTTATTGGAGAGATCACTCGCACTACATGTTTCGGGCCTACAAACGGTCCTTCCTGGTTGATGCACTTGAGGAAGGACCATTTGTAGGCCCGAAACATGTACAGTTGTGTTCAAAATGATTCAACCCCCACTGAAATTGAGTGTTTTGGCCAGTTTGACATTGATTTTGATAATTTCTGTCATCTTGTTTACAATTAAATCAGAGACACTTGTAAGTCAGACAAATATAACATTACATTTATAATGAAATAACCACAAATGTCTTTTCTGTGCTCACATCATTATCAGTTTTATTCAACCTCCAAGTAACATTCATTCTTAGTACTTAGTACAACATCCTTTTGGAGTTATAACAGCTTTTAAACGTGAAGCATAGCTTGACACAAGTGTCTTGCAGCGATATTATGGTCAGCGATCTTCATGGGCAAAAGCCTCCAGTTCAGTCACATTCTTAGTCTTGCGCGCTGCAACTGCTTTCTTTAAGTCCCACTAGAGGTTCTCAATCGGATTTAAGTCTGGTGACTGCGATGGCCAATCCAAAATGTTCCAGCCTTTAATCTGCAACCATGCTCTAGTGGACTTGGAGGTATGCTTGGGATCATTGTCCTGTTGAAAAGTCCAATGTCTCCCAAGCCTCAGGTTTGTGACGGACTGCATCACATTTTTTTTCAATATCTCCTGGTACTGAAGAGAATTCATGGTACCTTGCACACACTGAAGCTTCCCTGTACCTGCAGAAGCAAAACAGTCCCAAAACATGATTGACCCCCACCATGCTTCACAGTAGGCAAGGTGTTCTTGTTCTTGTTGATCCATGGGCCCAAACAGTTCTAATTTTGTTTCATCAGTCCACAGAACACTATCCCAAAACTTTTGTGGTTTGTCCACATGACTTTTGGCATACTGCAATCGACTCTTCTTATTCTTTGAAGACAGCAAGGGGGTGCGCCTGGGAGTTCTGGCATGGAACGCAGTGTGCGCCTTATTGTCTGAGCTGAAACTTCAGTACCCGCATCTGACAAATCTTATTTCAGTTCCTCAGCAGTCACACGGGGACTTTTCTCCACTTTGCGCTTCAGGTAGCGCACAGCAGTCGAAGTCAGCATCTTCTTTCTGCCACGACCAGGTAGCGTTTCAACAGTGCCCTTTGCCTTGAATTTGCAAATGATGCTTCCTATGGTGTCTTTTGGTATGTTTAACATCTTTGCAATCTTCTTATAGCCAATGCACTTCCTGTGAGAAATCACCACTTCTCTTGTCTTCCTTGACCATTCTCTTGACTTCACCATGTTTGTAAACACACCAGTAAATGTCTAGAAGGAGATAAGTATCACAGTCATTTTAAATTTGCCTAATTGGTGCTTATTATTCTTGATTGCTGCTTGATGGCATCCACAAGTGTTTTCAATACCTGATCGAAAACACTTGAATGAACCACTGTTCTTAAGAGTGGTAGTCTTTAAAGGGCAAGTCCAGCCCTAAAATTAAAACTTACATATAGGTAAATCATCCCCCAAAACCCTAAAGGGTAATAGTTTGAAATCTGAAATATATAAGTCTAACCTGAAATCCTGCACAGTGTCCTGTTTCCCGTTTCTGCTTCCAGGTTCTTCCAGTTAGTAACTGTCAGTTATGGATTTGACAGTTGACATCACAGCCAATGACTGAATGTTAATCCCCTATATGCCTCTTCTGAGCATGCCCAGACTCAGTACCTGCTCAGTACAGGTTTCTAAATTGCTCAGTTTCCATGAGGCATCCAGAAGCATAGCAGGCATACAGTAATGAATTCATAGGACAAAGTATGATATATCAGCATATTTTAAAGAGGCCGTTCTTTCTAAAAGATGTTCTTATGAGGGTGGAGTTGTCCTTTAAGGGGTTGAATAATTGTGCCAATGAAGAAATCACAAAAAAAACATTTAATACTGTATTACAAAAACAATTAATGTCATTTTAGTTGCAATTTTTCTTTGAACTTTAAAGTTCTTTAAAAAGTCCTTGTAAGATTTCATTCTGAACACAATTACAAATGTACACTGAATTCCCTAAAACCCTTTACAGCATTGGGGGTTGAATAATTTTGAACACAACTGTAGTGCGATTGATCTCTCCAATAAATTTTGCAAACACTGTTGGATTAATACCACGTCTGGCTCTCTCCAGTTTGTTCTACATTTTGCTTCAGTAAAATGGAGTTAACCCCACATTTCCTGATGTAATATCCTGTTAGCATTGCTGTTTTATATTAAAGGCACAGGCATGCGATGCAACCCCCTGTCTTCATTTATGTGCTACAAAGTAGTGTGAGAACGAATGTCTATTAAACTGAGGCAATCCCTGAGTTCCCGTGATGCAATAAATCACGCAAAGTGAGAGAGGTGAGGATAAATATTACATCTTACTGTTTGTGGCTTATCTTGGTTTATTTATAAAGAGTGACCTACAGTAGCTCTCCTGAGCAATTTATTGCTAATAAAATGTAGTTGCGCCCTAAACTCTGATAAAGGAAATCATTTGGGACTTTGAAAAAGTTGTATTCAATCTAGGAATTTCTTTATTTCTTTTTGTACACGGGCATGTATTATTTTATGAATTAATTCAATAATTAATTTGTGTCTTTTATCTTGCATTTTGCTGCAACTTTTATTTGCTTCAATCTTAATGCATCATTTTTACCATGGCTTTAAAGCTGTAATATCCTTAAATAATAGTAATTATATTAATTAGAATTACAATTCAAGACCACAGAAAACAAAGGAGGGATCTATGCCAGTCAACATCACATAGCCAACCTTATTCAAATTTTAGGATGTGTGAATGAGAAAGTGCTAAATGTTTGGAACAAAAAGACATTCAGTATGTTCACACCAGTTCAATATATTGATCTCCTTCTGATACCAGTAAGGTGAGTACCACTTCATCATCTTTATCATCATTATACCCATCTTACGATATTTCCATATAGAGGAAAAGAGAAGAATATGCCCAATGCAAACATGAAAAAAAAAGTTTGGATAATGAGATGCCTCAAATATGCATCAACTCGACACAACTGAATATATTTCTTTTTTATTCATTCATTATTTTTGTACTCAGTATTAAAGAAAGCCCTAAATGTTTGAGCACATATGTTCAAACTGGATGCATGAAGATAAACAGCTTAAAATACCAGGATGAAGCCATTTTTGTCAGCGAACCAGGGTCTTTTATTTCTTTAGGGGCTTTCTGCAATGTTTATTGTGGCTGTAATTTGGGAATGTTTTACAGCTGGAGCACAGTCAGGTGTACCATTCATTTGCACCATAAAGCATCATATGATATGGGACTGCATCTGAATTCACATTAAGTTACATCAATAAATGGGTGTTATATTCTGTGGAATCATGCTGCCGTTGCATTTAATGAAGTATTTCGGTATAACAAATCTTATTTATGATGTATTCCCACAAGAAATCTTACAGACCTTATGCCTGACTAATGAAGCACAAGAGTGTGGTTTCTTCAAGTGGAATTTCAATTATGCCCACAATGCATAGTGGATCCCATGAAAGGCAAATTCATAGCCAGTTTCTTCTTATTTATCCTGCTTAAATGTATTACCGGTACTACATTTTACTAATGTCAGTTATTTCTGCAAAATATTAAAAATGGTTTAATGTTTTTCTTAACTGTAATTTTTTTATTGGTGCTTTTACAGTACCACAGTACAGTCTAGGAGATTTTATTTTCTCAGTAGTTCTGCTGTACCTTAAA
Source organism: Hymenochirus boettgeri (assembly GCA_019447015.1). Lineage (NCBI taxonomy): Eukaryota > Metazoa > Chordata > Amphibia > Anura > Pipidae > Hymenochirus > Hymenochirus boettgeri. The sequence goes on from CM033469.1 coordinate 155,743,645, forward strand.
TGTTATCTATGTGTGATAGATAGATAGATAGATAGATAGATAGCAGAGTTAGATAGATAGATAGATAGATAGATAGATAGATAGATAGATAGATAGATAGATAGATAGATAGATAGATAGATAGATAGATAGATAGATAGATCTATAGAATGTTGAGCATGTTTAAATCTGGAAGCAAGAACAATAGCCCTTGCCGGAAAGACACACACACACATATTTGGTTAATTGAACTTTGTTTACTGTGTTAAATGCATTCACTGTACTTACATCAACATCCTGAAAATTAAAAAATGTAAAACCCCTCATACAGTATATGGTGCTAGGTTATGGGGCTAAAAGTGATTGGAGTTCCTCTAATAGTCCCTCTACATGTGATGACCATGTTCTTTATCTTGCCTTGTTTCTCAGTTTCGCTGGTGGTATTGGTGCTCCTTTATTTTCTTCTTCCACGTTTTTTAAAGACAATTCTGGATATCCACACGTTTTAAGGGCTCCTCTGAGATGTTTAATGTCTTTATCTTCTGTGCTAGTGGGAATGTTCTGTGCAAGTGGGAATGTTCTGTGCTAGTGGGAATGTTCTGTGCTAGTGGGAATGTTCATCTTCAAGAACTAAACTTCAAGCCCAGTTGATCTAACTGAATACAACAGATGTACCATGACCTGGATGAAAGAAAACCTTCACAAACATTTCCATTACTATAATATAGTCGTAGTAATATAGTAATAGCAAATCCAATATTTAAATGTTACACATGAAAATATTTTATTACATATTTGCCAGGAAAAATATTTTTCTTGTAATTAAATTTGTAGGTTAGTTTTGTGCAGAGATTAAAGGGACTGTCCACCTCTTTACAGAGAAATCTTTACCTGCTACAAAAAACCCCAAAAGCAAGACCTCGTTATGTTTAAAATTACCAAATCCGCTCCCAGCCAGAGATATTATACTTACAAGCTCCTCGCTCCACCTCCGCTTCCGGTTTCCTCACTCCCTCTCCACTGCGGCTGCTGTGTTCTTTTCTGTTCTTGAGCAGTGGAGACTGCTCTGGGGAAGGCAGTCAGTGATTGGCCGTGACATCACTGTCATGGCTGACACTGACTGCCTTACAGGCAGTAGCAAGTAAAGATTTGAGTGTGGAGGGGTGGACATTCCCTTTAAGGCTAGGTACACATGGGATGATACTTAGACCTGACTAACTGCCCTGTGCAGAATTTTGGTTGAAAATATATCACCCAAAATGCTTGTTGCACTCTACATAGTACAGCCAAATTTTAACTAAAGTTGGTCAAAAAATAAATAAAAAAAAACAGACATGCTGGTTATTGCTACCCAGTCCTACTTATTACTCAGGATTGTAGGTGTCAATTGAACATTTATAGTATTATATCTTAATTCACTGATAACCATCCATCTTTCTTGTTACATAAATTAGTGTTATCTTTTTTTTTTGGCTTATCATGATTGGAATGCAAATATACAACCAAGCATGCAATTAAAAGCTCATCACTCACTCAAACTGTCTATTATACCTCTACTTTCATTGTGTAGCACTACCAGTATGGCTAGAAAGTCAAAATTTTACCTTATTTGAAATTATTATTTTTTTTTTTACTTTATTTTTAGAAAACTGCAAGTGTTTTATTTGCTTCTTAGCTTTACTGGACTGGTTTCAACTGAGACAAGTTCAATATTTTTTCCAGCGTTGACATACAGAGCTACTACATCAAAAGCTTTGGCAAATTAATTGTACCATTCAGACTATAATTTCCTAAAGACAGTGGTACTGTTGTATATCATTAACTGAATTACATGCAGTGCTTTGTTAAAATCAGGTACCTTTTGTGAATAAAAGAAAATAGCTAATACAATGTAATGAATAAGAAGCTTAATTTGCTTTTCATCCTTCTTAAATAGTTTTTGATTCCAGTTATTCATCAAAGTAATTCCATATTAGTGATCTATTTCTCTTAATTACAATTTACATTAAAATCCTGAACAATTATTATAGTTCATTACAGCTTTACAATCAGAAACAAATTAAATGCATGCTAGGCCCCATATAGACAGTGGCAGTTTATACAGTTTGCTTGAATGAGGTTTTGCTTTATTGTTATTGTAAAGCTTACTCTTTTATGTTTGGTTGATGATTATTCTTGTAAAAGACTCATGTAGCTCAAATGACTGCAACAAGATTTCTACAACAGAGAAGAGTTAAAAAGAAATCCAGAAGATATTCAGCATACATAAAAGAGCTGTTCATTTGATCCATTCACACATGAATAATACCTACTATACAGGGTGAAGCAATTCAAATAAAAAGAGATGTGCACGCATTTGGTAAATTTAAAAGGGTCCATGCCTTCTCATTGCTCTCTTCCCTGCAGTGTCAAAATATACTCAAATGAATTAAAAGATGAAGGGGACACCAGGCAGTGATAGTCTGCAACAAATAGTGGTTGTTTTTGCAGACAATCACTGCCTGGTGTCCCCTTCATCTTTTGATTTGTTTGAGTATACAGTGTGAGGACCTAGTGGTTTCCTCTTTGATTAGCAGAATTACTTACCTGAACTTTCCTTCACTGTTCTAGTCCACTCAGCCCCTCTCCAATGAAAAGATGCACTCTTCAGGGAGCATGTCTTCATTTTGCAGCACTCAATTAAAGGACACCAATAGTGGGAAAATGTATTATTTTTAAAAACAGAAGTAAAGGGAAGGAGAAGTCCCCCTCCTCCGCAAGCTTTTACCAATTTATTGCCTGTCAAAGGGAGATCTGACTGCAGTGATAAGGTAGGACCCGGTCTCTCCAACCCCCCCCCCTTCCCCCCCTCCCACACCTTATGTAACACTATCTTCAGAAAACGGAGAAACGTCCTCTCTACAGGCTTACATTACAAGGTGTTTTGTTTTTTTTTTACAAAGGTTGGGGTGATGTGTCATGTGTAGGAGGAGGTGGCTTGTTTCACAGGCCTAATTTACAGCCGGACTACTTGAATGGGGGAATGACCAGAGAGGGGAGGGGGAAGCTCTGCAGTAAATCAGACAGTGTGCAAACACGGAGCCACAGAGGAAGGTAAGAATAAGATATGAGCAATGTATAAATTTCACTATAGATGCCCTTTAAGTATTTATTTAAGCATACCTAAAATTCAGTCATCACAGACAAGTGATGTTTCAGGGCTATCCAACACTTTTCTCAAGCCAAGTTAACAATCCCAAAAAATTGTAAAACAGATATACGGTCTCTTTTATTGAGAGACAATTCCATCTAAAAGTCATGCTAAAGGATCGATTTCTGGTTGCTGATGCAGTTTTGGGATATTAGCAGTAGAACCATCACAATTTGGTTTAATCGTTACATCATCTTTTTGATGGATAGTTGGCAATTAGCAACTTGCAGAGAGCTGTAATGAATCACTGTTCACAGCACTGCGTGCTACGTGAGCAGTAGTGGTGATTCCCAGTTTTGAAAAAATCCTGGCTTCGATTCAGAACTGCCATTTTCAAAAATCTGTGGATCCAACCAACTTTTTTACATTTTTGAAACTATGAACTTTTCATAGAAAAATGATTGATTGAAAATCAATAATTTTTAGAAAATTTGAAAATTCCATTTGAAAATTGAAAATTCCATTTCAAAATTGAAAATTTTATATGAAGAAATGAAAATTGGAAAATATGATCTAATACTCGAAATGTGAGATAGAAAATGTGTAATTCAATTGGATTCGAATTGGATTTTTGTAACTTCTAAGTTCCATGAGACTGCTTTTGGAATGAAAATCACCCCTATTTTTGTTAATCTCTAGTGAGAAGTACAAATGGCCAAACTTCCGAAAACCTATTTCAGCAAAATTTAAAAATCTGCGTGCAGAACGATTAAAGTCAATAGGGGGAAAAAATTTAAATTTTCCACCTAAAATAAAAGTGTAAATAGCAATCGTAACTTAATCAAATGTTTGAGGGACCTGGGAAATGGTTTGGGGAACATGTATCAATGGCCAGAATCCTTAAAAAACACTGTCCAGTACCAGAAACTTCATGCACTTCCTGTTTTGGCATTCCACGTGTTCTTTTTTTTAAAAAATGTTCTAAATTTCTTGGAATTTTCGAAAATTTAAAAAAAAAGTTCCACGGTTCAGAAAAATACGAAAAAGTCAGAATTCCTGAGTTCTGTCGGATCTGTGAAATCTTCTTCGGAACCAGGTTCGGATCCCAACCTGAGACAAGCAGGGCCAAGGGAAACTTTTGGACATTACTGAACGGAAAAAACATTTTGGCATCCAGACCACTGCCTTGGCCCTCCAGAGACAATGGTCAGACCTAAAGAGGCAGAGGCCTCGTTTTTATTAATGCCTTCTGGCAAGAGATGGAAGGGACGTACGGTATCCTTTATATTATTACTTTATTGAAATAAGTAGTAAAATAATTCAATTCAATTTATTCTGGCTAATTCAAATATATATTTACTATATAAAGTAGAAATCTTTTGAGTATGTATGTATGTATGCTCTCACCTCACAGACACACCCGAATGCATCCACATAACGGCAACGCCCTATGAAAGGGCCGACACCTGTCAAGTCCAAGTTCTAAAACAAAAATCCTGCACGTCACTTGCAGAGTGTGATGCTCCAATTCAGTAACTCATATGAAGGGCCTGGGCTCTGTGCGCTGCCCGACTTCAGCAACACAGATAGAGAGTCCACTTCAGTGACACAACAGCGTGATGTACGGCTACAGCAACTCAGAGAGCTACAGACACAGAACAACAGCTTCTATAACAGAGGGAACCAGACATTTCCCTTAAGGTCTGTAACACATTACAAATGTTGCTATTGGTGATATGAACCACATTTGCTGTAGCAATGGAAAACAACCCAGGACATCACGTCCCCAAAGGCACGACCACATGACCAAACATCATGGGCATGCATCAAGATGCCATAGCCATACCCACGCCCCCAAACATCAGTCATGCCCATACTCCAACTGCCAAGGTCACGTCCTCAAAGAAAACTGCCACACCCTAAAAATCACCATGCCCCAAATGGTCACGGCTACAATCATACCCCAACCATCAAGGCCACATATATTTTACAAAAAATGCTAAAAATTATATATATATATATATATATTACACAGAAGTCTCCAGCACTCAACTATACATATAAGCATAAATTAATTAGATATCACGAACAAGTATGCAAGCAACGAAGGGTGATTACCTGCACTAAAGTTAAAATGGATACGTTTAGTTACATAGTTTGTACAAACTTGCGTCAGCTGATGCGCCACTTCAAGGCAGTATCCCAGCATCAGTCCTAACCTAATGAGTAAAGTTCAATCCCTGGGGGAACAAGACCATACCTGCTTCTCTCTTTATTTAGTATGACCTATACCAAGGAATCATGGGAGCTTACAGAGCTTCTAAACCTTCTTTTTATCTGGACTGCCTTAAAGGGGCGGGGGAATAAATTTACCCAGGGAGCAAAGCATAAAATCGAGCTTAGCCGTATTGCCCTTTATTATCTACAAATACAAGAATATGCAGCTCAAACCTTTATTTTAAATTACTTTCAGATGCGGTGCAAAGGAGTACCGGCAATTAATACATTACACAGAAGTCTCCAGCACTCAACTATACATATAAGCATAAATTAATTAGATATCACGAACAAGTATGCAAGCAACGAAGGGTGATTACCTGCACTAAAGTTAAAATGGATACGTTAAAATGGATAGTTTGTACAAACTTGCGTCAGCTGATGCGCCACTTCAAGGCAGTATCCCAGCATCAGTCCTAACCTAATGAGTAAAGTTCAATCCCTGGGGGAACAAGACCATACCTGCTTCTCTCTTTATTTAGTATGACCTATATATATATATATATACATAGTAGTAACCAGGTAGAGCGGCAGTCGTGCTTGTTTAACAACGACCGCCCGGGTGCTTCCTTCTTGTAAATATGCAAGTCACACGATGAACGGAGCACTCCTGATTACGCCAAGTCTATATCAGGCTATAATTACACCTAGTCACTAGGTGTAATTATAGCCTGATGTAGACTTACTTGGTGTCATTTATATAGTTTAATTTATTTATAGGAATTTCCCCCCTATTTGTTGCACCAATAAATGCTATGTTAGTAACAAATACAGTACTGTGCATATGTGTATTTTTAAGTGCCATGTGGCTCTTACCTCTTACATTCAGCAGGCTGCACTTTCCATGTGTGCTCTTCCCTTGCGGCCTCCAAAAGGTCTGGCATGCGAAACAATGCTTTCTGAGCGCCATGTGACATAATTCGCATGACATGCAATTTGCTTTGCGTGCTACGTCATGTTATTTGCGTGACATACACGCATACCACAAGTAAGATTCCATCCTATGGGAGCGCACTACTGGCAAACCAACCCCACCTCTACCGAAAACTCTGCAGAAAACCTTACTTTATTTCTCCAAAAAGTAATCTGTTATTTTTTTTCCCCAGATTACATTTTGGAAGGCTGAGTCTTCCTAAGACTTACACAAAATCCGTCTATGCCATGCCCCAAATGTCACATCCATGCCTCCTGGACACCACAACATCACAGACACGCCCCCATCCACCTACTCAAGCCAGTTGGGGGTATGGACTACATGGGAATTACCTGCATCACCAGACACACATTGCCTGCATGTCACACACTTCACAAACAGAAAAAAGACAAAGACATCATGGCACTTTCAATTCTGATCAGAAAGTAACTTTATTGATTGGGATCTAATAGTCAATATAAAGTGGTCCTTGAACAAGGATAAAGTGCAAACATATTGCTAAAGTGACATACTGCTAACTAATGTGCAAGAAATAGAGCACTCTTAATAAAAATATACAGCGCTCAGACAGCGCAACAAAATGAAGCCCGGCAACACAGACAAAGATCCTGCACACACAAGGTTCAGAGACACAAGAACAGCGTGACGCCTGTCAGTCACTCAAGTGCTCCGGTATTCAGTTGTAATCAACATGTTTTTCCCAAGGCTAATTCCATGTAGCATGTTCACAAGTAGGCTCACCACAACATGTGTATATTTACGCTCCAAGTGGAAAAACTGATAACGTTGTATATAATGTTTTGCTATAAACATATGTGCTATACTTCCCTCAATGCCACCTCCTCAACACATAACTATTAACTACATGACGTACATTACCAACTGTGCACTTCTTTTCCCCCATCTCCTCCATCTAAGCCAAACACACCTGCCCGTAAAAAATACCCCACAAGGGTAAATGGGCAACGGCGGATACAACTGCTAGTATATCCTGAAACTATTCTTCTAGAAGCTAGAGAAAAAGTATTTTCAAATAGAGAAATGAAAGATAAAATTAAAACTCTACGTATTCCTTTTGTTTCTTAATATGGGACCCTTAGCAATAATATATCTAAGATATTGCAAACACATTGGTACATTTCGAGAAAAGGGTACACTGAGGTTAGGTAATTTAGGGAACCTCTGTTATGCTCCTACAGTAGGGGATCTACGATAGGTTCAATGCTTTCCACAAGGAGTAGAAGTAATACTCCACCAACCACTACCACTTGGTTACCTACTTAAATAAGGATTACGATCTTTATTCATGATTGGCTGCCCAGCTATGTCCCCGAGTCCAGGGCACCTCTCACACTGTTCAGGGTTTCATATGGTGTTTAATATGTGCCTTTTAGGATATATGGGGTTAACATATTCCTTTAAGGGAACTGCAAAAAAAGTCACAGCAACTTTGCAAATTTGTAACTCTGTAACCAATCAGAATTGGTTACAATGAAATTCTTTCAGAAAGAATCTGATTGGTTAGTATACCAATAAGATTGGTTACAATCACATTTTTCTAGAAAGCATACCAATAAGATTATTTCTAAAAGTATCTGATTGTAACCAATTCTGATTAGATACAATCAGATTATTTCAGGAAGTATCTGATTGCTATACTAACCAAATAAGATTCTTTTCCAATCAGAATTAGTTTCAATCAGCTTATTTCAGAAAGAGTCTAATTGGTTAGTATACCTATCAGATTATTTTCTAAACAGAATATGTTACATCCACATGTTTAGAAACTGAAACTCCCAACAACAAAGCATGCTGGGAGTTGTAGTTTCCAAACATCTGGAGTGCCAAGGAATTGGAGGTTACTGGTACTGGATTTGGCTATTACTGTATGGGATTCGTGTATGGGAATTCTGCTGTCCATTTAAGGGACAACTAAAGCCTAAAAACAACACAGAATCAGAAGGCAGTAGTGGTGATAATTTCTACCCTCGACTTATACTCGCGTCAATCAGTTTTTACAAAATTTTCAGGTAAAAATAGGTACCTATACTCAACTTATACTCGAGTATATACGGTACCAATCAGTTTCTTTCTAAAAGAATCTGATTGTAACCAATTCTGATTTGAAAGAATCAGATTATCTGTTCCCCCGACCATTTCCCAGGTCCCATAGCCATTTACAGTAAGTTACTGTAAAGTTATTTTTTCTAAATTTTCGAAAATTCCTTTAAAATTCTTATTTTCCAAAATTTAAGCGGTTTCGCCCATCTCTCAAAACTCTGGATTTAAATATCTTCCTTTATCAAAACAAATCGATAAACAAAACAGAAAAATGTGATAGTGTTATACAACAAATATAAGATGGATAATGTCTGTCTAATCTAGATGTTAGGCTGCCCTTTATGTATATTTAACATGTATTTCTAAAGCACTGACACTTCCAGTACAACCCAAAAGATGTGTGTATATATGTCCCCTCTAATGCCTATTGGGGTACACCCAAAAGGTTCCCTTCTGCCTCTGTATATTGTGTAAAATATTCATTTAGATGATGTGACACTAATAGAACCAGGATATCATAGGATTTCTTTTATTTATTCTTACCTTTATTTTTTTTTCTTTTTTTTACTGTACAAATCCCTACATTTTATAGTAGTGTGTATAAACATTTTATAACATCTGTATCCACATATAGCTAAACATACACCCACATATTTCCCGCTGTGCACCAACAGGCACACTTTTGCTAGTATATAAATCCTTCACAAATACATTAATTTGGCTTGAGAGAGACAGACCCAGTTCTTTCTATTTCTCATTCACTGGTTATTACATTATTATTCTTATCTTCTGATATTATTATACAACAGCCTTATTTAAAGGTTGACTAAAGTAAAAAATGAAATTATTAAAAGTTACTTTAGCACTCATAAATGCAAACTAATACTCACAGAGACACAGGTAAACGCACCTACTGACCCAACCAATTCCAAGGCAGCCCTAATTAAAGGGCAACTAATGTCAAAAATAAAATCTGGAAAAGCACAAAAAACACTTTCCAACTCCTACACTGTCAGGTCACTAAACTCTCTAAAACACACTAGCAAATGATGCATGTCAAGCTGCCTTTATACCAAGGGTTTGTAACTGGTAAAAATAGCTGCCACTGGTTAATTTGGGACATGTGACTGGATAATTTTCAAAAATTAGCAAAAACAACCCCCGGAAAGCAGAATTCCGGAATATCTGCTAAACCCGCGATCTGCGGATCCCAGAAATCTGCTGCGGAACCAGGTTCGAATCCTTTAACCGCTCCATCTCTAGTGAGCAGATCTCATTAAATGAGCCCGATAGTCTCATGACAACAATCACATTTTTTTTATCCAATAGAATGACAACAAACACTGTATAATCGTGCACCCTAGTTATAATAATCCTATTAGGCCACAGGGTATTGAAAATACTTCCCTGTGTTTGAGGGCAACTTTCCTAATACTACCAATTGGGGGGTTCTCCACCTATTCCAAAACCGAAAATATGTTAGCATATTCACAGTGCTGGATTTATACTTTTTTCTCACCTAAGCCAATTGCTTGTTGCTTCTCCCCAACAAATAAGGCAATGCTAGGATGCCTTATATTTTTATGCTTACCTCTGAAAGTCATCCCACCCTGGGCCATGGCCTATGTGGGCTAGTAAGAAATCTGGCGCTGCATATTCACTCTACTTGAGAAAAAGAATGGATTGCCTTGAAACATCACCTGTCTGTGATATGCAATGGTTTAAGGTATCCTATATAATAAAATCCTAAATGTGCGTCCCTGTGTCCGTGTGTGTGTGTCACTGCAGTTCCTATGGACTCACCACTAGAGGGAGAGTCTCTGCAGTTCCTATTGACTCACCACTAGAGGGTGAGTCTCTGCAGTTCCTATTGACTCACCACTAGAGGGAGAGTCTCTGCATTTCCTATTAACTCACCACTAGAGGGAGAGTGTCTGCAGTTCCTATTTACTCACCACTAGAGGGAGAAACACAGGAAACATACGGAGGGAGAACAGCAATTAAACAGACTGCAGGTAAGGTTGCTTGGGACAGGGGCCCCTGGATTTGGGACAGAGGGGCCCCTGGATTTGGGACAGAGGAGGGGGCCTTGGATTTGGGACAGAGGGGGGCCTTGGATTTGGTACAGAGGGGGAGCCCTGGATTTGGGACAAAGGGGGGGCTGGATTTGGGACAGAGGGGGACTCTGGATTTGGGACAGAGGGGGTCCCTGGCCTTGGGACACTAAGAGGGTACTCTGGCCTTGGGACATGGAGGAGGACTATGGCCTTGGGACACTAAGGGGGAACTCTGGGCTTCTAGTGCCCGTTATTGTAGCTGGCTTAATGTCTTGTTCTTAATAAAAGCTTATTACATTTTTTTATTTTTTAATAATTTTCATTTCAAATGTCCACCCTGTCCCCCCAGCCCCAACCGCTATATTAGTATTATCAGAAAATGCCCAAAACTTTACTTCCTCCGCCGCGCTGCCAGGCCCTCTGCTTGCGAGAAAATGCAAGCAGAGGGGCGGGACCGGCGGCTGCCAGGAGTTCATTGCGGCGGAGGCAAGAGGGAAGGTAAGTAGTGTTTTGGGCATTTTCTGATAATACTAATAGAGCGGTTGGGGCTGGGGGGACAGGGGGAATGTTTGGTAAAAAGGGTTTTATGGTAGGGGGAGGGAATCCTAATCGGGAGGGAGAGGAAGGGAGGGGGAGGGAGGGGGAGAAGGACTGCAGTACGCATGCCAAACTTCTCCCGGAGGCCAGGTAGGAGGCAGAGTCCTATATGGACTCTGCTATCCTCCTGGTGGGCATTTTTTGGGACTTTGGGGGGGACTACAGGAGAACCATATGGAGCTGGGATGTGAGGTAAGGATTAAACTACACTACACAATGGGGCCAGTAGTGGGGGGATTATAGTTTTGGGGGTGCACATGCCCTTTAAAGCTATTATTTTATGTTTGAGGACTGTAGATTACCCTTTCTGCAGTCCGTACACTGTGCAGTACACACAATGAAAAGAGGCAGATGAATATTAAAGAAGTTTGGGTTTAGGAAAAAAATGCGTGTTACAATTAGAGATGAATGAAACAAAAATTTGTTCCAACAGTGGTACCATGGAACTCCAAAATGATGACTCCAAAGACAAACTGATTTAGCACTTAAATGGTAAGCTTTTGGTTTTAGAGCACGACCTGATGTTGATGGTTATACTTACTGTGAATTACTGTTCCGTTTTCTATGGTTTTCCATTTTTGCTATATGTCATTTTTTCTTTTTTCTTGTAAACTGCTTTAACCTAATTTTATTGAAAAAAGTCAAGTTTAGTTTAGTTTTTCCATTTCTCTAGCAAATTCTCTTAAGTGCCATTGGGCTCATATTCACTTATCACAGCCTTTCCTGTTACAAAGATGTTAGGTAGACCTTTTATTAATTTTCATAATTAAGGTCTCTAATTCTATAGCTCTTGGGTATTGTAGATCTTTCCAGGCAATTTTAAACATTTTCTTTGAATACTGGAGGAGAAATGAGTCACCTTGTCATCACATTAAAATGAATAAACTGTTTGTACTATGCGATGAAAGAATAAAGTGCAGAACAGGATGGGAAATGTGAATGTTAGTTTTAATTTACAATTTACATAGCAGATGCTTAAGTTGAAGGATTATTCTTTTGGTATTGTTAGGGCACCTGTATTCTTCTTTGTGAGCTTTTCTTAAAATCATTTTTGTCAGGCAGAATTATTGGGTTCATGGTCTTGCTACAAATTAGTTTTTAGTTGCGTATTAGGGACAACCATTTTGTCTACTTTTAAGGGGGGATGTCTACAGTACTGTCTTCAGTACAATTTACTGAAATTGTTTTTTTTGCAATGCATGGGTGGTCTGTTGAGGAAAGCTTTCACATTACAGTTTAATAAAAATAGATTAAGTTCTCCTTTAAGTTTAACACTGACTCATCTATGTCAGCAGTTTTAAATTATATTTATGGTGACATTTTTTACTTAAAGAAACTTTTGTACAGTTGGATAATTTGACAGAATAAAATTACATTAGTTATGCAGTGTAGATGGGAGAGGTCAGGGAATAAGGCACATGTGCCACATGAATTCCTTTACGTAAAAAAAGATTGAGGCACAGATGAATACAGAAAGAAACTGACAGTGGTCAGTATAATCCATGCTGTGGCATTGACCAGCTGCAAGAAGCACCCTAGTGTCAGTGCTCAGACTAACCCACATTCTGAAGTAAACCAGCTAATATAACTAAATATTTGTACACAAAAAGTAAGAATTTGCCAATGCACAGTTTGCCTTTAAAAAACATCTTTAAAAACAATGAAATGTTCGCAAAACACAGCAAGTTTTAGGAGTTAAAGTCATGCTAATCGATTCAATATGGGTTAGCGCGACATTAAAGGGCATCTCCACCCCTAAAACTATAATTTAACCCACTACTAGCCCCACTAGGTAGTGTATTAAAATCCTTACCTTACATCCCTGCCCCAAATGGTTCTCCTGTAATGTCCCTGTAAAGTCCCAAAAAGTGACCACCAGGAGCCTGGTAGAGTCCATATAGGACTCTGCCTTCTGTCTCCCCTCCAGGAGATTAATGTCATGTGCACTGCAGCCCTCCCCACCTTGCTCTCCCTCCCTCTCCCACTCGTTTTCCTCTCCCTCCCCCTAGCACAAAACCCATTTTCTGTAGTGTAGAGCTCCCTCCCCCAGCCCCAACCCTCCCCAGCTGCAGCCAATCATGGACGAGGATTTAATCATGGACGCAGCTGCCGGTCTGGCCCCCTGCTTGTAGTTTCATGCAAGCAGAGGGCCGTGACGGTACGTCGGAGGAGAGAAGTAATGTAAGTATAGTTTGGGGGAGTTTCTGCAAATATAGCTATAGCGGTTGGGGCTGGTGGAGGGAGCTCTACACTACAGAAAATCGGTTTTGTGCTAGGGGGAGGGAGAGGAAAATGAGTGGGAGAGGGAGGGCGGTTAAGGAGCTATGCCTAACCACCCATTCTTCAATCTTTTGCAAGATCTACTGCAGCAGAAATGACAGGTCCCGACCACTTCCTCATTCACTTTTCAAGAGGACTATTCCTTTAAAACATACTTTAATGTCAAACTTTAATGTCAAATGCAATGTGTTTGAACTCCTTCTTATACTGAGCCAGTAGACATTATTGTTTAATAATATCATCATTATTTAATACAAATGTGATGTATTAAAATTATTGGCTGATGACTGTTAAAATCCCCAGGTTGGAAGATATTTTATGTCATTAAATGTATTTTAACTTTCTAGCATAAACTTCTACAAAATCTGTTTAATTTGTCTACTATTCTTGGTGTTTTAATTATTTACAAATGTCTATAAATGTAATGGTTACCCACTGTAATGATAGGTCTTTTAATTAACAGCACAATACAATGTCAAGGGCAACTGACGCATTTCTGAACAGGTCATTAGCTCTAGAAATGGCTAATTTAAGGAAACAATTTATGTTGCTAAGTTGCATTTGGTAGTTTCTTTCTAATGATTTCATCTAGTGCAAGTGCAAAAGGAATGTTGTCTTTTGCAGCCATGTATGGTATATTGCCCTGTATGCCTTCTAAAACCACAGATAGTTTAAATGTATCTTATTAAAAGAGATTACAATCGCCATAATGTAACATCAGGGACAAAAACAAATAAATTCCAAACAATATATTTATAATGTTATTAGATGTTTTACTAACCAGATATTTCATGTTTATTATTTCTCTTTTTCTAATGCTCAAGTTGCCAAAAGCTTATTGTGCATGGGGTTGGCAATCTCTGCCAGAAAGGGAGAGAGCCAGGGCAATACTTGTCGGGCAGTGTATCATTATACAAATATATTAATGGGCCATATAATAAACTCTCTGGTGCATTGTTACCATAATGTCATTTTTCGAAGGACTCATTGGAATCCTTTAAGATTAGAAGAAAGTTTTATCTTCAGGTTAATAAAGCTTCTTTACAGTAAGAACAGTGTTTCCAGCAGATGTGAAAAGAAACCTTTCCTAACCTGAAGTTAAAACTTCTTTTCTTCTAACCTCAAAGGATGTCCACCAGTCCTCTAATGTGAACTATTGATGAACAATGCACCAGAGAGTTTATTATATGGCCAATTAATATATTTACTGTATATAAAGCAATTATATCCCTGAGAAATCACCGCTTCTCAAATGTAAACAGCTCTAACTTGTCTATTTAGCCTGCATAGTCACGTCCCTCCATTTCCATTATTATGTTAGAGGCCCTTCTATGAACTCCTTCAATTCTCAAGATGTCGTTTTTTTGTTATATGGGAACTCCAAAACTGCATTGCATATTTCAAATGAGGCCTAAAGCTAGGTACACACCTAGCGATTTTTCCTCCTGACCGACCGTTCAATACTTTTGACTGGTCGGCCAGGAGGAAGGACTGTTGGTCGCGGCAAAAGCAGCCACGTCTGATAGTTACCGCGACCGATCGTGCAGTCCATAGAGGACTGCACGATCGGACGATGTTTTCCACCATGTCCGATCGTCCTTTCGTCCGATTCAGACGAACGGTCGGTTGGATATGGGAGCATTCGGATGCGATAATTTCGGTCCGATCGACCGATACACTGAACTATCGGTCGATCGGACCGAAATATCTCATCGTGTGTACCCAGCTTTACAAGGGCTATCCATGTTCAAATGTTTTTTCTAGGCTAGTCTCTATGGCATACTATCAAAAACTTCAAAATCCACGTATAGTACATCCACTACTATGCTAGAATCTAATTCTTATACATAGTTTACCAGGCTGTGAATGACTACCGTTTTTTGAATATTGGAATTACATTGGCTTTTTTCAAATCCAGAGGCACATTGCCAGGCAAAAGTGAATCTGAAAAGATAAGGAATAGTGATCTAGATAAAACTCGGCTTAACACTTTTAAGATCCGAAGATGTATTTGATCAGCTCCAGGGGCCCTATTTATAAAAGATCGGTATCGTTATCGTAAAATACCGATCGCTATCGTAAAATAACGACCGGGTTTTTACCATTAACGACCGTTATTTACCGATAACGACCGTTATTTGCCGATATCGGTAAATACCGGTCGTTATCGGTAAATAACGACCGTTATTTGCCGATAACGACCGATATTTAACGATATCGGTAAATAACGGACGTTATCGGTAAATAACGGTCGTTATCGGTAAATAACGGTCGTTATTTTACGCTAACGATCGGTATTTTACGATAACGATACCGATCTTTTATAAATAGGGCCCCAGGTGCTTAATTGGTATTAAATTTTCTGCTTTTTTTCTGTACCATATCCTCTGTCAGACAGAGTAAATATTCTTAATTTATACCCTTCATATTATTATTGTCTCTGCTATAAGGACTAGGATTCTCTATAGTGTGTACAGAATGGAAAAAACTGTTTTGCATTAGCCTTTTCAGCATCCTCAATAACCTTCTTAGCTGTTGCTCATCTTTTATTATATATTAATATACTTAAAAAACTATTTGGGGTTAGTCTTGCTTTGTTCAGTTATCCTTATTTCATTTTCTATTTTAGCAAGTTGAATTATTTTTTTTGCACTCCTACAGCTTTTATACCTGATGTAGGACTGTTCTATTCTCTTTTTTTCTTTATTAGCTTTCCTTAAGTTAAAAGTTTTTGTTAACCCAGTGAGCACATCAGAATAAATGTCTGAGTGTGTATGTGAAACTATCCACCGTCCATTTAAAGCATATTTAATAGTTTGATAGACAAGAATTTTGAATTTGTTACTCAGTCACAGGAAGATAAAGAATTCTTAATGTTTTATAACCCGGCAATACCAATATTCCACAATTTACTAAAAACCCAGTTGATCGACCCAAAAGAGAGACCAATTTTTATCTCCAGCCTCTAGTCGTGTGGTTAAAATCATAACCTTAATAAGTTCTACAAAAAAATGGAAGAAATGCATTTGAGTAAAAGAATGTGCTGGATCTCCCTTGATATAAAATCACTTTATTCAGTGATCAACCATTGTATGGGCCTTGAGCCAATAGAATAGTGTCTGAGGGGATTTTCTAATTATTTGGCAATAGTTTATTCTTCAGTCCATTTCCTTCCTGTTGACCAATTATTAGTTCATGTTTAACCTGGCCTTCTATCTCCAGACCAGATATATTTTGATATGGCCATTATATAGAATGCTCCTTTTTTGTCAGGGCAAGGAAGAAGGGATATTGCCCTTTGTGATTTATCTTAACTGTAACAACTCTAATCTTATATTTACAGGGGATATACATAAAAAGGGTATACAATTCCTGGATCTAACTTTAGAGGGTGATAAATTGAATGATATCCTATTATATCACGGTATTTCTGTAAGTAACTCATCACTCTGTGTACTTATATTATGTATTACCCTGTATGTAATGTATGACTATGTAGTTGTAAAGCGCCACAGAAGATGTTGGCGTGGTGTGATAAATAATAATAATACCAATGTTTATACTGTAGTTAATTGATATCAAGAATGACACTCCAATTAGCCTCTAGTTGTCATCCATATCACAGGTCACTGGTTAAAACTATTGTTTTACTACTGATACACACATAGAAGGTTACACACTTAACATATAGGTATGTTTGTTAATCTATACTATACAAAAATGTTGACTTATTATTAAACATATTTGAAGTAAACATTATGAATGATGGATTATGGGTATATAAATTGTTTTTGGAAGCATGTTATTACCATAGCTTAGACTCTTAAAATCATTATTGGTGAAAAAAGGCCAGATGGTATTTTTATTTTTACAGAATATTTTTAAGTTTGTTCATTTTACAGATGTGCCAATATATTTTAAGAAATATCTAGTTCTTTGTTTTTAAAACAGGGATGGAAGAATCATGGTTCTAGACCACAGTAATCAGGATTTGTTGGTTAAATTTCCAAATATTTATTTTACAAAGAGTGATTCCATTTACCACCTTGATAATTTGACAGGAATTCTTATTTACAGTATATTACATGTCTCAGATTCCATTCCAAGCAATGTTACTTTGACTTTGGCCTTTTTTTAAAAAAATACAGCAATGGCGACCTTTTATCAAAGAACTTGAGAAGTGAGAAAGTGCTAAATTAAGAGATTTACCTTTTCTAACATTTCCTGACAGTTCTCTTAAACCAAACATTCAGAGAACTGTGTTTTGGATGTTCAGTCAATGAACAAAAGATTCTTTTATCTGTCAACCAGACATTGAATGTGTTTTTTCTCCAGCATTACTAAAGCCTAAGGGAACAATCATTAGCTGTGATATTAATCAACATGGAGATTGTTGCCTCTCCTACAGGAATGCTTATACTGTGCCGTCCTTTGATGGCAGACAAAATTTGCAAGTGCCCCAGATTTCACCTCACTTTAAAATGTAATTTATTTTAGGCAGCACATTGCTAATCAAATAATTAATATTGCAGATGGATATCCAACTTGCATGCCTGATAGTTAATAACAGAACTTGTGGCACTGATAAGATACTGATCAAAATGTTTCTATATTCTTTTTATTGATGACAGACAGTATGCAACCCTGCCTATGTAAATCTATATCCCACAGGCAAAAACCAGAGCTTTAGAACTATTTCTAGGTTGTAATTCAGGGGCTTATCAAAGTTTTATTACATGTCTATAGTTAAAGAGCTAGTGTTATGCTTTCATTAGATAGGTTTACTTTGAAAATAGCTAATACATTTGAACACAAACATCTACACTAAAAATGAAATTTATTTTGTAACAAAAATATAATTGCTAAAGTTGCTTTCTGCCCCAGTTATATTTAAGGAGAATTTGTTAATGGAGATGGTCGAAAATGGAGAATTTGGTTTAGTTTTCCTCAGTTTCCTAGACTTTCATCAGACCCTGCAGGATAATCATAAGGATCAGAAGAGAAATGTTGGGATCTTTTAAGACTACACAGTAGGGCCAACAGGGGCAAATTTTAAATAGCAATAGTATGTTAGTGTAAATGGCTCAGAGACCTGGGAAATGGTCTGTGGAACAAGTACATATATCCAAAACTTCTTTCTTCAGGTTTCAAGATATTTTTGAGGTTTTTCACTGCCTGTCACAATAGCAAGTTTAACGTTTTTCTGAAACAGTGCTCTAAGCACCCACAACATTGTATCTTTTACTGATTAGCAAGGTCATTACCTTAGTAAAAAAGACAATACTTAGAGCTTTGTTTCAGTAGAAAGTTAAAGGGCAAGTCCACTCAAAAAAACTTTGTTCTAAAATGTAGATTACCCCCCCCCCCACCAAAAAAAAAAAACGTTTGCAAAATTGAAAATTTTCAAAGATGCTCCTGAACTTTCTTACCTGACATGGCCCTCGCCGTCTAGGTGCCGCCCTTTGCTTGTTTCGAGCAAAAACAGGAACAGGCGATTTCTGCGGCTGTCAGGCGATTGGAGCGTGATATCACGCCTTAACTGACAGCCACAACCAGGAAGTGGGGTTGCTGTTAGCAGCAGCAGCAGAGTAGGAGCGGTGAGGGACCAGGTCAGGTAAGGAAGTTCAGGAGCATCTTTGGAAACTGTGAATATTGTGAAAGTGTTTTTTTGGGGGGATAATCTACATTTTAGAACAAAGTTTTTTTCAGTGGGCATGCCCTTTAAGCTAGATACACACTGTAAAAATCTTTAAAAGATAACAGTCAGGATGTTGATATAAGATATTGTCTGTAATTCTTTATAGGTTAGGCTGCAAATATTGTGTTCACCCTTTAAAAAGTATAAGGAGAATGTTCACGACTAACATATTCCCTTCAGCTGTGGCTGACTCCCTTTACTATTTGCTATTTGATGTTTGACTCCCACCACCCTTTAGATCACAAGCTGGGTGTCATCAGAACCCTGTAACACATAGCAGAGAACATCCCCACTAGCACAGAGGTGAAGGGTAAAGAAATGAAACATCTCAAAGGAGATGACTGGGCCTTTGTCAAACGAAGTGGAAGAAAAGAAAAGAACACAAATACCAACAGTGAAGGGGGAAAGAAAGACAGGAGAAAGAACGTGGTCATCCTATTTGTAGCAGGGGTCTCCGAGAAATTAAGAAGAATTTTCAAAAAACACCATATCCCTGTCTGCTATAAACCAAACGAAACTCTGAGGCAGCAATTGGTACATCCGAAAGACCCAATATCAAAACACAAGAAAAACATCATATTTGCAGTGCATTGAAGAGTGCTCTGATTTGTATGTGTGGAAACGCACTCCAAATAACCGACAGACGGATGAAACAGAACGGACCAGGGGGGTTTTAGTGAACAAGCAATATAGCACACAATTAATATTACTTAATATCTATATACTTGCTGCCACCACCTTCCTAAAAATAGGGGCAGGACCTACTAAATATATCTATGGGTTATCCACAACCCCTAACTTATAATGAGCCTGCAAGAAAGGGGTTAACTATCCCTATTACTCTATACAGTTATATATATATATATATCTAAGCAATACTCTTCTATAGTAGCGTAACTTCAGAGACACAGGTTCGTTTTGGGATATTCTCAGAATATATTCTCAGAATATAGCCTATAAATGATTTTGTATCATTTATTAAAACTAACAAAAGAGTGCATAACAAAATATACGAAAAACTAAATTAACTTACTGAACCTAAAAATGGTAACACATGTTAAGGTGGGTTTTATTCAATAGTCAATCTGGGTTATACAATAATATATATATATATGTTTCTAATTCACAAATATGAGAGTTGCAATGGTAAGCTAATAAGTAAGCAACAGGTCAATCTGACTTTTAGAATACAGCTACGTGACATCTGTAAATTGCTGACATTTGTAAAGAATGATAAGATCTCTGTCAGAAGGGATAACGGTAAATAAGAGTGATTAAATAATAAGATAATGAAGCACACAAACAAGGGTTGGAAGGTCCACCAAAGTCCAATATTTCTTGATGAATAAGGGAAACAAGGTTTTAACTCTCAATGATCTGGAAATAAATTCTAACTATTGATTGGGTAAATGTAATGACCTGACTAAATATGTAACTAATTAATATTGACATATGCTAGCAATTACAAATGGTATAAATAATCTTACAATGTACCAATAAAGCAGAGCAGTTTCTACCTCAAGTGGTTTGGTGTGCTGTAGTCTGTTCTCTCACGTGATCCATCTAGCCTAACAATTAATCTCTGGTTAATGGTATATTTCTTACCTCCACACACACAAGTTAAAAGGTAAAAGGGGGTAAAAGAGAAAATACTTAGGGATAAATGGCATCTGAAAGTCTGTGAGCAGAGTCTGGAATCTTGTAAATCCGAATATGGAAAAAGTGACAAAGTCCAAATTGATAGTTCTTGAAGAAAGCCAATGTATGGTCCGTCCAGTTGGCTAGATGTTTCTTAAGATGTCCTTTCCATTGTTGTGCATCCTCTTATCTACCCCTGACACAGGGTAGTACCTAAGCTTCTTAGCCTACAAGTGTAGGTTGGGCTCAGGGTATGTCCAAAACTTTATTACCCTCAGTATGGGCCACTCAAAAAACTAACAGTGCTGTCAGTACACACACCTCATAGAGGACACAAGGGTCATATTGTCCACCTTATCTGAGCACCTGCTGGCTTTACGATATGTAAGGAGGGAAGGACATTGTCCTGTTGAGGTTATGGCATTGGAGCCATATGCCAAAGCAAATACAGGATCAAGGAAGAAAACAGAAGGTACCAATACAATAAAACCAATGGAATCTGCTATTACAAACACCAAACAATCATTAACTACATTAGATCTGCTTATGGGGAAGGAAGCTCAGAATTCACAACTGGAGCAGGCAGGAATTTAACCCTGTGACTGCCTGAACAGTTAAATAATGTGGGAGCTGCCATACTGCTTGACATGCCAGTAAAGTGAAGTAATTAAAAATTAAGAGTGCGTTTCCAGATAGTGTCTATGGGGTTTTACATTGCACTCCTGTTTGCCACAGCAAAGACCAAACAGCAACTGCGCCAATGTATGGCCCAACACAGAAGAGCCAATTCCTTGGGGCAACACTCAGCTGTGTCCCTGCATCTTAAGGGAAAAGGACATACCTTTGAAGATTGTAATGTCAACATCTTGGCAAATGAACATGACTGGTTCAAGAGCGATGTCAAGGAGGTATTTTTTATGTAAAAATAAAGAAACCAAGCCTGAATACTGGTGGGGGGATTTAGACACCAACTCTCTACCATGTACAAAGCTGTTTTGACACCTTACCTTGGGCAGTTTCGATAACACCTCTTAGCCTTGCATTTAGGAGGTCCCTAACACCTGTCTGTCATATGCTAATTGGGTCTTTCCAGGGTACTTAATTGCCAACAGATTCTTGTACAAGTCATTCTGAATTGAGAAAGCCAGTCGGATGACTAGCGAAACGTCTTCAAGAACTAAACTTCAAGTCCAGTTGATCTAACTGAATACAACAGATAATCTCTCACCATGTATAATGAAACATAGCTTTTATAGTACACATTGGATGGACTTGGACGTGGATGTACATTTAAGTGCAACTGTGGTCCCCAAACAAGTTAGGGTTAAATAAAAGCCTGCTGTCTTTCCTTTTAAGTTTAAATAGATTGCAGCTAGAAGCATGATCCTGGAGTCATTTTAAAGATCTTCTAAGAAGACCACAGACCCTGTTTAATATTTGCATATGGATAAATAATTTCCTTGTTTCAATCAAAAAAAACCTTGTAAACTATATTTAGCATATCTGTGTATTACTTTTCCCTATCTCCATCAGCTTTCCTTATGACTAGGACAGTACTAGGAGTAGGAGATATTTCTACATTATTTACAGAAAATTCTCCTGCCCATACAGTATACATTCATCTGTACCAGTCATGCCACCATTAACTTGAAATGCAGTTTAGGCTTTTTGGAGTCCTCAAGAATTTCTTTTGGCAGCCCGCTATCATACCCAGGGATCCTCTTTCCACATGTTCTATCAAAATGAGGATTTGCACCATTTTTCTCTCACTATTTGATGTCTGTGATGCGGGAAATTCTTTTTAAAACAGCATTTCTGATGCTTTAGTTTGATTGTTTTTTAGCTGATTTTGATAAGATGATTTATTGTTATAGAGTAGAAATAGAAATCTGTTAATATCCATTTTCTTTTAAAGTATCTTGCTTGCGCTTGGGGGCATGGGTAGTAGTTCAGCCACCCTACTCACGTAGACATTCCCTACCACACCATAGCGCAGAAGTAACCCAATCTACTAATATCCATTTTCAGGTTACTTTGCCATATCCAGTATAGATATTATTTTAGTCTGAGGCTCTTGCTAAAAAATGATCCCAATGCTTCATTGCTTTAGGGTGATACAGTTGGGTGTGTGTGTGACAAATGATCACTAGTGGGTGCCAGGGATAAGATACAGTATTTTTATAATTGGGTAAACCTGAGTAAAACTGCCTTGTTTTGTCTTGACTTGTGTACCTATCTTATTACTGTTAGGTATAGTGAAAGATTGTTTCCCACCTATTTGTTTCCTTCTGTATTTCAGACACACTTGGGGTTAGTTTTTGACATCAAAAAGTCCAACTGGAAGCTTGTAACACAAGGCTCAGACACAAATGTCTTCTAAGCAGTGATTTAATGTGCACCACACGTTTCTACCCGATTAGGCCTTTCTCAAGTGTAACAAGTGTAAGGTACCAAACACAATCTAGCAGAACAAAAAAAGGAAGTAAAATAATAGGGTAGGGGAATGCATTCCATACTTATCTTACTCCAGTTAACTCTAAGAGGTATATGGCTAAACAAAGACTTGTATAACAAATTACAGAAAATTATAGTGACGTATTAGTCCAATTTATAGATAGTAAAAAATAAGAGTACTGTGATACTTTTTCTAAGGACTAACAATTTATTTAGTTGACAAGCTTTCGAGGGCTATACCCTCTAAGAGTCCAGTTTTTTATGTTGCATACTGATGGGCTATGGTATTGGAGCAATTGTTACTACAGCACTTAGCAGACTAGTGGGACTTTTGTGTTCTTTTGTGTTAGTTGAATGTTATAAGCATGTCACCTTTTTGATGTTATATTTATGCGTGTGCAGAATTAGGGTAAGCTGTGTCTACTGCATCTAGGGTATTTAACAAGCAATAAAGCATATGAAGAAATTCTCAGTTGTCCTATTATTGTTTTTGTTGTGGAAAAAAATTGTGTTATTAGGTATAAAGTGTTTGGAGACTTTATATGCAAACCTGAATAACTGTTTTAAGGGTATGTCCACCCTTAAAACAAAAAACTGAGTCTGAAGAGGCATCAGTAACTATATTTTACATTAGGTGCAGATATTTGTACCTGACGAAGAACCGTGCTGATTCGAAACATGTCGTGCTGTGCTTCACCTTGAATAAAGGAATTGTTTAGCACTTAGCTAAAGTGGCTCTGTATTTTTGAAATTGTGAATTTATCGACTGGATGATGGTGGGATCCAGTACACAATCTGATTGAGCTCTACACTACCAAAATGTAGAATTATCCAGCTCAGGGTACAACCACTTTGATCTATATTTTACATTAGGCATCTCTAATCTCCTCTAGGAACATTTGATCAAATATGCTCAGTACACTGGTTGAATACAAGGATATTCAATAAGGCTCTCAGTACACTTTACACCCAGCAGGCAAGTAAGGGAATAAACCCAAGAACTATACTGGACATTTACAGTGGGACTGTAGAGGAGGGAAATGCCCCGTTTATCTATTCTGCAGCAGTGTGTGTGTGTGGGGGGGGGGGGGGGGGGATTTGTTGCATTGGTGGTATTGGTAGTATTATATTTCATGGATATGTTTTTAGCTGTGAAACGTGCAATAAGTAAATACTTTTAATTGGCTGTACAAGGCTTTGTACTTATAGGTGGGGAAAGTTGTGATCTGGGTGTTTGTATAAGACAAAGGGGCTACTCACAAATATAAAATCAAGTCTTAATTTGGAATCATATATGGGAAACAACACCCCACTTGACGGGTTTCATGGTACAACCACTTCCTCAGAAGCTAAGAACCTTTAGTATACACTAACATTTTTAAGAAGTAAAGAGAGGGGAAGGGGAGTGTACAATGGTACACACCTCCTAATGCCTATTGATCCCTTGCATCATGTTACACATATGTATTTTAA
The DNA here is from genome assembly GCA_019447015.1 of Hymenochirus boettgeri. Lineage (NCBI taxonomy): Eukaryota > Metazoa > Chordata > Amphibia > Anura > Pipidae > Hymenochirus > Hymenochirus boettgeri. The sequence goes on from CM033469.1 coordinate 155,768,223, forward strand.
AGTGCCTTGATATATATATATATATATTCAAAAAATATGCAGCTCAAACCTTAATTCAAAAACACTTTCTGGTGTGGTGCAAAGGAGGAACGGCAATAAGCATGTTTGTACAAACAATGTAACTAAAGGTATCCATTTGAATTTAAGTGCAGGTGATTTGCCTTTATTGCTTGCATCCATGTCTAACTCTTTTACCCTGTTCATTTATAATTGTATGTGTAGTTGAGTGCTGGAGACTTTTGTGTAATGTATTTATTGCCATTCCTCCTTTGCACCACACCAGAAAGTGTTTTTGAATTAAGGTTTGAGCTGCATATTTTTTGAATTTGTATTTAAATAAGGGAAGTTCGGCCATGCCCTATTGTATGCTTTGCTCCCTGTATAAATGTATTCTCCGCCCCTTTAAGGCAGTCCAGAAAGAAGGTTTAAAAAGGTTTAAAAAGATAGAGAAGCTTTGTAAGCTCATTTGAGTCCTTGGAAAGGGTCATGCTAGATAAAGAGAGAAGCAGGTATGACCTGGTAGCCCCAGGGAACATATATTTTTTTCACTAGGTCAGGACTGACACTGGGATACTGCCGTGTTCATATACACACACACAATACACACCCATACCATCTGATTTTACCAGATAAAAACTACTAAGTTTGAAATCTCTATTCAAACTAGCGGGATATATGGTTTGAAGTTTATGAATCCAGAAAGCCTCTTGGCTCTTTGTGCATATCGCATTTTCTTACACCTAATTTTACTCAATCAATAATTTGGAAGGTAACATCCAGGTTATCCTAGTGTACCTTCAAAGGTGTTGGGAAATGGACATAACTCGATCATGTTTCTGGTTGCATTAATATGCTCCAAAATTCTCTTTGAAGTCCACCTAATCTTTTTTGAGAGTTGCAGGTACATGTAGCTAAGTAGACCACATAGGTAAAACGGCAGTTGTAAAAGCTTTTTATAATACACTTGGTTCATTGAGCTCACAATATCCTTAGGTTTATTTATATATTTACACATACTGTATAGCAACAAAATTGGCCACAAGGATAGCAGCCATTTAAACTTAGTCCTGTTTTAGTATGCCCTTAATGCTTTTGTTTGAGATACAAACTGGGGGAGACCTGTGTTCCTGTTGTTCTGCCCTTACAAAAAGAGATTCTTGGTGCCCTACACAGCTTGTTATTAAGGATGGGGTCCAAAAATTTTATGAATACGGAACAGATTTTTTTTTTTTTTACCAGAGGAAGAGTTATAGCCACTTGGAGTCAAAAAGCATTTATACTGAGTTTTTTTTGGGGGGGTGGTTTTGTCCTTCCTTGGGATTAATGGTTAGGCAGCAAATGTGGGTATTGCTGAGTAGGTTGGACTAGATGGGCGTATGTCTTTATTTAAGTTCAAATTCTATGCTATGCCACACTAAAAAAACAATTATGGTAACAAGGAGTGTAAGAAAGCAATCAAACTAGCTAAAATATATAATGATAAAATAATAATGAAGTTAGGATAGCTGAACAAAGCATTACTAAGCCTAAACATTTAGGTATATTAATAGTAAGAAGATGAGGACTGAGAATGTGGCACCATTAATTAATGGGGATAAGTTAGTTACGGAGGATGGCGATAAAGCAAATATCTTGAATACTTTTTTTCCCTCTGTATACACTATAGAAGATCCAAGTACAGATATCATAGAGTATAGTAGCAATAATGGTATAAAAGATTTAAATGCATTTTGGTTAACCGAGGATATGGTACAGAAAGAACTAAATAAGGTTAATATTAATTAATCTCCTGGACCGAATAAAATACATCCTCAGGTACTTAGAGAGCTTTATCTAGGCCATTGTTTCTTATTTTTGCAGATTCCCTCATGTCCGGTGGTGTGCCTTTGGATTGGAAAAAGGCTGTTATGTTATTCCAATATTCAAAAAGGGTGGTCGTTCAGAGCCAGGTAATTACAGGCCTGTAAGTTTAACTTCAGTGGTGGGGAAGATCCTGGAAAGTTTAATAAGGGAACATGTTCTAGAGTATGTTTCAAGGACTGACATTATAAGTAGTAACCAGCATGGATTTAGGAGGAATAGATCTTGTCAAACTAACTTGCTTAGCTTTCATGAGGAAGTAAGTAGAAATTTAGCCTCTGGCATAGCAGATGTAGTTTACTTGGATTTTGTAAAGGTTTTTGATACAGTACCCCATAGGCGACTAATGTATAAGCTGAGGTCTGTTGGTCTGGGGAGGCACATTTGTACATGGACAGAAAATTGGTAAATGAATAGGATGCAGAGAGTAGTTGTAAATGGGGCTTTATCATTATGGACTAAAGTGCTAAGTGGGGTGCCACAGGGTTCTGTGTTGGGGCCGCTTCTAGTTAATCTATTTATTAATGGTTTGGAAGTGGGTATTGTCAGCAAGGTTTCTGTGTTTGCTTATGACACAAAACTTTGTCGACCATTAAAAACTTCAGAGGATGTTCAATTGTTGCAGGGGGATCTAGATAGATTGTCACATTGTGCTGCTAAGTGGCAGATGAGATTCAATGTTAATAAATGTAAGGTGATGCATTATGGACTTAAAAATCCTTGTGCTACTTATACTATAAATGGCTCTGTGTTAAGTAAATCCCTGTTGGAAAGGGATCTTGGAGTTTTGGTGGATAACAAACTTAAAAGTAGCAAGCAGTGCCAGGTGGCAACAGCCAGAGCCAGCTTAGTATTGTCTTGTATAAAGAGAGGTATGGATTCAAGGGAGGAACATGTTATTCTCCCTCTTTACAAAGCATTGGTAAGGCCTCATTTGTAATATGCAGTGCAATTTTGGAATCCTGTGTACAAAAATGACATCTTTGAAATGGAAAGAGTTCAGAGAAGGGCAACTAAATTAATAAGGGGATTGGGGGAGCTTGAATATGAAGAGAGACTGGAAAAGTTACAATTATGTACGCTGGAGAAAAGGCACTTGCGTGGTGATCTGATTACTGTGTATAAATACATTAACGGCCCATACAATAAACTATCTGGGGCATTGTTCAACAATAGAACATGTCAGAGGACATGTGGACATCCCTTAAGACTTGAAGAAAAAAGGTTTAGTCTTCAAGTTCAGAAAGGGTTTTTCACTGTGAGAACGGTAAAGCTATTGAACTGTCTTCCAGTGGACGTTGTTATGGCAGGTTCATTGGTCAGTTTCAAAAAAAAGCTGAATGAGTTTTTGCAAACAAGAAATGTTGCAAGTTACTGGTATCGATTCATAAAGTAGAGTTGATCCAGGGAAATTTCCGATTGCCACTTGGAGTCAGGAAGGAATTTTTTCCCCCTTCATAAATTTGGTGGGTTTTTTTTTTTTTTGTCTTCCTCTGGATCAACAGTTAGGCAGGAAATGAGGATATTGCTAGATGGGTTGGACTCGATTGACGTATGTCTTTATTCAAATTTAAATACTATACTATTGTCTATCAGCACTTTCAGAAGACTGCTTCTATTGTGGACACTGCACAGTTCCGGTACTGTTAGGAGTGAGACCGATTGTTTCGGCCAGCATGGTAGGCACTTTGCACTTTAATATATAGTTTACAACATTGGGTGTTATTTCCTTTTTTTGCAATCAGCGGCGAAGCTAGGGTTAACCTTGTGACGAGGGTAGGGGGTGTGTGTTTGTGCATTAGTCTTTATCAGTAGGGGGAAGTGTTGCGTACACTGTCCTGATGATGGCCCAAGTGGGTTGAAACACATTGACCAGTGTTTGTTTGTTGAATAAACTAAATTTTGTGAAGATCCAGGAGTGCTCCTTTCTACAGTGCCGCATGTATCCTTTTGGAAGCACCCGGGCGGCTGTAACTCGTTTAGTGTGAGTGTGACCCTCCCCATATTGCGCTCTCTTTCTCTCTCTCTCTCTCTCTCTCTCTCTCTACATTGCAGAACATTGCAAAGCCTTTTATATTGCCTAAAACTGAATCTATACTGCAATTTATCATACTAATAACCTACTGCCATTTTCTCTAACAATAATAAAATCAAAAAGATTAATGTTTTAACAACCATGAAAAGTGCATCATTATTTATACTCAAACCTTGCTTTGCAATTGTAAACTAGTTTAACAATTAGAACAGTTTTGCTTGCAATACTATGCAATGAAGCTGAATGCTAATATAATGGCATGTTGAACAAATCAGCAATTTGTTTACAGAGCATATACCAACTGCTTAACAGCTGCAAGTGTAATTTCTAATTTAAGGTGACTTCTTAGCATGCAAAATCCAAGAATATTTTACTCGAAGCAACTAAGGTTGGGAAGATCCTTATAAATCCTTATAAAAGTGGCTCATTATACCACACTCCATAGCTATTTACTTAACATGTCTATGGTACTACGAAAAAACTTTGAATGTCAAAGAATTTGATAATAAGAATTATAAAGGTAATATAAGCGGATCCTTTATTGAATCTGCAAAGTCTTTGTTTTCATTTAACTATTTTTTTCTTTATAATTTAATAAATAGATATCATTAAAAATATATATCATATTACCAAAAAAAACCTATGGTAGCCTATGTTCTATTAGGTTTGCATGTTTTTTTCTGTACTTTTATGGTGAGTTTTCCAATTTCTAACTTTTTGGTGAAGCCGTGCTTTCATTTTGTGCTACAGTACCTTGCAGTAACTGCTGCAAAGTTCATCACAGGATCATGATCAAGTAAGGGCTGGCATCTCCCTCATAGTATATTTAGTGCTAGGCCACACCACAGCACTTTAACACATGATCCGATTGCGATTGCAGAAGTACGGTTCAGTTTCACTTATTTTCTTTTAGATGGCCAGGATAATAGATGTGCATAGATATTATGAATGGAGACTTAAGTTCATATGCAGCAGCACATATTTTTATGTATTAGTAGAAGGAGAATTATTGCTTTAAATAATTAAGGTATGGAATGAAGTTTTAATAGATGTGAATTGAATAGTAACCCTGGTTGAAATTAGCATAAATGATTGCTTATTTTATTTTACAATGCTTACAATAAGACAATAACATAACATAATTACAAACAAACATTTTTTTAATTGATTTCAGTTATTATTTTCTTCAAGGCCAATTACGTTATAAGCTCACACATTATATCTGTTGTATTCAGTTACATCAACTGGACTTGAAGTTTAGTTCTTAAAGACATTTTGCTAGTCATCCGACTGGCTTCCTCAATTAAGAATGACTTGCACAAAAATCTGTTGGATATAAATACCCTGGAAAGTCCCAATTAGCATATGACAGCCAGTTGTTAGGGACCTTCTGAATGGAAGGTGTGGATGCATTGAGGGTGTTATAGGAACTCCCCAGGGTAAGGTGTCAAAACCGCATTGTACATGGCAGACAAAGCTCACACATTCAATAGTAATTGCTTTGCGCATAATATTCCCCTCACAATTAAAATAAAACATTGGGGAGGGGAACTTGATATCTCTTTAATGGGACACTATACTGAAAAAATGACTTTGCCTCATCTAATCTATAATTCAATACATGTAAGTAGCATTTACTCTGATTTGTGTGTGTTGCTGCATGCCTTCAATCCAGCACACATTTTGTTTAGGAGCAGTATCCCACTCCCGCTTTTAACCACTCCCACTTTCATCTGACCTAACTTTTCCCACAAACCAACTGTCAAGCATTACAACTTTCACAACTCTGTCACCATTCCAGCTACAGTAAAACGACTCACAGAAGAATAGTTTTTGAGAGCAAGGGACTTGATTGACAGCTGAAGTATAAGAAAATTTAGATTGGATATCTAAAAAAAAAAGGGGAGGATCAACAAAAAAATGATACAGTCGTGGTTGGGAAGAATTATACAGGGAGATTCAATAAAAGTTCTTATCGCTTTAAATGGTTCTAATTTTGCCCTAACCAATCAGATCTTATTTAACATTTAAAAGCTATTATCTGATTGGTTGGGGCAAAATTATCACCTTTTTAAACAATAAGAACTTTTATTGAATAACCCTGATAATTTCCAGTTATGGCCAATTTAAAATAACCTATTTTTTGGTATAGATGCCCTTTAAGTGACTACAGTTGCCTATAGATGTGATACAGCAAGTGGGCAAGAGTTCTGTTCTTTCTTGTGTGTAATTAGTCTGTGTCCAACAAAAAGGTGCCATTTTCAGGGATTCTGCCAGTGGCACAGTGTAGTAGTGTACCTTTAAAAGATGCATGTTTTTCATTCCCAGGAGGGGTGCTGGTGTCAGTAGCTCACATACCTCCCAAACTTACATGGTGTCCCAGCACCCCTCCTAAACTCCTGCATTTTTACCAGATGGGCACTGTTGGTATGAATAAATTTTTTTCAATAACCGGAAGTTCCAGTTTTTTTTTGTTTTTTTTTAACGAACATTTACTGAGACTGCCCGGCCAGGCAAGGCAATCATAATGCAGAGCTCAGCCCCCTCCTGCCCCATAGTTTCCCTGGAAGTGTGGAGCCTTTCCTCAGCAGGCAAACAGTTTAACAGCAAGATAGAAGACAAGTAACTGTAAGTTACTTGTCACAGAAATTAGAAATATTATTGCCCATTTCTGTGTGCCAAGCATATTGCCCATTTCTGTGCCAAGCATATAGTCCATTTCTGTGTGCCAAGTATTTTGTGTAAAATATAAAATTTAAAACTATCACTTTAGGTTGTGTAAAATACAGTTTAAAGTGGGTGTGGCCTTGGGGGCAAGGAAAAGGGCATTTTGCACTGCGCTACATGTGGGACTGATACTTGCTTCATATTGGTTTACATATATGGTGGGTGTAACCTGGAGCGTGGAAAGGGGCGGGGCATTAAAACATTTTTCTACGCGCAGCAATGATACTTCCTTAGCCTTCCTTATTCTAAAAGTCACTCTCCGCCCCTTTCTAAACTTGCATATGTTATACAGGGAGATTCATTAAAAATTCTTATCATTTAAAATGGTGCTAATTTTGCCCCAACCAATCAGATTTTATTTAACATTTGAAAGCTAAGATCTGATTGGTTGGGGCAAAATTAGCACCATTTTAAACGATAAGAACTTTTATTGAATAAACCTGTTAATTTTATGCTTGAAATGAAAAACCTGAACCTAAAACTTTGGAACCTGGTATTCAGCATGTATTTATTCATTGTTCCAAATTACGGGTGACATATTTTTTTCAGTAATAAACAGACGCTGCAACTACATAAAACACCACTGAGGGTGAACCAAGGACAAATATCAATCTAACAAAACTAATAGAAGATTTATTGAAGCTTTAATGATATGAAAAAAACAAAAATAATGTTTTTTTTTTCTTTTGACTTGTATTTTCATCTTCAAATGAGAGACATGAGCAAAATAGCCTTAGGGCTGTATTGTCATTTTTATATAAATTCTTTTATGACATTTTGTAAATGAGTGTGATGTGCTGGGACAACCATCATCACTTAAAATCTTAATAGGACTTGTCAAAATGTGCAACTCTTCTGCATCCTTTGTAAACTGTATGTAAATTACACAATAATCTTACGCTTATTGCATTGTAAAAGAGTACAGTGGGGACTGCAGATTAAATTGTTCAGGATAATTGGATAGGACAAAATTATACAACTGGTTGTATTATTATTTTACAATAATAATTTGCAAGGTATATAGTGGTGTTTATACAAAACCAGTTCTGTCTCAGACCCGGATCTGACACGGTTCTGAAATCCGAAAATTTGTCCCAAATGGATCAGATCGGAAGGGTCGTTCGGATTTAGGGACTTCAGAGCCTATTTTCGACAAATATCGAAAGTGCAACTATTTTCGATAATCCTCGAAAATACGATCGCAAACCCGAAAGTAGTTTCCAATTGTATTTTCAATGATTATCGAACGTTTCGAGGATTATTGAACGTTTAAGGCTATTTTCGAAGAGGTTATCGAAAATAGCCTTGAACGTTTAATAATCCTCGAAAATGGGCTCAGAATTCCAGAAAGTATGTTCCATTTTCGGATCGTCTGGATTTTCCCGAGATCTGTAAATCCAAAAACGGAACGAAACTTAACAGTTTCGACCATCTCTAATGGAGATGGTATAATGATCTTTCCTGTTAAGTAATTCAAACATATAACAATATACTGGATGGTCTCACTGGTTACCTTTTCAGGTCAGGTAGCAGTGATAGCCAAGGCACATAAACTCCTTATATCATGTATATAAACAAAACCGATCTCAGTCACACATGAATGTATTTTTGAGATTTAAACGTGTGAAAAGAACAAATGTAATTAAGTTGGAGGAGGATTACTTCCGTAAAAGAGTAGAATGTTACATTGATGAAACTATAAAGTTAATGCAATAAAAGCACACAGTAATAACAATAAATTCTGCATTTGGCATTGTTAGAACAAACTGCAAACCAAGAATGTAAACAATTTAGAAATCCAATTAAGGACATCAGTAAAGTGTGATCAATAAGTTTAGTTTGCTTGCTCAGCTTACAGTTACCATTGAATGATTGTACCATGATACCATGACACATGGTTTGATTAGGGTTACTGATGCACTGCTGGGTAATTAATATAATTGTTTGCCATGGGGGGGTCATTTGTGGTAGCTGAGCTAATGGCAAAAATCTAAATATTTTATTTTAATGCTAGTGTGCATGAAAGCATTACATAGTTATAATTTAACAATTTGGGGGTTTAGAGAAGAACTAAACACCATTAGTTCTATTAAACAACTATTTTGAATAACTATTATTTAATAATTATAGGATTTTTAATGGACAAGAAATTAAACCCATCTTGCAAGTGTGTTCTCACACTAATGTGGGGTTCAGTTTTCCTTCAAAAAAACCCCAAAACATAATATATATATATATATATATATATACACAATATAAATATTTCAAAGCACATTTGCATTAAAATCAAATATGATTTTTTAATTTTATTGCTAACAAAGCCTGCAGACAGACTGCAGTTCTAAACTAATACCCCACAGTACCACACTACCCACAATTAGAAATCGTATGTTTAATGCAAAACAAAAATACCTTTTTTTTAATATCCAGCTACCAGCTAATTGTTAAATTAGAGAGCAGAGCACTATATCTAGCAACCAGCCTGTGTGACACTTCTACCTAGTATTTTTTAAATTAATAGATCCGCCTTAGATAACAATTCAATTACCGTAACCAAAGATTGGTCTCGATGGATGTATATCTTTATTCAACGTTCAATATTATGTAACTATTAGACAGATGTTATGTAGAGGAACTAATAAAGGTAAGTAGCAGCAGGTACCTCAGAAAAATAAGCAGATTGAGCGAAGACGATTCCAGTAATGAATAAGATCAACAAGGTCAGTAAACACCTTTGGAAGCAAGGACCCTGGGATAGATACACCACCAGCCAGCAGCTAAATGCTATAACTGGCAAGGAGACAAAACAGAGCCAGAAATTTAAACACACAAACACCAAAGTGGTGTTACCTAAACTACCCAGGGTAAGGCATCAAAACAGCATTGTATGTATAGATGATAACCCCCCACCCCACCGCCACCACCTATATTGGAAATGTTTTTTTAAAAAAGCAAAAAATTATGCAGCTATTTTTTTCAGATCAACAAAATATTCTACACTGTTAAAGTGGATGGAAATACCTGGCAAATTTATTAAAAATGTGTAAACGTGAATTGAATTCCTGAAGTTAATAGAGGCTATGCAAACCCTCATGGGAGGGCTGGCTCACCAGGTAATTTTACCTCATTTCTTCTGAAAGAATGAACCAAGGAGTTTGCTAAGGAAATAATATTTCAGTGATGTTTCCATTATGGCTCCAATGAGTTTTTTGATTTATTTCACAATGGCTCCAAGACATTTTAACTGCTTTATAAATAGGCAATTTCATTGTTTGCAAAAAATGACAAGAACAATTTTAATTCAATTTTGATCTGTTGAAAATAGAACATTTATTATTTAATGTCCCTGGTATTGCCATTACAGTTCACCGGAATTGAGAATGGATGATAAATTACTGTGTTATAGACTGATAGGTTTAGATAATTCCCCATATAATGTGGGAATTATTTTTTTAAACATACTTTGATGTATTGACTGTATACTTTGATGCAACATGTATTGATGTTGCCTAATACATGTTTCCCATGATCATTTGCAGGTAATGATGCTGGCCTTATAATAGTCATTGGTGTTAAATGAAGATTTGTCCACAATTAAGTATATTTAGGTGTGTGTTAAAAACATAGCAGTTCAGCTCCTGGTTATATGGGGAATCCAGAATTTAATTTAGTATTTGGTGTTTTTCTTCTCCATTAATACAATTCTTTAAGGATCATTATTTCCCTACTGAAGTACTCTGTCTATTATAAAATAATATGATAAAGTGTGTTTGAACATTGAACCATGAAGTCTGCATTAGATACTTTACATTTAGAAGACTAGTAATGTATTATTAGGTTTTTAGATGCATGGGAATCAATTTGATAGACTAAGAAGTGATTCTTAAAAAAAATTCAACTCTCTTTACTTTTTGACTGTCCTAAAAAAAAAGTTTTTAAAATTAAAACAGGTTTTAATTAAACTTAGCTATTTGCTTGCTATAACTTCCATTTTCATGTATGCTAGACTAAGCTGGCTACATCTGAAAGTGCCAGTAAAAGCTATAACCAGGTGAGTTCATTATAAATAGAAGATTAATTTGAAGTAGGAAGCAGCCAATCACGGTCGCGGCTGCCAGGAGTTCTAAACAGTGGAGGAGAGAGGGAAGGTAAGTAAAGATTGGGGGACTTTCTAACAATTATATTAATGCGGTTGGGGCTGGGGCATGCCTTAAATTATGAGACCGGCACTCACCAAACTGCTGATTAATTAGCCGTGCACGTCCATGTGACCCGAAATGTCATGCCCTGCTGTGTGTAAGTGTAGCCGATGAGAGCTATGTAACTTTAAAGTGTCTGCTTTTAATGATGTTTTGATACAAATAAAGGACATTGTTTTAATCGCAAGCTGCTGCTGTCCATCGATTCGTTTTGCTGGGGCATGCCTTACCGCATACCCAAAGGGTTTAATTTTAGGGGGAGGGAGAGAAAAACGAGAGGGAGGGGGGGGCTGCACTGAGCATGCCTCAACCTTGACGAGGTTGAGGAAGTCTCAGGCACAGCATGAGTCACACACTGCTCCTACACAGCAGTTTCCTGGACTTTGGAGGGGCACAGCATGGGAACTATTTTGAGCAGGAATGTAAGGTAAGGATTTTTTAAAACTAATTGATGTGGCCAGTAAGGGGTTAAATTTTAGTTTTGGGGGTGGACATGCCCTTTAATGATCACATGTTTCTTAGGTCAGTAAGGAATCAAGTAAGACATTTTTCAGGTAGTATTCATTATCCTTCTTTGCCCTATCAGCTAGTATCATAGTGAGGTTATTAGAAATGAATAAGCATCTGAAATAATTTTATCCATTGGTGTCACACAGCTGTCTATTGTCCATGTTGAAAGGAAAAATAGAACAGGTGCAGGGAATACCAACTGCCCCCAACTCCTTAGTGCAAAAAGGAGAAAAAAAACACTTAATTAAATAATTATGTTTGATTGAATAATGTGTCTGTTGTATGATAGTTTGAATTTGTCCTAAATGTAGAAAATGTATACAAACATAGAAAACGTAATCAATGCACATTCCTAGGCCCAATACAATATCATATTTGCACACTGGCATACTTTATTAAAAAAAAAGGTTTTCCGTATACATTTCTGTGATCAAATGAATGAAAAGCCTTCCAACCACGTCAAGGTAACCCCAGTCTGGAAGGTCCTAACTTCTAAGCTTTTGAAATTTCTTTTACTTCAATTATGATTAGCAAACTTTACATTTCTCATTCTTACACACTGGATCCATATAACAGGCTCTCTCACTTCCCCCCAGCCCTTTGGCTTTTTAAAATGAGGGAAAAGGCCATCCAGTGCTTTATATTAAAGGCATAGGACTTCCCATAAAACGGGTGCGTTGGGGGTGCTATTACCACATGGAGGCTTGACCAAGCCTTTCAATAAATACATACAATACAAGGATTGTGGAAGCACTCCAATTAGGCTAATTTACAACTACATTTAGAGGAAGTGCTACTGATCTGGTCAAACATTTATACAAACATAGAAAAGATAATCAATGCACATTCCTATGCCCCATAAAATATCATATTATCTGCATATCATAAAAGGGTTTAGTATACATTACTGTGATTACATGAATGAAAAGCCTTCCAACCACATCAAGGTAACCCCAGTCTGGAAGGTCCTAACGTCTAACCTTTTTAAATTTCTTTAAGGACTGGATGTCCTCTTCCCTCATTTTAAAAAGCCAAAGGGCTGGGGGTAAGTGAGAGAAGAGAGCCTGTTATATGGATCCAGTGTGTAAGAAAGAGAAATGCAAAAACCCCTTTGTTTATAAAGTATGCCAGTGTGCAGATAATATGATATTGCATGGGGCCTAGGAATGTGCATTGATTATCTTTTCTATGTTTGTATAAATGTTTGACCAGATCAGTAGCACTTCCGCTAAATGTAGTTGTAAATTAGCCTAATTGGAGTGCTTCCACAATCCTTGTATTGTATGTAATTATTGGGAGGCTTGGTCAATTTCCATGTGGTAATAGCACCCCCAACATGCCCCTTTTAATGGGAGGTCCTATGCCTTTAATATAAAGCACTGGATGGCCTCTTCCCTCATTTTAAAAAGCCAAAGGGCTGGGGGGAAGTGAGAGAGCCTGTTATATGGATTCAGTGTGTAAAATTGATAAATGCAAAGTTTGCTAATTGTAATTGAAGTAAAAGAAATTTAAAAAGGTTAGAAGTTAGGACCTTCCAGACTGGGGTTATCTTGACATGGTTGGAAGGCTTTTCATTCATGTGATCACAGTAATGTATACTAAAACCCCTTTGTTTATAAAGTATGCCAGTGTGCAGATAGTATGATATTGTATGGGGCCTAGGAATCTGCATTGATTATCTTTTCTATGTTTGTCTAAATGTTTGACCAGATCAGTAACACTTCCGCTAAATGTAGTTGTAAATTAGCCTAATTGGAGTGCTTCCAGAATCCTCGTATTGTATAAATGTAGAAAATTGGTTATACCCAATTAGTATACTATAAGTAACCAATTTTGTCAATATACTTTCTTGTTTACCTTGTCTAAAGCATGTCATATGCAGGGGTGATTTTTTAATTGACCACATTGGGGTCAGATGGATAATTTACCATGTACCCCACATTTTAATCCACATCATCAGCAGATTTCAAGCTGATATCTGCTTGTGCAAAAGTGCAAAACGGTGCATTTCAATTGTTTTTTCCTGATTGAAATAAGATTGGATGCTATTTCTTCTAGACGTCAACCCATGTATGCTTAAACGACATTTAATCACTCTATATAGTTTAAAAATTGGTACAATGTTTTTAATGGATACAAAGCAAAACATTATTTTTTCATTCACAAAGCAAACTGTATTTCTATTGTTAATACAAAATATAAAGATAATATATAGATTATATAGATAAGACCACCTAGGCATTAACAAACTTTGGGTTTTTAAGGGGCAATGATACTAAAAAATGTCACATTATCCAAGAATATAGGGGCACAATAGTTTATCCAGATTGGCCTGTTTCAATCACTTATAAAGAATAAAACTAACCTATTTCTATAAGGCCACCTTTCATGCATGCCCGATTGTACAGTTTTATCTTAAAAAATTGCTTAACTGAAATTTTTTTTTTAAAGCATGTTTTAGACAGTGGCCTTATTCTTTGCTAATGCATTAGCATGTGTTCATAAAATAGTAGTTATGGCAGTTGTATCAAGTTTTATCAGGGCTAGTGTGCAAAAATAACTAAAATGAATATCATTGATTTTTAAAACTTCTTTTTACGTGAATATTTCATTTTAAATGTCCACCGACAAAACTAAAATTTAACTCACTAATGGCCCCACTGTGTAACCATGCAATAAGGCTCACAAACGAAGATAGGGTGATAAATCTTTTATCTAGATTACATATGGGTCATATATACACGAACAAATGCCCCTATGGTGACATATATTGACAAAATGAGTAGAGCTATCAAAATAAGTATACAAGAACAAATACAGACAGTTGCCAGACTTTTTTGTGAAATGAAACATCAAGTATCACAATTAACATGGTGCATACTGGAAAAGGTTAAACTACTGCGAAGAGACGGTGATGTAAAAAGGAAACTATTACAGACAGAAGTCAGGTGGATTAGGAGGTTTTACATTATGATAACTATTGGCATGAACAAAATGTGGTCAATCAAACCTTTTTTTATATTTATGTGTTATCGGGTGAAACAATGTATACAAGATCCTGATTGTTTGTTTCTTTCTCATCAGGTCTGGACAATGCAGTACCAGTACCAATGCTATTACAGAAAAAAAGAAAAAGAAATAATAGAACAGGTATTGGTATAACACTGGTACTAGGTATTTACTATAGATAAACATAATAAACGGTGTATATAATGTGATGGTTAACAAGTTTATTAACCCTTGGTATGCACCATAAGGTGCAGTTTCATTATATTCAATTTTAAGGGTACATCTCCGCAGTGTTGGTGGCTACTCACCTTAAAGACCTACTCACCTTTAAGCTTTCTGAATGGGAATGGACTTTTGTTTTGACGGACACTGAATTACACCAATTGGGTTGAGGTGTGGTCTATGTGATGTAATTTAACTTCCTATATGGCTACTTTATGCTTGATAAAGAATACAGTGGTTTGTGAAACATCTTGCAATAAAGGTAATTGTCCTCTTCCTCCTTTCAAACAATTAAAAGAAAAATCTACCAGATCTGATGGGGTTGCTGGTTAGCAATCATGTATGTAACAAAAAAAATCACTCACCAATCTACTGCTGTGGCCTCAGAATTGCTTGGTTTTGGCAAAAAATTTCATTACAGAATAACATAGTAATTAAGGTTAAATAAAGACACAAGTCCATCTAGTCCAACCTTTACACTCTACTCTTTAACCCTACCTAACAGTTGATCCAGAGGAAGGCAAAAAAAACCAGATAAAAATGGGGGGAGGGGGAATTCCTTCCCGACACCAATCGGCAATCGGAAAGTATCCCTGGATCAGTTGGTATCCATTGGTTGGTATTTGGCTCCCTACTTTAATATGGAAAGAGAACAGCAATTGATTAAATGTGTGGCCACCTGAACAATCTTCAATAATGCTATGGACAAACACACACAGTTGGGGGGAAAGCACAACACAAAGCAGCATGTTTCACATACATTAACATGTGTTAGTGCTTCAATTATAACAACATTCTTCTTCTTATTATTATTATTATTGCAGCGCATTCAACCTGTCCCCAGAACTTGCGATGGCAGAGTGCACAATGTGGCCTGTCACATTGCAATGCACTGGCATGCAATCCTCATGCGCTAACCGATCGTGAAGCGTTTGTGAATTGCGCCGGTGTGGCCTATGCCACACTAAATTCCCTATGCAGAGTATAGAAAGATCAGGTTGGGACTGTGTTGGTGGCAATCTGTGACATATTACAAACAGAATCCAAAGTGTATACCCATCTTTAAATGCTTCTCGTTGTTACCCAAAAATAACACTTTTCTGATTATTTGTCTACCTGGTTTTAAATTTTAAAATATGTTACCCTTTTCTGTGGATGAAGCTGAAGAACATTTCTAAGGCAAAGGGTTCCTGAACGATTCCAATCTATAGGATAATGCTGATACAGCCACAATTTATGACATTTCTATTAAACCAAGAGACATGATGTTTATTTCCTCACACTCCGGGTCAGTTACCGTCGTTCAGATTTGGCATTAATGCACTCTGAATATTTCTTGCAGAATAACCTTGACACTAATCCTTGGAGAAATGATTACTTGCTCAGCTATGATGTAGTTTGATGTAGAGTTAATGCTAAGTGCTTGCAGCTGCAGCACAGATAGTTTAAATCTACGGTGTGTATCCTCCTCAAGACTATGAAAAGTAGCCTGTCCTGTCACTGCTAAAGATAATTACCCAATACACATGTGTAAGGCTAATCAGATTTTCACTTAGCTATATACCTTCTGCTCTGGAACTCCCTCCCTCCGTCTGTCCGCCACTTACCATCCCTTAACAACTTCAAACGTAACCTTAAAACCCATCTCTTTGGGCTTGCATATAACCTGGCCTAAACATTACCCCTCTTACTACCCAATATGATCCAACCCGCCTTTCACACTCCACTGCCAATCTATTTACAGCCTACTGATTCCCGCAACCTTATGTCTCACCCCCATATCCTCTAGTCTGTAAGCTCTTTGGGAAGGGTCCTCTCTCCTATTGTATCTCGGTATTGCTGTGGGTAACTCATCACTCTCTTTACTTTTATTATGTATTACCTGTGTATGTAATAAGTATGACTTTGTATAACATGTATTACACTGTATGTAATGTACGACTATGTAATTGTAAAGCTCCACAGAAGATGTTGGCGCATATAAATCAATAATAATAATAATCATATTATCACAAAACATATTCCTATGTCATGTAGAGATGGCCGAACTCACTGAAATTCATTCCGTCTTCAGATTTGCAGACTTTTTAAAAATCCAAAAATTCAAAAATCTGAAAGCCGCCCCATCGAAGTCATTGGGAGTTTAAAAAAATCTGAACGTACTGCCTAAAATTAAAATATAAATAGCATTGGCAACTTATGGGATTGACTGATCGTATGACCAGGATTTGTTAGTGTATTCGCCCCATTACTGGAAATGACTGGCATCTGGCCATTCTATAGTTCAAGGAAACCTTTTTTATGTTGATTTAGACAATTTTAAATGTTAGTAATTCACAGATGAACCTGCATAATCAGTCTGGCTGAAAAATTTTCTGGGTCACTTTATTGGTGATCAACAAACTACTGATTGATATATTGATTGGTAAATTATCAAATTAGCCTATGTATACCAGTCTTTAGGTATGTTGTAAAATTACTTTGGACATACCCTTGGTCAGAAGTTTTCAGCACAAAAGGACATGAAGGATGATCTCAATAACAGACAATGGAAAAACAACCTTAAACAAATTACAATTATACACAGTAACTAGTAACCCACAAAGACCTGAAGTCTTTTCATAGGTCATTGTTGCCTTTTACTACAATGATTGACACAATGAGCACCCCTGGAGGCACAATATCTCAGATATCCAAAGCACAACCTCCTGACACTTTCTTTTTTGCCATTGGAAAATGAATGAGCAAGATGGGAAAATTGCAGGAACACCAGAACTTAAGAATCACTATCCCAAAAATGCAATATTTAGACATTAGATATATTGGATGTTCATTTATGAACAAACATCTAATCTAATGTCTACCTAGTGTACGGCCAGCAATAGACACACAAGTAAAGGCAAAAAGTTACCATAAGCACACAAATATACAAATAAACTTAACAGGAACTAAACACTCACACTGTACCTACCATGTCCTAGTGTGAGAGACTTGCAAATTTCTATGAGCAAAACTAACTAAAGGGTAACTGTGATCTCCAATTTTTAATAGTAAAGGTTGTATAAAAAGCATTAACATTTTTGAGTTATAAGCTGTAAAGGTTTAGCAATATTACACCCTGCTTGACCACTTGTTTTAACACGTTTTCAACCATGTAAGGAACAAATAACATATATTACCAGTTAGATATATAGCTTAATTTGAGCTGGGCTCAAAGAGCAAAAAACCCTCCACAGAGCATAAAAAAATATAGAGCCTTCTTAAAGGGCATGTCCACCCTCAAAACTACAATTTAACCCACTACTGGCCACACTGTGTAGTGTTAAGGTATGCTTCCTTAACCTCAATAAGAACATTGACATGCGCATTGGAGCCCCCCCCCCCTCAGGTTCTCCTTTGCTTCCTACCTATAAAACAGTTTTCTGTAGTATAGGAAACCCTATCCCACCCCCCAACCGCCAAGTCTGTTTGTTAAAAAAAGCATCAGAACTCTACTTACAGTCCTTCATTTCCCGTTGTTTTGCATTGCCGGAAGCCACATTTGTGATTGGCCGGTCTGGCCCCCTGCTTGCAGTCCCAGCAAATAGAGGGCCAAGATCAGAGTGCTAGAGGAATAAAGGGATGTAGCATTGCCCATAATACTAAGAAACTAGCAATCTCACTCCCAGGATTCCCAGAGAAATGGGTAAAGACATGCAAAGTTTCTCCTTTATGTCCTATGGCTAAAGCATGTGCCCATAACCACTGGCATTACATGCAATACAGCCTATTAGTACAGAACCATTCATCTTATCTGCAGGCATGCCATGATTTGATCTTGTTAGATCTCGTCAGTGCAAGATACAGGTTCATACGAGGTAGGCTTTTTTTTTACCCTAACTTTTTTGGAGACCATAGTTGCCCTTTAACTGCAATTATTATAAAGTTAGTTAATTCAGGTAATGAAGGAGAGATAGCCATGTGACTGCACCAATTCAAATAAGCAAAAATTGTATATTGCCTTCTGCTTTCAAAATATTTCATATTGCTCCTATAATAAAATATCACTCATTACTTGTCAGTTAAGCAAATCTTTGACAACATGTTTGCTTTTGGTGTATAGAGTGCTTACTTGTGAAAAATGTGATCAGCCTGTATAGTTTCACAAATTCGATTTGCCATGAATCAGTGTAAACACAATCACAAGTTTTACAAAGAATGAAAAGTTTTGAAAAGTTGCAAAACTTGTGCAGGACAATGAAACCAACTGTACACTTTTGACAAACCATTTTGCCGTTAGACTGACTGCTAAATCAACCTCAAAATCTGCTCTTTTCTTGCGATTTTTGACTCAAAGGGTGTTTAAATCAGGTCACAATTTCTTTGTTAAAAAAATAGATATGTTACGGCAATGTGAGAAAAGAATACATTTTATATACTGGAACAGACCTGAATTATATTCAACAGTTTTCATCAATTTCAAATAAGAAATAGGAACAAGGATTGTTTTTCTTTCATTGGTTGCTATTGATCTTAGAATTTGCTGCTCTGTCTCATTAACACTTTTATTGTCCTGTCAATCACAACCACACTTGTGCTTACCAAAGGCTGAAAGGATTTACAGTTATTAACAAAACTGCTTTGTGCCCAGAGGTGATGAGAAATCTTGAAGTTTTGAAAGAAAATAGCTGGGACCTAGCAACTCTGGTGCTTATAAAAATGTGCTTTTTGGTTTATTTAACATTTTATAATATGATTTGAAGAAATCAATAAAGTTATTTATCTAATACATATGGGGGCCTATAGTCAAAACACATAGGGGCAAAACATATAGGGGCATATTTAAAGAGTAGTCCAATTTTGCATGTACTGGTTGTCTGCAGCAATCAGATGTTATTAAATGTTTTTTGAACTGTAATAGACCAGTAAAATGTAATCTGATTGGATGCTGAAAATTAATACCACAGGCAAATATTTGCATCTGTGATCAAATAAGCTTGATAGCACACTTCGTACACTATACGCACGCGCAAGTCCAATGTGCCTGAACCTAGCATACGAAGTCCATTGGGTTCTGTCACAGGATGCGGTGGAGGAGTTAGAGATTGGGTAAGTTACAAATCTTCTCTCCCGGCTCCTAAGACACAGCTCCTTTACCTCCTCTTCTTCAATAAAACTGAATGGCAAAAAATGTATTTACCAGTGGAGATACACTTTACATTTTTTTAGTGGCTGTATGTGGCGACATTTCAGCATGACCAATTGTGTATTCCATTGATGATCACGCACCTCCCTAATACAGCACTCCTGCTCATCACTCAGTTTCCCCCCTCACTCTCTAATTATGGCACATGAGAGATGAGAGTTAAATCCAAAGGAAGGGGAAGGAGTGGGAGAGCTGTCAGTTACAGGACAAGCAGCTTTTTGAAAGTTCTTCATTCATATTAGAAATCAGAGCAGATATTTGAACTGTCTCCTACCTTCCTGTGAAATGCAGTACCGTATATTCTCGAGTATAAACCGAGTTTTTCAGGCTGAAAAATCAGCCTGAAAACTTGGACTCGGTTTATACTCGAGTCAGTAGCTTACCTGAGCATTCCGGCAGCGCATGATCTTTCGTGTACTGGCGCGCCGGCCTGACGTCACTGCCCGGCGCCAAGCCGGCGCGGGCATAGGACGTCAGCCGGCGCGCCAGTACTGGAATGAGCGCGTGGCTGCTGGAATGCTCAGGATACAGCTAAGGATACCGTACCTGCCAGGAAGCCTTGGATGGGGGCCCTTGGAGGAGGAAGCCCTTGGTGGAGGAGAGCCCACAGGTACAAACTAAACTGGGTGGGAGGGTGAGGGGGGCATTCAAGATGTTTGGGAACTACAACTCCCAGCATGCTTTATTAGCTGGGAGTTGTAGTTTCCAAACATTTTGATGCCAAGAGAGGTGGCATTCAAGATGTTTGGAAACTAAAACTCCCAGTCATAAAGCATGCTGGGAGTTGTAGTTTCCAAACATATTGGAATTAGCTGGGAGTTGTAGTTTCCAACATCTTGAATGCCAAGTTTCTACCCTCGGTTTATACCGAGTCAACAACTTTTATTAGGATTTTTAGGTGAAATTGGGTACCTCGGTTTATACTCGGGTCGGTTTATACTCGAGTATATACGGTAATCGGCCATTAAGGACACTGTTATATGGCAGACCCATTTCTTGTGTAGTGTCTGACCTCAAGGTGTTTTAATTTTTTTACAGGTCATGTACTCTTCTTGAATAAACAGAGCATGTTTCTCCACTCTTATTTTAAAGTACTTTGCTCAAACAAGCACATGACCTAACTCTGGGTTGAGTAAAAGTTCCAAGAAGCCTTGGTCAAACCTTCAATGTAACACACAATATAGAGAACTAGAGACCAAAAAAAGGATACATACAAACAATAGAATTCTAGTGCACAAACAATTCTAATTACAATTCTATTGGCTATATCTCATTTGTTTGTGCACTAGAATCTTATTCAACCACGGGGGGATGACTAACTTCTTGCTTATCGGCCGTTTCGGCCAATAAAGTGTCCATACACGGGCCAATTATCGCCCGAAACGGCTGTTAGCAAGATAGTGTCTTAAATAAATAGGGGTATGAATTTAATCATTTACATTATCTCTATTTACTAAAGAGCACTAAAGCTAAATTTGGAATTTTTGGTGCAGTGTTGGAGTCTTGTACACAAAAAGGATATCTTGGAACTGGAGGGTACAGAGAAAGGCAACTGAATTAAAAGAATAATGGAAGAGCTTGACTGTGCAAACCGATTAGACCAGATAGGGCTATTTAGACTGAAAGAGGAACTTGCCTGGGGTACGATCACTTTATACAAATTCATTAAAGGGCTTAGAATAAACATTTTAGTGCATTGTTCACCAATAGATTGTTTAGAATCAAACAATTCAAAATGTTTATACATTAAAGGGCCTATGTCTAAAAGTGTGGTATGACAGTTTTACTAATATATAAATCTAAACGGAACTCTTAATCTCTTAAAATAAGAGATTAAAATTATAATTTGATTTCAATGTTTTGTTTTGTTTTTAATTATGCCTTAATATACAATTGGCACATACCAGGATGCCAGAGGTAGTTTGCAAACAAGATTAAAATGTGAGTGTTATTTTTAATTCAATGCAAAACATTTTACTGTAAAGTGAATAGGGAGACAGTCAACAAGCAAAGTTGTAAATATTACTAGTGATTAATATCACTGCTGAATAATTTTCAGATCTACTTATACTCCTGAGTAGGAATGGGCTGTTAAGTGCCTAATAGCTTGTGCATTTGCCTAGACAGATTATTACCATGTAGAGTCCATATTTGATTTGTGTGTAAAGAAAGTGGTTTGAAATTCATGGCATGTGCCACAGTACGGCTAAAAACTACTATAAATCCAGCAAACAGATGGAAATAGGGCTTAAGAGAGCCCAAAGTGTTTGCTAGGGAAACTGTAAATAGAAATATTTTGCAACTTAGAAAAAAATGTGATAAAAGCAAAAGGAAAGATAGCATAAATAAAAAATAATTAAAATTCACCACTACAAATAACAAGGGACAAGCTTGGCTAATAATAAGCTATTTACTTTTCCATATTGCAAGATATATATTTTATGGGGACACTGAAACGCCAAATGTTTTTATTGCAGTGTTATACATTGAAGCTATGCCATATAGATATGTGTCTGGGCTATAGGAATATTTGGTGGATGCAATTGATTGTGTAGTGGCCATTGAAGCCCACATTGCAAAAGGTTTGCAAAAAGCAAAGCATTTCTAAAGATATGATAATTGTGACATTTGATTTTGTTGTTTTTTTTTATTGGAAAAACTTTATATAAAATAGATTTTACTGTAATTGTAGGAAACAAAATTAGTGGCATTTGTCAATACTCATTATACAAATACCAATAGAAATCCAGTTTAGAACAATAACATCCTCCCTATTATGGGCTCAGCAGTTAAACCAAAGCTTCATGAATATTAAAGCGATCGGTAATGTATTATTGTAACAATTGTTTGAATTATTTTTTTATTATTATTTTTGCACCCTCTTATTAT
This sequence comes from Hymenochirus boettgeri, assembly GCA_019447015.1. Classification (NCBI taxonomy): domain Eukaryota; kingdom Metazoa; phylum Chordata; class Amphibia; order Anura; family Pipidae; genus Hymenochirus; species Hymenochirus boettgeri. Next base: position 155,790,859 of record CM033469.1, read on the forward strand.
TCACAGCTGTTGACGGACAAAGTGCAGGAACAATGTAGTTGGCTGTTGGCAAAAATTCCAGGACATGTTAAATGAATTAGTGTGCAGAATTACTACTTTTTTTGAAGAGTTGATTTGACCACAGATGTGTTATACACCCACACAATGTGAGATTATTAAATCATGGGAAAGCTTAATTGTAAATTGCTGTCAACACACTAAATATCCTGCCTTAGCATACTGCATGTTCTTTGTTTTACTGGAATAGGTTTAATATAACTCTGGTTCTAAAACAGGAAATAATATTTCAAAAAGTGACAGCTATCAAGCTGAAATACAGGTTACATATTTTACTACACATAGGGCAGGTTTTACTTTAATATCTTCTGAAACAAATAGTGTTCTGTATATGCATACAAGTCAGACAATATAGTAATTTTGGGTTTTGTATTCATTTTATCAGTTTGCCTGATTTAAATACATCTAATAATTTCAACCAGCATTATGCATTTAAAGGTTCATTAACCTTAATAATTGTGTTAACCATCTAATGGTGTAAACGGAGGCCATGGGGTTACATTGGAGAAAACTGACCCTTCATGCAAGAACATGGATAGCCCAGTACTGATTCTAGATATCAGTAGTTGAGATTTATATATACGGTATATCAATGTGCAGTATTTTGATAAACTCAAAGAATAGCTACTTTTAGGTTTTTTTTAAAACTGTTCTTTATTTAAGTACAACATCCAGCCAATAACATACAGTACATAAATTAGTGTTTCTTTACAGTACAATAGTATTTATACACAATAGTAACAGACAGATTTAGTTGTGCCTTTGGTTATAAGTTATTTTGAGTTCAGATGGACATCAGTATTTATTTTAAACAAATGAAAGGGTAACTGATCTGGGAGGAAAGGGGATACCATCTCTGTTTTGTTTATCTTAGTAGACAGGAGAGGGAAAGAGGCATGCACTAAGGAAAAGTAAAGGAGGGAGATCCCATGGTTCCTGTTGTATCCTGGTGTTGGTTGTACAAAAGGAGGTTATATACTAGGAGATCATATATTATGATTTTTAAGTGATTAGTTCCAGCAGGACCATATTTTATTAAATTTGCTCAGAGCCTCTATTTATATATATTACTCTTGGTTATGGTAGCATTGGTCTATCATAGTCTTCCAGGTTTTAAGTTTGGGGATTGTGGGGGCCATCCAGGATAGAATTATGGTTATTCTAGCATAGAATAAGGTCTAATTCTGGTATCCACAGTATGCATATTTTGGGTTTTTGGGGTATTGGATATGGCAAGATAGATGATAGGTGGTTTATGGCTTTAGACCAAAATCTTGGGGCAATTCCATAGTAGGTGCCAAAAATTTGCAGGGGTTTGATGACATTTTGGGCATTCAGGTGAATAGGAGGGGGAAATACGAGTAAGTCTGTGAGGTAAGAGATAGGCCTGGTGTAGTATAAAAAACTGCATCAGTTTATTTGGAGATGCGGAGATGACTTTCAGCTAGGTTTTCCCTGTTCACCCCGGGAAAGGGAAGGGATCATTACATCCCACTTGTTTAGGATATTTGTAGTGTCTCTCTTCAAAGTGGCGTTAAGTAAACAGGTGTATAGCTTTGACACCAGGCGCCTCCCCCCCCCCTGACCCCAGAATCTGGATCACAGGATGTGTGCTTAAAGGTATGGGTCAGTCTGGAATTCAGAGATTATGCAGTGACGTAGTTGAAGGTATTGGAACCAGGATTTATTTGTAAGATGAAAATTATTTTTAATTTCTTCAAAGGGAAGTATTTTGTTATTTTGTATAATATGATGGAATATGGTGACCCCTTTATTTGTCCAGAAGGGGGCAGTGGGTAGGGTCGCCATGGAGGGGTATGAGGGATTGTGCCATAGAGGGGTTTGTTCCAGTGTTCTTCCAACATCATGAATTTGGTTAACCTGTTTCCATATTTTAAACTGTTGTATATGGAGTGAGATTCCTAATGTGGGGAGGTTGTTGGACTTCGAATCAAGAAATACTAAGAGATGGGAAGGGAGATAGGCATGCAGCAGATTTTCTGTTTCGTAGATAGAGATGTGTTCTGTGTCTTGTATGTCTATATTGTCTGACATGCACCATGGTTTAAAATACTTAAGCTGTCCAGCTAAGTAGTAAAGGTAAAAATCGGGCATGGCCACTCCGGCACTATTTTTTGGTCTCTGTAGAAGTTTTAGGGACTTTGGATCTACCCGAACCCCAGAGGAAAGTTAAGAGCATATTTTGGAGTTTAGTGAAGAAGGATTTTTGTATAAATATCAAGCAGTGTTGGAGTACATAGAGAATTTTTGGTAGCAGTATGATTTTGATTAAGTTAATTTTGCCTATCAGGTTGATAGGAAGATTCTTCCATATTTCTGTTTTGGTTCGTGTTAGTTCAAGGAGAGGGGCCAGGTTGAGGGAGTAGAAGTCTAAGGGTGATTTAGTTATTTGGATACATAGGTACTGAAAGTTGTCCACCACTGGGACTAGTGTTCTGACAGATGGGGGGATATTTGCATTTGGGTCTACTGGAAAGAGTGACAATTTCTCCAAGTTTATATACAGCCCCAATAAAGGGCTTCACTCAGATATTAGGTTGTGTGCAGCTTGGGATGACTGTTCAGGGTCGGCAAGGTATAGAATTATATCATCTGCGCATAGACTTAAAAGTGAAGTGTGGGCCCCCAGTCTTCAATATGTGGTGAAGAGCGAAGTTTTGTGGCTAAAGGTTCTATTGCTAGGGCGAATGGGTAAGGGGAAAAGGGGCATCCCTGTCTAGTTCCTTTTTCCAGAGAAAACATTTGAGAGATGACAACATTTACTCTAATTGCTGCCTGTGGTTGTGTATAGCAATTGAACCCAGTTCTGAAACTTGGGGCCAAATCCGAAATGTGTAATGCAAGACCATAGATATGACCATTCCACAGAGACAAATGCTTTCTGTGCATCTAATGTTAGCATGACTCTTGTGCCTGAATTGTCGTGGTTTATTTGTACTTTTAAATTTAGACAATGCAGACAAACACTGTTTAGGTTAATTGTTAATAACCATTTATATATAAAGTTTAAGTTAGAGTGACTTTTACTACATTAGGTCCCTTACCTATTTTATTTGTATATTGGAACCTCAGGGGGAAAGGGCTTCCCTGCACATGCCACTTTCCTCTCAGAGGACAAGGAGGAGGAAGCGGAAACCTTTCACAGAGGAAGAAAGCTTCTACTCTTCAGTTTCCTGGACTTTGGATAGACACTGTAGGAGAACCATTTGGAGCAGAGATGTATGGTAAGAATTTTTTAATACTACACAGTGGGGCCAGTATGGGGTTACATTTTAGTTTTGGGGGTGTACATGCAGTTTAAGTTAAAATTGAAACCTTTAACAAATGTATTTTTGGAATCAGGAAATGAAATGCCCTTTCATGCTACTAAATAAAAAATTAGTTGGTATTAAAATATTCGTTATTTCCCTTGTGTTCCTTACAGTATATTGATTTCCCAATAAAATTATAGTTCTATAATCTATATGCAAAGATGTTTTTTATAAACATTTTCAGTAATGCTGGTTGCTTTGACATTTAAAGTGCTTGTGTTGTCCAACTGTACTGCCCTTATTTAAAATATTTTTATTTTTTATTGTTGGTATAATGGTTAATCAATAGATAATTGAAAATTTAAATTACAACCATATACCTTTGTAATAGCTTTGCCTATCTAAATCTGGGAAAAGTTCAGTGGGGATATGATCACTTTATACAAATATATTAATGGGCCATACAATAAACTCTCTGGTACATTGTTCACTATTATGTCATATCAGAGGACTCATAGAAAGTTTATAAGATTAAAAGACAAGAAGTTTTATCTTCAGGAAAGGTTTCTTTACAGTGAGAACAGTGAAGCTGTGAAACTGTTTTCCAGAAGGTGTGGTAATGGCAGGGGTCTAAAACTAGTTGGTATTCATTTATTCATTATTCTGGTTGATCCAGGGAACCTTTCCGATTACCATTTGGAGTCAAAAAGGTACTTTTTCAGCAGTATGTATTAATACTAGTAACTTTCAATATTCTTATGTAAATCCTGCAATTACTACATTTACTGGAGTTCCACAGTTTCCTATCTGTAAAAAACCCAAAGATGTAACTTCCTCCATCAAAACCTTTATTTCTGTAAATAATGCACTGTTAAGATTATTGTACAGCCTGTTAATGTATTTCTATAAAATTATCATATTTGTCCTTTTCGAAAAGTGTTGAAATATTAAGTCAAAGTGTTTTTAAAAGTACATGAACATAGCAGTGTATGTCCTCATTACATCTATTTTATTTAGTTTTATAATATTTTAGTTATCCTTTAACATGATTTGCACTTGTGTGTTAAGAAAGAAAGATTTTGCTGTAATTTACAATTTTTCCACCTATTTCAAAGCCACAATTTTTCAAAAAAAATTTGTCTTCTGTTGAGCATTTCCTTTAGGTCCTGAGAAATGCAAGGGATTTGCAATAAGTAGTAATATATACATGATATCTAATGGTGGCTAAAAAAATAATTTAGAGAAAATGATGGCATTGCATAAATACAGAGTCTGGAGCTAAAGAAGTAAGAAAGACAAAAGCCTATGATTGATTTTAAAAGTGCAATTCGAGGAACATATCATGGGCCATATTTATAAAGTGCGGTGTCGTAATTTAGCCATACCGCACATTATCGGTAATGTACGGCCACGGACGTACATTTACACCGATCGTTCATTTATTAACAAATGTTTGGTCGTAGAATACCATGCAATAGTAAACTACCGCAATGGTATTCTATGGAGATGGTAAATCTACTATCAAGTTAGCATAAATTTACAATCACTATTGTTGATTTACAATAACGATAACCATTGTTAAACCGACCGGAAATTAAAGATCTTTAGCAATCGTTAAACCAATCGTTAAAGGTGCAGTGTCACTAAAAATATGACCCCATATGTGGTAGAATGGTGTGTGCATAGAGAAACTTATTTCAGAACATTATTAAGTTAACTAATGAGTCCCTAAGTAGTTTTACATACCCTTGAAATCCGTGCAAAGCTGTATCTGAGAATTTAGTTTGCCAAGTGATAGGGATAGATAGTCCTATGCTCTCCACTAGTTGAAAAATATTCACCTTTGTAGCCTTCAGAATGATTACACTTGATTTTTTCTGTTTAAGTTGCTATTATGTGAATTTAACTTTCATAATAAACATCTAATGTCCCATTAAAAAAAAAAACAGGAACCACAAATACACTATTTCTCCTCAAAGTTTTATTTGTATATTAAAGTTAAAAACAATGCACACCAAAAAAAAAAAGTTGCAGATCTCAAAAGGTTTTCAAGCTTTAATGTTTCTGAACTACATCTTTAATTCTTGTTTCTGTAATCATATGCAATCACCTGCAAATACATCATATACTTTCATTCCAAAAACAAGATGGAGAGCTAAAGGTTCCTCCAAGAAGATTAAAACATGAATAATTGATTTGTGGGGCAGATAACATTAATAAGCTTCTTGTTCCCTAACTTCGGAAGTATATGTTTTTTCAATTGCTTTTAAAAAGAATATATTTTTACCTTCTGCAGAGCTGTTTGATGTCTTTAAATAAATAAATGAGAGCCTTCTAAAAGTTTTAAAGATCTAAAATAAAATAATAAAAAGAGAGAATAATTATAAAACTGGAATAAGAATAGAAAAGGAAGCCCTCGGGGTTCTATTTGTTCTAGTTTAGATTTGGTAGATTACATTATGAAAAAGATGTACATTTTCATCCTTTTCTCTATACCAAATTAGAGTCTGAAAACAGGAAATATACCATTTTGATTAATGTACATTTAATTGGTTATGTTCAGTTCTTTCCTGACCCAATTATCCAACAAGGTTGAATGCTTGTTAACAAACACAAATTGATTAAAATATCTCATACTGTATATATGTACAAAAGACTGGAATTTCAGAGCTAAAGTATCAAGATGGGATTGATTCTACATTAAGTATCAATCAGTTTGGGCCGATCAAATGCTGAAAGCAATTTTGAAGCAATCAAGATATGGTTAGCCTTCTCTTTACAACTAGTTGCACATTTTTAATTTCTAATATTTTGAACCAAAATGCTTTTTGTTTTCTATTTTTTCTTAAAAAAAACTTTTTGCCTGTTTTCCCCTTTAAGAATTATTCAATCAAAGTAACATTTCATACATTTAGGTAAATGAATTGCTGGTGTCTGAACTGAATAAGAGAAGATATATAAAATGCTTTGCGCAGCTAGATGCTAAAATATTACTGTTACATATATAAGATTAGATGAAGATATAACATTTAACTAAGAAACCGGAGCACTCCTGGGAATCTTCCAAAACTAGAAATTTTATTCCATACACGTAAATCGACGCGTTTTGGCCCGTACACGAGCCGTTCTCAAGACTCAAGGTGTCTTGAGAACGGTCGTGGAAGGCCGAAACGCGTCGATTTACGTGTATGGAATAAAATTTCTAGTTTTGGAAGATTCCCAGGAGTGCTCCGGTTTCTTAGTTAAACGTTATATCTTCCACCTATAGCGGAAGCACCCGGGCAGTTGTCGATTGAAGTTGAGGAGTGCCGTTTTGGTTATATCTAAGATTAGATGAAGTGTATGTAGTTCATTAGCCTCCTACAGTTACATGATGAAACTGTAACATTGTAATCAAGTTGAATGAGGAAATATTTAATCAGGAAATTATCTCTTCGGCAATGTGCGGTGATACTGTTTTGTCTTTTTGCCACAATAATGTTGCCACGATATCGTGCTACAAAAAGAGAAAAATGCCGGCTCAGATAGTGATGTTGTCACTGGAGAATGCCCTCTCCCCGGCAATTATAAGTTCCTTTGGCTGTGGTAAACAGACACATAGAGCTGCTGTAGGTCTGAAGCCTTTTAATCGATATTGGATTGATAACTCAGAAAATGTCCTTGTACCTTTGTATGTATAGTAAAATATAGCATTTGAGGTTGAATTAAGACATATGTCAATCCAGTCCAACCTACTCATGTATGGGACTTTCTATGGGGCTGTGTATTAGACTTTCTATGGGGCTACCTATGGGAGAAAATCAACCCTCGGTTTATGCTCGAGTCAAACAGTTTTCCTAGATTATCAGTTAAAAGTAAGTACCTCGATTTATATTCGGGATGGTTTATACTTGAGTATATATGGTAAATTAATTTGGTTGGTGTATGATAATAGCTGCCAAAGCCAGTGAGGATGTGTAAATGAATCTCCACATGCAATTGGCGAAGGCTACTGGTATGGGGCATGTTCTGGTTATGGTATGGTTTGGTGGGTGCTAGGGTAGAATAAAAGACATATGAAAAAACAACATTAACCAGATGGTTAAGACAAGAGATTCTAGCCTATAGATGGGGAATAAACTCCTGGTGGGAGCTACTCCCATATATACCAGAAGAAAATAGTGATCTGGTGATGTGCATACAAAAAATATTCTGTATTAAAGTATGTGCAATGCAGGATGCACAATAAAGAACCTCTGAGGATAAATATAATCAGGAATATCTAGTGAGCTAGAAATGAGCTCATACATGATGCTCTGACAGTCCCAGTAGGGTAAATCTACTAGCCAACCCAAGTATAGAAACATGGGGCACACTCTCCAAACCGAAAAATAGTGCAATATAAACGTACATAATATTTGCGGGGATCCCAGTCACCACATTAAATACCCCCACATAAGCCTAATCATGGACTGAAGAAAGTTCAAAGGGAGAATACAAAACAATCTCACCCACAAAACATCACTGGAATCGGACCAACAGTGTCACAAAGGCAGAAGTCTCCAGGTGGAGGGGGGGAGGAAGTCTTCGGGTATCCACATGTGATAAAGGTAAGTTCGCAGTGCTGGCTCATGGTCAAGTTATAATTAAAAACCCTCATTTTGCACACAGACATCAGGAGAGTTGCCACTGGTAGCAGATCAGGTTGAGCTAAAAACTGCACAGAGGTAGAACCTACCTCCACTTTGCCGTTGTTCCCTTTGGGGAACAAGTGTAAAAAAATTATTTCCTCTTCTGCCTGGCTTAATGTTCTGGTAAAAAGGGAAATGGAAAAAAAGAAAAAAGGCTTTTAACATTTTGAAATCAAGGGGAACAAAACAGGCCTACAGGGAGTATAAAAGCTGTAATAAGGAGTGCAAGAAAGCAATTAAACTTTCTTAAATAGAAAATGAAATACGGATAGAAAAACAAAGCAAGTTTAACACCAAAATTTCAATTAATCAATAGTAAAAAGATGAGGACAGAGAATGTGGGACCATTAAATTATCATGCTGAGCTGGTTATAGAGGATGCCAAAAAGGCTAATGTGCTCAACCATTTTTTCCCCCTTGGAATTCACCATAAAGAATGCTAGTCCTTATAGCAGCGACGGTAATAAAATGAAGGGTATTAATGAGGAATATTCACTCTGGCTGACAGAGGATATGGTACAGAAACAATTAGACAAAGTTAATATCAATAAAGCTTCCAAATATATCCTTGGATCTCAAGAGAGCTTAGTCCAGTTTTATCTAGACTACTGTGTCTTATTTTTTTCAGATTCACTTTTGTCTGCCAATGGACTGAAAAAAAACAATATAATACCAATATTCAAAAAAGGTAGTCATTCCCAGCCTGGCAACCATGGTCCTGTAAGCCTAACATCAGTGGTAGGGAAGGTGCTGGAAACTTTGTTAGGGGATCTTATCCTTGACTTTGTCTCCAGAACTGTTCTAATTAGTAGTAGTCAGCATGGATTTATGAGAAATAGATTGTGCCATACAAATTTACTTGGTTTTTATGAAGCAGTGAGTAAGAATTTAGATTCAGGCATGGCAATGGATGTAGCATAGACATAATGATTAGTACCTACGTCCCAGGAACCACACGAGCCCTCTCTTACATCCAATCCAGGGCTCAAAATGCCCCGTAGAACAAATATTCATCTGAGATACACATTACTTTATATATCAAAAATGCAACACTTTCATCGCTGCATTAATCAATTTCATGTTCTTTGTTAGCAAATTGTCAGTGCAATATTATTTCTTAATTACGGTATTAATTATTCTATTATAATTATTTTTTTTATATTTTAAGGAATAAACACAAATACCACATTCAAACCATTGTCAGTGTAACATTATTTTAGATATAGCTTATCTAGATAAATAGACAAAGATACTACATTGGAACAGTGTATCTAAACCCAGGTATAGGATATGGTGACTCAGTGCTTACTACTTTATCTACTGGTGTACATTGGAGGATTCTTCTAATCACAAAAACAGTTCAATTCAAACTCTTTGTTAAGATCATATGGGGCTGTAGTTTTTAGGGTATATATCCAGTACGGTTCTTTCTTTAGGAGATTTTTGTTCCTATCTCCATTCCTAACCCTCTAGTCCACGTGATCTATAATCTGAAAGTGAATATCAATTTCCCCTTGATGTTTATCTATAATATGTGCTGAAATGGATGTATTCTATTGTCCATTCAGAGCAACGTTAATTCAGTATGTTTCGCTATTCTTTTGTATGCAGTAGAGATGGACTAGAACTCGAACCCGAGTTTGAGCCGAACTATTCAAGGTCGAACGGACTCGGACTTCTCGAACTATCCCGGCCCAGATTTTCGATATTTTACGGACTTTCGATAATTATCGAATGTTCGAATATTCGAGGCATGCGAATATGCGAGTAAAATGTCTATTATACCAATAAGTGAGTAAATATCGAATTCTCGAATCCACAAGTAAAATTTCTATTATACCAATACGCGAATAAATATCGAATATCGAATCCGCAAGTAAAATGTCTATTATACCTATACGCGAGTAAATATCGAATATCGAATCCGCAAGTAAAATGTCTTCGAGAGAGATCGAAAGGTAAATTTGCTTTTTATCCCATACAATGCAAAGGCTCATTTATCAAACTTTTTCAAAAATTGTAACAGTTATTAAAAGTCTAGAAAATAAGATACGTAAAAGGGGAAGGAGTTCCACAGTGAAGGTCACTAAGGCCCTTAAGAGAATAAGAGACAATCCTAATATAACAGTGAAGTCAGCGGACAAGGGAGGCTCCATAGTGGTTATGGATACCTCAAGCTATGAGGCCGAAATGAGACAACTTTCAGACCCCCGATACATATTGTGTACGTAAAGGTGATCCAGTATAGTATAGTTTAGTATAGTATAGTATAGTATTTGAGGTTGAACAAAGACACACGTCCATCCAGTCCAACCCATCTAGCAATAACCTCATTTTCCGCCTAACTGTTGATCCAGAGGAAGACAAAAAAAACCCACCAAATTTATGAAGGGGGAAAAAATTCCTTCCTGACTCCAAGTGGCAATCGGAAATTTCCCTGGATCAACTCTACTTTATGCATCAATACCAGTAACTTGCAACATTCCTTGTTTGCAGAAACTCATCCAGCTTTTTTTTTAAACTGACCAATGAACCTGCCATAACAACGTCCACTGGAAGACAGTTCCATGGCTTTACCGTACTCACAGTGAAAAACCCTTTCTGAGCTTGAAGCCTAAACCTTTTTTCTTAAAGTCTTAAGGGATGTCCATGTGTCCTTTGACATGTTCTATTGGTGAACAATGCCCCAGATAGTTTATTGTATTTATACAATTTAAATACAATTTATATTAATGTATTTATACACAGTAATCATATCCCCACGCAAGCGCCTTTTCTCCAGCGTCCATAATTGTAACTTTTCCAGGCTCTCTTCATATTCAAGCTCCCCCAATCCCCTTATTAATTTAGTTGCCCTTCTCTGAACCGTTTCAATTACAAAGATGTCCTTTTTGTACACAGGATTCCAAAATTGCACTGCATATTCCAAATGAGGCCTTAACAATGCTTTGTAAAGAGGGAGAATTACATTTTCCTCCCTTGAATCCATACCTTTCTTTATACAAGACAATACCATGCTGGCTCTGGCTGTTGCCGCCTGGCACTGCTTGCTACCTTTAAATTTGTTATCCACCAAAACTCCAATATCCCTTTCCAACAGGGATTCACTTAACACAGAGCCATTTATAGTATAAGCGGCAGAAGGATTTTTAAGTCCAAAATGCATCACCTTATGTTTATCAACATTGAATTTCATCTGCCACTTAGCAGCCCAATGTGACAATCTATCTAGATCCTCCTGCAACGATTGCACATCCTCTGAAGTTTTTAATGGTCGACAAAGTTTTGTGTCGTCAGCAAACACAGAAACCTTGCTGACAATACTCCCTTCCAAATCATTAATAGATTAAATAGAAGCGGCCCCAACACAGAACCCTGTGGCACCCCACTTAGCACTTTAGTCCATAATGATGAAGCCCCATTAACAACTACTCTCTGTATCCTATTCATTAACCAATTTTCTATCCATGTACAAATGTGACTCCCCAGACCAACGGACCTTAGCTTATACATTAATCGCCTATGGGGGACTGTTTTAAAAGCCTTTGCAAAATCATTTGCAAAAAAAATGTAAACTACATCTACTGCTATGCCAGAGTCTAAATTTCTACTTACTTCCTCATAAAAGCTAAGCAAGTTAGTTAGTAGAAATATTTATGAAGGTACTAAAAGATCTATTAGATTATGGTCGATCTGAAGGGGTATTAAACCAAGGTAAATATGATTATCTGATGGTGGAGAACCCGGCTACCCCAATTTTCCACACATTACCTAAAGTACACAAGTCGCTGGAGGAAGTGAAGGGACGACCCATAGTCTCGGGAATTGGCTCTTTGAATGAGCACTTCTCAGAGTATGTGGACACACTTCTACTACCTTTAGTGACTACTCTTCCCACATTCATCCGTGACTCTACTCATACTGTATAATCAACCTATTATTAAACAAAGGCTGGAATTAAACATATAGCTGGGTCACTATGGATGTGTCTTTGTTATATTCAACTATACCCCATGAACTAGGCCTAAGAGCGATACAACTATTTTTTGGGGTATATGGGGTATACTACCTACAGAAGAGGGGGGCATCAATGGGGGGTGTTTTTCTCCCTCATATGCCAACCTCTTCATGGGCCATTGGGAATATGTCTATACCTTTGGACAAAAGAACTTGTTAAAAGAAAATATTGTAAACATTTATAGATATATAGATGACGTGATTATAATCTGGGAAGATACCGAATTGAGTGATACAGATACCTTTGACAAATTTACGGGATACTGTAATTCTACTGATTGGGGTATAACTTTTACTCACAATAGAAATAATACATCTATGGAGTTCCTGGATATAGAGATTAAAGTGATAGATGTTAATATAACCACTGACCTGCACTGAAAACCCATCACCAGAAAATACAATTTTGGAGGGCAGACAGCTGCCACCCCCAATCAGTATGAGCTATTCCCTATGGCCAATTTTTGAGGTATACAAGACTGTGTTCTATGTGGGATATTTTTCAGAAGAAAGCAACGATTTTTTGGGACCGTTTGATAGCTCAAACGGAGATGGTGAGGAATGCATATGAAAGAGCAGTAAGTGGTAGCACTCCTCACCAGGAAAATTCCAAAGAAAAACGACAAATATGAGGTCTATAAAAGAAATATCAATCCTCTGTTTATTATAAAATATTCTACAGGGAGTGAACACCTGTATTTTTTATGGAAGCATTGGTCGGTATAAGAATTGGATCCGGTACTTAGGAGACCACCCCAATTCGAGGGAGACTCCCGGAAGATCCAGGAGGGGTGGGAAATCTGCAGACCTGCATACAAAAGAATAGCGGAACATAGTAATGTTGCTCTAAATGGACAATATAATACATCCATTTCAGCACATATAGATGAACATCAAGGGGAAATGAATATTCACTTTTAGATTATAGATCACGTGGAATGGAGGGTTAGGAATGGAGATAGGAATAAAAAGAACGTACTGGATATATACCCTAAAAACTACAGCACCGTATGGTGTTAACAAAGAGTTTGAACTGTTTTTGTGATTAGAAGAATCCTCCAATGTACACCAGTAGATAATGTAGTAAGCACTGAGTCACCATATCCTATACCTGGGTTTAGATACACTGTTCCAATATAGTATATTTGTCTATTTATCTAGATAAGCTATATCTAAAATAATGTTACACTGACAATGGTTTGAATGCGGTATTTGTTGTTATTCCTTAAAATATAAAAAAATTACACTAGAAATAATATTGCACTGACAATTTGCTAACAAAGAACATGAAGTTGATTAATGCAGTGATGAAAGTGTTGCATTTTTGATATATAAAGTAATGTGTATCCCAGAGGAATATTTGTTTAGAAACATTTGTACTGGTATAGAGCTGTCTGTTCTACTATCTGCCAAGAAATACAAAGAAATGTATATCTCCTTTTGGGATTATGTATATGTTCTCAATATACTGTATGTTTTTTAATTTTGCTTTTAAGTATTTTTTCACTTACCGTTGGTGAATTACGATAAGTGCAGAAGAAGGGGTTAATTTGCACTGGTTATAAGAGAGGAGGAGATGTAACATAATCCGAACCCCTGAGGAAGTGGCGTGTGAAGCCACAAAACATGTAGGACTGAGCCTTGTGTTTCTCTTTGGCGGACTGTTCAAATAAATCGTTCTGATGGGTTTCAATTGCTAAATAAAAGTGCTTGTAAGTATTTTTCACTTACCGTTGGTGAATTAGCATAAGTGCCAAAGAAGGGGTTAATTTGCACTGGTTATAAGACAGGAGGAGGTGTAACATAATCCGATCCCCTGAGGAAGTGGCGTGTGAGGCCACAAAACATGTAGGGTGGAGCTTTGTGTTTCTCTTTGGCGGACTGTTCGAATAAACCGTTCCAATGGTTTTAAATTTCTAAATAAAAGTGAATTTTTATCATATTCCTTACTTACGGTTCCTTACGGTTGCCTGCCTGGACTTCTTTTTGAATTATTAATGTATTATACTTGGATTTTGCTAAAGCTTTTGATACTCTGCCACATGACTAATGTATAAATTGAGGACTGTTGGCCTAGAAAGCGGAAACTCAACTCATACTTACCGAGAGTTTCCTTTCCTGGCCATCCTCCCAGGCAGTATAGAAACATATGGGTAGCTCCCTGCCCATTGGACAGAAGAAAAAGACGTCCTTCTTAAAAGCCCCACCCCTCCTTACCTATTCAGTCTGGTTTCAAAGCATTGGAATGGAGGGTATACTGCCTGGGAGGATGGCCAGGAAAGGAAACTCTCGGTAAGTATGAGTTGAGTTTCCGCTTTCCTGGCCATCCCCAGGCAGTATAGAAAACATATGGGACATACCCAAGCAATTAAGGGAGGGAAAGAATACTAGTAGACTGTTTGCTGCACAAATGCTCTCCTTCCAGATGTGAGAGCGATCAAAAGTACCAACTTCAAGGTCAAATCCTCCAATGAACAAGTTTCCACTGGTTGGAAAGGACTACTAGACAGAGCTCTAAGCACCAGGGGTAACTCCCACTGAGGGAATAGATTCTTCCTTGGCGGCCTTATTCTCAGTGCCCCCTGAAAGAAACGTTTGACCAGTTCTTACTGAAATTTTTTTTTGCCTAAGACTGCTGATAAGGCCGACATCTGAACCTTAAGGGTACTCAGACTGAGTCCCCTGTCTAGACCCCTTTGTAGAAACTCTAACACCTGTGGCGTAGAAGGTTGAAGAGGTTGAATGTTATTCTCCTCTGCCCAGGATGCAAACACTTCCCAGATTGCTGTATATCTTGTTGATGTTGAAGCAGTACGGGCCTGGAGTAGTGTCTCAATTACTTGACTTGAGCAACCTTGACTCACTAACCTCTCCCTATCAACATCCAAGCTGCTAGATCTAGACTGGCAGGGTCCGGATGGAAGAAGTGATCTTGTTGTAGGAGATCCTCCACTGGTGGCAGAGGCCACGGCTGGCCCCTCACCATTCTCCTCAATAGGGGATACCATGGTCTGCGAGGCCAGTCCGGTATTATGGCTATCACCCTCATCTTGGATCTCCATATCTTCTTCAATACCTTGAAAATCAAAGGCAATGGGGAGAAGATATAAGCCCTCATGTGATTCCAATCCTGCACTAGAGCATCCTCCGCTACTGCCCCCTGCTGCTTGAATCTGGAGAAGAATTTCTTGGCCTTGGTATTCTTTGTTGTGGCCATCAGATCCCAGTCTGGTCTCCACCATCTCCTTGTTATTCTGAGAAATACTTCCTCTTTGAGGCTCCACTCCCCATTCTCGATCTGTTGTCTCGACAAGTAATCGGCTATCTGATTGTCCTTTCCTTGAATATGGAGAGCAGTTAGATCTAACAGGTTCTGTTGCGTCCATTCCATAATGGGTGTCACCTCCTCTAGCAAGGTCCTGCTCCTGGTGCCTCCCTGATTTCTCAGATACATCACTGTTGCCACATTGTCTTAGTGGATACAGACTGCAGCTGCCCTCACTATTGGGGAAAAAGACTCGAGAGCCTGCTGGACTGCCCGAAGTTCCAACACTGGAGATGGTAGGTGTGCCAGGCTCCTTCCCCAGGTTCCCTGAACACAAGTCTGACCTACATGGGCTCCCCAGCCTATCCCCGAGGCATCGGTAAACATATGGATCCAACTGGGTTCCTCTAGTGGTGTCCCTACTCGTAGATTGGATGGACTCGTCCACCACCCTAGGTTCTCCTTGAATGTATTGTTTAGATGAATCCTCTGCGACCAATTTTGCTTTCTCCTGTCCCATCTCTGAAGGAAATAGGTCTGCAGCGGTCTCATCCTCCACCTGGCCCATGGTATCAGACCAATTGTTGCTGCCAAACTTCCTAGAAATCTCATCAGCTCCCTCGCTTTTACTGTTTGTGTCTGTTGAAGCCCACTCGCTACCTGAACGATCTTTACTATTCTCACTCGAGGGAGAGACACTAGACCTAGCCTTGTGTCTATGTTGGCCCCTAAGAACACTAGATTTTGAGATGGGGAAAGCTGACTTTTGTCTAGATTGATTAGCCAACCAAATCTCCGTAGTGTGTGTACTGCGTGATCCCTCCTCTTCATCAGTTGTTGTCTTGTTCTGGCTATAATTAATAGATCGTCTAGGTAGTGGAATATCTCTATGCCTCCTTTTCTCAAAAGGGCTACCACTACTACCAACACCTTTGTAAAAGTTCTGGGAGAGGTTGACAGACCAAAGGGAAGGCATCTGAATTGGAAATGACTCTCCCCTACTGTGAACCTTAAGAACTTCTGGTGTTCCTCGGCTACTGGAACATGTAGGTATGCATCTGTGAGGTCCACCGTGCACAGCCAGTCTCCCACAGATATTGCCCCTCTTATGGTCTGTAATGTTTCCATCTTGGTATTTCAGATACTTGTTTAGCCTCCTCAGATCTAGAATGGGACGCCAGTCTCCTGACACCTTTCTGATCAGAAAGAGCGGCGAATATAATCCTGTTCTTTCTTGTTCTGGAGATACTCTTTTGTAATAGGCCGTCTACATACTCCTTCAGCTTTTGACTTTTCATGGGATCTGCCGGAATGGGGGTCTTGATGAAAAAACATTCCCTCGGCCTTTCTATAAATTCCAGGCGATATCCTCTGTTGACTACAGATCTCACCCAGGAATCCCTTATGTGTTCTGCCCATACCTCTCTGAACTCTGTTAGTCTGGCCCCCACCAGTGAAGTATGGGCAGGCCTCCCATCATAAGGCCTTGGACTCTTTGGGGAATCTAGGGTTTACTGGTTCCTCGAAAAAAGGTAAATTGCCCTTGTTTCCATGATGCTGCACTTGAGAATTCCTTCCCTGGTCTATAGGATCTAGACCCTTCTCTTCTCCCGGAAGGAAATCTCTCCTGTCTTTTCGGGAAGCTTCTAAACTTTCTTCCCCCTTGTGGAAGAAAGACACTCTTTCCTCCCGTTGTCCTGGATATCAGATCTTCCAGCGCCCTACCAAATAATTTTCTCCCCTCAAAAGGCAGTTGACATAGCGAATTCTTTGAAGGTGTGTCTGCGTTCCAGTACTTAAGCCACAAGGCTCTACGTGCAGATACTGAGAGACCCAAACCCCTTGCATTCAATCTCGTTGCATTAATTGCTGCTTCCAGACCGAAACTTGCAATCATTCGCAAGTCTGGAATGGCTTGAAGCAAGCTTCTTCTTTCCACTCCATCCGCTATGGCGTCTTCCAATTTTTCTACTAAGGATAATAAAGACTTCATGGTAGAAATCATGGCTACTGATATCTTACAGTTTGCACCCGCCGTCACATAGGCTTTTTTAAGGTCCTGGTCCATCCTCTTTTCCATGGGATGTCTCAATGAGGATGAATCATCCACTGGCAAAGCGGTCTTCTTTGACAGATGCGCCACTGGGGCGTCTACCAGAGGTGCTTTCTCCCATTTTTCACCAACCTCCTGTGGGAAAGGGTAAAGTCTCTCATACTTATTCTCAACTGGCATCCTCCTGGATACTTTTTACCACTCTGTCTGGACTAAGTCCTTAATCTCCTCGTGCACTGGGAAAAACTCCTTCTTCTTCTTATGAAAAAGAAGGGAGGTTGCCGGTTGTTCCTTATCTTCAATTGTCAAGGTTTGCTTAACTAACCTGACTAGGGTCGACACCTTCTTGAAATCAAACCCTGGTTCTTCATCCTCTGATTCCTCAGAGGCTTCAATCTCCCCTGGTTCCACCGGGGAGTTTGGCGGCTTCCTGCTTGTAGCAGCTGTAGCTGGCCCCTCCTGAGGCTGCTGGGATATCTGTTGAAATCCCATTGCCACCGCTTGTGAAATCCATTGAAGGATATCCGGCTGATCAGACCTTTGCGGTGAGGAATCCCTTCTGGCATGTCTCCTCCGTCCAGAAGATCTGCGCCACTCTTGCTCAGTTACCTCCTCCAGGCATTCAGAGCAAAGCCTCCTCCCTCTTACAGCCGGCCGATCACAAACTCTGCACAGATCCGAGTTCTCCTCCTCCTCATACTCTCTTCTCCTTTTTGGCTGCTTCCCCGATCTCCTGGCATGGCTGTAGAGGGAACAAAAAAAGAGGCACTAAGTATGGCTGTAAAAAGCCCAAAGGAGACTCTTTTCGCTGTACCTGGATCTTGACTACTGCCAGCAACACTCACCACCTCCCCTCTGCATTCACCTCCTCCATGGCGGCCTGCAAGACTCAGCTGGGAACTGACAGAAACTGCAGGGGCAGAGCACTGATCGCGGCCGGATTTTAAATTTCCCGGGTTGGCGCCTAGAGATGACGTCATCACGTCCGACGCGCAACCCGGAAGTGCCGCGTTCTTCACCCGCGATCTCCAGGCTGAACCGGACCGGAGGGGGGAGTGCTGGCTACCCTGGCTGAGAGGCGCAGAGGCCGTCACATGAGCCAGGGTCTTCGGCTGGAGAGAGCTCCTAAATGCAGCCGGAAAGGGGAACACAGCCAGTCCAATGGACAGAAGAAAAAGACTGAATAGGTAAGGAGGGGTGGGGCTTTTAAGAAGGACGTCTTTTTCTTCTGTCCAATGGGCAGGGAGCTACCCATATGTTTCTATACTGCCTGGGGATGGCCAGGAAAAAAACATTTGTACACGGATAGAGAAATAGTAACTGGATCGCAAACAGAAAGTTGTGGTCAATGGAGCTAAATCTATATGGGCTAAAGTGGTGGGCCTCAGGGTTCCGTACTGGGGCCACTTCTTTTTAATAAGTTTATAAATGACTTAGAAGGGGGCATTGAGAGCAAGGTCTCTGTCTGTGCTGATGATACTGAACTATGCAGAGCTTTGGTATCTTCAAATGATGTGCAATTGCTGCAAGTTGACCTAGATAGATTATCAAGATGGGCAGATGTTATGCAGTGTTGATAAATATAAGGTGATGCATTTGGGATTTAACAATCCTGGTGCCACCTAAACTAATAACTCTGTGATAATTGAATCTCTAATAGAAAAAAAAATGGGAGTTCTAGTAGATTACAGACTTAGCTGTAACAAACAATGCCTGACAGTGACGGTAAAGCTAGCAAGATATTGGCTTGTATAAAGGGGGAATAGATTCTAAAGAGAAAGATATTATTCTCCCTCTTTACAAGGCACTGGTAAGGCCTCATTTGGAATATGCAGTGCAGTTTTGGAATTCCATATACAAAAGGGACATCTTGGAAATGGAAGCAGTTCAGAGAAGGGCAACTCCATAATAAAGGGAATGGAGGGGCTTGACTATGCAGGCAGATTAGACAAGTTAGGGCTGTTTACATTAGAGAATCGGCATTTGCAAGGGGATATGATCACTTTATACACACATATTAATGGCCATACAATAAACTCTCTGGTCCTTTGTTATCTAAGAGGTCATATCAAAGGACATGTGGACAAGTTTCATCTTCAGGTTAGAAAAGGTTTCTTTTCAGTGAGAACGTTTAATCTGTGGAACTGTCTTCCAGCAGATGTTGTAATGGTAAGTTCATTGAATAGCTTTAAAAGTGGGCTGGATAAGTTTCTAAAACTAAACAATATTGAGTATTATTGGTATTAATACATATACTACACTTCTAATTGATCCAGGGATGCTGTCTGATTGCCGTTTGGAGTCCATAAGGAATCCCCCCCCCCCTTTAGTGTTTTGCCTTCCACTGGATCAACTAGGTAGGGTTAAAAAGCAGGGTGAAAAGGTTGGACTTGATGGGCGTTTGACTTTATTATATCTGTTGTATTCAATTAGATCAACTGGACTTGAAGTTTAGTTCTTGAAGAAGTTTCGCTAGTCATCCGACTGGCTTTCTCAATTAAATGTAAAATAAAGTAGTCGGATTAGTAGTCGGATGACTAGCGAAACGTCTTCAAGAACTAAACTTCAAGTCCAGTTGATCTAATTGAATACAACAGATATACCATGACCTGGATGAATGAGAACCTTTATAAGCGTTTGACTTTATTCAACCTCAATTACTATGTTACTATGTAATGATGTGAAATATACAGAACCACAAAAATACAGTGCTCAAATCCCCTTACAGGCAGTATTTAAACCCAAATGTAAAGCACCTATCAGTGCTATATGTAGATCATCTGACTTACACTGTGAGTAAATTGACCCAGGTGCAGGCATGCCCCGGGTCCTTCGCTAAATCAGGAAACGCTCCTTCTTCCTAATATCTATAGGTTTAAAGTTGCACACAAACCCCCACAGGGTTAAACTTACCCACGTGGGTCTGTGGCCCGGGTGCGGCACGCCCCGGACCCGTCGCTTCTGGTCCTCTGTAATACTCAACAAATACCAATATGGGATACGGCGCACACCGGAAAATAGGACACTTGGACTCTGCAATCCAACACGCTTTATTCAGAACAGTGCCATAACAAACAAGGAGTTCCCATAGCCTTACGCGTTTCGAGCGTACCCTCCGCTCTTACTCATAGGCTGGAAAGGAACTGACGTGCTACGTGAGATGCTTATATACCCACATGATTAAATCTGGATTATTAACCCTTTATAGTGCAAAACCAAATATATATCACATCAAACATAAAAATCTTATGGTGCATCATATATATACACTACTACTGCAATATACATAAAAAGGAACAATATTCTATAATACCCAAGTGCTAAATATGCCCCACATAGAGGATATGTTTATATAAGTGTTAAAATAAATACATTTGGTTATATCATACTGATACCATAATGAATTATAAAAATGATGACAATACAACATGAACCTTGATATACTAATGATAGGCTCCAAAAATGGCTTATATGTACACCTATAGTGAAACAAATAAATAAATAAATAGATATAAGAATATATAAATATATTATAAATATTTTGATAAATGTAGTGTGTAAAATGTGCCTATTACACAATCAATAAACATGATATTATATAGCGTCCAGATCTAAGGTATAAAAGATAGAACAGTGAGAAAAAGTGAGAAAAGACTCTAAAATATCACTACTGTATGTAATGAAGATAGGACTGTACAAAGGACCGTATAGGACCGTATAGGGCCCATCGTAAAATTAGCATATAACTTATATAATGTCCTATGTGTACCGGCCATAATAAAACAAACTAAAGTTTTACTACCAAAATATAAAGTAAAAACCCGAATATAGCACTAGTAAGTATGGACTTTACTGAATAAACACTATAAATGTATAAGTAAACCCGTAATTCCCATAATATATCTATTAGAAGGGATATGATTTAAAATCCTCACCTAAAACGAGATATCCTATGAGTAATAATATATCAAGCATAACTCCCAAATGATACACTATTATCGCTCTTATTCTAAAAAACCAGAGTATGTCTATAGCTATAGCATTTCAAACAAAACAGGCTATATCAAAGATGGAATTTAACCCATTGGGGGTCCGTGTTCCCAATCTAAAAATCCATTTGACCTCAGCTTTACGTAGGGGGACTGTTCTGTCCCCCTTTCTTATATTCAAAGTTATCCACTGTAATACCTGTACTTGGAGGTATTGTGACAAACACATGTAGTGTATTTATTAACATGCACAACATGTGGCATACAATATGTAGGGAGCACAAGTAGAACATTGAAATCACGCTTTAGAGAGCATCGCAGAAATATCATTAATAAGGAAGAGAACAGTCCTATAGCGAGACATTTTCTTTTGTGTAATATTGTGTAATATTGTTCCTTTTTATGTATATTGCAGTAGTAGTGTATATATATGATGCACCATAAGATTTTTATGTTTGATGTGATATATATTTGGTTTTGCACTATAAAGGGTTAATAATCCAGATTTAATCATGTGGGTATATAAGCATCTCACGTAGCACGTCAGTTCCTTTCCAGCCTATGAGTAAGAGCGGAGGGTACGCTCGAAACGCGTAAGGCTATGGGAACTCCTTGTTTGTTATGGCACTGTTCTGAATAAAGCGTGTTGGATTGCAGAGTCCAAGTGTCCTATTTTCCGGTGTGCGCCGTATCCCATATTGGTATTTGTTATGTAATGATGTGGAATAGAAGCAGATAATGATTCAACATGCAACTTAAAATGTCTTTTGCAGCACTTGTGAAAGCATTTTTAGTTACAATATTTTATAAACATCATTAGACAAGCATTTTAAGGAGTTTTCATGTCATTATCCTTGTAAATTAATTCCAATTCATTTTGGAAGCAGCTTAAGGTTCCCAAAGACACAAAATGTGCTCTACGTACCTTTACCAAAAATGCTTTTATCATTACTTACACAACACAATGCCTTGGTGTGGCTCTGCTCTCTCCTGAAGCTGCAGAAGAGAGACCTCCTCTGCTATTGTGTGGCAAATATTTAAAATAAACAGCAGAGGAGGTGTCTACCAGGCAGCCTTCAAGCGTTTGGCCTGTTAGACGTTTTTTTCAAGGTAAGTATAGGGTAAAATGTATCTTTAGGTGACATTAAACTGCTTCTAAAATGTAGAGGTGTGGGTGGACATGCCCTTTAACTAGATAAAGCCCAAAAATCAGTCTTTTTTATTCTCCATTTGCTACTGTATCTACATTTTAATACATTTTTAAAATGTTTTATTTGTGAATGGACTGTTCCCCTCGTATCCTAGGGGGCAAGTCTGAACCTGGGCCTATTATCATGAGGGCACTTCTCTGAAATTTAACGTGTCTTTCTAACCCTAGACAGAGAAAATTATAAAAAAAAAAAATTTGAGTTTTGAATTTTGTGCATGTAAAAATGGAATATAAAATGGATGTGAAATAATTAGTTAAAGGATTTCTTCATTTTGCTGGATAAAGAAGTTAAATGAGCACTGGGAAGTCATTCATTGATTTAAAAAAAAAAGAAAAAATTAGGATATATTTTTAATCTGTTTATTCGTTCATTTCAATCCTATTTTAATGGATCAGAAGCTGCCATGTTATTATGTGTAATTCACATTTCAATGAACAAAGGTCAAAATGGGTCACTTAATCATCTATGAAAGTTGACCTTGACAGCCACCAACTAGCACGCAATCAGGCAAAAATGTTCACAAACTTTTTCCTTTTGTTAAATGTAAAATAAAATGTTCCCCCTAAAAATCTTATTTGAATATCAACACTACCAGTTTGGGGACGCCATCTCATTGAGTAGCATTTATGGTGATTTTTATCATTCCCAACAATAAAGATTCCATTGAAAACATAAAATCTTTGTAGGGTCAAACATGCTCAGATCTCTACTGAGCAACTGAATCAACCCAGGCGCTGGGTCAAGGGCAAGACCATAACGGTCTCTACTAGGGGTCCTGCAAACAGGATGTCAGTATTTTGAAAGCATTTATTTATACACAGACAAAATGCTGAATTGGCAGATTGAGGTCATTGGGATGAAAAAATACTGCTCTTTTTCTGAAAAGCATATGTATTTGCACTAAACTTCCCCTTTAAGTTTGCAATGGTGCAGTGTATTTTTTTCACTATAGATGCCCTTGAAAGAGTGTACCTTGATGTGGTGAAAGACTTACAAATCAGTATCCAATGTAATGTACCAGTTGCACCAATATATGTTTGTATGTTTTATAACAATGGTGAGCTGTATAAATAACTGTTTTCAGATACGAAATTATCAAAAATTTTGCCACACTCTCCAAAGCTGGCCTTATTAAACGTGGCACTCTTTGTGACCTTTATTTCTGATGCAAACCCCATACATGCAGGCAAACAATATTGCATTATTAGTAGTACATATTCACCCAGAGCCACAAGGCAGGGGTCAGGGGTTTAAGTCTCGTTAGCCTATTTACTGACAGTTAGCTATTTCTATAACACTATGCTTGTGTCGGCTGCATGGGTATCGTTAAAGCTGCCGCAAACATCGGCTGCACTCACGTGGCTGTTCAGCAGGGTCACAATACTCACTGAAAGAACTTTAGGTTATCTGAAACTAAAAATTTGAGAGAAGTTAAATGATGGTACTCCCATATTTACCTGTGCTTGCTTTGTCATTAAATTATTGTTTAGTGACTGCTCCTAATTCCCCCCCCCCACACCCTTCCTTACTCACTGCCTTCTTGCAGTGTCTGCGACACTTATAAGTTCTGCACAGCCTCATCATGGACCCTGCTCTACTTACACATTTCCCCCTCCCTCCACCCCTGCCTTGTTTTCTCTGCTGATTCTCTTAATTATTGCAGAAAGTGTGCTGGCAGGCAGCCAAAATCCTAGTAAAAGGTTAGAAATGGGAAACATAATATAGTTTCAGCTCCTGGAGTGACAGGTCTTTCCCTGTAAATGCTGTGATTTCAAATAATGATTCCTAGGAATCTACAGCTCACATTTAAAATCCGGAAAAAAAATTGAAAAAGTGGGATCTTCCTTTTTTTTGAAAATTCAAGTATAGATACCCTTTAAATAACAGAAAAGAAAACAGAACAGAAAGAGCAGAGAATACAACCAAAGAAGAGTATAGAACAGAGAAATATGTAAAGGGTATGTCCACCCCTAATAACAATTTTTAATTTGTTATTCAAGACCCCCAAAACCCCTATTATGTTTTGCTTAAAAGTTTCAATAATGCTCCCAGAGTACATCCTCCACAATCCACTGCAGCGGCTCCCTGATAAGGCCGTCAGTCATGGGTGTGACAGCGACGTCACGGCCAATGGATGAATTCCATAACTGGACGCACCTCCACTGCTGCTGCTCGTGAACGGAATCGCATGTAGCAGCAGCAGTGTAGAAAAAGTTATATTATCACTTATACAGTGTATGGTTTTATAGGCACGAATCATGTTTCAGGGCCACTTTTTCCATTCAGTGTACTCCACAACTTTGTTCTGTTTTCCCAGCCCAGGCTTTACCTGCACATGGTCATAACATGTCACTGAGATAGCTGTGAACCACTGCTCTAGGCTTAAAAAGGTTACATCTTCAAAATGGATGAAGATACCTACCCCCAGGGCACTTACTGTATTCTTGGAACTCTCTCTTATTGAAAATATTAGTTTTCAAAGCCCGTCCTTCTACCTGACTGCACCAGGAGATCAGCAGAAGAATAGAAAGCGTGGAGCAGTCGGTATGACAAACCTACAGTGCCGGAACTAAAACATAAACAGGGAGATTCAATAAAAGTTCTTATTGTTTAAAATGGTGCTAATTTTGCCCCAACCAATCAGATGTTAGCTTTCATTCTGGTACAACACATGCATAGAGACGTATGTTTACAGCTGATGCTGGTCTGTCCCTGTGCTAACAGGTCCTCATGAACTATGGCTGTTTGGACTCAAGCTTCAAAATCTTGGCTCCTGGATCTTCTATTGCAGGACCACTGGGTCACTGTTCAAGTTGAAAGGAATAGCTTGGATCCCCCTGTACAGCCCTGACGGAGGTGTGACAGGCTACAAACCAGTAAGAAGGGTGCAGAAGGTGAAGCAGGAATCTGACAGACTGGGAATCAGCATCAAGGGAGGACAGGAGAAGCCTCATCTCCAAGATTTTTCCTGGACTGCCAGACGATCAAAGGCAGGCACTGAGAGTGGAGGATGCCATACTAGCTGTCAAAAGCACGGACCTAAGAAATGCTACACAAGATCAGGTGGTACAAGTGCTTTAAAAGGCTGGAAAGGAGGTGATCCTGGAGGGTAAGGATGAAGCCATAGGATAACATGGGTTATATACTGTACAGGTGGACTAGAGACTCTCTCTTCCTGATTGAGATAATTCCAGGTAATATTTATGTATTGGTGTGAGATATTATGGTGTTTCTTCTTGTGACAGCAGTTATCCTCTTTATCATTCTACTGTAATAATCTTTTAGGTGGTGGGCTGCGGTACGCCCTGTGTGTAAGTGTAGTAACTTACATATCTGTTGTATTTAGTTAGATAAACTGGACTTAAAGTTTAGTTCTTGAAGACGTTTCACTAGTCATCTGACTGGCTTTCTCAATTCAGAATGACTTGTACAAGAATCTGTTGGCAATATAAGTATCCTTGAAAGTCCCAATTAGCATATGACAGCCAGGTGTTAGGGACCTTCTTAATGCAAGGTGTGGATGCATTGTGGCTAAGGGGTGTTATCGAAACTGCCCAGGGTAAGGTGTAAAACAGCATTGTACATGGCAGACAGTTGGAGTCAGAACCCCTCCCCCCCTTGACACCTCTCTTGAACCAGTAATGTTCCTTTGCCAAGATGTTGACAATACAATCTTCAAAGAATTGTCCTTAGAGTCCTTTAAGGTACTAAATATCGAATTCAAGATTTCTTAACCAGCGGTCTATTGCCATATATTGCAATAATTGCCGCTGTAACCGCTCGACCATATTTATAAAATGTCATCTTCAAGTGTGTTTTTGCGTTATGTTCAGTCATTTAAAATTGGCAAGCCTGAGGTGACGAAAACGCATAAGTGGCCATACGTCTAGCCAGCCAGTGGGTCCTTGGAAGGTGTCAGTACATAATGTACTCAATACTAATAAGGCTCCAGGGGGGTGTTATACTATTTTCCAGCATTTCATGTAATACTATCAGCAATTTCCGATTTCACTAAGATCTCTTTTTTAAGGTTCTAATTTTCCTTGGTTTGCAGCCAATATCTCTTTTCGCCACAACACCGGAGTTAAGGCAATAAGGCAATGTTGTGAATCACTTCATTGTGCTCCATCTAAAACCTTGGCCAGGGGACATTTATTGTTACTGTGAAGTTTTGTTACTGTGGATTTACAGAAATACAAAGCAACAACTTATTCTTTCTCTCTATACTGCAAAGGGCGACACAATTCAATTTTATTTCACACCAGGGTTATATTATCACTTATACAGTGTATGGTTTTATAGGCACGAATCATGTTTCAGTGCCACTTTTTCCATTCAGTGTACTCCACAAATTTGTTCTGTTTTCCCAGCCCAGGCTTTACCTTCACATGGTCATTACACGTCACTGAGATAGCTGTGAACCAGCGCTCTAGACCGGCTGTTTAATAGCATTAAAATACAATGATTAAGTCTCTCGATGTAAATTTTATCTCCACTGGTAAAACCCCATTTTTTTAATTCAGTTTTATTGAAGAACAAGAGGTTAAGGAGCGGTGTCTTACCTCCCTTTCTTCAATAAAACCTGCAGAAGCCAGGAACCGATTGGTCGCTTCTCCGCCGCTTCATCTGACAGGTCCAGACGGACTCTGTACTCTATGCCTATGTGCATAGACTACTGAGTCCATTGGGACCTGTCAGATGAAGCGGTGGAAGAGCGAGCGGAATTTCCTTCCCTTCGGTTCCCGGCTCCTGAATGTTTTATTAAACACGTTCTTCAATAAAACTGAATAGAAAAGGGGGTTTTACCAGTGGAGATACCATTTAATTTATAACCTATTTAAGTTGTATCCACACACTGCATCCAATGTGGGTTTGAAAAACTTCATTTTATTTCTGTAAAGCAGTATTGTAGACAGGAATATCCTGATATTTAGACTGGGATTGTAGGGGGGGCAGAATTCACATTCAAATATATATTTAGCATATAAGTCTAGTGGCCTTTGGTCTTGTGGCTGCAGCTACTCTGGGAGAAATAGGCTAATAATCGATTTGGGGTTTTGTGTTTGTCTTTATCTGGACCAGTATAAATAAGATACATTTTTGTGTGTGGTGCATACAGGCTGTTTATTTGTTAGTGTTGTCTACCATGTGTCTATGTGGATGGTATTAATAAAAATCATTATATACAACATACCTGATCACAAGATTTTCTGGTGACTAGAGCCCGGTAGTCCATCCTGGTCCACAGCTCCATCTTGGCCCTCTTCAACTTCGCAGATACCTCCTCAGATTCCTTCCCAAGGCGATAGTCGATGATGCATGTGAAGAAGTCCTCCTCCATCTCGACGGCGAGCAGCCTAAAAATGATTTTGAAGTTTATGTTAAATAGTAGTAAAGTATTACTATAATGTATATGCTCCTTTATACATTAAATTAATTGTTAGGAAATAAAATGCGTCTCTTTTAATACTATAAATTATAAACATTCAGGGTTATTCAATAAAAGGTCTTATCGTTTACAATGGTGCTAATTTTGCCCCAACCAATCAGATGTTAGCTTTTAAATGTTAAATAAGATCTGATTGGTTGGGGCAAAATTAGCACCATTTTAAACGATATTAACTTTTATTGAATCTCCCTGAAAGTTTTTTATTCAGTAATTTCTATTCAGGTTGGTATCTTCCAACCTTCCAAAAACCCACAGATTTGTTAAAGGTTAATACAGTAAACTGTTAACTATTATGGGTTTAAAGAGAAGATACCTACAGGGCAGCAAAAAAATGAAGGGCTGTAATCTCATGGTCCTGGAGCTTGGCCTGGTGGAAATATACCAGGACCATGGCGAGGAGGTACTTGTCGGAGACCCTAAAAAAAGGTCTAAAACAATACTTGAAAAAAAAAAAAAAAATTCTTTTAAAAAAAATGAATCGGGAGAAAACAAAAAATTAAAAACCGAAAACATAACATTTCGGGAAAAAGTTGAACGCAGGAACGAAACAAAAGAACGGAGAAAGAATAGCAACTATACCCATTATGAGATAACATTCTTCACTAACAACATTAAAAGAACTCACAATCATTCCATTTAAACAACGAAAACATAAGGGAGATAATAATCCCCAAGTTAAATTAATGTAAAGTCAGCTCACCATTCTCTTATAAACTTTCTACTGCCGAAACTAACTACAATAAAATCATACCTGGAAACAATGTACTAACAGCTTAAAACCGTAAACAAAACACCAGTACGTCAAGAAAATATTGCTAAATAACACAAAAACACAGTACGAACTAATTCCAACAGAATTCTGGAATTGAAGATCTATATACATTATACCAAACACAACCATAACAGCTCTAATTGGTAGAGAATCAAATCGGACTGGGTAGAGATTTACACACCTATATTTAAATATTAATTGCTTGGGTAATTTATTAACCTGTAATCTTAAATACAGTAAATAAAAGGAATATACTATGGGTAAGACCTGAATTATTTAACTTCTAAGACCATGATGGATTTAAATAACCTCATACTCTGTGAGACATCGGATAGTTCATATATTCTATTCATTTAGCATTTATAAACATGACTAGATGTTAATTAAACATTCTCCGTGTTCCAATAATAAAGTTGGAGGTCCTCACCAGCCATTGCACGTTGCAGAGATGCATTCTCTTAACAGTGATTGCCAATGACTTAGAGAGAAAAAAAAAAAAAAAAAAATATGACTAGTTTCAATGTGTCTCTGTGATTGTGATAAAACTGCCACCATGTATTTTACAATGTTCTCTATAATACAAAGAAAAGATTTATCATTATTCACAAAGCTCAGAGCGAGGGCAGAGGTAAATGTTATAACAATTTATTTAAAACATCTTTGTCATTTGCAGTGTCCATAGTAATGATGTTTGGACAGTCTATAATGGTGCATTTTGGAGCATTGGTCCCAGTGGGAGCTGGGTGGGATTCATTGTTGGTAAAAGTTCATGAAGCTGACCATTCAGCTTTATTAAAGGGTGTTTGAAAAGCAATGTCTTTACTCTGGCGGGGCTGATGACCAGATATCACCCTTAGATATTATACAACCAAGATATTGAACTGAGTCTTTGCAAATTGTATTTTCTGGAAGCTTTTGATGCAAGACAATTGAGGAGAGAGAGAACATTTCATACCTCCATGCTCTGAATACACATAACCCCATTAACATATTTGACATTACTATTTCACATAATCTAGAACCATGTGCTAAACCCATTTTATTTAAACACTTCACAGAGGCCATAGAGTCTGTCACTGGCAAGTCCACCAAACTTCTATGTCAAACAGTGACACATAAATTGGACTTTTCAAAAAATGAATACACAAAAGACTGAGCCGTAGCACCAGCCGACATGCAGAAGTAAGGCATCTCTCAAAAATCAACAAACTGTATTACATTGGGTATCGGCAGAAATGCTAATAAGGGCTTATCTATCCAAAAACCATAGGAACTATCTGTATTATGAGCTATAATAGGGGTATAAAATAGGAAGATAGTCTTTATAGTACTCATTGCTTTACAAAGGTACAACCATTGGCAGGATACTATGAATTTATCTTGTAAAAGGGTGTTAGGGGCATTAAAAAAAAAATTAATCTTTTACTTCCACAAGTTATGCCACTAAAAGAAAAATTAAGATACACAATTTACTAAATCCGTATTATCAAATTAATGGGGAATCTGGTAATAATTCAAGGAAAAAATAAGACAATAACAATTGGCCATTATTCCCTATTAGTGACAGATATTTTATATTCTTAGTCTCTGCAAGTACCCTAATAAATCTCTACAAAAAACTTGCAATTAGCTGAGGGACCATTAATATAAGGAAGCTTTGATAGAGACGCACATAGTCCCTGTATCATCAAAAAAAATTAAACAGCTACCTTGTATATGAAGAACACAAATAGGATTACACATTCTGTCCATGAGCTGTACCACAGCGAGGGAATCACTTGTGGGAAATCCATCAAACTGCATCATAGGGGATATCTATCTGTGACTGTATTTAACATCCTACTTAGCTATATAGATATAACGGGTCTCACCAATGATCTAATTTAGTACAAATAAATGTGCTTTATGAAGCTGAGTTCCTACTTTAACACCAACAGAAAACTCTACCAATCCTTCCCTTCACTTCTAAATCTTCACTTTCTTCTCAAAAACCTCATATAATATAAAAAAAACTTCCTTAAACATTCCTTCCTACCTCCATTCGCAATTATATATCTTCCCATTACTAGTTAATAACATGCGAGCGAAAGAAGAGAAGGAGGCGGGGGAAGAGGGGGGTTAGGAATGTAGGCAGAGATAACGTTCCACAGAATTTTACGAAACTTGAAAAAATCCAGGATGGAAATACATTCATAATAGAAAACATCGAGTCCAACATTCTTAATTGAACCAGCATTAACCAAATTTAACCTTTACTAGTAATATAATAGTGTATAATAAAATTCCCTAAGAGACTCACAAAGAATATACATCTTTTTAACCACCCAATAATTATCAAACCATGGATTGCCATAATCTGTACCACCAATGCGGATCACCTAATCTCTTGAGTTTCCAGGAAATTCTTCGGAATATCAGTATTTTCCCCACACATTGGAAACCTGTAAACTTAGAATTAAAACACTTAATATACTTAAATGACTTATAATGTTTGGGTCAGCACACCTTTAATCTGTGAAACTGCTCCATCCTGTAAGCAAGAAGGTTAACATAAGCGCGAGTGAATACAATTAGGGAAACAAATCACACTGAAGCAAAGAGAGAAAACACTATACTCTAATAAATCAGACACTTACATAGAAGCATCAGACAGACAAACAAATAGTAGGGTTTCTCAAGTTCCGTATAATGCTAGCTAGCAAAGAAAAACACAACTCAGAAGTTCGAACTTCAAATGAACCGGACCACACTGTCCGTTCTATAAATGGTTAAGCTTAACTCTAAGTCCCCTCCCTAACTCCCGTGTTTACACTTCAACTTCACGCTGAAGAAACTACTCTTAGTTAAAGAGAAAACATTAACTCTCTATGTCAGGTCGCGCCTCGGGAGTATTATCTCGTAGTCCAACTACGAGTTGCGAGTCAACCACCCAATAGGGATCCTATCAATCAAGGGAAAATATATCTCTGTAACGGCTCCCAGTTACCTCTTCCAAAGAGAAAACTAAAAAATGCAGATCGCCCTGGGAGTTACCTTAACTCTTTAACTCTCTAGAACACCGCACCAAGTTTTTAATTCCACTCCGGGAATAAAACTCTTTCAGAATTTAACACTCCACCCACGAAGCAACTTCTAAGAGAACTCGATCACAGGTCCCAGCCTGCGGGCATTCTACTTACAGAGCACTCACTTACAGACCTATCTGTAAGACGTGGGGCATGCGTCCGCCCTTCCAGACCCACGTTTTAAAATCTATACCAATGTGCTGATACAAGTTACAGAACAAGCAAGACAGAACCTAAAATCAATAAGCTCAATTACTTACGGTCCTTAGGTTGTATCCCCACTTACTGACACCAAATTGTAGATATATAATCATCCACACTGGTCCAACCATTATTTGACTGCCTAGTTCTTAGAACCTGAAAAAGCCTCACAGCTGCGGGAGACAGAATTCACCACAACAGGGCATGTACTGAAAAACTATTCAGTTTTATTTGGGTCATACATTGGCATATATGAAACAAAAAGGAAAACTTGCATGACAAAAAGGGGCTTTAACCAGACTTTATGTCTGTAAACAATATAATAAAAACATGTCTTGGACATGCGAATAGACAAGTTGACTAGGAGGCAGAAGACCTTGAGAAACGTATATCTATGGCCATGAGAAAACACTTGGGCTAGGTACCTTGGTACATTTTGAGAAAAAACAAACTAAGTAATATGTGCACAAAAATGGAGTCGAAAACCAAATGGCTGCTATGAGGCTACGTGATTATACAGAATATATAACCTACAGCTCTAGGCTTAAAAAGGTTACATCTTCAAAATAGATGAAGATACCTACCCCCAGGGCACTTACTGTATTCTTGGAACTCTCTCTTATTGAAAATATTACAGTTTTCAAAGCCCGTCCTTCTACCTGACTGCACCAGGAGATCAGCAGAAGAATAGAAAGCGTGGAGCAGTCGGTATGACAAGCCTACAGTGCCGGAACTAAAACATAAACAGGGAGATTCAATAAAAGTTCTTATCGTTTAAAATGGTGCTAATTTTGCCCCAACCAATCAGATCTTATTTAACATTTGAAAGCTAACATCTGATTGGTTGGGGCAAAATTAGCACCATTTTAAACAATAAGAACTTTTATTGAATAACCCTGAAACTTTATTCTGAACTTGTGAAATAAAGAATTATAAAATTGTAAGGAATGTATTTATAAACCAGCATTACGGATCATTAACTGGGAGTTTATACAGGTCACTTGTATAGCTATGTCTGTGTTAAACTATGATGATTGTGGATGGAAAATCCCCAACGCAATTATGAAACTTCAACATAGATTAAAAAAATTATCCACCTACAGTAATTTACCACTACAGTGCAAAATAAGGACATCACTTAGGGTTTGCAGACGTCAGGGAAATCCCGGGTTTGTCCTCTTTT
This sequence comes from Hymenochirus boettgeri, assembly GCA_019447015.1. Classification (NCBI taxonomy): domain Eukaryota; kingdom Metazoa; phylum Chordata; class Amphibia; order Anura; family Pipidae; genus Hymenochirus; species Hymenochirus boettgeri. The sequence continues at coordinate 155,824,063 of CM033469.1, forward strand.
TCAATAATAGATCCGGGGTCCGGACGGAATTTCACATAAAGCCCTGTTTGTCCTGGGTTTCTGCCTCTAATACACACGCTGTAGCTAAATTACTGACTGAACATTCAGCGCTGTCCCCTTAGCACAGCAGCCAAGAGAGAAAAGTTCATGATCTGATACATTGTTGCAGTCACTTGGTTACATCCCCAGCACAGCCAGAGTGAGGAAAGTTTATCTGCTTTAACTTCTTTGGGGCCTATTTACCGAGAGACGCTGGTCAAATATATGGAGTTAAAGTCATGCTAACCGTTACCTACCAGTTAGCAAGAATTTAACTCCATATGAGTGTTGGATGCGCGGGTTACGCAAAAGTCACCCGCGCATCTGACGTTCACCATTCATTTTTGCGTTTGCGTTTTCGCGTTTTAGCAATGGATTTTAACGCCTCCTAATTGCTGGCATTAATATCCTCACAGTGAGTAAATCCCTTATCGGGATTAACCCACACTCGCAAACGCGATATTGAATCGAGATCAGGGCCGAGAGTAAATGAGCTTGAATGTGTTAGAATAAATAGGGGAAAGCTGCTCACCTGTCTGCCTCCTGCAATGTCCACAGCACAGAGACCAGATTTCTGAGCTGAAAGTAACTAAACACAGCCAAGCAGAGAGCCGTGAGTTACAAAGAAAAGTGTTTGTAGTAGTTTTTACCTGTTTTACCAATTTTTTGACTGCTAAACTCAAACACTGCCATCTATAAAGAAATAGTGTGAGTAACACTACAGGGGAAAATCAGTTTGGGCTATTCAGTTTTATTAAAGTACTGGAGATAAAGGAGCTATGTCTTACTTCTCGTTCTTTCATAAAACCGAACCGTAAGTTGTGGTCCGGTCTTTTAAACAGCTGATCGCGCATATGTTTCCTTAAAAACAGCTGATAGTGGACCTCTGGGAAGGGGGGTTCAGGGGTCTGGCCTCCAAATTATGCACCTATCCGACTGAGTTCCTACTGTACGCACATGCGCATACTGTAGGACCTCCATCGGGACCTGTCAGAAGAAGAGGAGGAGCACGAGACCGGATAAGTTTGTTTGTTTAATTCCCGGCTCTTACATGTTTTATTGAAGAACAGGGGGTAAGACATAGCATCTTTAACTCCCATTGTTTAATAAAACTGAACTGCCCAAATTTAATTTTCTACAATGGAGATACACTTGAAAGACTTACTCGCCTAAGTCCTGATGCTCTTCTCCATCCAGTTGAAAGAAATATGTTTTTTATTTAGCTGTATATCTGCTATAGTTGCCCTTAGTACCTTTGAGTGCACTAACAATGAATTCATTATTATCAAGGTAAAGACCCATCCTTAAGGAGTATCACACACACACCTATTTGAAAGAATCTATGGTGAGGACCTATAACGCAAGTCTTATATCTCACCCCTGGGTTAAGTGTTTAACTCCTGTACTTACCTCTTAAAGTTGCAATTGCCTACACGCTTATCTCTACTTCCTACTTCCATGCTGCGGGCTGACAACCAACTGGTATAAGACTGGTGAGGGCCGGAGAATAGCATGTTGGGATCGCAAATTTAAGAGATAAGCACAGGAATAAGATGCTTAACCCAGGGTGGTCCAGTTTAGTTTCTTACCCTGGGTTCTTATAAATAGGAATCTGTGTGTGATACTCCTTCAGGATTGGTCTTTAACCTGATAATGATAAATTCATTGTTAGTGCTCAAATCCCAAAAATGTACAAATAAAATGTACGAAAATGTACCAGAAAATGGACTGCATATTTTTGGTTAATTTTGACCTAATACTATAATTACAGCGTACCAGGTGGTTACCTCAAAGTGGCTGTTACCTCAAAAGTGAGAGTGGCTTTGGAAAGTGGACGTGGTCGCAAAATCTTGGATTTGTCCTCTATTTTCTACTTCAAAATCTGTAAAACTGCAATACTCTTTTCCAATTATCCAATGATTGGCCTTTCTGCTATTAGTTGCTGCCATTGTTTGCTACAATTAACTGTTACACTATACATGCCCAAAGCAAACGTCTATGGGGGACTCTGGGAAAAACACTATATGGGTGTCTCCTATTTACCTTTCCCCAATTGAACCCTTTGGTTTAGGCCCACTTAGGGGTTTGGGTCCCAGGACTATTGCTCTGTTTGCCCCTATGGTAAAACATTTCTTGACTCATATTAAACAGACTTTGACTTACAATTATCCAACTTAAATTGTAATGTGTTTACAACCTCAAGTACGTCTGACTCTTTTCTGCCCATTTCAGTAATTATCTAGATAGGTTTGTAATGATTTTACATCATATGTAGATGTTATTGCCCTACATAACATATAGTAGCAATTGGCACAGACATTACTCACACCTGTTTCTAAGCCCATAATAAATATATAAAATAGAACCATCCCAGATATAGAACCTTGCAGTACATCGTCTATCAGAGTAAAGAAGACAAGGACACAGAGAATAGTGTAACGAAATCTAATTTTATTTTATGGCTATTTTAAATCAAACCACACATATATACTAATATGTGTTAAATTTGATTATTTGCTGAAGTAGTTTAATGGAAAACAGAAACTGATCCTTTAAATTTTTATACAATTACATTATTTTAAGTGAAATTATTAAACATGATGTGGAGGTGTAAAGGGAGAAGCAGAGGGGTGGAAAGTTGGAGAAACTTGGTAGAGGAAAAGGAATGAAACAAAGTGAGGAGGTGAAGAGTGAAAGAATGGAACAGAGAATAAGGAAGTGTGGGCTAGGGAGCAAATAGAGGAATTGGTAATAGGCAGGAGAGGGACAGTCAGGGAGATGGAGAGGAGGGAGTGGAGAGAGGGAAGATGGGGAGGCAATTGAAACAAGTAGGTGATCAGAGGAAAGTAGAAAAGTCAGTGAGAATAGTGAGAAGAGATTAAAGATATACAGGTGGGGGTGGGAAGGAGGACACAGTAAGTACAACATAGGGGAGAGTAAAGAAGGGATGAGAAATAGGAGAAGGAGGGAGAGAGAAATAAAAGTATGGAGAGAGGAAATTAATGCAAGAAAATATTAGAGACTGGCAGAGTGTAGAAAGAGATAGAAAGAAAAATAGAGAGAAAGAAGGGATAATAGAGGAATGGACAGAGGGAGAGAGGAGAGATTTAAATAATAAAAGAAAAGATAGCATTGAAGAGATGGGAGAAGAGACAGAAGGTGACGGGACAGTGACAATGTAATGTGTGTGTGTCAGATAGACAGTGTGTGAGAGTGTTTGCTATATATTATTGGATGCTGATAAAGGCAAATTATCCATTTAGTTAAACTTTTTACCCTACCCTAATGGTGATCCAGAAGAAGGCAAAAAAACCATCTTAAGGGGAAGAATCCCTGGATCAACAGAACTTTCACTGGATTATTAATTATAAATAGCAGTACCAGCGGTATTTTGCTACCGCCTTAAAGGGCCAGAATTTAGATCTATCACTCCTAATACTGTTATAATGACTTTACATTGAGTTTGTGTGTGTGAAGTGTTTGTATTGCTAGAGGTAGAGAGAAAGAAGGGATAATAGAGGAAAGGACAGAGGGAGAGAGGAGAGATAGGAAGAAGATAAATAATAAAAAGAAAGATAGCATTAGAAGAGATGGAGAGAAGAGACAGAAGGTGACGGGACAGTGACAAAGTAATGTGTGTGTGTCAGATAGACAGTGTGTGAGGTGTTTGCTATATATTATTGGATGCTGATAAAGGCAAATTATCCATTTAGTTAAATCTTTTTACCCTACCCTAATGGTTGATCCAGAAGAAGGCAAAAAAAACCCATCTTAAGGGGGAAGAATCCCTGGATCAACAAGAACTTTACACTGTATTTATTAATTATTAAATAGCAGTACAGCGGTATTTTGACCGCCTTAGGCCAGAATTTAGATCTATCACTCCTAATACGTTATAATGACTTTACATTGATTTGTGTGTGTGAGTGTTTGTATTGCTAGAGGTAGAGAAAAAGGGAAAAAAGTGTGAGAATAGTGAGAGAGATTGGGATAGAAAGGGAAGGGGTCAGAAAGGCAAATGATGAACCTGCTGAGAGAAGGAAGAGATAAAAACATCGCAGTGCTCTCCGCGATTCCTTCCTTGCCCATCCCTGGTCATCACTTCGCTCGCGTTGCTAGGCCCAGTGGGATGGGTTAGCTGCCATCATCTAGAGAAATACACAAAAAACACATTATATTTTCCTGTTTGCTAATAGGATCATACATCAACATATCGACATACATTAACAATTAAGAGGGATCCTTCATGGACTTACATTTTAATTTTAAATATTTTTACAATTGATAAAAAAACTTCCAAGTTAATGTACCAAGCGGCACAATCGCACCTTAGTTATTACCACCCAGTTAGTCAGTATGTGTATGACCAGCTGTTTAATAGCATTAAAATACAATAATTAAGTCTCTCGATGTTAATTGTATCTCCACTGGTAAAACTCCATTTTTTCTATTCAGTTTTATTGAAAAAAAACCTGCAGAAGCCGGGAATAAACTTACCGATCGGTCCCTTCTCCGCCGCTTCATCTGACAGGTCCTGACGGAATCTGTACTCTATGCCCATTCGCATAGACTACTGAGTCCATCGGGACCTGTCAGATAAAGCGGTGGAGAAGCGAGCGGAAGTTCCTTCCCTTCGGTTCCCGGCTTCTGAATGTTTTATTAAAGAACGGGAGGTAAGACACAGCTCCTTTTCCTCCTGTATACCTCCCGTTCTTCAATAAAACTGCATAGAAAAAAGGGGGTTAGATACCATTTAATTTATAACCTATTTAAATTGTATCCACACACTGCATCCAATGTGGGTTTGAAAAACTTCATTTTATTTCTGTAAAGCAGTATTGTAGCCAGGAATGTCCTGATATTTAGACTGGGATTGTAGGGAGGGGCAGTATTCACTTATACTCAAGTATATATTTACAGGGTTATTCAATAAAAGTTCTTATCGTTTAAAAGGGTGCTCATTTTTTCCCAACCAATCAGATGTTAGCTTTCAAATGGTAAATAAGATCTGATTGGTTGGGGCAAAATTAGCACCATTTTAAATGATAAGAACTTTTATTACATCTGCCTGTTAGTATATAAGTCTATTGGCTTCACAGATACCTCCTCCGATTCCTTCCCAAGGTGATAGTCGATGATGCTCATGAAGAAGTCCTCCTCCATCTCGACGGCGAGCAGCCTAAAAATGATGTTGAAGTTTATGTTAAATAGTGGTAAAGTATTACTATGATAATGTATATGCTGCTTTATACATTAAATTAATTGTTAGGAAACAAATGTGTCTATTTTAATACTATAAATTATAAATAATGTTTTCTATTCAGTAATTTCCATTCAGGTTGGTACATCCCACAGATTTGTTACAGGTTAATACAGTAAACTGTTAACTATTATGGGTTTAAAGAGAAGATACTTACAGGGCAGCAAAAAAATGAAGGGCTGTAATCTCATGGTCCTCAGTGCTATATGTAGATCATCTGACTTACACTGTGAGTAAATTGACCCAGGTGCAGGCAGGCCCCGGGTCCTTCCTAAATCAGGAAACGCTCCTTCTTCCTAATACTATGGTTTAAAGTTGCACACAAACCCCACAGGGTTAAACTTACCCACGTGGGCTGTGGCCGGGTGCGGCACGCCCCGAGCCCGTCGCTTCTTCCTCGTAGATCCAACATAAACAAAACCAACATATGGGATAGCGCGCGACCACCGGAAATAGGACACTTGGCCTCTGCAATCCAACACGCTTTATTCAGAACAGTGCCATAACAAACAAGGTATTCCCATAGCCTTACGCGTTTCGAGCGTACCCTCCGCTCTTACTCATAGGCTGGAAAGGAACTGACGTGCTACGTGAGATGCTTATATACCCACATGATTAAATCGGGATTATTAACCCTTTATAGTGCAAAACCAAATATATATCACATCAAACATAAAAATCTTATGGTGCATCATATATCTACACTACTACTGCAATATACAATAAAAGGAACAATATTCTATAATACCAAGTGCTAATATGCCCCACATAGAGGATATGTTTATATAAGTGTTAAAATAAATACATTTGGTTATATCATACTGAACCATAAGAATTATAAAAATGATGACAATACACCATGAACCTTGATATACTAATGATAGGCTCTAAAAGTGGCTTATATGTACACTATAGTGAAACAAATAAATAAATAATAATATAAGAATATATAAAAATATTATAAATATTTTGATAAATGTAGTGTGTAAAATGTGCCTATTACACAATCAATAAACATGATATTATATAGCGTCCAGATCTAAGGTATAAAGAATAGAACAGTAGAAAAAGTGAGAAAAGACTCTAAAATATCACTACTGTAATGTAATGAAGATAGACTGTACAAGGACCGTATAGGACCGATAGGGCCCATCGTAAAATTAGCATATAACTTATATAATGTCCTATGTGTACCGCCATAATAAACAAACTAAGTTTTACTACCAAAATTAAAGTAAAAACCCGAATATAGCACTAGTAGTATGGGACTTTACTGATAAACACTATAATTGTATAAGTAAACCCGTAATTCCCATAATATATCTATTAAGGGATATATTTAAAATCCTCACCTAAAACGAGTATCCTATGAGTAATAATTATCAAGCTAACTCCCAAATGATACACTATTATCGCTCTATTCTAAAAAACCAAGTATGTCTATAGCTATAGCATTTCAAACAAAACAGGCTATATCAAGATGGAATTTAACCCATTGGGGTCCGTGTTCCCAATCTAAAAATCCATTTGACCTCAGCTTTACGTAGGGGACTTTTGTGTCCCCCTTTCTTTATTCAAAGTTATCCACTGTAATACCTGTACTTGGAGGTATTGTGACAAACACATGTAGTGTATTTATTAACATGCACAACATGTGGCATACATATGTAGGGAGCACAAGTAGAACATTGAAATCACGCTTTAGAGAGCATCGCAGAAATTCATTAATAAGGAAGAGAACAGTCCTATAGCGAGACATTTTCTTTTGTGTAATATTGTGTAATATTGTTCCTTTTTAGTATATTGCAGTAGTATTGATATATATGATGCACCATAAGATTTTTATGTTTGATGTGATATATATTTGGTTTTGCACTATAAAGGGTTAATAATCCAGATTTAATCATGTGGGTATATAAGCACTCACGTAGCCACGTCATTTCCTTTCCAGCCTATGAGTAAGAGCGGAGGGTACCGCTCGAAACGCGTAAGGCTATGGGACCTCCTTGTTTTGTTATGGCACTGTTCTGAATAAAGCGTGTTGGATTGCAGAGTCCAATGTCCTATTTTCCGGTGTGCGCCGTATCCCATATTGGTATTTGTTATGTAATGATGTGAATAGAAGCAGATATAATTCAACATGCAACTTAAAATGTCTTTTGCAGCACTTGTGAAGCATTTTTAGTTACATATTTTATAAACATCATTAACAAGCATTTTAAGGAGTTTTCATGTCATTATCCTTGTAAATTAATTCCAATTCATTTGGAAGCAGCTTAAGGTTCCCAAAGACACAAATGTGCTCTACGTACCTTTACCAAAAATGCTTTTATATACATTACTTACCAACACAATGCCTTGGTGTGGCTCTGCTCTCTCCTGAAGCTGCAGAAGAGAGACCTCCTCTGCTATGTGTGGCAAATATTTAAATAAAACACAGAGGAGGTGTCTACCAGGCAGCCTTCAAGCGTTTGGCCTGTTAAAGTTTTTTTCAAGGTAAGATAGGGTAAAATGTATCTTTAGGTGACATTAAACTGCTTCTAAAATGTAAGGTGTGGGTGGACATGCCCTTAAAACTAGATAAGCCCAAAAATCAGTCTTTTTATTCTCCATTTGCTACTGTATCTACATTTTATACTTTTTAAAATGTTTTTTATTTGATGACTGTTCCCCTCGTATCCTAGGGGGCAAGTCTGAACCTGGGCCTATTATCATGAGGGCACTTCTCGAAATTTAACGTGTCTTTCTAACCCTAGACAGAGAAAATTATAAAAAAAAAAATTTGAGTTTTGAATTTTGTGCATGTAAAAATGGAATATAAAATGGATGTGAAATAATTAGTTAAAGGATTTCTTCTCATTTTGCTGGATAAGAAGTTAATGAGCACTGGGAAGTCATTCATTGATTTAAAAAAAAAGAAAAAATTAGGATAATAAATCTGTTTATCTGTTTCTTTTCAATCCTATTAAGGATCAGAAGCTGCCATGTATTATGTAATCACTCAATGACAAGGTCAAAATGGGACTAATCTTCATCTAGGAAAGTGACCTGACAGCCCCACCAACAGCACCAATCATCGCAAAAATGTTCACAAACTTTTTCCTTTTGTTAAATGTAAAATAAAATGTTCCCCCTAAAAATCTTATTTGAATATCAACACTACCAGTTTGGGGACGCCACCTCATTGAGTAGCATTTATGGTGATTTTTATCATTCCCCAATAAAGATTCCATTGAAACATAAAATCTTGTGTAGGGTCAAACATGCTCAGATCTCTACTGAGCACTGAATCACCCCAGGCGCTGGGTCAAGGGCAAGACCATAACGGTCTCTACTAGGGGTCCTGCAAACAGGATGTCAGTATTTTAAAAAGCATTTATTTATACACAGACAAAATGCTGAATTGGCAGATTGAGGTCATTGGGATGAAAAAATACTGCTCTTTTTCTGAAAAGCATATGTATTTGCACTAAACTTCCCCTTAAGTTTGCAATGGTGCAGTGTATTTTTTTCACTATAGATGCCCTTGAAAGAGTGTACCTTGATGTGGTGAAGACTTACAAATCAGTATCCAATGTAATGTACCAGTTGCACCAATATATGTTTGTATGTTTTAATAACAATGGTGAGCTGTATAATAACTGTTTTCAGATACGAAATTACAAAAATTTTGCCACACTCTCCAAAGCTGGCCTTATTAAACGTGGCACTCTTTGTGACCTTTATTTCTGATGCAAACCCATACATGCAGGCAAACAATATTGCATTATTAGTAGTACAATTTCACCCAGAGCCACAAGGCAGGGGTCAGGGGTTTATATCTCGTTAGCCTATTTACTGACAGTTAGCTATTTCTATACCACCTATGCTTGTGTCGGCTGCATGGTATCGTTAAAGCTGCCGCAAGCATCGGCTGCACTCACGTGGCTGTTCACAGGGTCACAATACTCACTGAAGAACTTTAGGTTATCTGAACAAAAATTTGAGAGAAGTTAAATGATGGTCCTCCCATATTTACCTGTGCTTGCTTTGTCATTAATTATTTGTTTAGTGACTGCTACTAATTCCCCCCCCCCCCCCCCCCCCACACCCTTCCTACTCACTGCCTTCTTGCAGTGCCTGCGACACTTATAAGTTCTGCACGCCTCATCATGGACCCTGCTCTACTTACACATTTCCCCCTCCCTCCCCCCCTGCCTTGTTTTCTCTGCTGATTCTCTTAATTATTGCAGAAAGTGTGCTGGCAGCAGCCAAAATCCTAGTAAAAGGTTAGAAATGGGAAACAAATATAGTTTCACTCCTGGAGTGACAGTCTTTCCCTGTAAATGCTGTGATTTCAAATAATGATTCCTAGGAATCTACAGCTCACATTTAAAATCGGAAAAAAAAAATTGAAAAAGTGGGATCTCCTTTTTTTGAAATTCAAGTATAGATACCCTTTAAATAACAGAAAAGAAAACAGAACAGAAAGAGCAGAGAATACAACCAAAGAAGAGTATAGAACAGAGAATTGTAAAGGGTATGTCCACCCCTATACAATTTTTAATTTGTTATTCAAGACCCCCAAAACCCCTATTATGTTTTGCTTAAAGTTTCAATAATGCTCCCAGAGTACATCCTCCACAATCCACTGCAGCGGCTCCCTGATAAGGCCGTCAGTCATGGGTGTGACAGCGACGTCACGGCCAATGGATGAATTCCATAACTGGACGCACCTCCACTGCTGCTGCTCTGAACGGAATCGCATGTAGCAGCAGCGTGTAGAAAAAGTTATATTATCACTTATACAGTGTATGGTTTTATAGGCACGAATCATGTTTCAGTGCCACTTTTTCCATTCAGTGTACTCCACAACTTTGTTCTGTTTTCCCAGCCCAGGCTTTACCTGCACATGGTCATTACACGTCCCTGAGATAGCTGTGAACCAGTGCTCTAGCTTAAAAAGGTTACATCTTCAAATAGATGAGATACCTACCCCCAGGCACTTACTGTATTCTTGGAACTCTCTCTTATTGAAAATATTAGTTTTCAAAGCCCGTCCTTCTACCTGACTGCACCAGGAGATCAGCAGAAGAATAGAAAGCGTGGAGCAGTCGGTATGAGACAAGCCTACAGTGCCGGAACTAAAACATAAACAGGAGATTCAATAAAAGTTCTTATCGTTTAAAATGGTGCTAATTTTGCCCCAACCAATCAGATCTTATTTAACATTTGAAAGCTAACATCTGATTGGTTGGGGCAAAATTAGCACCATTTTAAACAATAGAACTTTTATTGAATAACCCTGAAACTTTATTCTGAACTTGTGAAATAAAGAATTATAAAATTGTAAGGAATGTATTTATAAACCAGCATTACGGATCATTAACTGGGATTTTATACAGGTCACTTGTATAGCTAGGTCTGTGTTAAACTATGATGATTTGGTGGAAAATCCCCAACGCAATTATGAAACTTCAACATAGATTAAAAAAATTATCCACCTACAGTAATTTACCACACACAGTGACAATGGACTCCTTGGGTTTGCAGACGTCAGGGAAATCCCGGTTTGTCCTCTTTTTCAATAATAGATCCGGGGTCCGGACGGAATTTCACATAAAGCCCTTTTTTGTCCGGGGTTTCTGCCTCTAATACACACGCTGTAGCTAAATTACTGACTGAACATTCAGCGCTGTCCCCTTAGCACAGCAGCCAAGAGAGAAAGTTCATGATCTGATACATTGTTGCAGTCACTTGGTTACATCCCCAGCACACCAGAAGTAGGAAAGTTTATCTGCTTTAACTCTTTGGGGCCTATTTACCGAGAGACGCTGGTCAAATATATGAGTTAAAGTCATGCTAACCGTTCCTACCAGTTAGCAAGAATTTAACTCCATATGAGTGTTGGATGCGCGGGTTACGCAAAGTCACCCGCGCATCTGACGTTCACCATTCATTTTTGCGTTTGCGTTTTCGCGTTTTAGCAATGGATTTTAAACGCCTCCTAATTGCTGGCATTAATATCCTCACAGTGAGTAAATCCCTTATCGGGATTAACCCACACTCATCGCAAACGCGATATTGAATCGAGATCAGGGCCGAGAGCGATATCGGCTCTGAGTAAATGAGCTTGAATGTGTTAGAATAAATGGAAAGCTGCTCACCTGTCTGCCTCCTGCAATGTCCCAGCACAGAGACCAGATTTCTGAGCTGAAAGTAACTAAACACAGCCAAGCAGAGACCGTGAGTTACAAAGAAAAGTGTTTGTAGTTTTTTACCTGTTTTACCAATTTTTTGACTGCTAAACTCAAAACACTGCCATCTATAAGAAATAGTGTGAGTAACACTACAGGGGAAAAATCAGTTTGGGCTATTCAGTTTTATTAAAGTACTGGAGATAAAGGAGCTATGTCTTACTTCTCGTTCTTTCATAAAACCAACCGTAAGTTGTGGTCCGGTCTTTTAAACAGCTGATCGCGCATATGTTTCCTTAAAAACAGCTGATAGTGGACCTCTGGGAAGGGGGGTTCAGGGTCTGGCCTCCAAATTATGCACCTATCCGACTGAGTTCCTACTGTACGCACATGCGCATACTGTAGACCTCCATCGGGACCTGTCAGAAGAAGAGAGGAGCACGAGACCGCATAAGTTTGTTTGTTTAATTCCCGGCTCTTACATTTTTTTTGAAGAACAGGGGGTAAGACATAGCATCTTTAACTCCCATTGTTTAATAAAACTGAACTGCCCAAATTTAATTTTCTACAATGGAGATACACTTTAAAGACTTACTCGCCTAAGTCCTGATGCTCTTCTCCATCCAGTTGAAAGAAATATGTTTTTTATTTAGCTGTATATCTGCTATAGTTGCCCTTAGTACCTTTGAGTGCACTAACAATGAATTCATTATTATCAAGGTAAAGACCCGTCCTTAAGGAGTATCCACACACACCTATTTGAAAGAATCTATGGTGGGACCTATACGCAAGTCTTATATCTCACCCCTGGGTTAATGTTTAACTCCTGTACTTACCTCTTAAAGTTGCAATTGCCTACACGCGTATCTCTACTTCCTACTTCCATGCTGCGGGCTGACAACCTACTGGTATAAGACTGGAAGTGAAGGCTGGAGAATAGCATGTTGGGATCGCAAATTTAAGAGATAAGCACAGGAATAAGATGCTTAACCCAGGGTGGTCCAGTTTAGTTTCTTACCCTGGGTTCTTATAATAGGAATCTGTGTGTGATACTCCTTCAGGATTGGTCTTTAACCTGATAATGATTTGTTAGTGCTCAAATCCCAAAATGTACAATAAAATGTACGAAAATGTACCAGAAAATGGCTGCATATTTTTGGTTATTTTTGACCTAATACTATAATTACAACCGTACCAGGTGGTTACCTCAAAGTGGCTGTTACCTCAAGTGAGAGTGGCTTTGGAAAGTGACGTGGTCGCAAAATCTTGGATTTGTCCTCTATTTTCTACTTCAAAATCTGTAAAACTGCAATACCCTTTTCCAAATACCCAAGTGATTGGCCTTTCTGCTATTAGTTGCTGCCATTGTTGTCTACAATTAACTGTTACACTATACATGCCCAAAGCAAACTTCTATGGGGACTCTGGGAAAAACACTATATGGGTGTCTCCTATTTACCTTTCCCCAATTGAACCCTTTGGTTTAGGCCCACTTAGGGGTTTGGGTCCCAGGACTATTGCTCTGTTTGCCCCTATGGTAACATTTCTTGACTCAATTAAACAGACTTTGACTTACAATTATCCAACTTAAATTGTATATTGTTTACAACCTCAAGTACGTCTGACTCTTTTCTGCCCATTTCGTAATTATCTAGATGGTTTGTAATGATTTTACATCATATGTAGATGTTATTGCCCTACATAACATATAGTAGCAATTGGCACAGACATTACTCAACCTGTTTCTAACCTAATAAATATATAAAATAGAACCATCCCAGATATAGAACCTTGCAGTACACCATCTATCAAGTAAAGAAGACAAGGACACAGAGAATAGTGTAATGAAATCTAATTTTATTTTATGGCTATTTTAAATCAACCACACATATATACTAATATGTGTTAAATTTGATTATTTGCTGAAGTAGTTTAATGGAAAACAGAAACTGATCCTTTAAATTTTTATACAATTACATTATTTAAGTGAAATTATTAAACATGATGTGGAGTGTGTAAAGGGAGAAGCAGAGGGGTGGAAAGTTGGAGAAATTTGGTAGAGGAAAAGGAATGAAACAAAGTGAGGAGTGAAGAGTGAAAGAATGGAACAGAGAATAAGGAAGTGTGGGCTAGGGAGTGAATAGAGGAATTGGTAATAGGCAGGAGAGGGACGTCAGGGAGATGGAGAGGAGGGAGTGGAGAGAGGGAAGATGGGGAGGCAATTGAAACAAGTAGGTGATCAGAGGAAAGTAGAAATGTCATGAGAATAGTGAGAAGAATTAAGAATAACAGTGGGGGTGGAAGGAGGACACAGTAAGTACAACATTGGGGAGAGTAAAGAAGGGATGAGAATAGGAGAAGGAGGAGAGAGAAATAAAAGTATGGAGAGAGGAAATTAATGCAAGAAAATATTAGAGACTGGCAGAGTGTAGAAAGAGATAGAAGAAAATAGAAGAAAGAAGGGATAATAGAGGAAAGGACAGAGGGAGAGAGGAGAGATAGGAAGAAGATAAATAATAAAGAAAGATAGCATTAGAAGAGATGGAGAGAAGAGACAAGGTGACGGGACAGTGACAATGTAATGTGTGTGTGTCAGATAGACAGTGTGTAGGTGTTTGCTATATATTATTGGATGCTGATAAAGGCAAATTATCCATTAGTTAAATCTTTTTACCCTACCCTAATGGTTGATCCAGAAAGGCAAAAAAACCCATCTTAAGGGGAAGAATCCCTGGATCAACAAGAACTTTACACTGTATTTATTATAAATAGCAGTACCAGCGGTATTTTGCTACCGCCTTAAAGGGCCAGAATTTAGATCTATCACTCCTATACTGTTATAATGACTTTACATTGAGTTGTGTGTGTGGTGAAGTGTTTGTATTGCTAGAGGTAGAGAAAAAGGGAAAAAAGTGTGAGAATAGTGAGAGAGATTGGATAGAAAGGGAAGGGGTCAGAAAGGCAGAATGATGAACCTGCTGAGAGAAGGAAGAGATAAAAAACATCGCAGTGCTCTCCGCGATTTCCTTCCTTGCCATCCCTGGTCATCACTTCGCTCGCGTTGCTAGGCCCAGTGGGATGGGTTAGCTGCCATCATCTAGAGAAATACACAAAAACACATTATATTTTCCTGTTTGCTAATAGGATCACTACAATCAACATATCACATTACATCACTAACAATTAAGAGGGATCCTTCATGGACTTACATTTTAATTTTAAATATTTTTACAATGATAAAAAAACTTCCAAGTTAATGTACCAAGCGGCACAATCGCACCTTAGTTATTACCACCCAGTTAGTCATTATGTGTATGACCAGCTGTTTAATAGCATTAAAATACAATAATTAAGTCTCTCGATGTTAATTGTATCTCACTGGTAAAACTCCATTTTTTCTATTCAGTTTTATTGAAAAAACCTGCAGAAGCGGGAATAAACTTACCGATCGGTCCCTTCTCCGCCGCTTCATCATCTGACAGGTCCTGACGGAATCTGTACCTATGCCCATTCGCATAGACTACTGAGTCCATCGGGACCTGTCAGATAAAGCGGTGAGAAGCGAGCGGAAGTTCCTTCCCTTCGGTTCCCGGCTTCTGAATGTTTTATTAAAGAACGGGAGGTAGACACAGCTCCTTTTCCTCCTGTATACCTCCCGTTCTTCAATAAAACTGCATAGAAAAAGGGGTTAGATACCATTTAATTTATAACCTATTTAAATTGTACCACACACTGCATCCAGTGTGGTTTGAAAAACTTCATTTTATTTCTGTAAAGCAGTATTGTAGCCAGGATGTCCTGATATTTAGACTGGGATTGTAGGGAGGGCGTATTCACTTATACTCAGTAATATTTTACAGGGTTATTCAATAAAAGTTCTTATCGTTTAAAAGGGTGCTCATTTTTTCCCAACCAATCAGATGTTAGCTTTCAAAGGGTAAATAATCGATTGGTTGGGGCAAAATTAGCACCATTTTAATGATAAGAACTTTTATTACATCTGCCTGTTAGTATATAAGTCTATTGGCCTTTGGTCTTGTGGCTGCAGCTACTCTGGGAGAAATAGACTAATAATCGATTTGGAGTTTTAGTTTTGTCTTTATCTGGACCAGTATAAATAAGATACGTTTTTTGTTGGTGCAGACAGGCTGTTTATTTGTTAGTGTTGTCTACCATGGTCTATGTGGACGGTATTAATAAAAAATCTTATATACTACATACCCGATCACAAGATTGTCTGGTGACTAGAGCCCGGTAGTCCATCCTGGTCCACAGCTCCATCTTGGCCCTCTTCAACTTCACAGATACCTCCTCCGATTCCTTCCCAAGGTGATAGTCGATGATGCTCGTGAAGAAGTCCTCCTCCATCTCGACGGCGAGCAGCCTAAAAATGATGTTGAAGTTTATGTTAAATAGTGTATAAGTATTACTATATGATATGTAATGCTGCTTTATACATTAATTAATTGTTAGGAAACAAATGTGTCTCTTTTAATACTATAAATTATAAACAATGTTTTTTATTCAGTAATTTCCATTCAGGTTGGTACATGCCACAGATTTGTTACAGGTTAATACAGTAAACTGTTAACTTTTATGGTGTTAAAGAGAAGATACTTACAGGGCAGCAAAAAAATGAAGGGCTGTAATATAGGTCAGGGCTGGCCCGTTGGAAATATCCAGGACCATGGCGAGGAGGTACTTGTCGGAGACCCTTCTGCACCGGTCCATCTCAGGCATTTCCTGATGTCTTTATTCTCTACAAGATAGAACCATATGAATATTTCTAATAAAGTTTAGCCAAATGCTAGCAAATGAACCTGTTTTTGATTTGGTATTAGTATTGGTTGATGGGATATTTTTTATGACATTAAGGTTGTGGTTAAACCAATGTAAGCTCTATGCCTGCATTAGAGGATGTATTAGCTGTGCCATTTGTACAAGGCTTTTCCAACATTCAGAGTATCTCTGTGACCGATGGCTCTGTAATAACAGGAGGAACTTGGAATACAAGTAAAGGGAATTAAATAAATCATTTGAAATTTTCTATTTCCGTGCTGAATTTCACTCAATTTTCTTTGTTTTATTTCTCTGTTATTTATTGTGGTCACATTCACTGGTAATACCTGTTTACACATTGTGTCCCATCTGTTATTACTACAATGTGGCTGATGCAAGAACAGGCAAGAAAGTTTACCCCTATAGTCTTTGCAGCAGCTAATCAGATTTATATTAACGCGTTTCAGCCATCTTAAACCTGGCCAGCTGATGACTGCCACGTTTAGATGGCTGAAACACTTTGATTACGCTGTGTTGTTCCTTTAAATAAAACCATATTCATTTAAAATCCCAGGAGTGCTCTGTGGACTTCATCTTATTTTAATGCAGTAAGGTAGCACCCGGGTATTACTATTGAGCAGGGAGTGCAAATGATCCCAGAACTATATATATATAAACGTAGTCTAGTGCGCATGTGGGATTTATTTCAATAATGCCTTTCATTGTCTACATCAAAAAACAGGCAACATTTCATAAGAAACAGTGTCCACATTTTTGAAAATATATATATATTCAAAAGATCAATGCACACCAGGATATATATATATATATATATATATATATATATATATATATATAGTAACTGCTGGGTACAGGCACACACTTCAAGCCGATTTATTTGCCGGGTTCAATCCAAGACCACTTTGTTTTAAGGAGCACTCCTGGGTCTTCTTAAAGCAATTTATTCAGTATATAATTAAGGCGACGTTTTGGTCCTGTTTCTTGGCCTTAATTTTATATTGAATAAATTGCTTTAAGAAGACCCAGGAGTGTTCCTTGTTTTTATAATATATATACAAATATAGGGATATGCTACTCATATATTTTTTTCACTAGGTTAGAACTGATGCCTGGATACTGCCTTGGAGTGGCGCATCAGCTTGCACATGTTTGTACAAACTATCAGGGTTATTCAATAAAAGTTCATTTAAAATGAACCCGAGAGTGCCGTTGTATATTTGATTATGTTGGATGATTTGTCTGGCACCGGGCATTTTACTGAAAGGAATGGAGTGCTGATCTTTCATTACTTTATATATATATATATATACATCATCAGTTCTACACAAATTCATTTACCACCAGGCAGTAACATTTTATTCATGTTCTATAGCTGGTGTAGTAATAGTTGAGGAAATAAATATCTTACCCAGGAGCTGGTAGAACCCGGTGTCGGTGCTTCCAGTGCTCCACGTCCTGCAGGTATCAAAAAGAATTTCATTTAATAATTTGCCATAACATGTTTTTCTACAATACTTTCTTTATCCAACTGGTCATTATTTCATGTAGGCTACCAGCATATGTAGTAATGGGTGTAGATGTTTAAAGATGTGTACCATAGTTTTGATGTTGAATAAAGCTATGTGTCTACCTTAATTGTTTTAATGAAATTACTTAAACTACAGTTGGACAAGGAGACATTTAGTCAGGCACCTTAACTTACACCTGGGGACAAACTTTCTAGAGATTTCCATTTTCTTTTATGGGATTTTCTGGCTGCTCAAACAGTCATAATGGGTCCTAAAGTATCTGCCTGGTTCTAATGTCAAAAACAACTGTCTATCCCTGACTCACAAGAAAGAAGAACCAAGCTTAAATATACATTTATTTCTTTAACACCTGTCACAATAGTAAATCCTCTTCTTCCTGTCTTTCTTTTCTTCATCGGAGGATCCTGATGGGGAGGGGAAGTCTTAGATGTTCATCCTACGACGCTTCCGCTGCCTAGAGAGAAAATAAAGGAAGGTGCATGATAAAGAGACAAGCAGGAATATCTAATTAAGGGTATAACTACAGAGAGTTACACATGTTGACTGCACCCAAGGCTCAGAGCTTTACCCAGTACAGACAATGTAGATTTCCACCAGAATGAAAAGAACTGCATATAAAGTGACCAATGTAAAGCTCCACCGGGGGATAAGGCTGCCAAGGGGAGTTGGATTAAATTAAAATAGGAATGATTAAGGGAATGAAGTGAAATTTAACATTATGGTTTTCAAGCAATTGCAAAAAATGTTGGTGCAGCCAACACTGAAGGACACGGTACCGTAATCTATACTGTATATGAAAGGGAAAGGCATAGACTGTCGTGCAGTAGTGAGAATGGGGTAAGAAAATCTAACTAGTAACATGGTTAAATGTACAATCACACACACCAAGAAATGTACAGAGGCCAATGAGAGAAACAGTAGGTGGGTGACCAGCAGAGAATAAATGACACTGGTTACAAGGACTAAAGTCATATTGGTTCTTGGAGCAGGAATACAGGCCAAGCCCAACTGCCATAAAACTTCATCATGGATACTGGGATATATATAACTGACAGAAATCATTATATGAATGGTTCTGCCTCAAATATCACTTAATATGAAGAAAACAGGTCAGTCCATACACATTGCCACTGGTATTAATAGAAACAAGACAGTGTCCATGTAGTTATCCCCCCCACCATCTCTATCAGCTACACATCTTACTGACCAACCCTCACTTACCTCCCAGCCATGTCTCTGATCACAAATTGGAGATTCCTAAATAGAGGGAAAATGAAAAGAAAGAAAAGAAAATATGTTCTGTGTAAAACGTGTTAATTACGATAATAAAATGTGTGTGTGGTGTGTGTTAGTGTTGTGTGTGTGTAATGTGTGTGTAAGTATATATTATAAATTTTTATATATGATATCGCTGGGTAAAATAGCTTTTAAAAAAGCTTTTAAAGAAAAAAATCGAGACAACCAAGCCAATCCGAGCCAATCAAGCCAATCCGAGCCAAATCAAGCACAGACCGCCAATCCACTCTCCTCTCTCTCTCAGTAGCTCAGCACAAGTGAAAATGACAGTTGGTTGTATTCTAGTGGCAGTTATTTTTTTTTGTTCATAGATTCCATTTTAATTTTTTGGTTTTTGGGTTCACATTGGTTATCATCAGCCAATCAGCTCTTGCATAATATTTTGTATCTAGGGAAATATTTAGTTAAATAAGGATATCAGAAGATGTCAAGGAGATCCGTACCATATGCAGGACAAGGCCTCAATAATAACCAACATTTATTTGGGATTATGATTTATCCTAGACATTTTTTTTTTTTTTTTTTTTAAACATTTTTGTGTTTATAAAAAATTTAGACAATATTGATATAGATCATATGTTACAGGATATTTTGTGATCGTTTATAGGCTTTCCGTTTTTTTTTTGTACAAAAACTGATATACATCATAAACATATACACATTCCTTTTGAGAGCTGTGTCCGAGTATTCTTATATCCTGTTTTCCTTTTTTCATTTTAGCTTAGTACTAAGCTATGTTTCAGTAGCGAGAATAGAATTATAACATTTAAACTGTAAAACAATAAAGCAGTATAAAAGTAAAATCGTCATATCAATAGTGCTTTGATTGGTATTTGTGCATAAGAAGAAGCTGGCTTGCAAGCTGTGATATGTTAGCGTGTTGAGGTTCATTAACACATCGGTTATACAAGCTAAACATTGTTGCAATGTAATCGTGGAATTTAAACCTGAGTTTTACCAGGGTGTGGGTGTAAGTCCGTGTTACAATACCATTGAGTGTTTTTGAATCTGGTCATTATTAGATCGATTTCAGACTTGGACAAGTTTTTTCTATGAAGTATCTCAAAGTTTCAAGAAAAGTTTCTATATGTTTTTCTTTATCTATGTTGAGTTCAGAGTTTCTATATATAGAATTTGAGTGAGGTCTTGAATTACCTCGACATCCCTGGGGATGCCTAGAATCTTTATCACATATAAACATTGTGGCTTTGTTGAGATCTAATGGCTTATGTAATAAGTTTAGCCGTTTAAGTTGCCCATACACCAACAATCTAAATTCAATTGTCAGATTGGCAACACTAGAAAGGGAAAGTATAATCTTTGAACTTGGCTTGAAAGGCTGCATTTTGAAAGGGATGTGTGTGTTTGTGCAGCAGATTTTAAAACTCAATAATGCCAATGATGAGGACATTGGGTTTTTACTTACAATTTAAATATGGCTGTCATACGAATTAAGGCAGGTCAGTTGGTGTGTTTACTCGTGTCAGGTTGGGGTATAAAGACTAAATTTTTTGATGGTCAAAATGTGTGGGTTTTTTTACTATACTTACCCTTTAAATATGGTTGCCAATTGAATGAAAAAGCTCAGTTGGTGTGTGTACCTGCGTGAGGTTGGAAGTACAAAAAACAAACTTTTTTGATTATTGATCAAAATTTATTTTTGACTATAGTTACCCTTTAAGTATAGCTGCAACAGTAATGGAGGGGTAGGTCAGTAGGTGTGTACCTGTGTCACATTGGGGGTTAAAAAAACAAACTTTGTTGATGATTAGTCAAAATAGTTTGTTTTTTACTATAGTTACCCTTTAAATATGGCTGCCATGAAAATGAAGGGTAGGTCAGTAGGTGTGTGTACCTGGATGAAGTTGGAAGTTAAAAAACAAATTTTTTGATGATTGCTCAAAATTAGTTTTTTTGACTATAGTTACCCTTTAAGTATGGCGCAACAGTAATGGAAAAGTAAATCAATTGGTGTGTACCCATGTGGGTAATACCACATTTGAGGATTGTTACCATTATTGTCTATGGGGACAAATCGGCAATAAGCCGTAACGCTTCTGCCGATTCCTTAGTTAGGTATAGCACACTTCTCCTATATGCCCCGCATGTCTGTACCGAATTTCATGTCTCTAGCTCAAAAATTGTGGGAGGAGATACAGTCCAAAAAAGCGGAAGAATAAAACGGAAGAAAAAGAAGAAGAAATAGAAAGAACAGTAATTTGGTGTAATTTGGCCAAATTAATATACTTACCCCCTTTTCGCTCTCCTCTTTATATCTATGCTTTCTACCAAGGGTGGGACCTAAGCCACTAGGTCCTCACCCCTGGGCTGTTTGCACTTACACAGATATACTTGCAAAGGGCTGCTCCACTAAGTCCGCCTCCTCCTCTCCATCAGCTACAAGGCCAATGGAAGATACGCTCTGCAAGGCGCGTGTCTTCTATTGGACCCATCATAGAAGACTAGGGACTGTGTTTGTCAATAGAGTTGATGTGATCTGTGAAACTCACTCCTGTTAATTTTAGCCAGTAAATTATTCAGCTGGGTACAATGCCCTTGAAGGTACTGAGAACCCTGTCCAGAATGAGTTTTTCAAATGGTTATTGTGGGGTAAATCACAGAGTTGCTATAACGAAAATATATACAAAAGTAGAAAAATTGTCTTAGTCCCGTTTTGTGCAACATTGCCAAAATAACATTTTGTGCCTATTTCTAATACTTTATTTAATGCCTGCTGGGGACCTGTCTTATATTTATTGCTAAAACCCCCTTCATTGTTGGCTGCTAAGCCATGTGGGAATATGTTTTCTGTGGTCTTTTACTAGGATAAGAATTCTTCCTGAATGACCCCTAAGTTTCTATTAGGTATCCATAGTTGTAACAAAGATAATCATTTGATCCGACGATGGTATGATATTGTAATATCTCGATATTGTATAACTGCTATCTTTCGATCCATTGGCACCATTAGATGGAGAATCATCCTAGCTGTTCAATGCTTCTTGAAGAGCGCATTTTCCATTGCCTGCTTAAGGCTGGGTACACACCATACAATATTTCCAACGACTGATATGATCATCGGTCATCCGGCAATATTGATGGTGAGGGTGAGGGCAGCCGCAACCGATCTTGGTAGGTATGTTGGAAATCACAGGCGTCTTGCGGTGATGATTATCTTAGGGAATGGCAAAAAGTGATACACCCACTTATTACCCTTTACACTAATACGGTAATAAGAACAAAAAGTTGTTCCCCAAGCTACCTACAGTATAGTATAGTTACCTTTTTATCCGGATTGCGGTCGTAAATTTACAATAGCTGCCATACAATTAAGATCGTAAGTCTACAATACCTTTGCGGTATTTGCAAAACCGTTACTGTAGAATTTACAGCAGGATCATGCTTTAACTATAACATGTGGCATTGGAAGTTTTCCAAATAATTTGTTCAGGCAATACCAAAAGCAAAGTTTTTCGCAGAAATGTGCACCCAAATGTATGCATTTGCTCTGTTTTAAGTTTTTCCTTTGGCAATGTCTGTATTACTGATGCAAGTAGGGTACTGTTTATTTGGCACATGTGGGAGATCAAAGTGCGATTCTACAAAAACCTGTGTTAGGATTCTGCACATGTGTATAAAAGAATTGAACCCTAAGTATGTGAAGGTGTGCGGGTTCTAACATAATAGAGTAGTTGTTTGTTTTTTCAGGGCTGTTTGCTAGCCATTAGTTCAGTGTACAGCATGCAGTTGCATACCGTTTGATTCAAAACACTTGATTGATATTTTGTGGTGTGTGTGGGGGGGGGGGGGTATATGTCGTCATTGGGGTATGGGTAATATTTTCTAAATTTGAATATGTTTTCATACATCGGTTAAGAAAGCATATATTTATATAAATTATGTATAAAGTGATATAAGTGCAGCATGCCTTGACACATTAGGAAAGGCACCATTTTGCAGCTGAAGATGGTTACAATCCAATAATATATTGATTAAGGGGTGTTAATTTTGGAATGCAAGATGACTGAATTTGGTGTAATTGCAATTGGTTCTTTGGGGCTAGTTGGGGCAGTCATAGCAGCATATTGCTTTATTCAGGACTTTTTTGGAAATTGATTGGTTTTTTTTACTTGTCTTGGGGGATGGGCAAAATTTTCTAACTGGATCATGCTTTCATTTTTTTTAAGAAAATGCTGGAAGCATAACATTTTATGAAGGAATGCATCCAGAATTCTGCCCAAAGTATAAAAGAATGGCATCATTTGGTAGCTGAAGGTGTGTACATTAGAAAATATAAATAGTTTGTGGGGCATTTTTGAGATAGAGGGGTGTTCTGTTAGATATGCTAAAGCAATTTAATTTGGTACAATTGCACTTATGCATTGTTTCCATTCTGGGGCTAGTTGGTGGCCATGACTCATATACACCCACGCATGTGGCATATGGTTTGATTTAGGACATGTGGGAGATCAATATTTAAAGAGCTTTTTTTATTTGTTCAAGGGGTTTCAATGTTTAAAAAATTATGAATTTTAGGGCTGTTTGCTAGCCAGGACTGTGAACACCCATGCATGTTATATGCATTTTGAACTTAGAGAGATTGGTATTTAGTGATTTACTTTACTTGTCATTGAGGTTTAGATAAGATTTTTTAGCTTTATGTCAGTTTTTCATAATGTTTATCCAGAAAATCTGCAGAAAGCACAGTAGTTTATAAAGGAATGCGTCTGAAATTCCCAGCACCATTTGGTAGCTAAAGGTGTGTTATTTCCAAACATATATGTTCGTGGGCAGTACTTTCAAAATTGAGGGTGTTTAGTTTGAAATAGTGAAAGCTGTTCGATATGCAAAGCAAACTGAATTATTTAGCATAAATGCATTTTAGCATTGGTTCCCTTTGGGACTAGTTAGTGTCCATGTAGCATACCATTTGATTCAGGACATTTTTTATTGTCATGGGAGTTTTGTTTTTTATTTCTAACATTGAAACATGCTTTTCATTATTTTTTTTCTGCTAAAAGCATCACATTCTATAGAGGACTGATCCAGAATTGTGCTTATATTTATAAAATAACTAGCAAAAGTGTGCCCATTGGTGCACAGTGGAAATGATGTATGTTTTGCATGGTAGTGGCAAGCGAAACTTTGTTAATTATTAGAATAACACTATACAAGAATACTGACACCGATTTAGTTGGAGTAATGGGCCGCAGCTTATTTTCTTATTGGATTATAACATCATAAACTTATTACTTCAGCATTAGCATAAAATCTTCAACTTAAACTAGCCAGCTCTATCTTTTGAGCCGCCTATATAAGAGCCCAAATCATATCTGTCTCGCAAGAGCAACGTTGGCTGCATTCCAGTTTACCACCATGGTATGGACTTTGCCCCCCTTTCTTATTAGCAAAAGTCCATGCCCAGCCTCCAACTTAGCAGACAAAGCTTTAACAGGTTCTGTAATCCTACATTAAAGATGTCCAAGATTACGTCTGAAAGGTGGACACCGTCATTTCTATAGAGGCCCTTATCGCCGCCTTCTAAATCTATGTGTCGGTATGTCAAATATATACTGGGCCAGGTCCCTTCGTACTATTCTGATCAGTTCCACGGTTTTAAAGAACCCATAATTGCCCCCTAAGTGTATATGACTATGTCAGGATAGCCCCGTTCGTTCCTTAATCTGACTATTAAAGGAATAAGTCATTCCAACGAGCGCCCCTCCTACCAATCCACTGGACCTTAAGGACATTCTCAGGGAAGCCAAGATTGTCACCTAATTTCCTACGAGGCCCGTCGGCTTGCCCAAAAGATAAAGGAATGTCCGATAATCCAGACCCGTAGTTGTTTATGACCTGGGAAAAGAAAGGGGGGGGGGGGAGATATTAAACTACCTCGGCTAGTTCTGGTCTGATGCAAGATCTAAACGGTTAGAATCCCACCTTCCCAGGCACTTTAGCTTAGAAACTGGGAAACCATGCTGAGAGGCAGGGTGGCCGAACCTATCCTGAATGAATGACTATATAGTTCTGCAATCCGACCCAACTGCCTAAGTCCCATTTGGAGGACCCTATGGAACTGGAATTGTGACAAGTGTGAACCATCCTGTGGCGGAAGAGGGGGCCTGGTGCTTCCCCCCTTTCTTGGATGAAATCATGGTATGCCGCCACCGCACATAAGTTGGCATGAGGGAAGGGGCCTAACCAAATTCCTTGTCTGTGCTTGTTGATCGGTCTTGGACCTGGGAATCCACACCTTTAATTTTTGTCTGAACGGTGGTACTTCTGACATAAGAAGACCCCCGCTTCCTTTTTGTTTGCTGCCGCCAATTGCTGACCTGAGGGCCAGAAAAAAGGCCAGTAGAAATGCTACCCGAAACAGGAGAGTCTGATTAGAGGCGCAAATTACTCCCAAAGTTCCCAGCAGAAGGGACAGGATGTCCATCGTTATAGGTTCCTGCATTCCATAGACGGTCTCACCCTACAATGCCTTTAAAAACTGCTTAACTATAGGGGCTTTAACTAAATCCTGTTCTGATGACATTCTTAGAAAAAACGAAATGCCTGCTAATAGTTTTTTAATGCTGTTGACTGATTGACCTTGGTCAAAAAGATTTAGCACATACTTTACCAAAACCTCCTCCATTGCAGGAGGTCTTGAACTGCAACCATCTAACCCAGCCTGCTTTGTATGTATCCAAGTTCGTGGGGCAAGAGAGTCCCTTAAAGGACAATTATACTCACCTTCCCTCCACTCCTCTTCCTTGTTCCTTAGCCTTTACCAAGGGTGAGGACCTGAACCCTAAGTCCTCACCCCTGGGTTCGCGCAGCCTACAGCAGACTTCAGAGCAACGCTGCTCTGGTAGGCTCCGTCCCCTCCTCCCCATCGGTGACGGGCCAATAGGAAGGCACGCTTGTTGCAGAGTTGCTCTGAGGTCTGCTGTAGGCTGCGCGAACCCAGGGGTGAGGACTTAGCGGTTCAGGTCCTCACCCTTGATAAAAGCTAAGGAACAAGGAAGAGGAGCGGAGGGAATGTGAGTATAATTGTCCTTTAAGAACCCCTCTAGCCTGGGTGGCAATTTACCCACCAGTCTTCTGCTATAAGATCCTCTTGGAGAGCCTCTCCACCAGTTAATTCCTGAAATCGCTGCATTTGAAAGCGGGACAAAGCGTCAGCCACACAATTGTCCTGACCAGGGATGTGGCAGCTTTCATCCAAATGTTGAGTTCTAACAGTTTTAAGACTATTGCCGAGGATTTTGCTAACTGGTTTAGATTTGGCCGAAAGTGCTTAAGTACCTGTACTACACCTAAGTTGTCACAGTTCCAGATGATTTCCTGTTCTGTAATAACCGGCCCCATAGCAATAAGGTGAAATATATTGGGATAATCTCTAGGAATACCAAATGGACATCCATTTTCCTGATGCCATGTAGATGGCCATCTAGCTGCGAACCAGCGGCCTGCGTAAAAGTCCCACAACCTGAAGAGCCTGCTGAGTCTGTAAACAGCTTAATGGCGGAGGGTTCTACAAACTCTGCCTGCCATCTGGAGTTACCATTAAATCTGTCTAAAAACTGTTGCCATACTCGCAAATCTTCTTTTACCTCTGTGGAGAGCCTTATGCGCCAACCTGGGGTGGACATTCCTATTATGCTGTCGATCAGGCCCCTGTTAAAAGCCCTGCCCATGGTATTACTGCGAAATTCAGATGCCCCAGGAGTGACTGGACCTCCCTTACCTGCAGCTTCTTTGCCTTGAGGGCTCTGCTTACCATTGACCTAAGGTGTCAGTTTATTCCTGAGGCAGCCGAACTCCATTGCTACCGAGTCTATTGTAATTCCAAGGAATTGATAACCGTTGAAGGAGGAACTGTCTTCTCTTGGGCAATTGGTATACCGAACTTGTCGGCTAAAAACAGGAGGATCTAAGCAATCTCCTACACCCTGGTGACTCTGCTGGGCCGATGAAGAGAAAATCACCAGGTAATATAGGGAAAAAGTCGACCCTGACATGCTGCACGACCCACTCCAGGAATGTGCAAACATTTTGAAATAGTAACACGAAAGGCTACAGCCCATTGGGAGACACACTATAAGAAATAGGCGCCATCCCAATGGAAGCCCAACACATGATAGCACTCGGATTGATCGAGCAGGCGAAAAGCCGATTTTATCCACCTTTGCCATGACTGATCCCTGACCATGGCCTAACAACTCCAGAGCTCCGTCAAATGACGATGCGAACCCTGCACAACCAAGGGTCTATTGCGTCATTACCGAAAGACAGTGGGGTAGGAGAGGGTGGGATTAGGCGGAAGGAGTTTGGTTCCTTCTTTGGGACAAGCCCTAATGGGGAAATCTTAAGGTTATCAAAGGTGGAACCAGGAAGGGGCCCGTTACTCTGCCTTCCGACACTTCCTTGAAAATTTCTCTTTGACATCTCTGGGTAATCGAGGGCTGACTTCAAATTATGGCAAGGGGATGGGCTAACCAGGTTATCATCGAAGGGGATCCAAAATCCTGCTACACAGGAGGAGAAAACTGGCCAACCTTAGAACTGGAAGTATAGTTCCCGTAGTGCACGCCACCTTTGCCGACTAACCAACCCTACAATCCCCTGCAGCTGAGAGGCCTTGATTTGCCGCGCATAGGGGCGGGCCAACTGATAGGGGTAAAGTGAGTAAGTGACCCCTGTTGCTTGCTGGCTATTTAGTAGTGGCTTACCCCTATGCCTGCCCCAGGGGCTGAACCAATTAGCCCTCGCGGAGGTGCTGAGAAGCCAGCATTATTTCGCCAACCCCACAATCGTTGGGCTGGACTGAGAACCCAGGCCCCCCCAGTTGTAAAGAGCTGCCCAGTGGTGTGGGTGAGCGTCACCCATGTAATGCCGTTGCTCGCTGAGCTAGGGGAGAGACCCGTGGTGGGGGAGATATCTGCCCAATTTGGCTCCCCCTAATAATATTCCCTGCTTCATTCCTTCCCCCCCACCCAAAGGTGTTGTTCCCCCAGCAAGGGGCTGTGGGACAAGCTGTTCCCTGACTCCCCCAAAACCAGCTGCTTTCTAACTCTACACCGGTTGAGTTATGCCTGGGCGGGGGGTCCCTATCAGTCTACAGCTCCTCCTACTACTATGAGGGGCTGCCGGGCTTTCTCTGTCCCAACCCATGATGGGCCGGGTATTTCTGTTAGGTCTAGGAGGTCACAGGCCACAGTAGCTCCCCCTCCTCTCCTTCACTGGCTCTGTGGTGTGCTGCTGACAGGGCCGTTTACCTCTCTTCCCGGCTGTTGCCGCTCTCCTGCGCTTTACCCGGCTGTGTTTCCGTCTGGGTTAGGTGTCGCCATTAACACTGGCCGTGGTGTTCAGCTCGAGTTCCTCAGGCGCTGCATGCCCACTGACCCTGCTTTCGCTATACCATTCCCGAACTCCGCTGGAATCTCCATTCTTCTTTAGCAACGGCGACCTCCCGGGAGCTTCTCCTGTCTTCTCCACTCCTCACCGGTCCTTCAGTCGCGAGTGTTCTGACGCCTGCGACCGACCAATGGGCTTCTTTTCATCGCGCGCCCCCCTGCTACTCTATTGGCTCCCCCCCAGGGATGGTCAGCCCACATTAACAATGGCCGTGCCCCACCATGCCGCTGCAGGTAAGTCTGTCCAGCTTCCATGGTAATTATTTTATTGAAAACTCGTTGTCATGCTTTCCAGTGAGACCACAAATAAAGTGCATAACATGCAAGTGATTCGGGATCTGTCTGCCTGTCCTTTGACATATTGCTTTTAAGCGGTGGGGCCAGAGAGAGGCTACTTACATCCCTTTATCTAGTAGGTATAGGATCCATTCTAAACTTGCTCTCCTTCCACTCCCAGCCAGTATCCAGGGGAGGCTTAAATGGGATAAGTCTGAAAGTCCTGAAAAGGACCCAGGCAATCCCATGCATAATATGATCAAACATACACATACTCATCTATTTCACATACTCATACCCATTTCTATTTAACCTGCCAGCTTTTTTCATGTTTAAAAAAGACAACTACAAATTTTATGTCTTTATAGCACCACCCTGATAATTACTGTGTGTAACACCACTGTCATGGCGGTGCTCCTAGTAAAACATTCGTATCAAAATCCCAAACCAAGGGCCCATAAGGACCCCCCTAAAACAGTATACTAGAATAGAGCACAACACTGTAAAGCAGTATAAAATTGAATTTATTAGCCAAAAACCAAACATCACAAACCATAATGAGCAAGTCCCTTTCCTCCCCTTACTAAAGGTGTAGGGATGGGGAGGGAGAGGGAAGGACTTGCTCATATGGGTATGTTTTATGCTGTTGCAGAGCTTGCCTTCCTATTGGCCTTGTCGCGACGGGCAGGAGGGGGTGGAGCCTACCAGAGCAGGGTTGCTGTAAGACGCGTTGTTGTAGGTTACGCGAACCCAGGGGTGAGAACCTAGCGGTTCAGGTCCTCACCCTGGGGAAAAGCTACTGCACAAGATGGGAGAAGAGGGAAGGTGAGTATAATGTCCTTTAACCTATCATTTTGAGTTTCCATTCAAACTTAGGGTGTCTGTAAAGTTCTTTATTAATTGTATATCACTTGTTTTGTAATTCAGTAGTAGGTAGTAGTACTATACTTTGTATAGTGTTATTTCTTATGGTGATTATATTAAATAGTGATAATTACACACACACATATATACCTTTCCTATGTGTGATAAAAAAAAACCCACCTAATTAGTTGCTCCTAAAAACTCAATGCAATCTCTGTAAAAATATAAATTATTATATAATAAAGGGATGGCACCATTTAGTAGCTGACGGTGTGTATGTACGAAAAAATTATGTTTATGGGGGTATTTTTCAGACTGAAGTAGGTTGTTTAGTTGAAACACTGAAAGCTGTTCAATTGGGTTGATTGCACTCTTATGCATGGTTCGCAGTTGGTTGCTATGTCTCGATATACAACCATGCATGCTATTCAGGACATAGGAGATGATATTATAAGGGATTTTTGTCATGGGGGTTAGGTATGATTTTGTAACTTTGGAACTTTTTTATTTGTTGCTAAAAGCATGACATTCTATGAAAGACTATGCCCAGAATTTGCTTGTTTGTATGACAAAATGGCCCCATTTGGTAGCAGAAGTCAATCCAAAAATATACAGTTCACAGAGGGCAGGGGCGTTAGGTGTGTGATGCATAGTGGTGTTATAGGAATGCCCAGAGTAAGGGTCAAAACAGCATTGTACACGAGCAGACAGTTGTTGTCGAACCCCCCCAATCCTATTTAGACTTGGTTTCTTTATTTTCACATAAATGGCCTCCTGAACCTCTCTTCAACCAGTCACGTTCCTTTGCCAATATGTTACATTACAATCTTCAAAGATATGTCCTTTATCCTTAAGATGCAGGTGCACGGCTGAGTCCTGACCCAAAGAATTGGCTCTTCTGTGTGGGCCATATGTTGATGCAGTTGCTGTTTGTCTCCTCCAATACAAATCAGAGCATACTTCACTGCATATATATGATGCGCTTATTTGTGTTTCAGTATTGGGTCTTTCGGATGTACCAATTCATCCTCAGTGAGTTGTTGGTTTAAAGCAGACAGGGATATGGGGTTTTTTGAAATTCATCTTAATTTCTCGGAGACCCCTGCTACATATGGAATGACCATGTTCTTTCTCTGCTCTGCTTTTCCCCTTCACTGTTGGTATTCGTGTTCTTTTCTTTCCTTCTGCTTCTTTTGACAAAGGCCCAGTCTGGATATCCACAAGGTTTAAGGGCTCCTCGGAGAATGTTTCATTTCTTTAGCCTTCGCCTCTGCCTAGGGGGATGTTCTCAGCTCTGTGTTGCAGGATTTGATGACACCCAGCTTGTGATCTAAAGGGTGGTGGGAGTAAACATCAAATACTGATCTGTGTGTGTGGTTTTCTGTAAACCTTACTTCCAGTTTTCCATTTCCTTGACTTCTACGAAGCAGTCCAAAAAAGCAGTTTGTTGTTTGTACCTAAATTTGATGTTTTGGTCTACCGCATTAATGTGTTCTGTGAAAGCTTGTACTTCCTTCTAGTGGATTTTAACCCAGGTGTCATCCACATATCTGAACCGTGGCCGGGTGCTATGCCCTAAAGGTTTTAATGCGCCTGTTTTTCTACCTCCTCCATGTAAAGGTTGGCCACAATGGGGTGAAACTGGACATCCCATAGCACATCCATGTTATTGCTTTAGAACGTATCCCTGTATTGAAATAGGTGGTATTCAGGCAAGTCCCGTAAGGAACACGCCCGTTTTAGCCACATGCAATCACGCCTTAACACTTGGCTGTGATATGCTAATTGGGATTTTCCAGGGTACATAATTGCCACAGATCTTGTACAAGTCATTCTGAATTGAGAAAGACAGTCAGATGACTAGCGATGACTTCAAGAACTAAACGAAGCACTGCATTAGAATTCTGTGTGTAGGTTTCAAAAATCTGTTTGTAGTCATCATTTTTCGAGGTTGAGGTTGAGCTGTTGAAAAGCAGAGCTGACGGAACTTGTTTGAGTGTTATTGACCTTATGCATTAATTCCCTAAGGTAGTTTTTATCGTTGTGCACCCATGCATATAGCAGTGGTATGATTCAGGACA
This sequence comes from Hymenochirus boettgeri, assembly GCA_019447015.1. Classification (NCBI taxonomy): domain Eukaryota; kingdom Metazoa; phylum Chordata; class Amphibia; order Anura; family Pipidae; genus Hymenochirus; species Hymenochirus boettgeri. Next base: position 155,855,794 of record CM033469.1, read on the forward strand.
TAAGGGAGATTGATATTTAGGTGGTTATTTCCTTGTCATGGGACTTTAGGTATGATTTTCTAAATTTAAATTGTTTCAGAAAATTGGCTAAACGCATTATATTCTATAATGACTTCATACAGAATTCTGCTTGTATGTGTGAGAAAATATTATGTGTGAGAAACGTATAAGAAAAGCTTCATTTTGTAGTGAAGGTGTGAAGGTTCCAAAAATATAGATTGTTTGGGGGGTGTTTTCAAAGGGTATGTCCAGTCAAAAAACTCTATTTATAATCTGGTAGAGCCCCCCGAAACCCCATTTTCAAAGCAGGATTATCCACTAGGCAACCCTAGGCACCTGCCTAGGGCCAGAAAAACCTCTGAGGGCCCAGGGCAGGTGCAGTAGCAATATTATAGTCTATACAATATATGTATATACAATAATATACAATATATGTTTATTTGCTCAGACTCACTATCCCCCAGGAAGAGGAAAGTGAGCCTAAGCAATCAATTATGATTGAAGGCATGCAGCAACCTCACACACCTCAGAGTAGTGCCTACTTACATATATTTAAAGATGAAGATGAGGCAAAGTAATTTTTTACAATAGTTTCCTGTAATTTGAGAGATTATACATTCAAATCTTTAAAACTGACCAAATGAACCATACCAGTCATTGTTGTATAAATAACATTCTACAATATATATTTCCTTAAAAGAAACTGCAGTCTGTGAAGCCCCTTACGGTGTATTTAATTAGCCAATTAATTTAACACTTTCATTGAACCAAGGCCGTCTGGCAGCATGCTTATAAAAGTCACAAAAGTAGGTTAAAGATTGAAAATGTTTCAACATGAAAATAATTCTCATGGTGCGCACCTCTGGAAAAGGTGACACCTGTGAATTTTTTCCCCAATTGCTTGACTTTATCTGGCAGCCCCAGGAATTCAGAAGAAGAGCAGCTGATTGGTGGGCTCTGGTACAACACATGCATAGAGACGTAATGTTTACAGCTGATGCTGGTCTGTCCCTGTGCTAACAGGTCCTCATGAACTATGGCTGTTTGGACTCAAGACTTCAAAATCTTGGCTCCTGGATCTTCTATTGCAGGACCACTGGTCACTGTTCAAGTTGAAAGGATAGCTGGATCCCCCTGTACAGCCCTGAGAGGTGTGACAGGCTACAAACCAGTAAGAAGGGTGCAGAAGGTGAAGCAGGAATCTGACAGACTGGGAATCAGCATCAAGGGAGGACAGAGAAGCCTCATCTCCAAGATTTTTCCTGGACGCAGACGATCAAAGGCAGGCACTGAGAGTGGAGGATGCCATACTAGCTGTCAAAAGCAGGACCTAAGAAATGCTACACAAGATCAGGTGGTACAAGTGCTTTAAAAGGCTGGAAAGGAGGTGATCCTGGAGGGTAAGGATGAAGCCATAGGATAACCTGGGTTATATATACTGTAAGGTGGACTAGAGACTCTCTCTCCTGATTGAGGATAATTCCAGGTAATATTTATGTATGGTGTGAGATATTATGGTGTTTCTTCTTGTGACAGCAGTTATCCTCTTTATCATTCTACTGGTAATAATCTTTAGGGGTGGGTGCGGTACGCCCTGGTGTAAGTGTGTAACTTACATATCTGTTGTATTTAGTTAGATAAACTGGACTTAAAGTTTAGTTCTTGAAGACGTTTCACTAGTCATCCGACTGGCTTTCTCAATTCAGAATGACTTGTACAGAATCTGTTGGCAATATAAGTATCTTGAAAGTCCCAATTAGCATATGACAGCCAGGTGTTAGGGACCTTCTTAATGAAGGGTGGATGCATTGTGGCTAAGGGTGTTATCGAAACTGCCCAGGTAAGGTGTAAAAACAGCATTGTACATGGCAGACAGTTGGAGTCAGACCCCCCCCCCTTGACACCTCTCTTGAACCAGTAATGTTCTTTCCAAGATGTTGACAATACAATCTTCAAAGAAATTGTCCTTAGAGTCCGTTTAAGGTACTAATCGAATTCAGATTTCTTAACAGCGGTCTATTGCTCATATATTGCAATAATTGCCGCTGTAAACCGCATCGACCATATTTATAAAATGTCATCTTCAAGTGTGTTTTTGCGTTATGTTCAGTCATTTAAAATTGGCAAGCCTGAGGTGACGAAAAGCTATAAGTGGCCATACGTTCTAGCCAGCCAGTGGGTCCTTGGAAGGTGTCAGTACATAATGTACTCAATACTAATAAGGCTCCAGGGGTTGGTTATACTATTTTCCACATTTCATGTAATACTATCAGCAATTTCCGATTTCACTAAGATCTCTTTTTTAAGGTCTAATTTTCCTTGTGTTGCAGCCATATCTTCTTTTCGCCACAACACCGGAGTTAAGGCATAAGGCAATGTTGTGAATCACTTCATTGTGCTCCATCAAAACCTTGGCCAGGGGACATTATTGTTTACTGTGAAGTTTTGTTACTGTGGATTTACAGAAATACAAAGCACAACTTATTCTTTCTCTCTATACTGCAAAGGGCGACACAATTCAATTTTATTTCACACCAGGGTTAATATTATCACTATACAGTGTATGGTTTTATAGCACGAATCATGTTTAGTGCACTTTTCCATTCAGTGTATCTCCACAAATTTGTCTGTTTTCCAGCCCAGGCTTTCCTTCAATGGTCATTACAGTCACTGAGATAGCTGTGACCAGGCTCTCTGGCTTAAAAAGGTTACATCTTCAAAATAGATGAAGATACCTACCCCCGGGCACTTACTGTATTCTTGGAACTCTCTTCTATTTAATATATTAACAGTTTTCAAGCCGTTCCTTCGACTCCTGACTGGCACCGGAGATCAGGCAGAACAAAGTGTGGAGCAGTCGGTATGAAAACCTACAGTGCGCGAACTTTGAATTAACTCCATCAATTTTTTTGCTTTTATATGAATAACTTGTGAAGGAACCTGGTGAAATAAAGAATTATAAAAGTGTAGTGAGATGATTAGGTGCTTAGCCCAGGTTTAGTTCTGGTTCTTATTAAAAATTCATTGTTAGTGCCCAAATTCGCCAAAACAAAAACGGTACAAACGAAGCAGGCCGAAAAAGTCATCCAGGAAAATGGACTGTTGTTTTTGGTGCATTTTGCCTAATACTATAAATACAGCGTACGCAAGTGTTCCTCAATCCTAGGCCTTTTCCTCCCAATAAGTGAGAGTGCTTTGGAAAGTGAGGCATTGCCAACTCGCACAGTCTTGGATTTGTCCTTTATTTTCTACTTACAGCAATCGTGTCTGTAACTGTGCAATACCGCTTTCCACAACCGCATATTGGTCTTATGTGTTTATAATCCCTTTAATACACACTGAATACTAGCGTCTCCATTGTTTGCTACAACTACTGTTAATGCCCAAAGCAAAGGCTCTATGGGGGGACTCTGGGTAAAACACTGTGTGTGTGGTCTCCTATTTATCTTTCTCCAATTGGACCCTTGGTTTAGTACCTCTAAGTAGGAGTTTGGGGCCCAGGACTATAGTCTCTGTTTGCCCCTATGTCAAACACTTCTAACTCCTTTTTCAAGAAACTTTCACTTACAATGTCCAATTAATTGTAAACAGCATAAGATTTTTTAACCTCAATTTAGGTCTGACTTTTTCTTCCATTTCAGTAATTATCTAGTATAGATTTGTAATGATTTTACATCAAATTGGATGTTATGCGGCCTACATAACATATAGTAGCAACTTGGCACCGACATTGCAGTGCACACGTCTATCAGAATAAAGAAGACAAGGGACAACAGAGAATAGGTGTAATGAAATCTATTTTATTTATGGCTATTTTAAATCAACACAGCATATTTAGCTAATAGGGTTAACATTGTGTATATGTGAATGCTGAACCAGTTTAATGGAAAACAGAAATGATTCCTTTCAATTAGTGATTATTTAAGTGCTAATTAATTAAACGATGATGTGGAGGTGTAAAGGAGAAGCAAGAGGGGTGGAAAGTGGAGAAACTTGTAGAGGGAAAAGGAATGAAACAAAGTGAAGAAGTGAAGAGTGAAAGATGGAACAGAGAATAAGGAAGTGTGGGCTAGGGAGCGAATAGAGGAGATTGGAATTAGGCCGGATAGGGACAGGTCAGTCAGATGGAGAGGAGGGAAGTGGAGAGAGGGAAGATGGGGAGGCCAATTGAAACAATAGATGGCAGAGGAAAGTAGAAATGTAGTGAGAACTAGTTGAGAAGAGATTATAGATATACCAGGTGGGGGAGGGAAGGAGGACACAGTAAGTACAACATAGGGGGAGAGTAAGAAGGGATGTGAAATACGGAGAAGGAGGCGAGAGGAAATAAAACTATGGAAGAGAGGAAGTTAATGCAGAAAATATTATTAGAATGGCAGAGTGATAGAAAGGAGATAGAAAGAAAATAGAGAGTAAGAAGGGACAATAGAGAAAGGAAAAGGGAGAGAGGGAGATAGGAAGAAATAAATATAATAAGAAAGAAGATAACATTAGAAGTAGATGGCGAGAAGAGCCAGAAGGTCACGGGACCAGTACAGGAGGTGTGTGTCCAGATAGCAGTGGGTGGTGAGAGTGTTTGCTATATATTATTGATGCTGATAAACGGCAAATTAATCGCATTAGTTTAAAAATCTTGTTACCCTACCCCATGGTGATCCAAAGCAGGCAAATGAAAACCATCTAAGGGGGAAAAAACTTCTGATCCTGATCCCAAATGGCAATCGGAAGAATCGCTGGGATCAAGCAAGAACTTTGCACTGTCTTATTAATTATAAATGCATACCAGCGGATTTTGCTACGCGCTTAAAGGGCAGAATTTAGATCTATACACTCCTATCTGTTATAATGACTTTACATTGAGTGTGTGTGATAAAGTGTTGTATTGCTAGAGGTAGAGAAAAGAAAAAAAGTGTGAGAATAGTGAGAGAGATTGGTAGAAAAGGAAGGGGTCAGGAAAGGCAGATGATGACCTGCTGAGAGAAGGAAGAGATAAAAACACATCTCAGTGCTCTACTCGCGCGATTTCCTTCCTTGCCATCCCTGTCGTCACTTTCGCTTCTCAGCGTTGCCAGGGCCCAGTGGCATGGGTTAGCTGGCCATCATCGAGAGATAATACACAAAAACATTATATTTTCGCTTTTGCTAATAGGGTCACTACATCAACACTACACATTTACATCACTAACAATTAAGGAGGATCCTTCATGGACTTATATTTTAGTTTAAATGTTTTGACAATTGATACAAAAAGTCAAGGAATGTACCAGACGGTCATCAGCGTATCTTATTATTACCACTCGTTGATCGTAGCACGTCATAAAAAAAAAATAACATTATATACGCTCTTTGTGCTGTGTTTATGACCGGTGTTTAATGCATTAAAATAGCAATGAGTAAGTCTCTCGATGTAAATTTTATTCCACTGGTAAAACCCATTTTTTTATCGTTTTATTGAAGAAAAAGGTTAAAGGAGCGTGTCTACACTCCCTTTCGTCAATAAACCTGCAGAAGCCAGAACGCGATTGGTCGTCTTATCCTCCCGCCGGCTTCATCTGACAGTCGCAGACGGACTCTGTACTCTATGCCTATGTGCATAGACTACTGAGTCCATTGGGACCTGTCAATGAAGACGGTGGAAAGGACGAGCGGGAATTTCCTTCCCTTTCGGTTCCCGGCTCCTGAATGTTTATTAAACACGTCTCATAAAACTAATAGAAAGGGGGTTTTACTCAGTGGAGATAACGCATCTTAATTTATAACCTATTTACGTTGTATCACACACGCGCTATCCAATGTGGGTTTGAAAAACTTCAGTTTATTTCTGTAAAAGCAGTTTGTAGACAGGAATATCCTGATATTTAGAATGGGATTGTAGGGGGGGCAGAATTCACATTCAAATATATATTAGCATATAAGTTCTAGTGGCCTTGGGTCGTGTGGCTGCAGCTACTCTGGGAGAAATAGGCTAATAATCGATTTGGGGTTTTTTGTGTTTCTTTATCGTGGACCAGTATAAATAAGATACATTTTTGTGTTGTGGTGCATACAGGCTGTTATTTGTTAGTGGTTGTCTACCATGGTCTATGTGGATGGTATTAATATAAAAATCATTAATACAACATACCTGATCACAAGATTTTCTGTGTGACTAGAGGCCGGTAGTCCATCTGGTCCACAGCCATCTTGCCCTCTCAACTCGCAAGGATACCTCCTCGATTCCTTCCCAAGGCGATAGTCGATGATGCATGTGAGAAGTCTCCTCCATCTCGACGCGAGCAGCCTAAAATGATTTTGAAGTTTATGTTAAATAGTAGTAAAGTATTTACTATAATGGAATATGCTCCCTTTATCAATTAAATTAATTGTTAGGAATAAAATGCGTCCTCTTTTAATACCTATTAAATTAAAAAATTCAGGGTTTATTCAATAAAAGGTCTTATTCGTTACAATGGTGCAATTTTGCCCAACCAAATCAGATGTTAGCTTTTAAATGTTAAATAAGATCTGATGGTTGGGGCAAAATGCAGCACCATTTTAAACGTATTAACTTTTATTGAATCTCCTCGAAAGTGTTTATTCAGTAATTTCTATTCAGGGTGGATCTTCCAACATTCCAAAACCCACAGAGTGTTAAAGGTTAATACAGTAAACTGTTAACTATATGGGTTTAAAGAGAAGATACCTACAGGGGCAGCAAAAAAATGAGGGCTGTAATCTCATGGTCCTGGAGCTTGGCTGGTGGAAATATACCAGGGACCATGGCGAGGAGGTACTGTGGAGACCCTTCGCACCGGTCCATCTCCAGGCATTTCCTGATGTCTTATTCTCTACAGAATAGAACCATATGAATATTCTCTAATAAGTTTAGCCAAATGTAGCAAATGAACCGGTTTTGATTTGGTATTAGTATTGGTTGACGGGAGAATTTTTATTGACATTAAGTTTGGGGTAAACCAATGTAAGTCTAGCACCTGCATTAGAGGATGTCTTAGCTGTGCCATTTGTACAAGGCTTTTCCAACATTCAGAGTATCTCTGTGACCGATGGCTCTGTAATAACAGGAGGAACTTGGAATACAAGTAAAGGGGATTTAAAAAATAATTTCTGTGCTGAATGTTTTATTTCACATTCACTGGTAATACCTGTTTACACATTGTGTCCCATCTGTTATTACTACAATTTGCTGTGTGATGCTAGAACTAGAACAGGTGAGAAAGTTTACAACTGTTAGTCATTTGCAGCCGCTAATAGATATTATAATCAACGTGTTTCACCCATCTGAAACCTGGTCAGCTGATGACTGCCACGTTATGATGAGATGAAAGCTGTGTTGCTCCTTTGAATAAACCATATTCATTAAATCCCAGGAGTGCTCTGTGGACTTCATCTTTATTTTAATGCCAGTAAGGTCGGCACCCGGGTATTACTACTGAGGCAGGGAGTGCGCAGTGATCCCAGAACTTATATAATAAATACGTAGTCTTAGTGCGCATGGTGGGATTATATTTATTTCAATAATGCCTTTCAGTATACATCAAAAAACGAGGCACATTTCTATAGAAACAGTGTCCACATTTTGAATATATATTATATTGTAAGAATAATATATCCTACCACTGGTCCCAACCATATTTGATGCCTAGTTCTTAGAACACTGAAAAAGCCACAGCGGCGGGAGACAGGAATTCACACACACACAGGGCATGTATGCACAAACATCTCAGTTTAAAATTTTTGGGTCATACATTGGATTAGAAACAAAGGAAAAAACTTGGCATGACGAAAGGGGCTTTACCAGATGTATGTCTTCTGTAACACAATATAATTAAAACATGTTGGGAATGCGAAAGAGAATAGAGGGACAAGTTGACAATAGGAGGCAGAAGACCTTGAAGATAAACGTATTAATCTATGACATGAGAAACAGCTTGGGATTAGTACGGGCTGGGTACATTTGAAGGAAAAACAAAACTAAGTATATGTGCACAAAATGGAGTCGAAAACAAAATGGCTGCTATTAGGCTACGGATTATACAGAATATATAAAAACCTAACAGTTTTCCACCCTTTATCCAAAGGGATAACTAAACGGAAAATATATGTAATTTTAAGCAACATAATCAGTGGAAAATCATTCATAGCGATTACATCAGTATACATTGACAGCGTGAGCCATAGTTTTACGATATTAGGAAACTTGCAAACAAGATGCGGAATATAGAAATACATCCTGGGGCACATTGAATACAGCAGCAACAGAGAACAGATACACATAGATTATTATATTGTACCAAAAATATGCGAAGCTACCCCAGGAGGGAAGCACCAAAAAAGCATTGTTCCATAAAGAAAATTTACCATCATCTACCTTGATGTGATAACTAAGTTGTGCAAAGAGTATGATCTGATATTTAATAGTGAGGGTATGATCAGAACGGTTAAAAGCCAGCACATCCCTTCAACACTTTCACATCCTTAACTATGCCAACAAAAGTAGATTAATCGATAGGCAGACAATGATTGTTTCTGGAGAAACAGCATTGTTCCAGAGTTATTATAGTCAGTAGGCATATTGGTAAGGATAGAGCTTAGTTCTATTTATTTCTTTAGCTCTACACATGCAAGATAAAGCAATTGGTCTACCAGTATATATTGCTAGACCTGGAACGCCTACGATACTGCACCTGTAAGGCAACAACTTCAGTTCAGATAGGGGATGTACATTGACTACAATCCTCTGGCATAGTTAAAGATCCTTGCGATTAGTTACCTGGGAGAAAGAAAGAAGACAGAAGATTGCAAATGTGTGCTTGGTTACCATCACCATACTTAATCTACTGATTAGCACAAGGACCGCCAGAATGTTAGAAGGTGTAATAAGTGGATGTCACAATTCCCACAGGCCATACCCACCCGTGAAAAAACAAATGTTGTAATAATTTGAGATCGTTTGGTAGGTGGATTACACTTCATGTTAGTATTCACGAAAGAAACAAACATGGTGTAGCAGCAGGAACAAGTAAAAAAAAACAAAACGTCAGAATAGTAAATTTTTGAGTCCGAATCATACTATATCGACAGTTCATTCACGGGAGGGTCTGTTGAGGTATATGGAAATAAGCGGGTTATTACACAATTCTTCCCGGATCATTGGGGTCCCCACTACCTTATAGTGCTGATCAGTCAGATAGTTATGAAGACAGGTTGGAACTGAAGCTGAATAGCGATTCAAACAAAGTAACTTTATAATGTCATGACACTTTTACCTTTTCTAAACAAAAGTCAGTTATACTAGGAGGTCTTCTTTTTAAAATATACTCCCAAATGTTATCTGGGGCAAGGAAAACCACGGGGAGCACTAGAGGGGAAGCTTTGTGATTCTAATTACTTAAAAAATAGAAACAACCACAGGAATAAGATGAAAAAATGAACAGGTCAGGAAAAATATATTTCATCGGATTTACAATTCATCACTGGTTTGGGAACCGGGCTCATTTAATATCCTCTTGAGGGTGGGTGTTTGTCATCTTGAAGTCATCGGGCGTGTTGAAGTCATCTGGGCGGTCCGAAGCCACTTGTTCTCCAATCAACCGATTCGTGCGCGCTTTACTTGGAAGCATGTACCACGATGGATTGCCTTCAACCAAGATAGCTGTGCGAGGCACAACCACTTCATCAAGACCACATCACCTGATTTTAAAACAGGGGAGTAGAGCACTAGAAAAATAAAGAAAAAAAAAAGAAACAGCACCATAGATGCTATTCAGTGTAAATATCAGTTTTGCCACATTACGCTTCCGGGATTAAATTCCAGGCATTGAATTAATGTCCCTGTCTTAACTGCCCAAAGCGTAGGGAATGGTTTACCCATTAAAATGTCGAAAGAGACAACTTGGCTGTGAATTGGGGCATAAAGAACTCGGCTAAGACAGCTGGTAAATACAATATCCCATTTACTGAAAAAACATGCAGTAGCCTTCCTAAATTCTCTTTTATGTGCGGGTTCCTTCGTTCAACAAAATTCTGAAACTCTGGGGATATGGAAACTTCTATTCAACTCAACATCAATTCAACAATGTTCTTGTATTAGCTTAGAAGTAAAGGTGGTCCTTTTATCGAATCTATCCAACAGGGACAACCTCATTAGTATTTTTTTGGAATAATCCCGTACACAAAAATTTTAGAACCGTTTTAACATCTTCTTTTTAAAACATATACATTTGGGCAATAAAACCTTGTGGCCTAAGATTTTTTGAGGCAATATTATTACTATAACTACCCTCTTTCATAAAGACCTCAAAAGGGTCTAAAAACAAATACGTGAGAGCAAAAAAAAAAAAAATTCTTTTAAAAAAAAAAATGACATCGGGAGAAAACAAAAAATTAAAACCGAAAACAATAACAATTTCGGGGAAAAAGTGATGAACGCAGGAACGAAGAACAAAAGCAACGGAGAGAAACGAATAGCAACTTATACACATATGAGATAACATTCCCTTAACAACAACATTGAAAAGAACTCACAATCATTCATTTTAACAACGAAAACATAAGGGAGATAATAATCCCAAAGAAATTTAATGTAAAAGTCAGCTCACCATCTCATTTATAAACTTTCTACTGCCGAAACTAACACATTAAAAATCTACTGGAAACAATGTTACTAACAGCTTAAAACCGTTAAAAACAAAAACCACCAGTAGGGTCCAAAGAAAAGATTAAAGCTAAATAAACAAAAACACAGTAAACGAACTAATTCCAACAGGAATATGGGAATTGAAGATCTATAACATATCACCAAACACAACCCTAACAGCTCTAATTGGTAGTAGAGAATCAAATCGGACTGGGTAGAGATTTACCACCTATATTTAAATATTAATTGCTTGGGTATAAAATTTAACCTGTAATCTTAATACCAGTAGTAAAGGAATAATACTATGGCGTGAAGACCTGAATTATTAACTTCTAAGACCATGATGGATGTTAAATAAACTCATACTCTGTGAGACATCGGATAGTTCATTATTCTATATTTAGCATTTATAAACATTGACTAGAGTTAATTAAACATTCTCCGTGTTTCCCAATAATAAAGTTGGAGGCCTCACCAGCCATGCAAGTTGCAGGATGCATTCTCTTAACAGTGATTGCCAATGACTTAGAGAGAAAAAAAAAAAAAAAAAAAAAAATCAGTGACTGTTCAGTGTCTCTGTGTATTGTGATAAAAACTGCCACCATGATTTTTACAATGTTCTCTATAATACAATGAAAAGATTTATAATAATCACAAAGCTCAGAGCCAGGGCAGAGGTAAATGTTATAACAATTTATTTACAAACATCTTTGTCATTTGCAGGGGCATAGAATGATGTTTGGACAGTCTGTAAGGTGCTTTTGGAGCATTGGAGTCCCAGATGGGAGCTGGTGGGATTTCATTGTTGGGTATAAAAGTTCATGAAGCTGACCAATTCAGCTTTATTACCGGGCTGTTTGAAACGAAATGTCTTTATCTCTGGGCGGGGCGCTGACAGATATCACCTTAGATATTATTACAACCAAGATTATTGAACTGAGTCTTGCCAAATTGTATTTTCTGGAAGTTTTGATGAAGCCAATGAGGAGAGAGAAACAGTTACATACCTCCATGCTCTGAATACACATAACCACATTAAAACATATTTGACATTAACATATTTCACTAATATTAGAACCTGTGGCTTAAAACCCATTATTATTGTAACACTCACAGAGGCCATAGAGTCTGTCACTGGGCAAGTCCACCAAATATCTATTGTCAAACAGTGACACATAAATGGGACATTTTCAAAAAAAATGAATACACAAAGACTGAGCCGTAGCACCAGCCGACATGCAGGAAATAATAAGGATCTCTCAAAAATCAACAAACTGTCTTACATTGGGTATCGGCAGACAGAGGAAATGCTAATAGGGCTTATCTATCCAAAAACTATAGGAACATCTGTATTCATGAGCTATAATAGGGGTATAAAATAGGAAAGATAGTCTTATAAGTACTCATTGCTTTACAAAGGTAACAAACCATTGGCAGGATACTATGCATTATATTGTAAAAAGGGGTTAGGGGCATTAAAAAAAAAATAAATCTTTTACTTCCAACAAGTTATGCCACTAAAAGAAAATTAAGATACACAATTTACTAAACGTATTACAAATTAATGGGTAAGCATGGTAGTACAGTTAAAAGGAAAAAATAAGACCAATAAAACAATTGGCCATTTTCACTATTAGTGACAGATATTTATATTCTTAGTCTCTGCAAGTACCCTAATAAATCTCTACAAAAAACTTGCAATTAGGAAGAGGGACCATTAATATAAAAGGAAGCGTTGATAGAAGACGCACATAGTCCCTGTATCATCAAAAAAAAATTAAACAGCTACCTTGTATATGAAGAACACAAATAGGATTACACATCTGTCCATGAGCTGGTACCACAGGAGGGAATCACTTGTGGGAAAACCATCAAAACTGCAAGAGGGGCTATCTATCTGTCGGACGTATTTAAACATCCTACTAGCTATATAGATATAATGGGTCTCACCAATGATCTAATTTATTACAAATTAAACATGTGCTATTATGAAGCTGATTCCTCTTTAACACCAACAGAACCTCTACCGATCCTTGCCCTTCACTTCTAAATCTTCACTTTCTCAAAAACCTCATTAATATAAGAAAAAAAAAAACTTCCTTAAACATTCCTACCTCCATTCGCAATATATTACTTCCCATAACTAGTAATAAATGCGAGCGAAAGAAGAGAAGGAGGCGGGGGAAAGAGGGGGGTTAGGAGGTAGGCAGAGATAACGTTCACACAGAATTTTACGAAACTTGAAAAAAATCCAGGATGGAAAATACATTTTATAATTAGAAAAGCATCGAGTCAAACATTCTAAGTGATGAAACCAGATTAACCAAATTTAACCTTATTTACTAGTAATATAATAGGATGGATAATAAAAAAATCACTAAGCGAGCTCACCATAAGAATATAATCTTTTACCAACCCAATAGTATTATAAACATGGATTGCCATAATCTGTACCACCAATGCGGATCACCTAATCTCTTGAGTTTCCAGGATAACTTCTTGGGAATATCGTATTTTCCCACCCACATTGGAAACCTGTAACTTAAGATTAAAAAACACTTTAATTTATACGTTAAATGACTTATAATGTTTTGGTCAGGACCACCTTTACTCTTCCGTGAAACTCTCCATCCTGTAAGCAACGAGGTTAACTAATAAGCGCAGGGAATACAATTAGGGAAAACAAATTACAATGAGCAAAGTAGAGAAAACACTGATACTCTTAAAAATCAGACACTACATAATACGCCTTGCAAGAAAGGACAGACAAATAGTAGGGTTTCTCCATGTTCCGGATAATGCTAGCTAGCAAAAGAAAGAAACACAAATCAGAAGTTCGAAAACTTCAAGAACCGGACCACACTGTCCGTTCTATAAATGGTTAGCTAACTCTTACGTTCCCGTTCCCTAACTCCCGTGTTTTTACACTTCACTCACGCTGAAGAGAAAACTCTTAAGTTAAAGAGAAAACATTAACTCTCATGTGAGGTCCGACTGCGGGGAGTATTATCTCGTAGTCCAACTACGAGTTGCGAGTCACAACCGCAAATAGGGATCCTATCAATCAAGGGGAAAATATATCTCTTGTAAGGCTCCCAGTACCTCTTCCAAAGAAGAAAACTAAAAAAATGCAGATGCAGATCGCACCTGCGGGAGGTCTTACCTTAAACTCTGTAATCTCGAGAACCACCAGCAACCCAAGTTTTAACATTCCACTCAGGGAAGACAAATAAAACTCTTTCAGAATTTAACACTCCACCCACGAAGCAAAAACTCCTTACAGAGACACTCGATCACAGGTCCCACCTGCGGGGCATCTACTTACAGGCCACTTACTTACAGACCTATTGTAAGACGTGGAGGGCATGCGTCCGGCCCTCCAGACCCACGTTTTAAAATAATACCAATGTGATATACAAGTTACAGAACAAGCAAGACAGAACCTAAAATCAATAAGACTCAATTACTTACGGTCACTGAGGTTGTATCCCCACTTACTGACACCAAAATTGTAGAATACTATATCACACTGGTCCAACCATATTGATGCCGAGGTCTTTAGAAAACTGAAAAAGCCTAACAGCGGCGGGGACAGAATTCACACAAACACAGGGCATGTACTGAAAACTATCTCAGTTTATTTGGTCATACTTCATTGGCATATATGAAACAAAGTGAAAAAACCTTGCATGACGAAAAAGGGGCTTTACCAGGACTTTAGTCTGTAAACAATATAATAAAACATGTCTGGAATGCTGCGAATAGAGACAAGTTGAAATAGGAGGCAGGACCTTGAGATAACGATTATCTATGGCCATGAGAAGAAAAACGCTTGGGCTAGGTACCGCTTGTACATTTTGAGAAAAAAACAAACGAAGTAAATGGGCACCCACCCCCCAAAATGGAAGTCGAAAACAAAATGGCTGCTGAGTAGGCTACGTGATATACAGAATATATAAAAACATAAAACAATATTCAAAAAAGAATCAATGCCACACCCGGATATATATATTATATTATATATAGTAACGCGGGTACAGGCACAACCTTCAAGCCGATTGATGTGCCCGGGTTTTCAATCCAAGACATTTGTTTTAAGGAGCACTTCCTGGGTCTTCTTAAAGCAAGTTATTCAGTTATTATAATTTAAGGCGACGTTTTTTGGTCTGTTCTTGGCATTAATTGTATATTGAATAATGTTTAGAGGACCCAGGAGTGTTCCTGTTTTCATATGAGTTTTATCCCACGAAACTGTGGCCGCCCACGGAACCACCATAGGATGACAGGGAAGGTGACGACCACCAGGGGGGAGGGAGAAGGGGAGGGGGTGTGAAAACTTCGCCTGCTGGACCATCTGAGTTTGTTAGTGTATTGTTACACATTGTCTTGAGAACGGCCGAACATGAGGGGCAGAAATCGTTGACCTATTGGCACTAGGAAAACATTGTTTCGGATGAAAGGACCCAGGAGGGATCCAGTATGACGGTGTTACTGCATATCTATTAACAAGGAAGGCAACCGGCGGTTGTGTGATGTAACTAGAACGCGTGCCGGATTCCACCAAGTTACTACTATATATATATATATATATATATGATATTACACATCAGTTCCACACAAATATTTACCATCAGGCAGAGTTACATTGTATTAATGTTCGATAGCTGGTGTAGTAAGAGTTGAGGGGAAATAAAGATCTTACCCAGGAGATGGTAAGAAACCCAGTGTCGGGACTTCCAGTGCTCCACAGTCCTGCAGGTATCAAAAAGATTTAATTTAACATTTGCGTACATGCTTCTTTCTTCCATACTTGCTTTATCCTAAACTGTAATTATTTTATGTAGGCTACCAGCATATGTAGTAAATGGGTTGTAGAGTTTTAAAGATGGGATCATAGGTTTTGATTGTTGAATAAAGCTATTTGTCTATCTTATTTTATTAATGGAATTACTTAAAACTACAGTTGACAGGAGACATTTAGTCGGGCACCTTAAACTTTAACAACTGGGGACAAAAAACTTTCTAATATTCTATTTTTTTCATGCAGAGCAGGATTATCCACAAGGCAACATAGGCACCTGCCTAGGGCCCAGGAAACTTTGGGGGCCCAGCTCAAAAGCTGTAACAAAAAACAGTCTATGACATATATATGTAGCAACAAAAAAGGGGCCTAAAATGATTGGCACTGCCTTGTGCCCCATTGATTTAATCCATCTCTGCTTTTATGGGTTTTTCTGGCCCTGCTCAAATAGCTAATAATGGGTCCTCAAAGTATCTGACGGTTCCTAATGTCAAAAAACAACTGTGTCTTTCCCTGGACTCAAAAGAAAGATGTTGAATAAAGCTATGTGTCTATCTTAATTTTATTTATGGAAATTACAAATACTTTAAACTACGTTGGACAAGGAGACAGTTAGTCAGGCACTTAACTTACAAACTGTGGACAAAACTTTCTAGAGTTTCAGTGTATTTATGGGTTTTTTCTGGGCTGCTCCAAACAGTCCACTAATGGTCCTAAGTCATCTGCCTGGTCATAATGTCAAACACAACTTGTCTACCCTCGTACTCACAAGAAAGAAGAGAAAGCAAACCAAGCTTAAATATACATTTATTTCTTTAACTACCTGTAACAATCAGTAAAATCTCTTCTCTGTCTTCTTTTCTTCAGGAGGCTCCTGATGGGGAGGGGGAAGTCTCTAGATGTTCATCCGCTACGACGACTTCCGTGCCTAGACGAGAAAATAAAGGAATGGTTGCAATGATAAAGAGGACAAGCAGGAATATCTAATTAAGGGTATAACTTACAGAGAGTTTACACATGTTGACTGCACCCAAGGACAGAGCTTTACCCAGTAACAGACAATGTAGATCTCCACCAGAATGAAAAAGAGCTGCATTATTAAAGTGACCCAATGTCAGCTCACACCATGGGGATAAGGGCTGCCAAGAGGGAGTTGGTTAATAGAAAATAGGAATGATTAAGGGAATGAAGTGAAATAAATTATGGTTTTCAAGTCATTGCAAAAAAATGTTGGTGCAGCCAACACTGAAGGACCTTGTACCGATAATTTATACTGTATCTGAAAGGGGAAAGGCCATAGGACTGTCGTGCAGTAGTGAGAAATAGAAATGGGCCTCAGAAAATCTAACTAGTAACATGTTTAAAATTTTGGACAATCACAACAGCAAGAAATATACAGAGGTCCAATGGAGAGGAAACAGTAGGTGGGTGACCAGCAGAGAATAAATGACACTGGTTACAAGGGACTAAAGTCTATTGGTTCTTGGAGCCAGGAATACAGGCCAGCCAACTGTCACCATGTGATACTGGGGGACATATCTAACTGACAGAAATCATTATATGAATGTTCTTCCCCTTCAAAAATCTATCACTTTAATATGAAGAAAACAGGGATCAGTCCATACACATGGGCCACTGGTATTAATAGAAACAGGACAGTGTCCATGTAGTATTCCCCCCCCACCATCTCTATCACCTACCGCATCTTATGACCAACCCCTCACTTACTCCCAGCCAGTCTATGATCCCAAATGGAGATTCCATAAATAGAGGGAAAAAATGAAAAGAAAAGAAAGAAAAATATGTTCTTTGTTAAAACGTGTTAATTACGATAATTAAAAATTGTGTGTGTGGTGCGTGTTATGTGGTAAGGTGTGTAAGTGCGTGTACAGTATATAGCTAAAATATTTATATATGCAATATCGCTGGGAAAATAGCTTTTAAAAAAGCTTTTAAAGAAAAAAATCGAAGACAATCCAAGACAATCGAGGCCAATCTGAGCCAATCCGAGCCAAATCCAGCACAGAGACGCCAATCCATCTCCTCTCTTTCAGTATAGCTCAGCCACAAGTGAAATGACAGTGGTGTTTTCTAGTGGCAAGTTATTTTTTGTTCAATAAGGATTCCATTTTAATTTTTTCATTGTGTTGTTTCATCAGCCAATCAGGCTCTTGGCATAATATTAGCTCTAGGGGACATTATTTTTAGTCCTAAAATAAGATCTCAGGAAAAAAGGGATGTCTAAGGAGACCATAACCATAAGCCGGACAAGGCTCAATAATAACCAACATTTATTTGGGGGATTATGATTATACCTTAGAACATCGGTTTTTTTTTTAAAAAACAGATTTGTATTATTTATAAAAAGTTTAGACATATTGACAAAGATCCATATGTTACAGGATATTTTGTGATCGTTTATAGGCGTTCCATTTTTTTTTGTACAAAACTGATTTATACATCATAAAACATATACACATCCTTTTGAGAGCCTGTGTCCGAGTATCTTATATCAGCTTTTCCTTTTGTCATTTTAGTTATACTACGCCTATGTTTTCAGTAGCGAGAATTAGAATTATAACATTTAAAACGGTTGTAAAACAATAAAGCAGTATACAGTAAAAAACGTCATATCAATAGTGCTTTGATTGGTATTTGGCATAAGAAGAAGCTTGGCTGGCAAGCTGTGATATGTTAGCGGGTGAGGTTCATACCATCGGTTATACAAGCTAAAAATGGTTGCAATGTAATCGTGGAAGTTAACCTTGAGTTTACCAGGGTTTTGTGGTGTAAAGTCCGGGTTAAATACCATTGAGGGTTTTGAATCTGGTCATATTAGACGATTTCAGACTTGGAACCAAGGTTGTTTCTATGAAGGTATCCAAAGTTTAAGCAAAAAGTTTATATGTTTTCTTTAAGCTATGTTGAGTTCAGGTTTTTCTATAGATAGTAGAATTTGAGGTGAGGTCTGAATTACCTATGACATCCCTGGGGTGCCTAGATCTCTTATTACATAAAAAAAGTGTGGCTTTGTTGAGATATACTGGGCTTATGTACTAAGTTTTGCCGTTTTTTTAAGTTGCCCCAGTACACCCAACCAATCTAATTCAATTGTCAGATTGGCAAAACTAGAAGGGAAAAGTTTAAGTAAACTTTGAACTTGGGTTCGAAACGGCCCAGCATTTGAAAAGGGAATGTGTGTGTTTGTGCAGCAGATTTTAAAAACTCATAAATGCCAAGGATTGAGGGACATTGGGTTTTACTTTACAATTTAACAAAATGGAGGGTCTAGGTCAGTAGGTGTGTTGACATGGATGAGGTTGAAGTTAAAAAAACAAACTTTATGATTGCTCAAATTAGTTTTTGACTTTAGGTACCCTTTAAGTATGGCTTGTGCAACAGTAATGGCAAGTAATCAAGTTGGTGGGAGTACCCATGTCAGGTTGGGGGGGTTTAAAAGCAAACTTTGTTGAAATAAGTCAAAAGTTTTTTTTACTTAGTTACCCTTAAAGTATGGTCTGCACAGTATGGAGGGGTAGATCAGTAGGTGGTGGTGACTGTGTCGGAGTTGTGGGGGTTAAAAATGGAAATATACCAGGACCATGGCGAGGAGGTACTTGTCGGAGACCCTTCTGCACCGGTCCATCTCCAGGCATTTCCTGATGTCTTTATTCTCTACAAGAAATAGAACCATATGAATATTTCTAATAACGTTTAGCCAAATGCTAGCAAATGAACCTGTTTTTGATTTGGTATTAGGTATTGGTTGACGGGATATTTTTTATTGACATTAAGTTTGTGGTTAAACCAATGTAAGCTCTATGCCTGCATTAGAGGATGTATTAGCTGTGCCATTTGTACAAGGCTTTTCCAACATTCAGAGTATCTCTGTGACCGATGGCTCTGTAATAACAGGAGGAACTTGGAATACAAGTAAAGGGAATTAAATAAATCATTTGAAATTTTCTATTTCCGTGCTGAATTTCACTGAATTTTCTTTGTTTTATTTCTCTGTTATTTATTGTGGTCACATTCACTGGTAATACCTGTTTACACATTGTGTCCCATCTGTTATTACTACAATGTGGCTGATGCAAGAACAGGCAAGAAAGTTTACCCCTATTAGTCCTTTGCAGCAGCTAATCAGATATTATATTAACGCGTTTCAGCCATCTTAAACCTGGCCAGCTGATGACTGCCACGTTTAAGATGGCTGAAACACTTTGATTACGCTGTGTTGTTCCTTTAAATAAACCATATTCATTTAAAATCCCAGGAGTGCTCTGTGGACTTCATCTTTATTTTAATGCAGTAAGGTAGCACCCGGGTATTACTACTGAGCAGGGAGTGCGAGTGATCCCAGAACTATATATATATAAACGTAGTCTAGTGCGCATGTGGGATTTATTTCAATAATGCCTTTCATTGTCTACATCAAAAAACAGGCAACATTTCTATAAGAAACAGTGTCCACATTTTTGAACTATATATATAATTCAAAAAAGATCATGCACACCAGGATATATATATATATATATATATAATATATATATATATATATAGTATGCTGGGTACAGGCAACACTTCAAGCCGATTTATTTGCCCGGGTTCAATCCAAGACCACTTGTTTTTAAGGAGCACTCCTGGGTCTTCTTAAAGCAATTTATTCAGTATATAATTAAGGCGACGTTTTGGTCCTGTTCTTTGGCCTTAATTTTATATTGAATAAATTGCTTTAAGAAGACCCAGGAGTGTTCCTTGTTTTTTAAATTATATACAAATAAGGGATATGCTACTCATATATTTTTTTCACTGGTTAGACTGATGCCTGGATACTGCCTTGGAGTGGCGCATCGCTTGCACATGTTTTACAAACTATCAGGGTTATTCAATAAAAGTTCATTTAAAATGACCCGAGAGTGCCGTTGAATATTTGATTATGTTGGATGATTTGTCTGGCACCGGGCATTTTACTGAAAGGAATGGTGGCTGATCTTTCTACTTTATATATATATATATATACTCATCAGTTCTACACAAATTCATTTACCACCAGGCAGTAACATTTTATTCATGTTCTATAGCTGGTGTAGTAATAGTTGAGGAAATAATTATCTTACCCAGAGCTGGTAGAACCCGGTGTCGTTGCTTTTTCAGTGCTCCACGTCCAGCCAGCCGAATTTATTTTGCCCGGTTCAATCCAGACCACTTTGTTTTAAGGAGCACTCCTGGGTCTTCTTAAAGCAATTTATTCAGTATATAATTAAGGCGACGTTTTGGTCCTGTTTCTTGCTTAATTTTATATTGAATAAATTGCTTTAAGAAGACCCAGGAGTGTTCCTTGTTTTATAATATATATACATTAGGGATATGCTACATATTTTTTTTTTCACTAGGTTAGAACTGATGCCTGGTACTGCCTTGAGTGGCGCATCAGCTTGCACATGTTTGTACAAACTATCAGGGTTATCAATAAAAGTTCATTTAAAATGAACCCGAGAGTGCCGTTGTATATTTGATTATGTTGGATGATTTGTCTGGCACGGCATTTTACTGAAAGGAATGGAGTGCTGATCTTTCATTACTTATATATATATATATATACATCATCAGTTCTACACAAATTCATTTACCACCAGGCAGAACATTTTATCATGTTCTATAGCTGGTGTAGTAATAGTTGAGGAAATAAATATCTTACCCAGGAGCTGGTAGAACCCGGTGTCGGTCTTCCAGTGCTCACGTCCTGCAGTATCAAAAGAATTTCATTTAATAATTTGCCATAACATGCTTCTTTCTACAATACTTTCTTTATCCTAACTGGTCATTATTTCTATGTAGGTCACCACATATGTAGTAAATGGGTGTAGATGTTTAAAGATGTGTACCTAGTTTTTGATGTTGAATAAAGCTATGTGTCTACCTTAATTGTATTTAATGAATTACTTAAACTACAGTTGGACAAGGAGACATTTAGTCAGGGCACCTTAACTTTACACCTGGGACAAACTTTCTAGAGATTTCCATTTTCTTTTATGGGATTTTCTGGCTGCTCAAACAGTCATAATGGGTCCTAAAGTTATCTGCCTGGTTCCTAATGTCAAAAACAACTTGTCTATCCCTGACTCACAAGAAAGAAGAACCAAGCTTAAATATACATTTATTTTCTTTAACTACCTGTCACAATCAGTACAATCCTCTTCTTCCTGTCTTCTTTTCTTCATCGGAGGATCCTGATGGGGAGGGGAAGTCTCTATGATGTTCATCCTACGACGCTTCCGCTGCCTAGAGAGAAAATAAAGGAAGGTGCAATGATAAAGAGACAAGCAGGAATAACTAATTAAGGGTATAACTACAGAGACTTTACACATGTTGACTGCACCCAAGGCTCAGAGCTTTACCCCAGTACAGACAATGTAGATCTTCCACCAGAATGAAAAGAGCTGCATATAAAGTGACCAATGTAAAGCTCCACCATGGGGATAAGGCTGCCAAGAGGGAGTTGGATTAAATTAAAATAGGAATGATTAAGGGAATGAAGTGAAATTTAACATTATGGTTTTCAAGCAATTGCAAAAAATGTTGGTGCAGCCAACACTGAAGGACACGGTACCGATAATTTATACTGTATATGAAAGGGAAAGGCCATAGACTGTCTGTGCAGTAGTGAGAAATGGGCTAAGAAAATCTAACTAGTAACAGGGTTAAATGTACAGTCACACCAGCCAAGAAATGTACAGAGTCCAATGGAGAGAACAGTAGGTGGGTGACCAGCAGAGAATAAATGACACTGGTTACAAGGACTAAAGTCATATTGGTTCTTGGAGCAGGAATACAGGCCAAGCCCAACTGCCATAAACCTTCATCATGTGATACTGGGATATATATAACTGACAGAAATCATTATATGAATGGTTCTGCCCCTCAAATATCACTTAATATGAAGAAAACAGGTCAGTCCATACACATTGCCACTGGTATTAATAGAAACAAGACAGTGTCCATGTAGTTATCCCCCCCACCATCTCTATCACCTACACATCTTACTGACCAACCCCTCACTTACCTCCCAGCCATGTCTCTGATCACAAATTGGAGATTCCTAAATAGAGGGAAAAATGAAAAGAAAAGGAAAGAAAATATGTTCTGTGTAAAACGTGTTAATTACGATAATAAAATGTGTGTGTGGTGCGTGTTATGTGTGTAATGTGTGTAATGTGCGTGTACAGTATATATCTATAAATATTTTATATATGAATATCGCTGGGTAAAATAGCTTTTAAAAAAGCTTTTAAAGAAAAAAATCGAAGACAATCCAAGCCAATCCGAGCCAATTCAAGCCAATCCGAGCCAAATCAAGCACAGAGCCGCCAATCCACTCTCCTCTCTCTCTCAGTAGCTCAGCACAAGTGAAAATGACAGTTGGTTGTATTTCTAGTGGCAGTTATTTTTTTTTGTTCAATAAGATTCCATTTTAATTTTTTGGTTTTTGGGTTCCATTTGGTTTATCATCAGCCAATCAGCTCTTGCATAATATTTTGTATCTAGGGAAATATTTAGCTAAAATAAGGATATCAGAAGATGTCTAAGGAGATCCATAACCATATAGCAGGACAAGGCCTCAATAATAACCAACATTTATTTGGGGATTATGATTTATACCTAGACATCTTTTTTTTTTTAAAAAACATATTTGTATTTATTTATAAAAATTTTAGTACAATATTGATAAAGATCCATATGTTACAGGATATTTTGTGATCGTTTATAGGCTTTCCATTTTTTTTTGTACAAAACTGATATACATCATAAACATATACACATTCCTTTTGAGAGCCTGTGTCCGAGTATTCTTATATCCTGCTTTTCCTTTTTTCATTTTAGCTTAGTACTAAGCCTATGTTTTCAGTAGCGAGAATAGAATTATAACATTTAAAACTGTAAAACAATAAAGCAGTATAACAGTAAAATCGTCATATCAATAGTGCTTTGATTGGTATTTTGCATAAGAAGAAGCTGGCTTGCAAGCTGTGATATGTTAGCGTGTTGAGGTTCATTAACACATTCGGTTATACAAGCTAAACATTGTTGCAATGTAATCGTGGAATTTAAACCTTGAGTTTTACCAGGGTGTGGTGTAAGTCCGTGTTACAATACCATTGAGTGTTTTTGAATCTGGTCATTATTAGATCGATTTCAGACTTTGGACAAGTTTTTTCTATGAAGTATCTCAAAGTTTCAAGAAAAGTTTCTATATGTTTTTCTTTATCTATGTTGAGTTCAGAGTTTATCTATATATAGAATTTGAGTGAGGTCTTGAATTACCTCTGACATCCCTGGGGATGCCTAGATATCTTTATTACAATATAAAACATTGTGGCTTTGTTGAGATCTAATGGGCTTATGTAATAAGTTTAGCCGTTTAAGTTGCCCATACACCCAACAATCTAAATTCAATTGTCAGATTGGCACAACTAGAAAGGGAAAGTATAATCTTTGAACTTGGCTTGAAAGGCTGCATTTTGAAAGGGAATGTGTGTGTTTGTGCAGCAGATTTTAAAACTCAATAATGCCAATGATGAGGACATTGGGTTTTTACTTACAATTTAAATATGGCTGTCATACGAATTAAAGGCAGGTCAGTTGGTGTGTTTACTCGTGTCAGGTTGGGGTATAAAAGACTAAATTTTTTGATGGTCAAAATGTGTGGGTTTTTTTACTATACTTACCCTTTAAATATGGTTGCCAATTGAATGAATAAGTAGCTCAGTTGGTGTGTGTACCTGCGTGAGGTTGGAAGTACAAAAAACAAACTTTTTTGATTATTGATCAAAATTTATTTTTGACTATAGTTACCCTTTAAGTATAGCTGCAACAGTAATGGAGGGGTAGGTCAGTAGGTGTGTACCTGTGTCACATTGGGGGTTAAAAAAACAAACTTTGTTGATGATTAGTCAAAATAGTTTGTTTTTTTACTATAGTTACCCTTTAAATATGGCTGCCATGAAAATGGAAGGGTAGGTCAGTAGGTGTGTGTACCTGGATGAAGTTGGAAGTTAAAAAACAAACTTTTTTGATGATTGCTCAAAATTAGTTTTTTTGACTATAGTTACCCTTTAAGTATGGCTGCAACAGTAATGGAAAAGTAAATCAATTGGTGTGTGTACCCATGTTGGGTAATATCCACATTTGAGGATTGTTACCATTATTGTCTATGGGGACAAAATCGGCAATAACGCCGTAACGCTTCTGCCGATTCCTTAGTTAGGTAATAGCACACTTCTCCTATATGCCCCGCATGTCTGTACCGAATTTCATGTCTCTAGCTCAAAAATTGTGGGAGGAGATACAGTCCAAAAAAGCGGAAGAATAAAACGGAAGAAAAAGAAGAAGAAATAGAAAGAACAGTAATTTGGCTGTAATTTGGCCAAATTAATATACTTACCCCCTTTTCGCTCCTCTTCTTATATCTATGCTTTCTACCAAGGGTGAGGACCTAAGCCACTAGGTCCTCACCCCTGGGCTGTTTGCACTTACACAGATATACTTGCAAAGTGCTGCTCCACTAAGCTCCGCCTCCTCCTCTCCATCAGCTACGAGGCCAATAGGAAGATACGCTCTGCAAGGCGCGTGTCTTTCTATTGGACCCATCATAGAAGACTAGGGACTGTGTTTGTCAATAGAGTTGATGTGATCTGTGAAACTCACTCCTGTTAATTTTAGCCATGTAAATTATTCAGTGGCTGGGTACAATGCCCTTGAAGGTACTGAGAACCCTGTCCAGAATGTAGTTTTTCAAATGGTTATTGTAGGGTAAATCACAGAGTTGCTATAACGAAAATATATACAAAAGTAGAAAAATTGTCTTAGTCCAGTTTTGTGCAACAATTTGCCAAAATAACATTTTGTGCCTATTTCTAATACTTTATTTAATGCCTGCTGGGGACCTTGTCTTATATTTTATTGCTAAAACCCCATTCATTGTTGGCTGCTAAGCCATTGGTGAATATGTTTTCTGTGGTCTTTTACTAGGGATAAGAATTCTTCCTGAATGACCCCTAAGTTTCTATTAGGGTATCCATAGTTGTAACAAGATAATCATTTGATCCGACGATGGTATGATATTGTAATATCTCGATATTGTATAACTGCTATCTTTCGATCCATTGGCACCATTAGATGGAGAATCATCCTAGCTTGTTCAATGCTTCTTGAAGAGCGCATTTTCCATTGCCTGCTTAAGGCTGGGTACACACCATACAATATTTCCAACCGACTGATATGATCATCGGTCATCCGGCAATATTGTATGGTGAGGGTGAGGGCAGCCGCAACCGATCTTGGTAGGTATGTTGGTAAATCACAGGCGATCTTGCGGTGATGATTATCTTAGGGAATGGCAAAAAGTGATACACACACTTATTACCCTTTACACTAATACGGTAATAAGCAACAAAAAGTTGTTCCCCAAGCTACCTACAGTATAGTATAGTTACCTTTTTATTCCAGGATTGCGGTCGTAAATTTACAATAGCTGCCATACAATTAAGATCGTAAGTCTACAATACCTTTGCGGTATTTTGCAAAACATGTTACTGTAGAATATTACAGCAGAGATCATGCTTTAACTATAACATGTGGCATTGGAAGTTTTCCAAATAATTTGTTCAGGCAATACCAAAAGCAAAGTTTTAGCCAGAAATGTGCACCCAAATGTATGCATTTGCTCTGTTTTAAGTTTTTCCTTTGGCAATGTCTGTATTTACTGATGCAAGTAGGGTACTGTTTTATTTGGCACATGTGGGAGATCAAAGTGCGATTCTACAAAAACCTGTGTTTAGGATTCTGCACATGTGTATAAAAGAATTGAACCCTAATGTATGTGAAGGTGTGCGGGTTCTAAACATATATAGAGTAGTCTGTTTGTTTTTTTTCAGGGCTGTTTGCTAGCCATTAGTTCAGTGTACAGCCATGCATGTTGCATACCGTTTGATTCAAAACACTTGATTGATATTTTGTGTGTGTGTGTGTGGGGGGGGGGGTATATGTCGTCATTGGGGTATGGGTAATATTTTCTAAATTTGAATCATGTTTTTCATACATCGGTTAAGAAAGCATATATTTATATAAATTATGTATAAAGTGATATAAGTGCAGCATGCCTTGACACATTAGGAAAGGCACCATTTTGCAGCTGAAGATGGTTACAATCCAATAATATATTGATTAAGGGGTGTTAATTTTGGAATGCAAAGATGACTGAATTTGGTGTAATTGCAATTGGTTCTTTTGGGGCTAGTTGGGGCAGCATCATAGCAGCATATTGCTTGATTCAGGACTTTTTTGGAAATTGATTGGTTTTTTTTACTTGTCTTGGGGGATGGGCAAAATTTTCTAACTGGATCATGCTTTTCATTCTTTTTTTAAGAAAATAGCTGGAAGCATAACATTTTATGAAGGAATGCATCCAGAATTCTGCCCAGAAGTATAAAAGAATGGCATCATTTGGTAGCTGAAGGTGTGTACATTAGAAAATATAAATAGTTTGTGGGGCATTTTTGAGATAGAGGGGTGTTCTGTTAGATATGCTTAAAGCAATTTAATTTGGTACAATTGCACTTATGCATTGTTTCCATTCTGGGGCTAGTTGGTGGCCATGACTCAATATACACCCACGCATGTGGCATATGGTTTGATTTAGGACATGTGGGAGATCAATATTTAAAGAGCTTTTTTTATTTGTTCAAGGGGTTTCAATGTTTAAAAAATTATGAATTTTAGGGCTGTTTGCTAGCCAGGACTGGATGAACACCCATGCATGTTATATGCATTTTGAACTCTAGAGAGATTGGTATTTAGTGATTTACTTTACTTGTCATTGAGGTTTAGATAAGATTTTTTTAGCTTTATGTCATGTTTTTCATAATGTTTATCCAGAAAATCTGCAGAAAGCACAGTAGTTTATAAAGGAATGCGTCTGAAATTCCCAGCACCATTTGGTAGCTAAAGGTGTGTTATTTCCAAAACTAATAGTACGGTACAGGAATACTTTCAAAATTGAGGGGTGTTTAGTTTGAAATAGTGAAAGCTGTTCGATATGCAAAGCAAACTGAATTTATTTAGCATAAATGCATTTATGCATTGGTTCCCTTTGGGACTAGTTAGTGTCCATGTAGCATACCATTTGATTCAGGACATTTTTTTATTTGTCATGGGAGTTTTTGTTTTATTTTCTAACATTGAAACATGCTTTTCATTATTTTTTTTCTGCTAAAAGCATCACATTCTATAGAGGACTGTATCCAGAATTGTGCTTATATTTATAAAATAACTAGCAAAAGTGTGCCCATTGGTGCACAGTGGAAATGATGTATGTTTTGCATGGTAGTGGCAAGCGAAACTTTGTTAATTATTCAGAATAACACTATACAAGAATACTGACACCGATTTAGTTGGAGTAATGGGCCGCAGCTTTATTTCTTTATTGGATTATAACATCATAAACTTATTACTTCAGCATTAGCATAAAATCTTCAACTTAAACTAGCCAGCTCTATCTTTTGAGCCGCCTATATAAAGAGCCCAAATCATATCTGTCTCGCAAGAGCACAGTTGGCTGCATTCCAGTTTACCACCATGGTATGGACTTTGCCCCCCTTTCTTATTAGCAAAAGTCCATGCCCAGCCTCCAACTTAGCAGACAACGCTTTAACAGGTTCTGTAATCCTACATTAAAGATGTCCAAGATTACGTCTGAAAGGTGGACACCGTCATTTCTATAGAGGCCCTTATCGCCGCCTTCTAAATCTATGTGTCGGTATGTCAAATATATACTGGGCCAGGTCCCTTCGTACTATTCTGATCAGTTCCACGGTTTTAAAGAATCCCACATAATTGCCCCCTAAGTGTAATATGACTATGTCAGGATAGCCCCGTTCGTTCCTTAATCTGACTATTAAAGGAATTAAGTCATTCCAACGAGCGCCCCTCCTACCAATCCACTGGACCTTAAGGACATTCTCAGGGAAGCCAAGATTGTCACCTAATTTCCTCACGAGGCCCGTCGGCTTGCCCAAAAGATAAAGGAATGTCCGATAATCCAGACCCGTAGTTGTTTATGACCTGGGAAAAGAAAGGGGGGGGGGGGGAGATATTAAACTACCTCGGCTAGTTCTGGTCTGATGCAAGATCTAAAACGGTTAGAATCCCACCTTCCCAGGCACTTTAGCTTAGAAACTGGGAAACCATGCTGAGAGGCATGGGTGGCCGAACCTATCCTGAATGAATGACTATTATAGTTCTGCCAATCCAGACCCAACTGCCTAAGTCCCATTTGGAGGACCCTATGGAACTGGAATTGTGACAAGTGTGAACCATCCTTGTGGCGGAAGAGGGGGCCTGGTGCTTCCCCCCTTTCTTGGATGAAATCATGGTATGCCGCCACCGCACATAAGTTGGCATGAGGGAAGGGGCCTAACCAACATTCCTTGTCTGTGCCTTGTTGATCGGTCTTGGACCTGGGAATCCACACCTTTAATTTTTGTCTGAACGGTGGTACTTCTGACATAAGAAGACCCCTCGCTTCCTTTTTGTTTGCTGCCGCCAATTCGCTGACCCTGAGGGCCAGAAAAAAGGCCAGTAGAAATGCTACCCGAAACAGGAGAGTCCTGATTAGAGGCGCAAATTACTCCCAAAGTTCCCAGCAGAAGGGACAGGATGTCCATCGTTATAGGTTTCCTGCATTCCATAGACGGTCTCACCCTAACAATGCCTTTTAACAACTGCTTAACTATAGGGGCTTTAACTAAATCCTGTTCTGATGACATTCTTAGAAAAAACGAAATGCCTGCTAATAGTTTTTTAATGCTGTTGACTGATTGACCTTGGTCAAAAAGATTTAGCACATACTTTACCAAAACCTCCTCCATTGCAGGAGGTCTTGAACTGCAACCATCTAACCCAGCCTGCTTTGTATGTCATCCAAGTTCGTGGGGCAAGAGAGTCCCTTAAAGGACAATTATACTCACCTTCCCTCCACTCCTCTTCCTTGTTCCTTAGCCTTTACCAAGGGTGAGGACCTGAACCGCTAAGTCCTCACCCCTGGGTTCGCGCAGCCTACAGCAGACTCTCAGAGCAACGCTGCTCTGGTAGGCTCCGTCCCCTCCTCCCCATCGGTGACGAGGCCAATAGGAAGGCACGCTTGTTGCAGAGTTGCTCTGAGAGTCTGCTGTAGGCTGCGCGAACCCAGGGGTGAGGACTTAGCGGTTCAGGTCCTCACCCTTGATAAAAGCTAAGGAACAAGGAAGAGGAGCGGAGGGAATGTGAGTATAATTGTCCTTTAAGAACCCCTCTAGCCTGGGTGGCAATTTACCCACCAGTCTTCTGCTATAAGATCCTCTTGGAGAGCCTCTCCACCAGTTAATTCCTGAAATCGCTGCATTTGAAAGCGGGACAAAGCGTCAGCCACACAATTGTCCTGACCAGGGATGTGGCTAGCTTTCATCCAAATGTTGAGTTCTAACAGTTTTAAGACTATTGCCCTGAGGATTTTGCTAACTGGTTTAGATTTGGCCGAAAGTGCATTAAGTACCTGTACTACACCTAAGTTGTCACAGTTCCAGATGATCTTCCTGTTCTGTAATAACCGGCCCCAT
The DNA here is from genome assembly GCA_019447015.1 of Hymenochirus boettgeri. Taxonomy (NCBI): domain Eukaryota; kingdom Metazoa; phylum Chordata; class Amphibia; order Anura; family Pipidae; genus Hymenochirus; species Hymenochirus boettgeri. The sequence goes on from CM033469.1 coordinate 155,885,885, forward strand.
AGCAATAAGGTGAAATATATTGGGATAATCTCTAGGAATACCAAATTGGACATCCATTCTTCCTGATGCCATGTAGATGGCCATCTAGCTGCGAACCAGCGGCCTGCGTAAAAGTCCCCACAACCTGAAGAGCCTGCTGAGTCTGTAAACAGCTTAATGGCGGAGGGTTCTACAAACTCTGCCTGCCATCTGGAGTTACCATTAAATCTGTCTAAAAACTGTTGCCATACTCGCAAATCTTCTTTTACCTCTGTGGAGAGCCTTATGCGCCAACCTGGGGTGGACATTCCTATTATGCTGTCGATCAGGCCCCTGTTAAAAGCCCTGCCCACTGGTATTACTGCGAAATTCAGATGCCCCAGGAGTGACTGGACCTCCCTTACCTGCAGCTTCTTTGCCTTGAGGGCTCTGCTTACCATTGACCTAAGGTTGTCCAGTTTATCCTGAGGCAGCCAGAACTCCATTGCTACCGAGTCTATTGTAATTCCAAGGAATTGAATAACCGTTGAAGGAGGAACTGTCTTCTCTTGGGCAATTGGTATACCGAACTTGTCGGCTAAAAACAGGAAGGATCTAAGCAATCTCCTACACCCTGGTGACTCTGCTGGGCCGATGAAGAGAAAATCATCCAGGTAATATAGGGAAAAAGTCGACCCTGATACCTGCTGCACGACCCACTCCAGGAATGATGCAAACATTTTGAAATAGTAACACGAAAGGCTACAGCCCATTGGGAGACACCTATTAAAGAAATAGGCGCCATCCCAATGGAAGCCCAACACATGATAGCACTCCGGATTGATCGGCAGCAGGCGAAAAGCCGACTTTATATCCACCTTTGCCATGACTGATCCCTGACCACTGGCCCTCAACAACTCCAGAGCTCCGTCAAATGACGCATAGCGAACCCTGCACAACCAAGGGTCTATTGCGTCATTTACCGAAAGACCAGTGGGGTAGGAGAGGTGGTGGATTAGGCGGAAGGAGTTTGGTTCCTTCTTTGGGACAAGCCCTAATGGGGAAATCTTAAGGTTATCAAAAGGTGGAACCAGGAAGGGGCCCGTTACTCTGCCTTCCGACACTTCCTTGAAAATTTTCTCTTTGACAATCTCTGGGTAATCGAGGGCTGACTTCAAATTATGGCAAGGGGATGGGCTAACCAGGTTATCATCGAAGGGGATCCAAAATCCTGCTACACAGGAGGAGAAAACTGGCCAACAGTTAGAACTGGAAGTTATAGTTCCCGTAGTGCACGCCACCTTTGCCGACTAACCAACCCTACAATCCCCTGCAGCTGAGAGGCCTTGATTTGCCGCTGCATAGGGGCGGGCCAACTGATAGGGGTAAAGTGAGTAAGTGACCCCTGTTGCTTGCTGGCTATTTAGTAGTGGGCTTACCCCTATGCCTGCCCCAGGGGCTGAACCAATTAGCCCTCGCGGAGGTGCTGAGAAGCCAGCATTATTTCGCCAACCCCCACAATCGTTGGGCTGGACTGAGAACCCAGGCCCCCCCAGTTGTAAAGAGCTGCCCAGTGGTGTGGGCTCGAGCGTCACCCCATGTAATGCCGTTGCTCGCTGAGCTAGGGGAGACCCCGTGGTGGGGGAGATATCTGCCCCAATTTGGCTCCCCCTAATAATATTCCCTGCTTCATTCCTTCCCCCCCCACCCAAAGGTGTTGTTCCCCCAGCAAGGGGCTGTGGGACAAGCTGTTCCCTGACTCCCCCAAAACCAGCTGCTTCTAACTCTACACCGGTTGAGTTATGCCCTGGGCGGGGGGTCCCTATCAGTCTACAGCTCCTCCTACTACTATGAGGGGCTGCCGGGCTTTCTCTGTCCCTAACCCATGATGGGCCGGGTATTTCTGTTAGGTCTAGGGAGGTCGCAGGCCACAGTAGCTCCCCCTCCTCTCCTTCACTGGCTCTGCTGGTGTGCTGCTGACAGGGCCGTTTACCTCTCTTCCCGGCTGTTGCCGCTCTCCTGCGCTTCTTACCCGGCTGCTGTTTCCGTCCTGGGTTAGGTGTCGCCATTACACCTGGCCGTGGTGTTCAGCTCGAGTTCCCTCAGGCGCTGCATGCCCACTGACCCTGCTTTCGCTATACCATTCCCGAACCTCCGCTGGAATCTCCATTCTTCTTTCAGCAACGGCGACCTCCCGGGAGCTTCTCCTGTCTTCTCCACTCCTCACCGGTCCTTCAGTCGCGAGTGTTCCTGACGCCTGCGACCGACCAATGGGCTTCTTTCTTCATCGCGCCGCCCCCTGCTACTCTATTGGCTCCCCCCCAGGGATGGTCAGCCCACATTAACAATGGCCGCTGCCCCACCATGCCGCTGCCCAGGTAAGTCTGTCCAGCTTCCATGGTAATTATTTTTATTGAAAACTCGTTGTCATGCTTTCAGTGAGACCAACATAAAGTGCATAACATGCAAGTGATTCGGGATCTGTCTGCCTGTCCCTTATGCATATTGCTTTTAAGCGGTGGGGCCAGAGAGAGGCTACTTACATCCCTTTATCTAGTAGGTATCAGGATCCATTCTAAACTTGCTCTCCCTTTCCACTCCCAGCCAGTATCCAGGGGAGGCTTAAATGGGATAAGTCTGAAAGTCCTGAAAAGGACCCAGGCAATCCCACTGCATAATATGATCAAACATACACATACTCATTTCTATTTCACATACTCATACCCATTTCTATTTAACCTGCCAGCTTTTTTCATGTTTAAAAATGACAACTACAAATTTTATGTCTTTATAGCACCACCCTGATAATTACTGCTGTGTAACACCACTGTCATGGCGGTGCTCCTAGTAAAACATTCGTATCAAAATCCCAAACCAAGGGCCCATAAGGACCCCCCTAAAACAGTATACTAGAATAGAGCACAACACTGTAAAGCAGTATAAAATTGAATTTATTAGCCATAAAACCAAACATCACAAACCATAATGAGCAAGTCCCTTTCCCTCCCCTTTATCTAAAGGTGTAGGGATGGGGAGGGAAAGGGACTTGCTCATTATGGTTTATGTTTTATGCTTGTTGCAGAGCTTGCCTTCCTATTGGCCTTGTCGCCGACGGGCAGGAGGGGGTGGAGCCTACCAGAGCAGGGTTGCTGTAAGACGCTGTTGTAGGTTACGCGAACCCAGGGGTGAGAACCTAGCGGTTCAGGTCCTCACCCTGGGTAAAAGCTACTGCACAAAGATGTGGAGAAGAGGGAAGGTGAGTATAATTGTCCTTTAACCTATCATTTTGAGTTTTCCATTCAAACTTAGGAGTGTCTAGTAAAGTTACTTTATTAATTGTATATCACTTGTTTTGTAATTCAGTAGTAGGTAGTAGTACTATACTTTGTATAGTGTTATTTCTTATGGTGATTATAATTAAATAGTGATAATTACACACACACATATATACCTTTCCTATGTGTAATAAAAAAAACCCACCTAATTAGTTGCTCCTAAAAACTCAATGCAATCTCTGTAAAAATATAAATGTATTTATATAATATAAGGGATGGCACCATTTAGTAGCTGACGGTGTGTATGTACGAAAAAATTATAGTTTATGGGGGTATTTTTCAGACTGAAGGTTGTTTAGTTAGAAACACTGAAAGCTGTTCAATTTGGGTTGATTGCACTCTTATGCATGGTTCGCAGTTGGTTGCTATGTCTCGATATACAACCATGCATGCTATTCAGGACATTTAGGAGATTGATATTTATAAGGGATTTTTGTCATGGGGGTTTAGGTATGATTTTGTAACTTTGGAACTTTTTTATTTGTTGCTAAAAGCATGACATTCTATGAAAGACTATGCCCAGAATTATGCTTGTTTGTATGACAAAATGGCCCCATTTGGTAGCAGAAGTCAATCCAAAAATATACAGTTCACAGAGGGCAGGGGCGTTAAGGGTGTGATTGCATAGTGGTGTTATAGGAATGCCCAGAGTAAGGTGTCAAAACAGCATTGTACACGGCAGACAGTTGTTGTCGAACCCCCCCACCTCTATTTAGACTTGGTTTCTTTATTTTCACATAAATGGCCTCCTTGACACCTCTCTTCAACCAGTCACGTTCCTTTGCCAATATGTTAACATTACAATCTTCAAAGATATGTCCTTTATCCTTAAGATGCAGGTGCACGGCTGAGTCCTGACCCAAAGAATTGGCTCTTCTGTGCTGGGCCATATGTTGATGCAGTTGCTGTTTGGTCTCCTCCACATACAAATCAGAGCATACTTCACTGCATATATGATGTCGCTTATCTTGTGTTTCAGTATTGGGTCTTTCGGATGTACCAATTGCATCCTCAGTGAGTTGTTTGGTTTAAAGCAGACAGGGATATGGTGTTTTTTGAAAATTCATCTTAATTTCTCGGAGACCCCTGCTACATATGGAATGACCATGTTCTTTCTCCTGTCTTGCTTTTCCCCTTCACTGTTGGTATTCGTGTTCTTTTCTTTCCTTCTGCTTCTTTTGACAAAGGCCCAGTCTGGATATCCACAAGTTTTAAGGGCTCCTCGGAGATGTTTCATTTCTTTAGCCTTCGCCTCTGCACTAGTGGGGATGTTCTCAGCTCTGTGTTGCAGGATTCTGATGACACCCAGCTTGTGATCTAAAGGGTGGTGGGAGTCAAACATCAAATACTGATCTGTGTGTGTTGGTTTTCTGTAAACCTCTACTTCCAGTTTTCCATTTTCCTTGACTTCTACGAAGCAGTCCAAAAAAGCCAGTTTGTTGTTTTGTACCTAAATTTGATGTTTTGGTCTACCGCATTAATGTGTTCTGTGAAAGCTTGTACTTCCTTCTAGTGGATTTTAACCCAGGTGTCATCCACATATCTGAACCAGTGGCCGGGTGCTATGCCCTTAAAGGTTTTATGCGCCTGTTTTTCTACCTCCTCCATGTAAAGGTTGGCCACAATGGGTGAAACTGGACATCCCATAGCACATCCATGTTATTGCTTATAGAACGTATCCCTGTATTTGAAATAGGTGGTATTCAGGCAAGTCCAGTAAGGAACACGCCTGTTCTTAGCCACTATGCAATCACGCCCTTAACACTTGGCTGTGATATGCTAATTGGGATTTTCCAGGGTACATAATTGCCACAGATTCTTGTACAAGTCATTCTGAATTGAGAAAGACAGTCAGATGACTAGCGATGACTTCAAGAACTAAACGAAGCACTGCATCTAGAATTCTGTGTGTAGGTTTCAAAAATCTGTTTTGTAGTCATCATTTTTCGAGGTTGAGGTTGAGCTGTTGAAAATGCAGAGCTGACGGAACTTGTTTGATGTTATTGACCTTATGCATTAATTCCCTAAGGTAGTTTTATCGTTGTGCACCCATGCATATAGCATGTTGTATGATTCAGGACATAAGGGAGATTGATATTTAGGTGGTTATTTTCCTTGTCATGGGACTTTAGGTATGATTTTCTAAATTTAAATTGTTTCAGAAAATTGGCTAAACGCATTATATTCTATTAATGACTTCATACAGAATTCTGCTTGTATGTGTGAGAAAATATATATGTGTGAGAAACGTATAAGAAAAGCTTCATTTTGTAGCTGAAGGTGTGAAGGTTCCAAAAATATAGATTGTTTGGGGGGTGTTTTCAAAGGGTATGTCCAGTCAAAAAAACTCTATTTATAATCTGGTAGAGCCCCCCCGAAACCCCATTTTCACAGAGCAGGATTATCCACTAGGCAACCCTAGGCACCTGCCTAGGGCCCAGAAAACCTCTGAGGGCCCAGGGCAGGTGCAGTAGCAATATTATAGTCTATACAATATATGTATATACAATAAATATACAATATATGTTTATTTGCTCAGACTCACTATCCCCCAGGAAGAGGAAAGTGAGCCTAAGCAAATCAATTACTGGATTGAAGGCATGCAGCAACTCACACACCTCAGAGTAGTGCCTACTTACATATATTTAAAGATGAAGATGAGGCAAAGTAATTTTTTCACAATAGTTTCCCTGTAATTTGAGAGATTATACATTCAAATCTTTAAAACTGACCAAATGAACCAATACCAGTCATTTGTTGTAATAAATAACATTCTACAATATATATTTCCATTAAAAGAAACTGCAGTCTGTGCAGCCCCCTTACGGGTGTATTTAATTAGCCAATTTAAATTTAACACTTTCATTGAAACCAAGGCCGTCTGCAGCATGCTTTATAAAAGTCACAAAAGTAGGTTAAAGATTGAAAATGTTTCAAACATGAAAATAATTCTCATGGTGCGCACCTCTGGAAAAGGTGACACGCTGTGAATTTTTTTCCCCAATTGCTTGACTTTATCTGGCAGCCCCAGGAATTCAGGAAGAAGCAGCTGATTGGTGGGCTCTGGTACAACACATGCATAGAGACGTATGTTTACAGCTGATGCTGGTTTCTATAAGAAACAGTGTCCACATTTTTGAACTATATATATATATTCAAAAAAGATCAATGCACACCAGGATATATATATATATATATTCGCACCGGTCCCATCTCCAGCATTTCCTGATGTCTTTTTCTCTACAGAATAGAAACCATATGAATATTCTTAATAAGTTTAGCCCAAATGATAGCAAATGAACTGTTTGATTTGGTATTAGGTATTGGTTGCGGGAAATTTTTATTGACAGTTAAGTTTTGGTGTAAAACCAATGTAAGTCTAGCCTGCATTAGAGGATGTACTTAGCTGTGCCATTGTAACAAGGCTTTTCCAACATTCAGAGTATCTCTGTGACCGATGGCTCTGTAATAAACAGGAGGAACTGGAAATACAAGTAAAGGGGATTGATTTAAAAAATAAATTTCTTGCTGAATGTTTATTTCCACCATTCAATGGTAATACCTGTTTACACATTGTGTCCCATCATGTTATTACTACAGTGGCGTGATCTGTAGAAAGGTGAGAAAGTTACAACTGTTAGTCATTTGCAGCCGCTAAGTAGATATTATAAGTCACGTGTTTCACCCATCTTGAAACCTGGTCAGCGATGACTGCCACCGTTATGATGAATGAAGCTGTGTTGCCTCCTTGAATAAACCATATTCATTTTAAATCACAGGAGTGCTCTGTGGATTCATCTGTTAGTTTCTAATGCAAGTAAGGTTACACCCGGGTATTACTACTGAGCAGGAGTGCGAGTGATCCCAGAAACTATATATAATACTAATATATAGTCTTAGTGGCGCATGTGGGTTATTTATTCAATATGCCTTTCATTGTTACATCAAAAAAACAGGCACATTCTATAGAAACAGTGTCCACATTTTTTGAATATATATATATATTTGTAAGAATAATATATCCTACCACTGGTCCACAACCATTATTTGCATGCCTAGTTCTTAGAACACTGAAAAAAGCCACAGCGCGGGGAGACAGAATTCACACACACACAGGGCAGGTACTGCACAAACATCTCAGTTTAAATTTTGGGTCATACATTGGATATAGAAACAAAGGAAAAAAACTTGCATGACGGAAAAGGGCGCTTTTACCAGATTATGTCGGTAAACAATATATATTAAAACAGTCGTTGGAATGCGAGATAGAGAATAGAGTGGACGTTGACAATAGGAGGCAGAAGACCTTGAAGATAACGTATTAATCTATGCATGAGAACAGCTTGGGGCATTAGGTAACGATGCTGGTAATGTGAGGAAAAACAAAACTAAGTAATATGTGCACAAAATGTGGAGTCGAAAACAAAATGGACTGCTATCTAGGGCTACGGATTATACAGAATATATTAAAAACCTAACAGTTCCACCCTTTTATCCCAAAGGGATAAAAACGGAAATATATGTAATTTTAGAGCAACATTTCAGTGGAAATATCATCATAGCGATTTTACATCAGTTACATTGACAGCGTGAGCAAGTTTTACGATTATTGAAGGAAACTTGCAAAACAGATGCGATATAGAAATACATCCTGGGGCACATTGAATACAGCAGACAACAGAGGAATCAGAAAATAGATTATTATATTGTACCAAAAATATGCGAAGCTACCACCAGGAGGAAGCCACAAAGCAAAAAAGCATTGTTCCATAAAGAAAATTTACCATCATCTACCTTGATGTGGATTACTAAGTTGTTGCAAAAGTATGATCTGAATTTAAGAGTGAGGGTATTATGATCAGAAAGGTTAAAAGCCACACACCCTTTCAACACTTCACATCCTTAACTATTGCCAACAAAAGTAGATTCAATCGATAGCAGACAGTTCTGGGAAACAGCATGTTACAGAGTTATTTAGTCAGTAGCATATGCGTAAGGATAGAGCTAGTTTTATTATTTCTTTAGCTCTACACATGCAAAGATTATAAAGAATCAATTGTCTACCAGTCATATATTGCTAGACCTGGGAACGCCTACGATACTGCACCTTAAGCAACAACTTCAGTTTCAGATAGGGGATGTACATTAGACTACAATCCTCTGGCCATAGTTATAAGACCCTTGCGATCTGTTACCTGCGGAGAAGAAAAGAAGAAGATTGCAAATGTGGTGCTTGGTACCATCACCATACTTAATCTACTGATAGCACCAAGGACCCCAGAATGGTTAGCAAGTGAATAATAAGTGTAGTAACATTCCCCACAGGCCATAACCCACCCGTGAAAAAAACAATGTGTACATAATTTGATATCGTTTGGTAGGTGGATTACACTCATGTTATTATTCACGAAGAACAAACATTGGGTGAGCAGCAGGAACAAGAAAAAAAAACAAACTTCACGAATCAGTAAATTTTTGAGTCGAATCAATACTATATCGACAGTTCATTCACGGGAGGGTCTGTTGAGGTATTATGAGAAATAAGCGGGTTATACCTTCTTCCCGGATCATTGGGTCTCCTCACTACCTTATAGTCTGATCAGTCAATAGTTATGGAAGACAGGTTGGAACGTGTGAAGCTGCCAATAGCGATTCAAACAAAAGTAACTTTATAATGTCTGACACTTTTACCTTTTCTAACACAAAGTCAGTTATAACGAGGAGGCTTCTGTTTAAAATTACTCCCAAATGTTATCTGGGGGCCAAGGGAAAACACGGGGAGCCATCTAGAGGGGGAAGCTTGTGATTCTAAACTTATAAAAATAGAAACAACCACAGAATAAGATGAAAAAATGAAACAATGTCAGGAAAATATATTTCATCGGATTTAACAATCATTCACTGGTTTGTCGGGGACTCGGGTCATTTAATATCCTCTTGAGGGTGGTGTGTTTGTCATCTTGAAGTCAGTTCTAGGGCGTGTGACTGAAGTATTCTGGGCGGGTCTCGAAGCCACTTGTTCTCCAATCAACAGATTCGGGTGCGCGCTTTACTTGGAAGCATGTATCCACGATTGGATGCCTTCAACCAAGATAGCTGTGCGAGGCACAACACTCATCAAGACCACTCACCTGATTTAAAACAGGGGGTAGAGCACTAGAAAAATAAAGAAAAAACAAAGAAACACACCATAGTGCTATTCAGTTGTCAATCAGTTTTGCCACATATAGCTTCCTGGATTAATTCCAGTCATTGAATAAGTCCCTGTCTCTTAACGCCCAAACGCGAGTAGGGAATGGTTTACCCATTAAAAATTCGAAAGAAGACACTTGGACTGTGAATTGGGCGCATAAAGAACTCTGCTAATGACAGCGGTAAATAAACTATCCCATTTACTGAAAAAACTGCAGTTAGCCTTCCTAAATTCTCTTTATATGTGCGGGTTCATTCGGTTCAACAAATCTGAACTTGGGGGATATGAAACTCTATTCAACTCAACATCAATTTCACAATGTCTTGTATAGCTTAGAAGTAAAGGTGGTCCTTTTATCGAATCTATCCTAACAGGGACAAACCTCATTAGTATGAATAAATGCCCTACACAAAAATTTTAGAACACGTTTTCAACATCTTCTTTTTAAACACAATACATTGGGCAATCAAACCTTGTGGCGCAAGGATTTGTTATGAGCGCATATATTACTATAACTACCCTCTTTCATAAAGACCTCAAAAGGGTCTAAAAACAAATACTGTGAGAGCAAAAAAAAAAAAAATTCTTTTAAAAAAAATGAATCGGGAGAAAACAAAAAATTAAAAACCGAAAACAATAACAATTTCGGGGAAAAAGTATGAACGCAGGAAGAAACAAAAGAACGGAGAGAAAGAATAGCAACTATACACCATATGAGATAACATTCCCTTACAACAACATTGAAAAGAACTCACAATCATTCCATTTTAACAACGAAAACATAAGGGAGATAATAATCCCCAAAAAATTAATGTAAAGTCAGCTCACCATCTCATTTATAAACTTTCTACTGCCGAAACTAACTACATAAAAATCTATCTGGAAACAATGTACTAACAGCTTAAAACCGTAAACAAAACACCAGTAGGCGTCAAAGAAAAGATTAAGCTAAATAAACAAAAACACAGTACGAACTAATTCCAACAGAATTGGGAATTGAAGATCTATATACATTATACCAAACACAACCCTAACAGCTCTAATTGGTAGAGAATCAAATCGGAACTGGGTAGAGATTTACCACCTATATTTAAATATTAATTGCTTGGGTATAATTTAACCTGTAATCTTAATACAGTATAAAAGGAATATACTATGGGTAAGACCTGAATTATTTAACTTCTAAGACCATGATGGATTTAAATAAACTCATACTCTGTGAGACATCGGATAGTTCATTATTCTATATTTAGCATTTATAAACATGACTAGATGTTAATTAAACATTCTCCGTGTTTCCCAATAAATAAAGTTGGAGGTCCTCACCAGCCATTGCAAGTTGCAGAGATGCATTCTCTTAACAGTGATTGCCAATGACTTAGAGAGAAAAAAAAAAAAAAAAAAAAAAATAGTGACTAGTTTCAAGGTGTCTCTGTGATTGTGATAAAACTGCCACCATGATTTTTACAATGTTCTCTATAATACAATGAAAAGATTTATATATAATTCACAAAGCTCAGAGCAGGGCAGAGGTAAATGTTATAACAATTTATTTAAAACATCTTTGTCATTTGCAGTGTCCATAGAATGATGTTTGGACAGTCTTAATGGTGCATTTTGGAGCATTGGTCCCAGTGGGATGCTTGGTGGGATTCATTGTTGGTAAAAGTTCATGAAGCTGACCAATTCAGCTTTATTACCAGGGTGTTTGAAACAAATGTCTTTATCCTCTGGCGGGGCGCTGACCAGATATCACCCTTAGATATTATACAACCAAGATATTGAACTGAGTCTTTGCAAATTGTATTTTCTGGAAGCTTTTGATGCAAGCCAATGAGGAGAGAGAAACATTACATACCTCCATGCTCTGAATACACATAACCACATTAACATATTTGACATTAACATATTTCACTAATAATTAGAACCATGTGGCTAAACCCATTATTATTTAAACACTTCACAGAGGCCATAGACGTCTGTCACTGGCAAGTCCACCAAATTCTATGTCAAACAGTGACACATAAATGGGACTTTTCAAAAAATGAATACACAAAGACTGAGCCGTAGCACCAGCCGACATGCAGAAAAATAAGGCATCTCTCAAAAATCAACAAACTGTTTACATTGGGTATCGGCAGAAATGCTAATAAGGGCTTATCTATCCAAAAACTATAGGAACTATCTGTATTATGAGCTATAATAGGGGTATAAAATAGGAAGATAGTCTTATAAGTACTCATTGCTTTACAAAGGTACAAACCATTGGCAGGATACTATGATTATATCTTGTAAAAAGGGGTTAGGGGCATTAAAAAAAAAATAATCTTTTACTTCCAACAAGTTATGCCACTAAAAGAAAATTAAGATACACAATTTACTAAATCCGTATTATCAAATTAATGGGAACTGGTATAATTAAAGGAAAAAATAAGACAATAACAATTGGCCATTATTCCTATTAGTGACAGATATTTTATATTCTTAGTCTCTGCAAGTACCCTAATAAATCTCTACAAAAAACTTGCAATTAGGAGAGGGACCATTAATATAAGGAAGCTTGATAGAGACGCACATAGTCCCTGTATCATCAAAAAAAATTAAACAGCTACCTTGTATATGAAGAACACAAATAGGATTACACATTCTGTCCATGAGCTGTACCACAGCGAGGGAATCACTTGTGGGAAAACCATCAAAACTGCATAGGGGTATCTATCTGTGACTGTATTTAACATCCTACTTAGCTATATAGATATAAGGGTCTCACCAATGATCTAATTTATACAAATAAACATGTGCTATTTATGAAGCTGATTCCTCTTTAACACCAACAGAACTCTACCGATCCTTGCCCTTCACTTCTAAATCTTCACTTTCTCAAAAACCTCATTAATATAAGAAAAAAAAACTTCCTTAAACATTCCTACCTCCATTCGCAATATATACTTCCCATAACTAGTTAATAACATGCGAGCGAAAGAAGAGAAGGAGGCGGGGGAAGAGGGGGGTTAGGAGATGTAGGCAGAGATAACGTTCACACAGAATTTTACGAAACTTGAAAAAATCCAGGATGGAAATACATTTTATAATAGAAAACATCGAGTCAAACATTCTAAGTGATGAAACCAGCATTAACCAAATTTAACCTTATTTACTAGTAATATAATAGATGGATAATAAAAAAATCACTAAGGAGCTCACCAAAGAATATAGATCTTTTTACCAACCCAATATATTATCAAACCATGGATTGCCATAATCTGTACCACCAATGCGGATCACCTAATACTCTTGAGTTTCCAGGAAAACTTCTTGGAATATCAGTATTTTCCCACCCACATTGGAAACCTGTAAACTTAAGATTAAAAAACACTTTAATATACTTAAATGACTTATAATGTTTTGGTCAGACCACCTTTATCTGTGAAACTCTCCATCCTGTAAGCAAGAAGGTTAACTATAAGCGCAGAGGAATACAATTAGGGAAAACAAATTACACATGAGCAAAGAGAGAAAACACTATACTCTTAACAAATCAGACACTACATAATAGCTGCAAGACAGACAGACAAATAGTAGGGTTTCTCAATGTTCCGGTATAATGCTAGCTAGCAAAGAAAGAAACACAAATCGAAGTTCGAACTTCAATGAACCGGACCACACTGTCCGTTCTATAAATGGTTAAGCTTAACTCTTAGTCCCCGTCCTAACTCCCGTGTTTACACTTCACTTCACGCTGAAGAAACTCTTAGTTAAAGAGAAAACATTAACTCTCATGTGCAGGTCCGACTGCGGGAGTATTATCTCGTAGTCCAACTACGAGTTGCGAGTCACAACCGCAATAGGGATCCTATCAATCAAGGGAAAATATATCTCTTGTAAGGCTCCCAGTACCTCTTCCAAAGAGAAAACTAAAAAAGCAGATGCGATCGCACCTGCGGGAGTCTTACCTAACTCTTAATCTCAGAACCACCAGCACCCAAGTTTTAACATTCCACTCAGGGAGCAATAAAACTCTTTCAGAATTTAACACTCCACCCACAAGCAACCTTAAGAGAACTCGATCACAGGTCCCAGCCTGCGGGCATTCTACTTACAGACACTTACTTACAGACCTATCTGTAAGACGTGGGGCATGCGTCCGGCCCTTCCAGACCCACGTTTTAAAATATACCAATGTGCTGATACAAGTTACAGAACAAGCAAGACAGAACCTAAAATCAATAAGCTCAATTACTTACGGTCCTGAGGTTGTATCCCCACTTACTGACACCAAATTGTAGAATACTGATATCACACTGGTCCAACCATATTTGCATGCCAGTCTTAGAACACTGAAAAAGCCTACAGCGGCGGGGACAGAATTCACACAACAGGGCATGTACTGAAAACTATCTCAGTTTATTTGGGTCATACATTGGCATATATGAAACAAAGGAAAAAACCTTGCATGACGAAAAAGGGGCTTTACCAGACTTTAGTCTGTAAACAATATAATAAAAACATGTCTTGGAATGCTGCGAATAGAGACAAGTTGACATAGGAGGCAGAGACCTTGAGAAACGATTATCTATGGCCATGAGAAAAACGCTTGGGCTAGGTACACGCTTGGTACATTTTGAGAAAAAAACAAACAAGTAATATGTGCACAAAATGGAAGTCGAAAACAAAATGGCTGCTATAGGCTACGTGATATACAGAATATATAAAAACTAACAATATTCAAAAAAGATCAATGCACACCACGGATATATATATATATATTATATATAGTAACGCTGGGTACAGGCACACACCTTCAAGCCGATTATTGCCCGGGTTCAATCCAAGACCACTTTTTTTAAGGAGCACTCCTGGGTCTTCTTAAAGCAATTTATTCAGTATATAATTAAGGCGACGTTTTGGTCTGTTTCTTGGCTTAATTTATATTGAATAATTGTTTAAGAGACCCAGGAGTGTTCCTGTTTCATATGAAGTTATCCCACGAACTGTGGCCGCCCACGGAATACCATAGGACTGACAGGGAATGGTGACGACCACCAGGGGGGAGGGAGAAGGGGAGGGGTGTGTGAACTTCCGCCTGCTGGACCATTGAGTTTGTTATTGTATGTTACACATTGTCTTGAGAACGGCCGAACATGGGGCACGAAACTCGTTGACCTATTGGCACTAAAAACATTGTTTGGATGAAAGACCAGGAGTGACTCCATATACTGGTGTTACCTGCATATCTATAACAAGGTAAGCACCGGGCGGTTGTGTGATGTAACTAGACGGTGCCGGTCCACCAAGTTACTACTATATATATATATATATATATATATATTACAATCAGTTCCACACAAATTTCATTTACCATCAGGCAGAGTTACATTGTATTATTTCATAGCTGGTGTAGTAAGAGTTGAGGGAAATAAAATCTTACCCAGAGATGGTAGAACCCAGTGTCGGGTACTTCCAGTGCTCCACAGTCCTGCAGGTATCAAAAAGATTTAATTTAATATTGCCGTAACATGCTTCTTTCTCCAATACTTGCTTTATTCCTAACTGGTACATTATTTTATGTAGGCTACCAGCATATGTAGTAAATGGTTGTAGGTTTTAAAGATGGGTATCATTAGTTTTTGATGTTAATAGCTATTTGTCTATCTTATTTATTAATTGGATTAACTTAAACACTACAGTTGACAGGAGACATTTAGTCAGGGCACCTTAAACTTTAACAACTGGGGACAAAACTTTCTAATATTTCTATTTTTTCATGCAGAGCAGGTTCTCCACAAGGCAACATAGGCACCTGCCTAGGGCCCAGGAAATTTGTGGGGCCCACCTCAAAAGCTGTAACAAAAAACAGTCTATGACATATATTGTAGCAACAAAAAAGGGGCCCTAAAATGATGGCACTGCCTTGTGCCCCCCCCTTGATTTAATCCTCTCTGCTTTTATGGTTTTTCTGGCCTGCTCAAGATAGGCTAATAATGTGGTCCTAACGTATCTGACGGTGTCCTAATGTCAAAAACAACTGTGTCTTTCTCCCTGGACTCGAAAGAAAGATGGTTTGAATAACAGCTATGTGTCTATCTTAATTTTATTTATGGAAATTCAAATACTTTAAACTACAGTTGGACAAGGAGACATTGTCAGGCACCTTAAAACTTACAAACTGTGCAAACTTTCTACGAAGATTTCAGTGTCTTTATGGGTTTTTCTGGCTGCTCAAAACAGTCACTAATGGGCCTACCTAAGTCTTATCTGCCTGGTCATACTGTCAAACAAAAACTTGTCTATCCCTCGTACTCACAGAAGAAGAGAAGCAAACCAAGCTTAATATACATTTATTTCTTTAACTACCTGTACAATCAGTAAATCCTCTTCTTTTCCTGTCTTCTTTCTTCATGGAGGATCCTGTATTGGGAGGGGGAAGTCTCTAGATTTTCTCCCTACGCGCTATCCCTCGTTCCTATAGAGAAATAAAGGAAGGTTGCAATGCTAAAGAGACAAGTCAGGATATCTAATTGAAGGGTATAACTTACAGACGATTTTACACATTTGACTGCCACCCAAGCGACAGAGCTTTTCCACCCAGTACAGACAATGTAGATCTCCACCAGAATGAAAAAGAGGCTGCATATTAAAGTGACCATGTCAAGCTCCACCTGGTGGATAAGGGCTGCCAAGAGGGAGTTGGATTAAAGTAAAATAGGAATGATTGAAGGGAGAAGTGAAATTTAAACTTACTGGTTTTCAAGTATTGCAAGAAAAATGTTGGTGCAGCCAACACTCTGAAGGACCAGGTACCGTAATTTATAACTGTATTGAAAGGGAAACGGCCCTAGCCTGTCTGTGCAGTAGTAGAATGAGAAATGGGCCTCAAAAATCTACACTAGTAGACTGTTTAAACATTGACAATCACACCAGCAGAAATATACAGAGTCCAATGAGAGGAAACACGTAGGTTGGTGACCACCAGATAATAAATGACACTGGTTACAAGGACAAACAAGTCATTGGTTCTGGAGCCAGTGAAACACGCCAGCCAACTGTACCATGTGATACTGGGACGAATATCTAACTGACAGAAAGCATATAGACAATGGTTCTTCCCCTCAAAATATCTATCACTTTAATATGAAGAAAACAGGGTCAGGTCCATACCATGGGCCCACTGGTATTAATAGAAACAGAGACAGTGTCCATTAGTATTCCCCCCCCCCATCTCTATCACCTACCCATCTTACTGACCAACCCCGTCACTTACTCCCAGCCAGTCTATCGATCCACAAATTGGAGATTCCTAAATAAGGGAAAAATGAAAAAAAAGAGAGAAAATATGTTCTTTGTAAAACGTTGTTAATTACGCTAATTAAAATTGTGTGTGTGGTGCGTGTTTATGTGTGTAAGTGTGTAAGTTGCGTGTACAGTATATGCTAAATATTTTCATATCGAATATCGCTGGGTAAAATAGCTTTTAAAAAAGCTTTTAAAGAAAAAAATCAAGACAATCCAAGACAATCGAGGCCAATCTGAGCCAATCCGAGCCAATCAGCACAGAGACCCAATCCACTCTCCTCTCTTTCAGTTGCTCTTAGCTCACAGTGAAAATGACAGGTGGGTGTTTTCTAGTGGCAAGTTATTTTTTTTGTTCAATAAGCGATTCCATTTTTAATTTTTTCTTGTTTGTTTCATCAGCCAATCGGCTCTTGCATAATATTTAGCTTCTAGGGACAATATTTTTAGTCCTAAAATAAGGATATCGAAAGGGATGTCTGCGTAGACCATAACCATAAGCGGACAAGGCCTCAATATAACCCAACATTTATTTGGGGGATTATTATTATACCTAGAAATCGTTTTTGTTTTTAAAAACGATTTGTAATTTATTTAAAAAAGTTTATACATATTGCATAAGTCCATGATGTTCAGATATTTTGTGATCGTTTTATAGGCTTCCATTTTTTTTTGTAACAAAACTGATTATACATCTAAAACATATATCACATTCCTTTTGAGAGCCCTGTGCCGAGTATCTTATATCGACCCGGCTTTTTTTCCTTTTTTCATTTTAGTTATACTACAGCCTATGTTTTCAGTAGCGAGAATAGAATTATAACATTTAAAACGTTGTAAAACAATAAAGCAGTATACAGTAAAATCGCATACAATAGTGCTTTGATTGGTATTTTGCATAAGAGAAGCTTGGCTGTGCAGCTGTGAGTTAGCGGGTTGAGTTCATACCATTCGGTTAACAACTAAAACATTGTTGCAATAGTAATCGTGGAATTAACCTTGAGTTTACCAGGGTTGTGGTGTAAGTCCGGGTTACACAATACCATTGAGTGTTTTTGATCTGGTCTATAGATCGATTTCAAACTTTGGACAAGTTTTTCTATGTTAAGGTATCCAAGTTTAAGTCAAAAAAGTTTCTATATTGTTTTCTTTAAGCTATGTTGAGTTCAGGTTTTTCTATAGATAGTAGAATTGTGAGTGAGGTCTGGAATTAACCTTGACATCCCTGGGTGCCGAGATCTCTTATTACAATATAAAAAATGTGGCTTTGTTAATACTACTGGGCTTATGTACATAAGTTTAGTAGCCGTTTTTTAAGTTGCCCAGTACACCCAACCATCTACATTCACATTGTCAGATTTTGGCAAACTGAAAGGGAAAAGTTTAGTATAATCTTTTGAACTTGGGCTTCGAAAGGCCAGCATTTGAAAGGGAATGTGTGTGTTTGTGCAGCAGATTTTAAAACTCATAATGCCAAGATAGGGACATTGGGTTTTACTTACAACTTTACAAGAATGGAGGTCTAGGTCGTAGGTGTGTGGACACTGGATGAGGTTTGAAGTTAAAAAAACAAACTTTTATGATTGCCAAATTATTTTTTTACTTTAGGTAACCCTTTAAGTTGGCTTGTCAACAGTAATTGGCAAGTAAATCTATTGTTGTGGGAGTACCCATGTCAGGTTGGGGGGGTTTAAAAGACAACTTTGTTTGAAATAGAAGTCAAAAGATTTTTTTTACTAGTTAGTTACCCTTAAAGTATGGTTGCAAACAGTACTGGGGGGTTAGATCAGTAGGTGTGTGGTGACTGTGTCGGAGTTGTGGGGGTTAAAAAATATTCAAAAAAGATCAATGCACACCAGGATATATATATATATATATATATATATATAGTAACTGCTGGGTACAGGCACACACTTCAAGCCGATTTATTTGCCCGGGTTCAATCCAAGACCACTTTGTTTTAAGGAGCACTCCTGGGTCTTCTTAAAGCAATTTATTCAGTATATAATTAAGGCGACGTTTTGGTCCTGTTTCTTGGCCTTAATTTTATATTGAATAAATTGCTTTAAGAAGACCCAGGAGTGTTCCTTGTTTCATATGAGTTATCCCACGAACTGTGGCCGCCCACGGAATCCATAGGACTGACAGGGAATGGATGACGACACCAGGGGGAGGGAGAAGGGGAGGGGGGTGTGAACTTCCGCCTGCTGGCACATATGAGTTTGTTATTGTATGTTACACATTGTCTTGAGAACGGCCGAACATGCGGCCGAAACTCGTTGACCTATTGGCACTAATAAAACATTGTTTGGATGAAAGACCCAGGAGTGCTCCATATACTGTGTTACCTGCATATCTATAACAAGTAAGCACCCGGGCGGTTGTGATGTAACATAGCACGAGTGCCGCTCCACCAAGTTACTACTATATATATATATATATATATATATATACATCATCAGTTCCACACAAATTCATTTACCATCAGGCAGTTACATTGTATTCATGTTCTATAGCTGGTGTAGTAATAGTTGAGGAAATAAATATCTTACCCAGGAGCTGGTAGAACCCGGTGTCGGTACTTCCAGTGCTCCACGTCCTGCAGGTATCAAAAAGAATTTCATTTAATAATTTGCCGTAACATGCTTCTTTCTCCAATACTTTCTTTATCCTAACTGGTCATTATTTCTATGTAGGCTACCAGCATATGTAGTAAATGGGTGTAGGTATTTAAAGATGTGTATCATAGTTTTTGATGTTGAATAAAGCTATTTGTCTATCTTAATTTTATTTAATGGAATTACTTAAACTACAGTTGGACAAGGAGACATTTAGTCAGGGCACCTTAAACTTTACAACTGGGGACAAACTTTCTAGATATTTCTATTTTCTTTTATGCAGAGCAGGATTATCCACAAGGCAACACTAGGCACCTGCCTAGGGCCCAGGAAACTTTTGGGGGCCCAGCTTCAAAAGCTGTAACAAAAAACAGTCTATACAATATATGTAGCAACAAAAAGGGGCCCTAAATGATGGCACTGCCTTGTGCCCCATTTGATCTTAATCCATCTCTGCTTTTATGGGTTTTTCTGGCTGCTCAAATAGTCATAATGGGTCCTAAAGTTATCTGACTGGTTCCTAATGTCAAAAACAACTTGTCTTTCCCTGACTCACAAGAAAGATGTTGAATAAAGCTATGTGTCTATCTTAATTTTATTTAATGGAATTACAATACTTAAACTACAGTTGGACAAGGAGACATTTAGTCAGGGCACCTTAAACTTTACAACTGGGGACAAACTTTCTAGAGATTTCCATTGTCTTTTATGGGTTTTTCTGGCTGCTCAAACAGTCATAATGGGTCCTAAAGTTATCTGCCAACATTATGAAAAACATGATTCAAAGTTAGAAAATCTTAATCTTCAAACTGCAGGACAAGTAAAGTAAAACACTAAATACCAATCTCCCTAGAGGTTCAAAACGCATATAACATGCATGTGTATTCATCCAGTCCTGGCTAGCAAACCAGCCCCCTAAATTCATAATTTTTAAAAACATTGAAACCCCTTGAACAAAAAAAAGCTCTTTAAAATATTGACTCCCACATGTCCTAAATCAACCTATGCCACATGCGTGGGTTTTGTATATGATAATGGCCCCGCCTGGCGCCACACTAGCGCCAGAGCAGAAATGGAAAACAATGTGGATGTGCAATTGTACCAAATTAAATACTGAAGCATTTCTAACAGAACACCCTCCTATCTAAAAAATCCACCACCAAACTATTTATAATTCTAAGGTACACCACCTTCAGACCAAATGATGCCATACTTTTTATACTTTCTGGGCAGAATCTGGTGCCTTTTCCTTAAAAATAGAAATTGAATTCTTTAAAAATAGAATGAAAGCATGATAACTTAGAAAAATTTTGCCCCATCCCCCAAGACAAGTTAAAAAAAAGCAAAGGCAACAAGACACAAAAAAAACCATTTCCAAAAATGTACGGAATCACGCAAAGATGCTGCTACATTTGTGAGATTAAAGATACATGGCCCCACTATCAATTACACCAAATTCAGTCATCTTGGCATCCAAATTAAACACCCCTAAGGGTAGCCACACTAGGCATTGTTCACGAGTTCGCGCTCGCGTTGGCGGCCCGCGATTTGTCGCTTAAAGGAAATCGCGGGAACGCAAAATTCCCGGGTTACCGATGAGCATGCGAATATTTGAGGTCCGTTCGCGTTTATGGTAACGCATGAGCCCCATTTTTGTGTTGCGTAACGCAGCGTGTCATAACGTGAATAGGCGAAAAACGCACTATGCGGCAAACGCAATGCGGAGCGCGAAAGCCGCAAGAATCGCCACACAATCGCGTGCGATAACGCTCGCGATTTTTTTGTGCGCGGATTCATGTGCGTTTGCGTGGGCCTCACCCTTAATCGTAATTATGGATTGTAACCATCTTCTAGCCTGGCACAATGGTTGTGCCATTCTATGTGTCAAGGCATGCTGACTTATATTTTTTTTTTTTCCCACTTTATACATCATTTATATAAATATATGCTTTCTATCCGATCGAGCATTGTATGTTAATTTTTATTATCAATTTGGTGCTTTTATAACTAAAAGTCTACATACAAAATCGATCATTAAATACAGCAGATTTTCTGGATGCATCCTTAAGAATTGCCATGCTTTTTAGCAATTTATAGAAGATTTTCTGAAGAAAAAACCACGAAATGAAAAAACATGATTTCAAATTTATAAAAAACATTCCCCTACCCCAATTGGATGACAAATTACCTCCCCCCCAAACACACACAAATATCACTTCTCCTCCGTGCTTGGCCTCCCGTCTGCCCCCGCTGGCGTCCACTGCCCTCCTGGCCACAGACAACACAACACCAAACACACCCACAACACCTGCCCGGCAACACAAAACCAAAGCGGATCCTGTCTCTATTGTTTCGGGAACCCCCCCCTTCACAGTATAGGTTCATTCTTTATATGACATAGTGCAGAAGCCTAAACACCGGTTTTTGGCCGAATATCACCCTTTTTTTCCTAAAAAACGTGCCCCACCACGACAAGGTTACCCATCCACCAGCCCACTCCAACATTGATCCCCACATGTGCCAAATAAAACAGTCCCTACTCGCACAGTAAAGGCAGGGGCGACAAATACAAACCACCCAAACCAACAAGAAAGCACCAACGGAAAAAACTTACAACAGAGGCAAGAGGCAAAAAAAAAAAATGCATAGATGGGGCACACTCTGGCAAAACTTGCTTTGGTATTTGCTCCTGAAAAATATTTGGGACATTCCAATGCCACTGTTTAGTTACAAGCATGATCTCGCTGTACACATTCTTTACAGTAGGCCTGTGGTAGCAAAAACCGCCCTGGTATTTGTACGCCTTCCGCTCTCCTTGTATCGAGCAAGACCGCTTGTCACACCCTTCCAACACCACACCCCCCGCCCGCCCCCTGGCCTCAAAAGGGGTAACTGTATATACTGTGTAGCAGCTTGGGGGAACAACTTTGTGCTTTACCGTTATAGTGTAAAGAAAGGGGTTTGTAGTATACATCTGTGATCAACATGAATGAAAGCTTCCAACCACGTCATGCATGGATCACAGTAATGTAGACTAAAAACCCTTTGTTTAAAGTATGCCAGTGTGCAGATAATATGATAATGTATGGGCTCTAGGAGATGTGCCATATTGATATCTTTTCTTGTTTGTATAAAAATGTTTGAACCAAGAATCAGTAGCAATTCCGCTAAATTGTTGTAAATAGCTAATTGAGAGTGCTCACAATCTTGTATTGTATGTATAGTTGTAAAGGGTAATATAAGTGTGCCTATCATTTTTTACCATCCATAAGATGATCATCACTGCAAGATCGCCTGGGATTTACCAACATATCTACCAGATCGGTGCGGCTGCCCCACACCACACCATACAAGATTCCCGGAATGACCGACGGTTCATATCAGTAGTGGTTGTGAAAATATTGTATGGTGTGTACCCAGCTTCCTTAAAGAGGCAATTGGAAAATGCGCTTTCAAGAAACATTGAACAAGTAGGATGATTCTCGCATTAATGGTGGGCCAATGGTACAAAATGCAGTTAACAATTTGAGATATTACAATATCATTACCATCGTCGGAGTGAATGATTACTGTGGTTACAACTATGGATACCCTAATCAGAAACTAGAGGGTCATTCAGGAAACTTCTTATCCTAGTAATAGACACAGAAAACATATGCACCAATGGCTTAGCAGCCCAACATTTGAATGGGTGGTTTTTAGCAATAAAATGAAGGACAAGTCCCAGCAGTCATTAAATAAAGTGTGAAGTAGAAACATAGGCAACAAAAGGTAATTGCATATATTTTCATTATCAGAACTCTTTGATTTAACCCACAATAACCATTTTTTGAAAAAAACTACATTATGGAAGGGTTCTCCAGTACCCTTCAAGGGCATGTGACCCCAGCACTGAATAATTACATGGCCTAAAATTAACAGGGATGTGAAAGTTCACAAGATCACCTCAGAGTATGAACAAACACAAGTCCTAGTCTTATGGATGGGTCCAATAGAAAAGAACCTTTGCAGAGCGATCTTCCTATTGGCAGGGGGCACTGTGTACAGTATATTGTGTAAGTGCCAAACAGCCCAGGGGGAGGACTTAGTGGATGTAGTACCTCACCCTGGGAGAAGCATAGAAGATAATAAAGAAGAGGAGCTGAAAAGGAGGTAAGTCAAATTATTGGCTAACGAGCCAACTTATGTCTTTCTATTTTTCTTCTTTTTCTTCCTTTTTATTCTTATCGCTTTTGCGACTGTATTCATCCCACAATGTTTGAGCTAGAGACATTATATCGGTACAGACCACGAGGGGCATATAGGAGAAGTGGATTTACCTAAACTAAGGAATCTGCGGAAGAAGCATTACGTCGTTATCGGATTTGTTTTCCCATAGACAAGGATGGTAACAATCCTCAATGTGGCGATATTAAAAAAGTTGTTCATGGTCATAAAAAACAAATGGGGGGAAAACACCCCCAACCCCCACGCGAAAGAACAGCTACACCACTTGCAGTGTGACCTACTTCATTCCCCCATGGAAGTCATAGCTTAAAAACTAATTTTTGAACAATCCATCAATAAAAAATTATCTCTTTGGTTACGATGCAAAAACCGAACCCCCCACATCACACGGGTACACACACCATTGAACACATTCATTTCTGTGGTGTGTGTTACTTAAAGGGTAACTAAGTAAAAAAATCCTTTTGATATAGCCTCAAAAACGTTAGTTTTATGGTTGAAAACAAAAAAGACATTCACCACCTCACAGTGGGTCAACACACCTATGGACCCCTTCCTTTCATGGCAGCATATTAAGGGTGACTATATCATTAAAACTATTTTGACTAATCATCAACAATGTTTGGTTCTTTTTTACCCCAGCCCGACATACGGTACAAACACCTTACTGTTCATAACCATTACTGTGGCAGCCATACTTATAGGGTAACTAAACGTAAAAAAAACATTTTGATAATAATACAAAGTGTGGGTTGTTGTAACCCAACCCGACACAGGCACCACACACGACTGATCACCCCTCCCAGTACTTGTTGCAACCATACTTTAAGGGATAACTATAAAGTCAAAAAAACATTTTGTTGACTTTTTTCAAACAAAGTTTTGTTTAAACCCCCCAACCTGACATGGGACACACACAAAATAGATTTACTTTCCATATACGTTGCAAGCCATACTTAAGGGATTAATAAAGTCAAAAAAAATAATTTGAGCAATCATTCAAAAAAGTTTTGTTTTTTAACTTCAACTCATCCAGGTACACACACCTACTGACCTAACCTTCATTTCTAAAGTGTGTAAGTAAAAACCCAAGGTCCGTATCATTGGCATATGAGTTTTTAAAATTAGCCACAAACCACCATTCCCTTCAAAATGCTGGCCTTCAAGCCAAGTTCAAAATGATATTAAAAAACGAAATTTTCCCTTTTAGTTGTGCCAACATTGACAATGTGAATTAGACTGTTGGGTGTATGGGCAACCTTAAAACGGCACTAAACTTATTACATAAGCCCATTAGATTAACAAAGCCACAATCGATGTTTTATATTGTATAAAGATATCTAAGGCCTCCACCAGGGATGACAGAGGTAATTCAAGACCTCACTCACATTATCTATATATAGAAAAACTCTGAACTCAACATAGATAAAGAAAACAACCATATAGAAACTTTTTGATTTGAAACTTGAGATACTCATAGAATAGAAAAAACTTGTCCAAAGTCTTGAAATCGATTCTAATACGACAGATAAAAAACACTCAATGTATTGTAAACGGACTTAAACCACACCCTGGTAAAAACTCAGGTTTAAATTCCACGATTTACTTGCTGCACAATGTTTAGATTGTTACCGAATGTGTAATGAACCTCAACACCGCTAAATATTCACAGCTGCAAGACAGTCTTCTCTTATGCAAAATACCAATCAAAGCACTATTGTATGACGATTTCTGTTATACTGCTGATTTGTTTTCCACAGTTTTAAATGTTATAATTTTTTCTCGCTACTGAAAAACATGGCTTAGTACTAAGCTAAAATGAAAAAAGGAAAAAAAAGCAGGATTCGATAAAATACTCGGACACAGGCTCTCAAAAGGAATGTGTATATGTTATTGATGTATATCAGTTTTGTTACAAAAAAAAAATGGAAAGCCTATAAACGATCACAAAATATACTGGAACATTGGATCTTATCAATATTGTACTAAATTTTTTAAATAAATACAAAATCGTTTTTAAAAAAAAAAGATTTCTAGGTATAAATAATAATCCCCAAAATAATGTTGGGTATTGAGGCCTTGTCCTGCATAATGGTTATGGATTCAGACATTCTTCGATATCCTATTTTAGCTAAAATATTTCCCTAGATACTAAAATTATGCAAGAGCTGATTGGCTGATGAAAAAACAATGAAAAAATTAAAAATGGAATTCTATTGAACAAAAAATAACTGCACTAGAAATACAACCCACTGTCATTTTCACGTGCTGAGCTAAGAGAGAAGGAGAGAGAGTGGATGGGGCTGTGCTTGATTGGCTCGGATTGGCTCAGATTGGCTCGGATTGTCTTGGATTGTCTTCGATTTTTTTTTTCAAAGCTTTTTTAAAAGCTATTTTACCCAGCGATATTCAATATTAAAATATTATAGATATATACTGTAAAAGCACATTACACACATACACACATAACACGCACCACACAACACATTTTATTAGCGAATTAACAAGTTTTACACAGACATATTTTTCTCCTTTCTTTATTTTTACCTCTATTTAGGAATCTCCAATTTGTGATCGAGACATGGCTGGGAGGTAGTGACGGGGTTGGTCAGGTAAGATGTGGTAGTGATAGAGATGGGGGGGGGATAACTAATGGACCACGGTCTTGTTCTATAATACCAGTGGGCAATGGTATGGACCTGACCGTTTTCTTCATATTAAGTGATAGAATTTGAGGGAGAACCATTTCTAATGCTTTCTTCGTTCAGATTTCGTCCAGTATCAATGGTAGCAGTTGGCTTGGCGGTCTTCTGCTCCAGAACCATATGACGTTTTGTCCTTGTAACCAGTGTCATTTATTTCTGTGGTCACCACCTACGTTTCTCCATTGGAATGCTATATTTCGGCTGGTGTGATTGTACATTAACCCAACGTTACTAGTGTAGATTGTCTTAGCCATTTCTCACACTACTGCACAGACAGGCTAGGCCTTCCTTTCATATACAGTATAAATTATCGGTACCTTGTCCTTCAGAGTGTGGTCTGCACCAACATTTTTGCAATGCAATACTGAAAACCAAAGGTTAAATTTCACTTCTCCCTTCTAATCATTCCTATTTTAATTTAATCCAACTCCCTCTTGGACAGCCTTATCCACGGTGGAGCTTTGACATGGTCACTTTTATGCAGCCTCTTTTCATTCTGGTGGAAGATCTACATTGTCTGTACTGGGGTGGTAAAGCTCTGTCGGCTTGGGTGCAGTCAACATGTGTAAATCTCTGTAGTTTACCCTTATTAGATATTCCTGTTGTCTCTTTAATTGCACCTTCCTTTTTCTTCTACTAGGAGCAGGGAAGCGTCGTAGGATGAAATCGTAGAGACTTCCCCCTCCCATCAGGATCTCCGATGAAGAAAGAAGACAGGAAGAAGAGGATTTACTGATTGTGACAGGTAGTTAAAGAAAATAAATGTATATTAAGCTTGTTCTCTTTCTGTGAGTCCAGGGATAGACAAGTTTTTTTTGACATATGAACCATTCTGTGTAAAACGTGTTAATTACGATAATAAAATGTGTGTGTGGTGCGTGTTATGTGTGTAATGTGTGTAATGTGCGTGTACAGTATATATCTATAAATATTTTATATATGAATATCTCTGGGTAAAACTCAATAATGCCAATGATGAGGACATTGGGTTTTTACTTACACTTTAAAAATGGAAGGGTAGGTCAGTAGGTGTGTGTACCTGGATGAGGTTGGAAGTTAAAAAACAAACTTTTTTGATGATTGCTCAAAATTAGTTTTTTTGACTTTAGTTACCCTTTAAGTATGGCTGCAACAGTAATGGAAAAGTAAATCAGTTGGTGTGTGTACCCATGTCAGGTTGGGGGGTTTAAAAACAAACTTTGTTGAAAATAAGTCAAAATGTTTTTTTTTACTTTAGTTACCCTTAAAGTATGGTTGCAACAGTAATGGAGGGGTAGATCAGTAGGTGTGTGTGCCTGTGTCGGGTTGGGGGTTAAAAAAACAAACTTTGTTGATTATTAGTCAAAATGTTTTTTTTTACTTTAGTTACCCTATAAGTATGGCTGCCACAGTAATGGTTAATAGAACAGTAGGTGTTTGTACCTGTGTCGGGCTGGGGGTTAAAAAAAACAAACATTGTTGATGATTAGTCAAAATAGTTTTTATGACTATAGTTACCCTTTAAATATGGCTGCCATGAAAATGGAAGGGTGGGTCCATAGGTGTGTGTACCCATGTGAGGTTGGGGAATGTCTTTTTTGTTTTTACAATCATAAAACTAACTTTTATTGAGGATATATCAAAAGGATTTTTTTACTTTATTTACCCTTTAAGTAACACACACCACAGAAATGGAAGGGTAGTTCAATAGGTGTGTGTACCCGTGTGATGTTGGGGGTATCTGTTTTTGCATATATAACCAAAGAGATAATTTTTATTGATGATTGTTAAAAATTAGTTTTTAAGCATGACTTCCATGGGGAATGGAAAGGTAGGTCACTACTGTAGGTGGGTGTAGCTGTGTCTGCGTGGGGGGTTGGGGGTTTCCCCATTTGTGTTTATGACCATGAAACAAACTGTTTTGAAATATCCACATTTGAGGATTGTTACCATCATTGTCTATGGGAAAAAATCCAGCAATAACGACGTAATGCTTCCGCCGATTCCTTAGTTAGGTAAAAGCACACTTCTCCTATATGCCCCGCGTGTCTGTACCGAATATAATGTCTCTAGCTCAAAAATTGTGGGAGGAGATACAGTCCAAAAAAGCGGAAGAATAAAAAGGAAGAAAAAGAAGAAGAAATAGAAAGAACAGTAATTTGGCTCTTTAAGCCAAATTAATTTACTTACCTCCTTTTCGCTCCTCTTCTTATATCTATGCTTTCTACCAAGGGTGAGGACCTAAGACACTAGGTCCTCACCCCTGGGCTGTTTGCACTTACACAGATATACTTACACAGTGCTGCCAATAGGAAGATACGCTCTGCAAGGAGGGTGTCTTTCTATTGGACCCATCATGGAAGACTAGGGACTGTGTTTGTTCATAGCGTTGATGTGATCTGTGAACTTCACTCCTGTTAATTTTAGCCATGTAAATTATTCAGTGGCTGGGTACAATGCCCTTGAAGGTACTGAGAACCCTGTCCAGAATGTAGTTTTTCAAATGGTTATTGTGGGTTAAATCAAAGAGTTGCTATAATGAAAATATATGCAATTACATTTTGTGCCTATTTCTACCACTTTATTTAATGACTGCTGGGGACCTTGTCTTCTATTTTATTGCTAAAACCCCATTCAATGTTGGCTGCTAAGCCATTGGTGAATATGTTTTCTGTGGTCTATTACTAGGGATAAGAATTCTTCCTGAATGACCCCTAAGTTTCTATTAGGGTATCCATAGTTGTAACAACATAATCATTCGATCCGACGATGGTATGATATTGTAATATCTCAATATTGTATAACTGCTATCTTTGGATCCATTGGCACCATTAGATGGAGAATCATCCTAGCTTGTTCGATGTTTCTTGAAGAGCGCATTTTCCATTGCCTCTTTAAGGCTGGGTACACACCATACAATATTTCCAACCGACTGATATGACCGTCGGTCATCCGGGAATCTTGTATGGTGTGGGTGGGGGCAGCCGCAACCGATCTTGGTAGATATGTTGGTAAATCACAGGCGATCTTGCGGTGATGATCATCTTAGGGAATGGTAAAAAAGTGATACGCACACTTATTACCCTTTACACTAATACATACAATACAAGAATTGTGGAAGCACTCCAATTAGGCTAATTTACAACTACATTTAGCGGAAGTGCTACTGATCTGGTCAAAACATTTATACAAACATAGAAAAGATAATCAATGCACATTCCTAGGCCCCATACAATATCATATTATCTGCACACTGGCATACTTTATAAACAAAGGGGTTTTAGTATACATTACTGTGATCACATGACGTGGTTGGAAGGCTTTTCATTCATGTGATCACAGTAATGTATACTAAAACCCCTTTCTTTACACTAATACGGTAATAAGCAACAAAAAGTTGTTCCCCAAGCTGACTACAGTATAGTACAGTTACCTTTTTATTCCAGGATTGCGGTCGTAAATTTACAATAGCTGCCATACAATTAAGATCGTAAGTCTACAATACCATTGCGGTATTTTGCTACCACATGCTACTGTAGAATGTTACAGCAGAGATCATGCTTTAACTATAACATGTGGCATTGGAAGTTTCCCAAATAATTTGTTCAGGCAATACCAAAAGCAAAGTTTTAGCCAGAAGTGTGCACCCAAATCTATGCATTTGCTCTGTTTTAAGTTTTTCCGTTGGCACTGCCTGCCTTTACTGATGCGAGTAGGGTACTGTTTTATTTGGCACATGTGGGAGATCAATGTTTAGTGGGCTTTTTTATTTGTACCTTCTTCTTTGCAGGTTTTTTAAGGAAAAAAAGTGTGATATTCTGCAAAAACCTGTGTTTAGGATTCTGCACATATGTATAAAAGAATTGAACCCTAATGTATGTGAAGGTGTGTGGGTTCTAAACATATATACAGTAGTCTCTTTGTTTCCTTTCAGGGTTGTTTGCTGGCCATTAGTTCAGTGTACAGCCATGCATGTTGCATACCGTTTGATTCAAGACACTTAGGAGATTGATATTTTGTGTGTGTGTGGGGGGGAGGTATTTGTCATCATTGGGGTATGGGTAATGTTTTCTAAATTTGAATCATGTTTTTCATTATTTTTCTTCAGAAAATCTTCTATAAAATTTGCTAAAAGCATGGCATTCTATAAAGGACTGCATCCAGAAATCTGCTGGTATGTATGATAGGATTTATGTATGTAGAATTTTATTTATAAAGCACCAAATTAGATAAATAAAAATTAAATACAATTTCATAGATCGGTTAAGAAAGCATATATTTATATAAATTATGTATAAAGTGATATAAGTGCAGCATGCCTTGACACATTAGGAATGGCACCATTTTGCAGCTGAAGATGGTTACAATCCAATAATATACTGATTAAGGGTGAGGCCACACTGCAACGCACAGGAATCGCGCACAAAATCGCGAGCGTTATCGCACGCGATTGTGTGCGCGATTCTTGCGCGTTTCGCGCTCGCATTTGCGTTTGCGCATGCGTTTTCGCCTATTCACGTTATGGACACGCATGCGTTAACGCACCAAAAATGGTGAACGCATGCGTTACCATAACGCGAACGGACGCGCAATCGCATGCGCATCGGAAATCGCGGGAATTTTTGCGTTCCCGCGATTTCCATTTTAGCGAAAATCGCGGGCGCAAACGCGAGCGCGAAACGCGTGAAAAATGCGCTAGTGTGGCCTAGCCCTTAGGGGTGTTTAATTTGGAATGCAAAGATGACTGAATTTGGTGTAATTGAAATTAGTTGGGGCCATGTATCTGTAAATACTCACAAATGTAGCAGCATATTGCTTGATTCAGGACATTTTTGGAAATTGTTTTTTTTGTTGTCTTGTTGTCTTTGATTTTTTTTAACTTGTCTTGGGGGATGGGCAAAATTTTCTAAGTTGATCATGCTTTTCATTCTATTTTTAAGAAATTCATTTCTATTTTTAAGGAATGCATCCAGAATTCTGCCCAGAAGTATAAAAGTATGGCATCATTTGGTAGCTGAAGGTGTGTACATTAGAAAATATAAATAGTTTGTGGGGGATTTTTGAGATAGAGGGGTGTTCTGTTAGAAATGCTTAAAGCAATTTAATTTGGTGCAATTGCACTTACACATTGTTTCCATTCTGGCGCTAGTTGGCGGCCATGACTCAATATACACCCACGCATGTGGCATATGGTTAGATTTAGGACATGTGGGAGATCAATATTTAAAGAGCTTTTTTTATTTGTTCAAGGGGTTTCAATGTTTAAAAAATTATGAATTTTAGGGCTGTTTGCTAGCCAGGACTGGATGAATACACATGCATGTTATATGCGGTTTGAACTCTAGGGAGATTGGTATTTAGTGATTTACTTTACTTGTCATTCAGGTTTAGATAAGATTTTCTAACTTTGAATCATGTTTTTCATAATGTTTATCCAGAAAATCTGCAGAAAGCACAGTAGTTTATAAAGGAATGCGTTTGAAATTCCCAGCACCATTTGGTAGCTAAAGGTGTGTTATTTCCAAACATATATAGTTCGTGGGCAGTATTTTCAAAATTGAGTGGTGTTTAGTTTGAAATACTGAAAGCTGTTCGATATGCAAAGGAAACTGAATTTATTTGGAGTAAATGCATTTATGCATTGGTTCCCTTTGGGGCTAGTTAGTGCCCATTTAACATACCATTTGATTCAGGACATTTTTTTATTTGTCATGGGAGTTTATGTTTTATTTTCTAACATTGAAACATGCTTTTTATTATTTTTTTTCTGCTAAAAGAATGACATTCTATGAAGGACTGCATCCATTGGTGCACAGTGGAAATGATGTATGTTTTGCATGGTAATTATTTTTAACTGTGTGTCATGCTTTCAGTGAGACTAACACAAAGTGCATAACATGCAAGTGATTCGGGATCTGTCTGCCTGGCCCTTATGCATATTGCTGTTAAGCGGTGGGGCCAGAGAGAGGCTACTTACATCCCTTTATCTAGTAGGTATCAGGATCCATTCTGAACTTGCTCTCCCTTTCCACTCCCAGCCAGTATCCAGGGGAGGCTCAAATGGGATAAGTCTGAAAGTCCTGAAAAGGACCCAGGCAATCCCACCGCATAATATGATCAAACACACACATACTCATTTCTATTTCACATACTCATACCCATTTCTATTTGACCTGCCAGCTTTTTTCATGTTTAAAAACGACAACTCCCAGCATTCTCTGTTAGCAGTAAGTTTCTTTCTTATGTCCATTAGCTAATGAATGTACTAAGATTCAATACAGTGTAATGATATAGAGCATGGGTGTTGAACTTTTCACATGTTTAAAAACTACAACTCCCAGCATTCACTGGCTGCACAGAATGCTGGAAATTTTATTTTTCATACATCATGTCACTTGTTAACTGCTAAAAGACACTGACATCATTGTGCTCCCTCACTTTAATTCAAAACAACACACTTCAGGGAGATTGTATATTATTTCAGGGAGTCAGGGATCTGCCATTAAAATCAGGGAGACTCCCTGAACTTCACGGAGAGGTGGGATGCCTGTGGAACAAAGCCCTTTTACTGACTTACAGACATTAAATGCTTTAGAGATTCCTACCCAA
The DNA here is from genome assembly GCA_019447015.1 of Hymenochirus boettgeri. Classification (NCBI taxonomy): domain Eukaryota; kingdom Metazoa; phylum Chordata; class Amphibia; order Anura; family Pipidae; genus Hymenochirus; species Hymenochirus boettgeri. The sequence continues at coordinate 155,918,799 of CM033469.1, forward strand.
ATGTTTGAATATGCACATGTTTGAAAACTACAACTCCCAGCATTCTCTGTTAGCAGTAAGTTTTTTCTTTATGTCCACTTCCTGTCTAGCAAACAGAAACTGGATTGTTTCATTAGTTTCTATGGAGAGGGGAGGGGGGGAGTAAATGTGTGAGTCTGAAGAATTTTCTAATTGGCTAAGACTGTCACATGTTTTACAAACAGCACATAACTGGGTGTAATACAGGAACTTCCTAACACTCCCTATCTTGTCATGAACAATGCCTAAGAGAATATTTTGATTTGCTAAGATCAGAAATCCTAGAGGTGTGGCTTAACCTATCATTTTGAGTTTTCCATTCAAACTTAGGAGTGTCTAGTAAAGTAAGTATACTTTATTAATTGTATATCACTTGTTTTGTAATTCAGTAGTAGGTAGTAGTACTATACTTTGTATAGTATTATTTCTTATGGTGATTTTAATTAAATAGTCATAATTACACACATACATATATACCTTTCCTATGTGTAATAAAAAAAAACCCACCTAATTAGTTGCTCCTAAAAACTCAATGCAATCTCTGTATAAATATAAATTTATTTATATAATATAAGGGATGGCACCATTTAGTAGCTGACGGTGTGTATGTACGAAAAAATTATAGTTTATGGGGGTATTTTTCAGACTGAAGGTTGTTTAGTTAGAAACACTGAAAGCTGTTCAATATGGGTTGATTGCACTCTTATGCATGGTTCGCAGTTGGTTGCTATTAGTGATGGCCCAGTTAGCGGATCCGAACCTGCGGCGGATTTACCCCGTTCGCGAAAGGCGGACAGCGCAGATTTTCCGGTATTCCGCCTTCTGAACTTTTACGAACCGCGTTTTCGAAAATTTTCTAAATTACGAGGATTTCTTGTATTTTCGAAAATGCACGAAAAAACGTATTTTCGAAAATTTTCGAAATTACGAGGATTTCACGTATTTTCGAAAATGCATGAAAATACGTATTTTAGAAAATTTTCAAAATTACGAGGATTTTCCGTATTTTTGAAAATGCGGGAAATATGTATTTTCGAAAAATTTCGAAATTACGAGGATTTCTCGTATTTTCAAGAATTTTTTCATTTTAATGGGTCCACTCGCAGATTTTCGAATTTACAAAATTTTTCTGAAAATTTGCGGATCCTCGAGCGGACCGGATTTTGCGAAGTTCGGACATCTCTAGTTGCTATGTCTCGATGTACAACCATGCATGCAGCATACTGTTTTATTCAGGACATTTAGGAGATTGATATTTATAAGGGATTTTTACTTGTCATGGGGGTTTAGGTATGATTTTGTAACTTTGGAACTTTTTGATTTGCTGCTAAAAGCATGACATTCTATGAAAGACTGTGCCCAGAATTCTGATTGTTTGTATGACAGAATGGCCCCATTTGGTAGCAGAAGTGAATCCAAAAATATACAGTTCACAGAGGGCAGGGGCGTTAAGGGTGTTAAGGGTGTGATTGCATAGTGGCGTTAGAGGTGTTAGAGGTGTTATAGGAACGCCCAGGGTAAGGTGTCAAAACAGCTTTGTACATGGCAGACAGTTGGTGTCGAACCCCCCCACCTCTATTTAGGCTTGGTTTCTTTATTTTCACATAAATGGCCTCCTTGGCCAAGCAGTTACGTTCCTTTGCCAATATGTTAACATTACAATCTTCAAAGGTATGTCCATTATCCTTAAGATGCAGGTACACGGCTGAGTCCTGACCCGAGGAATTGGCTCTTCTGTGCTGGGCCATACGTTGATGCAGTTGCTGTTTGAAAATGCAGAGCTGACTGAACTTGTTTGATCTTATTGACCTTATGCATTAATTCCCTAAGGTAGTTTTATCGTTGTGCACCCATGCATATAGCATGTTGTATGATTCAGGACATAAGGGAGATTGATATTTAGGTGGTTATTTTCCTTGTCATGGGACATTAGGTATGATTTTCTAACTTTAAACATGATTTTCATTAATTGTTTCAGAAAATTGTCTAAACGCATTACATTCTATTAATGACTTCATACAGAATTCTGCTTGTATGTGTGAGAAAAGATATATGTGTGAGAAATGAATAAGAAAAGCTCCATTTTGTAGCTGAAGGTGTGAAGGTTCAAAAAAATATAGATTGTTTGGGGGGTGTTTTCAAAGGGTATGTCCAGTCAAAAAAACTCTATTTATAATCTGGTAAAGCACCCCGAAACCCCATTTTCACAGAGCAGGATTATCCACAAGGCAACCCTAGGCACCTGCCTAGGGCCCAGAAAACCTCTGAGGGCCCAGGGCAGGTGCAGTAACAATATTATAGTCTATACAATATATGTATATACAATAAATATACAATATATGTATATTTGCTCACTATCCCCCATGGAGAGGAAAGTGAGCCTGAGAAAATCAATTACTGGATTGAAGGCATGCAGCAACTCACACACCTCAGAGAAATGCCTACTTACATATAGTAATTTAAAGATGAAGATGAGGCAAAGTCATTTTTTCACAATAGTTTCCCTGTAATTTGAGACATTATACATTCAAATCTAGAAATCTTTGAAACTGACCAAATGAACCAATACCAGTCATTTGTTGTAATAAATAACATTCTACAATATATATTTCCAAGAAACTGCAGTCTGTGCAGCCCCCTTACGGGTGTATTTAATTAGCCAATTTAAATTTAACACTTTCATTGAAACCAAGGCCGTCTGCAGCATGCTTTATAAAAGTTACAAAAGTAGGTTAAAGATTGAAAATGTTTCAAACATGAAAATAATTCTCATGGTGCGCACCAGTTTGAAAGGTGACAGGCTGTGAATTTTTTTCCCCAATTGCTTGACTTTATCTGGCAGCCACAGGAATTCAGGAAGAAGCAGCTGATTGGTGGGCTCTGGTACACCACATGCATAGAGACGTATGTTTACAGCTGATGCTGGTCTGTCCCTGTGCTAACAGCTCCTCATGAACTATGGCTGTTTGGACTCCTGTCCCTGTGCTAACAGCTCCTCATGAACTATGGCTGTTTGGACTCAAGCTTCAAAATCTTGGCTTACTATCAGCAATTTCCGATTTCACTAAGATCTCTTTTTTAAGGTTCCAATTTTCTCCATTTACTTTGGCTTGTAGCCAATATCCCTTTTCGCCACAACACCGGAGTTAAGGCAATGAATACAGCGATGTTGTAAATCACTTCATTGTGCTCCATCTTAAACCTTGGGGGACATTTATTGTTACTGTGAAGGCAAAACTGGATTTACAGAAATACAAAGCAACAACTTATTCTTTCTCTCTATACTGCAATGGGCGACACAATTCAACCTGTTTTACTGTTCCTGTAAAATGTTTTATCTATATACTGTAACTTGTAATAGTATAGTATAGCCCCAAAATGATTTATCGTGGTTTATATGAATATTTAGTATAAGTGTTTTTCCTTCTCTGATTTAACCATAAAAGTATATTTTATAGAACAGCTGATAGTAGAGATAGATTTCCTTTAATTTTATATTTTATAGAACAGCTGATAGTAGAGATAGATTTCCTTTAATTTTATTTCACACCAGGGTTATATTATCACTTATACAGTGGACCGGCTGTTTAATAGCATTAAAATACAATGATTAAGTCTCTCGATTCCAAATTAAATGGTATCTCCACTGGTAAAACTTTTTCTATTCAGTTTATTAAAGAACAGGAGGTAAAGGAGCGGTGTCTTACCTCCCATTCTTCAATAAAACCTTCAGGAACCAGGAAACAAAGGGAAGGAACTTTCCAAACTCTTGCTTCTCCCCCCCTTCGTCTGTACTCTGTGCGCGTGTGCATCACATTTGTGCATGCGCGTAGACTACTGAATCCATCAGGACCTGTCAGATGAAGCGGCAGAGGAGCAAATAAAACTGAATAGAAAAGGGGGTTTTACCAATGGAGATACCATTTAATTTATAACCTATTTAAGTTGTATCCACACACTGCATCCAATGTGGGTTTGGAAGACTTCATTTTATTTCTGTAAAGCAGTATTGTAACCAGGAATGTCCTGATGTTTAGACTGGGATTGTAGGGTGGGGCAGAATTCACTTTCAAGCATATATTTAGTATATAAGTCTAGTGGCCTTTGGTCTTGTGGCTGCAGCTACTCTGGGAGAAATAGACTAATAATCGATTTGGGGTTTTATTTTTGTCTTTATCTGGACAAGTATAAATAAGATACGTTTTTGTGTGTGGTGCAGACAGGCTGTTTATTTGCAAGTGTTGTCTACCATATGTCTATGTGGGCGGTATTAATAAAAATCATTATATACAACATACCTGATCACAAGATTGTCTGGTGACTAGAGCCCGGTAGTCCATCCTGGTCCACAACTCCATCTTAGCCCTCTTCAACTTCACAGATACCTCCTCCGATTCCTTCCCAAGGCGATAGTCGATGATGCTCGTGAAGAAGTCCTCCTCCATCTCGACAGCGAGCAGCCTAAAAATGATGTTGAAGTTTATAATGTATATGCTCCTTTATATATTAAATTAATTGTTAGGAAACAAATGTGTCTCTTTTAAACCTGTAAATTATAAATAATCAGGGTTATTCAATAAAAGTTCTTATCGTTTAAAATGGTGCTAACTTTGCCTCAACCAATCAGATCTTAGCTTTCAAATGTTAAATAAGATCTGATTGGTTGGGGCAAAATTAACACCATTTTAAACTATATTAACTTTTTTATTCAGTAATTTCCATTCAGGTTGGTACATCCCACAGATTTGTTACAGGTTAATACAGTAAACTGTTAACTATTATGGGGTTAAAGAGAAAATACTTACAGGGCAGCAAAAAAATGAAGGGCTGTAATCTCATGGGATACACTGGAGCTTGGGCCCGTTGGAAATAACCAGGACCATGGCGAGGAGGTAGGGTGTCGGAGACCCTTCTGCACCGGTCCATCTCCAGGCATTTCCTGATGTCTATTCTCTACAAGAAATAGAACCATATGAATATTTCTAATAACGTTTAGCCAATGCTAGCAAATGAACCTTTTTTGATGGTATTAGGTATTTGACGGGATATTTTTATTGACATTAAGGTGTGGGTTACCAATGTAAGCCTATGCCTGCATTAGAGGATTTATAGCTGTCCATTTTACAAGGCTTTTCCACATTCAGAGTATCTCCGTGACCGATGGCTCGTTAACAGGAGAACTTGGAATACAAGTAAAGGGAATTAAAATAATCATTTGAAACTTCCATTTCTGTGCTGAATTTCACTGATTTTTTTTTTTTTTTTCACATTCACTGCTAATACCTGTTTACACATTGTGTCCCATCTGTTATCTACATGTGGATGAGCAAGAACAGGTGAGAAATTTACCCCTGTTATTCATTTGCAGCCGCTAATCAGATTTGCTTTTCACTGGGTTACTGTTAGATAACATCTGGTTGGCCTGCACATTAATCATGGACAAACCTCTCTCTTTATATATTATATATATATAATATATATATATATATATATATATATATTTAAAAGAGAGAGAGAGAGAGATAAGAAGTCACACCAGTGCACTCCTGGGATTTTAAATGAATATGGTTTATTCAAGGGAACAGCACAGCGTTATCAACGCGTTTCAGCCATCTTAAACCTGGCCAGCTGACATTTAAGATGGCTGAAACGCGTTGATTAGCTGTGTTGTTCCTTTAAATAAACCATATTCAGTTAAAATCCCAAGAGTGCTCTGAGGATTTCATCTCTATTTTTATGCAGTAAGGTAGCACCCGGGTATTACTATTGAGCAGGGAGTGTCAAGGATCCCAGGACTATATATATATATATATATATATAAACGTAGTCTAGTGCACACATGGGATTTATTTCAATAATGCCTTACATTGGCTATATCAAAAAGCAGGCAACATTTCGGCCCTGTGTTCTGGGCCTTTGTCAAGCCAAATAATACACACATCATATTTACCAAACATTTATAACTGCATAGTGTGTCACTTTGACACACTTTGACATCATGAAAGACCATTTCCTGTAAACAAAACACATGAAAACAGAACACAGGGCTGAAATGTTTAATTAAAGGCATTTTTTAGATAACTCCCACGTGTGCACTGGACTACATTTACTTCTATCTATTTATCTACTGGTAGCACCAGGGTACGTAACCTTTAATCTTTTAAATCCAACTATAAGGGAGAGTGTCCACATATATATATATATTTATTCAAAAAAGATCAATGCACACCATGATTTATTAATGGTGCTTTATTCCACCAACAATCAAAACAGTCTGTTGGTGAAATAAAACACCATTAATAAATCCTGTGTGCATTGATCTTTTTTGAATATATGTAATTAGAATTTTTCAATTGCACCCAGGTAAATACCTCATAGGACAGTGAGAGCACACCCACATATCATATTGTGTGTGTGTGTATATATATATAGAGAGAGAGAAAGAGAGAGAGAGAGAGAGCGGGTAGAGCGATCACCACCCCCTTCCAAGGAACCAAATGCCTGGGTGCCATACAAACATAGTAGTATATCCAATTATGCGAAGGCACTCACTGGACTATGTTAAAAATAACTTTTATTAGCAACAGTTAAAACACTATATATGCGTTTTTAGCTCATTACAAGCCGTCCACAGGATATTACATCCTAACTGGGAGGTAAGTTTTTATAGCCTCTCCAACGGGCGTCCCAGGGCAGATAATAAAAAGACACATAATGCATCTACATTAAAACAAACCACAAGCCCTAATGTGCATCCGTGAATCCATGTGTGGCTTTTTGTTAGTGTGTATGCATGAGGAGGAGCCTTTCGGCAATGCGCGAACAAAAACCAAACTGGTGAGAAGACAAGTTCCATGAAGTTCCATAAAAGTTCAGAGGCTTAACAGGCTAGTAAAAGAATAATCATTAAAAGAATATATAGTATCCACTTCACCTACAGGAGGAGAGACATCAAGGCATAAAGTAACATATTATCACAGCTAGTTACAATCAATAAGTAATGCAACAGGAATAGAGGCATTATCATAAGAAACAATGATATGATAGCTGTTCATTAAGGCCCATCAGGGATAAAGTGCCAAGTGTGTACATCCATTTACACTCCTTCTGAAAGAGCAGTTTATCATGGTCAATGTTAGCTGCAAGTTCAAGTTTAGTTAGTCTGTCAAAAATCATGCATTTAAGGCAAGAAAGAATGTCCAACCATGCGGAAATGTCTGGCGACAGAAAGGTCACCAAACTTAGTGTTGGTTACAGAAGTGCTTTTCGCAGCAAGGGCAGAACGAATTGAGGAGCGGTGATTCACCATCCTTTCCTTAAAGCTGGGTGCGGGTTTTGCCAATATAATACAGTTCACATGGACATGTAATATAATAGATAACCCACTTGCTGTCACAAGAGAATTTATGTCTGATTTTGATTTTTATAAATTTGCTGCTATGAGAGTCCTTTACCGACAAGCATAGAACGGCAAGTAATGCAGTCTGGGCATCTATAACAACCCACCTTTTTCAAACCTCACAGAGGAGCATCATCTCTGAGTGACAGGGGAGCCAAATCGGTACATACCAACATATCAGACAAATTACGTCCACACCTATAAGTGTGGCTGAGACAGCAGTGATTGAACAGTAACTGTCTTTCATTTTTCACCATATTCCAATGTTTTTTGGTAATATCCCTCATGTCACCACTATAAGGAGTGTAGGTGGTACAAAAATCAATGGTATGATTTCGCAAACGAAAACGCAAGCGCAAACGCATAAAAATAGCAGCAGTGTGGCCTAGCCCTAACTGATACTTTCTGTTTGTTGCATTACTTATTGATTGTAACTAGCTGTGATAATATGTTACTTTATGCCTTGATGTCTCTCCTCCTGTAGGTGAAGTCGATACTATATATTCTTTTAATGATTATTCTTTTATGGATGTGGTTTGTTTTAATGTAGATGAATTATGTGTCTTTTTATTATCTGTGCTGGGACGCCCATTGGAGAGGCTATAAAAACTTACCTCCCAATTAGGATGTCATATCCTGAGGACGGCTTGTTATGAGCTGAAACGCGTAGCTAGCGGTTTAACTGTTGCTAATAAAAGTTACTTTTTAACATAGTTCTTTGAGTGCCTTCGCATAATTGTATATATAAAATAATATATCTATATATATATTATACACAAACATAGAAAAGATTATCAATGCATACTCCTAGGCCCATACAATATCTATTATCTGCAACTGGCAATTTTAAAACAAAGGGGTTTTTAGTATTATTACTGTGATCACATGAATGAAAAGCCTTCCAACCACGTCAAGGTAACCCAAGTCTGAAAGGTCCTAACTTCTAACCATTTTAAATTAAACGTCACCCGGGTGATACTTCAGCCACATACTTAGCATATATATATATATATAATATATATATATATATATATATATCAGTTCTCAGGCAGTACCTACATTGTATTCATGTTCTATAACTGGTGTAGTAATAGTTGAGGAAATAAATATCTTACCCAGGAGCTGGTAGAACCCGATGTCTGTACTTCCAGTGCTCCACGTCCTGCAGGTATCAAAAAGAATTTCATTTAATAATTTGCCGTAACATGCTTCTTTCTACAATACTTTCTTTATCCTAACTAGTCATTATTTCTATGTAGGCTACCAGCATATGTAGTAAATGGGTGTAGATGTTTAAAGATGTGTATCATAGTTTTTGATGTTGAATAAAGCTATGTGTCTACCTTAATTGTATTTAATTAAATTACAATACTTAGGGGCATATTTATAAAGCTTCGTTAAGTTTTCGCGGCCGTTTTCCCTGACATTTCCGCATAAATCGTGTTTAACGCGATTTATTAATGTCCAAAAACGGCTTCAAAAAGTTAACGAGGCGTTAACACTTTGAGCCGATACTTACCTGTTACCACCGCTTCTATTTATAAAGCGGCGGTAACTGTTTCGCACTGCTAGTATCGGCTGTTTTGCTTCGCCACCTTCAAGCAGCCGATACCAGCCTCCCTGTTGCGGGGATGGGCAGGCAACACGCGGCGGGTGGTCGCACCTGCCCCTGGAGGCACGCCCACCCCGCCCCCGCAGCAGCCCCCCCCCGTGGCGGCGGTGACCACCCGCTGCCACCGCTTCCCAGGGGTTGAGAGGGGCTGCTGCGGGGGCGGGGTGGGCGTGCCTCCAGGGGCAGGTGCGCATAGAGCTGCTGTAGGTCTGAAGCCTTTTAATCGATATTGGATTGAATAAAGACTAAATGATTTTATTAAAGGCGAGTGCTGTCTAATGTTTCTAGATGTCGGGAGGTGAAAGAAATAAAAGAAATATATTGGCTGAGGGTGCAAGTGTTGTTGTCGAACCTTCTTAACTGCATGTAAATAGAAATTAACCAGTGAGTTGTATGAATTGAACTGAGCATGTCTGGAAACAGTGACTCCGTTTTCTTTACTTCTGTTTTTTAGAGATTTTCACAAATTCAACAAATCCCAGTGCAAAAATTGATTAAATAGTAGTATTATATAATATAGTACTCTCTGGGACTACATTAGAACATTTATGTATTTAAATGTAAACAAGCATTCTCTTAGCAGAAATACAAAAATAAAATAATATGAAAATTTTTTCCCCAACATTGTGCATTATGCATGGTAGGTTTAAATAATACAATGTTACATCATCTATTTTTAACATGGCTGTAAGAATTAAAGGACAATTAAAGCCTCAGAACAACATGGAATTAGAAGGCAGAACTCCTTGTTATAAAAGCAGTAATCGGTGTCTCACCTCTCATTTTAATATGGTTGTTAAGAAATTTAAGTTTCTAACAAGAGGTTTGTTTCTTATTTTCCAGTGTTCCGGTATTGCACAGTGTAGTCACCGACCATTATGTTCTTTACACATGCTCAGTCCTAAGATACTGCAGGAACTTGTTACAGTTGGTCACACCCACTAGTAGACTCTAGCCAATCCTTTTATAGGACAGAATAGGCAAGGGAGCATGTGACTGAGATCAGGTGTGTGGCAAGTGGAAACATTTACTTTAATGATATTTAGTGTATTGCTTTTTTACAGTTTATTGGTGTTTTTAGAGGGTATATGTTCAGATTCTAGACTGTAAAAATTTGGGTTTAGTTCTCTTTTAAAGAAAATATATGGCTACATTTACACTGTATTAATATTGTGATCTATACAGTAATACTGGCCATATACTACACTACATACACATAGATCAGTTCAACTTTCAGTTCCAAATGGACATTAAAATCCTCAAAATGTTTTGGCCAGTGTGGCGGGTTTTTTTGTTGATGTTCCCAGTTATATTTTTGGAATATCAATCACAAACTGATCGTCCTGCACGATTTCATAGTATTGGCAGAATGTTAGGAGGTACAATCAGTCAAATGATGTATGGGATTCTTAAGAACAGGCTTATAACCAAATACTGTATCATGATAATTAATTGACGCAATATTGTAATGTATTAAACCAATTGTTAAAACAACAAAATCTAACACTAAATTTTAGTAGGCAATATACAGTATATTTGCTAGCCTAATTTTAATTATTTTTTGTATTATTTAAATATTCTCATTATACATTTTTGTAAAAAGAATTTTAATATAGTTTTGAAACCCATTGGAAAGCCACTGAAAACGCTCTGTAAGTCCGTAAAATTTCCCTCGTTGCAGTTGGCTCCCTGTACTGTAGTGTGTGGCAGCCAAAAATTTACTCCCAATACTTTATATAGGGAGATTACTTGTGACTGTCTGTCTGCCATCTTTCAAAGTTTGGTACTGTGTGAACCCAAGCTTTACTTGGTGGCCAATATAACCAGTGAAAATAAGAACTTTGATTTTATTCGTATCCTAGCAAACATTAAACAATGAATAGATTGACATGCAATTGTAAAATTGGAGTGATGTACTAAGAGTTACCATTACTCACCACTGTGTAATGCTCCCGATTCCCTCGTATTCCTTAAGTCTGAATACCCCAATCTACAACCACTATCTTCGCCAATAGACAAGCCCCCGTTTGCCGGGATGCTAGATGTGCCTCACCGAACACGGTTGCCCCCTGGACTTAGAGTGCAAGGTATCCGAACTGAGGCCGGGTATATGAGGGAAGTCCGGAATGAAACAGACAGGCAAGGCACACAGAGAAATACAAAGGTCGGAGACCAAAATACGAGGTACAGACAAGGAGCAGGCAAAAGTAGGGCCAGGAACAGAGCAAGAGGTCAGAATCCGAAGTCAGGCCGCCAGGCACGGTACAGAGGGTTAGGCAAAAGTGTAGTCAAAAACAGAGCAGAGGTCAGGACAGGCAGATACGGATCAGAGTCAGAATAACAGGCAAAGGTCGGTAACAGGAAATCACAGAGAAAAACACACCACGAGCAAGAATAGTAAACTAAACCGCTATTTCGGGCAGGGATACTTAGGGCTGATGGGTATAAATAATGCAGAGGGGCCAATGGGGAAAGGAGGACAGAGATATATGAAGGGGATAGGATAGTTTAAACTAACAAGCCCTCCTCCGTCCAATGGGTGAGCTGGAGGGGTGGAGGAGGTAGGAAGTGGTGAATGGAAAAACTTAACTAGCCCTCCTCCGTCCAATAGATGACTTAGAGGAGCGGAGGAGGTATAAAGCAGTGCCTGTGCGCGTCCGCACAGAACTGGGAGCAGGCTGGCTGGATGCACGAGCACGAACGGATGTGCTCGCACGAGAAGAGCGTAGACACGTGACGTCACTGCGCGCTGAGAGACGGGACTAAAGAGAGACTGAGCGGGATCTTTGTGCAGGGGAGCCCCTTGTTACACACTGCTCATGCTCATGTTTAAAAGCTATAGCAGCTTTTGGTGCATTCCGGATCCATCTTAACCCTTGCATGATTTTAATACCTAGTACATCTATGATTCTTTCTTGCAGCATCACAACATTTTGAAAAATGTCATTGTTAGCACATGACAGCGAACATGTTAGCATTGGAAATGGAGGTTGCAGCTCTGTAAGTTTCGGCAAATGTTTTTAGCTTTACATTGTAGTGCACATCAATACTAAGGGTAATATTTATAAATGCACGGTATCGCACATTAGTTAGTGTAAACTACGATGGCGACCGTAAATGTACATTAAAGTTGAACGTTCATTGATCTACGAATGTTAGGTCATAGGATATGCTGTAGTAAACTACCACAATGGCATTCTATGGGGATCTTAAATATACAATTGCGTTATCGTAGATGTACGATCATTTTAACAATCGGAAAAACAATTGGAAATGAACGCTCATTTTAATGATCGTTAAACCGATCGTTAAAGGCAACTGCCTGCCTTGTACAATGCTGTTTTGATACCTTACCCTGGGCAGTTTCAATAACACCCCTTAGCCTCAATACATCCATACCATGCATTCAGAAGGTCCCTATCAACTGGCTGTCAAATGCTAATTGGGACTTTCAAGGGTATTTATATTGCCAACAGATTCTTGTACAAGTCATTCTGAATTGAGAAAGCCAGTCAGATGACTAGCAAAACGTCTTGAAGAACTAAACTTTAAGTCCAGTTGATCTAACTGAATACAACAGAATAACCATGAATTAGATGAATGAGAACCTATACAAGCATATCATGCCTTTATAAATATGGCCATTGATATTCTTATTCAATTTACCTAAATTTAATTGGAACATATCCCCACCAAATAAATAAAAACCTACATATACCAGATTGTACATTATATACAATTAGCAATATCAATAAATAATTCCATATAGAGAAGAACTCTTTGGATTTAAGAACCTTCCAGTATTATAATGTGTATCTGAAACTGTACCTTTGATGGTACAGCTAGTGGATCCGATACTTATCTTTTAGGTGCCCTCACTGCTCATTTCCAGACCTACCATCCTGGTGGCTGCCAAATAATCTGTTACAATAGGAGGCCACACTTCCTGATTAGCATGACCTTCCATTGGTTGAAATGCCAGTTTATTAATGGGGTACGGTCAGACCAGAATGGAGCAACAAGGGAAGCTAGAAGGTACATTTTCAAAGTACCTGATGTACCCCCAATACTCCCAGGGGTGAGGACCTAGAGTTTAAAGCCCTCAGCCTCCCTGGATACAGATGGGGGAATATTTACTTTTGTTCTCATTTAAATATAAATATTAGGGCATGGCCACACAATGTGTTTTTTTATATGTAGCCGGAATAGTTTTTTAAGTATGCACTGCTTATAAGAAGCCAGCGCCAATTGCAAGTGCTTTATAAAAAGACTATTTTATAGAACCAATTGCTTTTAATCATGTATATGTCACATACTATAGTATAAAGACAATGAAACGTAAACAAGTAAATTAATGCCATCCTGTGTAGATTTGTATAATATAAAATACGATTATTAATACCCAAATTGCAGACTGAATTTTTCTATTTTTCTATTTAATTGCTCAGAGTAGAAAACTCACGATTTATTTCCAGTAATAGTTATCTGTTTTATTAACATACACACAAACCCCTATCAGCTTTCCTATGCAGTGTAAAATATGCATTGTTTCTTTATGTGAGTGATGACAGCAATAATGATTTCTTTAGAATAGTATGTACTTTATATTTGCTTTATGTATTACAAATGTCTTTGAAATTTACTAGCCTAAATATAAAGTCCATGAAGCAAGGAAATGAATCTTACACTTTGTCCTTTCCTCCTTGACCTTGCATGAAGAAGGCTGAATAAATTTGAAGGCAATGTAATAAATTATAAAAAAGATACCTGATGTAAAATGTGCTAGTGATATGACAAGTGATGTGGCATCCATCATAATTAACCCAATGCTCCTCAGTTCTGGCAAAGGTTAAGACCCCATCACGTATGGTTTCCTGCTGGAAAAATCTTATGTAGTATTGGCTGATAACTGTAAGTTGAGTGATCCTGGGGGAGAAGGCAACTGGCTAAAAGATAAATTATCTGTCACTCAAAAAAGAAATACCTTAGCTAGGAAAATAATCAGGACAAGCTACACTGCACCTTTTATTTTATTTTTTTTTAGAAAATTGGCTTCCAGATAACACTTTTTTTCAAATTCCATTGGAAGAGCTTTGAGAGCATAAAAACACCCTATGTCTCCCCAAGAAGGTTTTATTCGTATAAACTCTGTTTTGAAAGGTTTTAAGCACAGTTTTTCTCTGTGTATTAGTTTAAATGTAAAGCAGCAATGAACTAAATGGGGTGTCTGTGTGAACTGATATGATCCACTAAACAACGTGATGTGGAATTGATATGGGAAAGTAAAACCTTAACCGGACATGGTTGACATGTGAAATTGAGATGCAAACTTTGGCCTGTTACTTTTTTTTCTGCATAATATTTGTTGCTGTGGGCACATCTTATTGAATAATCCCTATTGTGTTTTTTCTCAAGGCTAATAAAATTTATTAAACAGTATGATTTCACATATGCTGTTTTATAAATTGGCATATTTAGTTTCCCTTGGTTTTAAATTGTGTTATATATGTATGACCGTGATCTGAATTTTACTACCATGATCTTAATTTTATGATCATGTTCGTGGTTGTAGAAATAGTGGATGTTAAAGGAGTCTTTATAATTTGGCCTTATAGCTATTTAGGCACTGTGTCAGAGCTTATTTGAGTAATTAACAAAAATGTGGAGCCTTCAGAGAGTGATGGTTTCATTTCCTTTCAGATAGGTACACTTTTAAGAAATACATTTCACAGAGCTGTGCTGAGATCAGGTTCATTACATTATCCTCCCTCTGCAGCTCTGTACTATTTGTTTTTATTTAATAAAATTATGATCAAAGAAAAAAACTGCCCTTTTCCAAGCTGCCCACACTACGCAAAATTCCCGTTTTCCAAGTAAATACAGATTAGATCTCCATTGATTTCAAGGGAAACTGAGCCTCAAATGCAGGGGGGGGGGGATTGGCTCCTAAAATTCTTGTAAACCAATAATAAAATTTTTAGCAAAGGATTGTGTTTTTTTGTGAAGAAAAAAAAAATGTTCTTGCTATCAAAAACAATTTCTTATAATACATTTCCAAAATGGGCTTTGGTAAGCAATAAATCAGACCCTTGGTTCTTTAGTAGTATTTTAGTATTAGTGGCATGTAGCAGAGGGTCACTTGAAGTCTGGGGGCACTGCCCTGGGGAGATTGAAAGGGAAAAATAATTTCTAAAAACTTATATTAAAATCCTCTTCTTCTTTACTTTCTCAGTTATCCAAAAGTGTCTCTTTCCCATTTATCCACCTGTCCCTTTGACTGTTATTCACCAGTGTCCCTTTACCAGTTATCCTATCTGACTGTCTGTCTGTCTTCCTATTTCTCCATCTATTAGCCTCCACGTGCCCCCCTTGTAAAGGTTGAAATTACCAAGTGTTTAGTCATACCCACCATTAGAAGCCACACCCACCTATCACTGGTTGGAATTTGGTTCAGGTGCCAAAAACCATAGAAGCACCCCTGTTTAAAGACGTTAATCACTTTTACTGTAACATTCCATGTTAACTATTACGTGGCATTAAAGTTACAACAAAATTTACAATACTTGTCACTCTGATATGTCATAGTTTCACCGCTTTATAAATTCATAGTGATGTCCCAAAGAATGAAGTATTTAGCGCCTTTATAAACATGGCCCATGCCCTTGGCTGCAACAAAGCTGAGTTTCAGATGACTTGTTTCTTTTTTTTATGTGTTGCTTGACTTATTATTTAAAGGGCATGTCCACCCCCAAAACTATAATTTTACCCATTACTGGCACCACTGTGTAGTTTAATAAAATCCTTACCTTACATCTCTGCAATGTCTAGTCCAGGAAAGTGAAGAGTAGTAGCTGGCACGTCTTCCTGTCCAAATGTCTCTGCCTCCTGTCTTGCCTCCGGGAGATAGTGTAACATGTGCAGAGGAGTCCTTTCCCCCCTCCTCCCTCCCACCATCGGAATCCCTCTCTGCCTGCCCTTTCCCATGAAATCTTTTTGCCATAACGTTCCTCTCCCCTGCCCACCCCTACTACCGTGTTAGTTCTGCAATAAAAGTTTCCCAATCATACTTACATCCCTTTGATTCTGCAGCTGTCTTCTTAACCGGCAGCTGTGTCTGTGATTGGCTGACTGGCAGCCAATCACAAACATGGCTGCCAGTTCGGCCCTTCTCTGCAGCTTCCGTTTTGCAGAGAGAAGGAGAAGACAGCCACGGGATCGAATGGACTGTAAATATAAAAACTTTTATTACAGGACTAACATGGAGGTTGGTCAGGGGAGAGGAAAATTATGGCAAAAATTTCAATTTAAGGTGGACATGCCCTTAAATTATAGTACATAGGTGATACATTTAAAAAATATACAGGGTTATTCAATAAAAGTTCTAATTGTTAAAAATGGTGCTAATTTTGCCCCAACCAATCAGATGTTAACTTTCAAATGTTAAATACGATCTGATTGGTTGGGGCAAAATTAGCACCATTTTTAACGATAAGAACTTTTATTGAATCTCCCTGATAGCATTTTGTGTCAGCTAATATATATTACAGGGTAGGTTTGGAAAGTGCTTATACTGGGATTTTCTGTTACTATTCTGCAAACACATCTTCCCATAAAAAAAATCAGTTTATTGGTAATATAAGCTAGCATCATCAAAGCAGATGCAGATGTCCATACAAGGCTATCTTGTAGTGGTTCTGTTTATTTCTATAAAACATTGTGCAGGTGCAGGGATGTTTCAGCCAATCCTCCAAGCATGATCTTATAGTATTTTAATGTCACAGATACACATAATACAGCACTTGCTATAAAATTCTATTTGGTTAGAAATCCATTTCCATTACGTAACCGAAGCTTCATCTGACAGTAGGAGGCCAGGCAGATACTGTAAATATACATATACAGAAACAGTGATCTGCCAATAAACAATATCTACCTTACTTTTTTGTTGTTTTACAAATGTTAAAAATGAGGGGGAAGAAAACCTACAAATCTTCTCCTAAGATACCATAAATGTGTGACTTTGTCCTGGTTGGAGATAGTGTTTTATTATATGAATATGTTTATGATAATTTGCACTTTCCAGCTGCTTAAACTGAGCTCAGCAAGAAAATCTGCTTGTGTTTGCCATCGAGCAATAAAGTAAACACATGTAAATACAATTCACATCGAGTTAAAGGGCACAAGTTTAATTCTTTGTTTATTTCTTCATAAGCGAGTTTTTCTGGGTGATTTTTTTATGAATTTTAAATCTTTCTGATAAATGCACACTGCATATAAATGATCAGAAATTGACTGTAAACCATTAGTAGATGCATAATAAACCATTAAAATATGACTCCAGTGAAATTTAAACAAATTGTTTATTAAATGTTTTTTGTGCCAAATATAAATATAAATTATTAACAAAAGGGAAAAGTCAGCAATTTATCAGAGTAAAGAAGACAAGGACACAGAGAATAGTGTAATGAAATCTAATTTTATTTTATGGCTATTTTAAATCAAACCACACATATATACTAATATATGTTAAATTTGATTATTTGCTGAACTAGTTTAATGGAAAACAGAAACTGATCCTTTACATTTTTATATAATTATATTATTTTAAGCAAAATGATGTGGAAGTGTGAAGGGAGAGTCAGAGGGGTGAGTTTAAGAAACTTGGTAGAGGAAAACAAAAAAAGTGAGGAGGTGAAGAGTGAAAGAATGGAACAGAGAATAATGAAGTGTGGGCTAGGGGGAGAATAGAGGAATTGGTAATAGGCAGGAGAGGGACAGTCAGGGAGATGGAGAGGAGGGAGTGGAGAGAGGGAAGATGGGGAGGCAATTGAAACAAGTAGATGGTCAGAGGAAAGTAGAAATGTCAGTGAGAATAGTGAGAAGAGATTATAGATATACAGGTGGGGGAGGGAAGGAGGACACAGTAAGTACAGCATAGGGGAGAGTAAAGAAGCGATGAGAAAGAGATAGAAAGAAAAATAGAGAGAAAGAAGGGATAATAGAGGAAAGGACAGAGGGAGAGGGGAGAGATAGGAAGAAGATAAATAATAAAAAGAAAGATAACATTAGAAGAGATGGAGAGAAGAGACAGAAGGTGACGGGACAGTGACAATGTAATGTGTGTGTGTCAGATAGACAGTGTGTGAGAGTGTTTGCTATATATTATTGGATGCTGATAAAGGCAAATTATCCATTTAGTTAAATCTTTTTACCCTACCCTAATGGTTGATCCAGAAGAAGGCAAAAAAAACCATCTTAAGGGGGAAAAAATTCCTTCCTGACTCCAAATGGCAATCGGAAGAATCCCTGGATCAACAAGAACTTTGCACTGTATTTATTAATTATAAATAGCAGTACCAGCGGTATTTTGCTACCACCTTAAAGGGACAGAATTTAGATCTATCACTCCTAATACTGTTATAATGACTTTACATTGAGTTTGTGTGTGATGAAGTGTTTGTATTGCTAGAGGTAGAGAAAAAGGGAAAAAAGTGTGAGAATAGTGAGAGAGATTGGGATAGAAAGAGAAGGGGTCAGAAAGGCAGAACGATGAACCTGCTGAGAGAAGGAAGAGATAAAAAACATCGCAGTGCTCTCCGCGATTTCCTTCCTTGCCCATCCCTGGTCGTCACTTTGCTCGCGTTGCCAGGCCCAGTGGGATGGGTTAGCTGCCATCATCTAGAGAAATACACAAAAACACATTATATTTTTCCTGTTTGCTAATAGGATCACTACATCAACATATCACATTACATCACTAACAATTAAGAGGGATCCTTCATGGACTTACATTTTAGATTTTAGTTTTACATATTTTGACAATTGATAAAAAACGTCCAAGTTAATGTACCAAGCGGCACAATCGTATCTTAGTTATTACCACCCAGTTAGTCAGTAGCACGTCATATAACATTTATTTGTGTGTGTTTATGACCGGCTGTTTAATAGCATTAAAATACAATGATTAAGTCTCTCGATTCCAAATTTAAAGGGTATCTCCACTGGTAAAACCCCCTTTTTTCTATTCAGTTTTATCGAAGAACAGGAGGTTAAGGAGCTGTGCCTTACCTCCTGTTCTTCAATGAAACCTTTAGGAGCCGGGAACGGAGGGAAGAAACTTAACGATCACTCGTTTTGCCACCGCTTCATTTGACAGGTCCAGACTGACTTTGTACTCTATGCGCGTGCATAGACTACTGAGTCGGTTGGGACCTGTCAGATGAAGCAGCAGAGAGGAGCGAGCGATCGGTAAGTTCCTTCCCTTTGTTCCCGGCTCCTGAATGTTTTATTGAAGAACGGGAGGTAAGGCACAGCTCCTTTACCTCCCATTCTTTAATAAACTGAAAAAAAGGGAGTTTTACCAGTGGAGATACTATTTAATTTATAACCTATTTAAGTTGTATCCACACACTGCATCCAATGTGGCTTAGAAAGACTTTATTTTATTTCTGTAAAGCAGTATTGTAGCCAGGAATATCCTGATATTTAGACTGGGATTGTAGGGTGGGGCAGAATTCACTTTCAAGTATATATTTAGTATATAAGTCTAGTGGCCTTTGGTCTTATGGCTGCAGCTACTCTGGGAGAAATAGACTAATAATCGATTTGGACCAGTATAAATAAAATATGTTTTTGTGTGTGGTGCAGACAGGCTGTTTATTTTTTAGTATTTTTTAAGTATTTTTGTACATCCATATTAAAGTGCAACTAGAGACAAAAAATATAATACATACAAAAAATAGAATTCTATTGCACAAACAATTTTAATTGCATATTGGCTACCTACATAAGGTTGCTGCTACAAACAGCCTGCCAAACCAAGGATAACTAAAAGCAATTAGTTCAATAAATTGGACAAATTATTTTAAGCCCAGTCACCACGTCAAGGTTACTTTATTTAAATGGGTCCTAACCTACTGGTACTTTCCTATTTGGCTGCATGAGCTGACAGCTTCTCCTGTGTGGCATACATGTTTCTATGTGAACTATAGTAATAAAAATCATTATATACTACATACCTGATCACAAGATTGTCTGGTGACTAGAGCCCGGTAGTCCATCCTGGTCCACAGCTCCATCTTGGCCCTCTTCAACTTCGCAGATACCTCCTCCGATTCCTTCCCAAGGCGATAGTCGATGATGCTCGTGAAGAAGTCCTCCTCCATCTCGACGGCGAGCAGCCTAAAAATGATGTAAAAGTTTATATGAAATAGTGGTAAAGTATTACTATGATAATGTATATGTTTCTTTATACATTAAATTAATTGTTAGGAAACAAATGTGTCTCTTTAAAACCTGAAAATTATAAACAATGTTTTTTATTCAGTAATTTCCATTCAGGTTGGTACATCCCACAGATTTGTTTCAGGTTAATGCAGTAAACTGTTAACCAACTATTATGGGTATAAAAATGATGTTGAAGTTTATGTTAAATAGTGGTAAAGTATTACTACGATAATGTATATGCTCCTTTATACATTAAATTAATTATTAGGAAACAAAAGTGTCTCTGTAAATTATAAAAAAATCAGGATTATTTAATAAAAGTTCTTCAGGGAGATTCAATAAAAGTTCTTATCGTTTAAAATGGTGCTAATTTTGCCCCAACCAATCAGATCTTAGTTTACATTTAAAAGCTAAGACCTGATTGGTTGGGGCAAAATTAGCACCATTTTAAACAATAAGAACTTTTATTGAATAACCCTGAAGCAGGGTTATTCAATAAATGTTCTTATCATTTAAAATGGTGCTAATTTTGCCCCAGCCAATCAGATTTTAGCTTTTTAAGTGTTAAATAATATCTGATTGGTTGGGGCAAAATTAGCACCATTTTTAACAATAAGAAATTTTATTAAATCTCCCTGAATGTTTTTTATGCAGTAATTTCTATTCAGGTTAGTACATCCCACAGATTTGTTACAGGTTAATGCAGTAAACTGTTAACTATTATGGGTTTAAAGAGAAGATATTTACAGGGCAGCAAAAAAATTAAGGGCTGTAATCTCATGGTCCTGGAGCTTGCCTGATGGAAATATACCAGGACCATGGCGAGGAGGTGCTTGTCGGAGACTCTTCTGCACCGGTCCATCTCTAGGCATTTCCTGATGTCTTTATTCTCTACAAGAAATAGAACCATATGAATATTTCTAATAAAGTTTAGCCAAATGTTAGCAAATGAACCTGTTTTTGATTTGGTATTAGGTATTGGTATTTTTTATTCACATTAAGGTTGTGGTTAAACCAACTTAGACTTTATGTCTGTATTAGAGGATGTATTAGCTTTGCCATTCAGAGGCAAACATTCAGAGTAGGGATTGCCGGTTCGCGGATCTGAACCCGGATCCGGCGCGGATTTATCCCGTTCGCGAACGTCGGATTTTTCCTTTTTTCCGGATTTTACGCCTTCCGAACTTCTGAACCGCGGATTTCTCGTATTTTCAAAAATTTGCAAAATTACAAGATTTCTAGTATTTTCGTCAATACGTATTTTTGAAAATTTTTGAAATTACGAGGATTACTCGTATTTTCGAAAATTTTCGAAATTACGAGAAATCTCGTAATTTCGAGAATATTTTTCATTCTAACGGGTCGGCTCGCGGATTTTGAATTTTTCCGAAAATTTGCGGATCCCCGAGCGGTCCGGATTTTGCGAAGTTCGGATATCACTAATTCAGAGTATCTCTGTGACCGATGGCTCTGTAATAACAGGAGGAACTTGGAATACAAGTAAAGGGAATTAAATAAATCATTTGATACTTTTCTATTTCCATGATAAAGTTCACTGAATTTTCTTTGTTTTATTTCTCTGTTATTTATTGTGCTCACATTCACTAGTAATACCTGTTTACACCTTGTGTTCCATCTGTTATTATGATGCAAGAAGAGGCGAGAAAATTTACCCGTTATTCATTTGCAGCCGCTAATCAGATATTAGATTTTCACTACGTTACTGTTAGATAACATCTGGTTGGTGGCTGCACATTAATAACATGGACAAATCTCTGCTCCTCCTATTGCATCAGCCCCAAATGTCTCATTAATTTCTATATATATATATATATATATATATATATAAACATTATCAGTTCCACAGGAATTCGTTTAACAGCCAGTTATATTCTATTCATGTTCTATAGCTGGTGTAGTTAAAATTTAGGAAATAAATATCTTACCCAGGAGCTGGTAGAACCCGGTGTCGGTACTTCCAGTGCTCCACATCCTGCAGGTTCAAAATAATTTCATTTAATAATTTGCCATAACATGCTTCTGTTAGGTTTTTATATATTCTGTATAATCACTTAGCCTAATAGCAGCCATTTTGTTTTCGACTCCATTTTGTGCCCATATTACTTAGTCTGTTTTTCTCAACATGTACCAAGCTGTACCTAGCCCAAACTGTTTCTCATGGCCATAGATAATACGTTATCTCAAGGTCTTCTGCCTCCTATGTCAACTTGTCTCTATTCTCGCATTCCAAGACATGTTTTATTATATTATTTGCAGACATAGAGTCTGGTAAAGCCCCTTTTCGTCATGCAAAGTTTTTCCTTTGTTTCATATATGCCAATGTATGAACTAAATAAACTGAGATAGTTTTCAGTACATGCCCTGTGTGTGTCTCAATTCTATCTTCCGCAGCTGTGAGGCTTTTTCAATGTTCTAGACTAGGCATCAAGTTTCCAGGTTGGATCAGTGTAGGATATATTATTCTTACAGCTTCTTTCTCCAATACTTTCTTTATCCTAACTGGTCATTATCTCTATGTAGGCTACCAGCATATGTAGTAAATGGGTGTAGGTGTTTAAAGATGTGTATCATAGTTTTTGATGTTGAATAAAGCTATGTGTCTATCTTAATTTTATTTAATGGAATTACAATACTTAAACTACAGTTGGACAAGGAGACATTTAGTCAGGGCACCTTAAACTTTACAACTGGGGACAAACTTTCTAGAGATTTCTATTTTCTTTTATGGGATTTTCTGGCTGCTCAAACAGTCATAATGAGTCCTAAAGTTATCTGCCTGGTTCCTAATGCCAAAAACAACTTGTCTTTCCCTGACTCACAAGAAAGAAGAACCAAGCTTAAATATACATTTATTTTCTTTAACTACCTGTCGCAATCAGTACAATCCTCTTCTTCCTGTCTTCTTTTCTTCATCGGATGATCCTGATGGGGAGGGGAAGTCTCTACGATGTTCATCCTACGACGCTTCCGCTGCCTAGAGAGAAAATAAAGGAAGGTGCAATGATAAAGAGACAAGCAGGAATATCTAATTAAGGGTATAACTACAGAGAGTTTACACATGTTGACTGCACCCAAGGCTCAGAGCTTTACCTCAGTACAGACAATGTAGATCTTCCACCAGAATGAAAAGAACTGCATATAAAGTGACCAATGTAAAGCTCCACCGCGGGGATAAGGCTGCCAAGAGGGAGTTGGATTAAATTAAAATAGGAATGATTAAGGGAATGAAGTGAAATTTAACATTATGGTTTTCAAGTAATTGCAAAAAATGTTGGTGCAGCCAACACTGAAGGACAGGGTACCGATAATTTATACTGTATATGAAAGGGAAAGGCCATAGACTGTCTGTGCAGTAGTGAGAAATGGGCTAAGAAAATCTAACTAGTAACAGGGTTAAATGTACAGTCACACCAGCCAAGAAATGTACAGAGTCCAATGGAGAGAACAGTAGGTGGGTGACCAGCAGAGAATAAATGACACTGGTTACAATGACTAAAGTCATATTGGTTCTTGGAGCAGGAATACAGGCCAAGCCCAACTGCCATAAACCTTCACCATGTGATACTGGGACATATGTAACTGACAGAAATCATTTTATGAATGGTTCTGCCCCTCAAATATCTATCACTTAATATGAAGAAAACAGGTCAGTCCATACACATTGCCACTGGTATTAATAGAAACAAGACAGTGTCCATGTAGTTATCCCCCCCACCATCTCTATCACCTACACATCTTACTGACCAACCCCTCCCAGCCATGTCTCTGATCACAAATTGGAGATTCCTAAATAGAGGGAAAAATGAAAAGAAAAGGAAAGAAAATATGTTCTGTGTAAAACGCGTTAATTACGATAATAAAATGTGTGTGTGGTGCGTGTTATGTGTGTAATGTGTGTGTACAGTATATATCTATAAGTATTTTATATATGAATATCGCTGGGTAAAATAGCTTTTAAAAAAGCTTTTAAAGAAAAAAATCGAAGCCAATCAAAGCCAATCCAAGCCAATCCGAGCCAATCCAAGCCAATCTGAGCCAAATCAAGCACAGAGCCGCCAATCCACTCTCCTCTCTCTCTCAGTAGCTCAGCAAAGTGAAAATGACAGTTGGTTGTATTTCTAATGGCAGTTATTTTTTGTTCAATAAGATTCCATTTTAATTTTTTTCATTGGTTTATGATCAGCCAATCAGCTCTTGCATAATATTTAGTATCTAGGGAAATATTTAGTTAAAATAAGGATATCAGAAGATGTCTGAGGAGATCCGTAACCATATAGCAAAACATTTATTTAGGGATTATGATTTATACCTATATATCTTTTATACAAAATAAAACATTGTGGCTTTGTTGACATCTAATGGGCTCATGTAGTAAGTTTAGCCTTTTAAGTTGCCCATACACACATGCAGTTCGTTATTATCTGTTGTTTGTTGCAGATTAATATCATGGGCAAATGTTCACATCCCTTATTACGTAACCTCCACAGTAGTGCTATAATTTGGACCCCCGTGATGGGTCAGTTGGGACAGTTCCACAGTTCTACCGTTCTCATTGTAAAACAACGTGGATGTTCGTATGTTCTCTGAAATTATCTATTGGTGAACAGATAGCCCTATAGAGTTTATCGTACTGCCCATACCAATAATATATTTGTTTGCATAAAATTATTATATTTCCATATCTTGGATATAAAATAATACATTTTATTGGCTAAATAAAATGATTCTCTACTAATGCTGAATCTTGTGAAGCACATTATTTTATACATACTAGAACAAAGACTTACTGACATTACTCATATGTAATCTTTTCCCCCCATGCACGGTTAACTTTCACATTAGCAACGCAGCCACTGCAATGAAGGAGTTTAAGTCATGCTAACCGATATAACATTAGTTAGTGTGACTTAAACTCCAGAGCCCATTGGTTCATTGCCCTAATAAAGTTTAGATCTTTGTTGAGTCCAGAGTTGCAAATTTTTGTATACGTTTACATTCCCATACATTAATTACTATGCATGAGGTATTTCATTTCTAACTATCAAGTTATTTTCATACCTCGGGGCGTGTTATAAAGTTTTTGCTGCCACTGTTTTCACCAGAATTGGACTTATAAAGTGTTGAAAAGTATTTTACCTCAAAAAGTCTACCTCAAAAAATCTGAGTCTGAGTTAAGGATAATACCTTAGTAAGCACATTTCTAACTTAGAAATAGGTTCTATTACTAACTGGAATGTGTCAGTACATAACTATTCCCTATGGTGGCCTTCTAAATACAAATAAGCGTCATGGGGGGCCCATTTACTGAAAATAATCATCGATTTTTGATTTCCGTTTTTTGCTTTTCGAGTTATTTTACATTAAAGTCAACTGGGGGTCTTATTTCCTCATGTACAGAATAGTTCCTGAGTGTTTAACTGCTAAAGACCCCCCTGTAATGTTACCTAATTACCAGTTACAGTCTTGGTCCTGTGTTGGAGAAGTAATGGCGACATTTTTCATTTTTGACACGTTATTTGACTGAACACAATATATTTGGTGATTTTACCACTGCATACGACATTAATAACGCAAATCACTATTGTGAGGTCCATCAACAATAGTGCTTCTTTATTAATATGCCCCTTAAATTGCCCTTTAAGATCTGGTATAAGTAGCATGAATATAAAAGGCTGCACTATAAACAATTCACTAAGAGACAGCACAGAGCTGTGCCAAACTTAGAATTCAGTCTTCGGAACATAATTATGTGTGCATTTCTCTGTTGTGTTATTTGTTGACATTGTGCATGAATATGCAGTCCTACGTTAAAAGTAAACGAAATTTGATGAGATTTACAATTCCAACCTTTTGCATATATTAAATAAACCCTAGATTATTTTGACACTAAATTATTTCTTTGCTGTTTATCTATTTTGCAAAGGAAATTACTTTCAGGTGCTGTTTCTAAGCAGGAAATCAAATTGGTCTGATAGCAGCTCATAAAATTATAAGTAGATATCTTCATGGTAGCAATTATCTGAAGGACACCTGGATCAGTCTGTGTTCTTTATAGCAAGAACGACAGAAGCGTTTTTTTTGCTTTTAAATATTAGTTATCATATTAGTGAAATGTGATTTTCATTTATTTTTATGGTATCTACCTCACTGACTGGGCAGGGGGAGCTGCTTATGCATGTGTTATGTACGTGTTCCAGTCTCACCCTATCCGCTGCTGGGGGGTAGGGTGAGAAGTAGAGAGGGGCGAACTTCCTAAAGTTCAGTTCCTTTTAAAACTATAGAACTTCAGTCAAAGTTCTATAATTCTCTAGTTTGAAAATGGACCCATTAAAGTCAATGAGGAAAAGTTGAATTATGTTAATGACTGTATGTTCAGCATGCTTAAATCTCCTCTCCAGCCAAACACATCTTGATCTGTGTCTACAAGCTTTCCTTCTTTTCTTTAAGTAAAAGGGTTAGGCAGTATGTTTTCTCTAGATGTCATTTTGCCTATAAAAATAGGTAGGCTGTTTAGCAGTCAGTTCTGTTTCAATGGAAAGGAGAGGGGGAGCAATAGGGTGACCCTCCACAGCACAGGAGATCAAAGGCTTTGTTCCTGAAAATGTTTAGTGATCTGTCAACACGAATCACCAAGTCTGAACACCCATTAGACTGTCTGTCAGAGTCATAAAACGGCGATGTCAGAAAACAATTATTTAATGTGTGTACAGGGTCTACCAGTTACAAATAGTAACATAAGTGCATCAGATCACATTAAGACAATGTTATATTTACATATCACCGCCCATGCATTCCACCACTAGAGATGGACACAAAACCGAATGCGAACCCTTAACAAGTTCGAACAGACTCGGACATTTCGAACTATCCTGGACCCAGATTTCTTGAACTTTCGAACTTTCCGGTTTTGAGAATTATTAAATTTGTAAAAAAAATGATGCCTTCGTGTCCAAAATTAACCAATGGCAGCTAATTTGAGCATTGCCTGCCCCCTGGCTGGTAACCCTCGATTACATGGATCAAGGGCTCGTTAATCCTCAAATCCAGATCCATGGGTTTGGTAACCCTCGATTGCACGATTAGAGAGTTCGGTAACCCTTGAATCTTCAATTCGTTTGTGAGATAATTATTGAAAATCGAACGCGCTAGCTCGAAAGTAGCGTGCGTGAGAATAAAATAGATTTTTTTTTGGGGGGGGGGGATTTCTGGATATTCATACGTGTCCCCCAGACCATTTCACAGGTCCCAGAGACATTTACATTAAGTTACCATTGTTATTTTAGCTGTATTTCAGCCGAACTTTTCAAACAATTTGACTCCCATTGACTTTAATGGGTCCGTTTTCGAACTTTCGAACTTTTATTGAAGTTCGAAAGTTAGAAAATGACCCACACTTTATGAAGTTTGGCCATCTCTATCCATCAATGAACACTAGTTGTTTGGTTCTTTGGAATTCTTTTTTTAAAAATGGTATATCCTAAAAATAGAACGGGGTTTTCCTTTTTTCCCCTTTCTTTTAATAATTAAGAGACTTGCATAATCATGTTGTCAGTACATGTTTTTGTTTTGCAAAAAATTGTTTAATTATTTGTATTTATTGTGTTTCACATATTTTACACCTTAGTAATATATTTATTCTACTTATATCCAATACTAAAATAATGGATGTCTATTAGATTTTCTTGGTCTATTTCCATTGTGCATTTCATTAATCTCCACTGAGCTAACACTGAAAAATTACTTTTATGGTGAGATTAATATGATTTCATTGAAAGTCCATTAGTTTCCTGTAATTGCATTTTATGGTGCAGTCAGCTTAGAATGCTTGAGTAAAAATATTTGTTATAATGCTGAAGACTTTCAATATTTCATGAAACACAGGAAATTAATCAACTTGTTTTTCTCAAAGGAGTCTTTAAGGCATGTGTATATTTTTTCATGAAGGAAAAATTATGGATATTTTGGCTGGCAAACTAGTGGTACTCTATCCAAGTGGTACATTTAATTGCCCTTTGGAAATACACAGTCAAATGTATTTTATTTAAATAAATGTATTTATATGCTACAATGCTATTATTATTTATACTGCTCATTCTAATTGGCTATCCTGGATCAGGACCTACATATTTTGCTTCCTACGGCAGTCATTACCACAGAAAATAAAAAGAACCCAAAATGTCATGTGCGCCATAGTTTTTATCTAATCAGCACATGTGTATTCAGGATACTCAGGGAAATTCTTGGGCCATTTCTAAAAGTAACACCATAAAGGAGGAGTCTACAAACAAAACACTAAATTGTCCATTTATAGCTGAATCATAGGCAATTCACTGTTTTCCTATTTAGAGTTTAGTTCTTTGTACAGCGAAATATGCAAAAAAATACCTTTATAGGGATTTTAGTCACTTTCAGTACCAAACTTTATAAACTATGAAATCATTTATATTTAAGGGTATGTCCACCTCCTAAACAAAAATTATTCTCCTGGTTGGAAACCCCCAAAAATCTAGATCTTGTATGGTCTAAACAGCTCAAGTTGGCCTCTACTTGACTGTGATTGGCTGTGACATGATGACTCAGACAATAATTGTAGCTGCTGCAGGTCCGGGTCATTCTGCTTGCATCCATGCATTGGAAAAGGCATGGAAGACAAACAGAAGCCAGCGTGGGAAGAGGGCTGGTAAATTTATTTAGAGGTCGAATTGAATTAACATTGTTAAGTTAACCCTCAAGGTCAGCAGCCAGTAGAAAGTCAGCCCTCCAGTTCAACATCCAGTGTAAAGTCATCCCTCCAGTTCAGCAGCCAGTGTAATGTCAGCCTTCCAGTTCACCAGCCAGTGTAAACTCAGCCCTCCAGTTCACCAGCCAGTGTAAAGTCAGTCCTCCAGTTTACCAGCCATTGTAAAGTCAGTTCTTACATTCCCCCATTTGCTGGTCCAATAGCCAGATGGAGCTTGATGATGTCACTTTCCCAGCTCTGTGGTGGAAGACAAGAAACCATAGGCCCACCAAGAAGCATTCACAACTTTATCACTTCATTACCTACTCCTCCTTAGGCTGACAGATCAATTGCTAAATATTGTCAGTCAGTGGTGAGCAGGCCATGGTTGAGACTTTGGTGTTAACGATTATGTCTATTGAAGGCCGCACGATTGGATAAATTTTACTGCACTTTCTGACCAACCATTCGTCTGTTTCATGCCCGGCCGAACCAAATGTCGGAATGTGTACACAGCCTTAGGTTTAACTTCCCATTTATTATTCTTCCCCTTGCCACTGAATCTAAAGTTGAACAATTTCCAATTTTTTTCTTATGGGTGAATGAGTTGTGGGCCCTGGTTGGTCAGTCTGACTCTGAAGAATAGCTTTAAAGCTAATGCTTGTAAAGTTTACTGCATTTCTGCATCATTTTTCTTCAAAAGCTTTCTTCAAAAGCTTTCTTGAAAAAAGAATACAGTAATTAGTTTTCTTCCACTGTTTATCTAAATTGCAGAGATGTTTTGTATGATAAATGAACAAATCTTCCTTGGTTGTAATTTTATTTCTTCTCCCACCTCCATTTCTTCATCTTTTGTTCTTTATTTTTCTAGCTGTACTAGAAGTAATCTGCTAGTTAAATCAAACACTATTATACCTAAATTAGTTTGAATTCCATTTTGTATTTGGTGTTTAAGTGTAAAGGACAAGACCTTCAAATAAATAAAAGGTGGAGAATGCATAAAAACGGCAGAAATGGCAGTCACTTGGGATACTGGCATTAAACCTGTGTTATTAACACTAATGGATGTTTTGTGTTTGGGAGCAGTGGTTAAGGGGGGTAAAATATTAAGAGTTTGTTTTCTGAGATGTTTAGTTTTAAATTACAGTAAGTCATCCATTAAGATATTGCAGAAAAAGGGGCCTAGTATAAAAAAAGAAATCTAGATATATGAGAGGCATAATCAGCATAAAGATGATACAAAATCAATAAAATGTTATTATATTATCAAGAACAATACGAGGAAGGGATTAGGAACAGAGCCTTTTGTTATTTAAATGCATTTAAAAACAGAAATATAAAAGAATGACTTATAAGTCAAGGCACAAACTGCACAAAATTTGTCAAGGATCAGAACCTTTAATTTTAAATTATAAAAGCTTCAAACAGATGTCAGCTGCACACCAATTCCTTTACATTTTTAGGGTAGAAAAACTTTGGTGATATAATTTATTGTGACAACAGTTATTCATTAAAGTTATGGTTCATGGAATTATTTTCCATAAGCACTGGTCGTGTAGTAAGTGTGTTAAAGGGAGTTTGTTAAAGGTGTAGCCTGTGCTTAGCCCCATCTAAATACACACTTGGAGCACCCAACTCTGCCCCCTGCCTGTCCTGGTGACCTGGACCGTCAAGCTCTGTTCTGCCATGGACATCTGTTTTAAGAGGACAGTTTGGCTGAACAACCTCATATTCTGTAAACTGAACAGAATCCTATTGCAAAAATCAGGGAGACTGAAGGAAAATGTATTAGAATTTTACCAATTTACTTGAGGATTAGGAACAAGGTTATATACTGCAAAAATGATTCCAACCATAGGAAAATTCTGCTATTTATACAGAAATATATATATTTTCACATATTCACACCTATTTTTACATCCAAACTCTTCTTAATATTCTTGCAATACTACCAATTTACCATTCCATTATTTTATCCACATCTGAGCCAGTCAGCTGGCTGAAGAAATGAAATTATAGTTTAATGGGTAACTGTGGTCCAAAAATGACTTTAGGTAAATTTACAGGAATTGCTTTTCGGAGTATTTTTGCAATTTTACTCATAATTTTGTTACATAGTTTTAAAGATATTTATATTTTATGTTTGATATGGCAGCAGCATCACCAGATCCCCTACACTTCCTGCTCTGAAACCATGTGACAATCCCTCTCCCACCCTCCTCATGGGCCCTCCGCTGGGCTGTTCTCCCACCCCCTGCTCCCTTTCAATCACTATAACTCAATCTCTTTCTGGTTTCTTCTGCTTTCTCCTACACTGAGCATGTGCCAACCGCAGATTAGAAGGAGGAACTAGTATTGTGACCACAGATTCAGAACCTCCCACCTCCTAACTTTCTGATCAGTAATTTCTTCATATCTTGGGCTGTGCAGCAGGTAGAGAAGTGATTGATGGCTCATTTCCTTCCATTCAAAATCAACTTGTTTGGAGACCACTGTTCCCATTCTTCAATACTTCAGTAAGTTATATAGCTATAAAACTGTCATTGTGGACTGAGAACAGGACTGCCATCAGGGTGGGAAAGGTGGTACTCCTTTATGGGGCCCTGACTTGCTAGGGGCCCAGAGAGTTAAGGAAAGTTGCAATACTGCATTCAGCATGCAGCTCCATTTCTAGAAGGCACTACGCCTGTCACAGCATGTTAAGGAGGTAAGGAGTGTAAATTCCTGCCATGTAATGTGCTGCTCTGTATATTTGGAGGGGGAAGGGTCTTACTTGTGATACAGCAGTTTGTAATGATGGGTGAATAAACACATTTTTAAAAATTTACAACAGACTGACCCGGCTGCATTATTTTGGAAATATTAATGGACATTTTAACCACAGGCAGAGTGGTTGGCAGTGGAAGGGAACAGTGATCTATGGTAGAGCACTGTGTTAATTAACGCTTGATGATTTAGACATTTGATGATGTGAGTTAGGAGGGGAGAGGAGCTGCTGGACAGTCAGAAAAACTAGAAATAAAACAAAATAAAACCCCTCCTCCCTCTTCTCCCACATAGGGTGAGGGCATGAACAGAAAGCTCCTCAACCCAGGATCTACATTATTTCCACACTTCAATTACACTTACGTTGGTCTCGCCGGGAAGGTTTGGTCCACACCGCATCCCAGCAGTGTCCAGGTCCTGGCGTATGGAAAGCTATCCTCATTTCATTTTCAATATTTTTCACACATCTAGAATGCCTCAGCTTAGCATCTGAACAGTTCTAGACTTGTTTGAAAGGTATGAGAGTTTTTTTAGAGGACACTAGTATGGAGAACACAAACGGCAAATATATTTTTATCAAGGTTTAAAGGTGACTAAATATTCTTTATATTTGCGTGTAGTGTTCATTAAAGAGCATGTCCACCCCAAAGGCTAAAATTTAACCCACTAATGGCCCCACTATGTAGTGTTCAAAAATCCTTCCCTTCTGTCTCCTTGACCCCCTATCCTTGTTGTGTAGGGAACCCTAGCCCACCCCCAACCGCCAAATTAGTTTAGTTAAAGAAGCTGAATAAATTTACTTACATCGCTTTGTTCCTCCTGCGTTCTCTATTGCCGTCATCCATGTCTGTGATTGGCTGCCTTGCAGACACAGCTGTCATCCGGCCCACTGCTTTCAGAGGGCCTGGATCAGAGTGCATGGGGAACAAATGCATGTAAATACCTTTCTGTAGCTTTTTTAAACTTTTTTCAGGGAGGAGATACCCTTCAAGTAATGTTTCAAAAAAACTAAAACTAACTCTATTCCTACAAACAGTAGGAGATCTGTGAGTTCTGTTTTACAGTGACCTTGGAAATATTTTCATCCAATGACAGAACCAACCCATTTTTACTGAATCTTACATGAAAAGGTTATATTAAAATGCTTGGCTGAAGATGCATTGATAAATTAAATAGGACTTGGAGCAAGAAATTGGTTTGCTGCAAAGCCCTATCCTCAGTAGACTGCAATATAAGTACACATTTTTCAGCTTTTGACTACTTTCACTTATATTGAATCTCGTCAGTGAGCAAGCTATGAAGCAGCAAAAGTGATAGACAATCCAAAGAAAGGTCATAAGCAAATCGTAACTTTCCCTCTTGTTTTCTCATCAACAGCAACTTTTTTTGTTTTTTGTTGGAGCCTGGTAGACATCCATGTATCAACAGCAAAATGAACTCTCAAAAGAAATACATCACATAAAATGGCAGCGGTAAAACACATAATATACCTAAAATCTGTACTTCTGGGGAAAAGCTAGACTTTAACAAAGCATCATAATAGCCATTAATAGAAATGACAATGTAGGAATTTATAAATAAATAGTACAATAATGGACATAGGCATTGTGACTGTAATCACAATTAAAATTTACACAGCCAAGCTTAAAAATTACCAAATAATAACAATACGTTCTTTAGAGTGAATAGAACACTTCAGCCATGTTCAGGGAGATAAAACAGGAAGTGTATTCTAAAAGAAGTAATAGAAAACATTACAAGAAAATGTCAAATAAATTAAAAGATAGACTGATGAAAGATGATAGATCTGGGCCATTTCTATCCATTTTGGTGCCCTAGCGTGATCAGAACGCAATCCTGCTGTGCTTAAAAGTGCAGTAGTGTGGCCTATCCCTCCAAGAGTATTGGCATTACCATTTTTAGTGCCAGCACTTCCCCAGAGTACTGCTATTAACCCTTCAGTGCCAGCAGAGTATTACATTTAACCCTTTAGTGCCAGCACACTTTCCTACTAGTAATTTCAGTGCCAGCACATTCCCAGAGTATTGCCATTAAACCATTAGTGCTTATTTACTACAGTACTGCTATTAATATTTTCAGTACCAAAAGAGTGTTCCCTTTAACCCTTTTAGTGCCAGCATTGACATGATATACAGTATGTACCTGCTTTCCATGTCTCCTCCATTGAATTGTTCATTCCCTATCCACTCTTCTAATTGGAGAGTTGGATGGAAGGAAGAAAGAGGCAGGGATGGGGATCTCATGGCTGCTAGTCACAGGGGCACTGTTATAAAGTCTGCAGCAGTATTTATCTGACATTTTAGAACTGTTCTCCTCAGTACTGTTAGCTGAGCTCATCCTCCCCCCTCCTTCCTTCACCTTCAGTTCATTTGCAACATTTGTTGCTAAATAGAGTGTGTGGAGTTCAGGCACTGTACTAGATACAATGTTTCAAATTACAGCAGAACAAGGTGAGCAGATCTAACAACGAAAGTAAAAGCTGACAGGGAGATGCTAGGGAGAACACTGGATGCCCTGGTTTACCATAGGTGCCTAAGCACCTAGCACTTTGCCTAGGTGGCTTATGCCTAAAAACGGCCCTGTGATAGATTGATGGGTGGGTGGATGGACAGATAGAGACAGATGTTATAAACTGATTTTTCGCATTTACCTAAATTAAAACACTGCCACCATAAACTATTACAAAAAAAAGTCACATAGTACTATAATAGCATTAAAGTCTGGTGTATTCTTTTTACACTTACAGTACCTGCAACATTCCTGTAATCTTTCAAAAAAAACCACACAGATGATGACTTTGCAACCAATGCTGCTAATTAACAATGGTCAAAAAGCATTACATGTCTAGGAACATTGCAAGGTAAGAACCAGAACCTGGAACCAACCAAAGTTAAGATCGTATACATATACTGTTAGCTAAGGTGTATGTCTGGCATTAGCATTGAATGGGGATGGGGAGCACATGCTGATGTAAAGTTTCATTCTTATCTTAATTCAGCATCTCTAACTTTTGATTGGTCCTCTGGATGCCTTGGAAGATGTCAGCACCCCTGAGACATTTATTGCATGTACTGTATGACAGGTTGGGAGAACATAAACTTTGGGGTATTACAGTTTTAATATACAATGTTCAGCATATATTTAAAGTGTTGCTGCATTTAATAACACCTCACTGTGTCTGTGTTTATTTTAATTCTGTTTTCCTTATTCATTTATCCATTATCCTTAGACCATGTTGTAGATGTCAGTCCTTAAAATATTCCAAGGACACGTCACATTGACCAGAAATCATAAAGTGGTTTAATATTCTATGTGAAGGATATGTAACATTATACAGAGAGACACCTTAAACAAATACAGGGGCTACTAGTGTAATTACACAATATAATTTAAATATAAATATAACCCTCAAGATGAAATGAGGTGCTCTATGACTATAATGAATACATATGCTATACACAAGGAAAAATACATCATGGCACTCTCAATTAGACTAGATAAATCTTTTATTAATTATGGTCTAACCCTCATTTGTAAAGTGACCCCCATGACTTATACAAAGTGATGAAGTGCAAAAAAAGTGACAAAGTGCTTTATAAATAGTGATACAGTAAAAAAACATACAGCTCTGATATAGGACCTCGGAATTGAAAAAATATATATAATACAACCATAAATACAAGGATAAATATCATTAATATAGTATATTTATATTAACAATTCCTTGTGAGGAATAGTGCAGACGCAGCAACACCCTAACTTCACCCTCCCACTGTTTGTTAGAACTGCTACAGACCCACCAAACACAGCCCCAATAGATAGTAATAAAGGGGTAAAGTGGGACAAACAAAGCAAAGCTTTCTTTACAGTGAGAATGGTGAAACTGTGGAAATGTCTTCCAGCAGATGTGGTAATGGCAAATTCATTAAATAGCTTTAAAAGTGGGCTAGATATGTTTCTAAAACTAAAAAATAATTACTGATAATTAGAGATGGCCGAAACTGCTAAAATCCGTTCCGCCTGTGGATTCGCGGATTTTAAAAAAAAAAACATTTAAGTCAATGGGAGAAAAAAATCCGCACAGATCCGCCTAAATATAAGGTAAAAAAGCAATGGTAACTTACTGTACATGGCTGTGGGACCTGGGAAATGGTCTGGGGAACACGTACATATACCCAGAACTAAAAAAAAAAAAAAAAAACTTTCTCATGATTGCACCTTTTTTCGAGCTTCCACATTCTATTTTCGAGCCGCGTTCGATATTTTTCGAGTTTTCAAGGAATTTTCGAGTTGCCAAGGAACTTTTGAAAATTTTGCAAAAAATTATACAGTAACTTACTGTAAATGGCTCTGAGACCTCACAAATGGTCTAGGGAACAGACCAATCTGATTGTAACCAATTCTAATTGAAAAAGAATCTTATTGGTTAGTATAACAATCAGATTCTTTCTAAAATAATTTTAATGTATCCAATCAGAATTGCTTACAAATAAAGGTGAAGTTTTAAAACCCTAAAACTTGATACCTGTTATTTGCAGTGTATATGTTTTCAAGAACACGCTGAAAGGCCGCTGACGTGGAGCTCCGCTAACGGAGGGGGTAGGTGACCGCTCCTCTATTTTCTGTATAGGAGAACATAATTATCGAACGTTTAAATTTGTGTGTTCAAGTTTGGGTCTAGTCCATCTTTAGTCATGAACTTCCTACTGTGCTTCTTCAGAAATCCCCCCCCCTTAACAATCCGGTGCTTGCCCCTGGATTTAGAGCATTCCAATGGGCAAAAGGCACGTACAGCGCTAGAAGTGCACTATAATGGAGGGGCTACATAGCACTGGCTGGCGCATCATTTTGACATCCATATCACTGTCTTGGTCCTCCAGAATTGGTTTGTTAATTAACGAACGTTCAGCGTTAATTTACTGCCGCGGTTGTACATTATCGATAATGCACTGTATCGCTAAACTGCAATACTGTTTGTTTTTAAATAGTGCTAAAAGTGCTAATCCACCACACTAAAATTCACACGCAGTAAGCTTCAAAAGCATGGAAAAAACTCTATAAATCCTATACTGTCAGGTCTCCACTAAACTCACTTTAACACACTTTAAGTGGCACCTGTCTAGCAGCCTTTTATACTCAGGGGGTTGGCACGGGTAAAAACAGCTGCCATTGGTGAATTCGAAATTTTCAAAGGTGGGTTCGGAAAATCCGCGGATTGGCAGATCTCGGAGATCTGCCATGGAACCAGGTTTGGTTCCACAATCCGGTCTATCTCTAGTTAGTATGCCAATCAGAATTGGTTACAATAAGATTAGAATCTAATTGTAACCAATTCTGACAGGAAAAGAATGTGATTGGTTGGTATACCAATCAGATTCTTTCTGAAAATTATGATTGTAACTAATCAGAATAGGATTCTTTTAGAAAGTTCCCCAGACCATTTCCCAGGGCCCTTTACAGCAAGTTACTGTATCATTTTTGCCAAATTTTTGAAAATTCTTTAAAAATTTGAATTTTCTATAATATTCGAAATTTCTTGAATTTTCTGAACGCAGTTCAGCAAAAATTTGGAAAGCGAAATTCCGGACAATCCACGAGATCCGCAACTCACGGATCTTGGAAATCGGTCGCGGATCCGGTTTCGGATCTGGCCATCTCTACTGATAATTACTGGTATTACATTTACCACAGTCTTGGTTGATCCAGGGATACTCTCCAATTGCTATTTGGAGTCAGGAAGGAATCCAGTGCAGAAATAAATATATATATATATATATATATATATAAATGAATCTTCCCCTTCCCCTGATAATCCCCTGCTGTCTTCTTCCATAGTCTTCTGGCTTCATCCATCTTCTTCCTTTTTATCACAGCTGTTACAGAGGGTGTCACAGCCAACAAATGCCTGCTGTGGACTAGGCTGCCTCCTTTGTGCATGGGCAAACTTTTAACAAGCTCACACAGCTATAAGAGTGGGGAAGAGGATGTCAGAGGGCAGGGTTAGTATCTATGAATACTAGGGAAGTAGTAATGTTTGGAGGTCAAGGCTATCAGGGGTGGGGGTATAAAATTTAGTATGAGGGTGAACATGCCTTTTGAATGGAAGAACAAAGAGCCACTATTGCTATGAGCAGTGCTATGTGTGCTGATTCTATTTAGCATAAGTGTCTCTCTACCTAAATCTGCTTCTGTGTACGACTTTAATGTCAGATGTTTGCCTCTCACCTCTGGGTAAATGAACCCAATTTTATTGGGGGGGTATAGTTCTTCTTATGTATGTTGCCACACTTTGCAAAAACTGCAAAGTGCAGTCACTTCTTATTTAGCAGATGTTCTAGGTCCTTGAGTGATAAGAATGCAAATAAACAGCAAGGCATAGTTAAAACTGGTCGTGCTGTCAGGTAATTGGTCATAGCATCACATCGCTGATTGACAGCTGCTACCAGGAAGAAGTGCCCCAGAGCAGAGGATGAGTGTCAAGGAACAGGGTCAGATAAGTCCCTTCAGGCGCATCTTTGGCAATTATGCATTATGTGAAACTGGGTTTTGGGGGGGAGGGGCGCTGTACATTACTATAACTAGTTTTTTTTAGGCTGTAAGTATTTTCAGTAAACATAAAAGCCTAACCGTGGAATTTCAAGATATATGGACTAAAGAGATTCCAATTTCAGAAAAGCAGTAGACTGGGCACAGGGGAATCTGGAAATGCTATACTACTGGAGTCCATTAATCTTAATTAAATTGGTTTCGTGGAAGTGCATTTTGCATCTTTTTAGAAAATATAACACTTAATGT
Organism: Hymenochirus boettgeri; assembly: GCA_019447015.1. Taxonomy (NCBI): domain Eukaryota; kingdom Metazoa; phylum Chordata; class Amphibia; order Anura; family Pipidae; genus Hymenochirus; species Hymenochirus boettgeri. Next base: position 155,957,376 of record CM033469.1, read on the forward strand.
ATACTTCGTATGGTGCTTGAAAAGCTTTATTTAAAAATAGGAAATTAGCTTGTGTCTAAATATGATCAACTGGAAATGGTGGGGGTGAAACCACTAGTGGTCTGATAAAGTGTAATTAAAATCCTGCAATATTTTCCATACTTTTAGATATTGTTTACTGATGGGTAATGCTCCTTTAAATTAATTTATGGGCCCTATTAATATAGGAGCGGTATTGCTAATTAGTAATACTGTAATTGTCATTGTAATTGTAAGATCTCCTGTAAAATACCATTGCAGTAGTTTAAATGTACAACCGATGCCATAAATGTACGGGCGCACACCTACAATAACCTGCGATACCATGGGTTTTTAAATAGGGGGCAAAAATACGAGTTGCACTCCAAAGTGAATGGTGGGTTTATTTGAAACCAATCATCAAATAAACCTTTCAAATAAACCCTCCATTCACTTTGGAGTGCGACTCTACATTGTATTTTTGCTGAGTATCCATGTTCCCTTAAATGCTTGTAACAACCAATGAATTTATTTCCAGAAATATCATAGAGCCGCTGGATTTGTGTTTATGGACTGAGTAATCATAACAAAAAAGATTCCAGTAAAGTACTGTAGAAATATACACTTTTTTATTATCTTTGAAATAATGCTCAGTAAATTCGTTGAATTGTTTTGGAATAAAAACAGGAGATATTTTGACTGTTACCATAGTATTACTGTAGATTTCTATGGTTGCCTTTTTTTGTTATAACTTACAAATTCTACAATGAATGGTAATCAAGCTGTTTTCTTCTTCGAAGCAAAGGCCAGCAACTCTCTCATTTGTATCGTTGACAGCTATTGGATGGATTTCTGAATCTGTGCACATGCATGTAACCACAGGGCAATCAGCTGGTAAAAGGGCAAGAAGTGCGAAAGAGATGCTCATATGTCATAGTGGATAGAATGTCATACTGATCCTTGGGGAGAGGAATTATAGGTTGTATTTGTCCATCTGTAACATAGCTTTTTAAAATCCTTGTCCTCAGGTGTTTATGAAGTACCATCACCAATCTACATATTGCTACTGTTTCAGACGTATTGTCACTTGGCTGTACTTCTATATATATACACATATATAATGCCTTGGTGCTAGCAATAGGAATTCAGTAATTTATTGATAAGTAATAATAATTTAGTGCACTTATAAGGCCTTTTTCAAGCAAATCCTTTTATTCATTTTCACTCAAAGGCAGCAATAAACAAGAGATACATGTCCAGCCTCCTAATTAGTAGGACCAGTGCAAAAAGTTAAAACCCCTCACAGTAGTGCTTTTTGTCGAACTGTCCAGTACAACACCATCAGGGAGATTCAATAAAAGTTCTTATTGTTAAAAATTGTGCCAACTTTGCCCCAACCAATCAGATGTTAGCTTTCAAATGTTAAATAACATCTGATTGGTTGGGGCAAAATTAGCATAATTTTTAACAATTAGAACTTTTATTGAATCTCCCTGCATGTTTGTTATTTTCTCTCCTAGCCCAGAGGACTAGTGAATGGCTTCAGAGTTCACAGCCTGCCTGTCTCTCTCAGGAGGTCTGCACTGCTTTGTCAAACACCTTAGCTGGATTCCCTTTGAGGTGCCCAGCTTGCAGAGGCTTTCCAGGAGTTTTCCCTATGTCTTAGGGTGGCTGCCACGGCAGCTACAGCAATTGGCCGCTCTTCCGGGTTTAGCCCGGTGACATCATAGTGCGTATCAGGAAGCGGGAGTTTTAAAAATCCAGACACAGCAATCACTAAGTGCTGACTGTTGATCTGTTGCTGTTTCTCTGCACTCGGTTCCCTGATTCAACTATAGAGTGGTAAGGAGTCTCTCTATTATGTATGGGGCCTGTGCTTATTTTCTACCTGGATGTAGATGGGGATCTTGGGGTGCACAATGATTTCCTCATTCAGATCTTTCAAAAAGTGTACTCCCCGCCTTCTGTGCTGGCTGGTCTGGTTGCTGCAACCTTCTGACTAAAAGGCATAGATGGGCATTTTATGGTTTCCCTGTTTGTGTTTTATAGGTGGAATGTCTTTCTCTGGAAATTCCAAGGAGGCTTGTCATTCTCTTCCTGCTGCCCAACCAAATCTACTACAAATTCTGCCAAGGCTGCAATATTCACCTAGAAAAAGGTTATACTAGGAAGCTACAGTATGTGTGCATTGCTCTGAGAAAGTTAATTCTAAGCAGCCTCCATCTATACAGGATTTATTTTCCTTCCTTCAGGAAGCCATGACCTCTTTCCAAACTGGAAAGCCACTTGCAAAAAAACGTATTTTACATTAATTACAGATAAACACTCTTTTTAAAATCTTTTTTTAACCCTAAAGCCTTTATGCCTGTAAATTACATCACTTGTTTAGTCTTCAGTGTCTTACCTCCATGGCCAATGTATCTGTATGTTCCTGCTCTGCCGGTCTTCTTGCCAACCACTGCCAGACCAAAATCTGCGTTCTTCACTTGGACCTTCATGTCCAGCAGTATATTGGCCAGCTTCAGATCATTGTAATCAAGTCATCTATACTAATAAAAGGCAAAGCCCTCACTCACTCACTCACTCACTCATCACTAATTCTCCAACTTGCCGTGGAGGCAGACGGCTTAAATTTGGCAGGCTCATTAATTGCACCTTACTTACAAAAGTTAAGCAGGTTTCTTTTTAGAAATTCCACCTGTAACGGTGAGTATCTGACATTGCACAGACTTATGGTTACCTAGCTTACAAGCTATACAAATCTATATGGTTGGTCCGATTTCAACCAAATTTTGTATGCATATACTCCTTTACCAGTAAAAGGTTAATGAAATATTTTTTTTAGGGTGGGGGTGAATAGGGGGGGAATAGAATTTTGAACTCCTGCACACTAATGGCTGGACCGATTTTTACCAAAATTTCGGGGTGTGTGCGGGGACTGGCTGAGGTGTAAGGGGAAGGGTTTGGAGGGTGGACAGAGAGGAATAGTGGGGGGTATTGGGGGAGGACGGGGAGGGGTGGTGGGGGTTATTTTCACCAAAATTTCGTAGTTGAATAAAAAATATATTAAATTAAAGTTAATGAGTGTTGCATTATCGTAAAGCTTATTGAATTGTCTTTCTTTAATATATCAAGTCCCGAGTGATTACAGCAATCTTGATACATTATTGCTTTCTTACTAAAAAGGTTATTTGAATACATCTCCGCTGCGAAGCACGGGTATTTTGCTAGTTAATGCATAAATCAGGAAAAATAAAAAGGACAAAATAAAAGAAAGGGGCCTCTAATGTACTGAGTTTATTAAAGATCATTGCAGCAGGGATGTGAGATATATAAGGAAAACATTGCACTCAAATCATATTCTATAAGGTAGAAATGAGATTGAACACTCCACTGAGTGGAAACTTTTTAAAAAGAAAAGAAATTATCCAATGACACTGCAAAGATAAAAATGACAGTATAATATTCTATTAAGTAAAAATTGACCAAATTAAATAAGAGTTTTGACTTTTTTTTCTCCTTCTGCTGTAATGTTGTAGGATATAATCAAGATGGACAGTATTGTTCAAACAAAATGTGACAGTGAATAATAGAAATTCTTTAACCAATCAAAACGTGATACAGAGTTTATATGTTGGCACAGCCCACCAATCCAGTCAACTGTTTGCAGAAAATGAGCAAGCATACAACCTTTTCACAATCACTATTATTTATTTAAAATCCCACACATTTTAATTATCAGTTAATATTAAGTAACAATTCAAACTACCACTTTCAATATGGGAAGAAAGAAAGCAAACAAAAGTGATGTATACATTTATGATCGGTATCAATCATTATTTTGCAATAATGACGTTTTATAAATTTGGCTATATATAATCCTGCCACAAGTATGATCCTGCCACAAGTAGATATGAAGAAACACGTAATCTTAAAATAAAGACACAAGTTAGTTACAATATTTGAATAAAATATTTGAGTAAAAATACAACATTGCCGACATCATGTTAAAATACAACACAATCATTGAGTGGTCGGATAAGGAAACCAAGTGCATCAGATGAAAGACACATCATGATTACTTCCCTTCGATATAAGAAGATCAGCTCATAACAAACAGAAAATTATGGAATCAAGGTTCTACTGTTCAGAAAAGCATGGTCAAAAGAGGTCTTCATAGAAGAATTGCATCCAAAAAGCCATACCTTAGTCAAGAAATTCAACTATCCATTAAAACATTAAAACATAAAAACGGGTGCAGAAATATGGTGGAAAGTGATCAGTTTGTTCATGGGTGGGTTGGAGAATGGTAAAATAATTAGTGTCTGCAGGAAACAGGGAAGCACAGCTCATTGCAAGCTTGGGGATGCATTTTTACAAATAGAGCTTGTAGAAAGAGACAGGGTTCTTGTGTCTCTAGTACAGGGCATACTTTCGTATGTTAAGGATACCTCACACTTTTTGGAGAAATTAAATTCATTGGATATACCTGATTGGGAAGATGTCATCCTCGTGACATTGGACGTGTCAGCATTGTACATGTCCATACCTCACGAGGATGGGATCCGTGCCACATATAGATTATTAGAGAAGGGAGGTAAATATAATGTGGAGGAACTTGAATTTTTTATGGACTGCTTATGTTTAATATTGACTAGGAGTTACTTCAAATTTGATAAGGACATCTATATTCAATGCAGAGGCACTGCAATGTGTTCTAACGTCGCCCCGTCATATGCTAATGCCTTTATGGCATGGCTGGAGGAGGAACGGGTCTATGTATTACCATCCTTCACCAGGCATTGTTTGGCCTGGTGGGGATACATAGACGACGTCTTCCTCATATGGCAGGGCGACGTTACATCCCTGCAGTTCTTCCACGAGCAATTGGGTAAGATACATCCAAACATAGGTTTCACTATGAATTTCAGTAAACAGGAAATATGTTATCTTGATGTATGTGTAAAGGTTAATGAAGGACTGACAACCGAACTGTACTCAAAGCCGACCGATCGAAATCAGCTGTTATTATATGGAAGCTTTCATCCAGCTCATGTTTTGAGGGCAATTCCGATTGGTCAGTTTTCTCGGGTACAGCGGATTGTCAGTGACCCCCAAGTCAAAGAGAGTCAGATGAAGGGATGTATGCTAAACTAATTGAAAGGAGGTATCCTAAACCTATCCTAAATAGAGCTTTAAAAAGGGTTGGTGAAAGTACAGAAAGGAGAAGGGAGGCACAGTCCAATCCAAAAAAGATACCTTTGGTTTTGAATTATGCAGTGGGCACCACTAGGATAACAGAGATTGTCCGTAAAAATTGGCCAATGTTGGCGAGAGGATATCCAGATATTGAGGAATTCACACAGCCCCCCCAGATTTCATATAGAAGGGGGAACACAATAGGCAGTACCTTGGAACAGTCCACATATAAAACTAGAACCGATAAAGGGAAGGAAACGTTTTTGGGTTCACGACGAAAAGGAATGTATCCATGTTTAAGATGTGTGCAATGTAAATATGTACAGAAGAGTGACTACTTTAAACATCCCACGTCTGGTAAGGTATACCCCATTCGGGGTTTCTTTACCTGTGACACCAAATACGTAGTGTACGTGCTTTGGTGCCCATGTGGGCTACTATATGTGGGGGAAACCGTCCAGTCCGTCAAATCTCGCATCTCCCAACATAGATCAAGCATCAAAACTCGTGATGTGAAATTACCGGTGCCAAAACATTTTGTGGAGGCGAACCACAGTGAAAATGATCTGAAGTTTATGGTGCTGGAGTCTGTCTCTATACCGGAGAGGGGAGGCAACAGGGTTGCGCTCCTACAGAAACGTGAGGTTTGGTGGATTGGACGGTTAGATACGCTTTATCCCAAAGGTCTAAATAGGGACTACAATTTACACCTATTTGTATGAATTGGGAGTGAGGGGACTCAAGATCCGTCATTATTTGAAGTCTCTTGTTGATGTCTTTTTTGATGTCTTTTTTGATGCTATATTTGATGTTTTCTCTGATGTCTTCTGTGACTATGAACATTTTGGAAAAGTTGTAATGTTGACATGTCAATATATGTAATTTGGGTCCACGAGGTCACTTACTGTTGGTAAGGATAAAAGGGGAGGAGACTGAGTGGAACAGGTGAATGTTTTTTGTCTTGCTTGAGAAAGGGGATGTTGTATATCCTCGAAACGTCGCATTGTATATGTGGACAATAAATTGAAGCAAAATTTAATCTGTGTGCGGTACTATTTCCTATGCATGTACAAATAGAGCTAGGGATTTGGTCAAGATTAATTGTTTCCTCAATATACGTATGGAGTATGGAGTGGGTCATCCTTATTTAGACATGACAGAGTTAGGAGGGGGAAGAAAGTAGGGGTAGTATGTATCTATGTTAAATAAGAATTACGGTAAAGCCAAATGTAAAAGCTCATATAGATGGGGGTATAATTGATAAGGCAAAAAAAATAATGTACAGGGTACCGTATATACTCGAGTATAAACCAAATTTTTTTACCTTTAAAATCATCTTGAAAGTCTCCCCTCGGTTTATACTCTAGTCTGTGCTGATCTGGATGCTGCTGGACAAAATCACATAGCCCTGGGAAAACAAAAGCTGTACCCTGTAACACAGAGAATCCAGTGGGTTAGGCAATTGTTGTCCTGCTCACTCAGATCAGCCCAGACTGCAAGGGAAATGGAAAAAAATTATCTTTAAGTGTTCAGGCTGCACAGAAAGGTATAAGGCACATCTGTGTATGGGACTGTGTATGGGCCTTTCTATGGGGCTGTGTATGGGATTTTCTATGGGCTGTGTATTGGACTTTCTATGGGGCTGTGTATGGGCCTTTCTATGGGGCTGTGTATTGGACTTTCTATGGGGCTGTGTATTGGACTTTCTATGGGGCTGTGTATTGGACTTTCTATGGGACTGTGTATGGGACTTTCTGTGGGGCTGTGTATGGGACTTTCTGTGGGGCTGTGTATGGGATTTTCTATGGGGCTGTGTATGGGACTTTCTATGGGGCTGTGTATTAGAGTGAAAATGACAGTTGGTTGTATTTCTAATGGCAGTTATTTTTTGTTTAATAAGATTCCATTTTAATTTTTTTCATTGGTTTATCATCAGCCAATCAGCTCTTGCATAATATTTAGTATCTAGGGTAATATCTAGTAAAAATAAGAAGATGTCCAAGGAGATCAGTAACCATATAGCAGGACAAGGCGTCATTAATATATAATAACCAACATTTATTTGGGGATTATGATTTATATATACCTAGATATTTTTAATACAAAATGAAACATTGTGGCTTTGTTGACATCTAATGGGCTTATGTAATAAGTGTAGCCTTTTAAGTTGCCCATACACACAATAATCTAAATCCAATTGTCAGATTGGCCTATTTACTTATCTACTGCAGTACGCTATTATCTGTTGGTCGTTGCAGATTAATACCACGGGCAAATGTTCACATCCCTTATTACGTAACCTCCACAGCAGTGCTATAACTTGGACCCCCTGATGGATCCCCTCCCTGATTTATCTACCGATAAATTTCTGGTGCCTAATGGCAACCAGTAAGGGACCCTGTATCAACCAGAACTACAATATATGTATTAATAAAAATACATATCCAGCCCACTCTTAAGGCTATTTAATGAACTTTCCAATACCACATCTGCTGGAGGACAGTTCCACAGTTCTACTGTTCTCACTGTAAAACAACATGGATGTTCGTATGTTCTCTGAAATGATCTATTGGTGAACAGTGCCCCATAGAGTTTATTGTACTGCCCATACCAATAATATATCTGTTTTTATAAAATTATTTTATTTCCATATCTGCATGCGTATGCTTAATATGTAGGTACTGTATGTATAAATCTAGCCTGGGGCCTAGGATTGGTTTTCACCTTGGCATTGGATTGTGTGTATCTTTATGCACAGATCATTCATTAATCCCGGAGCAGGGGTAAGGCAATAGGGGGTGAGTACCTTCCCAGAATCGACTGGGTACCTTCCGTGATAAGAGTTTTGTTCCACAAAACTGCACCAGAATGGCAAGGAAGTAATTTTGTGAGGCTACTTTCAGACAAAGAACGGAACAAAAGTGACCACAACAGGCAGTCCATTTTTTATTTGGTCTATTTTTAGTGTTTATCTGTTGTATTCAATTAGATCAACTGGACTTGAAATGTAGTTCTTGAAGACGTTTCGCTAGTCATCCGACTGGCTTTCTCAATTCAGAATGACTTGTACAAGAATCTGTGGCAATTATGTACCCTGGAAAATCCCAATTAGCATATCACAGCCAGGTGTTAAGGGTGTGATTAGATAGTGGCTAAGAGGTGTTATAGGAACGTCCAGAACAGCATTGTACATGGCAGACAGTTGGTGTCGAACCCCCCCACCTCTATTTAGGCTTGGTTTCTTTATTTTCACATTTATGGACGTTCCTATAACACCTCTTAGCCACTATCTAATCACACCCTTAACACCTGGCTGTGATATGCTAATTGGGATTTTCCAGGGTACATAATTGCCACAGATTCTTGTACAAGTCATTCTGAATTGAGAAAGCCAGTCGGATGACTAGCGAAACGTCTTCAAGAACTACATTTCAAGTCCAGTTGATCTAATTGAATACAACAGATATACCATGACCTGGATGAATGAGAACCTTCACAAGCATATTTTTAGTGTTACATTTTTGCTATATTTTTAATCAAAATGCATAAGCAGCAATATTTTTTATTTTTTTTTAACGGACCAGGTAAATTCGATAAAAAAAAATGGACCGCAACGCACGTTTCTGTCTGAAAAATTAAAAAGCAAAGAAAAATAACTGTGACCCCATTGGAAGATGCAGGTACATTTTTGCTTGGAAAAATGTTAGTAAAATCAGCTGACTATTTTGTATTGCCTTAGGAAGGCTGTCAGCAATTCATGCGGGCTATTAAATAAAAAACAGAGCTGCTATATATAACATTTCTACCAGTAGAATCTATATGTTTTTCTAGAAACATATTAATGGAAACAAACAAAAAAAGGGCAGCAAAAATTTTGTATTGTTTCATAAGTAAGCCAGGGGATTTGAACCTGTGACTTAATATTCTAAAAACATGGTGTTTATATGTTGCTCCACCAAAGATACCACTAAGAAAACTGGTATATTTAGAAACTTTATATTTAGAAACTTTCAGCAGTAAAATCAGCTTAATAGTTTATATTGCCCCAGGAAGGCTGTAGAAGGCTGTATGCAATTCACAATGGCTGGAAAATAAATCTGTATAGTATCAGCTTTCAAAGTCTTATCAGGGACTTCCATATTGGTGTGTAGACATCAGGGGGCGTGGCTCTTTCATCACTACATAGACTGTGGGCCTTTAAATTACAGAATCTATACCTCACATTTACTAAATGCACTTAATAGAGAGAATCTTGCAATGTATGGTTGTTTTTGGGAGAAACACTTTTACATTAGGAGTTAAAACAAATAAGTTTAGTTTAAGTCAAAGTCCTCTTTCTTCTGGTTCATTGTTGTTTGGATGCTTTACTTTTCCTTTAATAATAAAGGGATTTGAGGTTGAGTTCCATTATACATGTGTATATATTCTTAATATATGAAAATATGAAAATATTGCTCAAGGTGTGCGCCCCTGCTAAAATGAGAAAGGTGGCAGTCTGTCATTTAAAAAAAACAATTCCCCTTACTCACGCTCGCTGTGCATGCGCAGGGCATTGACTAACTTGGAAGCCAGCCAGAGATATTGAATGAAGCAGCGCCGTAGCAGTGACTGAACGCCACCCAAATGTTTCCATTGCGTTTCAGTACAGTCCTCTGTGTGTAAGTTAGGTGACTTGCACTGTCAGTGTGGGGGCAGTACAAGAGCCTGTAAATAGAGAGGGATTTGTTGGGTCAGGTTGCTGGTTTGTGTGTGTTACTCTCTGTGTGTCTATGTGTATGTCTATCTCTGTGTATGTGCATATCTGTCTGTATGTGTGTCTGTGTCCCTTCATTTTTACAGGGTGGGCCCTGCAAAAATGAAGGGACACAGACACACATACAGACAGATATGCACATACACAGAGATAGACAGACCAGAGACACACAGAGCGTAACAAACACACTCTGTGTCTATGTGTGTGTTTCTGTGTGTGTGATTAAATCAGTTGGTCGCGCGTATGAATGAAACATACGCGCAATCAGCTATTTAAAACTGGACACGAACTTCCGGAACTGAACCGGAAGTTCGGGTCTGGTCTTTTAAACAGCTGATTGCGCGTATGTTTCATTCATACGCACGATCAACTGATTAAAACCTGCATGTCGCCGCACAGATTAGGGGCTTGTGGCGGGCCCTACTAGTTCTGCCACGGGTCTTGTCTGTCCAGAACTTTTGGTTCTGGTATGTCTTTGAGACAAAAAAAGTGAAGGGATGTCTTTTTTATGTGTCGTTCCCACTGTGAAGTGTGGAGGAGAACGTGTGTATGTGATGTGGGATGCTTTATTGGTGACACTGTTGATTATTTATTCACAATTTAAGGCACTTACCCTGTATAGCTACCACATCATTCTGCAGTAATAAGCTATCCCATCTGGTTTGAACAGGGCTATGTGACCGAGATGGATGGAATCCTAAACCCAAATGAAATGGTTTGGGAAGAGTTGGACTGCAGAGTTAAGTCAAATTAGACTTAGCTCAACATCTCTGGCAACACATTCAAGACTATTGGAAAACCATTCCAGTTGGCTAACTCATGAATCTATTGAGAGAATAGAAAAAGTACAGAACTTACTTGAGTTACCCTGTAACTTAGAAGAGAAGACAATGTCTGATCTGTGATAATTAAAACTACAAAGGTCATTTGTCCTGTATGGTAAACTGAGATCAGGCACAAGACTGGAGAGATCAATTGCTAAATGTATGCATCATAAAAAGCAGGCAAAATACAAACAGGGTTATTCAATAAAAGTTCTTATCGTTAAAAATGGTGCTAATTTTGCCCCAACCAATCAGATGTTAGCTTTCAAATGTTAAATAAGATCTGATTGGTTGGGGCAAAATTAGCACCAACCAGCTTCCAACCAGTCAAGGTAACCCAAGTCTGAAAGGTCCTAACTTCTAACCATTTAAATTAAACGTCACCGGGTGATACTTCCGCACATACTAGCATATATAATATATATATCTATATATATATATATATATATTATATCAGTTCTCAGGCAGTTACCGTACATTGTATTCATGTTCATAACGGTGTAGTATAATAGTGAGGAAATAAATATTTACCCAGGAGCTGGTAGAACCCGATGTCTGTACTTCCAGTGCTCCACGTCCTGCAGGTATCAAAAAGAATTTCATTTAATAATTTGCCGTAACATGCTTCTTTCTACAATACTTTCTTTATCCTAACTGTCATTATTTCTATGTAGGCTACCAGCATATGTAGTAAATGGGTGTGATGTTTAAAGATGTGTATCATAGTTTTTGATGTTGAATAAAGCTATGTGTCTACCTTAATTGTATTTAATTAAATTACAATACTAGGGGCATATTTATAAAGCTTCGTTAAGTTTTCGCGGCCGTTTTCCCTGACATTTCCGCATAAATCGTGTTTAACGCGATTTTTAATGTCCAAAAACGGCTTCAAAAAGTTAACGAGGGTTAACATTTGAGCCGATACTTACCTGTTACCACCGCTTCTATTTATAAAGCGGCGTGGAACTGTTCGCACTGCTAGTATCGGCTGTTTTGCTTCGCCACCTTCAAGCAGCCGATACCAGCCTCCCTGTTGCGGGGATGGGCAGGCAACACGCGGCGGGTGGTCGCACCTGCCCCTGGAGGCACGCCCACCCCGCCCCCGCAGCAGCCCCTCTCAACCCCTGGGAAGCGGTGGCAGCGGGTGGTCACCGCCGCCACGGGGGGGGGTCGAGGGCGGGGGGGCATATGCCCCGCCCCCTTAGTGCAGGGAAGGGATTTTAAGTCCCTTCACGGCAATATTGTACTTAGCGCATTGCGCTAAGTGCAGTATCGCCGCAAAGGGACTTAAAATTACCGCAGGACATACATATCGCGGCAATAGCGCTCGCCGTTAAAAATACGACAATAGCGCTATTTTTGCAGCCACGATGTGCGGCGGTAATTTTTTTGCGCCAATAACGTTTTTTTATAAATATGCCCCTTAAACTACAGTTGGACAAGGAGACATTTAGTCACGGCACCTTAAACTTTACAACTGGGGACAAACTTTCTAGAGATTTCCATTTTCTTTTATGGGATTTCTGGCTGCTCAAACAGTCATAATAGGTCCTAAAGTATCTGCCTGGTTCCTAATGTCAAAAACAACTTGTCTATCCCTGACTCACAAGAAGAAGAACCAAGCTTAAATATACATTGATTTTCTTAACTACCTGTCGCAATCAGTAAAATCCTCTTCTCTGTTTTCTTTTCTTCATCGGAGGATCCTGATGGGGAGGGGAGAGTCTCTACGATGTTCATCCTACGACGCTTCCGCTGCCTAGAGAGAAAATAAAGGAACGTGCAATGATAAAGAGACAAGCAGGAATATCTAATTAAGGTATAACTACAGAGACTTTACACATGTGACTGCACCCAAGGTCAGAGCTTTACCCCAGTACAGACAATGTAGATCTTCCCACCAGAATGAAAAGAACGCATATAAAGTGACAATGTAAAGCTCCCAGGGGGGATAAGGCTGCCAGAGGGAGTTGGATTAAATTAAAATAGGAATGATTAAGGAATGAAGTGAAGAAATTTAACATTATGGTTTTCAAGAATTGCAAAAAATGTTGGTGCAGCCAACACTGAAGGACACGGTACCGATAATTTATACTGTATATGAAAGGGAAAGGCCATAGACTGTCTGTGCAGTAGTGAGAAATGGGCAAAGAAAATCTAACTAGTAACAGGGTTAATGTACAGTCACACCAGCCAAGAAATGTACAGAGTCCAATGGAGAGAACAGTAGGTGGGTGCAGCAGAGAATAAATGACACTGGCTACAAGGAATAAAGTCATATTGGTTCTTGAGCAGGAATACAGGCCAAGCCCCAACTGCCATAAACCTTCACCATGTGATACTGGGACATATGTAACTGACAGAAATCATTATATGAATGGTTCTGCCCCTCCAATATCTATCACTTAATATGAAGAAAACAGGTCAGTCCATACACATTGCCACTGGTATAATAGAAACAAGACAGTGTCCATGTAGTTATCCCCCCACCATCTCTATCACCTACACATCTTACTGACCAAACCCTCACTTACCTCCCAGCCATGTCTCTGATCACAAATTGGAGATTCCTAAATAGAGGGAAAAAAGAAAAGAAAAGAAAGAAAAAATGTTCTGTGTAAAACGTGTTAATTACGATAATAAATGTGGTGTGTGTGTGTTATGGTGTGTTATGTGTGTAATGTGTGTGTATAGTATAATCTATAAATATTTTATATATGAGTATCGCTGGGTAAAATAGCTTTTAAAAAAGCTTTTAAAGAAAAAAAATGAAGAAAATCGAAGACAATCAGACAATCCAAGACAATCCAAGACAATCCAAGTCAATCACAAATCAAGCACAAGAGCCGCCAATCCACTTCTCTCTCTCTCAGTACGTCAGACACAAGTGAAAATGACAGTTGGTTGTATTTTAATGGCAGTTATTTTTTGTTCAATAAGATTCCATTTTATTTATTTCATTGGTTTATCATCAGCCAATCAGCTCTGCATAATATTTAGTATCTAGGGTAATATCTAGTAAAAATAAGAAGATGTCCAAGGAGATCAGTAACCATATAGCAGGACAAGGCGTCATTAATATATAATAACCAACATTTATTTGGGGATTATGATTTATATACCTAGATATTTTAATACAAAATGAAACATTGTGGCTTTGTTGACATCTAATGGGCTTATGTAATAAGTGTAGCCTTTTAAGTTGCCCATACACACAATAATCTAAATCCAATTGTCAGATTGGCCTATTTACTTATCTACTGCAGTACGCTATTATTGTTGGTCGTTGCAGATAATACCACGGGCAAATGTTCACATCCCTTATTACGTAACCTCCACAGCAGTGCTATAACTTGCACCCCTGATGGATCCCTCCCTGATTATCTACCGATAAATTTCTGGTGCCTAATGGCAACCAGTAAGGGACCCTGTATCAACCAGAACTACAATATATGTATTAATAAAAATACATATCCAGCCCACTCTTAAGGCTATTTAATGAACTTTCCATACCACATCTGCTGGAGGACAGTTCCACAGTTCTACTGTTCTCACTGTAAAACAACATGGATAGTTCGTATGTTCTCTGAAATGATCTATTGGTGAACAGTGCCCCATAGAGTTTATTGTACTGCCCATACCAATAATATATCTGTTTTTAAAATTATTTTATTTCCATATCTGCATGGTATGCTTAATATGTAGGTACTGTATGTATAAATCTAGCCTGGGGCCTAGGATTGGTTTTCACCTTGGCATTGGATTGTGTGTATCTTTATGCACAGATCATCATTAATCCCGGAGCCGGGGTAAGGCAATAGGGGGTGAGTACCTTCCCAGAATGACTGGGTACCTCCGTGATAAGGTTTGTTCCACAAAACTGCACCAGAATGGCAAGGAAGTAATTTGTGAGGCTACTTTCAGACAAAGAACGGAACAAAAGTGACCACAACAGGCAGTCCATTTTTATTTGGTCTATTTTTAGGTGTTATCTGTTGTATTCAATTAGATCAACTGGACTTGAAATGTAGTTCTTGAAGACGTTTCGCTAGTCATCCGACTGGCTTTCTCAATTCAGAATGACTTGTACAAGAATCTGTGGCAATTATGTACCTGGAAAATCCCAATTAGCATATCACAGCCAGGTGTTAAGGGTGTGATTAGATAGTGGCTAAGAGGTGTTATAGGAACGTCCAGAACAGCATTGTACATGGCAGACGTTGGTGTCGAACCCCCCACCTCATTTAGGCTTGGTTTCTTTATTTTCACATTATGGAGTTCCTATAACACCTCTTAGCCACTATCTAATCACACCCTTAACACCTGGTGTGATATGCTAATTGGGATTTTCCAGGGTACATAATTGCCAGATTCTTGTACAAGTCATTCTGAATTGAGAAAGCCAGTCGGATGACTAGCGAAACGTCTTCAAAACTACATTTCAAGTCCAGTTGATCTAATTGATACAACAGATATACCATGACTGGATGAATGAGAACCTTCACAAGCATATTTTTAGTGTTACATTTTTGCTATATTTTTAATCAAAATGCATAAGCAGCAATATTTTTTATTTTTTTTTAACGGACCAGGTAAATTCGGTAAAAAAAAATGGACCGCAACGCACGTTTCTGTCTGAAAAATTAAAAGCAAAGAAAATAACTGTGACCCCATTGGAAGATGCAGGGACATTTTTGCTTGAAAAATGTTAGTAAAATCAGCTGACTATTTTGTATTGCCTTAGGAAGGCTGTCAGCAATTCATGCGGGCTATTAAATAAAAAACAGAGCTGCTATATATAACATTTCTACCAGTAGAATCTATATGTTTTTCTAGAAACATATTAATGGAAACAAACAAAAAAAGGGCAGCAAAAATTTGTATTGTTTCATAAGTAAGCCAGGGGATTTGAACCTGTGACTTAATATTCTAAAAACATGGTGGTTTATATGTTGCTCCACCAAAGATACCACTAAGAAACTGGTTTATTAGAAACTTTATATTTAGAAACTTTCAGCAGTAAAATCAGCTTAATAGTTTATATTGCCCCAGGAAGGCTGTAGAAGGCTGTATGCAATTCACAATGGCTGGAAAATAAATCTGTATAGTATCAGCTTTCAAAGTCTATCAGGGACTTCCATATTGGTGTGTGTGACATCAGGGGGCGTGGCTCTTCATCACATACATAGACTGTGGGCCTTTAAATTACAGAATCTATACCTCACATTTACTAAATGCACTTAATAGAGAGAATCTTGCAATGTATGGTTGTTTGGGAGAAAAACTTTTACATTAGGAGTTAAAAAAAATAAGTTTAGTTTAAGTCAAAGTCTCTTTCTTCGGTTCATTGTTGTTTGGATGCTTTACTTTTCCTTTATAATATAAAGGGATTTGAGGTTGAGTTCCATTATACATGTGTATATATTCTTAATATATGAAAATATGAAAATATTGCTCAAGGTGTGCGCCCCTAAAATGAGAAAGGTGGCAGTCTGTCATTTAAAAAAAACAATTCCCCTTACTCACGCTCGCTGTGCATGCGCAGGGCATGACTAACTTGAAGCCAGCCAGAGATATTGAATGAAGCAGCGCCGTAGCAGTGACTGAACGCCACCCAAATGTTTCCATTGCGTTTCAGTACAGTCCTCTGTGTGTAGTTAGGTGACTTGCACTGTCAGTGTGGGGGCAGTACAAGAGCCTGTAAATAGAGAGGGATTTGTTGGGTCAGGTTGCTGGTTTGTGGGTGTTACTCTCGTGTGTCTATGTGATGTCTATCTCTGTGTATGTGCATATCTGTCTGTATGTGTGTCTGGGTCCCTTCATTTTTACAGGGTGGGCCCTGCAAAAATGAAGGGACACAGACACACATACAGACAGATATGACATACACAGAGATAGACATACACAGAGACACACAGAGCGTAACAAACACACTCTGTGTCTAGTGTGTGTTTCGTGGGTGTGATTAAATCAGTTGGTCGCGCGTATGAATGAAACATACGCGCAATCAGCTATTAAAACTGGACACGAACTTCCGGAACTGAACCGGAAGTTCGGGTCTGGTCTTTTAAACAGCTGATTGCGCGTATGTTTCATTCTATACGCACGATCAACTGATTAAAACGCGATGTCGCCGCACAGATTAGGGGCTTGTGGCGGGCCCTACTAGTTCTGCCACGGGTCTTGTCTGTCCAGAACTTTGGTTCTGGTATGTCTTTGAGACAAAAAAAGTGAAGGGATGTCTTTTTTATGTGTCGTTCCCACTGTGAAGTGTGGAGGAGGACGTGTGTATGTGATGTGGGATGCTTTATTGGTGACACTGTTGATTATTTATTCACAATTTAAGGCACTTACCCTGTATAGCTACCACATCATTCTGCAGTAATAAGCTATCCATCTGGTTTGAACAGGGCTATGTGACCGAGAGGATGGAATCCTAAACCCAAATGAAATGGTTTGGGAAGAGTTGGACTGCAGAGTTAAGTCAAATAGACTTAGCTCACATCTCTGGCAACACATTCAAGACTATTGGAAAACCATTCCAGTTGGCTAACTCATGAATCTATTGAGAGAATAGAAAAAGTACAGAACTACTTGAGTTACCCTGTAACTTAGAAGAGAAGACAATGTCTGATCTGTGATAATTAAAACTACAAAGGTCATTTGTCTGTATGGTAAATGAGATCAGGCACAAGACTGGAGAGATCAATTGTAAATGTATGCATCATAAAAAGCAGGCAAATACAAACAGGGTTATTCATAAAAGTTCTTATCGTTAAAAATGGTGCTAATTTTGCCCCAACCAATCAGATGTTAACTTCAAATGTTAAGTAATATCTGATTGGTTGGGGCAAAATTAGCACCATTTTTAACGATAAGAACTTTTATTGAATCTCCCTGAAAGGATATTGTCAAATTACACCCAGCTCTAAGTGTCCTGGCATACACAACTTTTAAACCATTACCTGGATCCCAGCACTATAACTGCACTAAAAACCACTAGGAAATGCTTCTTTTTCAGAGTGGGGTGCACACGTTCAGATCCTGAGTATGTGTACCACAAATAGTGCAGCCGACAGTTTGCTGCGCCCGAGGGTGCGGGCCATAGAGAACCGCAAAATCAGCTGTGATAGCTCAATAAAACACTGATGATGGCTCAATAAAGTCAAAACTGGTTTGTAATTGGCTCTCTGGTTTTGCATTTTGAAATGCTGTAAAAAAACTTTTAAAAGATATAGCTTTCCTGAGAGCTGCCATCGAAACATGGAAATTACCCAGAAGTCCCCTTTCTTTATTTGCATATGCTGAAGGGGAGCTGCTAAGCCTTATTCTTTCCCTTTCTTATTTAATTTATTAGTGACGTGTAACCAGGGTTATAATAGGTTAAATGCTATAATAGTTGTATATATACATAATGGTCATGTCCTTGGGTATGTGGAAGGAAGAAGGAGCTTGTTCCCAAGAGTGTAACTGCTGGGGCCCAGGCCTCCTCCGAGATTGGGCCCCTGATTCACCCCCCTCCCCAGAGGTCCACAGTCAGCTGTTTTAAACAGCTGATCGCGTGTATGAAGGAAGCATATCGTGATCAGCTGTTTAACTTCCAATTCGGTTCCGTCCTTTTAAATAGCTGATCGCACATATTTTTCCTTCATAAGTGCAATCAGCTGATAAAAAACTGCTGCTCGCTGAGGTTTTTGCAGGCCCTCTTACCTTCCAGGTCCCCCCGCGCGCTGGGGGGGTGTAGTTACGCCACTGCTTGTTCCGTATGTGTTTAATTTGATGGACTTCTGTCTCTTTTCAGCCCAAATTAATTAGGTAACATTAGAGGGTATATTTGTGTATAAGTGGTAAAGTCATTTAATTTTCTTAACTTGTTGATATTTTTCTGTTTAGCTAGGTTTTATTGGGGAAAACTCTTATAAAGAGATAGAAAATGATTTTCTTTGCACTTCACCAAAATAGCTTTGTTCTTTGCCCATTGCTGCATCAGTTACTGTATGTGATCACTGAACCCAGTGTCAGCCTTCCTGGTACCAAAGTTTGGTTCAGCCAAACACTTGAAGACACTTTTTTTTTTTGTTAATTTTGCTCAGATTTCTTAAAGGGCATCTATACCCAAAAATAGGTTATTTTAAATTGACCATAACTGGAAACTATAATTCTTCCTAACCACCATTTTTTTGTTGATCTGCCCCCTATTTCTTTAGATATCCAATCTAAAACTTCTTATATTTCAGCTGTCAATCAAGTTCCTTGCTCTCAAAAACTATTCTTCTGTGAGCAGTTTTACTGTAGCTGGAATAATGACAGAGTTTTGACAGTTGGAATGCTGTACGCTGTGTGCAGGCTTGACAATTGGTTTGTGGAAGTGGGAGTGGTTAAAAGGGGGAGGGGGGATACTGCTCCTAAACAAAATGTGTGCTGGAATGAAGGCATGCAGCAACACACGCAAATCAGAGTAAGTGCTACTTACATGTATTCAATTATAGATTAAGATGAGGCAAAGTTATTTTTTCAGTATAGTGTCCCTTTAAAGAGTTGCAAGTATTAATTTGGATGGGCATAAAAAGAAAACATCAGAGATGAGCAGAATAATGTATTTGTTATAGTATAGTATTCTGAAGGTACATACAAGGTTTTCTATCTATAAACAGATGCTGGTAAGATAAAACAATAATATGAACAAAAGTAAGAGTTTTTAGGGTATAATCTCCCCATTATTTAGAGCAAATGTAAACAGACTTGCCGTGCCAGCACCAACAATGTTTTGGACAAGTTTAAAAGGAAACTTTTTGAAATCTCATTCTGAATTTCCTTTGGGTAATCAGTACAAGAGACTGATAGATACAGACACACAGTGCATGTTTGTTCAGCATTACCTAATGTGGTAGAAGCACATGGGAAAATTCCATAATGAACTTACACTCATGGATTGTTATGCAAAAGCAACACGCGCTATCAAGTAATAAGGTAACAACATATAACAAAAACCATATAACTACAGGAGAGGGTAGAATGATCATTATAAGCAAACACGATAACAATAATAGCACATTTGCTTGCTAAAGCACTACCTGTGCAATTATAACACCTAATTGTCCTTCACTGTCAGGAGTATCATACGGTTTCCTCTTCAGGATTGTACTTCCTTCAGCATTTTCCCAACACCACGCTGCATAATTAGTTCTTCTTTTGGACTTAATTGTAGATTTGTTTTGCATAATGAGTCCCACAGCTGACTTTGCACCTATTGAGATACAAACGAAAGTTCTTGATTCGTTCTTTGCTGCCGTTCAAAGCTGCTGCTGAATTACTCATTTGTAATCAAGGTAAATTAAGTCTTTGTCTAATGTAGTCTCTTCCCTGCTGGATGTAAATATGCCATGTTTGGAGGAAAGAGTGAAAAAATCATGATAGCATGTTTATTTTGTTATCTTAAATAACCATTTAATATTGCATTGTTATGCCAATAGAGTAGCACACGGTCAGTAATTGGGCATACTACAATAGTACCCCAAGTAAAGAGTAATATCTTCAGGTTTGTGAGGAGGAATTCATTAAACTGTTGGTGTTAAAATGTCATAAAATGAATGACTTCATGTAACAGTGGGCTAAAGGGAAAGTCCCAATCATTTACCTGCAGAATAAAAAAAAACCTGGGGTTTCCCAGACAATGCAAAAATGTAAAAGACGAAAGCCTGATTAGGCTAGAGGCAGCCCTTGGCCACTGGAGAAGAGGGGTGAGAGTGTCAAAAAAGTTATAATGTTGCAAGTTGAAGGGGTGCCGACTGGCAATGCAGTTTATGGGGGTGGGTTTGGAGCAGTGGAGGGTAATATAACAGAAGGATTTTGGAAGGAGCCCCTAAGCTATTGTTAAATCTACCTACCACCTGGCCCTTTTTTCTGAATCAAAGAATAAAAAAGGGAGATATACAGTAAGATAAATCTGTTTGAATTTTTATCCTGTCTGTTATATTTGTTGTCACAGTGGTTTGTAAGGTATCATGCATTACCAGTACAGAACAAAAATGACCATTGTTTAAGGCCAGTCTTAAGGTCCTGGTTAATCTCGTGGGAGGGCATTGACACACAACTACTTCCTGGTATAAATGAGTGCAGGTGTCTTTATTCAGTGCAAATAAAATGAGACAATTTCAACATAGGGAACTCTATGTTCTTGCCTGTTAACTAGCTTAGGCAGTTTCTGTATGGTGTCTTTTGTCCCACTCCTTATCAGGATCTAGAGTTCGGATGAAAAGAAAGTATTCCCTATTTTCCTAGAATTAAAATGATGTACAACTAATAATAATAAAAGTATTAAAGGGAATGTCCACCCCTCTAAAAAAAATTGCTCCCAGCATGAGAAACCAGAAAATCAAAAATACTTACCGAGATTTTCTTTTCCTGGTCTGTAATACGGCAGTGGAAGTGAATGGGTTAATTCCCCTCTGACTTTGAGTGACAGGCCTGTTATCCAATAAAACCCTTTGCCCCTACTCTGCACCTCCATGCCTTTGACGACTGGGAAAAAAAACCTTCCACTGCTATATTACAGACCAGGAAAAGAAAATCTCGGTAAGTATTTTTGATTGTCTGGTTTCCCTGGTCCTCATACAGCAGTGGAAGTGAATGAGTTTTTACAAAGCAATACTATAAATGAAGGGAGGGAACAGTACTTTAACACAAATATTTAGTTTTAATTTGACACTGATTCTAATATTTTTGTGCCAAACTCTGATTTAGTTTTACTCATTACATCTAGCTTGTAATGCTTTATAAATGTTGTTGGATTTGACCAAGCTGCTGCCTTGCAGATTTTGGAAAGCGGAACTTTTGCTGAAAATGCCCAGGATGTAGATACTGCCCTTGTTAAATGAGCTGTTATTCTGTCTGGCTCTGACATTTCTGCTGTTTTGTATACTAGTTTGATGACATTCGTTATCCATGTTGATATTGTTTGGCTAGAGGGTTTCAATCCTTTCCTTTCGCCTTGGAATAGGACTATTAAAGAGTCAGATTTTCTGAATTCTTGTGTCCTTCTTGAGTATTCTTTTAGTGTTCTGCCTACATCCAATGAAGAATCAATTTCGTTCCCTTGTAATGACAGCAATACTATATCTTGATTTAGTGTTCAATATTTGTTTATTATTATTTTCCGTATATACATAAAAGAATAAAAAAAAAGAAAAAAACATAGAAAAAAGAACATTGCATTTCCATTACATTCGTCTTATTATTTTTGATCGTAACATCCATTTAAGACAATATTTCCTAGCGCTAATGACAACCTAAATACTACATACAGTGATTGTCCTATATTGTATAAGCATTTAAGTACATCCTTGTTTATTTTTATCTAAGTATCTCGCATCCAATCAGGTAAATGTTTGGCGTATTTGCTATTCAGCCACATGGACCAGGTTTTATGGAATGTAGATATTGTATCATTTAGCACATGAAATATTCTTTCTTTTATACATATTTCGTTAAGTCTGTCTATTACTCTGTTGTGTGAGATTGTAGTAGTTTTCCATTGTGCTCCAATCAGGATTTTTGCTGAGAGCATAACGTATTGTATAAATTTATTGCCGTGTTTGTTGCAATTATCTGCTGGTATTCCTAATAGAGCTATTCTGGGGTTTACAGGTAGGTCCAGCCACATAGTTTCCTCTATCATTTTAAATATTTTTCCCCAATATTTTTGTGCTTTGGGGCATGTCCACCAGATGTGGTATAAATCCCCTTTTTGTTCACATTCTCTGAAGCAGTAGGGACCGTAGGGTAGATTTTGTTCAGTACTGTTGGGACTTTGTATGTGCGATACAGTACTTTGATGGCAGTTTCTCTGAGGGCTATATTAAGACTACCCTTGTTAAGATTGGTGAATATTTCTGTCCATTGGGAGTCCTCCATTTGGAGCTCTAAGTCTGTTTCCCATTTTAATTGAAAATGGGATTTATTTGGTGTTGGTGTTGATGAGATCCAGTTGTGGATGTGTGATAGGTGTTTTTTCCCTGATGGGTTTTGGTAGCATAGATTTTCAAATTCTGTTAGTCCTTTTGGTTGTGTATTGTTGTATTTATGTTTTGATATATTGATATATAGTGTTGTATTTTTAAAAGTTGGAAGGTTCCTCTTGGTGGAGTTTTGAATTTTTCCCTGATCTGTTCTATGGTTGGCATATTGTTGGAGTTGTAGAACTGTACCATTCTGTGGTGGTTTACCTTTTTCCACCATTCAAAACTGATATTTTGGAATCCGGGTTGAAAGTCTGGTGTGTGTGTTACTGTTTCCATCAGTGAGGGTGTGTTTATTAAGTGGTATTGTTGTTTCAGTCTGTCCCATAGTTTAAGCGTTGTTAATGTTAGTGGGCTGGTTGTGTTAGGGAGATATCTTTTGTTAGGGGGTATCCAGGCTATGTTGTCTATTTGTTGAGGGGTGATACGGTCTGATTCTAGTGTTACCCATCTAGGTGGTAAGTTGTTTTCATGCCATGGTGGTATTTGTGATAGCTGTGCTGCTGTATAATATTTGTAGATACAAGGGACTTTCATTCCTCCCTGTTCAATTGGTTTTGTTAGTATTTTCTTGCTTATTCTTTTCTTTTTTTGGGACCATATAAATTTGTAAATTTGAGTTTGTAGGGGTTCCAACCATGTTTTAGCGATCCATATTGGGAGGGATCTGAATAGATACAGCAGTCTCGGGAGTATGTTCATTTTATAAGTGTGTATTCTTCCCAGCCAGGAAATGTTTAGCTTGTTCCAGTTTACTAGGTCTCTTTGTATTGTTTTGTATAGGGGTGGGAAGTTTGTTTGATAGAGTTGTTCCGTAGAGGGTGAGTTTTACTAAAACATGTACGTAGC
Source organism: Hymenochirus boettgeri (assembly GCA_019447015.1). Classification (NCBI taxonomy): domain Eukaryota; kingdom Metazoa; phylum Chordata; class Amphibia; order Anura; family Pipidae; genus Hymenochirus; species Hymenochirus boettgeri. The sequence continues at coordinate 155,981,015 of CM033469.1, forward strand.
AGCAAAAAATCCAGCAGATACCTCTGAGTCCCCTAGCTCAGAAAACAAAGAGAGGCCCAACGGGTCGGAACCTCAAAGATAAAAAGAAGAGTGGTACTCTGCTTGTGATATCTATAAATAAGTTTACAAATGATAACTCAATAACCCAATAATATAACAATATTTAATATCTGGATAATGCCTAAAATACCATAAATCAATGTAAGGCCGGCCAGCCACAATAGTAATAGGTATATTAGTCCCTATACAAAAATATACATATACCGATATATAGCTCTATAAATATCTCGCAATACCATATAATACGTATAAATATAGGTAAGAACACATAAATATAAGAAATCTCAATATAAAAGTTATAAAAATATACTATTTGACCAATGTCTATATTCGATCAGAAAATAGTCACTCCTGGTGGGTGGATGTAGAGCAATTAGAATCAAGGTGAGTAGATCACTAGAGTCCGAAGGTGTGCGCACACCAATAAAACATATAATTAATCAGGAATGTGAAAGCTGGAGATATGTATAGAAGGAGACTTATACTGCACCGTGACCCCTATGGTGATTCGATGGTAAGCGGCCTCGTCCGGATGGTGTCCCCCGAACCTATTATAAGTCAGGTCCGTGGCTAAAAAGCAACTTGGGATCCTTATGCATCAGCTGACGGATAGGTCCGTGTACCGGCGTATGCCCATCAGGCCTGATGTGAAGCTAGTAATTAGCGAAACGGTAGAAGACGCAGTGGAAGTGACGTGGTTACCCGGGGTTTGAGGAAAGTGGGAACAACGGAGACATACAGACCGAGTGATAACTTTTTAATTGGAGCGCCCCGAACTTACACAGATAAGTGCGATATATATCGCGGGGCATACGCCGGTACACGGACCTATCCGTCAGCTGACGCATAAGGTCGCCCAAGTTGCTTTTTAGCCACGGACCTGACTTATAATTAGGTTCGGGGGACCATCCGGACGAGGCGTACCATCGAATCACCATAGGGGTCACGGTGCAGTATAAGTCTCCTTCTATACATATCTCCAGCTTTCACATTCCTGATTAATTATATGTTTTATTGGTGTGCGCACACCTTCGGGACTCTAGTGATCTACTCACCTTGATTCTAATTGCTCTACATCCACCACCAGGAGTGACTATTTTCTGATCGAATATAGACATTGGTCAAATAGATATATTTTTATAACTTTTATATTGAGATTTCTTATATTTATGTGTTCTTACCTATATTTATACGTATTATATGGTATTGCGAGATATTTATAGAGCTATATATCGGTATATGTATATTTTTGTATAGGGACTAATATACCTATTACTATTGTGGCTGGCCGGCCTTACATTGATTTATGGTATTTTATGCATTATCCAGATATTAAATATTGTTATATTATTGGGTTATTGAGTTATCATTTGTAAACTTATTTATAGATATCACAAGCAGAGTACCACTCTTCTTTTTATCTTTGGTGTTAGTTTTACACCTAGGTAGCTTAGGCCATTTTCTTGCCATAATAGTTGAAAGTTTAGTGATAGTAGCTTTTTTTGTATATGTGTCATATTGATTGCGAGTAATTCTGTTTTGTCTTGATTAACTGATAGGCCTGTGATTTCTGCTGCTTTTCTTAGGCTATTGAATAGATTTGGGAATGTGGTCATAGGGGGTGATATGGTTAAGGCCATGTCATCTGCAAAGAGGCATATTTTGTATTGTTCCTTTTTTATCGTTATACCTCTAATATTGGGGTTTTGTCTTAATGCGTTTGCAACTGGTTCCATAGCTAGAATAAACAATATCGGGGACAGTGGGCATCCCTGTCTGGTTCCTTTCTGTATTGTGATTGGCTCGATTTTGTTTGATTGTAGGCGTAATATTGCTTTCGGGTTGGCGTAATAGGCTTGTAGGACATTAAGGATTGTATCCAGGAATTGGTATTGTTTTAATGTTGCCATGAGGTATTGCCAGTTTAGGCTATCAAAGGCCTTTTCGATGTCAAGTGAGACTATGCTGCCCGCCATTCCGTTTCTGTTCATATATGATATAATGTTACAGATTCTTCTAATATTGTCCCCTGCCTGTCTTCCCGGTACGAAGCCTACCTGGTCCCGATGGATTATTTTAGGTAGAAATGTGTTAATTCTGTTTGCTAATATTTTGGTCAATAGCTTATGGTATTGGTTTATCAGGGAGATGGGTCTGTAGTTTTTTGTTTCTAGTGGCGATTTTCCAGGTTTGGGTATTAATGTTATGCTTGCTGTGTTCATGTCTTGTGGTATTTTCTCGCCTTGTAGTAAGCTGTTAAAGAGTTTTACTAAGTGTAGGTTAAGTTGTGGTTCGAGTTTTTTGTATTAGATTCCGGAGAAGCCATCTGGGCCTGGGGCTTTATGTGGTTTTAGTTGTTTAATTGCTGTCTGATTTCTTCAGGGGTGATTTCTGCTCCTATTTTGTTTTGCATGTCTTTGGTAAGTGTGGTGGGGGGCATGAATTTATCTAGGAAAGTATCTATTGCTTTTTTGTCAGGTTTGATGTTTTGTTTGTATAGTGAGGTGTAGTAGGAGTGAAATATATCTTGATTTAAATGGAATTGAGAGACTACTTTGGGTACAAAGTTCAAGTCCGGTCTTAGTATCACATTTTCATTTTGAAAGGCGGCGAGATTCTTAGAGCATTCATTTCTGAGACTCTACTCGCTGATGTTACTGCTGTCAGGAACAGAGTTTTAAAGGTAAGGTTCTTTATATTTGCTTCCTCTATTGGTTCAAAGGGTTTATCTTTTAGCATATTGACAACCAAAATTAAATCCCACAGAGGTACTTTGTTCTTGACTGGTGTTCTTATATGCTATATTACTGCTGACAGTGCTGACACTTGATGTTTCAGCGTGGGAGTACTTAGTTTCTTTTGCAGTCCTTCTTGTTTTTTTCTATTTTAACTGTTTTGGCTTCTATTGACTTATTTTGACACCATTTTTGGAACATTTCCCACGTTTTGTAATATGACTTTGACGTGGATTATTTTCTGGATGACATAAGTGTCGGTATTACCTCATCTGACAACCACTTGTTTTTCATAGGGGTTGGTTTCAACTTCCATGCCGTGAGGTTTAGCTTGTCTATGTCTGGGTGACATAAGTTCCCCTGTGTCAGCAAGTTTGATACTTTCAGTAGTTGGATAGGTGGGTATTGTTCTAACAATTGAATCCATAAAAACCATGGACGTCCCGGCCACCATGGCAGGACTTTTATCACTTCCGCCTTGTCCTCCTCGATTTTCCTGAGTACCCTGTTGATCATTGACATTGGTGGGAATATATACATCATTCAGAATGACCATTTCAGTGAAAATGCATTGGACGCTACAGCTAGTTTTTCTGGGTACCATGAACAAAACTTCTTCACCTTGGCATTGTACCTGGTCTCCATTAGATCTATTTCCAGTTGACCCCATTGTTTGGTTATATGATTGAATACTGTTTGGTTCAAACTCCATTCTCCTGGATTGACTTTGTTTCTGCTCATTACAAAGGTAGAAAAACAATAAGTAACCCTCTTATAAAGTGCATACAGCAATTAATGAAAGTGCAACCAGCATACAAAATGGAGGGGAATAGGACTTAAAACATAACTTTTAATAAATATATTAAAATGTGAATACAAAAGTTAAAAAGTACCATCATAGCAGTTGAATGTGACAGGAGGGGTGAGATAGCGTTCTCAGGAGGAAGAGGATCCTATTTGACCCCAGGAAGGGTGGGAGCAGCCTCTCCACCCTGTTTGCCCTCTGCTAGCCACCTATGACTAAGCTCCCAAGTGGAATGAAACGTGTCAGTGGGACTCATGTTGTGTGTTGTTTGGCACTTCACCTATAGACCCAAAGCATAGGAGTATCAGCCAGTGATTCTAACTGTCTGATCTCCATGGGTCTTTCTTTTTGTCTGCTCGGTGTAGCAATGATAGCACGCATATTGCAGCACTGAGGTGTGTTTTTTATAGTGCCTTTCTTGCATTTTAATTCTATTCACATCCAGCAGTTGTTTTGCTATTCCTTCTCTCTTATTAATAGGGGTTTGAGACTAGTCTTTACCTAACAGACCAGGAGGGCACCGAGTGCCTAGGGATATCTTTCAGCACTAGGGCAAGCAGGGTGGAGAGGCTGCTCCCACCCTTCCAAGGGTCATATAGGATCTCTTTCCTCCTGAGAACTCTATCTCACCCCTCCTGTCGCATTCAACTGCTGTGATGGTGATTTTTAACTTTTGTATTCACATTTTAATATATTTATTAAAAGTTATGTTTTACTTCCTATTCCCCTCCATTTTGTATGCCGGTTGCACTTTCATTAATTGCTGTATGCACTTTATAAGAGGGTTACTTATTGTTTTTCTACCTATCTAATTTGTAATTAACTTACCCTCAGCACACAGCACTTTTTCCTGTGGAGGTAGCGGTGCGCCACCAACATACCTTTGTACATTTGTTTCTGCTCAACCAGTCTGCCTGAACATTTTGTTTTCCCGGAATATGTATCGCTCGGATCTGTTTCAAGTTCTCTTCGACCCACTTTAGTATCTCTATAACCTGTCTCCACAGGTTGATACTTCGGGTTCCTCATTGTTTGTTTATATAACAGACCACTGCCATGTTGTCCGACTGTATCTGCAACGAGCGATTGTATACTAATGATTTGAAATTCGTCATTGCTAAAAGCACTACCTGCATTTCTCTCTGGCTCTGGTGTTTTTCTTGCCACTCTTTGTTCCAGTTGCCTTGTATCATCTGACCATGGCATATTGCACCCCAGCCTGAAGGGCTCGCATCCACAGTAATTGTGATCCAATATAAATGATATATTTCTATTGGCTTGAAATTCTTGGTGTTTAACCACCATGTCATCTCCTCCCTCATGAGTTGGGGTAGGAAAATGATCTGCTGTGGGCTCAATTTGGTATTCCATTGACTCAGGAGTACCAGTTGTAGTGGTCTTAGATGGAATAAAGACCATTTTATTGATTCCGCTGTTTTCCCCAATGTCTTCTGACATATTTGTGCCGTTGTATATTGATGTTTTTCCATTTGTTTTTCTGTTGGCAATAATATTTTTAAATCCTTGGATTGAATTAGCACTCCTAGGAATTGTATTTCCTGACATCAGCCATCCATGCTGGGTTAGATAGGAAAGTGTCTTGTTTAAATTGATCAGGAGTGTCTGCTGAATTGTTGCTTTGATCAGTATGTCATCCAAATACGCATAGATTTGTATGTTCTTCAATCTGAGATGGGCGATTAATGGTGCTAATATTTTTGTAAAGACTCTTGGTGACGATGTTAGTCCAAACGGAAAGCATTTGTACTAGAAAGGGTTTTTCATTATTGCAAACCTCAGATATTTCCTGTGTTTTTGGAACATTGGAACATGATGATAAGCGCTCTTCAGGTCTATTTTAACCATCCAGTCCCCTGTATGTATCTGTGATGTTATTGACTTGAGGGTCTCCATTTTGAACTTTGTTTTCTTCAGGTATGAGTTTAAGTATCTGAGATCTAATATCACCCTGAAGTCTCCCTCTTTTTTCCTCCGTAAAAACAGATGTGAATAGACTCCTTTCCCTTGTTGTTTCTTTGGGACTTTCTCTATCACTCCTTGTTCCAAGAGGTTCAATAAGATTTTGTCTAGTTCTGTTATTGCTATCTTTTGTTTTGGAGTGGATGATTTTATCAGCCTGTTTCTCTGTGGTGTGTTAAGGAACGCTATTTGGTATCCTCTTGTCAATTTTTGAATCACCCAAAAGTTTGTTATAGTTTCCTTCCATTCCGTCACAAATTCAGACAGTCTTCCGCCCAACTTGCGACAGTGTAAGGCGTCATAAAGCACTACCTCTTCCTCTGCTACTTTTGGTGTCTCGAAAAAGAGGTTGTGCTGATTTCCAGCTTTGTTTCTGGAAAGTTGGGCGACCTGGTCTATACGATTTGGCTTGACGATATGACATATTCGAAGAAGTTGATGAAATCTCCCTTCCTTTCTTTGCAGAGTTTTTCTCTATTATTTCTTCCAATGATGATCCGAAGAGAAGGTTACCCTTTGAAATGGTAAGTTTGTTAGACCCTGTTTTTACAGGTTATCTACTCTCCATTGTCTCAGCCATAACACTCTACGAGCCACTGTTGCTTGGCCCATGGCCTTAGAGTTCAGTATGATAACATCAAGCGAGGCTTCTGCTATAAATTCATTTGACAACTTGATATTGTGCAGCATTTTACTTAATTCTTCCCTCGGGACATCATCTGTTATAGCTTCCTCTAACTCTTTTATCCACACCCTGTTGACTCTGGCCAAGCTTGTAATCGCTATTGATGGTCGAATGGCAGCACCTGATGACATGTAGGACCTTTTTATTGCTGCCTTTTCCTTTTTCTCAATGGGGTCTCTCAGTGAGGTGACATCTTCTGTGGCTAGTACTACAATTCAGCTACTTTTGGCTTTTGCCCTATCAACTTTTGGGGCTTCGTCCCAGTTCTTACTTTCTTGTTTGGAGAATGGATATATTTTTTGTACACTCTGTGACATTGAACCTCTTATCCGGGCTTTGCCATTCACTTTTGATTAGATTTAAGATGTGAGGATGTACAAAAAATATTGGTGTTTCTACTTGATGGGTACCAAACATAAGATCTTTCTGTGGTTCATCAATTTTTTCGGTTATTTGTAATGCCGACCTCATTCTACTCATTAGATTGTCCACAGTTTTCTGTGATATATTTCCAGCCGTAATTTCTTCTATCGTCTCCCCATCTAAATGGACTTCCCCTTCAGGGCCTTCATCTGACTTAGGATCTTCAGAAGGATTTGTAATACCATATTCTTTAAACATACTGGATACTTTATCCATTGTTACAGCTGATACTTTTGTAATAAATGTTTCTATTGAGAGTCAATCACGCGCCGAGAATCTTGTGCAACTTCCGGATTGCATAGACTGATTGCGGAATTAAAGTCGCGCTTTCATGCGGCTACCATTCTAAAGCTGTTACAGAGAGAGCGGTCTACAGCTGGAGAGAGAGGCCCAGAGACCAGCTGGAATAAGGTGATGTGAAGGGGGGGAGACCTTCTTGACGGCCCATCATTCACACAGGAGAAAAAGACATGGAGGTGCAGGGAAGGAGCAAAGGGTTTTATTGGATAACAGGCCTGTCACTCAAAGTCAGAGGGGAATTAACCCATTCACTTTCACTGCCGTATGAGGACCAGGGAAATCATACTTACAAATTCGCGATCCACCACCGCTTCCTGTCTCTGCACTCCCTCTCCACTGCTGTTGCTGTGTTATTTTTCTCTTCCCGAGCAGCCGCAATGGAGGCAGCTCCAGGAATGGCAGTCAGTGATTGGCTGTTACGTCACTGTTATGGGCGAGACTGACTGCCTTACCTGGAAGTGGAGTGGGAAGTGCGGAGGCGCTTCAGTGGATCACAGAGCTTGTTCACAAGCCTTTAAGTACACAATAAAGGTACTCCTTATACTATATGAAATATAAATGTATTGTTTATTTAAATTAAAGATGTTTAATGTACATTTAATTAGCTCCCTGTTTTTTGGGGGTTTTTTTTATTTATTTTGCTTAAGCCTTATACAATGGATTTTAAATATTCCCATTAATAAAAAAAATTCTGCATGGGGATCTAAAATATTTGGATATCTAACTTTTGCTTAATGGTAACATAAGGTTATCTTGATTGCAGTAAATGATTATGCCCTTTAACTGTGTAACTCCAGCTTGGAACTGTGACTGCTAATTTTTCATTACAGCGGGGTCTAGATTATAATAGATTGATTATCAGCAGGGGGAAGAATACCAGCTTCATTGTGATATCATATGTAACAAAAAATACAGTTTATATTCTAGCTATACTGCCGTTATTTTGGAAATATAAATTCTTCTTTATCTAACTTTACTCATATTTTTAATGATTTGGTCTTTGTTGAATATTATTTGAAAGAGTGGAGATTGGTCTTGTTAGATTGATCATCAATTTAAAAAAATAAATAAAGAAGCAAACAACTGTACTAGGATAATTAACTTGATTTAAAGGGGATTTAAAGCTAAACTATAAATAAGCCTTAATTGGTTCAACTAGCAGAAATTGGCAGCATTGTGGAGAATTCAAATGTAATCACTGCAGGTTTATGGCATTTCCTAATTTTTGTAGCAATTTTCTGACTGCTTACAGACAGAATACCCCATAGTCACTTGACAAAGTTATTTTTCCCACAATGGTAATGATTTCAGATTTAAATGCTACAGTATGTGCTAGACATACATATCTGCTAGTTTGGGATTATATAACCTTCATAATACTTATCTTTATGTATTTGTTGTTTGTTTGTTTTTGTTTGTTTACAATTGTTACAGATATTTGCCAAAGCTAAAGTCGGAAATTCTGAAACTCCATTTCGAAAATCTAAAATTTCTATAGAAATTCCTATTGAAAATTTATATAGAAACTGAAAAATGCTATTGAATATTCAAAATTTCTAATTAAAAAAATTCATACTCAAGTACAGGGTGATTGCTTGGGGTTTTGGGTAGTGCTGATGGTGTAGCATAAATTTCAGGCCTGACAGTGGATGGGAGGAAGATCCATAGAAGCCCTATGGACTTTTTAGTGTCTTTAGTGTCTAATTGCATGCTAGTATTTAATAGTGCACCAGTTTAAATATATTATTTACAGGTCAGCCCCATTCTATTTAATAGGAGTTGTAAATTGTGATGTAAATTGTGATGTAAATAATGTACCTTCCTATTGTAAAGTATAATGATATTATGAGTCACTGCTGATGGTGTAGCATAAATTTCAGGCCTGACAGTGGATGGGAGGGAGATCCATAGAAGCCCTATGGACTTTTTAGTGTCTTTAAACTGGTGCACTATTAAATACTAGCATGCAATTAGACACTAAATATATTATTTACAGGTCAGCCCCATTCTATTTAATAGGAGTTGTTAATTGTGATGTAAATAATGTACCTTCCTATTGTAAAGTATAATGATATTATGAGTCACCAAAGAGTTCCATGATATAAAAATATAAAGCAGCAGTTGATGTAATTTACTGTAAGTGCACAATGGTGTATTTTATCATTCCCCAAAATAAGTGTACTTATGGGTGGTAATTTTTTGTGGCAACAGTGGTACATGACTGTGGCCATACAAAACAGCAATAAAATTTAAGGGGTATGTCCACCCCTTAGAAAAAAAATTAATAGGGTAAGCTGGACCCCCAAAACCTAAGTACTGTTTGGGTAAAAGTTATTAAATATACTCCCAACAAGAGAAATTATACTTGCAAGTTAACGATCCACTGTCGAGGCTCTCTGCCACTTTTGGGTAAGGCAGTCAGTCACAGCGTTGACAGTGACATCATGGCCAATGGCTGACTGCCATTCCCAGATGAGCCTCCACTGCAGAGTGAGACATTTGTCTCAGGTGGCACTGAAGAAGAAAGGCGGCAGACAGGCAGTAGTGGGGGGGGGGGTGTTTCCCCCTTGACCGGTTAGGGAAAAAAATGTTGTTAAAATCTTTTTTTATGGTTAGGTTAGCTTTAGTTAGTTTGTTAGGCTAGGCTAGACAAGTTAGGTTGGTTAGGGCCCTACCTTGATGTTTTGGCAGGTTTATAAATCTTTTTATAGCACAGGCTATAAAATACATTATTTTGATTTGAGCAAGAAAACCCTGAAAGGAGCATATCTGTTGTATTCAATTAGATCAACTGGACTTGAAGTTTAGTTCTTGAAGACGTTTCGCTAGTCATCCGACTGGCTTTCTCAATTCAGAATGACTTGTACAAGAATCTGTGGCAATTATGTACCCTGGAAAATCCCAATTAGCATATCACAGCCAAGTGTTAAGGGCGTGATTGGATAGTGGCTAAGAGGTGTTATAGGAACTTCCAGAGTAAGGTGTCAAAACAGCATTGTACATGGCAGACAGTTGGTGTTGAACCCCCCCACCTCTATTTAGGCTTGGTTTCTTTACTTTCACATAAATGGCCTCCTTAGAGAGGTGTTAAGGAGGCCATTTATGTAAAGATAAAGAAACCAAGCCTAAATAGAGGTGGGGGGTTCGACACCAACTGTCTGTAATGTACAGTGCTGTTTTGACACCTTACCCTGGGCGTTCCTATAACACCTCTTAGCCAATTAGCATATCACAGCCATGTGTTAAGGGCGTGATTGCATAGTGGCAAAGAGTTTAGCACCTATAACACCTCTTAGCCACTATGCAATCACGCCCTTAACTCCTGGCTGTGATATGCTAATTGGGATTTTCCAGGGTACATAATTACCACAGATTCTTGTACAAGTCATTCTGAATTGAGAAAGCCAGTCAGATGACTAGCGAAACGTCTTCAAGAACTAAACTTCAAGTCCAGTTGATCTAATTGAATATAACAGATATACCATGACCTGGATGAATGAGAACCTTCACAAGAATATAACAGATATACCATGACCTGGATGAATGAGAACCTTCACAAGCATACCTGAAAGGAGATATGGTAATGCCAACACAAGCTGTTTGAGAAAGGGATGTAATATCTGTTTCTAGTAATTTACATTATTGCTAATTGACTGTCTAAGGAACTGTTTAAATACATATGTGATAGGAAGTTCAGAATCGTAAAAAGTTTAGCCACGCCCACCAACAAACCACGGCCACAGAGAAAGCCACACCCAATTTAGCACAGCAGCAGCGCGTTTCGTGTCGCGTCTGGAGATAATTAAGGACGGAATTCAAAAGTTTGGCTCAGGCAGCAAAAATCCTTCAAAAGTTTGGCTCAGGCAGCAAAAATCCTAGAAGTGGCCCTGTGTGCAAAAAGGGCATTCTTTCTTTCTTAAAAGTAAAAAGGTGTGCACTGGGTTTCTATATTCTAGTATTGCACCTGTTGTAATTGCCAGCAGGTTGTGGAAGGGTTAAAAAGAGTTTTCTTAATTCCCTCTCTTCCTGTCTCTTGCGCTGATTGGTGTGGAGGCTGGGGCCAATTAGTTAAATAGAATTCACATTGGTTGGATCAGTATTTTGTACCTGACAAAAGGTTCCTGTGAGTTGAACCTGTTACAAAGGGCCATATTTATAAAGATGCGGTATCGCTTTAACGATACCACAACTTTAACGATCGGTATCGTAAATTTACAATAGTTAAACCAATCAGAGATTAAAATCGGCTTAATGTTCGCAAATTTCAGATACCGTTCGTAAATTTACGATACCAGTCATAAATCTACGATTTTGCTATCGAAATGAAATCGTAGATTTACGATCCCCACAGAATACCATTGCTGTAGTTTACTACTGCATGGTATTCTACAATCGAACATTCTTTAATGTAGAATTCGTTACCGCGATCATAACGGCGAAATTAACTAACCCGTGGTATCGCTAAAAAGTGATACCACAGCTTTAGAAATATGGCCCAAAAGAAGGATATTGAAACAAGAAGGGCAACTAAACAAGGTTGGTGCGTGCTGGTGTTGTGTCCAGTTTCTGGCAAAAGTCTTGTTGCCTGTGTATTTTGCAGTAACTCCTGCTATTAACCTGATTTTTAATTGATCTATTGGTGTTAGAAATAGCTCATATGAAAAGCTAAAGCCCTCCCAAATAATATTAAATGTACTGGTAAAAAATTTTTCACTGAAAAAAGATTTATTATTTAATCAAGACAGAAAGGTCAAAATGTTGCAAGACAAAAGTATAGTCGCCTATACAGAAAATGATCTACTTTACAGCCAATCCAAAAAGATGTCAGTAAATTAAGTAGTGGTGCTGTGAGATCCAAATTTAAAACAGTCTTGCAGGCCTCCCAGAGTTCATCAATATTCTTTGGTTTTGTCTTCCATGCTTCCTCTTTCATCCTACCGCACATATGCTCAATGATGTTCATGTCAGGTGACTGGGCTGGTCAATCCTGGAGCATCTTTATCTTCTTCGCCTTAAGGAACTTTGATGTGGAGATGGAAGTATGCGATGGAGCATCATCCTGCTGCAGAATTTGGCCTTTTTTATGGTTGGAAATATATGAGGTAGGTAAGATTTCTTAGTAATTTACACTATTGATGTTGCCTTCAACCCTGCAGATCCCTCACACACCCCCATACTGAATGAAACCCCAGACCATGATTTTCCCTCCACCACACTGTTTTCTGGGTAAATCTCGGCTTAATGCGGGTTCCAGTAGGTCTCCTGCAATATTTGCGGTGACTGTGGTGTAATTCAACAGAAGATTCATCTAAAAAATCCACCTTTTGCCACTTTTCCAGCGTCCATCCTTTTAGCAGACTGTGGGACTTGACAAATGCCACATGGTTTTTCAATTGTCTTTTGTTTAGTGCTGGCTTATGGGCACTGATTCGACCATGGAAGCCATTTCGAGACAGAATCTGTCTGGTTGACACCAGAATCTGTTCTGGTTGACACCGGGATTTCAGGTGACCGGGTCTCCTGGAGCTCTGCTGCAGTTGAAAATGTGCTTGCCTTGGATTTTCGAGTCAACAAACGGTCCCCTCATGCAGTTGTCTTGCGGGGTCTGCCTGATCTGGGCTTGTGAAAAACCTTTCCAGTCTCTTCAAATCTTTTCTTTATCCTCTGAACTTGACACTAAGAGACATTGAAGGTGTGTGCCACATCAGCAGTGGATTTGGTCTTCAGCCTCTTGATAATCAACACTCAGGGTGAATCTTAGGCATGTTTGCAGTGGTCTATTTGCAGTTGGTGTGAAGGTCTAGTGTACTGGGGTTCTTTTTATACACACCTGACACATAATTGATCCATTATTAGTCACAGGTGAAGCCCATATGACAAGGCGACAACACTTATGTCTTTGCAAAAATTGACTCAATGGGTTTTACCAAGCTGTAAATATTAGAATACTGTTTGTTAGTTTCATTTTGCATTGAAACATTATTACAAAAGCTGTTTGGGGTAAAATGAACCATTTCTTGAAACAAAATCTGCATTAGAATTATTGTTAAGCGGCATTTCAGGTCTATTTGTACACAGGCGACAAGACTTTTGTTAGAAACTGTATTATAAGGGACAGTTTTGTCGGTACCATGCAATGTGCATCCTGCCACATGTGTGGGAACCTGGAGCAGACTTTCCAGGGTACCAATGTCTGTGTCAGTTGTGAGTGGGTTGCCCATTTGGAAGTTGAGGTGCAGAGTCTAAAGGGGCAGCTTGCAGTATTGCAGGGATTGGCAAATCTGGGGAGACAGCAGGCACTGGCTGGGGCCATTTAGAGGTGAGTGGAAGTGGGATAGGGAAGGTTGAGTGGGGAGGTAGTTTTGTAAGGGTTACCAGGGGAAGAGGGGAATGGAAGGGTAGGGTTGCTTCTTCCTAGCTTGCCCATACCAACAGATTTGCCACCTTAGATGATGAAGTGAAGGAGGACAGCTCGGAATTAGCGTGTATGGAGTGGGCTAATTCCTTGAGCACCCAGGAGACTGACATCTCTAATATACAAAGGAGGAAGAATTTAGGATTAGGAATGCTAGGCAGGTGGTAGTGGACTTCATTATTAGAAAGGTAGATAGGGAAAACTGCGTCCAAGACCCTACATGGGTGGGGCTGGGTGTGACCTGTTGGTCTTGGTTTACATTGGTCCCAATGACAAAGTCAGAGGAGGAGAGGTCCTTAAATATGATTTCTGAAGGCTAAGGGCCAAGTTAAAAGCAAGGACCTCCAGGGTAGTGTTTTTAGAAATACTACTGCAGCCACGTGCTACGCTATGGAGCGGGAGCTTAGGAGCATTAATGCGTGGCTAAGAGGCAGGTGTAAGGAGGACGGGTTTGAGTTTATAGAGAACTGGGAGATTTTGCTGTTGGCTACAGGCTCTTTAGTAGGAATGGGTTGCACCTCATTGATGGTGGTACAGCTGTTTTGGGGGAGAAGATGGATAGTGGGTTGGAGGAGATTTTAAACCAGGTTTGGGGGGGAAGGTAAAATCAGTCTCACTGGGATAGATAGCCGAGGAGGAAAACAGGGTGTAGATAGGCCAGTGGTGGGTGGAAAGGGGGGTGGGGCTAGCATAAGGGAATAGGGAGGCATGCATATTAAAGTGTATAAATAAATGACAGAATCACAATCTAAAATGTATGTTTGCGAACGAGAGAAGCCTGGCTGACAAAATGGGAGAATTTGAGATAATGGCGTTGAATGAAAAGTATGATGTAATAGGTATAGCAGAAATGTGGTTGAACAGTTCTCATGACTGGGCTGTAAATTTAGGAGACTCCTTGTTTAGGTAAGACACAGAAAAGAATTTAAAAGCCAAATTTAAAATAAGAGATAACTGCCGATATGGATGTTAAAGTGGAGGCAATATGGGTGGAATTAGGCAACAGGAAAGGGGGTAATGTCATTGTTGGTGTCTGCTATAAGCCGCCAAATGCTAGCAGAGAGGAAGTTAGTCAGCTTCATATGCAGTTGGCAAGGGCTGCAAGTTTGGGGAGTGTGCTCATTATGGGGAACTTTAATTGACATTAATTGGTGTAGTGGAACTGCCATCACAGAAAAGGGTGATGAGTTCCTGAATATGCTGCAGGATAATTTCTCTCACAAGTTCCTACTAGAAAAGGAGCTCTGTTGGATCTGGTAATATCTAACATCGTAGAGAGCATTATAGATATAAAGGTAACTGGAAGGTAATAGTGACCATGTAATAGTGTCATTTCGTGTATTTTATCGAACGGAAAAGTGCACTGGGTTAACAAAGACTTTTAATTTCGGGAAGGCAGTGGACTGTTTTCCAAAAACCAGGTAAAGAGCTCTTCAGAATGCCAACTGGGATAATGTATTATCAGGCAAAAGGCACTGAACAGAAGTGTTTAGGGAGTTTTAACAAGTTCAACATCTAAATAAAAAAAAAAAAAAAAATAAAAAAAAATCAAACCCAATAAAAAAAAACGAAAAAAAAAACCATTCTAAAAAATTAAAAAAAAAAAAAAAAAAAGTCTCTAAAAGAACAAAAAAAAAAAAAAAAAAAAAAAAAAACTAAAAAAAAACAAAAAACACAACACAAAACACCACAACAAAACCCACACAAAACCAAACACCCTCTACAACAACCCCCCCCCAACATCCCCCCCTCACCTCCCCCCCCTTACTCCCGCTACCCAATCCCCCCCCCACCCCCCACCCCCTCCCCCCCCCACCCCACCCTTAAATCTAAAACACCGTCCTCCACTCCCTCTCGCAACCACCAACTGCCAAACTCTCCCTCCCCCCCCCCAACCTACACACCAATTACCCCAATCTAAAACCCCCCCCCAAACCAAAAACACAAAACCCAAACAAAACACCCCACCCTACACCAAAAAAAACCCCCCCACAAAACCCCACCAACCCCCCTCTCCCCCATAACCCACCCCCCCCACCCCCCCCGCCCCCCCCTCCCCCACCCCTCCCCCCCCAACCCCCAACCCACTCTCCCCCCCCCCCCCCCCCCCACACCCCCCCCCCCCTCCCCCCCCATTCTCCCGCCGCCCCACCCCCCCCCCACACACTCTCCCCCCCCCCCCCCCAACCCCCCCCCCCCCCCCCACCCCACCCCCCCCCCCCTCCACAACAACCCCTCCCCCACCCCCCCCCCTCCCCCCCCCACCACCCCACCCCCCCCCCCCCCCTCCCCTACTCACCCCCCTCCACCCCCCCCCCTCCCTCTCCCCCCCCCCTCTCCCCACCCTCAATAAAACACTCCCCCCCAACTCCCCCCCCCCCCTCACCCACCACCCCCCTCCCTCCCCTCTCCACCCCACAAACCACACTCACACACTCCTCACCCCCTTACGCCCCACCCCCCTCCACCCCCTCCCCCCCCCCCCCTCTCACCCACTCCATCCCCCCCCAACTCCCAACCTCACCCCCCCCCACAAACCCCCCCCACCCCCCACCCCCCCTCTCCCCCCCCCCCCACTACTCCCCTCCCCCCCCCCCCCCCCCACACACACAACACCCCCCCACCCCCCCCCCCCACACCCACCCCTTCCCCCCCCACCCCCCACCCCCGCCCCCCTCTCCCCCTCCCCCCCCCCCCCTCTCCCAACCCCACCACACCCCACACAACCCCCCCCCCCCACCCACCCATCCAAAATTTATACCCATGGGAAATAATTGTAAAAAAAAAAAAAAAAAAATCCGTGCCCATTAGCTGAATTCTGATGTAAGAGGCAAATGGAAAGAAGAAAACAGCATTGGAAACTTTAAAGGGAACAGAAAGGGCCTTTAGGTTTTATAAAAACTGTAACAAGGACTGTGTAAGAAAGCAATCAAACCAGCTAAAATTAATAATGAGGTTAGGATAGCTGAACAAAGCATCACTCATAGTATTTCTCATAGTTATTGAGGTTGACTAAAACATACGTCCTTCAGTCCAACCTATTCACTTTTTTTTATCCTTCCTAACAGCTGATCCAGAGGAAGGCAAAAAAAAAAGGGGGGGGGGAATCTTTCCTGACTCCAAAGGCAATCGGAAAGCCCCTGGATCAACCAGAACTACAGTATATGTATTAATACCAGTAATTCTCAATATTTTTTAGTTTTAGAAACTTATCCAGGCCATGAATCTATGAAGCTATTCACATGAACTTGCCATTACCACACATCTGCTGGAAGACAGTTCCACAGTTTCACTCACCGCTCTCACTGTAGAAACCTTTCCTAGCCTTAAGATGAAACTTCTTTTCTTCCACACCTTAAGGATGTCCACGAGTCCTCTGATGACCTATTCGTGAACAATGCACCAGAGAGTTTATTGTATGGCCCATTAATATATTTGTTAAGGTTATCATATCCCAATGCAAACGTCGCTTCTCCAATGTAAACAGCCCTAACTGTCTAATCTGCCTCTATATTCAAGCCCCTCCATTCCCCTTATTAATTTAGTTGCCCTTCTCTGAGCTGCTTCCATTTCCAAAATGTCCCTTTTGTAAACGGGATTCCAAAACTGCACTGTATTCCAAATGAGGCCTTACCAGTGCCTTGTAAAGAGGGAGAATATATTTTTTCTTTCTTGAATCTATTCCTCTCTTTAAACAGACAATATCTTGCTATCTCTACCCGTGGCTGTCTGGCATTGTTTGCTATAGCTAAGTCATTTATCTACCGAACCCTTTTTCTATTACAGCTTCACTTAACACAGAGTTATTAATGGTGTAGGTGGCACAGGGATTATTAAATCCCAAATGCATCACCTTACATTTATTAACATTGAATCTCATGTGCCATTCTGCTGCCCATTTTGATAATATATCTAGATCAGCTTGCAACACTTGCACATCATTTAAATTTACAAAGTTCTGCATAGTTTAGTGTCATCAGCAAACACAAAGACCTTGTTCTCAATGCCCCCTTCTAAGTCATTTATTAACAGATTAAAAATAAGTGGCCCCAGTACAGAACCCTGAGGCACTCAGAACTTTAGCCCACATAGATGTAGCTCCATTTACCACCACTCTCTGTTTGCAATCCAATAACCAATTCTCTATCTATGAACAAATGTTTTCTTCTAGGACAACAGTCCTTAGTTTATACAATAGTCACATATGTGGCTCAGTATCAAAAGCTTTCGCAAAATCCAAGTCCAAATCCATACCACATCCACTGCTGTGCCTGAATCTAAATTCTTACTCACTTCTTCATAAAAAACAATTCAATTTGTCTGGCATGATCTATTTCTCATAAACCCATGCTGACTACTACTAATAAGATCAGTTTTGGAGACAAAGTCAAGGATATGATCCCGTAACAAAGTTTCCAGCACCTTCCCTACCACTGATGTTAGACTTACAGGTCTATAGTTACCAGGCTAGGGACACATCCCCAGACCAAAGTGAATCTGAAAAGATGAGAAACAGTGGTTTAGATAGAACTGAACTAAGCACTTTTAAAATCCCGGGATGCAATCCATCTGGTCCTAGGGCTTTATTGATATTTACTTTTTACTCTAATTGTTTCCGTACCATATCCTCTGTCAGCCAATGTGAATACTCCTCATTTCTACCCTGCATATTATTACAATCCCTGTTGTAAGGATTACTCTATAGTGAAAACTGATGTAAAAAAACGGTTTAGCAGATTAGCCTTTTTGGCATCCTCTTCAACCAACTCAGCCCCATTGTTTAATGGTCCCACGTTCTCAGGCCTCATCTTTTTACCATTTATATACTTAAAAAACATTTTGGGGTTGGACTTGCTTTGTTCGGCTATCCGTATTTCATTTTCTAATTCACCTAGTTTAATTGCTTTCTTGCTCTCTTTATTACAGCTATTATACTCCCTGTAAGACTGTTCTGTTCCCTCCGATTTCAAAATTTTAAAAGCATTTTTCTTTTTTTCCATTTCCCTTTATACCTGAGAATTAAGCCATGCAGGAGTGGACCTAATTTTTTACACTTGTTCCCTAAAGGTACAAATTTAGAAATGTAATAATTTAATATCCCTTAAAAAGTGGTCCACATCTGCTCAGTAGCTACTAATCCTAAAAAATGTTTTAAGTACATTCATTGTAAGTAGATAAGGACTGAAAATGTGGCACCATTAATTTATGGGGATAAGTTAGTTGGAGAGGTTGCAATCCTTAAGAGATTGACAGAAACTTCATGGATCCACCACTTTTAAGAATACATTTATTTTCCTATATATTTATCAATGTTCTGTATGAATTAGGTGTTTTGTGTATTGATATCTAAGAGATAAATAAAAATAAGTAATAATGTTTTTATGTAAGGGTTCCCTGAGATATTTACATTTTTTCAATGGTTCCATAAGGATAAAAACGTTGAGAAACACTGGTATAGACCCTCCGCCTGGAGTGAATTTGAGTGCATTTTTTTAAATTAAGATATATTTATAGATCTATCATTTATATTTGTATATATTATCAGGGAGATTCAATAAAAGTTCTTATCATTAAAAATGGTGCTAATTTTGCCCCAACCAATCAACTCTTACTTAACATTTGAAAGCTAAAATCGGATTGGTTGGGGCAAAATTAGCATCATTTTTAACGATAAGAACTTTTATTGACTAAACCTGTATTTTTATGATTTGATGACCAAGAAAAAAAACGAATAATCTATAATCATTATTTTATGTAGGGGTTCCCTGGGACAAGAAAATTGTCAAACTAACTTGCTTGGCTTTAATGAGGAACTGAGCAGAAATTTAGACTCTGGCATAGCAACAGATGTAGTAAACTTGGATTTTGCAAAGGCTTTTGATACAGTCCCCCCATAGGCGACTAATATATAAGCTAGGGTCTGTTGGTCTGCGGAGGAACGTTTGTACATGGATAGAAAATTGGTTGATGAATAGGATGCAGAGAGTAGTTATTAATGGGACTTCATCAATATGGACTTAAGTGGGGAAGGACAGATATCTTTATTCAACCTTAAATACTATACTATTTGGCAATGTTATTTAGGGGCAGAATGCATGGAATTATACTGCTTTGTGTCTTTATTGGGTTGACCATTCTTTCCAATTTTTGCAAAGTCATATATTTAAAATTAACACTAAAGATGGTTTGCTAGGTACATCTTTGAAGAAAGCCTTTTGTCCTTTTAATTGTGTGATCAGAAAGACACATCATTGTAATAAACTGCAATACCAGGGTTGAAACCAACAGAACAATAGCTATAAGCCAGATATATAACTGACCATGATAGATTTATTTGTGTTAGATTATTAAAATGTACTCTACTTACTGCAACTTGCGAACATTTATGTCTGTAGTTGTATAAATATATAAATACCTCCATCTAGTGGTACTGCTAGTACATCACATTAGAGTTTTAAACAATAAATATACAATACACCATAACTATAAAGGACATGTTAATGTTTATGGATCACTTTTGATTCTATCAGACAAGTGGTAATGTTATTTGTGTTTGAACAACCTTACAAACATTAATGCACAACACTGTAGACTTCATAAGTCCCATGGGCCACATTTATAAAGGCTTGCTTTATCAATTTTTCGATAATTGGCCTTTAACAGTTGTTTTCAGGATCGCAAATGTACAATTATTACCATGATCGTAATTGTATGATTGCCCATACAATACCATTGCAGTAGTTTATGGCCAAGCGGTACCACATGTCTTTAAAAAGGGCCCCATGTGTGGTCCCTGACTCAATAAAAGGGTGAAACATTCCATTTTATTTATATGCTTACATTTTTAGACAATTGTGTCTTTATGGTCAAAATGCCCTAACTTCTGTACATAGGATTCCACAATAATTACAACTATAGACTATCATTAAAGGACACGTAAAATGTCCACACGTAAAACAAAAAACTGGTCAATTATCAGTTACCTGGTCCAAACCCAATTAATATATTTTACACCTTATTACCTGCATTACTAACCAGATATTTAAATGAAAGTCCAGGTTCCTTCCTTTAAAATGAGCATCAACCACCTCTATCAAAAACTTAGGGTGTGGGAGACTGTCAGATGCCGTTCCAGGGGCTGCTCCCCTCACTTGCCATCGGCGTGCAGACACAGATTTTAGTGTAAGAAGAGAATACTGGAACTCCCTCTCTTCTGTAGAAGTGAAGATACCAGTAGAAAAAGTAAGGTAATCTACAGCCCCTACCCTCCTTGTGGTCCCTACCACTCGCATGGCCAACAAGTAGGAGGGGCCATGGGGGCTGCAAAGAAAGGGGGCGTCTGCAAAGGAGGGGCCAAGGTGCCAGTGAGTTGGAAGGGCCAAGGGACCCACGAGTGGGATGGTGCATGCGGGCTGCAAGGGAAGTGGCCTCGGTGGGCGTGGAAAGGGGCCATGAGTGCCCGCGAGGGGCCAAAGGGGGCCTTCAAGGAAAGGGTCAACAAGGGCCCCACAAGTGAAAGGGGAAATGAGGGACAAAGAGGAAAAGGAGACACAGGGGAGAGGGACTGTCAGGGTAATTTTTCTTTAATAAAAATGTAAATATCATCAAAACGATGTAAAAAAAATAATGAAATAATGAAAGTAAATTGCAAAAATATCCAGGAAAGCAATCCCTATCAATTTACCTGGTTATTTTTTGGACCACAGTTACCCTTTAAGTATAATTATTTCCTTCATTTTGGCAGCGTAAGCTGCCCCCGCCATCATGCAGTCAATCAAGGCTGTGACAACTGACATCACAGCAAATGATTGACTGCTGTTTACCCTACTGCCACCTCTGCACATGCTCAAATTTAGAAAAAGCAGAGGGAGGTAGTAGATACCTTTGCCAGAATTTATGAATAAATATCTGGTTACAAATGTAATAAACTGGTAAAAATACAGTTGAGGTGGCGGGCAGATAACTGACAAGTCACCAGCATTTTTTTTAACGTTATACTTGCCCTTTAATATGTTAATCTCCATATTAAGGCTTTGTTCCCACTACGGGTTGTAAAATGCATATGCTGTTGTGTGCAGTTTTTTTTTTAATGCTTAAGGTGGAGGACACACGGCAATGTGCAAATGGAAAGTGATGCAATTCTGCTAATGTTCTTTTATCAGATCGTATGCGATTCCTGCACTCCGGATAATGGTGATCACATGCGCTTCCGAAAACGGATCGCAGCGCAGTGTGACCACCCACACTATATTACAATTGTAAGCACATGAGAAACATGCTAGTGTTGCCTAGCCTTACCGTAACTATAAATTTAAATTTGGAAATTTCTGGCATAGAGAAAAGCAAACATATTTCATATGAACTTCTTTTCTTAAATATGCAGATTTGATCAATCAGCTGTGTGATTCATTAAGTATCTGAAAAGGTGAAAGCAGCCAGTGTCAATTGATTTGCTTTTTTGATCTTCAGCACCTAAAATAGTTTTGAGTCTTATATAGTGGTCAGCAATGGAAATCCACAGAAAAGGTTCTAGAAAGAAAAAAAGTATAAAGTGGAGTTTATCTTCAGATATTTACCCTTTAGAAATGCTAACCAGCCAGAAACAGGACAAAGGAGTTGACACCCCCAGTCCAATCAGTGTACAAAAAGAGGGGGCACAGCACTTCTAATCAAAAAAGTTGGCTTTAGTTGGGGAACACACTGACATATGTTTCGGCTCGGACAACCATTAAATTCATCCAACCAGCCCGAAATGCTGCGGCTATATTCACCACTTACGATTGTGCGTCACAACCGATTGTGTGGTGCATAGGAGACCGCACAATTGGTCATGATTTTCCACCATGTCTGAAATGTCTTTCTTCCAATTTGGCTGGAAAAGCAATCGGACAGTTGTTGGAACATAGTACCACGTATAATTAGGGCTGTGTGTATTTTTAGAAGGGTCACAGCAGTAGAAGAAAAAGACATTTAAAAAAATCTAAGAGAAAATGGTAATTTAGATAAACTGATAAAGAGTTTTTTCACACAAACAGTATGCAGACATAACATACATGTAGCATCTGAACCTGCTTAGAAAATCTGCCACAAACATCCTGTCTAAAAATAGCTTTATGTTGCTTAATCATCTATTAAGAGTGGTTGGGGTAGAAAAGAGTTGAATTGAAAGTGTAAACTAGAGTGGTTGGGGTAGAAAATAGTTGAATCGAAAGTGTAAACTAGAGTGTCTACCCTAGTTTAGGTTTGTAAGCAAAAAGCTGATAGAAATCCATGGAACGCTGACACAGGCAAACAAGGTTTCCAACACTATGCACCCATCTAATTCAGAAGTATGCAATAAAGTGAAAAAAGAGCACACTCCTATGTTATCTGGATAGTTTAGTTTCCCTTTAATCCAAGAAACGAAATAACCCAGCCGTCCATACTCTGCAACTTCCACTGTACAATGCAATTTCTTTGATTATAACATTTTCCATACAAGTGCCATTGTAATTATTTTCATTGGTGTCGGATATTAATGTATTAGGACGAAGTTGGATAACTAAATGCTGTATATATATCCAGAAATGCCAAACTCTTGATATATAACCAACAACAATATTTATATACAGTTATAAATAGAAAAATAACAGGATTTTTATTTAAAACAAACCCTAGATTTTGAACATTACAATGTTTTTTTCCATATAAATAGCATAAGAGAATAGTTAAAGCTCTACTTAAACATTTTCATGGGACTAATGCAATAAAAAGTGCAAATGTTTGCCCATGCTAATAATCTGCAGCAACCGATCAGAGGTTATTTAACCCAGTAAAAAGCTAACATCTGATTGGTTTCTACAGATTAATAGCACAGGCAAACTTTCGCACCTCTTATTGCACCAGCCAATTTATGTTCTGTTCCTTAAATGATTCAAACGGTTTCGGTTTAAAACTATTGTGCTGCCCTTTAAAAAAGCTGTAATCTTAAAGGGCATGTCCACTTGCCCCCCACTTCATTTTTTTAATATATGCTACCCAACCCAGTATTGTAAAAAGCATGTTCAGCAGATCTCCCAGCTTTTCCAGGTAGAGTCATCAGTCATGGCTGTGAGTGATAACGTCAATGCCATTGGCTTTATGCTCTACCTGTGGATTCCTTTTCTGAGCATGTGCACAGTTATTTGAGCTCCACACAGCATTCAGAGGAGAAGGGGACAGTGGTATATTGGAGTTAACTCAGATGGGGTAGTATTATGATGTTGGGGTATGGTTGGACATGCCCTTTAAAGAATGCAAAATAAAGATGGTACTTCCATCTTTAATGTATGTGAACTATATATTTTAGGAACTTTTATAAACATTAATAATGGAGAAAAACTATACAAAGTACAACATTTAACAACATATACAATATTTTACATTTCTTTACAGATGCATATTGGCTATTTTTTCTTCTGCTTTCTTTTGCAGCTGGTCTTTATCAGGCTTTGAGTTGAGTAAAAATAAGAATAGCATCCTCGTTTATAAGATTTTTTATGTTGTACATATTGCCTGTAGGAAATAAAGAGAAAAGGAGAATTATAAACCGAAAAACATATTTTGTAGTACAATCCTGAAGTTAATTCATTGGCTAGGGTTCGGTTTAATGGCATATTATTTAGCACAGAGGTGCCCAACACACCATTTGATCAAATGTTGGTTGGCCCATGGGTGGGTTGAGGGTGAAGCAAGGTAGGAAGCAACCTGGTCCCACAGAAAAGGGTTGCTATTGCCTTATTTAGCATGTTACTAGAATATGGTAAGTAAATTAAAATATAATCTTGGTTAAACTTAGTATGTTTACTAGGTCACAGGTAGTTCTCAGACTTTTTATCAACTACATAATAAGATTACACCTTAGAGAATATCAAAATGTGCTCAAAACAGTAAACTTAATAGCACTGCAATGTAAGGACACTTACCAGGTGGTACATAAAAAAAGTCTCCTGCTTTTAGTCTGTAAGCAGAAAGTTGAAGTGTTAACTCTACAGAACCAGATATAATGTAGAATATCTGAAACAAAACAACAAATAAAAATTAAGTTGTGTATACAATCAAGGCAGTGTGAAAAAAGGTAGTAGCCATTAAAATGACATTTTGTTTTACCTCTCACTAGTAGTTTTCTACAGGATGCACAGCAAAGATCCTAAGATATTCTGTACCATATTTTCCCTGCCTTGTGCTTGGCACATTTTAAGCTCTGCAGTCTGCTATACTATAGGTGATACTATTAACAGGTATAGATAGGTAGGTAATGTTTTTAACAGAATGGCAAATATAAAGCGGAATGTTCTATACAGATTATTTTCAAAGTAAATATATAAAAGAATATTATATGTTTTTATGTTTCCTTGTATAGCACATGTTTTTGAGCTTGGGGACATGTAAGAATTTGATTCGGCAGTGCGTGTATGAACTCCTTTGACTTGTTTATTTTATTTTCCCAATGTTCTTTTTTTCCTGCAGGTATTTTTGACAGTGATATGCTTATTCAGGTAATAGTCACTTTATGACATCATAGTTTTCCCATTATATAGTAAATAAAGCAGTAATCTGAAATATGAAATCACAAAGGAGTTTAGTGACTATAATTTTTTGTAGGGAAGGGGATTATAATCTACACCCTTCCCCCTCTTTAAAAAAACACCTGACAGCCTGCCTACACTGGACTGAAAAATAATTCAACTCCCAACTTTCCAGATTGTGACACATCCCCACCAATGCAGCGGACTGTGACAAAACAACACACCACCCTTGGAATGTATGCAACAGTGTGTGAAAAAATATCATTACTATTTTACTGATTATAACAATCCAAAAGTTTGACACAAACTGCATTTGCGTCCAACATAAAGGACGAACCGACAGGACGAGAAGCAGATGACTCATCTTGCATCCCAGCTGGACTGGTCTGGGCCTAAAAGAAATGGAAGAGGGGGCATTTGGCACTACAGCTACCTTCATTGCACTAGCCTGCTGCTTTTCAAGAATCCAATTAAGCAGGGGGGAGCCGAGCTGCACTGCACAATACCAGGGTGTGGGATAGAAACATTCCTTAAAAAAAGAGGTAGGGGAGTTTGATGGCTTTGCACCAATATATATGAACCTGGGGTGGTCTGTTGTGTTGCATAAATTCAGCCATTTCTAAGGCCAAGAATGAGTTTCAATGATGGGACAGGGTGTATTATATAGCGGAAGCCCCCTACTGTAAATGCATAGCACGACTTGCTTTTATATGATAAAGGCACTCTTCTGTCATTTCGAATATCCTTATAATTTATTTACAGTAGGGAGTAGATTATTCACCATATAATACAGTCCTCAAAGGATCTGTATTGATCCAAACTGTAAACAAAATACTTCATAACTGGTGCATTATTATGTAGTAGTGTGCAGATTATAACAACCGGGTTTTTTAATTTAAAGGAAAACTGTGGTCTCCATTCAAGCCTCCTTTATTAAAGGGGAACTGTGGTCCAAAAATGACTTTAGGTAAATTGAGGTAAATTGATAGGAATTGCTCCCCTGAGAATTTTTGCAATTTATTTCCATTGTTTATTTTGCATAATTTGGAGATATTTACATTTTTGTGTGTGATATGGCAGCAGCATCACCACCCTGCACTTCTTGCTTCCTGCTCGGAAACTTAGTCAATCTGTCTTGTGTCTCCTCCTCCCCTTTGCAGCCCCTCCTGGTCCCTCCCACTCATGGACCCCATGGTCCCTCCAGTTGCAGGCCCCCCATGGCCAATTATCTTACAGCCCCATGTGGCCCCGCCCACTCGTGGGTGTCTAAGCCCTGCCCACTCGCGGGTGTCTAAGCCCTGCCCATTCGTGGGTGTCTAAGCCCCGCTCACTCACAGGTGCCGTGGGTTACTCAGACCCCCCTACAGAAAACTGTGGAATCAGCCTTTTCAGGCAGAGTGAGAACTCTGCCTGAAAAGGTTATTTCCCACAGTGAAAGAGAAGGGCTGTAGATCCCCTTACCTTCTCTGTCAGGACTTCACACAGCAGAGAGGAGGAGGGTCTTCCTGGCTCTCTCACACACTGAGGGTGTCTGAGGCTGTGCTCGCCGGTGGCACTGTGCAGGAGAAACCTCAGGAATTTCACAGCCTCCCACCCATTAACTTTCTGGTCAGTCATTTCTGAATATCTTGGGCTGTGGAGCACGTAGAGAGGTGGTTGGTGGCTCGTTTTAA
The DNA here is from genome assembly GCA_019447015.1 of Hymenochirus boettgeri. Classification (NCBI taxonomy): domain Eukaryota; kingdom Metazoa; phylum Chordata; class Amphibia; order Anura; family Pipidae; genus Hymenochirus; species Hymenochirus boettgeri. The sequence goes on from CM033469.1 coordinate 156,007,637, forward strand.
AAAAGTTGGTGCATGCCCACTGCTGGAGTATCATCAGCTGCATCATAAGCCTTGCCTCTCAACTTTTAAATAATTTTTAAAGCTTGCCACAAGTGTCCAAAAGTAGAGGAATGGACAAAGAATGGATGTAGGTCTGTAACTAGTGTCAACAAAGATAGATTTTTGGGGGTGGGGCTTATGACAACTTTTAACACATGCTTGTCAGACATTGCAGTCTGGAAAGTGTACATTTATAATCATATAACTTAAGATTCAAGGAAGCTACAGAAATCATCTTGATTTGTTTAAAAGGTATTAGATAGTTCTTTTCAATAAAGGACACTTTTATGGAGACCACTGTAACAACCTTTTTACACCCATAATGCTGGACAAAGGAAAAACATTTCTATGTGCTAAAATTACTATTTAACTTTGACACATTTATTCTGGTATTTTGTATTACTTACTACTGTGTCCAAGCAGACAAACTGCAATCCTTTTTCTTCAAATGGACCAATTCTTAGTTTGCCAGTTGAAAATGTAGAACTATTGATGCTCTTGCAAATGGATATAGGTTCATTTGGGTTATGGTACAAGCAGTTTTCACTGGTTCTGACACATTCTGTAACACACAATTTATGATAGTTTGATTTTGTTTACGGAAGTAAAGACTTGCTATACAGGTTACCAGTTAAAATCATACCAGCTTGTGTTAACTTTCCAGTAGTTGCATCAAGAACATTTGCTAGCTCATCCAAGCCTTCTTTTGGATATTCTACACAAGGGATATCTGTCACATAACATAAAAAGTAACAAACATGGTTAAGTTTCATGTAGTAAGGTGCAGACACAATTCCAAAAAGCTATTACCCAGGGTGTCATGAACCAAAGGTGTGCAAGTGTGCAAAAAAGGGTTGCTTCCCATGGCTGGTTAACCTCTGAATACCTTTCAGCTAGCACCCATGATCGCTGTCTTATTCAACTCCTTTAGTGGTTCCCATCCACCCAGCCCATCTCTTTCAGGGCAGACCACAGGGGGAGCTTTTCTTTTATTTTATCAGCTTCCCTTTTTTATAGCAGCAAGAGATAGCACACTTTAAACTGTCAGTGGACAGAAATAATGTATAAGAGATCTATGCTTTTGTCATTTCTCTTTCAAAGTTATTTAAAAGGTAAACTGAAGGATAAATATATGTTTCCATGGCATTATAAAAGAGTAACAATAATATACTAGAAAGAGAAAGTCTAAACTTTAACTTGGTTTGAACGGTTGCACAAATCTCTATTAATATTGTGTGTGCTGTGAGTTTTTAAACCTGCACCTGTGAAACAGCTGAACGTAATCAAGAGAAATCAGAGCTCATTAGGTCTTGATTGCTAAATGCAAGCAAGACAGGTAATCACCACTGATCAGGTCTACTGTAACAGCTGAATGCAATTAAGAAACAACTTATCAGCACTGATTAGGTCTGTAACACATCTGAATGCCATCAGGAGGCAGGAATTCAATGTTGATTTGCCATTGACACATGTCTATGCGCAAAAAATGTCCGTACATTTGCTGATAAATACGAAATGCTTATTATGAATTTTTATGAAAAAAAAACACACTTATCCCATATTTCTGTCATAAATATCATGACTCTAGTTCGAAATCTATGGGAGGAGATATAGTCCAAAAAAGGGAAGAATAAAAGAGAAGAAGAAATAGAAAGAACAGTAATTTGGACCTTTCAAGCCAAATGAAATACCTCTCCTGTTTTTGTATACAGAAGGTTTCTTTGTTACAGCTTTTCTTGGATGTTCTATTTCTGTTGGAGGAACAATCCCCTCAACCATAAGACCCCCTACAATTTAAAATAAAACATTCATATTTTAACACAGAAAATGACTAAAATGAAGTTAACACAAATTCCATTGTTATTCAGATTATGTTATGAGTTACCCACTACCTACTGAGTTCACACATTAGCAGTGCCATAAACCCAATGAAAAATGTATCCAAACAGGGAATTTGTCTTCCTAGCCATGGATGCCAGTCTTTGTATACTGACATGGTTGCTTTATATATATATATATATATATATATATATATATATATAGCTCCACAGGTCTTGTGAATGAGTTTTTATTAACTTTGAACAAGTGCAAGGTCTCTATCTACATTGTTTGCTGTGTATTGGAATCTTAAACCGGCAGCTCCAGGCAAATTAAACAGAAGGAACACTGAGTGCACACCACTGCTATTTTTTTTTTATATATATATATATTTTACGTGTAGTTCTACTTTTAAGGGTCATTGTACCCAAAAAACAAGTTTACAAAACTAGTAAGTAGAAGATATTACTACTTCCCATTCTTATTTGCAAATCCAACAAGCTGTAGTTAAAAACAGGCAAGCATGCATCTCTCTCCATGTCCCAAGGGCCACCATGGAACAAACTTAGCTGTCAGGTGAGTTTTTTGTGGAATAGAAATGCTTACGGATCATGGAAGTAATCCAAAAATGGATGTATTTTTGAGGGTTACCAAATATACGGTTTTCGGTAATTCTCAACAATGCCCCCATACTTTCGGAAGTTCCGAAATCTGAATGTTCTGCTCGACCCGGGTCCCATCTCTATTGTGGAACAATACTTTGACTCACACATACTGCACTTAAATTAGTTTAAATGTTTGCATAGACACATTACCTGATTCTCTGACTTTGTAATTCACACGTTCTCCTTTCCAGTACGCCAAAGGCTTGACTTTTGTTCTTTTAGAACGGCGGACATTTGGTGTTTTTGAAGGAGGAACTGTTTTATGATGAAATATTGAAAGTAAAGCACCATAAGACCTCATTTGTACCACATTTTTCAATAGTATAGGGAACGATAGATTAAAGGAGAACCCAAGTATAAAATCAATCAGCCATAAATCACACTTATAAAATGTACATTTGTATGGATTTGTTTTGGAATTAGATAGTAACTTGTAATTTTTTTTTAACAATGAAAGCATCTGGCAACCTTATTATGATTACCTGTTTATGATTTTTAAAGGGTTTGTCCACCCTTTATAAAATTTTTAATATATTATAGTGTTTGTTTCCCCAACCGATATAATGTTAATGCCAGAAAGTGCCCTGATAGTTACTTACCTTGCCTCTCTCCTTCACCGCACAGCCCCAGCCCTCTGTTTGCATGGAACTGCAAGTAGGGGCCGGACTGGCAGCCGCGTCTGTGATTGGCTGAGAGGCAGCCGATCATGGACGTGGCTGCCAGCAGTTCACAGCAGCGAAGGAGAGGTATGGTAAGTAACATCGGGGGACTTTCTAGCAATAACATTATAGCGGTTGGGGCAGGGGAAACAAATACTAGAATTTATTAAAAGGGTTTGGAGCTAGAGGGAGGGAGAACAAAACGGGAGGGAGAGTGAGGGAGAGGGAGGGCTGCACTGCGCATGCCAAACTTCTCCCGGGTGAGAGACAGGAGGCAGAGTCCTATATGGACTCTGCTATCCTCCTGGTGGCCACTTTTTTGGACTTTGGAGGGGCATAGCAGGGCAGCCATTTGGAGCTGGGATGTAAGGTAAGGATTTTTATTACATACATAGTGGGGCGAGTAGTTGGGGGAAATTATAGTTTGTGGGGGTGGACATGCCGTTAAGTGAATAATGTGTGTATGTATAATATATATATATATATATATAATATATATATAATATATATATATATATATCACACACACACACATTACTGCCATGAAGTGGCCTGTAGGCTTTCAGCATGTTTGAACAACAATGTAACCAAAGGATCCATTTTAATCTGAATGTGACTTTTCGTAACCTGTATATGTTTAATTCCTATATACACATGCTGTTGAGTGCTGGGGATTCTTATATGTGTGTTATAATGCCTAGCCCAATTTGCACCAATCAATTTAGAATAAAGGTGAGCAGCATGATATACCACGGCAAGTATTGATTGGAGGAGTGTGTGTATACATATATATATATGCTCAGGTAAAAGGGAAATGGAAAAAAAGAAAAGGGCTTTTAAATTTTGAAAGCAGAAGGCACAGAACAGGCTACAGGGACTTCAAAAGTTGTAATAAAGAGTGCAAGAAAGCAATTAAACTAGCTAAAATAGAAAATGAAATACGGATTGCCGAACAAAGCAAGTCCAACCCCAAGATGTTTTTAAGTATATAAATGGTAAAAAAAGAGGACTGAGATGTCGGGACCATTAAATAATGGAGCTGAGGTGGTTGTAGAGGATGCCGAAAAGGCTAATCTGCTAAACCGTTTTTTTACATCGGTTTTTTACTGTTGAGAATCCTTACAGTAGGGATTTTAACAAGTGCAGGGAGGAGAAATGAAGAGTTTTCACATGGATAACAGAGGATATGGTACGGAATCAATTAGACAAAGTTAATATCAATAAAGCGCCAGGACCAGATGGATTGCATCCTAGGATTTTAAAAGAGCTTAGTTCAGTTCTAGCAAGACCACTGTGTCTCATATTTTCAGATTCGCTTTTGTCTGGGGATGTGCCGCTGGATTGAAAAAAAGCCCATGTAATACCAATATTCAAAAAAGGTAGTCGTTCACAGCCTGGTAACTATAGACCTGTAAGCCTAATCAGTGGTAGGGAAGGTGATGGAAACTTTGTTAAGGTCATATCTTGACTTGTCTCCAGAGATCATCTTATTAGTAGTAGTCAGCATGGATTATGAGAAATAGATCATGCCAGACAAATTAATTGGTTTTTATGAGAAGAGGAGTAAGAAGTTAGATTCAGGCACAGCTGTGGATGTGGTATATTTGGATTTTGCAAAAGCCTTTGATACTGTGCCACATAGGCGACTAATGTATAAACTGAGGACTGTTGGCTTGAAGAAAAACATTGTTCATGGATAGAGAACTGGTTATTGGACCGCAACAGAGGTGGTGGTTAATGGAGCTACATCTATGGGGCTAAAGTTCTAAGCGGAGTTCCTCAGGTTCTGTACTGGGGCCGCTTCTGTTTTAATCTGTTATAAATGACTTAGAAGGGGCATTGAGAGCAAGGTCTCTGGTTTGCTGATGACACTAAATTATGCAGAGCTTTGGAAACTTCCAATGATGTGCAAGTGCTGCAAGCAGACCTAGATAGATTATCAAATGGGCAGCAGAATGGCAAGATGAGATTCAATGTTGATAAATGTAAGGTGAGCATTTGGGATTTAATAATCCCGTGCCACCTACACCATAAATAACTTGTGTTAAGTGCATCTGAAATGGAAAAAGATTTGGGGGTTCTGGTAGATAACAGACTTAGCTGTAGCAAACAATGCCAGGTAGCAACAGCTGAAGCTAGCAAGATATGTCTTGTATAAAGAGGGGAATGGAACAGAGAGAAAATATTATTTCCCTCTTACAAGGCACTGGTAAGGCCACATTTGGAATATGCGGTTGCAGTTTGGAATCCATATACAAAAGGGACATCTTGGAAATTGAGGCAGTTCAGAGAAGGGCAACTAAATAATAAGGGGAATGGAGGGGCTTGAAATGCAGGCAGATTAGACAAGTTAGGGCTGTTTCATTGGGAGAAGCGGCGGTTGCGTGGGGACATGAAACCTTATACAAATATATTAATGGCCCATACAGTGAACTCTCTGGTGCATTGTTCACTAATAGGTCAATCAGAGGACTCGTGACATCCTTAAGGTTGGAGAAAAGAAGTTTCATCTTCAGGTTAGGAGAGGTTTCTTACAGTGAGAACGGTTGAAACTGTGGAACTGTCTTCCAGCGGAGGGTGGGTAATGGCAAGTTCATGAATAACTTTAAAAAGGCCTGGATAAGTTTCTAAAACTAAAAAATATTGAGAATTACTGGTATTAATGCATATAGATCTGGTTGATCCAGGGATACTTTCCGATTGCCGTTTGGAGTCAGGAAGGATTTTTCCCCCCTTTTTAGCTGGGGTTTTTGCCTTCCTCTGGATCAACTGTTAGGTAGGGTTAAAAAAAAAAAAAAAAAAAAAAAAAAAAAAAAAAAAAAAAAAAAAAAGGTAGGTTGGACTTGATGGACGAAGTCTTATATCAACCTTAATTACTATGTTACTATGTTACTATGTAAATTACTATATATATATATATATATATATATACACACACATATACATAAAAAATGCAAAAATTCCTTCATATGAGCTTGTTTTAGTTCACATCATCAGGTCATATCAAATATTACAACATTTCAGGCACACAGCACCCTTTTTATCAAGTTTAACATGACCTCAGATTAGCTTTTCATATATAACAAATGTTACAAACATCATTTACACCCCCTCTCAGGAAGTGACATCCCAATGAGTCTACACCATTTAAAGGCTATGTCCACCCTAAAATAAAAAATTTAATGTGTGATCCCCCCTGGGCTCCCAGCCCCAACCGCATAAATTTTTTTTTTAGAAAGCCCCCCAAACTCTACTTACCTTCCCTTCTTTCCTGCGCCGCGTCCCGGCCCTCGCTTGTGAGGAAATGCAAGCAGAGGGGCGGGGGGACCGGCAGCCGCGTCGTGATTGGCGAGCGGCAGCCAATCACGTACGCGGCTGCCGGCAGCTCACTTCCCGTAGGAAGCGGAGAGGTAAGTAAAACATTGGGGACTTTTTAAAAATAAAAGTAGCGCGTTGGGGCTGGGGGACATAGGGGAGGATAGCAGAAGGGGTTTAACGCTAGGGGGGGGATAGCAGAAAGGGAGGGAGAGGGAGGGAGAGGGAGGGGGAGGGAGGGGGGAGAAGGGCTGCAGCACGCATGGCAGGAATCTCCGGGAGGCCAGGTAGCAGGCAGTGTCCTATATGGACCTGCTAGCCTCCTGGTGGTCAGTTTTTGGAACTTTGGGGGGGGACTACAAGAGAACCAGATGGAGTTGGGATGTGAGGTAAGGATTAAACTACACTACATGGTGGGGCCAGTAGTTGGGGGGATTATAGTTTTGGGGGTGGACATGCCCTTTAACCTTTAGTGAGCATTCCAAACCCTAAGTGAAACTAAAAAACAATTAAAATTATACAAATGATACCCCCAATTTGTAGACTATAATTTAAGACGACTCTATAATTTAAGAGACCCCAATATAAAGAAAAGCCCTTACAGTGCTCCCTGACTTTCATAACAACAGCACCATTAGTAGGGCACAAGCAAAAAAGTTGGACCAGGGTGCACACTATAGCAAGGTGATTCCTTTATTTATGCATCACAAACATGCATCACCATTGGTAGGGGCATGCAAACAAGAGTAACAGCCTTTGTGATCTCTTAAATTACAAAATCCAGAAATGGTAGAACTATGTTTTCTATCAATATAAAACAAAATATAGACAAGATAAGACACTATAACACCATAAAGATTAATGTTGAATAATGTCAAAGTTAGCAACCATCAGAAAAGGGCCAAGAGAACTGGGCAGCATATGCCCCCAAGCCTGCAACACTGCCCACTTCTTTGGTTGGCATAACAGGAGGATGTGCGGCTTCTGCTTTTATGCCTATTCCAACAAACTGAGTAAGGGTATCTAACTTAAACACCATTAATACTTTATACATCAAAATTCATTGGACTGTGGCTTACAAAATTGTCAAAAAATCTAAATGAAGGTTTTTTTTTAAAAGAAATAAAAACTTACTATTATAGATAGGTAAATAAACTGCAAAATATTTTAATTTGTTTTAACAGAAAAGTTATTTAAGTTTATTCAACAATATATGCTAATACGCAATTCAGAATTTGTTTTGAAACATAAACTCACTGATTTTCATCTTCTGTGGCTGCTTTCCTTCCTTGTATTCATTGATTGAGTCTACATAAAAAAAGGCATATTTTTATTTGTAATAAATGTAAAGAAAAAATGGGAAACCGATTACGAGTGCCCTGACAAAAAATGAGTGGTTAATATTTGAACTTTCTTCCAACTATGTGGCTTTTTTTTCTTTTTTAAAAGCTATAGAAGGGATTGCATGGTTTCTTTATGGGTTACCAAGAAGATTCAGCCAACACCGTGCTGGTAAAAAAACACACCAATGCATTAAAATCCTTGACCGTAAAGGCAACAAATGTATGCAGATTTCTCCACCCAACTGATTAAGGTAACTTTCTGGGCATGTATGGGAAAATATCAGAGACTATGGCTTCCTACACAGTCACCACCATTTTTGGAGGTATGTGAAGCCAATGATATCTGTAGGGTAATGATTCCCTTTAAAGACAACTTAGCAGCTGATTAGCAGCTGTTCGTAAATGTTATACATGTTCACTGTTGTTGCAGGAGCTACTATATTTTGAAGTGCTTACAAGCAAATATACAAGGACTCAACATATCTTAGGTTGAGTGTTTCAACAAGGTTACTTATTCTACCAGTATAACCTTTGTTGACTAATTGTTGCTGAAAACTAGCTTCCTTCAGCCTTTTTTGCCTCTGTATTCTGTATTTATTCCCCAAACTAATTTGTGTTAATAAAAAAGCATTTAAAAAACAATTTAAAAAAGCATTTAATGTGTAAACCTAAAGCTGGGCACACACATTAACGATAAACGGCCAATCCCCTTGTACCAACAGAATCGGCCCTTTATCGGAAATGTGTGTATGGCAGTTCTGAGCATTCCAGAGGCCGACAAACATTCACCGCCAGCCTTTGGATCATTCAGAACTGGCAGAAAATTTCCCTCAGCCGCAGTTTTCTTCCTGTACTAAAGTATTGGGAGTTGGCAGCGGCTGAAGAAAACATGCAGTCCCAAACGTTGGTTTTGCAGAGCATCCATTACCTGATCTGTATCATCGATCGTGTGATGCTTGCAATTTATCAAATAAAAGGATAATGTAAACACAGTGTCAATAAAGTGTCAACGCCTGATGGTAAAGTCATACTTAAATGGCATCTATAGTGGGAAAATTAACTAGATATAAGGCTGCACTTGACCCCCTTCTTAATAGCTTTCACTGATTGATAATGGGTCACAAAGAGAGAGATCGTAAACTGTGCTGTTCTCCTTATTCTTCCTGTCCCAAGGACAGCTTGCTTTCTATTGTCCACTGTGCGTGGGTGTGTTTTTCAGGATGTTGAACTTTTAACTCCTACTGCACATGATAAGCTTGTCGGCAAGCCGGAGTTGAGACATGGAGGAGGTAACAGAGGGGAGGGGGGAGTGCAGCACAGAGATCTGACACCATGGTTAAACAAAGTCACTGACAGAGATAGGATTAAGGCAGCACAGAGTACATGAATTTAACTTTGCAAAGGGGCAATGCGTTTTTTTTTTACTATAGATGCCCTTTAAATAGATTTGTAATCAATCATTTTATTCCAAGAAAATGTGTTCAAAGTTTTATATTCACTTTAAGACTTTACAGTTTGAAAAGCAGCACAAATTCTAAATAAATAAACCTACAGTACCTGATGAAGATGAATTCAAGTCATATGCAATTGGTTGTTTATTAGCAGTAGTTAAACAGATTGCGCGTGGTATAGCTGGCCCACTTTCACTAGAAGACAAACCAAAATGTTAAACCAACATTAATTTAATAAAAGGCATGCAATTCTGTTAATGACAAAGGGGCGCATTTAATAAGAGGAGCAAACGGCATGTGCCGATAATCTGTAGCAACCATTCAGATGTTATTAAATGTTTATAACTGTAGAAGACCAGTAAAAAAGTATCATATGATTGGTTGCCGTAAATTAAAAGTACTGGCAAATTTTGTACCTCCTATTAAATAAGAAAAAGATCCTGGGCACTCATACTGAAGTAATCACAGTCATTGGTGCTAGGTGCCACAGTGTGGTGGCAAATATGTAAACAATAAGAGTGAAAGCTGTGCACACCAGTCTTAATTGAAATTGGTGTTTATTACCACATCAGTGTAACACCATGTAACGTTTCGGTGCTATTACTCGCACCTTCATCAGACACATACCAATGTATTAAATCATATTAAATAAGCATGTACATTTATAAAAAATAAAATAAAAATCACAATAAGTATGTTTAAAAAATATATCTATTGTTTCTAGGTTGTGGTACATACACCAGTTTATTTTGTAGAGCTCAGTTTTGTACATCTGGGAATATCTAACAAATCTGTATTCACATTTTATAATTCTCTCACAACAGATGGATAGCACATGCTGAAATGGTAAACACATATAGGGTGGATATGGTTTTCTCCTCATATATTACCTATTGAACAAAGGAAAAGATATATTTGAGTGTTTGATCTTGCTGTTTATCATCTGGTTTTGGGGATCGGAGGTAATGTAGAGAATCTGTAAAATTGTGCTGAAAGGGTATCAACACCAACTGGGGGGGGTTCAACACCAACTGTCTGCCATGTACAATGCTGTTTTGACACCTTACTCTGGGCGTTCCTTTAACACCTGTTAGCCACTATCCAATCATGCCCTTAACACCTGGCTGTGATATGCTAATTGGGATTTTCCAGGGTACATAATTGCCACAGACTGTACAAGTCATTCTGAATTGAGAAAGCCAGTCGGATGACTAGTGAAACGTCTTCAAGAACTAAACTTCAAGCCCAGTTGATCTAATTGAATAAGACAGATATACCATGACCTGGATGAATGAGAACCTTCACAAGCATATACTACAACTAACTTATTAAATGGTTTTCTATTAAGGTATGTGTGTTTTTGAGTGTCACTTAATTGCTTTTTATCACAAAAATGCTTTAGGCTCAGACCACCTGACAACTGAGTTGATCTGATTCTGATCTGATTCTGATATAGCTAGCTCCAGTAAGATATAACTCAAAGTGATACACACAAAGGACTCCATTGAAGCAGGCGAGTTATGTGGTTTTGATATTCATCTTTTTCATTGCCAGCAGCAGTCACGGCCATGATGGTTGAAATTATGGACAGGGACTTATGACAGCTTCTTAATCCTCCACCGTGGCAGCTGCACAATGTTGTAAAGCCAGCAAAGGAGACAAAACCAGGGTCAGTGAGAAAGATGAATCTCTCTGTCCAGGTACGGGTTATACTACATTTGGCTATAATGAATATCAGAAACCAATTTGCATGTTTTTTGTCTTTCCCTACACCCATCCTTCCAAGAGAATACTAATTGGTTAACTTTGTTGGCTCAGACATGGGCCCAGATTGTTTGTTGACCCAGACAAGGGCCAGCCAGTAGCTTCAAAATACTTGCAAAGGAGTAAAGATAGGGAAGCCAGAGAAACCAATGAGCAAGTGCAAATTTGTAAAAAAATTGTCTGTAACTCGCAATAAAAGACAAGAACATGCAAAAGTTAAAAGATGGTTTCTTTACACTACTGCAGAGATACAGCTAACTTAACATATGACACACCCCAATAAGCTACTTTGTAACCCTTCTGTGCTGAGTGGAAAGGAAGTGTAATTATCAAACAACAAAATATACCAAAAGTATATTAGTGTAGAACCTAAAACAAGGATTATATATATATATAATAAAAATAATTTCTCTATAATGGAAAACAACACAGCTCACCGCTTCTAATTAGTGGTCCAGGTGCAACCGCTCCACACGGTATATCACATAGACCTTTACAAAGCGGAACACTGCCGCACACTGGAAAAAACACACACCAAGCATTCAAGTCAAAATGGTGAAAAAATCTTTAGTTTACACAACATGAAAATATTCAGGATTCACCGAAGCGTTTCGAGTTCCAGCCCTTAGTCATAGGGGTATGACTTGAATACATGGGGTATGTTTTTTTACGGTGTGCCCCAGTGTTTTGTAAAGGTCAAAATCTGTGGTCTACAGGTCAGTGGGGCTTAGGCAGATTGAGGCCAAAAAAAATGGCCCTTTACTGACTGGGGCGCTACCTGTGTGTCCCCCAGCATCAGCCAGAATGGGCAGTCCAGGCTTATACCATTAAAGGACATGTAAACTGAGGCGAATCATTTTTTAACTAATCACACAGAAATACTGTAAGGATTAATTACCACCAATCATAAATCTGCTTTTTAGTTTTCTTCTCTGACCTTTCTCTCTTTTTTTTAGCTCTGGGAGTTTTACTTTTTAAAGAGGGCAGGGCACGGCTAGTCATTAAAGAGCTATCAATCACCCAGCCTCTCCCCCTGGCACACTACATGTAGAAACTATCCATTCTATAAAAGTAAAGCTTATTCCTCTAACACTGCATGGCTAATTGATTCAGCATTAAGATCAGGAAAAGGAATAAGCACTATCTGTTTCTCTGTGCTCTTTCTGTGCAGATAAAACCAATCCTGTAGTTAGCTGCTGTCTGTGTTAGTTAAGTACAAACGTAGCAGTGAACATCTAAAAAAAATCAATTACAACCCCCCCCCCCCCCCCACCCCACACATTCTAACTCCCACAGCTTACTTGATTCAATCAGTTATTACAGTTCCCAGTGCTGCTTACCTTCCCATAGCAAAGCAGTTTTACTTTCACTAGAACACAAAATTACTGGGTGAATGCTATTGGCTGAAGTGAGGCACAGATCATCTTCACTGCACATGCTCCACACTCTATCTGTGTCTCAGTTTTGGGACGGGGTGGATACATAGAGAGGAGACATGCATACTAACTAGGAGTGAGCTGAACAGGACATGAGGAGATCTAGTGACAGGGAGCACTGAGAGCAAAAAGGAATAAACAGGGTTATTCAATTAAAGTTCTTATTGTTAAAAATGGTGCTAATTTTGCCCCAACCAATCAGATGTTATCTTTTAAATGTCAAATAAGATCTGATTGATTGGGGCAAAATTAGCACCATTTTAAAATGATAAGAACTTTTATTGAATCTCCCTGTATGTTCCTAAAAATATGGAAAAGGATAAAGGCAAGTAATTTTTTTCAGTTTAGTGTCCCTTTAAATTGGAAGCAAACTTTCTCTACTATAGAAGTAGTATCATTTGAAAGGTATTTTATTTCAGCAAATACCAAAGTTTTTGGTTATTTCTAAAGGAACTCAAAAATAAAGCTGTAAACGTCGGAAAAAATACTTACAGTACACCCGAACAATTTCCTTTTGACTCAAATTCAGAATCTTCCTGTGTTTCACTGCTGCTGCTTATTTGAGCTCTATATCTTAGCCTGCTTTTACCCTTTCCAGATTCACATTCAGCCTTTTCTTGCAAGTGATTTTTTTTTCTTGAAGACTTAAGGGTTTTGCACAGTTTGTCTACAGAGCATGCTTCAGAATCACAAGCACTTTCAGAAGTTTCTGCTAAGGCATTATCACCTATGAATGTACTTTCATCAGAAACATCTACTACACAAGCAGATATTGAATCTCTGAAACCCTTTTTAAGGGAGCATGACTTAAATATCTTGTTCAGTGCTGATGTTTCTTGCTCCCGAGAAAGTGTATTTAAACATCTCTCATCTTCACTTGTGTCGGTTAATTCTTGCCCAGATTCTTCAACCAACATGTGTTTTTTCCCCTTTTTTGGTCTTTTAAGTATAGATTTGGGGATTTTTTGACCCTTTGTACAGACTGCAGGATCTTGGTTATAAATAGCATTTGGACATTTTTGCATGCCACGAGAATTTGAAACCTTAACAGCCGAGATCTCTGGATAATTTTCATTGCTATGTAAATTATGTTTTGTTTGTTTATTTCCTTTTGTTGAAGAATGCTGCACTTTGCTGTCAAATTCCTCATAGTCAACAGGGAGATGTGAGAGCCTTCCCTGCAAATTCTTCTTTTGCTGTATATCTGTGGAAATCACCTCTAGAAAAAAAAAATACACAAGGTTTTATGATAACACAATGACAAAAACTAGCTGTATAGTCTTAAAGCACAAATGTGAAAATGATCTTGATTAGGAAGGGATCATATACTCCGAGTTGTTGAATCCTTTTTAAGATAGATTATCTATATATATATATATATATATATATATATATATATATATATATATATACTAGCAAAAGTGTGCCCATTGGTGCACAATGGAAATTATGTGTGTGTATGTTTTGCTATATGTGGATATAGTGGATATAGAATCTTTACACAGTAATATTTTAAACTGTTACTCAGTCACCAGCTTCCATAGGAACCAAATAGGACAATCCTGCAGGTCAGAGTAGACCTAGGCAATCCTGCCACACTGTGTGGTTGAAACTAAACATGCTAGGTTAATACTTATTAGTATTCACCACGGCAAGTGGTGATGGTACCTCATATTATAACAGAAGGTACCTCACAGCATCATGTTATTATAATAGCATTGCCCTAATAATCTAAAGTATAAAGAAACATTTCTCATTCCCAGTTTACCTAAAGAAATTAATTTATCCTATTATATACTCTTTTATACAGATCTAATTGAAAAATAATTGCTTCAGAGCAATTTTTAATAACTGATAACTGCTTTTTATTTCAGTATTACAGTAAATCCTTGGTATACCTGCCTGGCTTTACCACTAAGCAAAAGGCTAAGGACATGCAAGCGAGCACCTTCATCCCAACCATTAATAGTGGCTGCCAATTCAAATTGTTCTAGCCAATCAATCCTCTCCCTAGTTACACCATCAAATGGATCAGGTTTAAAAATAGGTTTGGCGATTGGGCCTGGTAGAGCTACTGAGTCTAATTGGGGCATTTCATCTGCAGGTACAAGGACAGGAGGATTTAAATCAATACTATCAGCAGCAGCCTCCATAGCTTAATACAGAGAACAAACATACAAAGAAAACAAGGAGAATAAATGGTATTACCAGCACCGCTGCCACCAATTTGTACCAGATCACTGCTTTATGGAAGGATTATGGGTAGCATGGCACACAGTGGGTTACTCTGGTGGTCTGGCACAAAGCAGACAGTGCACATAAACAGGTTCCCACATAACATGAGCAGTAATCTGGGGTGTCCCTGTCTATGGTGTACCACTTTGAATATTGACCAGGCCTGTATATTGTGTGTGCTTGTAAGTTGGTGTACACTTATCTGTTGCCTCAGAGTTTGTATCCAATAAGGTAAATTGTCTGTCCAATAATCTGTCCTCCCAACAGGTGGTAACAGGATCTTATACACAGGGTCTTGTGTTACATTCAATATATCTCCAAAGCACACATCACAATCTACTTTCACTTTCTCTCCTCCTAGCCATAGAGAGCAGGGATGTCTTGTCTTTTATCACTCACTGAGACCACCTGCAGGCTGGAGGTGGTATATAAGGAGCATTGGTGTATATGTCCATTAAAATACACATCACATCTTTTGTAGCAGACAGAAACTTTTTTGGGATTACACTTCCTTTCACATGAAGCAGACACAGGGGTGTGGTTTAAGCTGCCATTTTACCATTCGATGTTCAAATAGGGATCTCAGCTTTGTAAGTAAGTTTATGTATTTTGTATATTTTGTGTTGTATCTAATATAAGTCTTTATATACATTTACTGATGGTCTTTTAAATGGTGATAGTGAGATAATACACACATACATATACACCTTTCCTATATGTAATAACCTATACCCCCCACCACATTGGTAGCTCCTAAAAACTCAATGCAATCTCCTATGGAGATATAAATATATTTATATAATATAAGGGATATAAAAGTCAATGTATGTATGCATGTATGTGTGTTTGTATGTTCCAGAAAAACTTCCAAACAGCTGGAACAATTTTCACGAGATTTGCAGGGAGACTCAATAAAAGTTCTTATTGTTAAAATTGTTGCTAATTTTGCCCCAACCAAACAGATGTTAACTTTCGATTGTTAAATAAGAACTGATTGGTTGGAACAAAATTAGCACCATTTTTAATAAAAACTTTTATTGAATCTCCCTGTTGGTATACTTATGTATAAGGAGCTGGAAAAGAGCATAGGCTACTTTCAAACTTTTAAAAATGCTGTACCCCCTTTTTTTGACTTTTTACGTTAATTAACCAGTGTGGTGCCATCTGGTGGTGAATCGAGTAAATCAAGTTAATCGCACACCTTCCTAATAACACAGATTGTTCAGGGGAGTTGCTTCATTTTGTTCTGTTGTTGCGGTGATAGGAGAATAGAGCTGTCAATCAGGAGGAGCATCAGACCATGTGATGTAGCAATGTCATGTGACCACATACTGTCACCTCCTCTCATTTGTGGTTCACCCAGAGTCAAGATTGAGAGTTCAAAGAAGGCAGCTAAGGAAATATGTAGTTTTACTTAAGGAAAGACAATGACAGCTGTGAATGGGATGGAGCTGACACGCTAAAGGGGAAGTTGGTGCGATATGCCTTAAAGAGGAAGTTGGTGTGATATGCCTTAAAGAGGAAGTTGGTGCGATATGCCTTAAAGAGGAAGTTGGTGCGATACGTGTTAAAGGAAAAGTTGGTGTCATACATGTTAAAGGGGAAGTTGATGCAATATGCCTTAAAGGGGAAGGTAGTGTGATATGCCTTAAAGAAGAAGGTGGTGTGATAAGCCTTAAAGGGGTAGTTGATGTGATACGCCTTAAAGGGGTAGTTAAATTTTAACATAATAAATAAAAAATATAAAATTGTATACTTCTAATCTTTGTAATTGATATCTCCATAAAAAAAACATGCTCATCTTTTTGTTACTAAAGAAGTCATAGTTAAGAAAATAACATAATATAGTGGATAATGTACCCCCTACTGTAAATTATAAGGATATTAGAAGTCACCGAGGCCGCAGGCCGAGTGCCTTTTATACCGGGCACGGAACTCCGAGGTGACTTTTGATATCCGTATAATTTACAATAGGGGGTACAATATCCATTATAACCTACCCCTTAACCCTAATTCAAAGCCACCCACATCACCCTCCACTAGCCTGTCATGGTACTTGTCCTTGCTCAGGACTCCGAAAAAAAATCCAGCCTCACCCCTTAACTCCTGCCCACGGCTAACACTTACATTTTTAGATGAAGAGGAAGCCGCCATCCCCTTTACTATATGAACCGGAGTTGAGCTGCACCAGTAACTGTAAGTATCCAACCGATAGCCGCATTCTGTCCGTTTCACTCTTCTCGCGCATTAATCTAATGTGTAATGCAGTCGCGGTCATAGTGGCTGGTGATTAATGTGTGAGAGAAGTGAAACGGACAGAATGCGGCTATCGGTTGGATACTTACAGTTAGTGGTGCAGCTCAACTCCGGTTCATATAGTAAAGGTGATAGCGGCTTCCTCTTCATCTAAAAATGTAAGTGTTAGCCGTGGGCAGCCATGAGTTTGCCATGGGCAGGAGTTAAGGGGTGAAGCGGGGGGGGGGGGGTGTGTGTGTGTGTATTTGTACTGCACTTCCTGGTTATAATCGGCGCGCTACTACGTAGTAGCGCGCCGATTATAAGCTTATTATCGGCTACATTGGTCCCATAGGGATCCATTAAGGGGGTAGGTTATATGTATATAAAGCACATTATTCATTTAAATTTTTAGTCCATGCACACTGTATGGCAAATTTGCCACTTAATCCCAGGTGCTACCTTCTGAGGCCCTCTACCTGCAGGCCTTATTCAAATATTCACACATCTTGTGTGAATATAAAGCATATAGCCCTGCCAGTCATCATTTGACAAAGAGACTACTTTTAGCCAACATGTGTTTGCCTAGCAATGCTGTAACAAATTGTCTTGGAACAATGAGAAATGTCATGTCCTTTTTAAAAATGTCCATTATTCACTTAATGGAATTTGTGGACAATATTGCTTCCACACTCACACACTCCTTCCAACACCCTGGGTACTATTTAGGTGTGAATCAAAAGGTACATATACAGGGAGATTCAACAAAAGTTCTTATCGTTAAGAATAGTGCTAGTTTAGCCCCAAACCTGACGGTTCTTATTGATACAGGGATCCTTTCCAATTGCCATTTAGAGTCACAAAAATATTTTTCCCACCTTCAAACTGTTTTTTTTTTTTTTTGTCATCCTCTGAAACTATCGTGGGTAGGATAAAAAGTATGAACTAGATGGATGTATGCGCCTTTATTCAACCTCCAATACTATGTTATTATGTAATGCAATCAATACATTTTTATATACTTACTTTTATTTTTCGATTTTGCAGACAATTCCTTTTCAGTTATATTCAACTGTGATGGAGTAACAACCCACCAATTTGAAGGTGGTTTAGAGATCCTTGACCTACAGACTGATTCAAGTTGCTCACATACAGTATTAACAATCTGATCAGATGTTCCAGGTGTTTGTTGGTTTGCAATTTTTGTTGCTTGCAGGTCTTGATTTGGCCCATCATCTGGTAATTTTAATTTCTGGCCTTTTTTGAAGCAATTTTCCTGTGCTAGAAAATAATAAAATAAATTTTTAATTACACTGTAATTGTGATTATACAGCAAGTTAAAACTATGTAAAAACACTATTCAAACCAGTCTCTGACAAAACTGTAAATGGAATTCTGGTGCTTTCAACTTATTATAAGATTAGCCTGTCAATTTAATTGGCAATGTAATTTTTTATATGTATAATAAACTGGCATAAGTGAATACAGTAGATATAAAATCTCTACACACCCTGTACTCAGATCGGCCGAAAGCTTGTTCGGGAAAGACCGAAAATTTCCATCGGCCGTGCTAGACTCCCTATAAAGGAGTCTAGCGCGGCCGATGGAAACACACAGTCTTACAGATCCTGTATGTCATCTTTCAGAAATCTGTACTGTGTGTACCTAGCTTTAGAGAGGAAAAGATCCCAATAGACACTCCTGCACACTCAAATGCTTAACCTTAAAAGTCCTTTATTTCAAACAGGGATAGAAATCACATGACTCCGAATTTGTTTAAAAAAAACATTTAAAAATATATACACACGTCTCTAAATTGCATCAACCAAGTACATCCAAACAGTCAAGGTTTATTAGTACATATAAGAGATATCGGGCAACCCATAAATTACTATAAAGTCAGCTACTTATCTGTCAGTACAAACAGTATCATAGTCTACGGACAGGCAGGTGCAAGTAGAAGACAGAGGCCGTCACATTGCAGCAGAGGCAAAGAGAGGTTTGAGCCCGACTACTCTAAAGATGTGGTAGAGCGCTAGACAAGCCGAACGTGCTCGCCGATGACATCAGCTTCTTGTTGAGGCTTAAGGAACTATCAGTGAGATTCAATAAAAGTTCTTATTGTTTAAAATGGTGCTAATTAGCACCATTTTAAACAATAAGAACTTTTATTGAATCCCCCTGCTTGTGAGTGAGTCGTTTTATAAGAAGAAAAATACCACTAGTAACCAGTAGGTGGCGAGCTCTCTCCACGAACAATAATTAACCCATAAGGTGCTCAGTAATAAGCTCTATGGATACAGAAATAAGAAGTGGAAAGCAGGGGCTAAACTCAATACCCAGTTAGTACAATGTAAAGCAAAAGGTACCCTTACTAAATAATGCATAACAGATCATGCAATTTAGATACTCATCAGTAGGTAACTCAATAGCTAATTTACTCAGATAGTTTCCAAACTTGTAATACAAGCTAACTCTTACTTATACAGGGGGAAGCAAGTGAAAGGGTTAACCCGTCTAGATCGGACACAAAATAATATATGCGTTACAATCAGTGAATGCTTTGCAGCCAAGTAATCCCATCGCTATGTCGGAAACAGCGGCCTGTACGGTTTCACGCTTTAAGGTGACAAACCCTCTACCGGAACATACCTAGTGAAAATAGACACGCAACTAACTTGGTCTAGCCAAATCATGTCTTTAGCCCATGATTTGTTTATGCAGAAAAGAGGCTAAAATCCACAAATCATCGTACAGGCCACTGAAGACTAGCCGATTACCGCATAGATAGGCTAAGGTCCGATCATTAAGTTAGATCCGATATGGACTTTCCAATTCCCAATAAGATGAAGTCAGCCTAAGAATAATAATCTAAAGGATAGACACCTTTTCCTTATTAATAGTTTGTCTAGTGCTTACTGTAATGCAAAATAGAAAGGTAAGGTGAGTCACTCAGAAGCTATTCTATGTTATAACAGCTAGAGTGCTTAAACATTTAGATATAAAATGGTTAAAGTAACAAAAGTTAATAAACAATAGTATCCATGAGTGACAAAACTAAAGCTATAATACAGCATGATCTGATATAGAGTTTGCCTACTAAGAATTGCAGGCACATAAGGCTACACGCTCAAATCATTTATTCCGCCGGGCCTAAATGAGGACTTTGATTTCACCCCTTTTATTTAGAATTGTGGTTTTGATATGACTGGGGGCCCCCAGCCAATAAGCTGTAGTTTGTCACTTTTGAAATTTGCAGCCTTTTGTGCCGGCAATTCTTAGTAGACAAACTCTGTATGACGACCTGGGTCGGTCGAGGCCAGCCGCCCCACACCATCAGATATTTCCGGTTGTCCAACCGATAAATGGCACTATCGGTCGGCCAGAAATATCTGATGGTGTGTACTCAGCCTAAAGCTAGGTACACACCATACAATAATTTAGCCCAAACCAACATTTCAGTGTTTCGGTCGGTCGGTCCCAATTATTGTATAGTGGCTCAGACTGATCGCCGATCGTTCCTTCGTCCGAATCGGACGAAAGCACGATCAGACGGGTCGGAAAACCATAACCGATCGTGTGGTCCTCTATGGACCACACGATCGGTTGTGCTAACTGTCGGATGCGGCTGCTTTTGCCACGACTGACAGTCCTTCCCTCCTGGACGAAATTTAAACATGTGTACCTAGCTTAAAGCTTTGGATCCTGCAAAGATTTCTCTTTTCAGCTTTTTTTTTTTAAATCCCACTAAGTGCAGTGAAGCAGTTGTGAAAAAGTGCATGTATGATTAACATTTTTACATATATTTAAATGTCTCTTATACAGTATTATTAAAACAGAATCGTACATTGGCATTTGGTATTTGCTTCTTATTTCTGTGTCCACACAAACTCATATTTCAGCAATTGATCCTATTCTAACTAAGAACTTTTAAAACAGATCTTCAATACTTTCCCACAATGCAACGTCACATATCATATTCAATGTCAGAAAATATCAACACACATCATATCTATAGTCAGAGTTATAGTACTGCAATTAAACATATTGATCACTTCAACATAAAGGCATTTTAATTACAAGATGGGGAAGCTTCCCATCTTGACCAAATCTTTGTATATTTAAGGGGACACCCTCTGTGTTTGTATAATATCTGTTTATATGGTAAAACCCTGTTTACTGCAGTTTTCCAGTCCTCCAATGAAGGAGGACCTGTATACAGGTTTTTGCAATCTGTAATCTTGCCTGGAACAGCATATCCCTTAAGATTTTTAAAAATGTATCGATTTGTATTTCTTCCATAATGCCCAATACACATTGTAATGAACGCCAGTTCGCTGGGAACGTGATCTGACCAATCAATCGGTACAAGCTGCCACCACTTTAAGTTATGGCCTTAAAGACACCCCCAAAACACTCTGGACTCTCACTGACTATGCACACCCCTGTCCTGGCAGCTAAATGGTTAACACTACACCATTCACTCCAGCAAATAACTGGTTAATTAGCATCTGTCCTTCACACGAGTTAATTAGCATTTACACTGCAACACATTCCATTCAAACACATATAAACTTATCAGAGGCTAACTGAGTTCTTTTAGAGCATCAAAGACCAAACTTATTAAATTTTAGATTTAATATTCTAAAAGGTGGACAGTGCATATAATACAAAAATAAAAGAAAATGGTGTTGTAATAAAATGACATACCATAGGTACAACAGTTGTATAAAATAAAAAGGATAAAAATATTCACAGACCCTACTCACAAGAAGAAGTCCTGTATCCCGGGGCGGGAAGAAACATCGGGTCCATACACACGGTTTTAGCATGTCCCCTCAGTATAAACAAAGTTATAGGGGCTACAAGGATTTTTAAACCCCTTGATGAACCACCCCCCTCCTGGCTATGCATGAGGTGGGAATGTCCAGATTTATGACTAGCCAAAAGCATTCATTCCCCCTCAGTTAGGCAGACTCCATATAAATGTAGATATGTACATTGTATTGGGATATTGACCACATATTCCTCTCCTGTATTAATTATCAATTCCTCCAATACCAAACATGACCTGTGTGTAATACATATTTCCCAAGATATTAATAACTCGCCTTGGCAAGGGAATAAGGTCTCCATGTTGGGTATCATTTTGAGGGGCCTTCCTTTCCATTCACAAATATAATATTGGTTTCTGTCTTACATATTCCAATACCGAAATACATTTATTTTACATGTATGGTTGTCCTTAAAATGACCTTTTAGGGTACCCACCAGAACCCTAGCTGAAGAGAATTCCATATACACGGTTCGGACCCACATTGTCTGGAAAAGAAGATCTGGTTCCATACTTCACTAATCGTAATATAAACAATAGGACTGTTCCAGGGTGGAATGGTATTTTTATTGGTCCTTTAACTAATACCAATAGTTTTTTTTCTCCTCTGTGGCAGTGTATCCTGGAATATCTTGAAAATCTCAATATATATCTGAAATTAGTTTAGCAGACTTTTTACGACATAAAACATCACCAAGGGGCCAATTGGGTTACTGAGATGGGGTTCAAAATTTTGTTACAAAAGAGTGTGTCCAAATAACATTCTATTTGGTAGATGATATTCCTGTTGGAGTAGTTCAAAGGTTTTAAAGCCATCATTTTGTTGCAAGTGACAAACTTGAAATATCCCGTATCATAACCACAAATTTGACTCTGGCATAGTAAGGAATACTGGTAAATGTTTATTTCCCCGTAGAGGGCATTGTTTGTATATTGAGGGGATATTCAATTTATTTAATGTATTATCCCATATCTTAAACTCTTGTATAAGAAGTAGATGTGATTGTTTAGGGACATCGGTACCCTTCAAGCCTCTGGACACAAGGTACAAAGGGTCCAGGTATTTGGTAGCATCTGGGAGGCCCAGCATTTCAAGCATTCTAATTGTTTCGGATTGGTACCAGTGATGTACATGTGTCAATAGTGCTGCTAGGTAATACAGGCTATAGTTGGGGAGTGCCAATCCACCTAATTAAACCGGGCGTTGTAACAGTGACCTTCCTACTTTGTGCCTGCTTGATCCCCAAACAAATTATTTCAAAAGGGAATCTAGTATCTTGAAGTATTTTAGAGGAATATAAACCAGGGCATGACTTCCTATTATACATATATGAACTCACGGAATAGTCTAGAACCGGATTTTTACTGTATGCTTAACAGTTCTTATTTGGGGACTTACCAATTGAGGCACATCGGCTACCAGAACTTTTACTCCTAGCCCTATTTATTTCTTACAGTGGTTTTAATGTTGTTACATTTATGATGTGTTAGTATGTATATATATTGCCTTGTTTTGTAATAAATTTGAAGTGCATATCATTGGACTACAGTGGTCTAAACCTTCAGTGGAGGGGACAGACACACCCACTAGGGGCCAAACCACTCCCAGATTCAGGATAGTGTATAAATATTAGGGTCAGAGGACCGGCCCATTGTTCTCCATTTCCCCATCAAACCAGAAAACATCAAAGCCAATTGGGAGGATTGTAAATTGGCTACCATCTTGGATTATTTGGATTTTGTAATTTTTTCCATTTGGATTACAAAGTTTTCTATGGACTTTGATCCTGGACTGATCAGATGCCAATTGATTAACAGAGAGATTTAATAAAAGTTCTTATTGTTAAAGCTGGGTACACACACTGTCATTTGTCCCGGCCGAGGGATTGCTCGAAGCGAACGCTTGGTTGGGAAAAATAATAGCTCCGAGTGTACCCAGCCTAAAAATGGTGCTAATTTTGCCCCCAACCCATCAGATATTATTTAACATTTGAAAGCCAAAATCTGATGGGTTGGGGCAAAATTAGCACCATTTTTAACGATAAGAACTTTTATTGAATCTCCCTGTAAGTGTTTGCATTTCTCATAATTGCACACTGGATCCATACAACAGGCTTTCACTTCCCCCCCAGCCCTTTGGCTTTTTAAAATTAAAATTGAAGTAAAAAAGGTTAGAAGTTAGGACCTTCCAAACTGGGGTTACCTTGACGTGGTTGGAAGGCACGTATACTATAATGTATACTAATGTATACAATAATGTATACAATAATGTATACTAAAACCCCTTTGTTTATAAAGTATGCCAGTGTGCAAATAATATGATATTGTATGGGGCCTAGGAATGTGCATTGATTATCTTTTCTATGTTTCTATAAATGTTTGACCAGATCAGTAGCACTTCCGCTAAATGTAGTTGTAAATTACGTTACCCCTTCGGCATACAGGATTTTGCAGGGATAGCCACCTTGTGGGTGTGTCAGGGAGATCACCTGGAGTGTGTTACACTCCTAGCTCAGCAGACACCTTGGGTGTGGGTAAGAGGTATAAAAATGGCTCTCCATTTACCATCTAATATTGGACTAATAAGAGATATTTTGAGGGCCAATAACTTCCTCCATTTCATCCTGGAACATTAAGGACTGAAACTAACAGGGAGATTCTATAAAAGTTCTTATCGTTTAAAATGGTGCTAATTTTGCCCCAACCAATCAGATCTTATTTAACATTTGAAAGCTAACATCTGATTGGTTGGGGCAAAATTAGCACCATTTTTAACGATAAAAACTTTTATTGAATAACTAAGTATGCTTTCACTTTTTCATCCCATTTTGTTTTACTGTAGCTTGTGTTGTATTTTGTCTGTTATATTTTTCTATAGTTGTTTGCACTGTTTTTGTTTATATTAAACATTATTTAAATCTTTAGCTGAATCTCTGATTGCTCGAATTAGAACTAAGGAACTCTGCCTCTGAGACGCTGCGTTTTTACCAGTATATTATATTCTTTCGTATTCTGTTATAATCCTGCCTGTACGTGGTAGCAAGTTAACGGTCATTATTAGTTTTATAGCACAGCTGTGCGTGCTGGGTAGGTTGGTGTACCTTTTATCACACCTGGTGGCAGATACAGATGGTTTATGGTAAATATATATAAGTGACAGGCAACTCTGTCGAGTTTTGGGGTTTTCGTAGTGAGCTAAGCGTGCTCAGAGCGCCCCTGGGCTGAGGGTTGTAGTGTCCCCGTCACAAGCTTGACCACCTACGGTTAGCCAACATGTTTGACAAGGAGTGATGAGGCTTTTTAAGGTATCGGGCCACCGATAATTCCCCATATTTAGTCACTTGAACTGCTGACGTCTGTCTGTTGGGGATCGTTGTCCAGGGCTTACAGATAGACTGCCTATGATTGGCCATACATTTCCTTATGCTATAGTATGCTAGTATAGGCCACAGAGGCATGTAATAATGTATATTATATGGGTACTAAGGCATGAACGCCTGTGCCTAATCTTAATCCGATACCCCTTGTGTAGGTGGGGGAATCTTTTCTGGTGACAACGTAACAACAGGTGTGAAAGCCAATTGGTGTTTTCCTTCTAAGGATTTAACTGTATGTCAGTGTTCACCAATATGTTTCTGAGATTCTTGCCTCTATGATGAGCAAAAATGGGGTCTGGTATTATTAAAAGGGGAGGTTTTCGTCTTGTTAGAATTTCCCAATTATTTATTTTAAGCTTTTTAAATTTTTTTTATTTTTATAAATACCCGTATATACTCGAGTATAAGCCGACTCGAGTATAAGCCGAGGTACCCATTTTTGCCCCAAAAATCAGAAACCCATGATTGACTCGAGTATAAGCCGAGGGTATAAATTTAGTTGCTGGGAGTTGTAGTTTCCAACCACCTATAGTAGAAAGGTATTGGGGGTTAAGAACCGTGAAGAACTACTGGGAACTGCCGGCTTTCCTTCCTGACTCGCGGAATGAAGGTAAGTTTAGTATTGACTCGAGTATAAGCCGAGGCAAGGTTTTTAGGTTGATTTTTAAACCTAAAAACCTCGTCTTATACTCGAGTATATACGGTAACTTCATTTCCGGGTGAAGTTATATAGGTAACAGTCTCCTCTGGCTTTCTAGGTTCTATCCCCTGTATTACCAAAACTAAGTCAAGCTCTTTCTAAATCCCCCTGGATAGTAGTGTTTTGGGATTCAGGATGATTACTAGTCACATGGAGGATGGTATTCCGATCAGTATGTTTGGTATATAAGGTTATGCTAAATTTATTGCCCTTCCTAAAGATCCTGAGATCCAGGAAGTTGATACTTTCAGTGCTACACTCCACGGTAAACTGTATGGGGGTGCCCAGCTTGTTAATCTAGCTCACAAAGTCATTACATTGTTCCCTATAGCCTACCCAAATGAATAAATCATCAATGTAGCGCCTGTACAATACGAGTTTTTCCTGTTATTTAGGATAAATGTATTTTTTTTAATGCCGCCATAAAGAGATTATCAAAGGAGAGTCCCACATTGGTACCCATTGCTGGGCCAGAGATTTGTTAGTACATCCTATGGCCAAACCAAAAATAATTTTTACATAATACCATCTCCAGCAGGTCCAAATCAAAAATTTTACTGGAGGGCTTTTATGTTAATGTTTAATGAGGGCTTCCCTACAAACCACAATCCCCTCAAGTTTTGGGATGACTGTGTATAAACTGTGGACATCACTAGTCATCAATGTCACCTGCTGGGGGTGGTATGTAAAAATTATTTCCGGTTTGGTCATAGGATGTACAACCAAATCTCTGGCACGGCTATAGGATGTCCCACCAAATCTCTGGCATGGCTAAAGGATGTACCACCAAATCTCTGGCACCAACACTTAAAGGAACTGTCCACCCCTCTTTTGAAAAATGAATATGTGGTAGAGAAGCCCCCAAAAGCTAGACATCGTTTAATTCTCAGCCTTTAATTCGGCTCCCACACAGAGATATTATACTTACATCCTCCTCCTTGCTCCACCGCTGCGGCTCTGCACTTCCGGGTAAGGCAGTCAGTGTCGGCCGTGACTGTGACGTCACGGCCAATTACTGACTGCCATTCCCGGACCAGTCTCCACTGCGGCTGCTCGGGAACAGAAAAAGAACAGAGCAGCCACAGTGGAGACTGGGAGAAGAACCCGGAAGCGGCGGTGGAGCGAGGAGGATGTAAGTATAATATCTCAGCGTGGGAGCCGAATTAAAGGTTGAGAATTAAACGATGTCTAGCTTTTGGGGGCTTCTCTACCACATATTAATTTTTCAAAAGAGGGGTGGACAGTCCCTTTAAAAAAGGATCATCACTCTTTGGCAAACCTACATTGGCTGGTGATAAATCAGGTCAAGCTAACAGAGGGCATAGACAAGAGATAGGGCCCTACAACAAAGCAAAGCCTGTTGTATAAAGAGACCTTGGCCCTCAAGGGCCTAAATGGAATGTGCTCCCTTTATTCATCCTTTATTTGTTTGAGCTCTCCATAGAATATAAACCTGGATTCCGTTCTTTATTTTTTTTAAAAAATTAGTTAACCCATGTGTATATTTTTAACGGTTAAAGGGGAAGTTCAGTGCAAATACATATGCTTTTCAGAAAAAAGAGCAGTATTTTTTCATCCCAATGACCTTAATCTGCCAATTCAGCATTTTGTCTGTGTACAAATAAATGCAATCGAAATACTGACTTCCTGTTTGCAGGACCCCTAGTAGAGACTGTTATGGTCTTGCCCTTGACACAGCGCCTGGGTTGATTCAGTTGCTCAGTAGAGATCTGAGCATCTCTGACCCATCCAACAGCCAATCAGTAAAAATTACTGATAGGAACATTCCAAGGATGTGGTGCAGGGAACAGGGTAAGAAATCAACTGATTTTTCAAAATGTGTTACTAGCTTTCCTTTTTTTAATCAGTGATTTTATTAGATTTACCCAAAATATATTAGATATATATTAGATATACCCAAATATTAGATTTGGGTATGTTAACCCCTACACAAAAAGTTGTCTTTTAGCACTTTGCACTTTATATACTGACATTGGAGGACCCAGGGGAACTCTAACTACTATAGTTCTATTATCAGAGACTGTTTTGTAAGGTGGAACAAAGTGTTGGAGTAAAAATTTTAATCCTTGAACATTGTATCCTTATATAACAGACTCTGCACTTGTTTTCAGTGTGAAAAGTGTATCCCACTTCAAGTCCCATACCGATGGATATAAGATATCACCCGGGAAGGGGGAGGGTGTTTTGTATGCTACCTGTATTTAAATTCATCACGTGTGCCCACCCTCTTGAGAATGGCCTTAACAGGCCCGAAACGTGTCAATGTAGATGGAGTGAATAAACTAATAAATGAGTGTTGTTACAAATCCCAGGAGTGCTCTTTCTTTGTTACTTTGAGATATATATATATATCTCTGACAAAAGTATAAAGCATGGTAGAGTTGGGCTAACATAAATAGGTCACATTATAAACCAATTGCTTTTAATTATTCATTAAGAAGGGCAGGCTATACGCCAACAGAATGGTAATATAGAATGACAGCAATTTGAACTGAAATGGATTTACACTAATATCCTGTTTGTATGTAAAATGTCTTGGCCACTTTATAAAATGTGGATGCACAAAGCCTCATTTTTTGTTTGAAACCTACAACACACATATGAACACATAAATACAGTTACAGACACACACACTCAAAATACACAACATATACATGCATACAAACACCCTAAGATATACAAATAAAATGGTACAAAAATAGCACGCACATCTCATGCATAAGCACAAAATTATAAGGTTTCATTTTTACCTTGTTTTGGAGTTGACACCATATTTTTATTTGTAATGTTTACATTATCCTCATCTTCTTTAGAAAAACTTTTCCTTTCTATGGGAGACATCATT
Organism: Hymenochirus boettgeri; assembly: GCA_019447015.1. Lineage (NCBI taxonomy): Eukaryota > Metazoa > Chordata > Amphibia > Anura > Pipidae > Hymenochirus > Hymenochirus boettgeri. The sequence continues at coordinate 156,036,374 of CM033469.1, forward strand.
TTACAACTTGCTTTTTTTGTCAATTTGGGACGTTTTGGCCTTCCTCCTGATATCTTCTCCGAAGATCCAATTTTTGTATTTACAGCTTCTTTATTACTAGAATTATTTCTGTTTGCAGGCGATTTCACACTTTTTATTTCAGCCTGGTTTTCATTCTGACCTTTTGAACATTTTGGAGGCCTTCCTCTCTTTTTTTTTGGAACTTCTTGCTTTTCTGAAATTTTTTCTTGTAAACACTGCTCATTATTTGAGATGGCATCCCCTTCTGACTGGGCAACACCATCTGAAAAAGCCAGGTTTGTATTTTTATCTTTCACCAATTCACTTGCCCTTTTACCTGAAGTTTCTTCGCTGATGACAAAACTATCTCCTTCAATTAATTCCAGAGCAGCCACCTCCTTAGAGCCCCTTCTTGGAGGAATAAAATGGGTCATTTGTTCAGAAGGACTAGTTTTATTTTGCGGTTGCGTTACATCATACTGAGAATCTGTACAAACAAAGGATGAAGTGGATTTTCCTTTCTGAATTTTTTTTTGGGTATCAAAATCTTTTCCCTTTCTAGGGATTGAAATAACTGGCGCATAATCTATTAAAGCAGCTTCATCAAATATAAACTCATTGTCATTCTCTTCAGCTTGTTGGTAATGATCAGGCTTTGGTGGGTCTGGTACAGTCATTGAGAACCTTAGAAAAAAAGATTTTAAACTTGAAACAGAACAAATTAGAATATTCATTTTAGGGATTAGTGGTATGTGAGTTAATTGTTTATGATGGCAAATTCTGCAATTAGTTCTGCCCCATCCCCTCTACCACTGGCACAAATATGTGCAGTGTAATTATAATTATATTCACTACAAAAGGGTGTAGATGGTAGATCCTTCTACTAAAATATTTGTTTTATGCTACTAACATTTCATTGTCAGGATACGGGAATCCCTCAACCTTTAGTAACATACCCCCCCACCCCAAAAAAAAAAACAGACTTTGTGTGTGTGTTTTCATATTCACTCGCAAACAATATTTTTATTGTTTAAGGGAAAACCAACTTAATTTTGATAATATTAATAGAAATTCTACATTTATTTAATCAGTTAAGTTGTCCATTTCTGCATTCAAATTTGTTGATGTGCTTATTGTAGACTGGTGGCAAAAAACTTTACTCAAGATGATGCCTTAAATGAGCTCCAGAATAACGCCTTCTGTCCTTGATTTTATGCCCCTTCCTAAATAGGAGAGTATTTTATTTGCTTTGGCAGATACTGCCTGGCACTGCTTATAGTCCACAATAACTCCAAAGTACTCTACAAAGTAGTCAGCTAATCAGCAGACTCAACATTAAGCCTAATGTTTCTATTTTGTATCCCAATGCCCGGGTCTTAAAGCACTTTGTAATGCGGAGACGCCTTACACTGAGCCTATAATATATACACAGATCTTAAAAAAAAAAACTGGTCAATTGTCCATTATCTACCTCAAACGGAATATTTTTCACTTTATAACCTATTACTAACCAGATATTTAAGGATAATTATGGTCCCCATTCTCACAGAGTAAGCCTACATTCAGTCAAACAAGGCTGTAACAACAAAAGCTCACTGAACAAAGAAAGGGGGAAATATAGACAAGCCACCAGTTTTTTGTTTTTAGGGTGGACGTGCCCTTAAGGTTAGACATTAACCAGTTAACATCCAAGTACAATTTGTGAAAGTCAAGAAAACGGTTCCTAAAAAAATCTAACTTCTATGAGGAACTTTATGAAATGCTTTTTCAAAATAAAAAAAACAAAACCCATCCACTGACCCCTACGATACATACTCACTTCTTAATTGTAAGCAATCATATTGGTTTGACAAGATCTATAATGCATAAAACTGAAATACCTATGTATAATGTTTTATAAAATGTATTATAATATATTATACCTTAATATTCCTTTTAAATACTTTTCTATCACAGAAGTCAAACAGACAGACCTTCAATTACTAGTCTGGGAACAGGGAACTCTATTTATATAATGACACAACAGCAATCCCCCAATCTTTTGAAAATGGACAATATATTAGGGAATCCAAAAATAATACAGTGTGGTCTGACAGCTATAGAGTTTTTGCTCCTTTAGAACCCCAGAATGAATACCATCTAGTCATGGACCTTTGTATTAATTTCTTTATTTATATAGATTTCAAAAATAATTTTTCCCCCCCTCTCTTTTCAACAATAGCCTTTTCATAAAAAGGTTTTGCCTACTTTTGTACAAAACGTGTTTGCCTTCTTATACATTGTTATATATACAAGGCTTTTTGGAGAAAATAAACTTGGTGGGCAGTAAATGGAACACTTTTGGAGATAAGAATAAAATGATTTTTAAAGGGTATGTACACCCTTTCAAAACATTTTTGAAATATAGCAGGGCTTCCCCCCCCCAGCCCCAACGGCTATAATAAAATCATTAGAAACTCCCCCGATCTCTACCAACCTCACCACTTTCCTCCGCCGCATTTTCCCTGCCCTCTGCTTGCACGGAACTGCAAGCAGGGGGCAGGACCAGCAGCCGCGTCTGTGATTGGCTGAAAGGGAACCAATCACGGACGCGGATGCCGGCTGCTTAGAACACCGGGGTAAAGAGGTATGGTAAGTAGAGTTCGGGGGAGCCTCTGATAATTTTATTATAGTGGTTGGGTCTAGGGGGGGAAGGAACAACAGGCAGCAAAGGGGTTTCACACTAGGGGGTGGGAGGCCAAAATGGGAGGGAGAGGGAGGGAGGGGGGAGAGGGCTCTTCTGCGCATGGCAAAATTCTCCCGGAGGAGAGACAGGAGGCAGAGTCCTATATGGACTCTGCAGTACTCCTGGTGTGCAGTTTTTTGGACTTTGCGGGGGGATTACTGGAGAACCATTTGGAGCTGGGATGTAAGGTAAGGATTTTACTACACTACACAGTGGGGCCAGAAGTGGGGGGGGGAATTATAGTTTTGGGGGTGGACATGCCCTTTAACCTTTTATTACGTATACAGAGTAAGGCTTTATTTCCATTGTGGAACCTAAATCTGTATGTAAGTTCTACTTATTTCATATCTCAGGACTGCAAACAAATTTCCAATATACCGTTATAACAAAAAAAGATCACCCCTATTATATAGGGCATGCTTCAGTTTATTGATGTTTATAACTTTCTGTTTTTTATTTTTGTCAATTTGTATAAGGGTTATATGCAAGTATAAAAAAAATCCACATTCCAATTTTCTGTAGATGCCAATTTATAAAAAGGCAAGATGACAGATTTAAAGAGACCAGATTAAAATCAAAACATAAAATGTCAAGCAATAGATTACTCATTAGATTTAAAGGGAATATCCACCCCTCCACACACAAATCTTACCTGCTACAACCCCCCCAAAGCAGGACTTCATTATGTTTTATGTTTTACCAATTATGCTCCCACACTGAGCTATTATACTTACATGCTCCTCCTTGCTCCACCGCCGCGGCTCTCCACTTCCAGGTAAGGCAGTCAGTGTCGCCGTGACAGTGACGTCACAGCCAATCACTGACTGCCATTCCCGAAGTAGTCTCCACTACGGCTGCTCAAGAACACAAAAAGAACACAGCAGCCACAGTGGAGAGAGTGAGGAAACTGGAAGAGGCGGTGGAGCGAGGAGCTTGTAAGTATAATATCTCTGTCTGGGAGCGGAAATTGGTAATTTTAAACATAACGAGGTCCTGCTTTGGGGGTTTTTTGTAGCAGGTAAAGATTTGTGTGTAGAGGAGTGAACATTCCCTTTAAAGGGCATGTCCACCCCCAAAACTATAATCCCCCCCAACAACTGGCCCCATCATGTAGTGTAGTTTAATCCTTACCTCACATCCCAGCTCCGTGTGGTTCTCCTGTAGTCCCCCCCCAAAGTCCCAAAAACTGCCCACCAGGAGGATAGCAGGACTCTGCCTCCTACTTGGCCTCCGGGAGAAGTTTGGCATGCGTACTGCAGCCCGTCTCCCCCTCCCTCCCCCTCCCTCTTAGTATTCCCTCCCCCTAGTGTAAATTGCTTTAAATAAGTATTCCCCCTGCCCCCCAGCCCCAACCGCTCATTTTTTTTTTAAATGCCCGAACATTACTTACTCCTCTCCACTCTTTCCTCCGCTGCACTGAATGACCCAGCCGCGTCCGTGATTGCTGCCGCTCAGCCAATCACAGAGGCACTGCCGGTCCCGCCCCTCTGCTTGCATTTTCTCGCAAGCAGAGGGCCGGCAGTGCGGCGGAGAAAAAGGGGAGGTAAGTAGAAGTTTGGGGCACTTTCTAAAAATATAATATATCGGTTGGGCTGGGGGACAGGGGGAATCTTATATTAAAAAATTAGGTGGACATACCCTTTAATATATAAATAATATTTTATATAGATATAATATAAATAATAGAAAGATATATAACGTACCTGCTTTTCTGGCGTGTCCTTGTGTGGCAGCTTGTAAAAACATTGAATAAATATGACTTTTTGGTGTCGTTGTTGATCCCAAAATGTTATTGACCTTTTTTGATCTCTTCATATGTTGCAAAGTTGTAAAACTTTCCGTCTCAGATCCATTTTCAAGCATTTCTGTTTCAAGATCTATTTGCTCACTTCCAAAGGAATGCATAGATTTGACTGTCGGACTAAAAAAAAATAAAAGCATTAAAATGTAACAACTGTTGGCCTAATTCATTCTGAAGTGCCCTGTTCTAGGCACTACATAATAATTATTCAATTTATCCAAATAAAACAATGCAGGGGGAAGCACACAGCTGCCATGTGTTGTGTACACTTGGCGTGTAATTATTGTAATACAGTTCTTTTTCATGTGTGAAAAGCTTGCAAGTCTCTTTATTTCTATGGAGAGGGAAGGGAGAGCAAGACCCCCTTCCAACATGGTTAAGCAGGACAGGTTACATTGTCAGCAAAAGGTGTAATGTGGTGCGTGCTTCAGCTGACAAATATCTAACATGGACTAAGCATGAAACTGCAAGCAGGGGGCCAGACCAGCAGCCGTGTCCCTGATTGGCTGAGAGGCAGTCAATCACAGACGTGGCTGCACAGAACACCAGGGGACAGAGGTAAGGCAAGTAGAGTTTGGGGGAGTTTCTGGAAAATCTATTATAGCGGTTGGGGCTGGGGGGGGGGGGGAGAGCTAATATATAACAAAGGAAATTTACACTAGGGGGAAGGAGAGCAAAATGGGTGGGAGAGGGAAGGAGAGGGGAGGGGGCTGCAGTGCGCATGGCAAAATTCTCCCAGAGGAGAGACAGGAGGCTAGGCTCCTAGTGGCCAGTTTTTGGAACTTTGGAGGGGCATTGCAGGGCAGCCATTTGGAGCTGGGATGTAAGGTAAGGATTTTTATGCACTACAGAGTGGGGCCAGTAGTGGGTTAAATGATAGATTTGGGGGTGGACATGTCATTTAATGCTTTCAAATCTCACCTTTCTGAGAATCAGCAGAAAATATGATTGTTAGATCTTTTAAGCGTTTTCCCACCAATTGTATCTGTATGTTGTCTCTCCCACTTAGATTGTAAGCTCTTTGGGGCAGGGATCTCATTCCTAATGTGTCAAGGCTTGTTTCCCGTATATACATTTATACATAATTTATATATATGCTTTCTGATGTATGAAATTGTATTTAATTTCATTTTTATCTATCTGTATAATGGCTTGCACTTATCCCCTTGTTTGTATACTCTGTACTTTTTAATGTACAGCGCTGCGTACCCAAGTAGTGCTTTATAAATAAAATTATACATACATACATAGTGCAATTAAAACATACAATTTTCCCTGCTATAAAGTAGCGTGAAAAGTGTATTGAATCACAGATACATCAGGTAATGTGGATTACTTGCCTAAAACCCAGTGCTATACTGTACCTACTTTGTCAAAAGTTGCATATACTATGTGGTTGCAGTATTTTTCTTGGAAGGAAAAGCATTTTTCGATTTGTTTTTGACAAATTTACAGCATTTAAAATGCTATAGGAACACCTCTACCAGGGTAAGTCATATTATTTCATATAATATACAAGACCCACAAGTGTGTGTGTACAAATATGAAGTGACATTAATATTAGCAACATTTTATATTTGCATGAATTTTATAAGACAGATATTCTGAATTGAGACAGCCAGTCGGATGACTAGCGAAACGTCTTCAAGAACTAAACTTCAAGTCCAGTTGATCTAATTGGATACAACAGATATACCATGACCTGGATGAATGAGAACCTTCACAAGCATATGAGACAGATAGGTGTAAAGAACTACACATTGTACATTACAATATCTATATAAAAATAAAATACAATACCTATTTTTAAAAGCAGAAGGGAACATTGGACTCAAAGGATCAAGGGCATTAGGCACTTCTGGAGTAAGATTTTTTTCAGCTTCTGAAAGACATTCAAAATTAACCACGTTTCTCTCTTCTTTCCTTTTTCTCAAAATTTAAAATCATGTTTTAAAATAACATCTGATCTTAACATCACTTATGTGGTGATCTTTTTACTTAAAGAGAACTACGCTATCCCTGTGTTGAATTGCGAACCTCTGGCCCTGAATTCAATGGCCAGATGCAGTGTAAACATACAGTAATAGTTGAAAACTGTGCACATGGGCACACACTTTTCATGTGCGTTGTTGTTTGGCACACTGTGGCCTCTGCCTAAATTAAATATTTATTTTAAAAAACACTTCTTTTTTGGGATTAATGTCCCTTTATATAAATGTTATGGTTTAAAAAACAAATAATAATATTAAACATTACCTCCAGTTAATATCTCCGGTATATGCCCTGATTTAGGCGTAGAAACTACTTTTATCATGTGAATACCTTCCCTGAGTTCAAGTTGTTTAATAGGAACTGAACCCAATTGGTTATCTGCATTCTTTTGAAAAAGAGTTCTTTGTTTTGGATTCTCATTGGATGAATTTGTCTCAGTAGGAGATGAGAGATAAGTTAAATTCCCTTTTCTTTTTGCCAGTGAGCCTTTGGCCTGTTGCTTGTTTGGGGAAAATTGCTTATTTAAGGTTTTCTGGAAGTTTGTCTGCTTTTCCTATAAGGAGACATTTTCAAGAAAATTGTTAATTGGCTGGAAAACAGTTTTCTCACATATTTATTTGCCTTTCTTATTTTGGTGAATTGGTATTACTTACACATTCAGCTGGAAACTTCTGTGAAGAAATGTCTTGGTGTACCAAACTGTTTGTAACAGATATGCTTCTTTTAACTGCAATAGGTTTTTCAGAAACTACCTCTGACTTCTTATAATGGACTGAAGTTGATTGTTTAGATTCAGCTTTTTTGGGGTTTGAAATCCATGAATTCAATGCAAAGCTGTCTACTTCAGCTATCATAAACTCATCTTCATCATCTTCAATATTTTGTTCCACAGGGGTCATAACTGGTTGAACAGCTTTTAGAAAACTTAAGAAAATAATATTGTATTACTACATTGTTAAAAGCCTGTACAATAATCTCCATGAGCTAGAAACAAAGATACAAAAATACACAAAGATACAAGTGTATTATTCGTTTGCTAGCACTGTACTCAAATATACATTTTGTAGAGCTTATATCTGGGCATCAACCTGCATTGTTATTTTCTAAATGTTTTCTAAGTAGCAGAACAATTCACATTAATTTAAAAAGTTCTGAATTAGATTTTACAGCTATTGTACTTAAGCAAATGTGTTTTTGCCTATAAGATGAAGAAAAATATTTATGTTCTAATTGCAAAACATTATTACAAAGAAAGAAGACAAAAAGAAAGAAGGGTTAGGCCCTATTATGCCCAATGCAATCTGTTTTTCGGATCGCATCCACTTTGTGCATCACATGGACATACGATTACAAGGACTTGGTGGTGTCCATGCCTCACTATCGACATTGAGCTGTGCTATGTTTTCCCATTACCACTGTGTATTGCAAATGTTTATAGCTTAATTGCAGTGGGGCCTTAACCTTAGGGGTGAAAAAGTCAAGAGCGAAGTAAAATACATACTAGTCGAATTTAAAGGCAATTTCTAGGCAAAAAAAAAAAAACATTCTCTGGGTGGATAACACTGAAAATGCTTATTTAAATGAACCCAGAAAATACTGATTTAAAAGATGCATCACTTGCCTTTATAAGTAATTTCCTTATAAAGCATAGCACAATAAAGTTTATCATTTTCCACTCTAGTATTACATCCTGGGAATGTTTGGCGTGCTTCATCCAGGTAAAGAGAGAAGCACTCTAGGGGAAATATTTCAGAAAACCACTCTGGGTTATAACCATTTACTGAACAATGACATGGGGGAAGCAGCTGAGTGACTTTTTATAAGGAAATATTTCATTGAACCTCCCATTAAAAAGCCAGAGCTTTATATATTATAAGAAATAAAGCGCCCTTACCACTTTAATATAAGGATATTACGCCAACTTGTAGTTCCCTTCCCTATATAAAACACTTGGGCTGCAGTTGTGTGCTTTTATATGGTCAGGGAACTATTCAGTGGCATAATTTCCTTATATTACACTTTAAGGGGTGAATTACTTCTTATAATACATAAGGCTCTTTCAATGGAAGGTTCAATGGAATATTTCCTTATAAAAAGTCACTCAGCTGAATAGTGACTAGCATCTTAAATTCAACTGAACCTTAAACACCCTTCCTTTATGTTATTGCCCTGTAAATGGGGATAACAGTTTAAAATAAAAATTTGTTACTAACCCTGTACGTTTTAGAAGTCCCTTCAAGTTTCGGTACATTAAGCAGAGAGACAGCACATTCCTCCTACTAAGCACCCCCTCCCGGCCTGTCACGGGAATGTGCTGCCTCCCTGCTGTACCGGGAACGGAAAAGGGACTTCTAAAAATGACAGGGTTGGTAACAAATATTTATTACTGGTATGTTACAAACTTGAGATTAACAAAACCCACTCTGGATTATCTTTTTTTACTAGGTAGTGACACAGGAGTGGGGATTGGAGGAAGGATAGTTAATAGGAGCATGAATTAGTTTAACTTTAAAGTCACAGCAATTTAAAAAAACAAAAAAACTTATGTATTATAAGAAATATTTTGCCCCTTCTCAATATAATATAAGGATTTTACGACTTCCCAAAGCTCCCTTCCCTGTATAAAAGCACTTGTGTATTACATGGTCAGGGAACTCCTAGTGGCACAATAACCTTATAATAAGGGGAACTTAATTCCTTTTCCTTTCATTCCATCCTCAAAATAACACAAAGAAACAATTTGAATAAATACCTATTTTCGTTAACTGCTGTCTTTTTTGTAAAAGATGACACTGAATCTTTCTTTGTATCTATAGTACGATTCAGAACTCCAGACTGTTTCTGATCACCTTTTTCAGACATTTTTATTTTTTTAATGTTGCTTATTTCTGGTTCTTTAGGAAATTTGAAACTTAACCTAAGTGTAACATGAAAACAATTACAATATTTAGCTGTTCATATTTGTACAATATTAATAAGTTCTCATACCAAAACAGTGTTGCTAGAAATGCCAAAATATTTGCAATTTGTATAATTCCACAACAATAATTTGTTGTGGATGCTAATGCTATGTTGAACAAGAAAAGTAAATCCCTTCTCCCTCCATGATGTATGTGCTGGTCGCTGTGATTTAGGAATGGGAAGGTTAGGGGTGATGAGGTGGAATGTATGGTGGTGGGGAAAGTTTTTCTCTCCTTGCGGTCTTCCGATCCATGTGATTGGGGGGGGGGGTTCTGTGGTCTGCTTGATAATCAATCAACTCCCCACCCCCACAATCATCACATTTATTAGCACACAGCAAGAAGGTCATGAAGGGAGAATCATAAAAGCAGACAGCAGTGATTTTCTCACTGATCAGAACTGTCCTCATCACAGAAGCTTAAGTTACCTTGCTTGAGAAAGTCCGTTATCTCACAGTGAAAACTGCTAGGTTGTTCCAATGGGTGGAAGTTACTTGTAGTAGCCGGAGAAAGCAGGGTAGGTGGAGAAAGAGCAGCTATACATATGGATGGACATGTAAAGGGCACGTTCAGAATTGTCTGGAAGCAGCAACATTTTAGAGGGATTTTGGGCCCTGCTCACTGCTTTACAGTCAACTTTATCCATCAGTACTTTGGAATGCAGATTCAGATTGCAGCAAGGAAGCCAAAACATATTAGAATCTAATTTTTGGGGTGGACATGCCCTTTAAGTTTAGGGCTCTAACATACAGTGTGCTATTTAACTGCACCAATATATTACTTTCTTTACAGCTGATGCTATAAGCAATAGTGAATCATGGATAGAGGAAGCACAGTGTCAGATCCCTGTATACAATAGATCTAAAGCCCCATACATATGCTAAATTTAAATCGACCCTAGAGAGGACTGATTCTCTGAAAAACATTTAAAGATTTGCTGTGCAAGATTGCTAAATTACACAAATTAACTATTACAACACTTCTCCTGCCAGTTGGAGACTCATGCTCATCTGCACCCTTGTCGTGTAAACTTAAATTTCCTCTGGAACAATTAGAGTAATGGTGAAAAAATACAATTTTAATTATCACTATTCTTTTGTGGATGTAACGCTCCTTAAAAATCCACTGATTCAACAGTCTACAACATACCCAACACCCTTTCTCAACACATATTTGGACAGTACACAATTTCCTTTTAAGGAAACTAGCAAAAATTATAAATACATTTATGTGAATAGAAAATTTCATATTAAACATTTTAGAAGGGCTGATCAATAACAAAAGCATTGTAACTGCTCAATATTATTATGTATTGTATATTTGCTATATAATACAGACAATATATACAGTAAAATATGTATTCCCAAATATTGGATATTTTTTATCTCCATCTTTCATTGCACTCATTGACAGAAATATGCGTCCATGACACTCAGCTGAGAATTGGTATGTATATGGAACATTCAGTCGGACAGATCATCAGCACTGCCCAACCAAACGCCCATACTCAATTCTTGGCAGTAACCAACGTTCATTGGCCTTCCTGACCGCATCTTCCTGTCTGTACCTAGCTTAAGAAAATAGTAGCAATTCCAGTGTACATCTCTGTGTTTGTGTAAATTATTCTTACCTCTTTTTGGGAAGAAGTTTGAGCGTTGGACTAAAAGGTTGTTGCACAGCTGATTGATCAATTATGTAAGTCTCATTAAAAGATTTTGCCAAATTACGGACTACCGAAGGTGTATTTACTGTTTGTATTACTTGCTCTGTATTAAACAACTCCCCTTCATTACCGTGAATGTTTTTTTCACTATTTCCTTTTTTTGAATTCTCAGAATATTTGCTGGTTTGCCCAGATTCAGGTAACAAAAGGTTGTTTATGTCAATTGCATTTTGAGGTCTCTGTAAATCTTCTAGATCTAATAAGAAAACAAAATATTTAATAGAAAACATACCTAAAATATAATTATAAAATTATTTGTGCCCATAAAATCTATTTACAGAAGCCTCTTGTAAAACAGAAGAACATGTAAAATTATTAATGCCCTTGATCTTGAAGTTTATAACCCTGTAAGAAGTCTACATCTCCTGCAACTTGAAGGAAGAGGATGGATTTGCAATTTAAAATATAAATTGCAAAAATATTAGAAAAAAGATTCCACAAGTCAAAGAGCCAACTAATAGTTATTTTCCTTTAAAAGATGCAGAAGAATTCCAAGCAAACACCTTAAACAGAAATAAAATAAAAATTAATGTGTATCAATAAAATACAGTAATTAAGAGAATATTTGTATTACCAATAAGTAAGGTATAATGTAGGCAGGTATACATAACCATTGTTCCCTATTATTCGTGCAGCATAGACAAAGCTTTAAAGGGCAACTTAAGTGTAAAAATTTACTTTTTAAAAATTAAATGTACCTGATGCAGGGAGGTAGGATACAGTAATCCATTCCTTCCCTCCTCAGTTCTTCCCTCCTCAGTCCTTTCCATCTTAACATGGTGAGTAATGCAGTATTGTGAACATTAAAGGTTTTGTTTATACTCTAAACAAAAATTTTAATGGTGACTGGATTGTCTCAGCCAATCACTATCACGGCTACCGTTCCAGACCCTTCTGCTTGCTTCCGTAGGAAGGAAAGCTGGTAAGGGAACGAGAGCTGGTAAGTATATTTAGAGGCCGAATTGAGCTATTTATACCTTGTGAGGTCTAGGTTTTGGGGGATTTCCAGTCACCAGTAAAAGTTTTGTTTAGGGGGTGGAAATACCCTTTAAAGCCGTTTTCTTTGAAGGGTAACTCTGGTCCAAAAATTACTATTTTTGCAATTTACCTTTGAAGATATTTACATTTTTGCGTGTGATATGGTAGCAGCATCCCCAGATCCCCTGCTCTTCCTACTCTGAAACCATGTGACAAACCCTCTTCCGTGTCTCCTCCTCCTCCATTATAAAAAGACAAAAATGTACACTTAACACACTTCCCACTGTGGCCTGTGCTGTTATCCCCCCCTTTAGTCCTCCTTTAATCACTATAACTATCTCTTCCTGGTCTCTTTTGTGACAACCGTAGATAAGGAGGAACTAGTATTTGTGACCGCAGATTCAGAACCCCCCACCCCCTAACTTTCTGATCAGTGATTTCTTCAGATCTTGCAGCAAGAGAGTTGGTTGATGGCTAAAGGTAGGAAACTGGCCTTTCATTTAAAATCAACTTGTTTGGAGACCACAGTTCCCCTTTTAAGGATATTTTGTTTGAAACAAGTGAAATGAGCAGGACTTTAAAACTAAGGCTAAGAATAAGGAACAAAATTAGGAATCACAAGTTGAGGAAAGAATTGTTGTTTTCATGGCACCACATATATCTTTTTTTAATCATTTTATTTACACAGCAATACAAACCTGTAACTTGTTCAGCACTCTTGGATAATGTTGACTGCGGGGAACTTAGGTGTACAATTGACTTTCTTAAAGAACTCTTTAGAGACTTATGAGTGGTTGATGGCTTTAATAACAAAAAAAATTCAGAACATCAAAAACAAATTAATTATATTTGTAATATGTAAAAAAAATAATAAACACTGAATCAATAAGCTTATCACACTGAAGAATAAATTAGTCTTCCATACATGCCCTTGGATGACTCAGTAAATATCTTAGCATGACGGTAAAATTAGGAAGATTAAAAGCGATCATTATGGGAAGAAGAGCCACTTAATCTGTATGGCAGCTCACTAGTGACAACAGCAAGGCATAACAATAAATATGAAATCAGTACATAGAATGCCTAGGTATATGTAATATAAATAATTTTTTCCACTGAACTAACCTTAAAATATTTACTTTTTCCCACTTATGTTTGTTACACAAAGTGGGAAGCAAGAAGAAAGTTAGCATCACTGATCACTGATGTGTATTAAAAGTTTCACTTTAATCAGGTAAAAAAAACAGTTCAGCCCCAGTAAATATAATAAAAAAACAACTGAATTTACGGTAAGTTATTATTGGAGTTTAGCTCTTGTCCAAAATCCTGATTTAAGCTTTAGTCCTTTTTAAAATATCAACTTACCTGTCTGATATGTGGGTTCAAAATTTTACTTGAAAATATACTGTCAGGTGTCATACAACTGTCCATGGATTCCAAGTCATCACCTTCGAGAAGAAAACAGGAAACCTTTTTTTTTAAAAGAATAAGACCTGAGATTATGCAGCAATTTAATACAGACAAACACACAATCTCAGGCCTCATATAGCACCACAGTATCTGTGTTAACAGCCATAATAAAACATAGGGGTTTTAGTAACATGTTTCTGAAAATAGAAATGAAAAGCCTTCCAACTACAGCAAGGTAACCTCAGTATATAAGATCCTAACTAATTGTTTTGAGTCATTTCCCAGGTCTGACACCGGCTGCAAGGTAGAATTTTCCTGGAAAAGGTATTGGATTAGTGTTACAGCTTTCACTTCACCCCACACACTGGATTTTATAAACAGGGATAAATGATAAATCGCTTAAATTAATAATTTAAGCGATAGTATTCTTTTTCTTTTTTTTTTTTTTTTCAGCCAACTAAACTAATGACTGGCAAAAAATGCTGTTGAGGGCATACAGAGAATGATGTAATAATAATCAGTCAATAGATATGCCCAAATCTTTTCTTTAAACAAATGTGGTTGTTTCACAGTCATTGTACACGAATACTGGTCACATTGTGTAAAAAATTTAATAATCAATAAAACAATATCAATACATTTATTGGCTTCTGCGGTTTTCTTTAAAATTTAAAACAACCAAAACCCCTTGTGTCCTTTAATTTTGCAAAATGTAGTATGTATTTTACAGTTAATGAAATAAGCCTGACATTACCACCAACACAAAGAATACATATACAGTACTCACACACTCACACAAATGAATTGTATTGAAGCAAACCATAAGGGTTTTATTTTTAAATTGCAATAACTTTTTTTAATACACAACCCTTTCAACAACATTTTCCTTTAGGTTGATAATGCAAAAGGAATCTGGATTTATTCAGTACATGAAGTCCCTTCATGTTTTTAGAAAACTATTAAACCATTTTTAGCTTTGCAAAAAGTAAACAATTTCATCAGAATTATCTTTTGTATTTAAAAAGGTTTACATATGGATTTGTAATTTTAAGCATGTTTGCATGTGTAGATAACAATAAAATAGGATCTTACTGTTGGTGTCTTCAAAACAATTTTTTATTGCAGACAACACATTGTGTCCAGGATCTACGTCACGTGGCTCCTGTAACCTGAAATAGATTAAGAGATATTACTATCGGTTTCGTATTCTTACAGTATTCCAAAGACTGTATACAACAGTATAGTATACTGTATATTATTAGTTCAGTACTGGAATAGGCATGACTTTTCAAAGAACGTGGCTTTAATCTTTTTTATACATTTTCTAGATTTGTTTTCCATTTTAAGACTATATTACAGAAGATATGTAATTATTAAAATACTTTCATTTTATTTGTATTTTTCTATATCAAAACTATAACTATAACAAAAGCTATACCATTATTAAGGTTCTTTTGTTATATTTGTATACAAACGCACTGTTTTTGAACAGTGATCAGATCTGTTGTTAAATCACAGACGATACTTTGTCCGAAATATTGATCCAATTTAATTCCCTACCAACAGACTACAGATCCTATCTGTACCAGCTCAAAGTAATTGTTAAAAAGGAGCAGAAGGAGTGGGGCCCGCAGCGGCGACTTTGATGGGCTGAGATGAGGGAACGAGGGCTGGTACATTTAGGAGCAGATTTGGAAGTTGAGGTTTTAGGGGGAAATTAGTCCAAATATAAAAGATTAAAACAAAAGAAAAGGTCAGGGACAAGCTGCAGTGAAAAGCCAGTTGGGGGGGCACTTTCTAAAAATAAATATAGCGGTTGGGGCTCGGGGACAGGGGAATCTTATATTAAAAAATTTAGGGTGGACATACCCTTTAATATAAATAATATTTTATATAGATATAATATAAATAATAGAAAGATATATAACAGTATCCCTGCTTTCGCGTGTCTTGTGTGGCAGCTTGTAAAACATTGAATAAATATGACTTTTGGTGTCGTTGTTGATCCCAAAATGTTATTGACCTTTTTTGATCTCTTCATATGTTGCAAAGTTGTAAAACTTTCCGTCTCAGATCCATTTTCAAGCTTTCTGTTTCAAGATCTATTTGCTCACTTCCAAGGAATGCATAGATTTGACTGTCGGACTAAAAAAAAATAAAGCATTAAATGTAACAACTGTTGGCCTAATTCATTCTGAAGTGCCCTGTTCTAGGCACCATAATAATTATCCAATTTATCCAAATAAAACAATGCAGGGGAAGCACACAGCTGCCATGTGTTGTGTACACTTGGCGTGTAATTATTGTAATACAGTTCTTTTTCATGTGTGAAAAGCTTGCAAGTCTCTTTATTTCTATGGAGAGGGAAGGGAGAGCAAGACCCCCTTCCAACATGGTTAAGCAGGACAGGTTACATTGTCAGCAAAAGGTGTATTTGGTGCGTGCTTCAGCTGACAAATATCTAACATGGACTAAGCATGAAACTGCAAGCAGGGGGCCAGACCAGCAGCCGTGTCCCTGATTGGCTGAGAGGCAGTCACTCACAGACGTGGCTGCACAGAACACCAGGGGACAGAGGTAAGGCAAGTAGAGTTTGGGGGAGTTTCTGGAAAATCTATTATAGCGGTTGGGGCTGGGGGGGGGGAGAGCTACTATATAACAAAGGAAATTTACACTAGGGGAGAGGAGAGCAAAATGGGTGGAGAGGGAGAGAGGGGAGGGGGCTGCAGTGCGCATGGCAAAATTCTCCCAGAGGAGAGACAGGAGGCTAGGCTCCTATGTGGCCATTTTTGGACTTTGGAGGGGCATTGCAGGGCAGCCATTTGGAGCTGGGATGTAGGTAAGGATTTTTATGCACTACAGAGTGGGGCCAGTAGTGGGTTAAATGATAGATTTGGGGGTGGACATGTCATTTATGCTTTCAAATCTCACCTTTCTGAGAATCAGCAGAAATATGATTGTTAGATCTTTTAAGCGTTTTCCCACCAATTGTATCTGTATGTTGTCTCTCCCACTTAGATTGTAAGCTCTTTCGGGGCAGGGATCTCATTCCTAATGTGTCAAGGCTTGTTTCCCGTATATACATTTATACATAATTATAATATGCTTTCTGATGTATGAAATTGTATTTAATTTCTTTTTATCTATCTGATAATGGCTTGCACTTATCCCCTTGTTTGTATACTCTGTACTTTTTAATGTACAGCGCTGCGTACCCAAGTATGTGCTTTATAAATAAAATTATACATACATATAGTGCAATTAAAACATACAATTTTCCCTGCTATAAAGTAGCGTGAAAAGTGTATTGAATCACAGATACATCAGGTAATGTGGATTACTTGCCAAAACCCAGTGCTTATACTGTACCTACTTTGTCAAAGTTGCATATACTATGGGTTGCAGTATTTTTTCTTGGAAGGAAAAGCATTTTCGATTTGTTTTTGACAATTTACAGCATTTAAAATGCTATAGGAACACCTCTACCAGGGTAAGTCATATTATTTCATATAATATACAAGACCCACAAGTGTGTGTGTACAAATATGAAGTGACATTAATATTAGCAACATTTTATATTTGCGTGAATTTTATAAGACAGATATTCTGATGAGACAGCCAGTCGGATGACTAGCGAAACTCTTCAAGAACTAAACTTCAAGTCCAGTTGATCTAATTGAATACAACAGATAACCATGACCTGGATGATGAGAACCTTCACAAGCATATGAGACAGATAGGTGTAAAGAACTGACACATTGTCTACAATATCTATATAAAATAAAATACAATACCTATTTTAAAAGCAGAAGGGAACATTTGGACTCAAGGATCAAGGCGATTAGGCATTCTGAGTAGATTTTTTTCAGCTTCTGAAAGACATTCAAAATTAACCACGTTTCTCTCTTCTTTCTTTTTCTCAAAATTTAAAATCATGTTTTAAAATAACATCTGATCTTAACATCACTTATGTGGTGATCTTTTTACTTAAAGAGAACTACGCTATCCCTGTGTTGAATTGCGAACCTCTGGCCCTGATTCAATGCCAATGCAGTGTAAACATACAGTAATAGTTGAAACAATGGCTGTGGCAACGTGCCAAATATTTATTTAAAAACACTTCTTTTTGGGATTAATGTCCCTTTATATAATGTTATGGTTTAAAAAACAATAATAATATTAAACTTACCTCCAGTTAATATCCTCCGGTATATGCCCTGATTTAGGCGTAGAAACTACTTTTATCATGTGAATACCTCCCTGAGTTCAAGTTGTTTAATAGAACTGAACCCAATTGGTTATCTGCATTCTTTTGAAAAAGAGTTCTTTGTTTTGGATTCTCATTGGATGAATTTGTCTCAGTAGGAGATGAGAGAAAGTTTAAATTCCCCTTTTCTTTTTGCCAGTGAGCCTTTGGCTGTTGCTTGTTTGGGGAAAATTGCTTATTTAAGGTTTTCTGGAAGTTGTCTGCTTTTCCTATAAGGAGACATTTTCAAGAAATTGTTAATTGGCTGGAAAACAGTTTCTCACATATTTATTTGCCTTTCTTATTTTGGTGAATTGGTATACTTACAATTCAGCTGGAACTGTGGAAGAAATGTCTTGGTGTACCAAAGTTTGTAACAGATATGCTTCTTTTAACTGCAATAGGTTTTTCAGAAACTACCTCTGACTTCTTATAATGGACTGAAGTTGATGTTTAGATTCAGCTTTTTTGGGGTTTGAAATCCATGAATTCAATGCAAAGCTGTCTACTTCAGCTATCATAAACTCATCTTCATCATCTTCAATATTTTGTTCCACAGGGGTCATAACTGGTTGAACAGCTTTTAGAAAACTTAAGAAAATAATATTGTATTACTACATTGTTAAAGCCTGTACAATAATCTCCATGAGCTAGAAAAAAGATACAAAATACACAAAGATAACAAGTGTATTATTCGTTTGCTAGCACTGTACTCAAATATACATTTTGTAGAGCTTATATCTGGCATCAACCTGCATTGTTATTTTCTAAATGTTTTCTAAGTAGCAGAACAATTCAATTAATTTAAAAAGTTCTGAATTAGATTTTACAGCTATTGTACTTAAGCAAATGTGTTTTTGCCTATAAGATGAAGAAAAATATTTATGTTCTAATTGCAAAACATTATTACAAAGAAAGAAGACAAAAGAAAGAAGGGTTAGGCCCCATTATGCCAATGCAATCTGTTTTTTCGGTCGCATCCACTTTGTGCATCACATGGACATACGATTACAAGGACTTGGTGGTGTCCATGCCTCACTATCGACATTGAGCTGTGCTATTTTCCCATTACCACTGTGTATTGCAAATGTTTATAGCTTATTGCAGTGGGGCCTTAACCTTAGGGGTGAAAAAGTCAAGAGCGAAGTAATAAATAACATACTAGTCGAATTTAAAGGCAATTTCTAGGCAAAAAAAAAAAAACATTCTCTGGGTGGATAACACTGAAAATGCTTATTTAAATGAACCCAGAAAATACTGATTAAAAGATGCATCACTTGCCTTTATAAGTAATTTCCTTATAAAGCATAGCACAATAAAAGTTTATCATTTTCCACTCTAGTATTACATCCTGGAATGTTTGGCGTGCTTCATCCAGGTAAGAGAGAAGCACTCTAGGGAAATATTTCAGAAACCACTCTGGGTTATAACCATTTACTGAACAATGACATGGGGGAAGCAGCTGAGTGACTTTTTATAAGGAAATATTTCATTGAACCTCCCATTAAAAAGCCAGAGCTTTATATATTATAAGAAATAAAGCGCCCTTACCACTTTATATAAGGATATTACGCCAACTTGTAGTTCCCTTCCCTATATAAAACACTGGGCTGCAGTTGGTGCTTTTATATGGTCAGGGAACTATTCAGTGGCATATTTCCTTATATTACACTTTAAGGGGTGCATTACTTCTTATAATACATAAGGCTCTTCAATGGAAGGTTCAATGGAATATTTCCTTAAAAAGTCACTCAGCTGAATAGTGACTAGCATCTTAATTCAACTGAACCTTAAACACCCTTCCTTTATGTTATTGCCCTGTAATGGGGATAACAGTTTAAAATAAAAATTGTTACTAACCCTGTACGTTTTAGAAGTCCCTTCAAGTTTCGGTACATTAAGCAGAGAGACAGCACATTCCTCCTACTAAGCCCCCCTCCCGCCTGTCACGGGAATGTGCTGCCTCCCTGCTGTACCGGGAACGGAAAAGGGACTTCTAAAAATGACAGGGTTGGTAACAATATTTATTACTGGTATGTTACAAACTTGAGATTAACAAAACCCACTCTGGATTATCTTTTTTACTAGGTAGTGACACAGGAGTGGGATTGGAGGAAGGATAGTTAATAGGAGCATGAATTATTAGTTAACTTTAAAGTCACAGCACTTTAAAAAACAAAAAAACTTATGCATTATAAGAAATATTTTGGCCCTTCTCAATATAATATAAGGATTTTATGACTTCCCAAAGCTCCCTTCCCTGTATAAAAGCACTGTGTATTACATGGTCAGGGAACTCCTAGTGGCACAATAACCTTATAATAAGGGGAACTTAATTCCTTTTCCTTTCATTCCATCCTCAAAATAACACAAGAAAACAATTTGCATAATCCTATTTTCGTTAACTGCTGTCTTTTTTGTAAAGATGACACTGAATCTTTCTTGTATCTATAGTACGATTCAGAACTCCAGACGTTTCTGATCACCTTTTTCAGACATTTTTATTTTTTTAATGTTGCTTATTTCTGGTTCTTTAGGAATTTGAAACTTAACCTAAGTGTAACATGAAAACAATTACAATATTTAGCTGTTCATATTTGTACAATATTAATAAGTTCTCATACCAAACAGTGTTGCTAGAAATGCAAAATATTTGCAATTTGTATAATTCCACAACAATAATTTGTATGCTATGTTGAACAAGAAAAGTAAATCCCTTCTCCCTCCATGATGTATGTGCTGGTCGCTGTGATTTAGGAATGGAAGGTTAGGGGTGATGAGGTGGAATGTATGGTGGTGGGGAAAGTTTTTCTCTCCTTGCGGTCTTCCGATCCATGTGATTGGGGGGGGGGTTCTGTGGTCTGCTTGATAATCAATCAACTCCCCACCCCCACAATCATCACATTTATTAGCACACAGCAAGAAGGTCATGAGGGAGAATCATAAAAGCAGACAGCAGTGATTTTCTCACTGATCAGAACTGTCCTCATCACAGAAGCTAGTTACCTGCTTGAGAAAGTCCGTTATCTCACAGTGAAACTGCTAGGTTGTTCCAATGGGTGGAAGTTACTGTAGTAGCCGGAGAAAGCAGGGTAGGTGGAGAAAGAGCAGCTATACATATGGATGGACATGTAAAGGCACGTTCAGAATTGTCTGGAAGCAGCAACATTTTAGAGGGATTTTGGGCCCTGCTCACTGCTTTACAGTCAACTTTATCCATCAGTACTTTGGAATGCAGATTCAGATTGCAGCAAGGAAGCCAAAACATATTAGAATCTAATTTTGGGGTGGACATGCCCTTTAAGTTTAGGGCTCTAACATACAGTGTGCTATTTAACTGCACCAATATATTACTTTCTTTACAGCTGATGCTATAAGCATAGTGAATCATGGATAGAGGAAGCACAGTGTCAGATCCCTGTATACAATAGATCTAAAGCCCCATACATATGCTAATTTAAATCGACCCTAGAGAGGACTGATTCTCTGAAAAACATTTAAAGATTGCTGTGCCAGATTGCTAAATTACCAATTAACTATTACAACACTTCTCCTTGCCAGTTGGAGACTCATGCTCATCTGCACCCTTGTCGTGTAAACTTAAATTTCCTCTGGAACAATTAGGTAATGTGAAAAAATACAATTTTAATTATCACTATTCTTTTGTGGATGTATCGCTCCTTAAAAATCCACTGATTCAACAGTCTACAACATACCCAAACCCTTTCTCAACACATATTTGGACAGTACACAATTTCCTTTTAAGGAGAAACTAGCAAAAATTATAAATACATTTATGTGAATAGAAATTTCATATTAAACATTTAGAAGGGCTGATCAAACAAAAGCATTGTAACTGCTCAATATTATTATGTATTGTATATGCTATATAATACAGACAATATATACAGTAAATATGTATTCAAATATTGGATTTTTTATCTCCATCTTTCATTGCACTCATTGACGAAATATGCGTCCATGACACTCAGCTGAGAATTGGTATGATATGGAACATTCAGTCAGACAGATCATCAGCACTGCCCAACCAACGCCCATACTCAATTCTTGGCAGTAACCAACGTTCTTGCCTCCTGACCGCATCTTCCTGTCTGTACCTAGCTTAAGAAACATGTAGCAATTCCAGTGTACATCTCTGTGTTTGTGTAAATTATTCTTACCTCTTTTGGGAAGAAGTTTGAGCGTTGGACTAAAAGGTTGTTGCACAGCTGATTGATCAATTATGTAAGTCTCATTAAAAGATTTTGCCAAATTACGGACTACCGAAGGTGTATTTACTGTTTGTATTACATCTGCTCTGTATTAAACAACTCCCCTTCATTACCGTGAATGTTTTTTTCACTATTTCCTTTTTTTGAATTCTCAGAATATTTGCTGGTTTGCCCAGATTCAGGTAACAAAAGGTTGTTTATGTCAATTGCATTTTGAGGTCTCTGTAAATCTTCTAGATCTAATAAGAAAACAAAATATTTAATAGAAAACATACCTAAAATATAATTATAAAATTATTTGTGCCCATAAAAGTCTATTTACAGAAACCTCTGTAAAACAGAAGAACATGTAAAATTATTATGCCCTTGATCTTGAAGTTTATAACCCTGTAAAAGAAGTCTACATCTCCTGACCCACCACTTGGAAGAAGAGGATGGATTTGCAATTTAAAATAAAATTGCAAAAATATTAGAAAAAAGATTTCCACAAGTCAAGAGCAAACTAATAGTTATTTTCCTTTAAAGATTGCAGAGACCAAGCAAACACACTTAAACAGAAATAAAATAAAATTAATGTGTCATCAATAAAATACAGTAATTAAGAGAATATTGTATACTAATAAGTAAGGTATACATGTACGGCAAGGTAATCCTAACCATTGGTTCCCTATTATTCGGCCACGCAGAGACAAAGCTTAAAGGGCAAACTTAAGTGTAAAAAATTTACTTTTTTTAAAAATTAAATGTACCGCAGTGAGGTGGATACAGTAATCCATTCCTTCCTCCTCAGTTCTTCCTCCTCAGTCATTTCCATCTTAACATGGGGTATGCAGTATTTTGAACATTAAAGGTTTTGTTTATACTCTAACACAAAATTTTAATGGTGAACTGGATTGTCCTCACCAATCACTATCATCGCTACACCGTTCCAGACCTTCTAGCTTGCTTCCGTAGGAAGGAAAGCTGGTAAGGGAGAGAGATGGTAAGTATAATTAGAGGCCCCGATGAGCTAATTTAACCTTGTGAGGCTGGTTTTGGGGGATTCCAGTCACAGTAAAAGTTCTTGTTAGGGGGTGGAAATACCCTTTAAAAGCGTTTCTTTTGAAGGGTAACTCTGTCCCCCAAAAATTACTATATTTTGCAATTTACCTTTGAAGATTTTTACATTTTTGCGTTTGTGATATGGTAGCCAGCATCCACAGATCCCCTGTCTTCCTACCTGAAACACATGTGACAACCCCTCTTCCGGTGCTCCTCCTCCTCATTATAAAAGAACAAAAATGTACACTTAACACACTTCCCACTGTGGCCTGTGCTGTTAATCCGCCCCCTTTAGTCTCCTTTAATCAACTTAATACTTCTCTTCCTAGGTCTTTTGTGACAACCGTAGATAAGGAGGAACTAGTATTTGTGACCGCAGATTCAGAACCCCCCACCCCCTAACTTTCTGATCAGTGATTTCTTCAGATCTTGCAGCAAGAGAGTTGGTTGATGGCTAAAGGTAGGAAACTGGCCTTTCATTTAAAATCAACTTGTTTGGAGACCACAGTTCCCCTTTTAAGGATTTTTGTTTGAAACAAGTGAAATGAGCAGACTAAAATAAATAAGGAACAAAATTAGGAATCACAATGAGGAAAGAATTGTTGTTTCATGGCACCACATATATCTTTTTTTAATCATTTATTTACACAGCAATACAAATGTAACTTGTTCAGCACTCTTGGATAATGTTGACTGCGGGGAACTTAGGTGTACAATTGACTTTCTTAAAGAACTCTTTAGAGACTTATGAGTGGTTGATGGCTTTAATAACAAAAAAATTCAGAACATCAAAAACAAATTAATTATTATTTGTAATATGTAAAAAAATAATAAACACTGAATCAATAAGCTTATCACACTGAAGAATAAATTAGTCTTCCATACATGCCCTTGGATGACTCAGTAAAATATCTTAGCATGACGGTAAAATTAGGAGATTAAAAGCGATCATTATGGGAAGAAGAGCCACTTAATCTGTATGGCAGCTCACTAGTGACAACAGCAAGGCATAACAAAAATATGAAATCAGTACATAGAATGCCTAGGTATATGTAATATAATAATTTAAAATTTTTTCCACTGAACTAACCTTAAAATATTTACTTTTTCCCACTTATGGAAAAAAGTGGGAAGCAAGAAGAAACTTAGCAATCACTGATCACTGATGTGTATTAAAAGTTTCACTTTAATCAGGTAAAAAAAACAGTTCAGCCCCAGTAAATATAATAAAAACAACTGAATTTACGGTAAGTATTATTGGAGTTTAGCTCTGTCCAAAATCCTGATTTAAGCTTTAGTCCTTTTTAAATATCAATTACCTGTTGATAGTGGGTTCAAAATTTTACTTGAAAAATATCTGTCAGGTGTCATACAAATGTCCATGGATTCCAAGTTCACCTTCGAGAAGAAAACAGGAAACCTTTTTTTTAAAAGAATAAGACCTGAGATTATGCAGCCATTTAATACAGACAAACACACAATCTCAGGCCTCATATAGCACCACAGTATCTGTGTTAACAGCCATAATAAAACATAGGGGTTTTAGTAACATGTTTCTGAAAATAGAATGAAAAGCCTTCAACTACAGCAAGGTAACCCAGTATTAAGATCCTAACTAATTGTTTTGAGTCATTTCCCAGGTCTGACACCGGCTGCAAGGTAGAATTTTCCTGGAAAAGGTATTGGATTAGTGTTACAGCTTTCACTTCACCCCACACACTGGATTTTATAAACAGGGATAAATGATAAATCGCTTAAATTAATAATTTAAGCGATAGTATTCTTTTTCTTTTTTTTTTTTTCAGCCAACTAAACTAATGACTGGCAAAAAATGCTGTTGAGGGCATACAGAGAAATTGTAATAATAATCAGTCAATAGATATGCCCAAATCTTTTCTTTAAACAAATGTGGTTGTTCACAGTCATTGTAACGAATACTGGTCACATTGTGTAAAAAATTTAATAATCAATAAACAATATAATACATTATTGGCTTCTGCGGTTTCTTTAAAATTTAAAACAACCAAAACCCCTTGTGTCCTTTAATTTTGCAAAATGTAGTATGTATTTTACAGTTAATGAAATAAGCCTGACATTACCACCACACAAAGAATACATACAGTACTCACACACTCACACAAAGAATTGTATTGAAGCAAACCATAAGGGTTTTATTTTTAAATTGCAATAACTTTTTTTAATACACAACCCTTTCAACAACATTTTCCTTTAGGTTGATAATGCAAAAGGAATCTGGATTTATTCAGTACATGAAGTCCTTCATGTTTTTAGAAAACTATTAAACCATTTTTAGCTTTGCAAAAAGTAAACAATTTCATCAGAATTATCTTTTGTATTTAAAAAGGTTTACATATGGATTTGGAATTTTAAGCATGTTTGTGTGTAGATAACAATAAAATAGGATTCTACTGTGGTGTCTTCAAAACAATTTTTTATTGCAGACAACACATTGTGTCCAGGATCTACGTCACGTGGCTCCTGTAACCTGAAATAGATTAAGAGATATTACATCGGTTTCGTATTCTACAGTATTCCAAAGACTGTATACAACAGTATAGTATACTGTATATTATTAGTTCAGTATGGATGGAGCATGGACTTTTCAAAGAACGTGGCTTTAATCTTTTTTATACATTTCTAGATTTGTTTTCCATTTTAAGAATTATTACAGAAGATATGTAATTATTAAAATACTTTCATTTTATTTGTATTTTTATATCAAAACTATAACTAACAAAAGCTATACCATTATTAAGGTTCTTTTGTTATATTTGTATACAAACCAACTGTTTTGAACAGTGATGATCTGTTGTTTTAAATCACAGAGATACTTTGTCGAAATATTGATCCAATTTAATTCCTACCAACAGACTACAGATCCTATCTGTACCAGCTCAAAGTAATTGTTAAAAAGGAGCAGAAGGAGTGGGGCCCGCAGCGGCGACTTTGATGGGCTGAGATGAGGGAACGAGGGCTGGTACATTTAGGAGCAGATTTGGAAGTTGAGGTTTTAGGGGGAAATTAGTCCAAATATAAAAGATTAAAACAAAGAAAAAAAAGGATCAGGACAACTGCAGTGAAAAAGCCAGTTTGGGTCTCAAAACATGTTGTGTGTACCTCATTAAAAATTTATTTTTTCACTGCAGCATGTTCCTGATCCTTTTCTTTTGTTTTGGACTTATACTTGTGGGTGGTTAGACGGAGACATACAAATTGTAGGGTTCTAGGTCCTAGGTAACTCTCCAAGCCCCTCTACCCTAGGTCCATAGTTATAGAACATCCAGCAAATGGTAGAGAGTTACACACTACATATGGATGCTTAATACATTTATTAGTAACTCACGCACAACATTTTGGGGATCACTTTGTCCCCTTCATCAGGTGCAACATTAATAATCCCCACACCTTTTAAATAAAGCCAGACTGAAATGTTGCCTGTGTTGCACCTTGTTTGAATAATTTTTTTGTCGTTTTGGAACAAGTCTCAAATTGTACACATTTTAAGATTTATCGGTAGCACCAGGGCAGAACCACCTTGAGAAGAGCTGAGTGCCTGTGTATTGTATATAGCGCACTCCTAGTCTTGTTCAACAATTTATTAAAGTGAGAATAGTGCAATAAAGTGCAGGCGATGTTTCGGTCTGAGCTCTAAGACCTTTCTAAAGCCTTTTGGTTTGCTTTCTTTGTATTTCAATCAAACAGCCAGCACCCGAACACCAACCTTGGATGTGAGCATGTATATGGGACTGAAATCCTTTTACTGGCAACTGGGTGTTAAAAATCAGACAGCAGCTTTAATTTCCCTGTGTTAGAACTGCTCTCTCTCATTTTAGCTGAGCTCCTATCCCCCCTCCCTTTCAGTAGGTTCAGTACATTCAACTTTTGCAACATCGTTGCTGAATAGAGTGATAAGTGTTCAGTGCTCCCTAATAGGCAAAAATGTTGCAAACAGAAGGTGAACATAATTAAAGAGAGGGAATAGAAGGTTCAGCTAAAACAAACAGGAGAGCAGCTCTAAAACATGGAAATTAAAGCTGCTGTCCAATTTAAACATAACATGTGACAGACACCTGAGATCCCATCCCAGCCACTTTGTTATGCTGGCAGTTTTCTCGTGCTTTCCCAATGTGCTGGAACTCCCTTTGTCACTTTATACATCATTCGCTATCACTTCTTCAAATGCAACCTCAAAACTCACCTCTTCAGGCAAGCTTACAATCTGGACACTTCTACCCCTTACTGACCGACCCATCGCAGATGCGCTAGTTATACCCCACTGACAACCTAGTTACAGCTACTGATCCTTCTTCACCTGCTTCACCATAAGTTTCATTCCCATCTCCTCTAGACTGTAAGCTCTTTTGGGCAGGCCCCTTCTACCTATTGTACCACAGTAATGCTGTAACTTACCACACTGAATGCTGCTGGACCAGCACTTTAATTATTTGCACTACCCTTGTACGTAACATGTATGTTTTTCTTGTGTATATTAATGCAACTGTAAAGCGCCACGGAAGATGTTGGCACTATATAAATCTACAATAATAATAATAATGTGAAAGTCTGCTGGCATTAAAGAGGTAATAGTAAAGGTGTCCATACACTACTTAGAATTTGGTTCTATCATATTTATATAGAGTACTAAGATATTAGATAGGTTAGATCCATGATCCCCAAACTACGGCTCTCTAGATGTTTGAAAACTACAACTCCCAGCATTCCTCAACAACAGAGGGAAGCCTTGGAATGAGGGTAGTTTTCAAACATCTGGAGAGTCATAGTTTGAGGATCCCTGGGTTAGACATTATAGGGGTGTGATTATAGAGGGATTAACTGGTGCCTGAAATCCCTCGTTTCTGCTTGCTCAGTGCAGTCAATAAATGGTTTTATGGATAGTTACATTGTTAATTGAGCTGTAAATGAAAATCACCATTTTTTTGTTTCAAAAAATGTATCCAGTCTACCCTGTGATTGACAGCAGCATAGAGATCTGTATCAACATTAACCCTGCAGCTGTCTGAGGTGATTGCTGAGACTGGGTTTATATACAGTACTTACTATATCTACTCCAACTGTGAGTAGATAGAACTTAGTGAGCAGGAAGAAGGACATTAAGAAATCCTGGAGGTGGTTGTATAGAAGACTGTCAACATTGTATTTTACTTTAGTAGGATACAGGAGCACTCTAGGATTTGTTCAGAAGGTTTATTAAATATTACACATATTTAATAAAACTATTGAACAAATTCTGGAGTGCTCCTGTATCCTACTGAAATTTATACAATTATCCATGGGAGGCACCTAGGTCTATAATTGATTGGAACTGTGTTTTTGAGTGCCACTCGTATCGGTTAGTATATATATATATATATATATATATATATATATATATATATATATATATATATACACACACACACACAACCCGTTTTGGCCACCATCACCACCTGATGACGGCCAAGATGGCAGCTGTTTCTATTTGTTACACAATACCCAGTAGTGCTACGTCTATCACTTTATCTTATCTATGTTTCGTATGGTGAGCACTCAGGCGGATGGATTGAATAGCGGATAGCGCCACATTCCTAACTACCGGTATATATATATTTGGAAAGTGGATACACTGTTTTTTTCTCAGTCTTCCACAGGAGGTCACTGTTGCCATTACAAGTTACTCTGTGTGACTGCTAATTGATTAACTTTGTTGCAACAATTTCCTGTTGCTAATTATATATAAGGCCTTCGAAAATTATCACTTAAAGGATGATATGATGGCTTGATAAAGGGTTTCACCCGAAACGTCGCTATGTATGTATCAGAACAAGCCTAATAAACTATTTTTATTGTTCAGTATTGGAACATACGTGTGAATTTATGATGCTGCTGTATTGCTATAGACACTATATATATATATATTCTTTACATTATATAAATATATTTATACCTTCATAGGAGATTCCATTGAGGTGGGGGAAATAGGATATTACGTATAGGAAAGGTGTATATCAATGTGTGTACTTTTATTATTTAAATGACCATCAATAAATACATTTAAAGTATAGCACTGACTTATATTAGGTACAAGACAAAAAAATTACTTTAGGTTTGGCGAAAACTACTTTTGGCAGTGCCAAGGCACGTTGATGGGAGCGACTGTAGCGCCGTCCTTCGCCAACCTTTACGTTGCCAAATTGGAAAAGGTTTTCTTAATGAGGAGTTTGAAAGGTATATATTGGCATGCTTGTGAAGGTTCTCATTCATCCAGGTCATGGTATATCTGTTGTATTCAATTAGATCAACTGGACTTGAAGTTTAGTTCTTGAAGACGTTTCCTTAACACCTGACCGTGATATGCTAATTGGGACTTTCCAGGGTACATAATTGCCACAGATTCTTGTACAAGTCATTCTGAATTGAGAAAGCCAGTCGGATGACTAGCAAAACGTCTTCAAGAACTAAACTTCAAGTCCACTTGATCTAATTGAATACATCAGATATAGTTGCACAGTAAAGTAATTTTGCAGTTTAACCGTGCCGTAGGCTCTCACACATACTTTTTCTATTGTACAAAATATACAACTTATACAAAATATATAAACTTACTTACAGAGCTGAGATTCCTATTTTAATATGGGATAGTCAAAATGTGAGGTTAAACCACACCCATGTGACTTTCTGTATGCTACACAGGAAGTGATGTGTATGTAGGAAAGAGGATATATAGGATAATAGGAGACGTGGACACGATTTAGTAATAGAGGGTACAGTGATTCGTGTTTACAGAATGCTCTCTCGTTGGCCAAAGTAAAAATTGCCAAAGAAAGGATTAGCACAGACAGAGTACTGATATCAAAGCACAGAATCCAGAGACATTGATTTGTTCTACTAAATATACCACATTATCTAATGAAGCACAGAATGTGTTGAGAAATAATTGGAACATTCTTTGTGGGGATGAAAAGCTTAAAAAGTTGCTTCCAGAAAAACCCACAGTTGGTTACAGCAGAGGAAAAAATCTTCGTGATTTATTAGTCTATACTGATCCAATCAAGAGTTACATTCCATTTAACACATGGCTCCCTATTAAAAAAGGAGGCAGCTATAAATGTTCCAGCTGCATCTCATGTAGATATATGGTTGCAGGATCATCCTTTAAACATCCACATACTGCAAAAGAAATCCTCATCAAATCCGCCATTACATGTTCCACAACTCATGTCATTTATATGGTTTGGTGTCCCTGTGGTCTAGCATATATTGGTAAAACTGATTTAGCACTGCGTCTCCGTATTGATGGGCACAGATCATCTATTAATACTGCCTTTCGGGATAACAAAACTTGTAAACCAGTAGCTAAACACTTCTTGGAGAAAGGTCATGGGGTAGCCACTTTCAGATATATGGGCATTGACCAAGTTCCATTACCTCGCAGGGGAGGGGACAGGTCGAAACTTCTCCTGAGACGCGAGACGTTCTGGATTAAATATTTGGACACTATGAGCCCAAGAGGACTTAATGAACAATGCTCATTTCGATGTTTCTTAGAAGAAAGATAAGATTACTGCACTTTAGCCTTCTATTGCTACCTCCTCATTGCTATCTTCCTATTTATTTAGGGATATTATATGTTATATGTACTAAGATTTGACTACCGCTTTTATACCCTCCATTGCTATTCTCCCATTGCTATTCTCTCATATCTATACCTATTTAGGGATATTATAAGGTTATTAGGTGCCAACTCGCTGTAGTCTCACATACTTTTTGAGCACCTTGAAGTTTTACATACCTTTTGAGTATTTTGTAGCTTAACATACCTTTTATACATCCTTTTTGTATTTAACACTGTAATTATCTGTTGAGCATTAACAATATATAGTATTATACAGTTAGCTCTTTTATGATAGTAGGATTCGTTATCTAGATGTACCTCATGTGTTATATTGATATAGCTCTTACCTTTATATCTATATTGCCTTTGGACACGATTCTGTCCTTATTTTTATACCCGTTACACATATAGGTGTATACTTGACACAGCACTACTACATTTACCATTGTCACTATTTTTACTCTATTTTTACTCCATTCTTAGTTACCCAGCTATTTTAATCACTTAAAATTTTGATCCATGTATATTGATATATGTATATTTATAGCACATGAGCACTTTTATGTACTTTGATGAAGGGCTGACCCCTAGTGGTTTTATTGCATCTTACCGCATTTTGTACACTTTAATGAAATATATCCGAGGAAAAACCTTGACTCACACATGTATTCACTTATAATAATGAGATCACAGGAAAAGGTGTGGTGTGTTCAACACTTAAATAAGCACATGATACTTGTGTATTTGCACTGGCTTGAAAAAGGCTCTAGAAAAGGGCCGAAACGTTGCTGTTATGCTATTTGCACAATAAATATATATATATATATATATATATATATATATATATATATATATATATATATATATAAACGTGGCACTCCTGGGTCTTGTGATACAAACAGAAACTTTTATTCACACATAATCAATGCGTTTCATCTGTCATCAGGATATATTATATACACAGGAGCAGTAAAGGGAGCCAGTAATGGAAATTTTCTGTCTTGCCCGATAGGTCCCAATACCAACAATCAGCAAATAAATTCTGTCAGATCTGCAGTCTTTGTCACAGCTCCGATTTTGAAACACAATAACAATATAGAACAAATGTGGATTTCTCAGTAAAACAGAACATTAGGCTGTGTTCACACGGACAAATTTTTAGTACCAACCATTAGCTTTAATGAATATACTTTATAACAAATGTAAAGGGGATATCTTTATTGTCAAACAGTGATGATAATCATGGCAAGAAGAGTATATAACTATTATATGATCCATATTTAATAGAATATATGGATGTTTTCGTCATGAACCTCCTTCTAGGCTTGTTCAGTGGTAACCCATTTAGGAATCCACACCCCCACCCCCACCCGAAAATCCTGCACTTGCCCCTGGTCTAATCTATCTAATGTGCTTGGCTCCAGCTGTCTCAATTACGGGTCTGCAAAAAATAGCGGGAGGGCAAGTTGGGCATCACTAATGTAATAGGTGGGACTAAACGTGACTGGGTGGAGCTAGGATGGATGGGGGGGGCACGTGTCAGTCATAGGACATTGGGAGGTATAGAGTTGCTGACTCCTAAATATTTGAATTATTTGTCCAGCAATGATATATTCACATATAGTATAGTACATATAGAATAGTATAAAGTCTAGTTTTAGCAAAAGCAATATTCTATAAAGCACTTTAACATTATTAAACAAAATAAAGACTTTAACACATCCTTACCCATCATCAAAAACATATCTTGATCTGTACACATTTTTAAGTCGGCTCTGTTAAATAAAAAAAATGTGGGTATTTGAAACAACATAAAGAGCTATGTTAAAAAAAAGTTAAGACATGTTTAATGTGAAAAAGCACTGCTTAAAACAAAATTGTGAATCATGATTAGGCAAAGCACACACTCTGCAGTAAGTCAAACTGCATTGGTTAACCCAAACTAATGTCACACAGGACAGCTGAGCACATATTACTACAACACTGACTGAAGAATGGGGCAGTCTAAACATTTTGGCTGGATAAATGATTTACCTAAAATGCTTTAACTCTCTGTCCATACACCTGGCTCTACACTTAACAGATCTAAAGTGTGTATAGCATTAAATAGACTCTAAAACTACCACCATTAGCATCGGACAGTATTATTTCAGGTAAAAAAAATTCCTGCTGTCCAGTTTTATGCTCTTTTTAATAAAGTAGTCAGAGCTTGCAAAATCGGCATTTATGGGAACATGAAACAATTGCTTTGTCCCTGTATTATAGGAAGGTAGAGTGTATTATAGTATTAGTGAAATTCTGCAGATTCCAAAAGAATCTGTCCTGTTCAGCCAATAGTTACCGCCAATTGGGCAGTAACAATTATAATCACTTCATGTATTTCTGTATTGATTACTTTCTAACAGGCAGCATTTAGGCTTTAGTCCTCAAGAACATATGTGTTTTCAAGGTGTGTATAGACTTATGAAGATTGTAACAGATTGTTACATTGTTAATTGAGCAGTGAGAAGCTGCTTTTCAAAAATTTATCCAGTCTTCCCTGTGATTGACAGAAGCATAGAGAACTGTATCAACATTAACTCTGTAGCTGCCAGAGGTCATTGTTGACAAATAGAGTCTCAGGGCTAGGCCCCACTAGCCCGTTTTGGTGTGTGCTGCTATATCGCAGCGCACAACAATAGAAGATGGGGATGGCCCCATTACGTCCGTTGCCCTGCGGTGCGCTGCCAACCCTTTTTGCAGAGCATGCGATCACCATTTTTTGATGTGCATTGCATGCACTGCGATAGGGATACATCAAAGAGATCGCAGCGCACAGGCAGGGTAGCGCACATGGATCGCGCAACGTCACAATTTTGCAGAGTCGCGCAATTCCTGCGTGCTCCCTAGTGGGGCCTTACCCTTAGGGCACTGGCTAATGTACATTTAATAGGGGAGGTGCAAGTCTAAACATAAGTAGCATCAAAAAGAAAGTCAAAAGTTGGATATACTGCAAAACCATAATAAAGCTAGATGAAAAGTCATGTGTCAGTTAAAAATCTTTTAAAAACACAGGGACATATAAAATGTCAAAAACGATTGTACCAATTACCATTAGTATAAGTAGGTAAAGTGCATAGTCAGAAAGTGAAGTGCAAACACAGTGTATTCAGTCAATAGTCACGGGGCATCATGGGAAATCCATACTCATGGCCCATAGGTAAACACACCTAAACCAGAAAGAGAGACACAAGTCCCCCCTAGACTTACAAGACAGGTACAGGCTTGAGAAAGAACTTTTTTTAGTTCGAAACATGTTGCACAATAAATAGCACTGGACCTATAGTGCTGTGTGGATTCCCCTTCTTTCTTTTGTTTTATTACAATTCCTCTCATGGAACAGTCCCCCAAAACAATGGCACAATTACATGGAGATATGCTAATAATAAATGTTTAATGATCATTTGTGGAAAAGCAATAAAATACCCCACCAACAACTGTTGCCCTGACTAATACCCCTAAAGTGCAACAGTAGATAACAAGTACTATATACAACATACCATAGGCAACAAAAAAAACACATAAAATTGTGTGTCCCCGAAATAAATAAGCAGTTCATGGCTAAAGCAATGCAAGGGAGGAATGAGCTGTGCCAACCTAAAAACACAAAAATTGTGTGCAGCGAAAAGGAATCAAACAGTATATAATTGCTGTACAGTGTCCAAATTAGCCCTGACAAAATTTAACATTGACTCTAAAACAGAACTTTGGTGAGAAGCCAAGTCCAAGGGAATACATGTAGAATCAAAACACACTATAACGTCACCAAACCCTCAAACGGCCACAGTCTTCACCCCGCTGGTAGGAAAAGCTCTACAGACTGCCACCCTGCATTCTTCCATCTAGTAAGGAGGGGGGGGGTTATGTGTTTTTTGTTGTCTGTGGTATGTTGTATATAGGGTGGTTTGTATTACTTGTTATCTACTGTTGCAGTTTAGGGGTATTAGTCCCTAGTATTAGGGGGACATTTGTTGGTGGGGTATATTATTACTTTTCAAGGAATGATCATTTAACTTTTTTTTTTAGCATATCTCCATGTAATGTCATTGTTTTGGGAGACTGTTCTATTCGAGGACTTGTGTATTTCTTTCTGGTTTAGGTGTTTTCTGTAGTTTTCCCCCTTGGGCACCACTGCCCTACAGCAATTTACTGGAGTGTTATACAGCTGTGCGTTTTTCCTTCATTGTATCCCATAGGTCCACACTCTGCAATAGGTATATGGCACATGCTAAAAGGTACCAAACCAGACAGGACACATTTTGCTCCGTTATCTAGTGCCACTGGAGCTTTCTTAACTGTCACAGTTAAGAAACAGTCAGGTGACTGCTAAGAGTGGGTTTATACTTACTGCACTGTGATGGAGCTTAGTGAGAAGGAACATGGAACATTAAGAAATTCTGGAGGTGTTGTATAGAATGTTAACATTGTATTTTTTTTATATATATATATATATATATATATATATACATTTTATTTTTATTTTTTTTATATACACAGGAGTGATTGTTCCATATATTCTTTATACAGAATAACTGCTCAATGTGCTTACACATTTTCCAATGTTATTGTCTCCCAATACTGTAGTAAAGGGAGCCAGTAATTGAAATTTTCCTTCATGCCCAATACTGACAAAATTCAGCCAATCCTGTCAGATCTGCCATCAGTGTCACAGCTCTGACTTTGAAAGACACTAATGATAATGTACAGCAAATGGGAATTTCTCAGTAAAACAGAAGGTTAGGCTGGGCAAACACAGACAACTTTTTTATCCTGACCATTCACCCTCATAATCATGGCAAGAAGAGAATTTATACATTATTATATGACCCATATATAATAGAATACATGGATGTATTCGGTCACTAACCCATTGTGGAATCCCCCCTCCCCTTGAAAATCCTGTGCTTGCCCCTGTTCTGTTTATCTCATTCTATATATAAGAAACCTCCTAACTGCAGGCCTCCAGGGGTTACAAATATGACTGCCAGCATTCCCTCACTGCCCTAAACACTCTACCAGAGCAGACAGGCAGTAAATGCTGGACGTAATTGTAAACAAGATCCATTCTTTATCAGATCATAGTGGACAGAGAGGGAATGGACCAGCTGGGTCAAGCTAGAAAGTTCCAGGAGACAGCACATCTGGCAACACACCCGGAAAACTGTTTTCTTTTAATGGGGAAATTGTGATGAAGTTGCCCCTGATCAGTATACATGATGGATTTCTCATTCCCTCTCTTTACACTTACTATCTCCAAATTCCACTTACCAAGCCATCGCCAACGGGTCCCTTCTGGCTCATCTTCTGCTTGGGTGTATTGGATTAATTCCCAAATTGTCACTTGATAAAATGTTCCCTTTCCCTCCCACTGCTGCTGGCAATGCAGCCCAGAATGC
The DNA here is from genome assembly GCA_019447015.1 of Hymenochirus boettgeri. Lineage (NCBI taxonomy): Eukaryota > Metazoa > Chordata > Amphibia > Anura > Pipidae > Hymenochirus > Hymenochirus boettgeri. Next base: position 156,072,550 of record CM033469.1, read on the forward strand.
CTCTCCATTCAAATCCAGCGGCTCTCCTGTTGTCTTCCTGTGTTCAGGAGACGCGAAACTTCCGTCTGCCAGGCAAAAACGCGCATGCGTCAATCCTAGTGGTGACCGCATAAAAGTAAATTTATTGCAGCTATGTTTCTTTTATAATACATAAGGAGTAAGTTACGATGCGGGTTTTTTTGTGTGTGTAAACATTGTATTTTATTTATTAGTAAAAGACATATTTAAAGCAAAACAAACCTGATCGAGCTGAACGCACAACAATGTACGTCATCGATCTTGGCCCACGTGATAACGATAGAGGTTTCGCTAGACAGCTAAAGAGAGGTATGGCTCTATGGCTCCCCTAGTGGTTATCTAGTTATTAGAATTCCCCTAATAACAGTGCTGGGGGGGGGAGTGTAGTACACATGGCCTACGCTTACCACACCATCTGCTGGAGGACAGGTCAATCTAAAACAATATATAATATAATTAAAGCTGGATACATTTAGTCCAGAGCTATAGAAGATGACAGAATGAATCTTTAAGATTGTGGCTCAGTGGTTAGCACTGATGCCATGCAGCGCTGAGGTCCCAAGTTTGATTCCACCCTTGGACACACCTGCAAGGAGTTTGTATGTTCTCCCAGTGAGTTCGATTCCACATCTGCAAGGAGTATGTATGTTCTACCAGTGAGTTTGATTTCACATCTGCAACGAGTTTGTATGTTCTCCCCGTGCGTGGGTTTCCTCACAGTCATAAAGACATACTGATAGGTTGTATGTGTACATAAAGTGATTAGATTGTAAGCTCTTTGGGGCAGGGCCTGATGTGAATGTATACATGTAATTATGTATTACATGTATACATAAACCGGAAGTGAACAGAGGCTTTAGACCGCACAACCTAGGAGATCCCGCTCAGCTCCCAACATCTTGGATGAGCGTGACAACAGGGGCGGGCTGGCATTCTGAAAAGGGGTAGGCTCGTGCACACTCTGTACCGTTTTCACGCTCATCCGAGATGTTCACTTCCAGTTCCGACATATGATCTTCCCCATTGGTAAACTCAGCCTGTCTGGTAATCATACAGATCACGTAATCTGTATGATTACCAGACGGGCCGAGTTTACCAATGGGGACCGCAAGTGGAGGAGCAGCCATAGGTAGAGACGATGGCTGGGGCACCAGAAGACCAATGTTGAGCCAGAGGGGGAGACAGCTCAAACCGAAGAGAGGCAAGTGATTTTAATGTGTCTATGGTACCCCTTACGGCCGATCAGAGCGGGCCCTGTCTAAGGGGTTGGGCCTTGTACCCATGTTTGTGAGTAACAAATTGCAGATCGACATTGATCTTTATAAGTTATTTTGCTCTGTGAGACTTAAAGCTTTCTTTGCCTCTAAACCTAAATACATTAAGTCCCCGATTGAACATATTGGGGACTCTTTACAAGTCAGTGACTTTGGAATCACTAAGAAGAGTACCTTTGTTCCACCCACTTCTTCAGCTCCTGTTGAAACTTTTATTCAACAAGTTTTGAATGAAACTAATAAATTGAACATTGCTGATCTGAAAAATAGTTTTGTTGATATTTCCAATAGAGAGAGGAAAGCATTGAAGGATCTGGCCAATGATAGCAGGATAGTCATTTGCCCCTCCGATAAGGGGGTGCTATTGTTATTCTAGACACCAGCTATTATGTGGAGATAACAACAGCTTTCCGACTCCAGGGTTTACTGTAAATTATCCTTTGATCCGTTACCACGCATTAAGAAATCAATTAGTGATAGTTTACAAATATTTGTTGAAAAAGGTGTGTTGAGGATTGAGGATAAAGAGAAACTTTGTGTCCCATTCCCTAGGACCCCAGTGCTTTATACTTTGCCAAAAATACATAAAGACCCGGCTAGGCCACCGGGTCGCCCCATAGTGTCTGGGGTTGATTCAGTCTTTTGCCCGTTGGGCTACTAGTACAGGGAACTTCCTCATTTGTCAGGGATGGTAATGAGTTTCTGAGGAAACTATCTGAGGTTCAGAGTAACCCTGATGACCCCCTGATACTGACCATGTTGGAGTGGCCAGTCTATATACGGCCATCCCACATGAGGATGGGATGAGGGCGGTCCGTTGGCCATTTGAAAAATCGGGAAGTTTTCTTATTTTTGAGTGTGTTATACTCAGAATTATTTTGTCTTTATGGGTGAGTTCTATTTGCAGTTGCGTGGGACCGCGATGGGTTCCAATGCGACCCCCTCCTATGCCAATTCCTTTATGGCTTGGTTTGGGGATGTGCACGTCTATCGATGTGATCTCTACCAGGACCACTGCGTGGCCTGGTGAAGATACATTGATAACGTGTTCATCCTCTGGTGGGGTGACGCTGGGTCCCTATCCCGTTTCCACGCAGCGCTTAATGGGGCTCACCCAAATATTAAGTTCGATATGAATTTTGATGACACTTTCATATATTTTCTTGACATATTGGTGACACGTGAGGGACAGTTTTTACATACACAGGTTTATCAAAAACCCACAGACAGTAATCAACTGCTGTTATACACAAGCCAACACCCAGACCATGTTAAATGTTCTATACCATACAGTCAAATAAAACGTGTGGACAGGATAACCAGTAGGCCCGAGGAGAGACATAGGGGTTTTGACTCCATGTATAGGAAATTTGAGGAAATGGGATACCCTAGATCAGTTGTTAGTGAAGCTCGAAAGAAAATAGATGTGAATAAGGGTGTGACACCACCTAGGGGTGACGGAGAGGAGGATTTTGACCCTTTTTATGACCCTTATGATTGTCAGGTAGCAGGAATTGTTCGCAAACACTGGCCTTTGGTTCAAGATACCTTATCTAATATTGAAGAATTCTCCCAACCGCCACTTATCTCCTATAGAAGGGGAAAAACCATTAAGGCCATGGTCTCTTCTAATATGATCAGGACCCCTAGAAAAGAAGGGGATTCTTGGTTAAAGGGTGGGAGTTAGGGGATGTTTCCCGGTATGGGGGGCATCTGTTGTAAAATGGTTATGAGGGGGAATCAATTTATTCATCCCAGAACAGGAGAAGCCTTTAAAATACATGGACACTACACATGTGAAACACAATATGTGGTCTATGTTTTGGTCTGCCCGTGTAGCCTCCTGTATGTGGGAGAGACCACACAAAAGATGAAATTGAGTCTCACACAGCACAGTTCCTCAATTCAAAAATGGCAGGTAACTTTACCTGTACCACATCATTATGTGGAGAAAGGTTACACGGCCGACCAAATAAAATTCATGATCTTGGAGCAGATTAAATTGGCCCATTTAAGGGTGGGGATAACCGACTGGCCGTGAAAAAAGGGACGTCTGGTGGATTGACAGGTTGAAAACCCTAGCCCCTTCAGGTCTAAATAGGGACTACGATCTATATGTGTTTTTATGATAGTTGTGTTTTTTTCCCCAGGTATACCACAGGGGGTCACTGTAACTTTTTTCTGTATCCATTGTAAGTGTGATACATTGTAATTGTATTGATGGTATCAATTTCCTGTATCTAATTATATAATGCTACTCATGTGTGATTAATCTCAAGGCTTGTTTGATTGCTTGAGAAAGGATGTATTCCGAAACATCGCATTGTGTCTGATATATATTCTATCTATATATTGATATGCACCCAGGCAGGAAGAGGAGTAAGCGTGAGTGCCCTGGATATGAGAAAGAGTACATATATATATATTTATAAATAAAACTCTGTGTGTAGCAGGCACTCCAGCCCAATTTCCTCTGATTGCCCTGGTGCTCCTGATATAGAAAAAGAAGAAAAAGCTTCAGTGCACACAAAGGTCTTTTTCAAAATATATTAAGTGTTTTTATTTATAAACACATACTGGCAACATTTCGGTCTAGTGTCTAGGACCTTTCTCAAGCCACACTGCAAGAGAACCATAAGGAGCAGAGATGTAAGGTTAGGATTTACAGTGGGGCCAGTAGTGGGTTAAATTTTAGTTTTGGGCAGTTTATTACATGCATTTGGAACCAAATATTTAAATGACAACTATACTGTAAAAATTTACTTTTTAAAAAAGAAAAATAGCTGGGACAGGGAGATAGGATTGAGTATTCCTACCTCCCAATATTGTTTTGTTTAAGAATTACAGCACGTACAGTTTTCAACTGCCAGGTAAGTGCCACTAATAGAGTGCTCAATATATCAGTTGGGGTTGGGGCAGGTAAATGACCATTTTTTTGTTTTTAAATGTGGACATGCCCAATTTACCAGAAAATGAATCCAATCGTGATCCCTATTCAATTTTTTCTCAGTTGCCCTCCAACAAGGAACACATTAAGGCCGAGGCCACATTAAACGTGCATTGGTGGCCGCTTAAGCTGTGACCCGGATCATGTTTCGTGGATGCATATCTCACCAAAAATAAGATTGTGTGCACTCCGATCAACAGATCGCAGTACAAACTGTCCATCCCAATCAGATTGCGTGTTAAAACGGCCTGATGAGGCCTAGCCCTTATGGCAGATTTTGTAGGCACCACAAATGATTAGAAATTGCCAGGTAACCCTACTACAGAGATAGGTTGACTAGAATTTGGAAAAAAACTACAATGAATTTGTATTCCCATTCCTTACACTGTTTTTGATTGTGAAAATTACCCATCAGAATGCAAAAGTGCTCTGCCACAGGGGCATCCATTAATCCATGCATGATGTTGAATCTATGAGAGTTCATCCGTTTGCGCAGTGTTTGTCCTGTTTCTCCCACATAAAAGAGGCCACAGTATGAAAGACCTCAAGATCACCATTCTGATTGGCAATTTCACGCATCAAAAACTTGTGAAATTTAATTCCCTGAATAATGGACTAAATAGGGACATGAGTTTTATGGCCAAATATAAGCTTATTCCACATCACCACCCAGACTAAATCCACTCACCAGGACAGTCTTGTACTGTTTGATACATTTCATTTTAAAAGACACTTTCCATTTCAAAGGACACTGTTCTCACATTATTACAGTTATCTACTTGTGCCCTCTTCACACCTCCACTACGGTTTTCCCCAAATCCCCCCCCCCCCCCCCCCGTCTGTATCTGTACCTGGTCATCTGTTCAATTTGTTTGATGTTTACTGTCTCCATGTGTTGTGATTTCTCAATTTCTTTTGTAACATCCAGCCTGATGAAGGGGGCTTAGGACTCCCGAAAGCTTGCTTCATTTTTTAATTTAGTTAGCCAATAAAAGGTATCACAGCTCTACTTCTCTTATATAGCTAACACGGTACAACCAATTATCAACAACTTTGTGGATTCCCAACAGGTAAATTGCGAGGTGCACCCCCTGAGGCCTGTGCCATGTCAGGTAAGTATTAAACCAATATGAAATATGCAGGGAGGCAAACTTCCATTTATTAAATGCTCAACACACAAGCCGGGTTGTGTACCTGGCTTGTGTATATAGCTATGTGGTCATAGGAGTCATAAAGGATACTCACTATTAAAAACTATGCTACTCAAATGTACCCATGTATATAATAGTAGTAATATTTAGTAAATATAAATAAAAACGGGGGAACTATTCAATTACCCTTTTAACCCCTTGGGACGAACCAATTCGCTATATCTTACAGGGGAGGAAATAAAAATATAATGTATCACAATATTATTACAATATTAAGTTAGTTAGAGCATAATTTAACTACAATTGTATCACATACAGCCCAATTGTTACCAACCAGCCTAGATATTATTTATATGGTATAATTGTAACACATACAGCACAGTTGTTACCTATAATTCAAAATATGTTGCAACCAGCCCAGATATTATTTATACACTACACTTATAGTTCAGGCTTATCAATAAGCCTATTGTCTTCATTAAAGTTGTCTCAAAAAAATGTTTTCACAGCATTAAAGGGCATGTCCATCCCTTTTTACAACATGTTTCTGTAGTGTAGGGCTCCCTCCCCCAAACCCAAACGCCATAGTAGTTTGACACAAAACACCCCCGATCTGTACTTACATCACCTCTTTCCCCCGTTCTTCATAATCCCTTTTATTTGAACAATTTTGTTTTATTCTTCAGAGTTGTTCTATTGGAGTATTATCCCACCACTCTTTCTTGTGGCAGCTACTGTAGTGTATGTATGCATTAGAATCTACATTTTTTAAAAAGGTTTTTGTATTTAAATTACCACCTACTATAGATATCTCTAAGTCTAGGAAATTAACTTTTTCTTTGCTGATACAACTAACAAATTTTAAGTAATCAGAGGCTTGATTAATTTCTCTAATTAATTCTTCTAACTGGTCCCTTGTACCATCCCAAATCATGATGACATCATCTAGAAATCTATGCCATAAAACTCCATATTGTCTAAACAGTTTATTATTATATACATTAATTTCTTCCCATCTCCCTACATATAAGTTGGCGTAATTAGGAACCAGCGGAGTTCCCGTGGCTGTACCATTACTTTGATTAAAGAAATTTCCATCAAATTTAAAATAATCACTCTTCAATACAAATAACATACATTGTCCTAAAAAAATGATCATATCATCATCCAATACATCTTGTTTTTTCATAAAATATTTAGCAGCATTAACTCCTTCCCCGTGTGGTATTACTGTATATAAAGATCCATTGAATTGTAGTTAAAACGTTTAAAATATCCATGGTATCTCTCAAATAAGCTGGAATCAATTTCTTTTGTGGTTTTAAAATGAAATCTAAAGTAGACAAGTTAGCTGTTAGACTGTTAACTCCTGATATAATAGGACGTCCCGGGGTGGTAGTTTCACTTTTATAGATTTTTGAGATAGTATAAAATAACGATATATTTGGAGTACGATTTTCAATAAAGTTTTCCTCTTCCTTTGCTATAATGCCTTTTTCTTTCCCTTCTAAAACCAACTGTTTTAACTCTATCAAGTATTGCCTTGTTGGATTAGTTTTCAGTTTAGTATTTAGTATTACTATCATTTAGCTGGTTTGTTGCCTCCTCCATATAATATTCTCGTTCCAACAATATAATTCCCCCTCCTTTATCTGCCATTCTTATTATAACTGTTTTATCTTTACTTTCTATATTTCTTTCTTTACTTTTCTTTATTTTTCTAAAGCTTCCCTTTCTTCCCCATTTAGATTATCTATATATTTCACCTTTTTCTGGTTAGTACTCTTTAGACCTCTTAAATCGTTGTTATCATTTTATCGAATAGATCCATTGCTTTATTTATATATCCTACAAGATTAAATTTAGACTTTTCCCTAAATGGTGTTTTATTTATTACCCTATCCAAACTTACTAAATCTTTTATAGCCTGGGCATCATTTTCTTGATAATCATTAATTCCTTCTTTCATCAGATTATAAACAATAGCCTTTCCACCTTTTCCTTATATAAAAAATACCCCTTTAGACTCAATTGTAGTAGGAATTTTTGTATATCAATATAAGTATCAAATTTATTTAATGTAGTATATGGAGCAAATTTCAAACCTTTTTTCAATACTTACATCTCATTATAAACCTTCCTTTTTGTTAAATTAAAAGTACCATTACTTTTTAATGTTTCATTATCTACTATTTGATTTTTTACTACGGTCACATCGCTCCTTTTCTTTTGTTTAGCCACCCATCTAATTTCCCTACTGTTGGACTTTTCTGTTGTTTCCATCTCTCCCCTTGGTGACCACCTCCTTCTTTTCAATAGATCTTCTTCTAAATGACTTTCCTGTGGACTTGTCAATATTTTCCTTTTGGGTCTGGTTCCCATCTCCCTGGTATCCCAAAAAGGGGAAGTGTGAGATAAATTTCTAGGTCTGAATTAAAACTGTCTCCCTCTAGATGGGGTCATATATCTGGATCTAGAATAATTTCTCATACTATAACCTGGCCTTCTATAGGTGAAAGAATCCCCCCTGTATTAGTATCTTGGGTTATAGTACGTTCTATTTGAGGGGAACATGTTCTCACTATTATATACTTGTTCCTCCTTAGGTTGTCCTTTGGTAAAAATTCTTCATTAAATTTATTAAAAGTACCTTCATCCATATCACTTCTTACTTGTTCCACCATATTATTAATAGAGGTTTCCAATTTATTTAATTCTTGCTCTCTAACTTCAAATGTTCCATTAATTGAATTGAACAACTGTTTGAAATCTCTTGCCACTTCTTAATAAACTCTACATTATCCTTATTATTAGTAGGCATTTAATGAATTTCTAACCCTCTAGGGGCTCTCTAAAAATTAGTATAATCCAGAGTTATTATTAGAGGCTAAAAGAAAAGCAGATAAAAAGGAAAGACAGACACTGTTAGTTCCAAAAACAAAAAAATAAAATCAGAAATTAAAAGAGTTAAAAAATTATATTAGAAAATAGTTAAATCAATTAAAAAGCATTGGTGCAAATTAACAGAAGGAACTAAGAGATCTGGTCCCAAAAAAAACAAAAATCTTTTTTAAGAAACCCAAAAAAAAGAAATTGAAGATAATATAAAACAAGTAAAAGGGATGTATAAGTGTGGAAATTGTGCTTTTTGTGAATTCGTAATAAATTCAAGGACTGTATAAAAACTTGGAGGGAAAATTATGCTATATAAAGAATTTTTTAATTGTAAAACTAAAATGGTGGTGTATTTAATAAGTTGTCCTTATGGGTTAAAATATATAAGAAAAACAACTAGAGAACTACATATGAGAATTAAACAACATATAAGAGAAATTTTAAAAAGTAAGAATGTAGTGAAAGATACAATAACCATTCCACCTATAAACATTTCAAATTGTGTCATAATGCATCATTTAAAGGTAATAAAGTAACAATAATAGGGAATGTTGATGTAACAAGGCATATACGAGGAGGAGACCTTAATAATAAACTATTAAAATTGGGGGGGGGGATTATTTTTGAATATCAGACAGTACACCCTAATGGGTTAAATGAATTAATGCCGTTTTTAAAATGATTTTTTTTTTAGACAACTTTAATGAGAACAATTGTTAATAGAGGTACATGATAATACAACTTGTTTTAGTAAATTATAAGAATATATATTGATAAGCCTGAACTATAAGTGTAGTGTATAAATAATATCTGGGCTGGTTGCAACATCTTGTGAGGTATAGGTAACAACTGTGCTGTATGGGTTACAATTATACCATATAAATAATATCTAGGCTGGTTGCAACATTTTATGAGGTATCGGTAACAATTGGGCTGTATGTGATACAATTGTAATAATATTGTGATAGTTTTATTCCCTACCCTGTAAGATATAGCGAGTTGCTTTGTCCCAAGTGGTTAAAAGGGTAATTGAATAGTTACCCGTTTTTATGCCTGATGAAGTCAGAGGATCTGACGAAACACATAGTATTTTTTTAGAACCAACGGTGGTATACTGAGTTTGCACTGTAATATTTATTTCTTGTTTGCACAGCTTTTATATTGGCACTTGTCACTTTTACTTACTTCCGACTGTCCCACGGTGAAAGGCACTGTATTTGGACGGTCTCCTCACCCATTGGAATCATCATTGGCGGAGGGATACAGGTACCGGATCTCCTTTCCAGCAGCTGGCCGTGTGGGTCTGAGACGCCGCTTTGGAGGTGCTAACCATCTGGCGTTGTACAACCAGAGAGACCAGGTACACGTGTAACTACCAGCCTAACTAGAGGAGAGCTGACCGGTGGAGGTTAGTGGCGTGTAGGACTTTTACAGCGGTCACAGCACTTGGATTATAGTGATATACACAGACTCTATATGTATGGACTACCATTTATATTTATGGAACACTTAAATATTATTGATTTATAAATACTTTTTTATTCGTTTATGTTATACTTCTATATTGGTATACACCTGTATGGTAATAATTGAAGGAATACTTTTTATTTATATCCAAGTGTTTGTGGATTTTATTGTTTGAAATATTGACTGTTTGCAGGACCCCTAATAATGACCGCTATAGCCCTTGACCCAGCGCCTGGGTTGATTCAGTTGCTCAGTAGAGATCAGAGCATGTCTGACCCATCCAACAGCCAATCTGTAGAAATTACTGGAGGAACACTCCAAGGAAGTGGAGTATCCTGGGAAGAAGAAGGACCGTTAGAAGCTGAAATTGCAGAATACTAATGTCAACAGCAGTGAATAGCAAAGGGTATGAATTCAACTAATTTTTCAAAATGGGATAGAATATGTAGAATAACTAGGTTTGCGTAATATAAACAACGATTTTTTTTAAAAGAACATTTTCCACTTTTTAAAAAAAGAATGATCAGATCGAAAATTGCGATTGGAACACACTTAAAAGCAGACTAGTGTGGCCTAGCCCTAACGTGATCTGATCGCTTATTAAAAAGCACACACTAATGTTGGTGGACAGGCCACACAAACAGGACGATACACGGTAAGCTGATACACAGCGAATATAGCATTGCTTGCGGTGCCTGCGTGGATAACTTCCACATTAACCACACAGGCGCAGCAATGATGGAGTTTAAGTCACGCTAACTGATATACTCCGGCTTGCCGACAAGCTTATCATGTGCAATAGGAGTTAAAAGTTCAACATCCTGAAAAACACACCCACGCAGTGGCCAATAGAAAGCAAGCTGTCCTGGAGACACGGAAGAAGGAGATCAGTACAGTTTACGATCTCTCACTTTGTGACCCATCATCAATCAGTGAAAGCTGTTAAGAAGGGGGGTCAAGTGCAGCCTTATATATACCATCAAAGCTACCTCTCTCCCCCTGCTAATGCTCTTATCTCTGTTTATTACAGAGCAGGGAGGGCAGATCACGTCACAGGGATTTGATTGACAGTCCAAGTAGGAGTAGAGGAATGCAATCACTATTCTTCTAACTGGTGTATCTCAGGACAGCGAGGGAATCTGAAAAAAGTGAACTCTAGGGGTTGTGGGGAATTATAGAACACATGGAAAGAAAGAAAAAAAAGTTAATTTTCCCACTACAGATGCCCTTTAAGTCAATTAAACACTTGCATTTAAACCAATGCAGTCTACAACAAGCATTTGAAAATTAAATTTCCCATGGTCCTCTAGGGAACTTAGTTGAAAAATGCTAAACTATCAAACAATATTATCAAATAAGTCTATAGCTAAAAAATAGAGGTCCCCAGCTGATAAAATTCAATAATTTAAGATGGCTATATTTTCACAATTAAATTACTGATATATCTATTGGTCAATAAATACAGTGTAATGTGCTGAGTGCAGTATTTCTAGTTTTTAAGCCTAAGGCTGGGTACACACAAGCAAATTCAGGCCAACCGATATTTCCATGTATCGGTCAGGCCTAAAAATCTGAGGTGATTTCTCCAATGGTGGCGACCGATATCCTCGGTCCACTCTCCCAGATTGGGCGATCGGACATATCGGAAAATCACTGCCGATCGCGCAGTCTTCTATGCCGATAAGTGACAGCAAAATGCTAGTGGCAAACGGTCTGTTGGGACAAAAAATCAGCCTGTGTGTACCCTGTCTAAAGGTGAGGTTTTCTACTGAAGTTCCCCTTTTAGGGAAACAATATGTGCCTTACATCAGTTTATCAAATACAACAGTATTAATTGTTATTTAACAGCATCTACAGTGCCCACACATATCCTACTAAAACTACATTTGGCAGATTGGTAAGGGACACTACTTCAACCACCTTTTTGCACCAGCCCAGTGGTGAGCTATTAAAAAGCTGCTTGATCATTCCGTGGCTGACAACTTTCAGCATTTGTCCCCCTGCTAAATATGGCTGAATATCACAAAATTCATTACAATGGACACAAAATTAACATACTCTTTAATTCCCTTGAACTAAAATGAGGTCTGCTTTATCTTTAGCCAATATTTAAAGTAACTGTGCCATTTCTAGAAAGGGGCATGTTTTAAAGGGACACTATACTGAAAAAATGACTCATGACTGTCTCATCTAAATCTATAATTGAATACATGTAAGTAGCACTTACTCTGATTTGCGTGTGTTGCTGCATTCCTTCATTCCAGCACACATTTTGTTTAGGAGCAGTATCCCCCTCGCTCTTAACCACTCCCACTTCCATCTGACCTGACTTTTTTCCACAAAACAACTATCAACCCTGCACACAGCATACAGCATTCCAACTGTCAAAACTCTTCCATTCCAGCTACAGTAAAACTAACAGAAGAATAGTTTTAAGAGCAAGGAACTTGATTGACAGCTAAAATATAATAAGTTTTAGATTGGATATCTAAGGAAATACGGGGCAGATCAACAAATAAATGATGGTGGAGTGGTGGTTGGGAAGAATTATAGTTTCCGGTTATGGTCAATGTAAAATAACCTATTTATTTCGGTACAGATGCCCTTTAAGAAATTACATTTTAACCCTGTATTTCCACAATGATATAAATAACCCCAAATGATGTTTTATTCATGCTTTGTTTTTGCATCTTTAATATAATTTAATATGTGAGAGAAATACTACTAGTGTAATGAAAAAATGATGACATTTTAGAATGTCTTCCTGTCTTAATCTCAGAGAACAGATATATTTAGAACTACATAAATAGCATTAGATCTTTACCGTCTTAAAATTAACAATATACAATGGGTACAGAAATCACAGATTTTTGAAAGATGACTGTCATTTTTCAAAAATCAGGCTACACACAGTCCTGAGCATTCTCCCTATGCACAGCACAGAATGCTCAGGACTGTGTGTCTCCCAATATTTTCCCTTTTCTAAATGAGCGCTCGACCGACCCGAACGTTCTGTGGCCGTGCGCTTGTTCGGGAAAGCTAGGTACACACAGTATCGATAAAGCCCCGATACTGTCGGATCCCACAGTATCGAGGCTTTATTGGTACTTAAAGGACAATTATACTCACCTTCCCTCCGCTCCTCTTCTTAGGTCTGTACCTTTTACCCAGGGTGAGGACCTGAACCGCTAGGTCCTCCCCCCTGGGTTCGCGAAAGTTAAAGCACAGCGTTACTGAAACGCTTCTCTGGCAGGCTCCGCACATGTGTACGAACCTTAAAGGACACATGTGCGAATGTTAGTTTCGGCCGATAATCGGCCCGTGTAAGGGCACTTTTTTTCATTCGAAACGCCCGTTCGGTAGGGGATAGTTGCCCGACCGACCAGGCAGATCTTCGAATGACCGGCCGTTTCGGACGATAAAGGGCCCATACACGGGCCGATTATCATCCAAAACGAACGTTCGTACACATCGAACCTTTACATTTTATATAGCAAAAATTTACAAAATAAAGAAGATAGAAAATATTACAAAAACTACACAGAACAAAATATTAAGAGCTGTTTTATTGGGCCATATACTATTTAAATTAAACTATAAACTGAAAAAAATTAGACACTTTCATTTAAGATTTTACATTTATAAAACACTTTGTAACTGCAGGCTGCACAATGTATTGGCCTTACTTGCATATGGCAGTTAAAGACCCTGAGCATAAAACAAACAGCAATAACACAGGAATTACATGAGAATTCAGTATTCTTGATTGTTCACTTCACTTTTGTAAATTATCCGTACACTGTTGGTAGGTTGGAGGCGTCCGCAGGAAACATTGGCAAATACAATCACCATTCTAACTTTCTGATCAGAAAACTGGAATATAATAGACCTACATAGGTCAGTCTGGCAGACAAATAGCCCAATAAGGACTGATGCATGGCAGGTGTCATCATTAAAATGCCCAAGAAAAGGAGAACTAATGCTAAAACACAAATAGGCTGGAAACACATGCTATAATTCTTTAAAAATAGATGGAACTCATAACCCTGATAGGTTTGTAAGGAAATCACATGTAAACCAGATTTCTAGGTACTCCTGAGTGGGTCACAGACAACAAACATTGTTAAACTCAGCAGGTTCTCTAGCCTATTCTTTTATCTCTTGCCAAGGTACTGTATCAGCCAGTAAAGGATTATAGTACCTTTTCCAGCAAATTTATATTTAAAGCTTTATTTCTACTTAACATTTCAACCCAGAGCGCAAAATCTCTGGGCAAATCTCCCGTATCGGATTTACCAGAGGCTGCACGCCTCTGGGTGAATCTCACCCATGCAGAAAATGTAAAACTGGTAGTATTTTTAGATAACAGAAATAATTTGTAGGCCCTGACTAAATCTTGCATAGACTTAGAATAGTAAAACAAATCCAAACTAAAACCAAACTGTTGAACAACCCACCCAAACTCTCTACATCACTCTTTTTTAAAGCAAAATAATTGCTATGCGGTTGGTATTAAAGTCTCAAGACTGGTGCTAAGCAATTTCAGATTGTTGTCCAGTCTGATCAACTTAATCCACTCATATGTTTTGAAATATCTTGTATTAATATACTTTAAAAAGTAGTGCAATTAGACATGACACAACCACAATTATTTCAAATTCATAGAAAATACTATGACATATTCAAGGATGTGATTGCTACTTTCTGGCACCTTATAAATACACAATAATTATTTTTTACATCATTTACAGTACTAAGAACTAAGGTTCACAATTTAAAGTTCAAAAGCTAAACAATGGGAAAGTGGAGTGCACTCACAAAAATATACTGTTAACGTGTCTAGGTGCGGGTAATAGCGCAAATTTAGCTCAGGGAATTGCTAATTACCTGGTGCTGTGAGGCATTTTAAAGCTTACTCCTGAGATAGCGCAGCAACATCTTATTTTGCTAGTAAAATACCAGAATGTTACCAAATACAAAACCTGGACAAGGCACACTAAATCAGAGCATGAGTTCAATTGTAATATCCCATACTCCATGTATGTACAAAGAAACAAACTACCTCAGTTTGAGTCATTGTGGAATTATCTGAATGATACTTGTTATGGGGAGATCACTTTTTAAGATTTTCTTTTCAATACCCTTTATAAGGAACCACTAAACACCATAATAATAATCTCAAGTCCATATGCAGAAAAAAGATGGATGTGTTATGTATTCTCTAGGGTAGCAGTACAACAGGAAAAGCATTTTATCCTCAAATAACATGCTTTAAACTAAACCATACAAATGGCACCATATAAATATATCTTCAGTGAATAATAGGAACAAAATAAGTTTTGAGAACCTCTCTGCAGAAGTTGCGATTAATTTTAATGCACAAACATCAGCCAATCTTTTCACTAAGCGAGCTTTATTTTGGTTAACAAGAGCATATTGCTCAATGGACTCCTGGGCAGTCCAAGTTTTTTTTAGAAACAATTAGGTGATTCCAGTTATATCCAATGTCTATGCGCATACAGTTTTTCCTGATGTCTAGCTTTATGCAGACCATAGATTATCAGATGTTACAGTGATGCTTGGTTAACTGACTAGAATTCCTGAGAGTTATATTGATTTGACATTAAAGGGGAACTGTGGTCTCCAAACAAGTTAAGCTTAAATGAAAGGCCAGTTTCCTACCTTTAAAACGAGCCATTAACCACCTCTCTACCTGCTCCACAGCCCAAGATATACAGAAATGACTGACCGGAAAGTTAATGGGTGGGAGGCTGACTTGTGACATTCCTGAGGCTTCTCCTGCACAGTGCCGCCAGGGAGCACAGCCTCAGACTCCCTCAGTGTGTGAGGGAGACAGAAAGTCCCTCCTCCTCTCTGCTGTGTAAAGTCCTGACAGAGAAGGCAAGGAAATCTACAGACCTTCTCTTTCACTGTGTGAAAACAGCTTTTTCAGGCAAAGTTCTCACTCAAAGTTCTCACTCACTCACAGGCTGTTTCCACAGAGTTTTCTGTAGGGGGGGGGTCTGAGTAACCCATGGCACCCACGAGTGGGCGGGGCTTAGACACCTATGTGTGGGCGGGGCTTAGGCACCCACGGGTAGGCAGAGCCACATGGAGCTGTAAGAGAATGGGCCATGGGGGGCCTGCAACTGGAGGGACCATGGGGTCCATGAGTGGGAGGGACCAGGGGGGCTGCAAAGGGGAGACACAGGACAGATTGACTGACAGTTTCATAGCAGAAAGTGCAGGGGACCTGGTGATGCTTCTGCCATATCACACACAAAAATGTAAATATCTTCAAAACTATGCAAAATAAACAATGGAAATAAATTGCAAAAATTCTCGGGAGCAATTCCTATCAATTTGCATAAAGTCATTTTTGGACCACAGTTCCCCTTTAATATTGAATCAAATGTTAAACAGATCTAATATCCTGGCCAGCATTACTGAATTGAAGCGAGGTTGGTCAATTTTATTAAAATTTAAGTTTTACAGTATGGTCCCTTTCAGCTATAATCTTGCTGAATAATAAATGTTTTCAGAGATCAGATTGTGTAATTTCCAGTCAACTAAATTCAACTAATATATATGTACACACAGACACCCACCAACACACACACACATATATATATATATATATATATATATGTGTGTGTGTGTACACACTTTCTCCCAGGCGCTCCAGGAAGAAGATATTAACCTTAAGCTGGCCGGGTACACACCTTCCAAACCTTGTCCTGACCAACCGTTCGTCTCTTCCCTGTCTGTTTGGCACAACCGAGCGTGTTGTCCATAGAGGGACGTAGGATCAATCGTGGTTTTCTGACGTGTCCAATAATTCGTTCTGCCAATTCAAACAAATGTTCAGACATCTATCACATTCGGCTAAAGAAACCATCCAATATTTCGGCCCAGCCAACCAATACACTGAAATGTTAGTCGATATTTATATGTATAGGTTGGTCGGGCTGAAATATCTGATGTGACTTTGCCGGCGGCGGCAGTGGCAACCAATGTTGGATGCCCATTTGCCCGATCCTAGCAAGCAAACATGTCGGAAAATCACTGGCGATCCTGTGGGTCTATAGGTCTCGGTGATTCGTCCCGACTGACCCCTTGCTATTGCTGAACAGTTGTGCCAAAAGAATCTGTCTGTGTCTACCCAGCCTTAAAGTCCGCCGGCCCCTCAACGCCTTGTGCCCCCTCCTTTATGGCATTGTAACCATACGGCCATCATTAGTCATAACGGCCTTGAATAACAACTAGCACATGGCAAAGTGGTGAGGGATCGGAGGACTCAACTTATTTGGGGGGGGTGTTGGTATTGCAAAAATAGGGGTTTGGAGGTGAAGATTGTGATGTCAAGTGTTTGTAGGGGCCCTTAAACTACGACAACTGGTCTTAAATCTAGACTAATAAAATGGTTAGTTTATCCACTTATATATAGCTAGTAAACAGCTAAAGCAGGAAACCACTTATTTAAATACTTTTTATTGTTTTAGGTTTAAAACAAAGGAATAACACAAATAGTAATCGTGGCATATGCAAATGTTCAGACATGCTACATATTTTTTCCAAGGATTTTCACCCTAATTACCTTATTTGACCTAAACAGCTATAAGGGGTTTATGGAACTTGATAACATCTCAAACACAACACACTTCGGACTGGCATTCAGAAAGGTTTTACATTTTCTACATGTTTTGGCCTCTTTTGAAGGCTGTAGTGTTCAAAGTACAAAAAGCATCAATTGGCATCTACATAACCCTTGCTGTCTAATGCTTTGACTTTTACAGGGATTGCAAGATCACCAGCGATCAGATGGACAAAACTTTGATACTGTTTTTGAATTTCTTACAGTCACATACACATACTTACAGTCACATACACATACTTACAGTCACATACACATAATTTCGGCTTTAAAAATACTATAAAGCAGGATGACCACAACATTTCTCAAGATTAGGAGTGAATTTTCAGGGGGCGAGGGGGGAATCTTTACAACTGAAATTTAAATGTTATTTCCTAAATACGAAACAGTTGACAAGCTATTGAAACTTTTGCATATGAAACAATTACTATATTATTGGTTGTTCTTTTAAATGTTGTAATATTGAAAGTCAGAAAGCACTAATCTTGCACCCACTGGTTACTGCAGAAGCTGTTCACTACTTTTCGCTTACAAAATAAACTAAATTCAGCATTTTCCCAGGGTTACCTAAACCTTTAAATTTAGCATTACTTAAAAAGTTTAGCATTATCACAATTATGACTAAATCTTAACTAATAGGTCTTCCACACATAGCTGCAGGTTTAAACACTAGCTACAGCAGCATCATTACCTGTTGAAAGTTGTACAGGTCAGCATTTTTGATCAGTGGAAAAGACCTACCCAAAATTGCTTTTATATGATTGAGTATCAAATTAAAAAGAGGAAAAGCAATAACCCTTAGGTTAAAGTTGAACTTATATTTTAAAGTGCAACCTGGTTGATAAATGGTAAAGAAGAATGAACATGTAACTTGAGCTAAGTGTGAGCTAGGGTCACTGGTTGGAAAAATATAGTAGAATTTTAAATGCTAGGTGAGTAGCGGAATGCAATGACAATATAAAAAGCATAGAAATCAACACAAATACACCTTGGTATACATTTTTCTTTCATTTTTGCTAAATGGCTGAAATATTTTTTCTAGGTCAACTTCCAAAACTCTTATATTAACTGTTACTGAAAAATTGTCCTTGGTGTAAATTTTTTTCAAACTTATTTTGTACAATTCTGTCAGATTTATCCTAACAGTTCAAGAGTGTTTCTCTAAAGGAACCTCCCTGTATTTAATTATGCCAGATATGAAAACAATAAATCCCTAGATTTATTTGTTTTGTCAAATATTTACAGACAAGGTTAACAAAGTTAATAGCAGCCTAGATTCTTCCCATAAAAATAAAACCTCCCCTAATTGTCCCTAACTTAATAGATCATTAGTCCAATAAAAAAAATAACAATAAATACCAAAAAATCCATCTGATTTAGACAATACAAAGGGTACAGCATAGCCATTATGATGACACACATATACTCCAAGGCACACATAACGTGTATACTATAAACTGCTTTGAAAGAATTCACGTACAAAAAAAAAAAGAGGCGAGGAAATTTGTAATTCAAAATAGTATTCTTGGTCCTCCCTTCTGCATATTACTTTATTTTTTGGGGTTATAGCATGAAGAAGTGCATCCCAAATATGATCATGGCCGACTGGCTATACAGTACATACAGGTATACAAGAAAGCACCTGGGGTGCTATTTCAATTTGTTTAAGCAAAACATTAGTGCAATTTACTGCATCCATTTGTTCTTCTTGATTAAGGCTTCACCTAGTTTTTGAAAGTAGTACTGACATATACTAATAGGGAAACTACTACACCATCCAATTAATTGCTCTCTTGACTGAAGAAATATCTGACTGGCGGCCCCGGCAAATCCTCCTCTTCATCTTTTTCTGGTGCAAAAGACACAGTCAGATCAACATACTTTTTGCTTGCCCCAGGCTTCACGAGTTTGTGCATTCTGTGAAGAATAGATAAGAATGTGGTTTATGCCTACACACAGTTTTTATAATAAGGCTGATTAATGCATTTATGTTATCTTAAAATGACTTGTAACCAAACATCTGTTTTATTTTTATCCGCTAAATATTTAGGTAAGGAAAGCATAACTTTATGCTATATCTGGGATAATTTTCTTTTAATACCATTTTCAGGCATTCTCAAACTCAAAGGACAACTGTGGTCTCCAAACAAGTGAGGATTAAATGAAAGCCTGCAGTTTTTCCTTTAAAATGAGCCCTAGATCACATCACTGGCTGCAGTCTGTAAGAAATAATATTTGGGGGGAATGTTCAAATTTCCTGCTTCCAGGTGGATGAGTGACATCACCTTACCACTGCCCCACCCCTCTGCCCCGGGGGAGAAGGATTCTAAGTTAAGACTTAATGTTAGGGAAAATAGGAAATACCTGGGGAAAAATTTGACAGTTGAGATGTGGAGCCTATTAATGCTGGCAAACACTGGTCACATGACTACAAGCTGGTCACATGGCTGAAAACAAGAAGGTTCAAGCAGGAACTAATATAGCTGAACCTTTCTAGCAATAATTTATTACAAATTTTATCTGGAAATGTGATTTAGAGTTTATTTTGTAGGTACAGCAGAAGGCTTTCCAAAACAACCCTAACTTGTTTGGAAGAATTGGAGACCACATTTAGCCTTTAACTGGTGAACTTAACTGGTGTTTTTCATGAAATAATGGGGCAAACTAGTACTAATTACTACTAACATACTAATTAGTGCATCTGTTGTGCTATTAATCTGCTGCATCAAAATGTCATCTAATTAATATACCAAACTGATTGGTTTGCTTCCGCTTAATACCACAGGTTTGAGTAAAGGGATTAGTTCTACTTTTCCACACAGGAAACATAATGTTTACATGTCAGTAAAGGTGTCAATTCAAATGTGACATTTATCACAGATTCTATTGGAATCTGCAGTGGTGTTGTGACATTTTGCCTATATACCTACCCGATCGACCACCTTAAACTCTGCAGGTATTTACCATTTGAGTGGCCACACATACTGGGACCACTTTTATCTGAATGCAACGCACAAGGAAAAGCTAACATCTTATTGGAAGCAGGCTAAACTGTCCACAGCATCACTGCTAAAAATGGGACCTATGTTGTACAAGGTAATTTTTATGTAAAAAGGTAAATAAAACATAGCTTTTTTTACCTACCTATCAGTTAAGTAAACAGCTTTAAAACAAACATTTGGATTCAGTCCAGTCTTGCCGATGTTTCTTCTGCATCCTCATGCTGAACGAGCTCTACAGGGTGTATCCTACCTTCCATAAACTGCCAGTGGGTCCAGCACAAAGGGAGAGTTCAGTACCCAGGAGGACCAGCACCTCCAACTTAAGTCAAGTCCAATAAAAGAATCACAACCGGGACAACTTCTCTACTAAGTGCAGCAAAATCCAAACTTAATTTTACAACATCGGCGGTGCAAATAAGGGGAAAAAAGACAGGAACTGAACGCCCTAACGTGTTTTGGGGCTCCTTGTCACTTCATTGTTGGGAGATACAGACCCTTAAATTGTGGGTTGGATGGCCAGGAATAGGTTGGATCTGTATTTCCCTCTGATGAAGTGAAAAGGAGTCTACTTATGACAGTATACCAGTGGTAGATGGGAGTTTTAAAGGAAAGGCAGTAACTGCAAAGCATGCTGGGTTACAAGTCATGAAAAATGCGTTGAACAAAAAGCCTAGAATTTGCACGTTGTCTCCAAATTAATAACTTGCATGTTTATGGTACAAATGTTTTTAAAAACTGTTTATTTTCATTCCATTTAAAAAGCACTTACGTAAGTTTTAGTCTTTTTGCATGGCCAGGCATAACAGGAACATAAAGCATTTTAACTCCTTGTATGACCATTGTTGGCTCAATGCCATATTGTTCCTGCAATATAACAACATGTATATGAACTAAATGAACAAATTATTCAAATATTCAAAAATATTTCAAATTCTAATTTATTTCACAAGAAAATCACACAGCAATAACATAATTAACAAATGTCTCCACTTTTGCACACAAAGGGTAAGAAAATTCTTCTACCCAGGACCCAATATGAATCAATTAAAGAAAGTGAAGAGGTGCACTCTGTAATGTTTATTGCAACATCACTCACACTAACTACCCCTTCCCCATTTTCACTTTCCTAAATAGAAAACTTAAACAAATCCTCCTCCTTACCTTGACAGCATTAATGAAATCTAGAAGAGTAAAGTCTTCCTTGCCATAAATAGTCCACCTGTCCCAGATGGTAAATGTAATCCCATTTCTAAAAAAAAATGAGATAAGCATGGGTTTAACACTTATTTTACAGTGCCTGCTCCATTTTCTTTATTTTTTAAAGTAGCACAGCTCGCTATACAATAAGTTAAATGTTACGTTTTGCTTTATTACTTACCTTAAGGCAAACAAACAGCTTTCAGAAGATACATGTACATAAATACTTTGATGTATGAAATCAGAAATGTAAGACTACATAAATACAAAGATAAAATTATAAGACCAACGGTTCACATGTTGTCTGGTAAATTTAGCCTATAATACATAAGAGGCTTAATTATAATGTAATGCAACAGTGGAATATTTTCTTATAATAATCACTCAGCTAGGTCACTGAGGGAATATTAAAGAAAATGTTCGGCTGCAGCTCCTATACCCTTCTGGCCATTCACTTAAAGTTCTACCTACACCATGCAGAGAGAGAGAGCGGATGCTTTTCCCATAAATCATAGCGGCACGCTCTCTGCTCTACGCATGCAGACTGCATTGTGAGTAAAAACCACAGAGGATTAATCCTGGTTGACCAGGAAAAGAAAAGAAATCATAGTAAGTTTCTTCTAATCATTTAATTTTAAAATGACAGAATTTCAATGGTTCTGAAGAAAAGGGGATTTTTCTTTACTTACAGTAAAATCTTTTTCTTCAAGGCCAGTTGGGGGACTCAGGTAAGCTATTGGGGAAAAGTGCCTGTTGCTGGACATAGATTGAAACAAATTGCTCCTCCTACTCCCCTGCACTTAACTTCTCTCAGGAGGTTGAGAGAAGTTCAAGAAGAAGGAGCTGGCCATAATAGAAAATATAGCACGGGCCTATTGGAAGCAAATAACAATATAGCAATATAAACATAACAGAAACAACTAGCAACAATAGTCAGAAAATAGGAATTTGATGTCTGGGCAGGATGGCCTGGGTCCTCCAACTGGTCTTGAAAAAAAAGATTTCACGGTAAGTAAACGAAAATCTTTTTTTTTTTTCTCCTTTGGCCAATTGTAGGACCCAGGCATGACATTGGGGACATCCCAAAGACTTCTCACTGGGAGGAAAGGATGTCAAACCTGGTAACAGCTGCCAGGAGGAACATTTGTCCCAAGGCTGCTTCTGCGGAGGAGAAAACCTGCATTCTCTATAAATTTTATGAATGTAGAAACCAAGGACCACGTAGCTGCACAGCATAGCTGTTCTACCGATGCTCCAGGAAGCTTTGGGGGCCTCCTGGGCCACACGTGTGAAATGGCCAGTGACCCACAATGGGAAGCATCTGGCCGGAGAATAGCAGTAATCTATGCTCGAGCTCCACGACGAGTAACTCCGGAGAGGATGAACAAGGCAGTAGAGGAACGCAGAGCCTGCACCACATCCAAGGAATGAAGATCTTGTTCTTTCGGAGAGGAAGGGTTAGGGCAGAGAGACGGAATCACGATGTCCTGGTTAATGTGGAAAAGGAGACAACCTTCAGCAAGAAGGCTGGGCTAGGCCATAGTACAGCCATATCCTCATGAAAAGCAAAGAAAGGAGGGTCTATTGGAAAAGCTAATTCAGATGCCCAACGCACTGAGGAGATCTCTTTCAGGAAGGCGGTCTTCCAGGAGAGATGCGAGAGAGCGCAGAATGCCATTGGTTCGAATGGCGCACCCTGTAGCATTCTAAGGACTTGGGAGAGATCCCAAGTCTGGACTTTACAGGCGGCACAGGTGAGCTACCCCCTGAAAGAAAGTTCAAATGTCCTTTAGCACCTGTGCTTACAAGATTCTTGTACAAGTCATTCTGAATTGAGAAAGCTAATCGGATGAACTAAACTTTAAACTTGATCTAACTGAATACAACAGATATACCATGACCTGGATGAATGAGAACCTTTACAAGAATACTGCAAATCATTTTTGGGAGAAAACCCTAAAACTTGTATGGCAATATGAAAAGACAACAAGGAAATTGGCAGACTACAGAAACCACCTGCACTTAAACCTCCGATGCAGACAACAAAGGCTAGTACCATGCAGCATAAGTCTGGATTCAACAGTAATAGGCATCATAGCCCAACAGATACAGAAAAAGGCTCAAACACAGCTCCTAAATGAACAAGTGTGACAGACATTTTACAGATGCTTTAATGCACATCAGTCAACTAGAACAGAATCTGGCCTCACAGCTACCTGTGGCCATCTGGGAAAGAGTGATGGAGTTCACCAAACAAATATTACAGTAAGAAAAACAGGATGACTCCTCTAACGCATTGACGTTGTGTCATTTGGGGCCCAAGTTGGTTTGCCACTAACCTAATGTTTTTTTTACGTCGTACATATCCTTTAATTGCCAACAGATTTTTGTACAAGTCATTCAGAATTGAGAAAGTCAGTTGGATGACTAGTGAAATGTCTTCAAGAACTAAACTTTAAGTCCAGTTGATCTAACTGAATAAAACAGATATACCATGACCTGGATGAATGAGAAATGAATGCAACATATATAACTGATAGTGTTCTTCTCTTATGGAGAATCTTATATATTTATGGTGTCCCGACCAAATGGGGACATGCAAATATGTGTCCTGAATGTTTTTCCATCACAAGGGCGGCTGAACATAGGGATTCCATTTTGAACTTGGCTTGGGCAACAAATTCATTCAGGACTTTTAGGTCCAGGACAGGTCAGAACGATCCCCCTAATTTGGGAACCAAAAAGAGATTTGAACTGGTGGTTCGTGGATATGGGTTGAATTACCTCCATTGTAATTAGCAATCATTTCCCATAAGGCCTGTCGACAAAAGGGATCCTTCGGGAGTCTGGATGGTGGCAAGGGCCATGCATTTGCGGAATGAGGTTCGATAGGGACGAATCAAATGAAAGGATGTGCATCGTCCTCTAGAAGGGGAAGGGCCCTGGGCTTAAGGAAGCAAGGTGCTCTTTCCTCCGATTGCCTGGGCAATAATTCTATCTAATTCTGGTACTAACAGTAAGTCCCTTAGAAAGGGTAAGGCTGTTAGTGATCGTTTGGATGCTGGGTCCGCTTCCCAGAACTTAAGCCATAGTGCACATCAAGCTGCTACTGCATTCGCCTAGGAGCATGCAGCGAGACTGCTCGAATCAAGAGCTGCATCCCCTACAAAGGTGGAAGCTTCTAAAAGTTGCTGGACTAAATGGAGGGGGTCCTTAATATCCCTGTATAACTGATCCAGCCAAATGTCTATTTCCTTTCCCACCCACGGGGTAGTGAAGGCAGGGCGTAGAGAGGAACCGGAGACCGAATATATAGATATCTATCTAATTATCTATTGATCTCTGTGACCTACCTACCTAATAAGCTATTTTCTATGATCTGTCTCATCTAATTATCTATATCTATGATCTGTCTTTCTATCTATGATCTGGCTCTATCCATATATCTCTATCTGTCTATCTATATCTATTTGTGATCTATCTACCTATCTCTCTATCTTTATGATCTATCTATCTATGATCTGTATCCGTTTCTCTATCCATCTATCTGTTTCCTCCTATCTATCCATCTATCTGTCTTTATCTATCTATGATCTGACTATCTATTTATATATATCCATCTATGATATATCTGTTGTATTCAGTAAGATAAAGAACACACACAGCTTTAGAGCTAAAGACCACCCACTAAACTCCTACTAGGAGGCACTCAATCAGTTAATTTAAAAGGGGAAATACAAGGTCTGCAGGCTAATATGCTATGCTGACACCAATCTAAATCAGGATAGTTCCACCAAAATACTTATCTTTATTAATACATACAAAAATCACCTCATTATATGGTAAAAATGACACATCAATAAACTGGGCATCACCAGTGCAGTCAAAGCCTGTGGGTTAAGCAGACCGGAAGGTATATTAATAGCTAGAGCAAATGCCCCTCTGCGCAACCCTCTTCCACCTGGGTCGGGGTAAGCATTAAGCTCCTAAATAGTGCTAGGTAGAAAACTGTTCATGGCTCAACAAACAAACATAGCGAAGCAAGCAGGAGTCGTTGGAAAGCAGTGGGTAACATATGCATAAGCACAGTTAGTAAAGATGTTAGTCAGTCACCTTGGTGTATTATACATTACCACTCCTGTTGCTAAATCCAGCAACGTTCCTACCATCTGCTGCACCACACCAGCACTGGAATGACCAGGAAGGCATCATACATTGAATTAGAGAATGCTGCCATATACAATTACAATGAACGTGCCCGTGCTGGTTCTGCCTCAGGGGGAGGTCCCATGGGAGGAAAGGCGCCACGGCAGAAATCTTTAAGAGTATCTATGGACATTCTCAGCATTTTTGTTCATTCGGGTTCTTGCTTAGCATCTGGGAGCTTTTGCGGCAAAACAGGGTCCACATATGTGGTCTGTTTGACCAGCAGGTAACTTAGACTGGCATACATAGCAGGTATAATGTTTCTGTAAGGCAGCTTTTGAGCTTTTTGATCGAACATCTTCTTTTATTTCTGTAATTGTGTATTACCCAAGTAATACCCCTTGCTATTACCTGCTGTTGGCATTAGTGAGCTGTCATTTCAGGTTCTAACAGTCCTTTTTCCCAGAATGCACCACTTCCTTGGAATGTTCCTCACAGTAATTTCTATTGATTGGCTGTTGGATGGGTCAAACATGCTCAGATCTCTATTGAGCCACTAAATCAACCCAGGCGCTGGGTCAAGGGCAAGACCATAACGGTCTCTATTAGGGGTCCTGCAAACAGGAAATCAGTATTTCAAAATCAATTATTTATACACACACAAAATGCTGAATGGGAAGGGTAAGGTCATTGGGATGGAAAAAATACTGCTCTTTTTTATTAAAAGCATATGTATTTGCACTGAACTTCCCCTTTAAGGTACATAGCTGGCTGGGTGATGATGTCTGCTTGGCTTGGATCCCCTATCAAGAGATAGAGGCAGTGCTTGTGATGCAGTGTCCGCAGTCCTGAGTGAGTGGCCTAAAAATATATGTAATCCCACGTAGGGAGATAGCAGTTTATTCAAAGTACAAAGTACAGTTCCCCTGGGGTACGGTTGCAGTATTTTTTCATCCCAATGACCTTCATCTGCCAATTCAACATTTTTCTGTATATAAATAAATGCAACCAAAATACTGACTTCCTGTTTGCAGGACCCCTAATAGATACTGTTATGGTCTTGCCCTTGACCCAGCGTCTGGTTGAGATCTGAGCATCTTTGACACATCCAACAACCAATCAGTAGAAATTACTGTTAGGAACATTCCAAAGAAGAAGGACCATTAGAACCTGAAATGTCAGCTCACTAATGTCAACAGCAGGGAACACCAAAGGGTATGAAATCAACTGATTTTTCAAAATGGGAGAGAATATGTAGAATAACTAAGTATGCATTACACAAACTAATAATTTTACAAATATTGATAATTTTTACAGAACTGTCCCTTTAAGGCAAAAAAATTGAATATATAAACCTTACCATTATGAGAGATAATGCGCCTTGTCACATTATAATACAAGGATATTAAGTCACATTTGAGTTTCCTGCCATGTATAAATGGTAATTTATAATTTTATATGGTCAGGGAACACACTGTAACATAATACCCTACATGTCACTGTAAGGGGCGCATTATCCCTTATATCTTTTGCATGTCTAAAATAAAGATAAAAATGGAAAAAGGAAACTGATATGCAAAAAGATGCTATCACAGAATCCCTTTATAAAGCTAACAAGACTCAAGGTCTTCTAAGTCTTTAATATGGGTTTGTGGTTGTTGAACCTCCTCAATAAAACACACTCACAAATGCAGCACCAAAGCAAAAGTGGCTATTTTTAATGCCAGAAAATTGTTTGCATTTAAATCATATAGATTTTAAGAATGGACACAACAATGGGTTAAGCACCGGATTCAAGTCTATATCTGATGGCTATAATGTTCACCCATCATGTGCTCCATCCTGATTTGTGAACAATCAGATCGGATTTTTAATGTCCCTTGACTTGACAAGGGACATTAAAAATCCGATATATAATCCATCCATATAATGGGCATTGTATACGGATGATGTCTCACTGCCGATGTTATTTAAATGATATATTTTTTAGCACAATTGGGTCCACTGTTTAGGTTATATATACAGACAATATACCGTTATATTGAATAGACAGGATGATTTATGATGGATGTTCATGTTTTTTTTCTGGGGTTGCTATATGGTTATTTATATAACTGACACTGTTTGTGATGAGCTGAGAAAACTGTGATTTTATACTTTTTTCACTAGATATCAGAATATATATATATATATATATATATATATATATATATATATAAAGCGTCTCTCAGCTTTGGTACATCAGGAGTGTGGGGGCAGTGTAGAGCGAAAGTGTCTTTTCATACATTCCCCCTCTGGTCTAATCTGGACTAAAGCTAAAGATAAAGATGATAAAGATGTCTTTATGTTTCTTTGGATTATTTATTGTTCACATTGTACAGTACCAGGTCAATCAAGAAATGGTGCAATGAAAAGAATGTTCATAGATTGTGTGATGTTTATTTAAGTTAATCTAACCTGATTCTTGTTCTTTTTACTTCAGCTGCCTCAGTAAGCACAAACATTGGAATTGCAAGGTTGAAAAAGCAATTCTTATAAGCTTCAAATGGATGTCCTCCAACCACTTTTATCATTTCCAGAGCCACCTAATAAAAAAAAAAACATTAACATTTTATCTTTAAACATTAACTATCTTTAAAACAATATATTTAGCATCCATTTGCGCATCACAAACAGTTGTGTTAACAAAAAAAAAAAAAGAATTGCAATAGATCCAGAATTCCTTTTAAACTTGATAAAACAAACTAGGTGACTTCCATGCTATCCTTCCTGATGAAATCACAGGACTCTTAAAATACAGGCCTAGTTACCTAATACGTATCTATGTGGTAACCCACTTGCTGCCTAGATGAGGAGAGGGAGGATGGTATAAATTCCCGAAACACAAAATGTCCTGCATTCAAAAGGCAGTCATTTTGGTAGTTTGTTAACACTGTAAAAAGCTTACAGAAACCCAGCAGAGCCTGCTGAAGATAATAAAAAGGGTGACTGGAGGGAAAAAATACTATATAGAGTGTTATCTTTTTGGAAAATGGGTGGATTAATTTACTGTTAAGAAAAGTCGAAAATATAAACCAAAACAAAATACAATGAAGACAGATGAATCCAGATAGTTTAAGTTACCTTCCAAACTTGTTTGTGCCTGCTTAGTAGATGACAACAACATAAACTCCTTGTACATAAGGGCAAAACCTTTGGTGTTGTAAAATGCAAAGGATGTCAAAACACACAATGAATGACAAAGCCAACTAGAATGGCTGCATATGAAAGAGGTGATATAAGTGCTAAACAAGTGAATTCAATATACCTTGCCACATCTTTAGGCTAGTGACCACAAAATGGCCAACATGTAAGGGAACTATGTTGGACAGAATGTTCTCATCAGATTTATGTGAGTGAAAGTCAAAAAAGCTTTAAAAAAGAATTGTAATTAAAAAAAGAAAGTCCACTAAGTTTTATACTTTTATGGCTAAAGGTGTGTGTGTGTGGGGGGGGGGGGGGTTGTTTACAGATTTCCTTTAAGTTATAGTGCACGGGATGTTGTAAAGCTTACAGTCTATTATATATAAAACAGGCACAGCACATATGTAATACTCACCAATCCAGACACTGCAGCAGTAGCTGTAGCTATAGCAGGAATAATTTTTCCTGCTATACGTTTGGTTTTAAATCTATCAGCAGGCTCGATGTTGTACATATTAGCTCTTAAGTTGGATGCTGCAGTAATGAAATTAATATGCTCATTGCTGTCGTCGTCCTTTTCAAAGGATAATGCAGTCAGCTGAAGATCGGCTGCCAGAAAAAAAATGATATATCAAAAGTTTTAGCTAACATACTCTTTAGCTAAAGTCTTGACTCAAAATTAAAAAACACTAGTAAGGTTACTTTGGGGCATATAATAAAGCGGAAAAATTTTCATTACCATCATTTAACAAGGACTTTTGTGGCAATAAGGATTATTCGTTATTTAATTAGGACTCACATTTATTTGCATGACCGTCTGCTATAGCCCTCTGCAACTGAACTGCTGCAATCCTTTCATCCTCACTGCTTACTGAATTTTGCTCAGGCTTTCTTGCAGTTTCATCCGTTTCTACAATCTGTAATGCAAAGTAAAATAAACATTTAAGGCTGTGTATCAAAATGTCATAAGTCATATAACCTGGTGTGGCACAGGTTTTAAGGAGTGCACCTCCTATTCTACCTATCTGGGACACCACATAACTATTGAAGTTGGGTGTATCAAAATGGTCTGGGTCATTTAGCTCTACCTAGTTATATCATTTTAAGGTTATGTACTACAATTTACAACCAGTTAACAACCAGTTTTACTTTGCTCCCTGATCCATTAATCGTTTCCTGAAAACATTACTTTGTGATCTAACCCAGTAATGTGTTTGTCTAGCTGTTTCTAGCACATGCAGGAAGTTGCTTCAGTTGTATACAACAATAATATTGTAAAAATATTCAAAAACTTTCCCTTTCTCTCTCTCCTATTTTCCTAAATAACACAATGAGTAGAGAGTATCATAGCCATATCCTTAAACCACTGCAAGAGGTTAATTCAGTCATAATTAAAATGCGAGGCTAAACATTTTTAATTATCTTATACATCCCACTTCCCTAAACTTATCTCAAACTGGTACACTTGTGTGTCTCAAACCCAGCAATTTAGATTACATAGTGAGACTACCAGGGAACAAGTTTAAAGTCATAGATCATCACTGTCATTTTTCGGTTTTGGATTTAGGATGTAGCAGAAAATGGCTAGCATATTAACATATTAGGTGTACAACCAGCATTAGGCAATTATTTTTTTGTAAACCTACACGGACTAAAATCTTATAAAAAGTGAAACAGATCAATGCTTTTTTTCTTCTTCAATGTTTTTAACATGAAAAGTCACATTAAAAAATGAATTTTTCTTTAAATGATTCAAAATAAAAACATTACAGGAAGATTAAGTCCACAGTTAGTATTGAAAATCTTTTTGTATTTAATGCAGGACATACTTTATTTGACGGAGTAAACTCATCAATCTTCATTTCTGAAGTTATTTTCACAATGACCTCCATTGAGAAATCCTGCAAAATAGTTACAAAAGTCAAAATCGGTGCAAAGTTTATTACAGTATAATTACTTACACAACCATTACTAAAATATGCTATATATGCTATATATATATATACACACATCATTATTTAATATGATGTGTTAAATAAAGTTATTGACTTTTTCTGGTAGTGTTATAATTTTACAGAGTGTAATACCGTATATACTCGAGTATAAGTCGATCCGAGTATAAGTCGAGGTACCTATTTTTACCTGAAAAATTTGTAAAAACTGATTGACTCGAGTATAAGTCGAGGGTAGAAATTATCACCAATACTGCCTTCTGATTTTGTGTTGTTTTTAGGCTTTAGTTGCCCTTTAAATGGACAGCGGAATTCCCATACATGAATCCCATACAGTAATAGCCTAATCCAGTACCAGAATCCAGATGTTTGGAAACTACAACTCCCAGCATGCTTTGTTGCTGGGAGTTTCAGTTTCTAAACATGTGGAGTGGCAAGGTTCAGTAAACTTTTAATTAAGCTTACCATCATTTACAATTCTCCTGAACCCCATATAGTAAAGGGCCCTCTGAACCCCAATTCTCTGACCCCAATAGTTAAAAATGTCACCTGAGAGTTGTAGTTTCAAGCTGTCATTTGCACTGAACTAGCAGCTGTTTTTTGCCCCAAACTGAGGAGACCCATCAGATTTACAGCATCCAGTGACAGTGCTGAGTGAGTCCAGCAGGCAGAATACAGGAAGCAGGAAGTGTAAAGGCAGATCAGCTCCTGTAACTTTCTATACAGGTTAACACAGCGCCACCTACTGGTTACTATCTGTAATTGCAGAATTTGGATCTAAATTAGACCTTGACTCGAGTATAAGTCGAGGTTAGGTTTTCAGGCTAATTTTAAAGCCTGAAAAATTCGACTTATACTCAAGTATATACGGTAATAAAAATGCACATATACTGTCTAACCAAACTCAGAACGATGTGATTAACCATGAGTTTTCTTCAGATTTTTTGAAAATGATGACATATCTGTGGTATAAGATGGCACAGTTGTAAGGCAAGCTTGGGAGCTATAACATTCATTTAAACACCAATTCATCTATTTCAACTCTCATCAGATTCTTACCTTTTCAGTGATAGAGATGCTATTCACTTCTGCAAACAGTTTGGCTGCACTAACTATAAAACTTAAATGCCTTAAAAAGTAAAAAAAAAAAAAAGTTTTATTTGACGAAGTCCATACATAAAATTTTACCATACTAAAGTAAATACTTTATTCCATACCTATTCTACAACAAACAATGAATAAGTTCCTGATATAGTCTGTGACTAGCAATAATAGCCTATTAACTTATTAGTAGGGTTTAATGTAAAATTGCATGTAATGTATAGTGAACAGTAAAGGTTCGTGCACACGTATGATCGTGCACATGTGTGGCCGACCCGCGATGCACTATGTGTATGAACGTTCGTTTCGGGCGATAATTGCCCAGTGTATGGGCCCTTTATCGGCCGTAACAGCTGGTGGTTTGGAGATCCACCCGGTCAGGCAACGATCCCCGACCGAACGGCCAATAAAGGGTCCATACATGGGCCGATTATCGGCCGAAACGAACGTTCGTACACATCGTGCATCGCGGGTCGAGACCCGCGATCGCATGTGTGTACGAACCTTATGGGACACTGAGAATTAATGGAACTGCCAGAAACAATAAAAGCTTTCTGAAAGCAGATAAGAAACGGCATTAATTAAATAGAACTGCTAAAAATGTAAGAGTATTTTCTACGCATATAGATAAATTGTACTTTTTAATGGGCCTAATAGCCAATGGTAGACTACAAATAATTGCATTTCTCTGTGCACCACTGCACATTACTGTATCCACATAAAACATAATGTACATGGCCAACAACATAACTGTAGAGTGCATAAAGATGACT
Source organism: Hymenochirus boettgeri (assembly GCA_019447015.1). NCBI lineage: Eukaryota > Metazoa > Chordata > Amphibia > Anura > Pipidae > Hymenochirus > Hymenochirus boettgeri. The sequence continues at coordinate 156,105,310 of CM033469.1, forward strand.
TTAAAGTCACGGTACATCAGTAGACAGGCCTGCACCACACAAATTAAAGTATTCGTAATAGCTAGGCCTTGACTGAGGAAAGTAAAAAGAAAACAAAAAGGCAAAAATACAAAGCTAAATCATGCTTTAACTGTTAATGTAGATACTTACAATGGGTCCTTTGGATCAAAGTAAACTGGAGTAGGTGGTCTCTTTGGAGATTGCCAAAACAGACCTAGAGATGGAAAACAGATTTGAATGTCCCCTGTATAGCAATTTGTGGAAATCTCATCATATAAAATTGTACTTACTTCCATCTTTTAATTGTGTGTCCAGGGGGAATGAATGCAATAGCTGTTTAGCCTAGTATAAAGACAAGTAATAATGTAGGCATTATTAAGAATACCCATGTAACTTTTTTATTACTTTTTTCTAATTCATTCCAACACAGATATTTGACCTTCATTTCACAGATGAACTTTAGTAACAATAAAACCATCCACTTCCCAAATACTATAACTATCACAATTTTACCCACTTTATTTTTACTATATTTCTGCTATCAGCCCTAATTCCTTGTTGCAGGTCTTAGTGCAGTTACTGTCTCGCATCCTTAGCCAATGAATAAATCAATCTATGAGACTTGTGTGCTGCCATGGGGGCAACATGTCCCCTCTGCATTGATATTGGGAAGTAAGAAACACAGCCTTAGGGCTGCCTAACCCATCTCAAACTCTTACAGAGACAAAGAAGATAGATCCTGCACACCTAAACTTATTTGCTGGGTGCTTCCAGGACTGTAGCCAACAGTGTACATACAGAAAAATAGAAAACGCTGGGCACCCCAGACTTGAAAAAGTAACTAATTTATTAGTGACGTTTCGGTACCATGTGGTACCTTCCTCAGATAAACTATTATGTGAACATAGTATACAACATTCTCTTATATAGGCTTGTTTGTGTTAGTACACTATGTTCACATAATAGTTTGTCTGAGGGAGGTACCACATCATCTCAAACTCTTTGTACAAAGCTGCAAAATGCTTGATAACTAAGAAGGCTGTGTTAGTAGGTGTTTTGGAAAATCATAGTATTTTATGCATCTTGTGCCATGTTTCGTTTGCTTTGGTTGAAGTTTGTTGTATTAGGATGTCTGCTGCAGCAATGAGGGAAGGGAAATATAAATCACTGTAAATACACTTCAGGAATTAGGCTTCTAATTAAGTTCAGTCTAACATATATATATATACCCAAATAATTATTGTGGATTTATATAGTGGCTACATCTTCCGCAGTGCTTTACAATTACATAAATTCATTCACATCAGGCTCGGCCCCCACTGAGCTTACAATCTAAGCACATTTATATATACATTTAACACATACTATTGGTATGTCTTTATGATTGTGGGTGAAACTGGAGTGCACGGAGGAAACCCACGCAAGCACGGAGAGAACATACAAATTCCTTGCAGATGTGTTCAATGGTGGATTCCCACTCAAGCCATCTGTGCTAGCCACTGAGCCACCGTGCTGCCCCACCCAAAAAAAATCACCTGACCCAAAGTGAATGTGATTACCAAGAAAAAGGAACTGCACGCATTATGTTGTAAAGGAAAACATAGTTGCAGGCTAGAAAGAATATCAGGGCGAGTTAGTTTTAAGTCAAAAAGACATGTTCACCAAACACAAAGACAACATTTCACCAACATTGTGGTAGAAATGTTATGGTGTAGGGCTGCTGTCCAGATAACCAAATAAAATATTGATATTTTTGCCTGAAGATTTAGTTGAATGTATATTTAAGATTCAACAAGCATCATTGTTTCCACCAACCTTGTGATTAAAGTACTTTTCAAATTTGTGTCTTGCCAACGCCACACACTGTGTCCAGTTCCTGGGTTTACAGCTAAGTAGTTTGACGACATGAAAACAACCTTCTAAACTCTCACCACATTGTATGCTCTAAAAAAAGAATTAAATATAAATCATTTAATATGTACAAATATATTGTAGTCCTCCTAAGGAATGCTACAGGACTAGAACTATCCTATATGCAAATGTAAACTGAAAACAGCATGAACACAAATGGTATGAGGCAACACAGTATAATATATTCAGTACATAGGGTGTAAGGACTACAAAGGAAGGCAGTTGGTCAGGGAATTTCATTTCCTATTTGTCAAATGCAGAATGTCATAATACAACAATTTTAAGCTAGATTTATTCCTACCTGTAAGACACCTTGTGCAGACAGGTGTGTCTGCCAAAATTTGTTGTACAGTGAAGGTTTATGAGTATACAAACTCTCAAACTGCACGTTAGGGAGAAAGAAAAAAGATAAAGTTAGTTAGAAGGGACCCTGGTTTAGCTTTGCTAATCTTCAGTAGTGGCAGGTGAAACAGTTATTTACCTTATCTCTTGCCCACTGAATTGTATGTTCAATTGTTGCTGGAAAGGACTTTAATGTACAAAACGGAATTTCTTCATCAGGAGGATCTCGCTAAATAGAAAGAGTTAACAAAAATCTACGTCCTTAAACAGAAATCTTAAAATACCAACATTAGCAAAATGCAGGTAATGATAATCAGTATAATATAATTAAGGAATAAAGCACAGGCTGAACCAAAGCTTAAATTTTATCAAGCTTGAAAAGATTTTATAATTCCTAACTAGATTATAGCAATATTTTTCACCTCTTGAATAAATACCGTATACAGTCAAGTATAAGCCGAGGTACTTATTTTTTACCTGTAAATGAGTAAAACTAAATCGAGGGTTGGCTTTCTCCCCTAGACAGCCCCATAGATAGTTCCAGACAGTCCAGTAGAAAGCCTCATACACAGCCCCATAGAAAGTCCAATACATAGCCCCATAGAAAGTCTAATTACACAGTCCCATAGAAAAAGTCCAATACACAGCCCCATAGAAAGTCCAATACACAGCCCCATAGAAAGTCCAATACACAGTCCCATAAAAAGTCCAATACACAGTGCCATAGAAAGTCCCATACACAGCCCCATAGAAAGTCCCATACACAGCCCCATAGAAAGTCCAATACACAGCCTCATAGAAAGTCCAATACACAGCCTCATAGAAAGTCCATTACACAGCTCCATAGAAAGTCCCATACACAGCCCCATAGAAAGTCCCATAGGCAGCCCCATAGAAAGTCCCATACACAGCCCCATGCAAAGCCTTATACACAGCCCCCTAGAAAGTTCTATACATAGATGTGCCCTGCATACCTTTCTGTGCAGCCTGTTTGTTGAATCCTGTTACTTCTATGTTTTTTTTCCCTTTCCCTTGCAGTCTGGGCAGATTTATGAGTGAGCAGGACAACGATTGTCTAACCCACCAAAATCAAGAGGATTCTGTGTTACAAGGTACAGCTTTTGTTTTCCCAGGGCTATGTGTTTTTGTCCAGCTGCTCCTTCAAGCATCCAAATCAGCCCAGACCCTAATATAAGCCGAGGGGAGACTTTCAGGATCATTTTAAAGGTAACATTTCTAGGCTTATACTCAAGTATAAACTGTAGTTTTGTGAATAAATCATCCCTTAAAGATTGAAGGTTTCTAGCTTTGGGCAAAGACATGTTAACTTATTACAAATGATTAGTGCATTTTAGTTTACCTCACCTCTCTCTTCCATCTTAATAGAGATGTCAAGTAACTACTGTGTGACTAATGAGACAGAAACCTAATTATTATTCACTGGAAAAAGGCTTCAAACCTTGCAGACTAAAGTTTTCTACACACGGTCTATTCGCACACTGCAAGCCTACCAGACAAAAATGAGCTGGCAATGTGCGTCTGATAATTGCAAATGAGTGGCCACTCAGACAGGGATCATTTTTGGTCTGAGGGTCATTGGACGGGCAGCGAATTGATTGTGTGTAATTGTGTGATGATTTTACACAATTCTACTGTTTTTAATACTGAGAATTATCAGGGTCATCAATAAAAGTTCTTATCATTTAAAATGGTGCTAATTTTGCCCCAACCAATCAGATGTTTGCTTTCAAATGTTAAATAAGATATGATTGGTTGGGGCAAAATTAGCACTATTTTAAAAGATAAGAATATTTATTGAATCTCCCTGTATAAGTAGCTCCTAGTTAGGAATTAAAATCTATTTAGGATTATTTACAATTTAGCTTTATTTTTACAACAATAAAGAGATGCAAAATATTTAAAGAGTACAACTTTTAAAGACATACAAAGGATAAGAATATGTAATGTAACATGAGCAACTTTACACTTATTGCATCTGGGTAAAAAGGAGCACTATAAGGGTTTTATGCGTAAAAATGGTTTTCTTTCAATTAATCTGCAGCAGCCAATCAAATGGTATGTAACTGCAAGGGAGCAGTTAAATGCTAACCTCTGATTGTTTGCTTTAGGTTGATAGCACAGACACATTTTTCATGTGCCTTTTAAAAAACTATTCTCTTTAGGAAAAGCAAAGTTTCATTTAAAAGTGAACCAGTATTAAACCCAGGGATTCCTTTAATAAGCCACTCACATAGCTGTTGTATGATTCGGTTAATTGTGGTAGAATTGTTTCTGTGTGTCCTTTAGTTCCCATTGTTCCAGAATCAAGAAGAGGTCGGAGATTTGATAAGCAGCGGCTGAAAATACACAGAATACATTAATTGGAATAAAATAGTGAAGCTTCATTATGATTGGAATGTTATTACAGGAAATAAATAGTTTTGGAACATATATTGTGGACAAAAATCCACTCCTAATTATTAACATGAAAAGTAAATCTTTTGCTAAATTCTAATGAAACTGTACCTGCATATTCCCACTGTATTTAAACATTCTAGTACAGTATGCAGGCAAGCAGAATGAGCTGTAAATCAATATTGTACCATTTCTGTACAGCATGCTCATATAACTGAAAAAGCGCAAAGAAATAATATAAAACCAGTTATTATATTTACCTGTCAATGTATCGTCGTGCCTCTACATTGTCCAGTGCAGTCACAACAACATCCTGCCTGGTGTAAAACTCATCATCATAGAGGTTTTCTGTTGCAGGGGAGACTTTGTCTAACCGAGAATCAATTTTTAACTCTGGGTTGATGGTGAGGGTTGCACTAGCGGCAGTATAGCTTTTAGGCTTCTAATAAAATAGTGATATACAAAAGTTAGTGCAGGCAACACATTTACAGTTATCTATGTTGTTTAATGCCAGTAAGGAAGTAAAAGCAGTAATAACAGTGCCAAAAAATACAGTTATAAAACTCAAAATTTAAAAATGTATATTAAGCAAATTGAATAAACCTAGTACAAACAAGATGCAGTATTTATTCATTATTCTCCTGACAAAGCACTACAAATTACATAAGGCTTGTTTTATTATTTCAATGGAAAAGAAGTATGGAAGATCAGGGATGCTATATTTTAAATTTTAAAAACTCAACACACCAAAAAAAAAAAAAAAAAAAAAAAAGAATATGATTGTATATCCTACTCCTGCTTTTGTTCCCAAGCTCCTCTGTTGCTGATAACACTCTGATATCATTCTGCCAAACTTTATATTGGGCTAAGTCGCATAAAGGTGAATAAGGCTAATGCTTTTACACTGAGTCTGCGTTGCCTGAGCTATTTCCGAGAATGTTAGGAAATAACGAGGTGCAGGCCATGCAAAACCTCCTGGAGCAGTTACCTGTCAGAGATCCTGTGATGTACTTTGCGCAGGGATTTTTGCATTGCAGGAACTCGGGCAGGTAAGCTGAGTCGGCAGAAGTTATTGCATTGCCCCCCTAGAGTTGTGTCTACCAGTGTGTGGTCAGCATTATATTATCAACAAATAGATAATGGGGCACAGGAAGAACGGCAACAATGACTGAATTGTTTTAACCTTCTCAGTGCCACCAATGCAAGGCTCCCTGTGTGATCGGAGGGCACTATTCAAATGCCCTCCCTCTCCCCTCGACCCCCCATCAGTTTGGTCCGAATCCGATGGGGGGATGGCAAGATATCAATCCCCCAAATGCTGTTGCGGAAAGGGAATCCTTTCCAGGACTCCTGCGGCCCGGAAGTGCAGAGGCACAGCGGAAAGGGAAGCCCCATGACGTCACTGGACGTCCGGGGCTTCCCTTTAGTGTTCCCCACTTCTTCCATGGTTGTCCAGTGTAAGTAGTTGTCTGCGATCGGTTCCGATCGCAGAAACTACTGATCTATAGCAGCAGGCACTGTGTGCCTGCTTGCTATAGTGCAAGCAAAAAAATCTTGAGCCCTAGGGGCAATCGGGTGCCCCCCTAGCTCCCTCGATCCCCCCTTGGTTTCATAAAAATCTGATGGGGGTATCAGGAGTTTGCAGTCCCTAAAGTAGGTCCCCCTCCTCCATTGCCGGTCCCTCACTGGTTCAAAGGATATTGCCGCTAAGGGAGACCCCAGTGATGTCACAGGGCTTCCCCCTTCACTGGGGGTCTTCCCTTACAAGTGCTCTGATGCCCCTGGTGGTCTAGTGAGGGTACTGCACTGCGATCTCCATTCAGATCACAGTGCAGTACCTGGTATAGTAAAGCTGTCAGTCTTAAATATGGGGACAGAGATCAAAATTTGGTGATCACTTCTGATCACCAAATTATTGATCTTTGCCAATGAATGAAAAATCACTTCCTGGAAAATGATTTCCGGGAAGTGATTTTTCCGATCGGATTTCGAATTGGAAAACGGGCATTTATGCCCGTATTCCAAGTTCGTTATCATTCCCTAAGATGATTTAATGATCATCTTTGGGAATGATCCAAAAAAAAAGGGGAAATGCATACAAAAAAAATCTTAAAGTGATACACACACTTTTTTTTTTTTTTTTTTAACCTAAAACTATAAATTAGCAAAAATCTTTTTGTCTTCTCCGAGCTTCCCAATGTCCCCGGTTATATCGGTAAAGTAAACGCAGATACTTATTTGTATGATTTCAAAGGAAACTAAGCCTATTTTATAAGGAAATTTTGCAGAGGTACCAAAAAAGACCGGACTGAATTTTTAGGATCAGTAAAGTGTTTAAAAAAACGTGTGTGACTCTCCGTACTAACCGGTTTTCACTAAAATACCACTAAAAGGGGGAGAGTGTGCGTGTGGGGGGTGGGTTGTGGTGTTTTATAATTTTTTTCTTGTAACTGCACTTCTACATGCGTCCCATTTGAGCTAGTTGGTGGCCTCGTCTCTATTTGCACCCACGCAAATGGCACACCGTTTGATTCAGGAGATGTGGGAGATTGCTATTTAGTGGGGTTTTTTTGCTTGTCAAGTGGGTTTAGGTAGTATTTCAACCTTTGAATCTTCTTATTTTATTTTCACAAAATCTTCTAAAAGCACAAAGTTCTATGGATGACAGCGTCTGGAATTCTTCATGTATGTATGAAAGCATGGCACCGTAATGTAGCTGAAGGTGCATAAATTCCAAAAATATATAGTTTGTGGGGGGTATTTCCAAGTTTAGGGCTGTTTCCTTTGAAAAAGGGTAGGCTGTTCAAAAAACAGAGCACTTTGATTTCTTCTTGTAATTGCATTTGTGCATGCGTCCCATTTGAGCTAGTTGGTGGCCACGTCTCTGTGTACAGCCACGCATATGGCATACCGTTTGATTCAGAAGATGTGGGAGATTGATATTTAGTGGGGGGTTTTATTTGCGGGGGGCATTTCCAAGTTTTGGGGCTGTTTGAATTTACAGAGCACTTTGATTTTTTCTTGTAATTACACTTGTGCATGCGTCCCATTTGAGCTAGTTGGTGGCCACGTCCCTGTGTGCATCCACGCATATGGCATACCGTTTGATTCAGGGCATTTGGAAGATTGATAATTGACAGGGTTTTTTTTACATGACATGGAAATTTTCCATGATTTTTAAGTTTGAATTGTATTGTGTAGCTGAAGGTGTGTAGAGTCCAAGACTATATAGTTTTGGGGGGATTTCTAATATCGAGGGGTGTTTAGTCTGACAAATCTGAAAAGTTGCTGTAATTGGGCCACTGTTCATTGGCTCACTTTTTGGCTAGTTGATTCCACATCTGCGTGTGTAACCATACATAGGGCATACCGTTTGATTCAGGACATTTGGGAGATTGATATTTGGTAACTTTTTTTTACATTACTTGGGATTTTGGCATGATTTCTACCTTTGAGAGTGTTTTTTTTCAAATTTTTTAGAAAATCTGCTAAAACTGTGAACTTCTACGAAGAACTGCGCCCACACCATTGATGGTATGAATGAACAAACTACAGAATTACGTAGATAAAGGTGTGTAGTTTCGAGAAATATATGGTTTGTGGAGGTTGTTTTGTGGGGAAAAACTGCAGACTGTTCAAATTCAGATTTGGCTGAAAATTTTTGCTGTTTCTGAGCCATTGTGCAACTAAACAAACTATAGCGTTACATAGCTGAAGGTAGGTGTAGATTTTAGGAATATATAGTTTGTGGGGGTTATTTCTAAGTTATGGGGGTGTTTTGTGGAAAAAACTGCAGACTGTTCAAATTCAGAGTTGGCTAAATATTTTTGCTGTTTCTGAGCCATTGTGCATTGTCTCACTTTGTGGCTTTTCGCTTCCACGTCCGCGTGTGTAACCACACATATAGCATACCGTTTGATTCAGGACATTTGGGAGATTGATATTTAGTAACTTTTTTTTAGATTCCATGAGATTTTGGCATGATTTCTACCATTTGAAGTTGTTTTTTGTTCATTTTTTCAGACAAATGCGAACTTCTACGAAGAACTGCGCCCACACCATTGATCGTATGAATGAACAAACTACAGCGTTACATAGCTGAAGGTGTGTAGATTTCAGGAATATATAGTTTGTGTGGGGTATTTCTGAGTTACGGGGGTGTTTTGTGGAAAAAACTGCAGACTGTTCAAATTCAGAGTTGGCTAAATATTTTAGCTTATTGTGAGCCATCGTGCATTATCTCACTTCGTGGCTATTGGCTTCCACGTCTGCGTGTGTAGCCACACATATGGCTTACCGTTTGATTCAGGACATTTGGGAGATTGATATTTGGTAACTTTTTTTTACATTCCATGGGGTTTTGGCATGATTTCTACCTTTTTGAATGTTGTTTGATGTTAATTTTTTTTGAAAATCTGGTAAAAGTGCAAACTTCTACGAAGAACTGCGCCCACACCATTGATGGTATGAATGAAGGAACTACAGCGTTACATAGCTGAAGGTGTGTAGATATAGTTTGTGGGGGGTATTTCTGAGTTGGGGGGTGTTTTGTGGAAAAACTGCAGACTGTTCAAATACAAAACTGGCTAATTTTTTTTTTGCTGCTACTGACATTTGGCACTGGTCATGCTCTGGGTTAGTTGGTAGCCATGTCTCTGGGTACACCCATGAATGTGGCATACCGTTTTATTCGGGAGGGGTTAGGCTTTCATATTTGAGATGCGTTTGAACTTTCCTCTGCGGTTTTTTAGCTGAAATTCGCATTTGATTTAGTCTCTGATTTTACAGTTGAGGAAAAAAAGGAAAATGTGAAAAAATAACTTACAATTGGACGAAGACACCCATGTCAAACACACATGTTTGACACCCCAAACATTTCACACACCCTCTTGTTTTTTTGTTTAGCCAACTCTCTTGTTGTGTCTTAGATTGGGGAAAAGAATCTGTTTTGACTAACAGATTCCTAAGATTGGCACCCCTTCTGTGTGCCACTCTGATATCCGAATCATAAAACGGGAGACCATGATCTGGATATCAGAGTGGCACACAGAAGGGGTGCCAATCTTAGGAATCTGTTAGTCAAAACAAGAGGGTGTGAGAAATGTTTGGGGTGTCAAACATGCCGCTATGCCCTGGTGGGCAGGGATTTCCCTCATCCCCATAGTGGGAAACGTTTTGACATTCGGTTCAGACTCACATGTACATCCACTCATGTGATTTATGTGATCACTTGTCCTTGTGGATTGTTCTACGTCGGGAAGACCAGTACTACGGTCAGGGAACGGATGAACAACCACCGGGCTAGTATTAGAATGGCACTCTCGGGACAAGGATCTGTGAGGGACTCCAAGCATGGGGAGCTCTCGGTGGCCAGACACTTCAAAAAGGTGGGGCATAACCTGTCTATGTTTAGATGGATGGCCATAGACCATGTCCCTGGCTCTTGCCGGGGCCTCCCGAGAGACAAAAGGCTACTTCAATTAGAAGTGCAATGGATCAAGAGACTTGATACAGTGGCCCCGAGGGGTCTCAACGAAATGGTGTCTTTATCGTGCTTCTTGTGAGGGCCAGTCTTTAGACATTGGTCATGTATGGATTTTATATATTTTCTGGTCACAGCATAGAAATGTTAGTGTGAGGGGGGTCCCCCTGTTACACAATTCGATGTTATTTAAAGTTATGTGGTCTAATACTGATTGATATTGTACCTTAGCCTCCCTACCGGTCCCATTTAAACATTAGGAAATCTGAAATTTCTCGTGTAGGAGATATCATAGGGAAAGGTGATACATATGTTTTGTTACTGATCCGATGTTCAGTCACAATCTAATTCTTTAGCGGATTTGTGTATAGTCCGGTGTGAGATGGTTTTATCTAGTAGGGGTGTGGGGTTTTTTAACAGTTTTATTTTGCTTTGGTCATTTTGGTTTATTGGGTCATTAGATGTCATATTTTTATCACTGATATATTTTTATGCACATAGGGTTAAGGGTACGAGGGGGTGTGTCCCCCCCGGCCCTTTAAGATGGTGAGAGGAACCGGATATGGTGATCCTGAGGACGGCCCGTATCATGGACGAAATGCATTGATCCTATCCGTACACGTGTAATTGATTGAGTGTAAAGTCCCGAGAGTGCCCTCATATACGGTTTGGTTTGTATTGTTAAGTTGAGGTTCCAGCACCAGGGCAGTGATAGCTCTGCGAAGGAGTGCGGACGTTTTTTGGAATGGTTATATATATATATATATATATATATATATATATACACATAGAAAAGATATTCAATGCACATTCCTAGGCCCCATACAATACCATATTATCTGCACACTGGCATACTTTATAAACAAAGGGGTTTTAGTATACATTACTGTGATCACATGAATGAAAAGCCAACCATGTCAAGGTAACCCCAGTCTGGAAGGTCCTAACTTCTAACCTTTTTTTTACTTCAATTACCATTAGCAAACTTTTGCATTTCTCATAGTTGAACACTGGATCCATATAACAGGCTCTCTCACTTCCCCCCAGCCCTTTCGGTCGTATCTTATATACGACCGACATGCGATCGCAAAATGAATGGGATTTTGCGATCGCATGTCGGTCATATATAAGATCGGGAGAGGTGGTTCCGGCAGGAACGTCGCGTGAGCGGTCGGTCTGGTAAGTAATATCGTGCTGGTGTATGGCCACCTTTAGCAGTAAGCTTCTTCTTTATGTCCATTTGCTATTGAATGTATTAAAATGCAATACAGTGTAATGATAGGGTGTCGAACTTTTCACACGTTTAAAAACTACAACTCTCAGCATTCCCTAGCTGCACAGAATGCTGGAAAATTTATTTTTCATACATCCTGGAATAAAGCCCCTTTACTGACTTACAGAATTAAAAGCCCATGCTTTAGCGATTCCTACCCAAGGGTTTGAATATGCGCATCTATGAAAACTACAACTGCCAGCATTCTCTGTTAGCAGTAAGCTTCTTCTTTATGTCCATTTGCTAATGAATGTATTAAAATGCAATACAGTGTGATGATAGGGTGTCGAACTTTTCACACGTTTAAAAACTATAACTCCTAGCATTCCATGGCTGCACAGAATGCTGGAAAATGTATTTTTCATACATCCTGGAATAAAGCCCCTTTACTGACTTACAGACATTAAAAGCCCATGCTTTAGCGATTCCTATCCAAAGGTTTCAAGTGATCCATCTGCCCTTCCCTTACTTCCATAGCAATTACATTATTGGTTTAAAGAAGGATTATTCAGGTCCCTTCAGGCAATAGGAGTCACACATCCAACCACCTATCTGACAGCTATAATCCATAGAATGTCAATGGAATAAACCTGCAGGTCTGAGAATAGACCCAGGCATTTCTGTCACATTATGCAGTTCAAACCAAACAGCACCATTGGGGAACCTGAGACCCCCCTCTCATATATAGATATCACTTACTGTCCAGCGAACAGCAGCTCTCCTTTTTTCTGCTGAGAGGGGAGGGGTGGGGTGATAAACTGTCACATGTTTTACAAAGGAATTGACAAATAAGTCTTGCAACTTCCTACTAACACTCAGAAAATTTTGTGATTCGCTAACACTGCTGTCAATCTAATATTAAGCACACCATTTGATACAACACTAGTGATAAATAAGGAAAGTGATACATATATTCCTTTTTAAGCTTACATTGCCTCCATGTAAAACTTACTAGGGTGTTACTAAACACTCCATTTTGAAGATTCCATTATAAAACAGGAGTGGGGACTGTGCAAGTACTTTTATTTATTTATATATTTTGCCTTATTTACATTTCTATATACTTTAATGTTTTACTACATATTTGTTAATATTGATATAACTATTTATTTAGTTCTTAAAACACATAAACACTGTCCCTATGTATATTACTTTTACCCACCCCCACCAACATAGTACCTCCGAAAAACCCAATGTTTCCCCATGAAATTATAAATGTATTTATATAATATAAGGGATTTCACACTCACAATCATAAATAAAGCAAATGCAAAAGTATCATAACTTACCTGAATGTGATGTGGTCTGAAAAGGAACTGCCTATTTAGATTGGATTTTTCAATTAAATCAGGGTCTGTTATAGTAATCTATATTTTTAGTAGAGAGAAAGAAAAATATCGATCATTAGTATAAAAGAAACCTTTACCCTTCTCACAATGTTGGCTTCATAAATTAGGTAAAATTGCATGGGTCAAGTGTACATCATAAATTCCTTTAGTCTACAGACAGGCCTGAAATTGAGGAGGACATTTTAAAAAATCAGAGCAGAGAAATATGTGAAATTAAAGCAGTTTTAGATCATTTATAAAGCCAATTATGTTTGGTAACAATATCCTTTAATCTTAATCTTTAATTACCTAAATTATTATAGTTGTAACATACATTTAATAATTACACAATTTATAAAACTATAACTGTAACACACATTAATGTGTTTTATTCTTTTAATGATTACTCTTTAAAAAAAAAAAAAAAGCTTAGATCAAAAAGATTTTGGAGATAAAAAAATAATGATGAGGCTGGGGATCTGATCACCCATCCTTACTGAGAAAGAACTGGCCTGTGGCGACGCTGATCTTTGCATCCTTCTACACAACTGGTTACATTGAGAGTGAAATGATGCCTCCTACACTGACTTCCAAGGTAGATTCTCTACACTCCAATCAGCAGATTAGCATTGGGAAGTGTAGTTTCTTTCCTCCGCACACATTTGAAAGTGAAAAAAATAATAGTTGCACGGTTCATGTAATAGGGACAGAATTGCCAGAATTTACCTATAAAAAGATATTCCCTGCCTATTTAAATAAACTAGATCTAATTAGTTAAGTTTTACTATAAAATCTACTAGAATAAAAATTTTAAAAATATTTACTTATTTTAGTAGATTTTTTTTAGTAGATAGGGTTTTAACTTTTAAAAAAGGACAGAAATAGACTTACCCACCTTCTTTCCCTTGGCCTCTGCCTCTATGGCTACTTCCGGGAAAGTAAGAGCAGTGGGGACAAGACCAGCAACCTACTTTAACATCAGCCGAAGGCCTGCCTCCTGCCTTGTATTCCGAGCTAGTTATGAGCGTGCAGGAGCAGAGTGCACTTGTAACCGGCTCTTCCGGTATGGACTGTCAGCCATTGGTCATGACGTCACTTTCATGGCTATGGCTTACAGTACATATCTGGAAGAGCCGTAACGAGCTTGCTCGTAATCCTGTGTGCTCGTAATTGTCTCGAAACAGAATGCAGGAGGCAGGCCTTCCGTTGAGGGATCAGCTGATGTTAAAGTAGGTATATGTTCAGTGTGGGAAATTTGGTATCATGGTAAGCTTTAAACAAAAGTCCAGTTTTGTAGGGTAATTAGGCTGAAAGGGTGGACATGCCTTTTTTGAACAAGGTTTAAAAATATACATTATTATTCAATAAAAGTTCTTAGATACCCTTTAATTCCAACATTGTTTACATTATTTTACAGAGATGTGCCAGAAAGTGCAGTTTTATTTTCATTCATAGGCTCTTTTAAAAGATTTGCGACAGGATTTGGATGGGTTGTCTGTGGGATTTTTAATGGAAACCTTTTTTCCAAATTAGCAGCCTCAGAGAATTGCCCCTGTATATTTTTTTCAATAAGTAACTATCAGTGAGATTCAATAAAAGTTATCATTAAAAATGGTGCTAATTTTGCCCCAACCAATCAAATGTTAGCTTTCAAATGTTAAATGATATCTGATTGGTTGGGGCAAAATTAGCACCATTTTTAATGATAACTTTTATTGAATCTCACTGATAGTTACTTATTGAAAAAAATATACAGGGGCAATTCTCTGAGGCTGCTAATTTGGAAAAAAGGTTTCCATTAAAAATCCCACAGACAACCCATCCAAATCCTGTCGCAAATCTTTTAAAAGAGCCTATGAATGACAATAAAACTGCACTTTCTGGCACATCTCTGTAAAATAATGTAAACAATGTTGGAATTAAAGGGTATCTCCACTAGTATTAACACATTTTTTAAATTTAGTTTTATTGAAAAGTTGGAGGTAAAGGAGCTATGTCTTACCTCCCCGTTCTTCTATTAAACAATCAGAAGCCAGGAGAGGTAATGAAGGTAACAAACGTACCTGCTTGCTCACTCCCCGGCGCGTAGTCTGACAGGTCGTGAAGGGCTCTGTGTTCTATGCGCCAGGGAACGAGCGAGTGGGAAAGTTCCTTACCTTCTCTCCTGGCTCCTGATTGTTTTATTAAAGATCGGGAGGTAAGCCACAGCTCCTTTACCTCCTGTTCTTCAATAAAACTGAATTCCAAAAATGTGTTAATAAGAGTGGAGATACCCTTTAAGAGACATGTTAAAATATATTTCCTCCAAAAGGGACAAAATATTCATTGTGACATGACCTTATGGCTGTACTTTTACCTATACACTTACCAACCCTTTATCACTGCCAGCACCTAAAAGTGCAAAATTCTTCAGCATTTCACATCCAATTGCACCACACCCAATCTAAACATAAAAGTCAACAAAATGATCATTGTAAACAAACTGAGAATTTCTTCCTCAGCATAATAAAATATTTAAAAAATAAGGTGAAATGGGAACATGCATTTACCCCATTAAAGGAGAAAGATAGAATCCAACCAAAGATTGTAAACACCCTGATTATACTCTGGACCCAAAGATCCAACGGTATCGGGGCTTTATCAGCACTGTGTGTGGCGGCTTTCCTGAATTAGCGTGCACCGAAAGACTGCAAATTTTCTTCGGCCAGTGTAGTCTCCCTATAGAGGTCATCGGCTGCAGTCGAGGGAACACACAGTCCAGAACGTTCTCCCTATAGTGTACATAGTGAGAACACTCGGGACTGTGTTTCTTTTAATTTATAAAAAAAATCTGTGGTGTGTGTACCCAGCTTTAATCCCAACTCTAATCCACAATGTGGCTAGCCAAAATAGTTTTTTTTTATTGGTGCATATGTAACCCAGTTTAACATACAAAAAGACATTTCCGTGAAGCAGAAGGGAAAGTTTGTTCCCGAAAGTTGTTGGACTGTGAGTCCAGCTCCCTTGTTTGCTTTTCTCATCCCTGCGATGTAAATTTAGGCTCACCTGCATGTTCGTTTTTGGTGATGGGGGATATACCTTCTGGATGGATCCTGCTCGTAGTCCGGTCGAATTAATCGGATGACTGTTTCATGTATACCTATTTGGGACTGGATACGCAAATGGCATTTTCCCCCCTCATGCTCCAGGTGCCTATGGGGTTAGTCCGATTAGAAGCCCCTCTAGCACACTGTATTTGTCTTTGGCCTAGTAGTTGGTAGGAGGCGGGCTTTACTACTTCTTAGTGAATTTTCACAATTAATTAGTGCATAAACAACAAATACAAAGTTTCGGGCAGCTCCCCGAAATGCGGTATTCATTGTTTATGCACTAATAAATTGTGAAAATTCACTAAGAAGTAGTGTGCTCCTCTTGGTTATATACTCTTTGGATTGCCTATGGGGTTAGATCTATCCATGTTTATGATGAACTGTATCTATTAGCCCGAGTGCACTGTATTTGCCTATGAAACTTGTACCAAGGCATTTATATTGACTATGGAAACAACAGGGTTATCTTTACATTATTTCACTTGGTTTGGATTTAGGGGACTATTAACTTTTTCTCAATCTCTAAAACTTTTAATGTTTTTTATATTCACTGAAATGTCCTTTTGTATAATTAACTGATTTATATATGCATCACCAAATACAACCTCCTTATTTGTGGTTTATATCATTGGCTATTTTGGCTAACCACATTGCGGATTGGACTTGGGCTTAAGGCAGTTAAGTGCCTCTGGACTTTGGGTCCAGATTTTAACCAGGGTATCTTTCTCCTCCTTTATTAGGGAAAATGTTTTCCCAAAAACAAAATTATTAAAGGATAACTGTATTGCCTCAATGCATTTTTTTTATATAATTGCTTTAGAAAGAGTAAAGGTATGCAGCCCTCCCCATACATTTTTTTCCCTGATTTCGAGCCTCTCTCTGCCTTTAATTAGCCATGCTGTGAAGGGGGCCTAACAATTTTGTCTGCCTCTAACTGTCATTCAAATCTAGCATGCGAGAAAACACTCCTCCACCCACCCTTGATCAGCTTGTTTATGTAGGCTGTATCCTAGCAACAGGGCATTTCAAGTTTGTTTAACTGGCAGAGGAGGAGGAGAGGTTGTAACAGACATTCCCACCAGCCAATGACAAGTGTTGTGTTAATCATGGCCCTGGGCCATCTAGGAGGCGGGCTTTAAACACTTATTTTTGCTGTGTCATATCTAAGAGAGGGCAGCATGGCTGTAAATGTAAGTAAGTGATTTCAGCTGCTGGAAGTGTGGACATGTAATTGAGGTGATGTTGTTTTTTTTGCTATTGTTGTCCTTTAATGGAAATGTAGGACATAACTAATAACTTTCATACAAATAAACATCTAAATTTATATAGTCAGTCAAACAATAAACATTTTTCCAGTTACCTTTAAACCGAGGTACTCACCATAAACACATTTAAGTTGTGAATTTTCTTGCAATTGGAGTCTCCTATGCAAGCTCTTAAGGCATCATACCGGTCTCCTCTTTAAAGAGAAAGGCAAAAAAAACCCCAAAAAAAACATAAATGGCACAAACTATTGGTGTTTATTTCATTTCAGATAATAATTTAAATTATAATTTTAATGTACACTAAAATCAAGACTATTTGATGTGGCTATAAATAAATGGCTCACGCTAAAAAGAGATAAAAAGTATTTTATCTCAAAAGCAAACACGAGCATTCCAATCTAGTCTCAAAATGTTTTTTTAGCAATAGCAGAGATCCAGAGAGCACCACAAATTCAGTGGATTTATTTATTATGGATAAATGTGGCAGCAACTGCCAAAGAAAATGTGGAATTGTGAGCACCTATAATTGGTGAACTACGTATATTAATCCTTGTACCCTATATGTAGACACACCAAACATTAATGTAAGAACATACAAACCGAAAATTATATCATTGTAGCAAACAGTATCTAATTGGGCTACACTTAACAAACATGTAAATACATTCAACAAGAAGGATTAATGATTGAACCACAAACACGCTGAGTGGCCAACAATGTTCTTTTTAAGTTGTGGGCTCATATGTACATGCACACACCTCAGAAGGCCTGCCCACAGGTTAAAATAGAGGAAAAGGTGGTGTACCACGTTAGCCAGTCAAAATGTTAGAATGCTAGAATGTTCTGAAAGCTTGCTATGATTATCTTAGTTAGCCAATAAAGGTATCACCTTTATACCACTTTAGTTATTTTTTTATTTCAAAAGGGTTACCCTGTTAAAACAGAGCACAAACAAAAATCTGGGTGAATAAAGGTAATTAGGTATGTAGCGCACATACCCCGAAAAAGGTGATGTCACTATTTTTGTGCCCGTGCAGCTGATAAGAAATTAAAGGGAATATTGGCAGCGAAAGCCAGCCATAAGCATAAAGACAGAGTTCCATGCAACATTCACTCATTGCCAGTGTCACTATTTTTATCAGTGGTGTGTGCAGATACAGTATTTACCATCTTTGTAGATACAAAATTGCATTTTGTGTGCAACAGTGCAGTGCCTATATTCTGTGCTATTTATGTCAACAGCATAAATGAAACATTGCTTGCTGTGTGGCTCTGCACAACAGTCATGGTGTGAAAGGAGGTAACTTGCTTATGCATCAAACTTTTAGGCAGATGACCTATCACATGTGATGTTAACTCATGTCACACACTCAATAACATGAGTGTATGAGGCATACTTTCAAACATGCCTTACCAACCAAATTCTACTGGACGATTCCTTCCATCGGATATCAATTCCTTGGACAACATTCACACCACCCTACCCACAAATAAATATGAGCCAACAGCTGTTATCCTATCATTTAACATTTTCATAATGAACTGACCTCTGGAAGTATTTGAAAAGAAGAAAAATAAACTATACTAAACATAGGAAAAATATAACCTATAAATTCTTTCTGAAAGCTATGTTTTAAATCTATGAGTGAAAATACATTATAACATCTTTTAAATCAAAGAAAAAATACAATCCTAAATACAAGCTTTACCTTGGAAGAAATTCATCCCGGTTGGCATTTTTCAATGAGTGAATAATATCAACAGCATCAAGAAACAGCTGTAAAGACATAGTAAATCTAGTATGTAACATAATGAAACAGGCACCACTATCAAAAAAATGGTTTATGTTATATTTCTATATTCTAATTGTGAAATCTGTAAACAGGTAGATTTACATTTGTTTTATTTAAATTTTAAATTAGTTTGCTCAATAAAGCAGTTGTCAAGTGAAAGTAATTTGATCAGCAATTGACTTTGAGTTAATTACATCAAACTGCAGATCAGTGACCAGGAGCACATTTCAGTTATTGCTCCCCCCCATATTTTTATTAATTGAATGAGTAAGAGAGTATCAAGTGTGTGTAGATAATCATAATCATGAACTTTAAACAAAGATACTGTAGTTAATATTAAGTCCCCTTTAATTCAATTTCTTTAATATTTTAACAGAAAAGAACAGCAGTAGTTGCAAACATAAAAATAGAGAGACAAATACAAAGAATGAAAAAATATTTCCAACAAAAAATGTGTGTGCACTGTATTTCATATTACATGACCGAATTACACCATGGCTCAGTGGTTTGCTTCCTGATTCCTTGCAGTGCTGCAGAATTAAAATAGACACATACTATTCTTGCCTTCATTTTAAAGGGTATTTTACTCTGAAAATTGTACCTTTAGATACAGCAAAATCATCATTTTAAATCACAGCATGTCCAGGGAAAGACCTGTCACTCCAGACCATAAATTATAATATGTGCCCCATTTCTGACCTCTAACTAGGATCTTTGGCTGCCTACCAGCACACTATCAGCAAGAATTGAGGGAATCAGCAGAGAAAAGAAAGAAGATTTGTAAGCAGAGCAGTGTCCATGGTGAGGAGGTGCAGAACTTATTAGTGTAGCGGACACAACAAGAAGGTAGTGAGTAAGGGAGGGCGTGTGCAATTAAAGGGCATGGCCATCTCCAAAACTAAACTTTAACCCACTACTGGCCCCACTGTATAATGTTAAAGAATCTTTACCTTACTCCTCTGATCCTTATGGTTCTCCTGCAGTGCCTGTTTAAAGTTGAAAAAAGTGAAGAGTAGGAGCTGTCTGTGAGTCATCCGGTCCCTGCTTCCTCTGAGAGGTTTCTGGCAAGTGCAGAACCCCCCCCCCACCTCCAGATCCCTTCCGTCTGCTGCATCCCCTAGCTATACAGCCTTTTTTCTGTGTGTAGGGTACACCACTAACCGCCAGTTTATTTTCCCCCGGGCTCTACATAGCTGGCAGCCACCCCTGTGATCGGCTGCCAGCTAGCCAATCACAGACATGCTGGTCCCGCCCTTCTCTACTGTTTCCGGCTTGAAGAGAGAGAGACGGGAACAAAGCACCGGGGGATCGAAGGTCTGTAAGTATCTTTCTAGGGATTTTTTTTAGAAAAGTAAATTGGCATTTAGGGGTGGGGTGGGCTACACACAGAAAAAAAAAGTTTATTTAAGGCGTGGAGATACCCTTTAAGAGCACTCACTAAACATTAATAATTTAAAGACAAGCAAGCACAGATAAATATGTGAGTACCACCATTTTACTTTTTTTTTTACTCTCATTTTTTTTTTTTTACTCTCATTTTGTAGTTTCGGAAAATGTAAAGTTGTCTTATTGGGTAAAGTGATCCTTAAATATAAGATTCACAAAAATAATGTTGATTAATAGACTGGGAAGCCACTTACCCACTGCTGCAAAGGAGAAAACTTTCCTGTTACTGCTTTTAAGATCTCTTGACTTGCAATTCCTCCTACCGTTGCAGCAAGAGGAGCCAACAATCCTCTAGCTGTCCAAGATAGCCATTTCACCAAGTTATCATCTATCAGTGGCTACATTGTAAAAAAAAAAAAAAAAAAAAGTAAGCTATCAAATATTCACTCATAGACTTGTGAAGGTTCTCATTCATCCAGGTCATGGTATATCTGTTGTATTCAATTAGATCAACTGGACTTGAAGTTTAGTTCTTGAAGACGTTTCGCTAGTCATCCGACTGGCTTTCTCAATTCAGAATGACTTGTACAAGAATCTGTGGCAATTATGTACCCTGGAAAAAACGGACTCAGGGACGCACGGTTGGGAGTTTATTATATAGAACTAGTTGATTCTGCAGATATTGGCCCTGTAATTCTGACTACGAATGTTATGGGCCAAACCTGATAAATTAAAGGAATAGTACACTCCCAAATGGATCTATTCCTTTAATGTATTGATTGAAGCCCAGGAGGTTAAGCAGCTATGTCTTACCTCCCGTTCTTCAAAAGCTCAGGAGCCAGGGCAAAAGGTAAGTATATTTACCTTTGCGCATTCGTCTGCTGCAGAAATCCAAATCCCTGGCCGCTTCCTGGTTCTAATTCTCTTTATTGCGCATGCATGATAACGCGCTATAGAGAACAATCAGGATTTGTAAACTTTCAGTCACTGTTTGTTTCTTTTAGACCAGATAAATATAAGATTTTCTAACTTTTCAACCTTTTATTATCAAGGTTAACTAGAACCAGTACATTAGGATTGTCTCAATTAAAATTGTATATTTATTAAACATTTGATTCCGCTAGTTAAAATCAATAAATGCAAACTCCTTTACAAATATCAATAGAAACAACTTACAATTCAGCCATTCTACCTCAACTAAAATTTGCACAATCTGACAGATTTGAAGCATTAATCCTTTATAATAAAAATAATGTACTTTAGAATATGGTGATAACTTTTTATTTCTGACTAAGAGCTTAATTTATGTATAGGAGATGGTATCTTTCATTATTCGTTCTACATTTCAAAAGAGAGAGAGAAGTACCGTATATCTCTTAAAAGTTCATCTATAAAATAAACGGTTAGTCCAAATAAAAAGTTATAACTAGAGATTAGAGATGTTCAAAACCGATGAGTTTCACTCCAAAATCGAAAACTGAACCCAATAGAAGCCAAAGTTCCGATCGTTTACTGTGTTCAGTATTAAATATTTGAAAGTTTAATATAGAACTTGGAAACCGGGTGTGAAACAAACCTGAAACCCATTTAACTGCTAGTTTCAAAACACAGAGGTTCTAACGGAATTTTTAAAACTGTAATGATAATCAAAAATTGGGTTACAATGGACTTTCTGAACTTCAAAAGGTTCCACGGAACCACTCTCAGAACTAAATTTGCCAGTTTCATTCATCTCTAGTTATAACCATATTCTACAGAATTTAGTTTTATTATAAAATAAACCTACGTTTTATTTGCTACTGATGGTCTGTTATAATAAACTCTATAATTCCAAAAAATAGTGTTCCTACTAATGCTGGAAAAACACATATTATACCTATATAACCTCAAGTTATCCTACCTACCTTACTTTGTAACATTTCAGACACGGACACTGCTAATTTCTGCATCTCTTCTGCATCCTGAAGGCACCTATCAAAAGAGCATAAACATACAATTCTTCTAATTATCAGTAAGCGGTAAGTTGCAATCACATAAATCATTGCAAAATTTACTGCATCGCCTTCACTGCGCACATTGCAAAAATATCCCCCATGCAAACCCCCAAAAATAACCCCCATGCAAACATTTTAATACATCACTGTTAAAGGATTTGCTAAAAAAAATTGGACATTGTGAATATTATGCATCTCCCTGTCTGATCTGTGATTTTACACTATTATTCATTCTTCATTTTTTTTCATCCCACTGGATAGAAATAAAATGTATGAAGAGATGGAAATAACCCTTACTAATTGTTCTAGTTCTATTTTAACACTAAGAGTAAAAAAATAAAAAAAAATAAAGCAATACCCAATATTTGGAAGCCGGTTGTATTTCTCTTGAAAATAGTCTAACGCCAGCATTGCTGTATGAATATTCAAAGGTGCCTGGAAAAGAAAAAGAAAAGTTTTTTTTAAACTGTTAAAATTAAAAGTACCTGGGGCAAGAAGGTAGCATTGATAATGCCTACCTCCCAATATTGTTTCTGTGAGGAGTGCCAGCATGAAGAAAACTGATTCTGACAGGTTTCCTCTGTGCTTTAGCAAAATCTATCTTTAAAGGGCAACTATAGTGAAAAAAAAACTTTGTCTGTATACAATGTATAGATCACTTAGTATAAGCTGCCTTACTTTCATGTTTCTGTGTGGCTTCGTTTCTTCACACTGGCAGAAGTTTGTACCAAGCTGTGTAGTCCCCCTCCCCTCTCTGTCTACTCCCCCTCAAGCAGTGACGGGCTGTATACAGAGTCCGAGCATTGTCAGTTGAAAGGACTTTAAATGAAGTGCTGACATCCTGTTGACCCCTCCCTTCCAGAGCTAGACTGCAAGCAATCAAAGTGTGGAATAAAGTAGCAATATGCTGAAGGGAGGGGCAGAGGGGGAGAGAGGAGGACAAGTGGTGCTGAGATTCTTTACAAGTAAGTTACTGAACTCTGCCTGTTCTCTAACTTTGCTAATTGTTATTTACTTTTTACCTAAAGTTCATATCTCTCCCCCTGCTTAGCTGAGATCATAATCACTGAATAGAGAGTCAGTGTAACAGCAGCTTGTAGTGAGAGACCTTCACAAACACAGTGACACTGCTTGTTGTCCTGTTACATTTCAGTTGCTTTAGTCTATATATTTCATAGATTGCACTGCGTGTCTTGTTTGGTATATAGTCTGTATTACTGTATTATATATACTGTATTAGTGTTCCATTTGAGTCACTGGTTTTGTATGTATATAACACTGTATGGGACCTTTACTGTCTGTTCTCACTGTATGGGACCTTTAATGTCTGTTCTCACTGTATGGGACCTTTAATGTCTGTTCTCACTGTACATGTGTTAGGTATTGTTAAAAGGCATTTCATATGGTTAGATTAGCTTTAGATAGTTTGTTAGGTTAGGCTAGTTACCGTAGGTAAGTTAGGGCCCTACTAAAAGGAACCTTGACGTGGTGGCAGGTTATTTTGGGCAAAATTGTTTATTCTTCTGTTATTATGGTGTTTATTATTGTCTATTTAAAGAAAATGTACAAATAAATGGTGGCAAGTTCAAAATCACAAAATGGCTAGCCGCACTCCCACCGACAAAGCCACGCCCACTTTGCGCCACCGGCGGTGCGCGCATATAGGCGGCAATCAGAGTTTGGCTCAGGTGGCAAAATCCCTAGAGACACCCCTGTTAATAACTTGGAATACTAATATCCTTTGAGAAATGATCATTAATGGAATATAAAATAAAAATTAATTAATTGACATGGAAATCATAAGGAATCTTACATGCTGAAAGCCACTGAAATCAAGTGGAGCTTGTACAAAACTCCGGACAATACATAAACAGCAATAAAGGACGAAGTAAATTCCGCACCTTCCGGTCCTAAAATCATGAATCTTTATTTTAAGCACCTAAAAGAAAAGCTCTCAGGCTATAGCTGCTGTCCTCATAGACATACAGGTAGGATACAGGTAGGAGTGTTCTTATAGCAATCCAAAGACACACCCTCAAAGATGTTAAAGTAACAGTGCATTTTATGGAGACAGACCTCTAGAATGATAATGCATATTCAATTCAATAAGATATACAAAAAGAGAAAAAAGAAATTTTTTAAAAACATATTTTATAAAAGAAAACATTGGGGCATATTTATAAAGGTTTAACGAATCGTGAACAGTTACCGCCGCTTCTATTTATAAAGCGGTGGTAATTGTTACGCATCGCTAATCTCGGCCATATTATATTACTACTATATTCCCCTGGATCATGGCGGGTGGTCGCACCCGCCCCGGGAGGCATACGCCCACCCCGCCCTCCCGCCACCCCTTCCCAGCAGCCCCTTCCAACCCCATCCCCGCTCTCGGCGAGCATATGGAATAAGAGGCTAGGAGGGGCTGCTGGGAAGGGGCCGTAACAGGTGGTCGCAACCACCCGCCGCGCACCCCCTTCCGAGCAACACCTCCAAGCCCACTGCCCCACAGCTCGAGCCGTGACCCCCCTCCCCGGCCCTATCAGGGCCTTTGTGGCACTTACAAGTGCCCTTGCGGCCCCAAGAAGGGCCTTTCGCCGCGAGCGGGGATGGGGTTAGGAGGGGCTGCTGGGAAGCGGTGGTGTTGGGTGGTCACCGACCGCGGGGTCGACGGCGGGGTGGGCTTTTGCCCCGCCCCTGAAGCGGAGGCGCCAGGAAGGGATTTTAAGTCCCTTCGCTGCGATATTGTACGTAACACATTGCGCTAAGTGCAGTATCGCCGGGAAGGGACTTAAAATTACCGCCGGACATCGCGGCCACGATAGCAGTTGTTGAAGTTGCACCTCTCTGCTATGGTGTGGCCCCTTTAAATGGTGGTGGTCTTTTGGTAAGGTATATTCCACTTGGTAATGGCTTGTGAGGTAATTCATATGCGTTTCGCTGTTTTAATCCTTACAGCTTCATCAGGGATAAAATGTTGTCCATCAACAACTGCTAATGGACTGTTTCTGCAAGGTTTTTTAGTGCTTTTTATTGTTTTTAATTGCCTATAATAAAGTTTGTTGGCAACTTTATTCCTGTGTGCAGAGGTTTTTCGGAGCTACACAGACCAAGCAAGCATCAGAACAGCACAGAGTAAACCCTGCAGTGCCCCTAGTGGTGAATAGGCACAAGTGAGTTTTTTAAAGGATAAGTGCACTGTAAAATCAAGTTATGTTCATTTGGAAGCTGCAGCTTTAAAGATACCATTGCCATATTTTTTTTTACCTATGCCCCTCAAGAGCCTAGCTTTGTGCCTTGAAAGTTGCTGACATCTTGTTACTGGTTTGCTGAATGTTAAGCTCCACCCCTCTGAGATTTCATCTGCTTTCTCCTGCTTGAGCCTCAAGCAGTAATGCTTGTGAGTTCCGTGCACACGCACGTGCACGGAACTCACAGGCATTACTGTTTGAGGCTGAAGCAGGAGAGTGCACGGAACTCACAGGCATTACTGTTTGAGGCTCAAGCAGGAGAAAGCAGATGAAATCTCAGAGGGGCGGCGCTTAACATTCAGCAAACCAGTAACAAGATGTCAGCAACTTTCAAGGCACAAAGCTAGGCTCTTGAGGGGCATAGGTAAAAAAAAATATGGCAATGGTATCTTTAAAGCTGCAGCTTCCAAATGAACATAACTTGATTTTACAGTGCACTTATCCTTTAAAAAACTCACTTGTGCCTATTCACCACTAGGGGCACTGCAGGGTTTACTCTGTGCTGTTCTGATGCTTGCTTGGTCTGTGTAGCTCCGAAAAACCTCTGCACACAGGAATAAAGTTGCCAACAAACTTTATTATAGGCAATTAAAAAAGTTGCTGACATCTTGTTACTGGTTTGCTGAATGTTAAGCTCCGCCCCTCTGAGATTTCCTCTGCTTTCTCCTGCTTGAGCCTCAAACAGTAATGCTTGTGAGTTCCGTGCACACGCACGTGCACGGAACTCACAGGCATTACTGTTTGAGGCTTAAGCAGGAGAGTGCACGGAACTCACAGGCATTACTGTTTGAGGCTCAAGCAGGAGAAAGCAGAGGAATCTCAGAGGGGCGGAGCCTAACATTCAGCAAACCAGTAACAAGATGTCAGCAACTTTCAAGGCACAAAGCTAGGCTCTTGAGGGAAATAGGTAAAAAAAAAAATATGTCAACGGTATTTTTAAAGCTGCAGCTTCCAAATTAACATAATTTGATTTTACAGTGCACTTATCCTTTAAGCAAATAACATATGCTGTAATGTTATTGTTTCAGTTGAGTAAATCTTTTTAAATTATTATTCTAAAAATCTTTATCTACTTGCATATTAAAGTTATACCAGGAAGAATTAGTCTTTATGTAGAAACCTATGATTAAAATTAAGCGGAAGAGGGAACGTCCCAGAAACATTATGTCATAATAAACAAATTATATCCTATTTGAGTGCGCCTCCCTGATATCATATTGGTTTTAAAATTAAGCCTTACTGACTAGTGATTTAAATGGAGATTTAAATTAGTTTGATTTAAATCAAATCCAACCTGGTCCTCAATGAACTTATATTGTGAGGTAGGGAAAATTAATCAAGTACTTTGCCCAAGATCCCTTTAAAGTCTACCTCGGGAACCTAAAAATTGTGTTTTACAGAATCAGTTCAAATGTCCAAATATTCATGTATCATGTAGACAACAATAGCAGTAATATGTTGTATTACATGCTGGTATGGTATTAAAAATCCCCTAAACACAGGTGTCAAACTCGCGGCCCTCCAGATGTTTGGAAACTACAACTCCCAGCATTCCCTGGTAGCAGTATGTAGCTAGGGAATTCTGGGAGTTTCAAACATCTGGAGGGCCGTGAGTCTGACACCTGTGCAAGTGCAATGATATCAAATAAGTATTAGATCATGGAGACTGCATTGGTCAAAATCAAAAAAGGCACACCATAGAAAATTTGAAACTGAACCAGAACATACAGGTAGAATTAACAGGGTTAATGTCAAAAAATTCCACAAACCATACAAAATTGATCAAAGTAAACGCTTTAGCAAATTCAAATAATTATTATTTTGATGCTTTTTACCAAGTTTCATCTCAAAGTGCAACTAAGTTAGCTATGTCTCCACATGTTCTTGGGAATTAAGACAACTGCTAGCTTCTGTGTAGCTTTATGCCATGTACAGTATGTATAGATTTAGCTAAACTTGTGGTCCTATTAACTAGGAAATACAAAGAACTATCAAAATTACCATTGTTGCCACACCCAATTCATTTCTAGTTGTTAAAGTCTCCAGCATTTAAAGGGCATGTCCACCCCCAAAACTATAATTCCCCCCCACTACTGTCCCCAGTAGTAAAATAAAAATCCTTACCTTACATCCCAGCTCCATAAGGTTCTCCTGGAATCCCCCCAAAGTAAAAAAAACTGGCCACCAGGAGGATAACAGAGTCCATATAAGTTTGGCATGCGCACTGCAGCCATCTTCCCCCTCCCTCTCCCTCCCATTTTGGACTCCCTCCCCCTAGCTCAAAATCCCTATAATATACGGTAGAGCTTTGTCCCCCAGCCCCAACCGCTATATTTTTATTTCCAGAAACTTCCCCAAACATTACTTACCTTTCCTCCGCCGTTCAGAACTACTGGCAGCCGCGTCTGTGATTGGCTGCCTCTCAGCCAATCACAGACGCGGCTGATGGTCCCGCCCCTCTGCTTGCAGTTTCGCGCAAGCAGAGGGCCGGGCAGTGCGGCGGAGGAAAGAGGGAAGGTAAGTAATGTATGTAATGTAAGTAATTTTCAGAAGTTTCTGAAAATAAAAATATAGCGATTGGGGCTGGGGGACTAAGCTCTACCGTATATTAAAAGTTTGTAAGAAGGGTGGACATACCCTTTAAGGAAATGCCAGCATAGGATAAAGTTTTAGAACAAAGACATCTTGGGGAATAAATAATAATATATAGGCAAGACCAATGAAAATATAATCCATTGCTAAGCATATTGGTATAAAATGTTAAAGTAGATCTATACCTACATTTTTGCCTCCTTAATGTGAAAGCTTTCTATTATGCATTGTAAGATTCTACTCCAGTAAGTTACATTTAAGAAGTTGATGCTGTAACTAAGGTTTCCATGTTGTTGCCTGTAAAGAAAACAGTCCATGTAGTCTTCAAACAACCTTCTAAGCATGTGGACATATTGGCCATGTTCCCCTGACCCTAGCATTCCCAGCCTCAAATATTTGGTGGCTTTAACTCCCCTCCAATTACAGTTTTGTTCTTCCCACATAAGTTTAGCAATTATGATAACTCCTCTAATAAAAAAAGACCCTAACACCTCTATGAATAGCCTATGAGCAATCTGTTCAACATATATATTTGAAATATTCACATTATATATTGGGATAGCTCTGTTTTAGGGGTATATTGATGAGGTTTCTCTCTGTTCTAAATAGGAACAATTATTAGGTGCCCATAAGTGCAACAAGCATCAAATGACAAACATCCAATCCCTTGACCAAAGAAAGTACCAAGGGAAAAAACAAACATATATGTACACATGGGTAGATAACAGAAATATTTCCCAGAGATCTATCATGATTCCTTTTCATGTAGGGCCAACACAAATGTTTTAATTTGTTTGTTTGAAGTAAATTCATGGTCAAAAAAAATATATCTGTCCTTCCTATATGAAAGGCTGTTACTTAAAGGGCATATCCACCCTTGAAATAAAAACAGATGGCTAGTCAATCTGTCCTTAGCCCCAAATGCTATTTTTACCAATTTGTTTTAATGCATTTGGAACCTGATATTTAATGATAAGTTATATTCTTTTCTGGCAAGGATATCTGCCTTTTCCCTCTGCTCAATGAGCTTTTTCTAACACTGTGCATGTGCAGAGGAGGCAGCAGGGGAAATAGCACTTAATTGTTGGCAGTGATATCAGCAGTCACAGCCTTAATTGACTGCATAAAGGGAGGATCCAGTTGACTGCCAGAATGGAAGCAATAATTATACTTAAATATCTGGTTTTTAATGCATCCAATGAAGTGCTGATTATATTAGTCGGGTGGAGAGCAGGTAACTGAAAAGTAAACAGTTTTTTGTTGTAAGGGTGAAGATACTCTTTAAAAGGGCATCTCTAGCCTAAGAAATTGCTAAGAAATGTTTGCCACCCCCACAAACCTAGGTTTCGCTTTATCCATAAGTTCCAAAGATGCCCCTAAAGTGTCTTACCTAACCCGGTTCCTCACCGCTTCTACTCTGCTCTGTGGCGGACAGCCACTCTACTTCCTGGAAGTAGAGTGGATGTCAGCGTGGAAGCCCTCTGCTCCTGTTTTTGCTCGAAACAGGAGAAGGGGGCAGTGGCCAGGTGGCGAGAGGCAGGGTTAGGTAAGTCACTTCAGAGGCATCTTTGGAACTTATTGATAATGCGAAACCTAGGTGTGTGTGTGTGTGGGGGGGGGGTGTTTAAACATTTCTAAGCAAAGTTTATTTCATGCTGGATATGCCCTTTAAGATTTTGCCAATGGTGTCCATTAGTCCAATTTTAAGTGATGGCAATCAATTTTAACATACGTTTACTGTGATTATAAAATATTTTGTATATATTTTTCATGTGTCCAAGTCTAAAATCAGCTTTTGTCACCAATGCTAACTGAAAATAAATGAAATAATTTTTCTGTTTTTATTTACCTCTATTTTGCTCAAATCTGCAGTGAGGTATGTTGGATTCTCTAACTGTTTTTCAAGCGTTTCCTGTTTGAAAAAAAAAGGTAAAAAAAATAGATGGTCAATTCTTGGATTAACCTATGAAAATCCATTACCATATTGAAGAAGTGGTGGTGGTGGGGGTGGTGTGTGTGTGTGTTTCTAGGCTTAGGCCACTTAGGCAAATAACTAGAGCCCAGTGTGAACTAGGGTGCCCAGTGTTCTAGCATTTCCCTGTCAGCTTTTACTTGCTGTGTTAGGACTGCTTTCCTCCTTCAGCTGTTTTAATTTGCAACTTTGTAGTGAGTAGAGAGCCTGAGCTCATTCTACTCTACAACAATGTTGCAAATTAACTGAAGGCGAAGGAAGGAGGGGGGAGGATGAGGCCAGCTATAAGGAAGAAGAGAGCATTTGTAAAACAGCAATAGCTGCTGCAGACAGTGGCGTTAACTAGGGGCCCGGACAGCAAGAGGGCCTGCCACAAGATCATCTGTTTTTAAACAGCTGTTTTCTTCCTAAACGCAATCAGTTTGGTTCCGGCCTTTTAAACAGCTGATCGCATGTATCTTGACTTCATACACTAGCAGCCATGAGATCACTATCCCTGCCCCTTTCATCCTTCCACTCAACTCCAATTTGAAATTAGAGTAGGTAAGGACTGAACATTTGGAGGAGACATCCAAAACATACATACTGTATACCCTGCGGCATAACTACAGCCCCAGCAGGTAAGAGGGCTCGCAAGCATCTCCACGTAAAGATCTGAAGAAAAGTTATGCTTCATCAGCTGTTTAAAAGACAGAAACCGAACCAGATTTTCTGGGAAGGGGGCCATGGGCCCGGCCTCCAATCTCGTAGGGGGGCCAGGGCCCCTGCAGTTACACTCCTGTGTATACCATGTCAATGCTGGCAGCTGAAAGGTTTAAAGGTAATACTTTGCTGACACTGAAAGTATTAATAGTAAAACTCTAGTAAAGTACTGGCACTGAAAGCATTAATAGGAACGTCTGCAGACACTGAAGGGTTAATGGTAATACTCTGCTGGCACTGAAGGGCTAATGGCAATACTATGGGAAAGTGTTGGCACTGAAAGTATTAAAAGGAGAGTCTGGTGACACTGAAGGGTGAATGGTAATACTCTGCTGGTATTGAAAGTGTTAATGACAATACACTGGGGAAGTCTGCTGGCACTGAAGGGTTAATGGCAATACTCTGGGAAATTGCTGGCACTAAAAGTGTTAATGCCAATACTATTGGAAAGTCTGCTGGCACTGAAAGAGTTAAACATCTCAGATCTTATTTTTTTATTTCAAATATCCTTGTCCTGCCCCACGGGGGTACTTTATCATGCAATCTGTCTGAAAAAATTTGTAGGGAAAACAATGGCACCACATACCAAGCATCCACTGAAAACTTATCCTGTCCTTCCAATCAGTATTTCATTGGTGGCCATGTGTACGCACAAATGTACATATATATGCCTGCCCCACCTGGTACAGGGTGTGCCACTTTCCAACTATTAAAGCGATAATACATTTTAAACAAGAGATTTATAAGCACCTAAGCACTTATAAAATATGCTGTACAGAAAAGTTTAAGGGGGCAAATGACTGATAATACTTTTAAATAGCAAAATTACACTTACAAAGGAAAATGTTTTGGACATTTTAATCTGCAATGCTATTCCTCCATGCTGATAAGGTTCCATGTTTGACGTATCACCAATGCTAAAAGAATACGGGGAGATTACTGCAACAAAACAGAGAGGGCAATTACAGGTATTTGTTTGGAAAGAAAATGTTCCTCTACATGGGGGGAAAACATGTTTATAAACTTTGCTATAAAATACTAACTGTAACAATAAAACAACTGGTTTATAATATCCTACATAGTCAGACTTATTCAATAAGAGGTGCAAAATTTACATGCATTGTTTCGTTGCAGCAACCAAGCTGATTATACCTTTTTACTTGGTCTAATACAGTTAGAAATTATTAGATAACATCTGACAATTAATAGCAACTTTTATTAAATAACTTGTATTAAATAAGCCCCACTGTATTTTTAAACAAAAAGACAAGTCACATAATAGATAATGCAATATTAATTTCATCATATTTGAGAATAATAATGTAAAGAAAAAGAAAAATGTTCTAGACAGGTTGCTGGCAGGCTGAATTCTGTAAACTGCATTTGGCCACAAGGAAAAGAGATTAAAAAGGCAAAACTTGTATGTTAAACTTTATCAGGGAGATTCCCCCAGAGCCGCAAGCTCTCTGAGCAAATCTCCCGTATCAGATTTACCAGAGGCTGCGTGGCTCTGGGTGAATCTCACCCGCATGTAAATATTTAACGGCAGCTATCTGCTGGCAGTAAATACTTATGTTCAATGAGCCGCACAGCCTCTGGTAGATAGGCTTGCGACGACTGCACAAGAGTTTCTTCCGGTTCTCACGCAGCCGCCGCAAATCAAGGCTTAAAGTTATACTAAACGATCATAAATCGGTTAGCTCGACTTTAAGAGCCAGAGGGAGCGTTGCCTGGCCGCAGCACTCCTCTGTAAATGAGGCCATATAAGTCCAGGTTTTCACATAGACAATTTGTACTGTAAATTACCTATGTGTCTAAATTTCAACAATTTCTACTTATTTAATCAATGAATGGACTGTGGGCCCACTGAGGATTTGCTATGTATCTTGGAGGGCTAGCCCTACCATACTTTTGGGGCTACTTATAAAGTAAATGTTGCAAACATTTACAGGGCGATGCACCAACGGGCGCATCGCTCCTGATTTGGAGTTTAAGTCACGCTAACCGATGTTATATCGGTTAGCGTGACTTTAACTCCTTCCTTGCAGCGGCTGTGTGGCTAACGCGAAAGTTAACAGCGCAGCTGCCGCAAGTGATGTTATATGCCGAAATCGGCATTTTATTGCGGCACTTTCAACGCCAGCTAATAGCTGGCGTTAAAAATGCCGGAATAGAAAATCGCCAGGTAGCGATGTTCCGAGCGCCGCTATTGGCATATAACATCGCCGGGCTGTTTGCACCGGGTTGCCGATAGCGGCGCTCGGTGCATCCCCGTTAGTTCTTCAAAAACTGCAAGACAGTAGCAATTTGTTGTGGCACAGTACATGCAATTACACCAACAAGTGTCCATAAAGACACAGGTTGATAAATATTGCCCAGTAATATTCTCTATTTTCTAGCACTATTGCAAGCACATTGTTCTTTTGAGCATACTGTTAATCGCACCATAAATCGTTGGTTAAGGGGACAGTATGAACATACAAAAATACCTCTGTATTAAATTTAGAGAACAATTAATTAAGAGAAAAGAGGGAGCTTCTTTGTTAAGCAATGGCATGTCTATAATTAACTGTATTTCACTTGTGATTATTAAAATATACAATGTTTTAGTCAGATGTATACATTATGTAGAATGTGCTTGGCCAACTCCTTTTATATCCAATATTTTTTGCCCTTGTAGTCATTATTGTCAAAAACTTACCATGATTTATTGGCATTAGTAACTGCAGAAAATATATCTGCAGCTTAAAAAGTTGATGCTACAAAAGAAGAAAATATATAAAGGTGGCTAACCTGTTATCTGATGCCTGGATCCATTTAAAGAAGTCATTCCATGGACTTCTCTAAAAGCTACGAATTGCCCACTTTCAAGATTGTGAGGTCGATTTTCAAAGCATGTGACCTGTCCAGGATTTGACTGGAATTTTTAAAAAAAATATATTTTTTAAATTAAATAATTAGCCGATATCCAGACAGCTTACCAACATTGATTAATGATTATGATTACCTGTGCTCAGAAAAAAACAGTGGGGCCTGCAAACCCTTTTATAATAGTTCGATTGTATGTATGTATAGTTTATTTATAAAGCGCCACTTGGGGACGCAGCGCTGTACAGTAACGTTCTTCTATTTGTACAGAATTTATATCTACAATGTATATTACTTTAATAGGAGGTAGGATAGTATTATATGGGAAATAACATGTATTTTGTTGGCAACCTGTTCTGTAAAATCAACAGCTGTAATAGTCTAGCATGCAAACTATACTGTGGTTCTATTACCTGGGTTATATTTGAAATAAAGATGTCTTTCGCTTCTTCTCCTGTGGTGTCCATCACTTCAAATTCATCTCCAAAGTCGCAAAACAGATATGCACAAATACCATGTACTTCTGAGCTAATAAACTAACAAAATGTAACAAAAAAAATTAATAGTACCATAGAGAATTATTCTCTGCAGTGCAATTAACAATTATCTTGTGTGTTGATGGAGTCCAAGTCACTTTATGAACTTTTAGCCCATTTCCGAAGAACCTGTATCTCATTTACTTAGCTCTGTTAAGTAGCTAAAACAATTTTCAAAGCACAGGAGAGAGCACAACTTGGTATTGGACAAACCCCATGCCACATTTCCAAAAGTCTGACAGTGACTAGATTTCTTCATTTATCACAACCCTTTCCACAATTTTCAGTCATTATGTACAAAAATAATGTTTAAAATATAACACACTTGTTCACCTGTTGTTCTATGTGTGTTCTGTTCCAAACTATAAATTTGGACAAAACTAATATTAATACAGAAAACATAAATTTTAAGTTAAACGTAGGCGTGTTGGTGCTTTTATACATGCAAACACTACTTAATTTTGTGTTTGGGATGCTCACTTTCTCTCCCCTTAAAATGTTCCAGAAAGCAGATTTTTTTTAATTAAATGATTTACCTTTATAGGTGGTTGCTGCGAATGGCAGAATTTATTGATTTTCTTTCTCAAAGAAATCTTTGTTTCAGTCAAAATTACACACTGTGAAAAAAATGAAAAAGATAATCAGTAGAACATTTACATTCATGTTTTATATAGAATTAGATCTTTGAAGCAGAATAACTCATTAAGGTAAGAACAGGAGGTAGGTCTCCTAGCTCAGAAAAAAACATTTGTAGTTCTTGATAGGAAAAATTAGTATGTAAGAGGTAATCAATAGGTTTTCTTTTTCTTACAGTATATTAATTTATGACAAACAGAAAATACATAATAATTTCACAAATACCTGGTACTGTTTCAGGAATGAGAGGTCAGTAGAGTCGTCAAGCCCCAAAGATGAAGACATAACATCAACATATGGATTGAGTTCTGCAATGTGCTGAAGACAAGTTTCTGCTCTGGAATACATTATCAGAACAATTTTGTTAAAATAGAAACTTTACTAAATAGGTATACAGTATGGGGTTTGTAATGAAACAATTAAACATATACTGAAGAAATGCATGCAGTGGTTTTCTTTTCCTCTTGTGCTTTTTGCATTGTACACTTACAGCACTTAAAGCAGAATAATAAATAAATAAAATAAAAAGAGGATTTTTACATCTTACTCACCTGTAAAATCCCTTTCTCTGAAGCTGTAAGGGGGACCCAGGAACGCAGGGGTTAAGTACCTCTCTTCAGGAGCGGACACTTTAAAATTGAAGACAGTGAGGCTCCAGTGCTCCTCCCCTCCTCTATAACTCACCAAGCACCGGAAGTCTCCTTCAGTTGGTCCCAAAGAGGGAGCGTAAGCCAAAGAAATAGTAACATAGAAAGTAAACAAGAAAATTAACAGGCAACAAGCCAAAAAGACACTCATGTCAATACCTAGGGAGGGAAGCTCCTGGGTCCCCCTTACGGCTTCAGAGAAAGGGATTTTACAGGTGAGTAAGACGTAAAAATCCTCTTTTCTCTTACAGCCTAGGGGGACCCAGGAACGCAGGGGACGTCCCAAAGTCCCGAATTAGTTAGGGGGGGGAAAAAGAACATCCCAAGTTTACACCTCGGCGGTTTTAAGGATAGCGCCGCTTAAGGCTGTATCCCTTTCTGCAAACACTTGGAGGCGATAAAACTTAATAAATGTGTGGATGGAAGACCAAGTTGCCGCCCGACATATCTGGTCCACCGAGGCTCCATGTCGAGCCGTCCAAGAGGCTCCAACTGCCCTCGTAGAATGTGCCATAACCTTCAGAGCGGACAATGACAGAACGAATCCACCTGGCCAGAGTTTGAGGAGAGGCCCTGGCCCCCCGGCGAGGCCCCGCCAGAAGGACGAACAAAGCCTGAGTGGAACGGAAACCTTCCGTGCAAGCAATGTAGATTTTTAGAGCCCTGACCACGTCGAGGCAATGCAATCCCCGCTCCCTAGAGGAAGAAGGATTGGGAAAGAAGGCTGGAACAATAATTTCCTGATTGATATGGAAAGAAGAGACCACCTTAGGCAAAAAAGAGACGTGAGGTCGGAGAACGGCCCTGTCGGAATAAAAGGAGAGGCATGAGGGTTCCACGGATAGGGCCGCCAGTTCCGAAGCTCGTCTGATGGAAGCAATAGCCAGAAGGAATACAGTCTTCCAGGTAAGTAGACACAATGGAATAGAAGATAGAGGCTCAAAAGGAGGCCTTTTGAGCGCTCTAAGAACCAGCGATAGGTCCCATGGTTGTACCGGGGTGCGAAACCGAGGGGCACAATGCGCCACTCCCTGCAAAAAGTTTGGATATTTTCTCCTTTGCAAGCTTCGGATGGAAGAAAATTGACAGAGCCGATACTTGACCTTTGAGAGCACTCAAGGGAGACCACCTTCGAAACCCTTTTGGAGAAAGGTAAGTACTCTGGATAAGACAAATTTGGATGGTGGGAAGCCTTTAGACGAGCTCCACAAAACGTACTTCTGCCATATCCTATAGTAGACCTTGGAAGAAGAAGGTTTTCTAGCTGCCAACATAGTGGAATAGCCGATGTCGGTACACCAGTCTTCTCAGTATGGCGGACTCAAGCGCCACGCCGTTAAATGGAGGCGCTGAAGGTTTGGGTGATGAAAAGGACCTTGCGAGAGTAGGTCTGGCCACAGCGGGAGAGACCATGGCTCCCCGATTGCCATGGAGAGTAGGTCCCGAACCAGGCCCTCTTGGCCACCATGGAGCGATGAAGATTACCTGCACTCCTTCCCTCTTTATCCTTTTCAGGACCCTGGGAATCATGGGTGTTGGAGGAAACACATATCCCAGTTGAAAAGTCCAAGGAACCACTAGGGCATCTATCAAAGTCGCCAGAGGATCCCTCGCCTTGGCGCAAAAGACAGGAACTTTGCGATCGTCTCGAGATGCCATTAGATCGATGTCTGGAGTTCCCCATCTCTGCGTCAGCACGTGGAAAACCTCCGGATGTAATGCCCATTCTCCAGGGTCGAGAGTGACTCGACTGAGGAAGTCGGCTTCCGTGTTGAGAATTCTGGTATGTATATGCCGATAGGGCAGGTCTCCCTCTCAGCTGCCAGTCAGATTCGATGAGATTCCGATTGCCTGTGGCCTTCTCGGCCCCTTGATGATTTATGTACGCCACCAGCGTCGTGGCGTGTCGCTTGACTGTATGCGAACGTTCTTGCCTGTCAAAGCGTAGTCCAATGAGAAAGGGCGAGAAAAATTCTCGTAACTCGAGTACATTGATTGACAATCGGGACTCCTCTTTGGTCCAGGGTCCCTGGACTTGTAGGGAGTTGCAAACTGCGCCCCATCCGTGGAGGATGGCGTCCGTAGTTACCACTGTCCAAACGGGGACATACAGAGATTTGGATCCGGGAGTCCAGGGATTGTTGGGATTTGTCCCAGCATCGTAGAAGATATCTCTGGAGAGGGCGGAGAGTAGATGAAAAGAGCATATGGAACAGCTTCCACGAGGATACCATCTTCCCCCACACGGGCATTGCTTGTCGGATCGAAAGTCGTTTGGAAGCTTGAGCCGAACAACCAGGTTCCTTAGGGCCAAAACCTTGTCTTGGGGGGAGGAAGATATTGTGAAGATTCGTATCGAAGAGCATCCCCAGGAAGGTCATGCGATTTGTTGGAATCATCGTGGATTTCTCTCGATTGATCAGCCACCCGAAGCGAGAAAGGGTCATATGCACAGAGATACTTGCGTGCGCTATTTGGAGAGTTCCGCTCTCATAAAATACGTCTAGATAAGGGATGATGAAGATCCTTGAGGCGAAGAAAGGCGGCTTGGCATGCCATCACCTTGGTGAATACCGGGTGCCGATGCCAGGCCGAAAGGCAGGGCTGCAAATTGAAGGTGTCGGGGGGGCCTATGGCAAATCTGAGAAACCGACGATGGCCGGACCAAATGGGGATGTGGAGATACGCGTCCCGGATGTCCAGTGAAGTGAGGAAGTCGTTCAGTTCGGTGTTCAAGATGACGGAACGTAAAGATTCCATCTTGAACCTGACTTTGCGTACATAAAGGTTGAGTGCTTTGAGATCCAAGACTGGACGAAACGTACCGTCCTTCTTTGCCACTAGAAAAGGTTTGAATAAAACCCCTGGAACTTTTGGTCTCCGGAACCGGGGAGGGATATAACCTGTTCCTGTAGGAGAGATCTCACACAATGTTGAGAGCTTGCGGCGCTCGTGGCATGGGGATCCGAGAAGGAAAACGAGGTGGAGGCAGGGAAGAGAATTCTATGCGGTAACCGTTGGTCAGTACCTCCAAAGTCCAGGAATCTGTGGATGGAAGTTGCCATTCCTTGTGGAAAAATTGAAGGCGACCCCCGACCCAAGGCAGATTCAGGTAGTCATGCCTGTTTGTGCTTGTCTCCCCGATTTAAAGGCCCCTCTTTTTGGAAGGCCAGGGGGAAAGGGTCGGTTTACGTGACTGACCTATTTCGTTTCGTGGGTGGGGTGGGAGGACGAGAGACTCCCGATGGACGAAAGGAAGATGACCGACTAAAAGAAGGAAAACGGCGTGCTCTGGACTGCGGGAGGAAGGTACTCTTACCTCCTGTGGCTTGGGCGATAATCTTTTCCAGTTCGGGACCGAACAGGAGGCGCCCCTGAAAGGGTAAACTTGTCAGGGACTTCTTAGAAGCGGGATCCGCCATCCAAGCCTTGAGCCATAAAGATCGCCTAGCTGCTGTAGCAGCCACTGACGATCGGGCAATTAAACGACTTGTCTCTAATGCTGCATCACCCATATAAATGGCTGCGTCCGATAATTGTTGGATGATGTCGATCAGATGACTGTCAGATGATTCTTTAGCCATGCTGATAAAGTGGTCAGCACCACGCTCCATCGCCTGGCCACCCAAGCGGAGGTGGGGCGCAGGGCCGCACCAGAGGCCACAAATGACGTTCTTAAGAAACCTTCCAAAACGTCTGTCATAGGATCCTTAAAGGTGGCAGCCTCAGCCAGGGGGATGGCTGTGGCCCTGGATAGCCTCGCCACTCGGATCAACTACTGGAGGAGTGGACCACCTTTCCACCTCTGATTTGGAAATGGGAACATCGTTTGTTAATTCCTAGAGAAATTTAATTTATTTCTGGAGTGCCCATTCTTCCAAGACAATCTGTTCCAATTGGTCGTAAGAGGGAAAAGTCGCCGCTGTTTCTTAGGGCGACTAAACAAGATTGGCAGGGCCTAACGTTCGCCGGATCCTGAATATTTAGAACTGTAAGACACGATCTGATAAGATCGTCAATAGTCTCCGGTGTGAATGTACCGTAGTTTGAATCTCATGTTCGGAGATTAGTGAGTCCAGTTCACCTTCCTCCGATCTTCTCCTCCTCCAAAGAGGTTTCTGTCACTGCCGGAGTCGTCGTGGGTTCTGCGTTTCTAATCGCTCTTTGCGGTCTGGTTTCCGTTCCGGGGGAATGACCAACTGCAGAACTTGTGAAATGGAGGACGATAGTACCGTCATCGAATCTGTTAAAGATTTTGCCAGGCCGGTTCGGACTCCTGTGGGAAAAACCCCGGGGGGTTTCGGGCCAGAACCGAACCCGGTGGTGGATTGAAGAGTTTTGGCCCAGTCACGGTTCTGACTGCCGAGGGCATTTGAATTGTCTGGGCTCGGTTTGCGCACATGGTCCACAAAGTGGTCCAGAGTGACGGCTGGCAACTTAGTCTGGCACAGGGCAACAGACATAGGATATGCTTGCGCCAATTTAGCTGATTGGCGGAGGGAGCGGACCTCTCCTTGGTAGACATGCTGACTTGAAAAAAAAACGAGAAAACAAGGGAAGGGGGGGGAGAGAGAGAAAAACAGAAAACCAAAAAACAGGCACCCCCAAAGCTGTAGTGTAGAGCTGCTGATATTAGGAGGCTCCCGATGCTGAGTGCTGGCTGCCAAAAATGGAAAGATCAGAGCACAGGAAATGATCGGAGAGCATAGCGGGAGATCAGCGCGGGAGAGCCGAAACCGGAAATCAGCAGTCGCCGGAAGTCCCGCCCCCCAAAAAAGACCGGTGAAGGAGAAGTCCGCCCCCGGCGCGCCGTCCAGCTAGTGCCTCAGCCCCAGAAGCTAACGGAAGCAGCAGCCGACCGCACGCTCTGGCGGAGGGGGAGAGAATCCGGCCATTTTAGACCCGCAGGTCATGATAGCCGGCCCCTCTGCATGGGAAGGGTCCCTGGACATACTCCCACGTCGGGAGCCGGTGCACTGTGTCTCAGGAGGAGTCTACCGCCTGTATGTCTTGTCACCGGCTCCTTGTCTTCCTCCGATTCTTTTGGAATCCAGGCTCTGGCAGTGGTGATAGTCCTCACTCCTGAAGCGGACACTTTAAAACTGAAGGAGGCTTCCGGTGCTTGGTGAGTTATAGAGGAGGGGAGGAGCACTGGAGCCTCACTGTCTTCAATTTTAAAGTGTCCACTCCTGAAGAGAGGTACTTAACCCCTGCGTTCCTGGGTCCCCCTAGGCTGTAAGAGAAAAACAAATTTTCAGGCCAAATTGACCAAAAACCATAGAGATAAATTCCATGTGAGAAATTTGACCATAGAGATAACTTTCTTGTGAGAAACCTGGTGTAGACTGTCATGGCCAAACTATATGTCCTTTCAAAGGTTTAATAGTTCATGGACAGGAAGTACTAAGAAACAAAGCTATGAAAAAGGTTTAAATAATTTAAGCCATGGAAAAACAGGGGTAACCAGGCCACACAACACATCCAGTATTAACCGAAAGAGGTGTTGCTGGGGACAATATTATCAAATTGGCACAAAAAAAGGCGATAAACACAGATAAAGCCATCACAGTAAATTGCATGTTACTTGCTTTAAGGGCTTGCAATGCTATGGGAAATACATATTCCAGGAACAACGGAGTAAAGGTCCATAGGTTGCCCTGCCACTCAAGTGAGGTTGACTGTGCAAGCAGACTTAGTCCTGTTTGTGTGAAACCTGAATTAACCACTTGACCAGCTTACACTGACTTTCACAGTGCTGAGGGTGAAATATGCATTGGACAAGTGTACCATGGGAAGTGAACAAAAAGGCACTATCTGAGACATTGTTGCCTCCTTTTTTTGATTCCAGTGGTATAAGGTATGCCCAGTGTATAAGAGCTAGGGGTACTGCTTTGGTTTGGTCCTGTAAGCCCTGTTCCATCATAACTGTACACTATTGTTAAACTATTTGCTTTATGCCTTTTTCTTTCTATTTTCCTCCATTTCAGTCACACTGGAAATGACCTGGGAGACAAGTGACGTTTACCTCTATGTCCTAGATTTTTTTTCCTGATTTTTGACAGACATACATATTCTTGTTTGATAATGATTATGGTTGTGTCAGTGTCAAACATTTTTTCAAAGTCATGCAGGTACAGCTTTTTTGCATTTCTTTGGGGTCTGAAAGGCCGATTCCCTTATTTTTGTAGACAAGGGAAAAGGTAACATGTTTAATAAATGCTGGTAATGTTTCTAAAGGCAGAGGCAGGGTACTTAGCCTAGCAGTTATCCCATATGTTTTAATTTGTATATTATATATCTATATATATATATTTATATATTTTTTTATTTTTTTATTTTCGATCTTTCAACCAAGGATTTCAAATTTAAGACAGTGATTTCCAACTTTCGAAATTCTGATGGAACTGTTGATTTTCATTTTCAAAACTGTATGTGCCGCTTCCAAACAAAGTTTGCTTCAAAACTGTGATCGTCACAGTCACAGGTTGCCCAAACCCCCAATACCCCCAAACCCATATACACTTTAATTGTAAGCAAATTTACCTGGTTCAAGTGGTCAAAAAGACATTTACTGACCTATTTCTTTGATGTTTAACATCCTCTTCCCTGATAAAGAAATTTGTTCCAAGATCCCATATCTTGCACATTTTACTGTCATGAATTGTTAGACTCTATTAAAAAGAAAATTCAGCAAAACTTGTGGATAATTCACACTTATCCATGATGCATTGTCACAAATAATTAAAGCTATATACAAATGTTAGATAAATTTCATTTGATAAGATCATTAGACTTTTGCTCCAAATTAAATGTATCTAATAATCACAATACAGAGAGGTTGCACGCCAATAGCTGGGCATTTTGTTCTATATTATATTATATGTAGGGGAAAACAGAACAAAACCCTTTACTCACTAAACTTATTTAATGATCCCACAAAAAGGATTGCTTAATGTCATCCAACAGGTGTACAC
The DNA here is from genome assembly GCA_019447015.1 of Hymenochirus boettgeri. NCBI lineage: Eukaryota > Metazoa > Chordata > Amphibia > Anura > Pipidae > Hymenochirus > Hymenochirus boettgeri. The sequence continues at coordinate 156,147,763 of CM033469.1, forward strand.
ACATTAAAATGGTCAGTCAAAGAGGCTGTTTGCCAATGAAAATCTGTGCACAAAGCTTTAGCTTGTGAGGCTCTCAGAACATTACCCCAATAGCAAAGATCCCCTCCATAGTAAACTGCAGATTGAAAATTAAAAAAAAAAACAAGCTTTGATCACGTTAAGTACTACTGGATTTAAAGAAAAGGATTTGCTTTACCCTTATAGAGAAAGCATTATGGGAGCTTAAAACACTAGACTATATACTGTAAGCAAGAAATCTCATATTACTGTAAGATTTTAATGTGTAAAATTACAGTTTAAAGGGTATGTCCACCCCTAAACAAACTTAGGATTAAGCCAATTGCCCCCCAAAACCTCAACCTCACGGGGTTCTTAGTGCTCAAATGTGCTGCTAAACCTACTTAGCAGCCTTCTTTTCCTCAGACCTCTTCTGCTCAGCTTCCGTGCAATTTCGTTGTGAATATTGCACAATGACAATAAAGAGTTTATTATTATTATGGACCAGCATCAGCGTCTGTGGTTGGCTGAGACACGATGTAAGTAGGTTTAGCAGCACCTTTGAACACCAAGAACCTTGCGAGGCCGAGGTTCCTAATGCTAAAAGTGGTATATGGGCTTACACAAATTAAATTAGAATAATGAATTTGAATTTTCTCATTACATAAAAGCTGTTGCTTGTTATTATAAGCCTAATATGCATGACAAACATCTTAGTGATAATCACAAGAATGGGCAAACCTTTCACAAAAGAAAAAGAATAAAAAAAAAAAGAAGCAAAAACAACTGCTCATCATGCATTTATTTTATGATTCCTGGAAGTATTGGGAATTATTTTAAGTATGACCTGTGACATCAAAGGAAATGTACAGTTGCAAGTAAAAGTATGTTAACCTTTTGGAATTATATGGATTTCTGCACAAATTGGTCATAAAATGTGATATGTTCTTCATCTAAGTCACAACAATAGACAATCAAGGTCTGCTTAAACTATTACCACACAAATAATTAAATGTTTCCATGTTTTTATTGAACACACCATGTAAACATTCACAGTGCAAGTGGAAAAAGTATGTGAACCCCTAGACTAATGACATCTCCAAGAGCTAATTGGAGATAGGTGTCAGCCAACTGGAGTCCAATTAATGAGAAGAGATTGGAGGGTTTTGGGTTTTCTTTTCCCAAGAAGCATTGTTTGATGTGAATGATGCCGCACACAAAAGAGCTCTCAGTAGACCTATTATTAAGAATTGTTGACTTGCATAAAGCTGGAAAGGACTATAAAAGTATTTCCAAAAGCCTTGATGTTCATCAGTCCATGGTAAGACTATGTCTATAAATGGAGAAAGTTCAGAACTGCTGCTAATCTCTCTAGAAGTGGCCATCCTGTAAAGATGACTGCAAGAGCACAGAGCAGAATGCTCAATGAGGGGAAGAAGAATCCTAGAGTGTCAGCTAAAAAGACTTACAAAAGTGTCTGGCATCTGCTAACATCCCTGTTAGCAAATCTACGATACATAAAACTAAACAAGAATGGATTTCATGGGAGGATACCACAGAGGAAGCCGCTGCTGTCCAAAAAAAAACATTTCTGCACATTTAAAGCTTGCAAAAGAGCACCTGGATTTTCCACAGCAGTACTGGCAAATTATTCTGTGGACAGATGAAATTAAAGTTGAGTTGTTATCGTGACTTTAAGACACAAATAAAGTCAGTTGCGACACTACGCAAATTTTGTGTCACTCAACTGCCGCAACCAATGTACTAAGCCATTACCGGGTTTTTAAGACGTAATCTCTATTGCCAGCAGATAGCTAGTGTTAAAGATTTGCAAAAAGAAAACTCTATTTGCAATGCACTGAGAGCCACTATCAGCTCAGTGCGTTGCCTAAAGGGGGCAATAGAGAGTGATAGCGACTCTCGGTACATAGCCTCTTATATGTGGAGAAAAAGAGACACAGCACACCAACATCAAAACCTCATCCCAACTGTGAAGTATGATGTTTTGGTACAGCTTTGCTGCGTTAGCCTGGACGGATTGCTATCATTGAAGGTAAAATGAATCCCCAAGTCTATCAAGACATTTTGCAGGAGAGCTTAAGGCCAGCTGAAGCTCAACAGAAGATGAGTGTTGCAACAGGACAACGGCCCAAAACATAGAATTAAATCAACAACATAATGGCTTAAACAGAAGAAGATACACCTTCTGGAGTGGCCCAGTCAGAATCCTGACCGTAACCCAATTGAGATGCTGTGGCATGACCTCAAGAAAGCGATTTACACCAGACATCCCAAGAATATTGGTGAACCAAAACATTTCTGTAAAGAGGAATGGTCAAGAATTACTTCTGACCGTTGTGCAAGTCTGATCTGCAACAACAGGAAACGTTTGGTTGAAATCCAAGGGTTCACATTCTTTTTCCACTTGCAGACCATGATTATCTATTGTTGCGACTTAAGGTTCATACACACATGCGATTACGGGTACAAGCTGCCGTTTCAGCCGATAATCGCCCTGTGTATGGGCACTTTATCGGCTGAAACGTTTGTTCGGGGATTGTTGCTCGATCTGCTTGGTGGATCTCCGATAAAGTGCCCATACATGGGACGATTATTGGCGGAAATTGCCGTTCGTACACATCGTGCGTCGCGGGTCGGCACAGAACCTTTAGATGAAGATCAGATCACATTTTATGACCAATTTGTGCAGAAATCCATATCATTCAAGTGTTCACATACTTTCACTTGCAAACTGTAGTTGCAAAGTTACATTTTTGACACAGCAGTATATTATTTCCTTTTATACAATACAAAAAAGGAAGATTTTTGTAGATTTACCTTTATTCCAGCCAAAACAATGTTCTTGGCTAAAAGAAGCAAACAAAGAAACAAAATATCACATCTTAGCCAATTAACTATTGGATATATGCATGATATCTTGGCAAAGTTAGAGCTTGCCTTAACTTTAAAAACAGGTAACTGACATTACCCTGACCAGTCACATGTCCTACTGTCTGAAGTATATTAGGACCTAAGGCTGTACAGTGTTTGCCTGGTCAACAGTTGGCACTATAAGAAGGTTATGTGATGGAGTGGCATATTATATCTTTCCAGTACCTAAGGAAAACCGTATCTCACACCAATTAGTAATTAAGAAACAGAGCGATAGTAGTGTGAAGTTCTGCTTAATATATCAAGAGTTATAAAAAAAATAAGATTGTTTTTCAATTTAGTTCTAATTTACTTCTGAAAATAGCATTTTTTGTGATATACTGTACAAATGAAAGCAAGGTGTATAAAAAAAATACCTACCAATTTCCACACCAAGCCCACCCATTCCACTTAAGAAAACGTGAGACTGGGCCATCTTCTGCATGGCTGTATCACCAAGAACATATCTCTGTCGACTAAAATGACAAAATAAACAAATTATCGTCAAATAAAAGAAATGTTCATTATTTTACAATAAAGTTCAAGCCAATTTAGAAACCATGTCATTTTATTTTATTCTCCCCAGGTGGATGGTTTTAACATTACTATAACATATTCACTGTCCTTTCATTTGGATATTGTATTTCTTGTTTTTACATCCCCTTTACCTCTCAAAACTACCTTGTTTTCCACCCAATCAAGCTTTTCAATTCCAACTAAAGTCTATTTTCTCTACATGTATAAGTGTTCTTTGGCGTAGTAAAGAGCTAATCTTCAACCCACATGGTTACTAATCTATGTTAACATAAGCAGAGGACAGCAATATCTTAAAATCATACCCAAGGCATTGCTTTTTGTGTATTTAATTAAAGTACAGTACAGATTCTGACAAAAGTCTTGTCGCCTGTGTATTTTGCAGTAACTCCTGCTATTAACCTGATTTTTAATTGATCTATTGGTGTTAGAAATAGCTCATATGAAAAGCTAAAGCCCTCCCAAATAATATTAAATGTACTGGTAAAAAATAGTTTCACTGAAAAAAGATTTATCATTTAATTAAGACAGAAAGGTCAAAATGTTGCAAGACAAAAGTGTAGTCGCCTATACAGAAAATGATCTACTTTACAGCCAATCCAAAAATATGTCAGCAGATTAAGTAGTGGTGCTGTGAGATCCAAATTTAATATTTTGTATGACTTCCATGAGCTTGAAGGACAGCATCCATGCTGTTTGGCAAGGATTCATACAATTTATTGATGAAATCATCAGGAATAGCCAATAAAACAGTCTTGCATGCCTCCCAGAGTTATCAATATTATTTGGTTTTGTCTTCCATGCTTCCTCTTTCATCCTACCCCACATATGCTCAATGATGTTCATGTCAGGTGACTGGGCTGGCCAATACTGGAGCATCTTGCTCTTCTTCTCCTTAAGGAACTTTGATGTGGAGATAGAAATATGCGATGGAGCATCATCCTGCTGCAGAATTGGGCCTTTTTTATGGTTGGGAATATATGAGGTAGCTAAGATTTCTTGATATTTTACACTATTGATGTTGCCTTCCACCCTGCAGATCTCTCACACACCCCCATACTGGATGTAACCCCAGACCATGATTTTGCCTCCAACAAATTTTTCTGGGTAAATCTCGGCTCCATGCGGGTTCCAGTATGTCTCCTGCAATATTTGTGGCGTCTGTGGTGTAATTCAACAGAAGATTTATCTGAAAAATCCACCTTTTGCCTCTTTTCCAGCGTCCATCCTTTTAGAAGAATTAGAAGACTGTGGGACTTGGCAAATGCCACACGGTTTTTCAATTGCCTTATGTTTAGTGCTGGCTTATGGGCACTGATTCAACCATGGAAGCCATTTCGAGACAGAATCTGCCAAACTGTTCTGGTTGACACAGGGATTTCAGGTGAACAGGTCTCCTGGAGCTCTGCTGCAGTTGAAAATGGGCTTGCCTTGGATTTTCGAGAAAACAAATGGTCCTCTCAAGCAGTTGTCTTGCGGGGTCTGCCTGACCTGAACTTGTCAAAAACTTCTCCAGTCTCTTTAAATCTTTTCTTTATCCTCTAAACTTGACTCTGAGAGACATTAAAGGTGTGTGCCATATCAGCAGTGGATTTGGTCTTCAGCCTCTTGATAATCAACAATTTAGTCTCAGGGTGAGTCTTAGGGTGAGGCCACACTAGCGCGTTTTTCGCGTGTTTGTGCTCGCGTTTCGTGCTTGGTATTGCGCCCTCGATTTTCGCTAAAATGGAAATCGTCGTAATGTGAAAATTCCAGCAATTTCCGATGCGCATGCCATTGCGCATCCGTTCGCGGTTTAGTAACGCATGCGTTTCCATAACGCAAAATGGCAAAACACATGCGCAAATGCACAAGAATCGAGCACGCAACCGTGTGCGATAACGCTCGCGATTTTGTGCGCCTCAATCTTAGGCACGTTTGTAGAGGTCTATTTGCAGTTTATGTGAAGATCTAGTGTACTGGGGTTCTTTTTATACACACCTGACACCTAATTGATCCATTATTAGTCACTGGTGAAGCCCATATGACAAGGCGACAACACTTGACTCAATGGGCTTTACCAAGATGTGAATATTTGTACACAAGCGACAAGACTTTTGTCAGAAACTGTATACTGCCAAACAATAATGTAAGAATGCAAAGGCATACTTCAATAGCAAGAAATGTCATAATGCCTAAAGGACCATTATGCTACAGGAAAATAAAATTAAGAGCGTTAATGGATTTTATCATTCTTAGGTAGTAGAAATTATTCCTATACTCTATACATTGTTCTCCTCTATTTTGCAACTTCACACATGCAAAAAACACATTAAAACCCTAAAACACATTTAATCTGAATTAAGGGCTAGGCAACACTAGCATGCTTCTCACGCTCGTTTTGCGATCCGTTCGCATGCAAACCAAACTATTTTTGGAGAGTATGTGATCCCCATTTTTTATTTTTTTTGCAAAATGCATACGCCTTGATAACGGAATATTATCATTATTGAATTTTAACGTGTGGCTGCAGCCTAACAGGCCCAAAAAAAAAAAAAACGAATTAAAACACTTTTAGGGAGATTTAAAATGGTGCTAAATATGCCAACCAATCAGATCTTATTTCACATTTGAAAGCTAATAACTGATTGGTTGGGGCAAAATTAGCACCATTTTTATCAATAAGAACTTTTATTGAATAACCCTGTGTATATCTTTTCTTTCTTTCCAATCCCATAAAAATATGCACTAAGCAGATGTAAGATTACTGTCAGACATAACCGGACGACAATCTTACGTGTGTAACGGTTTACATTGGCATCATCTACTGATCCATATGATTGTCAGATGAAGCAGTCAGTCGTTAACTGTCCAACAACCATTTAAAAAGAAAAACAGTATTAAAGTCCTTTACCCACATGACAGAATCATCTCAATAGATGAAGTGGAATAATATATCACTTGCTATTCTAAGTAAATGGACCTAACAACAACTGCACCTATTGATCCAACCTCCCACATTCTTTATGAGTAAAGGTTGGCTGGGTACACATACACATCCCAACTGCATCAGCTCCCTCTACTTAAAGAAAAGGAAGCTGATGTGGCCTGACAGAAATTATTCATCCAGACTGATCCTTCACAATGCTAAAAGGCAGTAGTGTGATGCATCACGAAGAATCATTTTTGCCGCATACACCTTAATCATGTAGGGTAGATTCCAGATTCCCAGATACAACAGGATTTGCCCTATATCAATAATGTGTGTGGCCATCTTAAGACTAGATTTTAGAAAGACACCCAGTAGTTGGTAATAGTCTTAATATTGTTTCTTATAATAATTAAAAATTAAGTTTTCACTCACCTATATAAACCATCATCAATTTCCATAGAGTCTGTAGCCATAAGGATACAAGATTGTTTGTCCTGTAAATCAAGCAAAAGATGCACCAGAAATAAATAACTGTTACTATTCATTTCAATACAGCAGTAAGAGGTTTAGCAAAAACGTTCAACTTAGTCACTTTCAAGATGCAAGTTAACAATATAGAAAGCCATATTTTAGAAATAACTGGAAAAGATATACTAAATCTTGGTATCCAAATAATTTAAAATATCACAGTACATGTGTATATATTATATTTTTTTTTTTTTATTGCTAAAAACGTTATGGCTAACACGTTTTCCTTTCCTTAAAAATGGCTGATTAAAACAATGGGGCTAACACAATAACTTTTAGATTTATAGGTACTATTTGAGGTGTGCAGGATGCTTTTATCTCTTTCACATTTTATAACACAATAATAAGTGCAAAATTTGCCTGAGCTAGTGAATTGGAGGGCTGACTTTACACTGGCTGGTGAACCAGAGGGCTGACTTTAGATTGGTTGGTGAATTGCAGGGCTGACATTACACTGGCTGGTGAACCGGAGGGCTGACTTTGCACTGGCTGGTGAACTGGAGAGCTGACTTTACACTGACTGGTGAATTGCAGGGCTGACATTACACTAGCTGGTGAACCGGAGGGCTGACTTTGCACTGGCTGGAGAACCCGGAGGGCTGACTTTGCACTGGCTGGTGAAAAATATATATAAAGTGCCCCAAACCGACTGGTAAATATAAGCACTCACAGAGAATGGTAAATACAAGTGACCCAAACACAGACTGGTAAATATAAGCACCCACAGGGACTGGTAAATAGAGGTGCCCACAGAGACTGGCTATTATAATTGCTCCCAGAGACTGGTAAATATAAGTGACTCCAGAGATTGATAAATATAAGTGACTCCAGAGCTCTAGGAAAATGTAGGATATGTGCTTGCTGGTAAATATAACTGTCCCAACCACAGACTGGTAAATATACCGTAAGTGCCCCAACCACAGACTAGTAAACATACAGTAAGTGTCCCAACTACTGACTGGTAAATATAAGTGCCACAACCACAGACTGGTAAATATAAGTCCCCCAACAACAGACTGGTAAATATAAGTGTCTAAACCACAGACTGGTAAATATAAGTGCCCCCAGAGATTGATAAATAAGTGATTCCAGAGAATGATATCTACAAGTGACCAAAAAGATTGGAAAATAGAAGATATGTGCTTACTGGTACATATAACCTTAATCCAACCTTAAACTGGTAAATATTAGTACCTTCGCAGATTGGTAAATATAACAGAAAATGTAAATCTAAAGCTGGGTACACACGATTAGATATTTCGGTCCGATCGACCGCTAGTTCAGTGTATCGGTCGATCAGACCGAAATTATCGCAACCGAATGCTCCCATGTCCGACCGACCGTTCGTCCGAATCGGACGAAAGGACGATCGGACATGGTGGAAAACCTCGTCCGATTGTGCAGTCCTCTATGGACCGCACGATCGGTCGCGGTAACTATCGGACAGTCCTTCCTCCTGGCCGACCGGTCAAAAGTATCGAACGGACGGTCAGGAGGAAAAATCTCTAGGTGTGTACCTAGCTTTACTTACCGAAATGTTCTTTTCCTGGTCTTGTTCACAGCAATGAAATACAATGGCAATGCAAAACAATGGGTCAATTCCCCCTAGCGCCTGCATAACAGGAAGCTTTAAAAATAAAAAAAACTCTAACTATTATAAAAGGGACATTTCATTATGTTTCATTGCCATGTTCAAGACCAGGGAGAAAAAAATCTACATTTACTATTTTCCCAGGTCTTAACATGGCAATGCCACACAATGGAATGTACCGCACTTAAACCAAATGAAAGAAGGGACACAGAAGAACTGCTCAAAATAAGAAGAAATGTGTTCATTTTAGCTTGCCGCTTCTAGAACTTTGGTGCAAAAAACTCTTTGATTTTGTGAGAAAACATCAAGGTTATAATGTTGTCTTCCTTCATTGTCTTCTGTTCAATAGCCCTGCAGTTAGTTTGAGTCTCTGAATGAAATCAAATGAGTCTCTGATAAAAGATTGTCCCTGAAAAAGCAGATCTGGATACAATGGAAGCTTCATGGGACATCCATGGGATATTGTTTTGGCCCATGCACAACCATGGCCTTCTTGGCCACCAAGGTCCTGTTCTCCTGGCCCCAATAGCGGAACACATCGCCTTATCTATTAACTTGACTGAATATAGAGAAGCTTCAGCTCTGTAATTATTTGCCATGCAGATGTCTTGATGGGAGATCTCCAAGACATAGGGCAGGCTCCACGTCCTGCATCCATACTCCGTTTGCCCTAGCTAAATTAGTTTTAGCAATCAAAGGTCTGAGGGAAGCTCCAGATGCAAAATATGCTCTTTAGAGTGCTGTCTCTTCTCTTTAAGGTCCGTGGGGTCCCTGAAAGTAATGTAATCATCAGATACCAGTGCCACTTTTCTAGCAATTTCAGTGACAGTGGTGTCCACTCTGAATGCTTTTTTATATAATTCCTTATTTCTTCTAAAAGGAAAGGATAAAGTTTTAGAGAATGTCATTCTTTAAATATAATATTTGCTGTAGAGGTGGAAGGACCCCCACTTTAGAAGAGGAGATTGAGTCTGGGGAACCATAGATGCTACTGCTTAAGTAGCTTTGGATGTCATACTTGACAAAAATTACTCTATAATATATTTTATCATGGATGAAATCTGGTCCATCGAAGGTAATTTACTGGAAGTAGCTTATTCTTGCCAAACTTCTTTCCTGGCATAGCATACTCCTTGCACAAAGCACATTCTGTTTTATGAAATTTTCCAGTTTCCTAATCTCTCCTTCCTGGTGAAGAACCGAATAAAAGTATATATGCATGTATGTAATAGCTATGTACAGTTCAACATGCATCTCTCTTTATGAAGCTTTAACCCTAGATCCAGACCTGTGCCTCTTCTTGTAACTCATGTATAGGCACTCTAAAAGAATAAGCATACCAATGTGTCAGAATATAGTCACATATAGTGTACTATGTGATCTCCTGGTCCTGGTAAGGGAAAGCTTCCAATACTCACAGCTACAGGCAGCACAGAAAGGATAAGGGAATGTATAGCAAGGCAGATCAACAACTGAGTGTCTCACAGAAAGCCAGCTTGATAAAGTTATCAGAACTGCGACTTACTAGTGCAAATGGATGCACCAGTAAAAAAAAAAAAAAATTGCCAAGAACCCCATTCCTGGCCTTTCACTTGTGCTTAGTACAGGGCTTCTAACTGGAGAGAGAGACCAAGAGCGTAGAGACTGGGGGGAACAAAAATGTGTACACGCAAACAGGGGGAAAGACATGGAGGTAGGGGAGGGGTATTCTCATTTTTAAAGCTTCCTGTTACGTATGCACTAGTGGCAATTAACCTAGTGTGTTGTATTGCAGTTATGTTTCATTGCTGTGTTAAGATCTGTGAAAAGTACCCTCAGTGATTAGTAAATACAAGTGCTCCCAGAGACTGGTAACTATAAGTGCCCCCAGAGACTGGTAATTATATAGTGTCCCTAGAGACTGGTAAATATAAGGACCCTCAGAGACTGATAAGTATAAGTGCCCCCAGAGATCGGTAAATATAAGTGACCCCAGAGATTTGTAAATAGAAGTGACCACAGAGGCTGAAAAATATGTGCTTTTGTAATAGCTTCTTCTCTCCAGAAGGCCATGAACAGGCAGGGCAGATGTGATGGCCAGAATGAGACAAACTGTACTCAGTCTCTCCAGGCATGTCCAGGTCCAGAATGGAGCCCAATCGACCTACCCGTGTGCAGGTACACACAGAAAAAATAGGCATACAAGTGGCTGTCCACCTATATGTTTATCCATTGGGGCAAAAGTTTTCATGCTGCTTCATGATAGTGGTGCCCCTGAAAAAGGGCTACATTTTACACAGTTGTAACATTAGTTAGGAATTACTTAAAAAAGTAAACACATAATAACACATTGTTTCAATCAGTAGTTATATGCAGCAATATTATTGTGACAAATCAGATTGATAATATTCATAGCAATACACATTTTCTGGTATGTCACGAGAACCCAAAATGACAACTTTGGTTGGCAGTCACCACTAAGCAATTTTCTCCTTTATAATTGTTTAAGTGCAAAAATGTACATATACCTAACAACCTGTGTGGCCTCTAGCACAATCAGTGAGCAGTCGAAGTTCTGCTCATGCAGTGGCTGAAAGCTTACTTACTACATATTGCTCTGTATCCAGAGCGTGATTACCTTTCCTATGTCGAAAGTTAGGAGAGTTAGTCAAGCATGCAACAAGTGAAACTTTAACAATTCACTGCTTGTGCTAGTGACCACCTAAGAAAGTAGGGATAGTTTCCTACATCCTGGAAATCTGAAAAGTCCATTTCTGGATGATAATTGCCCTTTAACAGATAAATTATAGCATTATTTCTCCTGTGTCCCATCCATTTTTCATCCGTGTACACAGCCAAACGAAGAAACTGTTGCTTCCAAAGATTTGTAAGATAACGTCCGCACTAAAGACAAACCCAAATGCAAAAGATAATATCATTACCGTTTTTGAATGTTTTTTCCAGTGAGCTTGTGTTTTGCATTCATATTTTTAAAATGCACTTCATTGTACTGCAGGCATACTGCATTAGTTTAAAGGCTTTTATGTTTTCCCCATCCAAGCTGCTACAAAGCTATTAACATGTGCAATCCAGAAATGCAGCATTTTAAATCCTAGTTAAAGAGAGCCCTGAGGCTCTTCAGCATTTTTTTAAAGGGGAACTGTGGTCTCCAAACAAGTTTCCTACCTTTAAAATGAGCCATCAACCACCTCTCTACGTGCTCCACAGCCCAAGATATACAGAAATGACTGACCAGAAAGTTAATGGGTGGGAGGCTGACATGTGACATTCCTAAGGCGTCTCCTGCACAGTGCCGCCAGCAAGCACAGCCTCAAACTAACTCAGTGTGTGAGGGAGACAGGAAGTCACTCCTCCTCTCTGCTGTGTGAAGGACCTGCAGCTGCAGAGAAGGTAAGGGAATCTACAGCCCTTTTCTCTCACTATGTGAAAACAGTTCTCACTCTGCCTGAAAAGGCTGTTTCCACAGTTTTTTGGGGGGGTGGGGGGGGTGGTAGGGGGGGTGTCAGAGTGGCCCACAGCACCTGTGAGCTGGTGGGGCTTAGGCACCCATGAGTGGACGGGGCCACGGCACCCGCGAGTGGGCAGGGCCACATGGGGCTGTAAGGGAATGGGCCAAGGGGGGCCTGCAACTGGAGGGACCATGGGGTCCATGAGTGGGAGGGACCAGGGGGGCTGCAAAGGGGAGGAGACACAGGGCAGTTTGACTGACAGGTTTAAGAGCAGGAAGCAGGAAGTGCAGGGGACCTGGGGATGCTGCTTCCATATCACACACAAAAATGTAAATATCTTCAAAACTATGAAAAATAAACATTGGAAATAAATTGCAAAAATTCTCAGGAGAGCAATTCCTATCAATTTACCTAAAGTCATTTTTGGACCACAGTTCCTCTTTAAACAAGATACATTAAACAGTAAACACATTTCGTAGTGTATGAAAACGATGAGCAAACAGTAACTGTAACAATAAGTGAGTGAATTCCTAATGAAAATGGTAATAATGTTGAATAGAAGAAAACAAACTGGTCAGACTGATAATATTTAAAGCAATGCACATTTTCTGGTATGTCATGACATTACCATATCATATAATTATTTAAGTGCAAAAATGTACTTTGAAAATATTTTCAGATATTAAAGTCCATTTCCCAGAGAGGTAGGAAAGCATATACCTACCAACCAGGGTGGCCTCTACACAGTGGGACTTAATGTTTTCAAGAAGCTTTTAGGAAGAAAAACAAACACTTACAGGGCGAAACACTATCAGCTCCCCCGTGTAATGGCTCACCCAACCATTGGCTGGGGTTAAAAGTCCCATAAAGGTAAGGCGCTTTTGCGAATATAGCATATTGCTTGCAGCGCCTTCGTGGTTAACTTCTGCATTAACCACGCAGGCGCCGAAATGATTGAGTTTGTCGCACTTACTGATATATCATCAGTTAGCATGCCTTTTAACTCCATTTATGGTCACTGCGCCTTGTGGTACATCTGGCTGATAGGGTGTAAAAACAGAAAGCATGTTTTTAAGCATGACAACTGTTGATAATTTTCAAAAAGATTATCCAAATGACTATGTTGTAGAGAAACAGAGGTAATTGGTCAGCTGTTGCCTTTTTTTTTTTTTTTTTTTTTTTAACATTCCATCCCCCGTCCATTTGTACTTTCATTTTACATACAGTAAATGGATTTGGTAAATAAAATACCTGCGGGTGTTAATAAACACTGTAAAAAGATTGAACCTAATACAGAGAAAGTTTTTTTCATTTTCACATTCTCTTCTTTCATACTATTAGAGTATTAAAGTGCGCATGGTGCACGAAAACCTATTAGGCAAGAATGAATAATTTTAATTCCCACTAACCATGCAGCAGCGCAATTTAATTAAATTTAGCCATCAGCTGAACTATAAGCTTGTATTCGACCACACACACAATGACAACCTACCTAAAATTTAAAGGGGAAGTTCTGTGCAAATACATATACTTTTTAAAAAATTAGCAGTAATTTTCCATTCTAATGACCTTAACCAGCCCATTCAGCAATTTGCATGTGTATAACTAAATGCTTCAAAAATAGTTTGTAGGACCCCTAATAGAGACCGTTATTGTCTTGGCCTGGGTTGATTCAGTTGCTCAGTAGAGATCTGAGCATGTTTGACCCATCCAACAGAAATTACCAGAAATTAACCAATCTGTAGAAATTACTAGTGTGCATTCTGGGAAAAAGTAGGAATGTTACAGAAGCTGAAATGTCAGCTCACTAATGTCAAAAGCAGGGAATAGCAAGAGGTATAAATTCAAATAATTTTTCAAAATGGAAGAGAATATGTAGAATAACTAGGTATGCTTAATAAAATCTAAGAATTTTAAAAATAACAATATATTCCACTGAACTTTCCCTTTCATCCAAAGAAATGCAACAAAACATAAGTCTGAAGTCACATACATTTTGCACCAAATGGCAGTATTTTTGTGCGTGCCCTTTTACACACCAAACTATTTAAGAAATAATATTACAGGCTCTTAAAGGGCATCATACCGAAAAATAGGTTATTTTAAATTACCATAACTGGAACTATAATTCCTTTTCAATCACCACTGTATCATTTTTTTGTTGATCTGCCCCCTATTTTTTTAGATATCCAATCTAAAACTTCTATATTTCAGCTGTCAATCAAGTTTGTTGCTCTCAAAAACTATTCTCCTGTGAGTAGTTTTACTGTAGCTGGAAAGTTGACAGAGTTTTGACAGTTGGAATGCTGTGTGCAGGCTTGACAGTTGGTTTGTGGGAAAAAAGGAGTCAGATCAGATGGAAGAGGGAGTGGTTAAAAGAGGGAGGGGGGATACTGCTCCTAAACAAAATGTGTGCTGGATTGAAGGCATGCTTCAACACACACAAATCAGAGTAAGTGCTACTTACATGTATTAAATTATAGATTAAGATGAGGCAAAGTCTCTTTTTCAGTATAGTGTCCCTTTAAATGTATGATGGACACAAAAAGCAATTTTAATTTAATATTATAGTATATAGTGGACATAAAAGAGCTTGATCCATATTAGTATCACTGTGACAAAAACTTTGAAGCATTGTTAGTACAATTAGTATGGACACATGGTTTGTATGGAGAATGAATCAGTGTTACAGATCCTTAGCATTACATTGAGAAACAATGAACATTGATTTATCATCTGCCAGGGCTAGGCCACACTAGTGCGTTTATGAATGCGTTTGCGTGTGCGTTTTTTTCCAAATCATTGCAGAACGCAAATTGCACACGCAATCGCATTGCACCCGAAAATGCACGTTTTCTATTCTAAAGAAAAACCGTATGCACAAACGCATCAAAATCGCATGCGGTTTCCGTGTGTGATTGCATTTGCAGCGCAGTGTGGCCGTGCCTTAAGTTCTATGATACAACAGAAAAAAATGTGCTTCTTTATCCAGTGATCCCACATATTTAATTTTACAAAATAAACTGCCATTGTGTGGTATACAAAGGAAATAGATTATAAAAAATAAAACCCAGGGGCAAACAGCAAAGTGACAAAATATTAAAACCAGATGGGTTTAGTGTAAACGACAGTTCACCAAGCTATGTGACTACTGAATTAGACCTTGCCAGCTACACAGTGACATGATTCTGGACCCTCCCACTTCCAACTGATCAGATCCACAAGCTGTTAATTGATTGTGAAGTTGAGGATCTGGAGACCTACTGCATAGCAGAGTGTAATCCCCACTGTAGCTGCACAGTATAACAATGATCAACAAAATTGAAGATCCTCACAATCTGCCCAACTGTATTGTCAGCAGAATTCTGATGTATCATAACACACACATTCCAGCAGTTTCCCTGATTAACACTGTCAAGTGTCACCCAACAGTGCTGTGTTAGCCTCACTAGCAGGAATGATTGCAGTTACAGTTCAGTGTGCAACACATTTACAACCTGAGATGCTGCAGCCTTTACAGTTCCGTGTCTGCCAGGGAGAGGAAGAACTGAAAAAGAAAGGTAAGGAACTACAATGTCCACAATGCCTTGCGGGAACAGGAAACAGGAAGAAAGGAGACAAACATTCAATTGCCCGAAGCTTTATTGGTGAATAAATACATTACGTTCTTTCCTCGCTGCAGTTCCCAGTAATGTTTTTCTATAACCGTATATATTTGTTTTGACATTCTGCTTTGTGGCACAACAATGTGATTTGCTGCCACCTTGCTACTGTCAGTCGTGACTGTGAAGTTATGTAGCTAATGAGTTTAGTCTGCTTCACGAGTCATCTCTGCTGTTGCGCAGGCTTGTAAATAGCTCCTAAAGCAGTCAAACAGTGTACATTCATTTTCAGGAATCATGGCAAACCAGGCTAGTATCACAGTCTTGGGATTTTTTGGTTGGGTTCCATATTTTTAGTATGTTATTTCTGTGTGGGGGTAAATAAAATAAATGCACATAGAGATAAATTAGCTGGAATATTTTACAGGCTAGTATTACATCTTTCCACTAAGTACTTTTTTTGTATATGTGCTAGTCATTGCTGAGGTCGTAGAAACACTGTTTAATCATACAGATGCTGAGATTATTCTAAAGGTGGGCTGGAGCTGTTACAATGTTGTAAGTCTTAGCTTATCTAATGCAAGAGCTGGGGAGATGACAGAGGTCTAAATGTTTATATACATCTGTATTTTATACAGAAGGATTAATAGCTACTAAATATATTTGTCTGATGTATGACACATATACACCAGCCCTGGAAGATATCATTATGAGTTTATTTAATATTTTAACAAAGAACTATTTTGCCTTATAGGATGCATACTATCCTCAGCTGTGTGGAACAGTAATGAGGCCTAATGCCGCCCCTGCCTATGCCAGCGCCTTTATGGTGTGTCTGGAGGATGAGCACATCTATTGGTGTGATCTCCACCTGTCACATTGTGTAGCTTGGTGGAGATCCATCCTTCTATAAACTTTGACATGACTTAGTATAAAATTAGAGTTTTTTGGTTGTACAGATTGATTAGGTAGGTAGTACACCACACACAAAAATCTCAGGGGAACACGCTGAGTAACCACAGGGGGCCCTGGGAGACAAGGGGTCCCCACGCAATCTTCACCCAAAATTATTTTTCCTATGACAGATATATTCTAATCCCAGAAAACCACTGTGGATAAAGCACGATAGGGGCCCCATCATAGTTTTGCAGAGGGCCAGTGATTTCTAGTTACGCCAAACTGACAATAATCAACTTTCGCTATATTCCAGTCAACATTTCCCATGTACCAAGTGTTCCATACCTTATAGTCAACTGCAGCGGGTAGGCACAGGAAAATTTAAAAATTTAAATTGTGATTAAAGTTAATGCTCACCTCAGGATTGAAAAAAAAATTCTTTTTAAAGGGCATGTCCAACATTTTAATATAATGTTCCTCATGCTTGCCCACCCCTAATCGCCATGCTAATACTGAACAAAAACTTTCCAATTCATACTTACCAAATGCAATGGATCAGAATCCTGCACACCTAAACCAAGGTTGTAGATCAAATTGAAGATTTAGATATATGGGAACATGTGTGTAAGGTCGTATATTATTATTATATATTGTGGTTATTGTATGCACCCAATAATATAAGTGTTGTTTTTGAAAATATGGTGATTGCAATTGGTGTAGTTAATTAAACAACAATGAATGGGTTAATTGAAAGTTAATTAGAGGTTTGAAATATGTCATTTCCTGTTGGGACATTTAAATCTGGTTGGGGAAATTGTAAATGTGTAACAGTCAATTTTGGAGCTTGAAGAAAGAGATGTTTACTCCCGAAACATCGCTTTGTATGATGATGACTGTGTAACAAAAAATTACGGCAACTGAATCAGAGTCCTGAGTGCTGCCTTCGCAGTTTGTATTATTATATATATATATATATATATATTATTATATATATATATATATATCTATATATAATATATATTATACAACATAGAAAAGATAATCAATGCAGATTCCTAGGCCCCATACAATATCATATTATCTGCACACTGGCATACTTTATAAACAAAGGGGTTTTAGTATACATTACTGTGATCACATGAATGAAAAGCCTTCCAACCACGTCAAGGTAACCCCAGTCTGGAAGGTCCTAACGTCTAACCTTTTCAATTTCTTTTACTTCAATTACGATTAGCAAACCAGGGACTGAGACCATAACAGACACTATTAGGGGTCCGGCATAGTCTGTACTTTTTTTTAATGAAATGTATTTTTCCCCTTTTAGTTGGTGTTATCCCTGTCATGCCACAGGATACCAAAAAATCAGAAGTCACGGAATTTCATGCCAAATTAGCTTTGCTCAAGCTTTATGCCCAGCAGGTAAGAATAGCAGGCAGATTGTGGAATGTGGCCTTTTATGTGTGGGTAGCTGGAAGGTTGCAGCATTTAGGGAAATGAGGTAAAAGACTGTAATCACACTTAAAGTGCATGTCCACCCCCAAAACTATAATCCCCCCCCACTACTGGCCCCAATCTGTAGTGTATAAAAATCCTTACCTTACATCCCAGATCCAAATGGATGCCCTGTAAGCCCTCCCCAAAGTCACAAAAACTGCCCACCAGGAGTACTGCAGAATCCATATAGGACTCTGCCTCCTGTTCCCCCTCCGGGAGAATTTTGCCATGCGCAGAAGAGCCCTCCCACTCCCTCCCAATTTGGTCTCCTTCCCTCTAGCATTAAACCCCTTTCCCATAATATAGATATTGGTCCCCCAGCCGCATTACTATTAGAGCAAGAAAGTCCCCCGATCTTTACTTACCTTACCTCTCTCCTTCGCCGTTCTACACTACCGGCAGCCGCGTCCATGATTGGCTGCCTCTCAGCCAATCACGGACGCAGCTGCTGGTCCCGCCCCCTGCTTGCAGTTCTATGCAAGCAGAGGGCCGGGATTGTGCGGCGAAGGAGAGAGGTAAGGTAAGTAAAGATCGGGGGACTTTCTTGCTCTAATAGTAATGCGGTTGGGGCTGGGGGACCAATATTTATATTATGGGAAAAGTTAGTTTAAAGGGTGGACATACCCTTTAATTGAATTTTGGCAGTCATTGGATCCGAAAATGGAGGGAGATAACTGCAGCAGTTTTCCCAGAATTCTATCACCCCATTGCAGTCGCATACTAATGACATCATAGAAGTTTCCCCTCCCATTGATCCAACATGATTCTTCAGGCTAATTACACTCCACTACAAATCAACACCACAGAAGATGTTGGCGCTATATAAATCCAGAATAAATGTTTCTTAATGGTTTCTTAACTTTTGTTCACTGTAACAGGACAGAGACTTTTTGGAAGAAGAAAAACTGTTCCTGGAGAAACTGAAGAAACCAAGTGTGTCCCGACAACAGACTGCATGATGGGTGGTGCAAACAAAAAAAGTGGATTAAACCACTCCTATAACTTCATGTATATACCCAAAAATACATTGAAAGGGCATATATAGTGGAAAAAAAACTTTGCCCCATTGTAAAGTTAAATTCATGTACTCTGTGCTGCCTTAATCCTATCTCTGTCAGTGACTTTGGGGCATATTTATAAAGCCTCGTTAAGTTTTCGCGGCCGTTTTCCCCGACCTTTCCGCATAAAACGCATTTAACGCGATTTATAAATGTTGGGAAACAGCCGCGAAAAGTTAACGAGGCATTAACTCTTCGTGCCAATACCCATCCGTTATCGCCGCTTCTATTTATAAAGCGTCGGTAACTGTTTCGCATTGCTAGTATCGGCCGTTTTGCTTCACCACATTCAAGGTGGCGAAATCGGACGATACTGGCCGCCCAGCGGCGGAGATGGGCAGGCAACCCGCGGCGGGTGGGCGCCCACCTCGCTGTGGATGGTCGCATTCGCCGCGGAGAGCGGCGGGGGTGTACGCCCTCCCAAACCCCTCCCCGCTCACAGCAATCTCAGAACAGGAGGCTAGGAGGGGCAGCTGGGAAGGGGCAGCCCTCTGGCGGGGAGGTGAAAGGAAGGGCCCACTGGGCGGGGTGGAGGCACCCTCCAGCGGGGGCCCTGAGAAGGGCCTTTTGGGGGCTTAAGGGGTCCCGCAGCTCGAACCGGGACCCCCCTCCCCGGCCCTATCAGGGCCTTTGCGGCACTTACAAGTTCCCTTGCGGCTCTGACAAGAGCCCTTTGGGGTCCCGCAGCTCGAACTGGGACCCCAGTGAGCGGCTCTTAAAAGAGCCCTTGGGCGGCGTCTTCTTTCTTCTAGTCCCGGTGACACCAGCTCCGCTGAGGCCGCTGGCCCCCGAGAGGTACCCCTGCGGCCGACAGGGGTACCCCCGGCGGGCGCCGGCGACCTCAATGAGGCCGATGTTGCCGGCGTCTTGATACAACGAGACGTCTTCAGGGTGGCGACACCAACCCCACTCAGGTCGCCGATGCCAGGTAGGCTCACTGTGGCCATCAGTGAGCCCGCTAGCAGCGCCGGCCTCAGATTATCTGCACACTGGCATACTTTATAAACAAAGGGGTTTTAGTATACATTACTGTGATCACATGAATGAAAAGCCTTCCAACCACGTCAAGGTAACCCCAGTCTGGAAGGTCCTAACGTCTAACCTTTTCAATTTCTTTTACTTCAATTACGATTAGCAAACCTTTGCATTTCTCATTCTTACACACTGGATCCATATAACAGGCTCTCTCCCTTCCCCCTCAGCCCTTTGGCTTTTTAAAATGAGGGAAGAGGCCATCCAGTGCTTTATATTAAAGGCAGAGGACCTCCCATTAAAGGGGCGTGTTGGGGGTGCTATTACCACATGGAGGCTTGACCAAGCCTCCCAATAAATACATACAATACAAGAATTGTGGAAGCACTCCAATTAGGCTAATTTACAACTACATTTAGCGGAAGTGCTACTGATCTGGTCAAAACATTTATACAAACAAAAACAGGAATGTGGGAAAAACAGTCCAAAATTTTATTAATTACTGCTAGGACACACAAACATCCAATTCACCCAATAAAGTGCATAGTATAAAAAATAAGTTAAAAATACATGTCCTAAAAACTTAACCCTATCTGGAGTATATATACCAGTATATATGATTAAAGTGCATATTAGAACAGAAATCACATGATGTAATAGATATTTATATAATGCATCAACAAATACTATACCCTAAGTAGATACAGAAAAATCAGACCAGCAAACCACCCCTATATAACATGGAACAGTGCCAGGGTAAGATAGGAGAGCACATAAAAAGGATCAATGCCAGACGCGTTTCGTCCTGATAGACTTCTTCAGTGGCGAGGAACTATGCTGTCTCGTTGCGGCTTAAGTAGGCCTCTCTCATGTCGCAGACATAATATGTCATCCAATGCGCCCCATACCATGCGGTACTTCAGTTACGTGGTACACGTCATGTGCCTTAAGCAACGTCATGCGCTATTTGCGGAAATGCCAATCCGTACCACAAGGGCAAAATCACAGGGATATGGAATGCACAGTTGCGTGTCACAAACCCGAAAGTACTAAATTAGATATCCAGGTATAGCATAAAACTAGATATTAAAGGCCAAACCCGGAGGTACTAAATCAGATATCCAGGTATGGCACAAAGCTAGATATTAAAGGCCAATTGGTCTAGACTGTAGATGAGGGAGATGCCTATAACAAATGTTAGTTCAGCAATTTAAACAAAAAAAGCCCCACAAACAAGTTACATAAGAATTGCACAAAAATTACACTGCCTATAATTCAGGAGTGGGCAAATACATTTCACAGGGGGCCTCATGAGAAACTTGGATTGTGGTGAAGGGCCAGATCAATAGGTAGATTCAC
Source organism: Hymenochirus boettgeri (assembly GCA_019447015.1). Lineage (NCBI taxonomy): Eukaryota > Metazoa > Chordata > Amphibia > Anura > Pipidae > Hymenochirus > Hymenochirus boettgeri. The sequence continues at coordinate 156,169,086 of CM033469.1, forward strand.
ATTATAGACATTGCAAAACCGGATTTTATAAAAAGATAAATTGATATCCCTGGTTCATTGGATTTTTTTAATATTAGTTGCAATTTATAATAAAGGGTGTATAATATCTATTCCAATTCAATTAATCAATTGATCAGGTCACCAATTTTTTTATAAAATAAAAATAAATCAAATAATATTAAGATTTTTTTAGTACAGGGGCCAGTCAGGGGCAGGCAAAGGGCCACATTTGGCCCTCGGGCCTTACTTTGCCCAGGTTTGCTATAATTGTATAGAGTGGGTAACAATATGTCAAATTAAAAATTGGTTCATGTAATGAATGCAAAAGTCCGCATGCATAATAAGGAGTAATTAATAGTAGCCAGAGTAAGTCCTTGTGGACTTATGTATGAATCAAATATCCAAGGCAAATATATATGGAGTATGTTCCTTAAATCGTGGATTTGTATATGGATCAGACATCCGAGGTAAGTATATACAGAGTAACCATCCAAGGTAAGTAGAAAATATATATTGGTAAAGGTAAGAACTTCAAAAATTCAAAGTTCCCATATGTTTAACTTCCATTATCTCAAGATCTGCTTCAATTGGTGAGGCTCAGATGTCCATAGAAAAAACAAATACCCTAATATCTTCATTTATTAAGTTCCAGGTATCCATATATTTAGCTTCTATTAACTTCAGATCCGCATAAATCGGCAAAACTCAGATGTCCTCAAGGAGAACAAATTTTCAGATATTCATATAAAGATAGTGGTGGATATGTTCAAAGTTCTTATGGCATTCAAGTCCAAAGTTCCACAGAATCTATGTAAGGGGATCAAAAATAAAATGATATCAGTTCGCAGTAATAAGAGATGATATCCATTTAAAAAAAAGGGCTCAGATCCAGCTCGTTGTTTAGACCTAATGGAGTCATAGTCTTTAAAGTGAATATCCATCGTGCCTCTTTTTAAAGGAGGAGATCACGAACATGGATGTCAAATGTGCTTTAACAATACCCTGGCACCGTAAATCCATTATGGACATGCTGTGAAATTTTAGGAAATGGTCTGCCACACCTGATATATGTTTACCTTTCTGTAAATCAATGGAAGCATTTCGGATAATTGATAAGTGTGACGACAGACGTTCCTAGATTTTCTGCACAGTCACGCCCATGTATAAACGTGGGCATGTGCAGTTTAATATATAACGTTTTGTGTGTTACAATTCATGTAATCATTCGTCTGGAAACGTCTGTCGCCACTACTGTCTGTCCACCGATTTCTCACATTCATAAATCGGCAGAATTTACAGTCCCCACACTTATGCATGCATTTCAGTGTTATACCCCTGCCTATAGGTGCTGTAGTCTTAACAAAATGACTCCTAGATACTGGATCAGAGATATTCTTATTACGCCTAGCAGTCAAAAGGGGTCTGTTAGGGAGTAAGGGACTTCTGGATCGCTTGATAAAATTTGCCATTTTTCAGTAAGCAAATTTCTGAGTTGGTCCCAATGATTATTAAATGTTGTAATGAAACAAATATGATTGTCCTGTGATCTTATACATTTTTTAAGGAGGTCACCTTGTTGTTTGTTGTTGTGACCCTGCCTGTTCCTTACATCAGTGTTAAGTCAGACCTCCAGTTCACCAGTCAGTGTTAAGTCAGCCCTCCGGTTCACCAGTCAGTGTTAGTCAGCCCCCCATACCCTCTTCTACAAGACACATCTATGTTCCTTGATGAAGCCATGCCCTGCTTCATGTGCCGACCCTGTCTGCCAATAGGCGTCATTTAAAAGTTGTTTCAGGTGTCAAAAACCCTAGGAACACCCCTGCATGGCCCACCCATATCCATGCTTCACTTGCAGGTCTTGCGGGCAGCATCTTTTCCTAAATTAGCCACAGATTGGGCATCCATGATGACTTCCTATCTTTCAGCAGGAAAATGTCATTCAGACCCAAATTTTTTATCTTGATATAGTCAAATCAAAGCTGAAAATTACTGTATGAAAAATAAAAAGATTAGGAGTCAGAAAATAATATCAAAAACAGATGGGTAATGGGTATGGTTTCAGCTGGTTTGTTTATCAATGAAAGTTTAGAAATAAACTAGAATTGGTCGTCCTGTTTTTTTTTTTATCAATGAAAGGTCAGTAAAAATAAGAATGAAGCTCCTGTAAGATGGGGTAGACTGAAAATTTTCCGCCTTGCCTGATCATAGTTTTCTTTGATAGACTGATCAAGACAACCAATTGGTCTATGGAAAATAACAGAAAATGTCTTTGAAATTCTGTCAATTGAATCGAATTTGCAGAATAGATCGGAATATTGATGCTGTGTATGTAGCATTTAGAGTTTTTCCTTGTTACCTGATCGATTATTAGTAGAAAATATTGCTGAATAGAACTCTTTGGTGCACTATTCATGAGTATTGGTCATTCTTTTCCTGTGTGCTCTACATTTAATTGACTGAAATGTTGGAGAAATGGCAAGCAAATGGTTGGTGGGGGCCTTAACATGCCACTTCCCATGATAAAACTTTTAGGAATCCCTCCATTGGAAATACTGGGATTAACCAGAATCACTCAAAATCTAAAGTAGCTGATGACAGAGAACTTTTATACCAACAAGGAAATTATAAAATTGATTTCTTGATATACTGAATAAATAAGAGTAAAGCATAACTAAGGGGGCGATGCAATATTGGGCGCAAAATGCCCAAGTCAGTGTAAAACTCACTCTATCCGATGTATTATTAGGTTAGAGTGGGTTTTAGAGTGAGTTTGCATTGCCTGCGCCATTTGCGAGAATGGTCGGAAAAAGCGTGGCGCAGGTGATGCAAAACCGCCCGTAGTAAAGTTTTGCGCTACTATATAGCGTGAAACTTTATGGCACTGAATAGGAGGCATTAGCCGCCGCACTTACCTGGCAGAGATCCCGTGATGTACAAAATCTCGCACAGGGATTTTTGCATTGCGGGAACTCGGGCAGGTGAAGTGCGACAGAAGAAAATATTGCATTGCCCCCTAAGTGTCTGAAAGTAATACTAAACCATTTAATGAGAGTGAATGGGAATTTATCAACAATAGTGTACTGACTACTAAACACTTTTAAAACAAGGGAATTTTCAATAGTAGCAAAATTGTTTTTTTATATATATTCATATACTAGCAAAATTGTACCCGTTGGTGCACAATGGAAATTATGTGTGTGTATGTTTTGCTATGTGTTGATATAGTGGATATAGAATCTTTACACAGGTATATTTTAAACTGTTACTCAGACAGTCACCAGCTTCCAGAGGAAACAAATAGGATAATGCTGCAGGTCTGAGAGTAGACCCAGGCAATCCTGCCACACTGTGTGGATAAAACTAAACATGCTAGGTTAATACTTATTAGTATTCACCACGGCAAGTGGCGATGGTACCTTATATATTATAACAGAAGGTCAGCATCATGTTATTGTAATAGCATTGCCCTAATAATCTAACGTATAAACAAACATTTCTCATTCCCAGTTTACCTAAAGAAATGGACTTATCCTTTATATACGCTTTGTGACAAGGGAAACTGTCTTGCTAAAGGAGTAGTTGTAGATGGAGTGTATATACCACCCAGGCTGCAGTTATGGCTTCGCTGAGGCTCCAGGGGAAGTTAAAATGGAGTTCTGTAGTGAGGTGTTTAATTTACCCAGTTAGCAAGGCCCTGGAGTCTGGCTAGGAAGAGTGGGTGGGATTCTTAGCCAGTTAAGTCCACAGGTGGACTATTTAGCAGACAGCCTGGGTGTGGTTGTGTGTGGTGTTTTTTCTGGAGAAAATGCTGGAGGGAGTGCAGCTCTGCTAGCAGGCTCTGGTTCTATTGATTTAAGACAAGCAATCAAATAGGGTTTTTTTGTTTTGGTAATGCAAAGACTGTCTGATTTATACTGGAAAAGACTGTTATTTTACCAGTAAAGAAACTGTGTGCTTGACGCTCAGAAGAGCTGGGATTTCTGTTCAGTTTCTTTAGTTTACCGTTTAATAAACTACAGGCAGGAGCCTGCAACTGTTTATGGTTACAAAGTCTGCTGTCTCTTTCTTAAGGAATCGTGACACCACAGACACGACGATCCCACAGAAACCCTGACAGGGCCACAAATTGTAGAAAGGGTCACGATGGACCGATTTCTTAGAGCTCTTCCTCAGAACTTGGCTAAGTGGGTGAGCCAAGCAGATCCAAAGTCAGCTGACAACCTTGTGGAATTGGTAGAGCGATATGTTGCTGCTGAAGATTTTGTAGCATTCCCCCCGTCTCAGCGGAAATTCCCCAGGAAACCAGCATTTTCCAAGGCTATGGGGAAGTCTAGTGAGGCAAGGTATGATGAACCAGGGGTGGAGCACCCTGCCTTGGAGTGGCCGAAAAACTCTGGGAAGCCACCAGCCTCCCCTCGAGATCGTGGACAGATACAGTGTTGGCGCTGCAATGAATGGGGACATATTGCTGCCAGGTGCCCCAGGAAGCGGAAATGGATTGCAACTCAGCCAACCGTATATCATTGTTTGCTCATACTGTATGTACTGCAGTGACTGAAAAGCATTTGTCTCTTATAACAGTAAATGGGAAGACTGTACAAGCTTTGCTGGACTCGGGAAGTCTGGTAACTTTGCTGCATACCAGCCTGGTAAACCCAGACCAAATTAGTGAACATAATGTTGGGGTGGTATGCATCCATGGTGACTCTAAAAGCTACCCCACTGCCCTTGTTACCCTAGAAACCCCCTTTGGTAATGTCTGTCATGAAGTAGGTGTGTCTGCAGTCCTGATGCACAGTGCAATTTTAGGGCGAGATTTTCCACTGTTTTGGAAATTGTGGGAAAAACAGGTTTATTCACAAGAGATTGTGGAGGGGAGTCTGGGAAGTTCTATCATGCCATGTGACATAGACTCTGATGTTTCTGCAGTAGGGGTGACCAATGAAGAGTCTGACAGATTTCCCCTAGGCGTTTTGGCAGGTGAACCGGAGCTGCCACCTGAAACCTCTGGGGAATCGGTATTGCCAGATTTGCAGGTTTCCCGGGACAACTTTGGGACATCACAAATGAGAGATCCTACACTTTCTAGGGCCTGGGAAAATGTAAAGGTGCTTAATAGGGAGCCTCAAGAACCTGGGGCTGATAATATATTTCCTCATTTTTCTGTTAAAAGTGATTTGTTATACCGGGTTGACAAAGTCCAGGGTGAGATTGTGGAGCAGTTGATAGTTCCTCAAGCCTATAGAAGGATGGTGTTGGACTTGGCCCACAACCATGTCCTGGGGGGTCACCTGGGTCAAGAGAAAACCCAACAGCGGATTTTTCAGAGGTTCTTTTGGCCAGGAATTTATGCTGATATAAAAAAGTACTGTGTTTCTTGTCCGGAATGCCAGTTATATGCCCCTGTAGCTCACTTTCGTGGTCCACTAGTTCCATTGCCCATTATTGAGATTCCTTTTGAAAGGATAGCAATGGATCTGGTAGGACCACTGGTAAGGTCAGCTCGGGGACATCAATATATATTAGTAGTGATGGACTATGCTACACGCTACCCCGAAGCTATACCTTTAAGAAACACTGTTGCTAAAACAATTGCTAAGGAATTATTCTACATGTTTACAAGGACTGGCATTCCCAGAGAGATCCTGACAGATCAAGGAACTCCTTTTATGTCAAAAGTCATGAGGGAGTTGTGCAACATGTTAAAAATTAGGCAGTTACGTACTTCTGTGTACCACCCTCAAACGGATGGCCTAGTAGAACGATTTAACAAAACCTTAAAAGGGATGTTAAGAAAGGTTGTTAACAAGGATGGAAAGGACTGGGATTGCCTTTTGCCATATCTTATGTTCGCTATAAGAGAGGTACCCCAGTCGTCAACAGGCTTTTCTCCTTTTGAGTTAGTGTATGGACGACATCCTAGGGGCCTGCTTGATATTGCAAAAGAGACTTGGGAACAGGAGGTAACTCCCAACAGAAGCGTCATAGAACATATCTCACTTATGCAAGACAGAATTTTGGCAGTCATGCCCATTGTTAGGGAACATATGCAGCAAGCACAGATGGCACAGAGCCGGGTTTACAATCGCTCGGCCCGAGTTCGGACTTTTAATCGTGGGGACCGCGTGTTGGTACTCGTGCCCACGGTTGAGAGTAAATTCCTGGCCAAATGGCAAGGTCCTTATGAAATAAGGGAGAAAGTAGGGGACGTGAACTATAAGGTGTACCAGCCGGATAAGCGTAAAAAAGAACAAATTTACCATGTGAATTTAATAAAACTTTGGAAGGATAGGGAGGATCTCTCTGCCACTTCCCAACCCCAAAGTCAGGTGGGAATTCAGGATGTAAAGGTAGCTGAGACTCTATCAATGTCTCAAAAACAGGAAGTCAGGGAGATGTCTTTTCTGAAGTGCCAGGCTGCACTACAGTAATACAACATGATATTATTACTGATTCCCAAACTAGGGTCCGTCTAAAGCCCTATCGGATCCCAGAAGCCCAAAGGCAATCAGTAGCAGAAGAAGTACAAAGAATGCTTAATTTAGGGGTCATAGAGAGGTCTAAAAGTGAATGGAGTAGCCCCATTGTGCTAGTACCCAAGCCAGATGGTTCTTTGCGCTTCTGTAATGACTTCCGAAAAGTAAATGAAGTTTCCAAATTTGATGCCTACCCCATGCCAAGAATTGATGAGCTGGTGGAAAGGTTAGGTCCTGCTAGGTATATATCAACCCTTGACTTAACCAGGGGATATTGGCAAGTACCACTTACAGGAACTGCTAAAGAGAAAACAGCATTTTGTACCCCCCAGGGCCTTTTCCAATATGTTAGAATGACGTTTGGTCTCCAAGGGGCCCCAGCAACGTTCCAGAGGATGATGGATCAGATTCTTGACCCTCATCAGCATTTCGCCTCTGCCTATTTAGATGATGTGGTGATTTTCAGCCGAGATTGGGAAAGTCACCTTCCAAAGGTTCAAGCTGTGCTTAACTCCATCAGAAAGGCAGGTCTTACTGCAAACCCCAAAAAATGTGCTATAGGACTAGAGGAAGCCCGATACCTGGGCTATACCATTGGTCGGGGTGTTATAAAACCTCAGATTAACAAGGTTGAAGCAATCAGGGGTTGGCCACAACCCATTAATAAAAAGCAGGTTCGGACCTTCCTTGGCATGGTGGGCTATTATCAAAGGTTCATTCAAAATTTTGCCTCCATAGCGGCTCCTTTAACTGACCTGACTAAGGGAAAGGGGTCTGTCATGATTAAATGGGGTCCTGAGGCTGAGAGGGCTTTCTTGAAATTAAAGACAGTGGTGTGTCAGCAACCAGTATTGGTTGCTCCTGATTTTAAGAAACCCTTTGTGGTACAAACAGATGCTTCTGGAGTTGGCTTGGGGGCAGTTTTATCACAACAGGTGAATAAGGAGGAACACCCAGTTGCATATTTAAGTAGGAAGTTGACCCCTGCTGAAAGGAACTATAGCATTGTGGAACGGGAGTGCCTGGCAATAAAATGGGCGCTAGAATCTCTACGATACTATTTATTGGGTCGTCACTTTGTGCTCATCACAGACCATGCTCCTCTCACCTGGATGTCACAAGCAAAAGAAAAGAATGCCAGAGTCACACGCTGGTTTCTCTCTCTCCAAAACTTTAGCTTTACAGTGGAACATCGTGCAGGCAAGATGCAAGGCAATGTGGATGCTTTGTCAAGGTCCCACTGCATGGCTGCAAGTTATGTTCGATCCCACAAGGTCGAACAGAGGGGGGGGATATGTGACAAGGGAAACTGTCTTGCTAAAGGAGTAGTTGTAGATGGAGTGTCTCTTTCTTAAGGAATCGTGACACCACAGACACGACGATCCCACAGCTTATGCAGATCTAATTGAAAAAAAGTTGCTTCAGAGCAATTTTTAATAACTGATAACTGCTTTTTATTTCAGTATTACAGTAAATCCTTGGCATACCTGCCTGGCTTTACCACTAAGCAAGAGGACTTGCAAGCGAGCACTTTCATCCCAACCATTAATAGTGGCTGCCAATTCAAATTGTTCTAGCCAATCAGTCCACTCCCTAATTACACCATCAAATGGATCAGATTTAAAATGGGTTTGGCAATTGGGCCTGGTAGAGCTACGGAGTCTAATTGGGGAATTTCATCTGCAGGTACAAGGACAGGAGGATTTACATCAATACTATCATAATAATACCATAACTTAATACAGAGAACAAATATACAAAGAAAACAGGGAGAATAAATGGTATTACCAGCACCGCTCCCACCAATTTGTACCAGATCACTGCTTTATGGAAGGATTATGGGTAGCATGGCACACAGTGGGTTACTCTGGTGGTCTGGCACAATGCAGACAGTGCACATAAACAGGTTCCCACATAACATGAGCAGTAATCGGGTGTCCCTGTCTATGGTGCACCACTTTGAATATTGACCAGGCCTGTATACTGTGTGTGCTTTTAAGTTGGTGTATACTTATCTGTTGCCTCAGAATTTGTATCCAATAAGGTAAATTGTCTGTCCAATAATCTGTCCTCCCAACAGGTGGTAACAGGATCTTGTGTTGCAGTCAATATCACTCCAAAGCACACACCACAATCCACTTTCACTTTCTCTCCTCCTACCATAGAGAGCAGGGATGTCTTGTATTTTATTACTCACTGACACCACCTGCAGGCTGGATGTGGTATATAAGGAGCCTTGGTGTATATGTCCATTACAATACATATCATATCCTTTGTAGCAGACAGAAACTTTTTTGGGATTACACACATGAGTGTGGTTTAAGCTGCCATTTGACCATTCCATTTTAAAATAGGGATCTCAGCTCTGTAAGTAAGTTTATGAATTTTGTATATTTTGTGTTGTACCTAATATAAGTCAGTGCTAAATTTTTTATAAATTTACTGATGGTCATTTAAATGGTAACAGTGAGATAATACACACATACATATACACCTTTCCTATGTGTCCTATACCCCCCACCACATTGGTAGCTCCTAAAAACTCAATGCAATCTCCTATGGAGATATAAATATATTTATATAATATAAGGGATGACAGTTCTGCTATAAAAACAATAACTATAAAATATATATATATAACTATGGAAATGTAGTACAAAAGATATTCTTCATACTTAATTTGTACTTACAAATTCTTCAATTTGAAATGATAAGATCCTATACCTATCACTCTGTTTATTTTTGTAATCATCTGTGTAGTTCAAATTTGTTATCCTAAAAGATCCATTAAAATAGTCACTGATGACGTCTGATGATACAATGGTCCTAGAACCTGCAAAATGAATTTAAATTGAAAGAGAAAACAGTCAAACAAGCACAGGTGATCTTTGCTGTTGCTGAGTGCTTAAAGGGGAATTATGTCAGATGTAAACATCTGGCAGACTATTATGTTCTTTGTTCTTATTATGTTCTTCTAAAGGTACTGTGATGTTTATGTGTATTGTAAATATATAAGTTTTGGGGCTATTTTACACAAGTGGACATGTTTTAACACAAAATATGTATACCGTATATACTCGAGTATAAACAGAGTTTTTCAGCTGAAAAATCAGCCTGAAAACTTGGACTCGGTTTATACTCGAGTCATGTAGCTTACCTGAGAATTCCGGCACCGCACGATCTTTCTGTGTACTGGCGCGCCGGCCTGACGTCACTGCCCGGCGCCAAGCCTGGCGCCGGGCAGTGACGTCAGCCGGCGCGCCAGTACTGGAATGAGCGCGCGGCTGCCGGAATGCTCAGAATACCGCACCTGCCAGGAAGCCCTTTGATGGAGGAGAGAGGAGAAGACCCACAGGTACAAAGTGAACTGGGTGGGAGGGTGGATGTGTTAGAGGCATGACCTGTTTAAGTTGAAAGAGCCCTTTCTGTTATGTGAATGTTCCACACAAGTTCCCCTCCAAAATTATAACCTTCCTGATTGACCTAAATTTTAGATGCAACAGTTGATAGGGTCAGACAGTCTGTGTGTACAAAGCCATGGTTTGTAGTTCTTTTTTTTAGGCAGCAGCTTCACTCTTGAACCTTTTCCCAGGCATAATCTATAATCCACTCTAGAGATACAGTAGTGAACTGGGTGGGAGGGTGAGGGGGGCATTCAAGATGTTTGGGAACTACAACTCCCAGCATGCTTTATTAGCTGGGAGTTGTAGTTTCCAAACATCTTGAATGCCAAGTTTCTACCCTCGGTTTATACTCGAGTCAACAACTTTTATTAGGATTTTTAGCTGAAATTGGGTACCTCGGTTTATACTCGGGTCGGTTTATACTCGAGTATATACGGTATATGATGTATGTATACAGTGGCATAACTAGAAATCCCTATCCAAATCTCCAAACCCCTGGAAAACTATAATGTATCACATTACATGCAATGGGTTTCCCCACACCATCGAATAGCCATATAGACAGGTTGTATGGATGACAGCATAGTTAGATTTTAAGCTCTTTGGAGCAGGGCCTAATGGGAATGGATAAACTAAATGTGCTTTATTGGAAAATAAATTAATGGGTACTTACCAAGAACAACTATAATGATGGAAACTGCAGAAACCACCACAACAATGATCAAGTTGGCAACACTGAGAATAGTTATGTGGCCTTTAGAAAACACAGGTGATTTCATTGCTTCAGCTCAACAGGAAAATACCAAAAAGCAGAACTAAAAAAATGTAAAATTTAATTGAAGTAAATGCTAGTTAGAAATCAATACTGTACCTTGTACTATTGCAAGATAAGTAGAGAATGAAGATAACCTGTTTGAATTATAAATTAACATTCCCCTATATAAAATGTATAGATCAGATTACTGAAGTAATGATTGTTTGCTGTATAAAATGACAACCTCCAGCAGACAACTAGAAAATTTACTACACTTCCTTGTGAAGCTACAGGTTACCTTGCATTCATTAATACCAAGATACCATTGTTGTACCTTATTTATTTAAAGGCCATCTGAACCATCTGAACTAAACTTTACACACAGCTTAAGGACTCCCCCCAAGCAATTATTGCCTATACTTACCTTTTTCAAATACCGGTATGCTTCTAACCTTACTTACAGAACCCGATCCCTCGCCACGGCTCTTATCATTCAAAGCTGTGGTGCTGCCTTCACAGCCAATGGCTGATGGACATTACCGAAGCTAAATCCTCTGCTGCTGTGTGTGCACATAAACATGTTGCAGCAGCAGAGGAGGTGTATACCAGCCAGCAAAGGGGGTCTGTAAGTAAACCTGGGTCCACACATTAACAATAAAGGGCCAATCCTATTGGTAACAATGGGCTAATGTGTGTAGTGGCAAAAATACCATTTCTGTTGCTGATGCCAGTTTTTTCAGGCCTAAAAAATTTTTTCCAGCCCTAAAATTTCCCTCATCCGCAGTTTTCAGGTACTGTACTGTAGTATAGGGAGCCTGCGGCAAACGCTAGGAAGTGTTGGCTGCACTAAACAATCTTTGCTATACTAATTTTTAAACATTCGTTTTTTCTGTTTAACTGAAGAATGGGAGTTAAATGAGTTCTGTCTTATATTTGCCCAGTGTGTACCCAGCTTTAATTTAAAAGTATCTTTAGAAAAGGTAAGTATAATGAAAAGTCGAAAATATAAGTTACTGTCCACAAGTGTACTTTTTACCTATTTGACTATGGAACAAATAGTCTAAAGCTGCCCATAAATGAATTGACCAACTGAACAATGGTGCAAACAATACTGGGGAGCAGCAATCAAGCAAAAGATTGAGGAGAACATATACTACCATGCCCCATAACCTTTAATTAATAAACAACTGGAAAATGAATTATAATGGATTATAAAGAAAGACATTTGCTTTTCCAAATTTCAGTCCTGTTTAATGCTGATCTGGTGTTCATTTGCAGAAGTCACAGAAGTATTTTTTTTGCAGTGCACTCTATTCACAGTTATTCTTACTTACTGTAAATCACCTGGGGGCAGATGGTAAATATGGCAGTATTAAATGGATGTAGATCAAGGAAAGACATTTCTTGGAAACTTGCCTGTGAGGCAGGTTTCACTGAAATCAAAGGAAATTCTATTTGCATTGCGCATGAAGGGTGTTGAGGGATATACAGGTTAAATGCATATTCAACCTGTAATTGCAAAAGACAATTGGGCTTTTGTATAATGATTGCATGTACCAATTTTTTTTATAATCATTCATTTTTATTGAAATTATTTTGCTAACAAAATATAGATCATCAATTAATATTACTTTGTGAATATTCATTCTTCTTTTTCCCTTTAACATTCTTAACTCGTTTAATCTTGTTGTACAAGTTGAAGAATGAGGAAACAGTGAGGTAAGAGGAACTTCCTTCTAAATTATGTCTGTGATTACACTTGTTAATAAATTGACAATGTCTCTTGCCCAGCAATTACTAAATAAATTAATTTCATTTAAATTTCATTTACATTCTTATTGTGAAAATTCAGTCCTAGATAATGTATTTTAAAAGGAACAACAATGCATTGCCATAAATCATTACCCCATCATAGTGATTTAATCATTACATATATCTGAAGCTCATAGTAATTTGTTTAATGATTACTATTCAACGGAAGTAAAAAAAGTAGGAAAATAATCAAAAAATAACAAATATCACAGTGCACACACACGACAAAACTGGAAACGGGTCAACGTGTGTGACCCGTGTGTGTACGCTTTTCTGGTCCTTTAGGACGCGTTACAGTGTGGGCTGTTTTTTTATAAAGAAAATTGATACTTTTTTGTTTATCTGACAGTTAGTGACGCTAAAGTGAGAAATAGTGAAATATAGAACTAGTATTGAGCAGGAATCACAGATATGGTATCTATGCAGGTAAAAGAAAACTGATGTCATTTTTGAACAGCTTGGTAAAACTTCTAGAGGGTCCACATAAAGCAAAAGATCATTTTATTGCATTCAAGTAATACTCAAGTTAAGGACAATTTGAACCTGTATATGAATATGTAGAATAACTAAGAAGGCATTGCACAAACTAGCAATTTAACAAATTTAACAACTAACAATTTAACAAATATTGATAATTTCTACTGAACTTTCCCTTTAAAGTGGGAGGCTAATCCCACTTACGAGATTTGAAAGTTGTTTTTCCTCTGATTGGGTTTCCGAATCATATTGCCAATGTAATGCAATTGGAGTGGTCACACTATGTGTGCTGTGCTCCGATGCCTGCATGCACAAATTTTCGCATGTTTCTCATGTATTCCAATAATACATTTATGTATTGAAGTGCAGTGCACATAGCAAATAATGCACAGCAACGCATTGCAAAAATCCTGCATGCATTGGTGTGCATACAAGTGGGACCTAGCCCAAAACAAGACCTAACACAAGTCATTAATAAATTCACTAGAAAAGAAAAGAGACACAGGACTGAACATCAAATCTCAAACTGACAGTATTACATTTAAATGGTATCTCCACTTGTATAATCAAAATTTTGGTATTCAGTTTTATTGAAGAATGGGAGGTAAAGGAGCTGTGTCTTACCTCCAGTTCTTCAATAAAACCTGCAAGAGCCAGGAACGAAGGTAAGGTTCTTACCCAATCGATTGCTCCTCCGCCGCGTCCTCTGTCTTCTATGCGCAAGTGCAATGCGCATGTGCATAGAAGACAGAGTCCGTCGGGACCTTTCAGATGACCCGGCAGAAGATCAGTCGATCTGGTAAGTTCCTTACCTTCTCTCCTGGTTCCTGCAGGTTTTGTTAAAGAACTGGAGGTAAGACCAGGGGCATTTCTAGAGTTTTGTCTGCCTGAGCCAGCCTTGATTATTTCCAGGCGTGGTGCAAAGCCACTGTGTTAAAGCGAGTGTGGTTTTGACGGTGGGTTTTAGCCTGGCTAAAATGTTACAGTTTTGAAACTCCTATCGCATTATTTAAACAGGTTATTTAAACAGTTCCTCAGACAGTCAATTAGAAATAATGTAAATTACTAGAAACAGATATTACATCCCTTTCTCTAACAGCTTGTGTTGCCATTACCATATTGTTCCTTTCAGGTTTTTGTTGCTCAAATCAAAATAACTTATTTTATAGCCTGTGCTATACATGTTGGTTTAACTGTTACAATACATTAGAAATTCCATACTTTCTGCAGTATAAAAGATTTTAACCAAAACATTTGTAAGCCTGCCACAACATCTAGGTAGACTCTTAAAGCAGGGCCCTAACTAACTCAACTTTTCTAACCTTGCCTAACAAACTAACCTAACCATATACAGTGGTGTGAAAAACTATTTGCCCCCTTCCTGATTTCTTATTCTTTTGCATGTTTGTCACACTTAAATGTTTCTGCTCATCAAAAACCATTAAATATTAGTCAAAGATAACATAATTGAAGACAAAATCGAGTTTTTAAATGATGGTTTTTATTATTTAGTGAGAAAAAAACCTCCAAATCTACATGGCCTGTGTGAAAAAGTGATTGCCCCCCTTATAAAATAAGTTAAAAAATAACTTAATTGAGATATATCAGTCTGGTAAAGGTTATAAAGCCATTTCTAAAGCTTTGGGACTCCAGCGAACCACAGTGAGAGCCATATCCACAAATGGCAAAAACATGGAACAGTGATGAACTTCCCAGGAGTGGCTGGCCGACCAAAATTACCCCAAGAGCACGAGAAAACTCATCGTGAGGCCACAAAAGACCCCAGGACAACATCTAAAGAACTGCAGGCCTCAATTGCCTCAATTAGGTCAGTGTTCACGACTCCACCATAAGAAAGAGACTGGGCAAAAACGGCCTGCATGGCAGATATCCAAAGCGCAAACCACTTTAAGCAAAAGAACATTAAGGCTCGTCTCAATTTTGCTAAAAAAACATCTCAATGATTGCCAAGACTTTGGGAAAATACCTAGTGGACCGGCAAGACAAAAGTTGAACTTTTGGAAGGTGCGTGTCCTGTTACATCTGGTAGAAGTAACACAGCATTCAGCAAAAGAACATCATAACAACGAAAATATGGTGGTGGTAGTGTGATGGTCTGAGGGTGTTTTGCTGCTTCAGGACCTGGAAGGCTTGCTGTGATAGTTGGAACCATGAATTCTACTGTCTACCAAAAAATCCTGAAGGAGAATGTCCGACCATCTGTTCGTCATCTCAAGCTGGAGCTCTTGGGTGCTGCAGCAGGACAATGATCCAAAACACACCAGCAAATCCACCTCTGAATGGCTAAAGAAAAACAAAATGAAGACTTGGAGTGGCCTAGTCAAAGTCCTGACCTGAATCCTATGAGATGTTGTGGCATGACCTTAAAATGAATTACAACAATTCTGCAAAGATGAGTGGGCCAAATTCCTCCAGAGCGCTGTAAAAGACTTGTTGCAAGTTATGCCAAATGCTTGATTGCAGTTATTGCTGCTAAGGGTGGCCCAACCAGTTATTAGGTTCAGGGGGCAATTTCTTTTTCACACAGGGCCATGTAGATGATTTGGAGTTTTTTTTCTCCACTAAATAATAAAAACCATCATTTAAAACTGCATTTTGTGTTCAATTATGTTATCTTTGACTAATATTTAATGGTTTTTGATGAGCAGAAACATTTAAGTGTGACAAACATGCAAAAGAATAAGAAATCAGGAAGGGGGCAAATAGTTTTTCACACCACTGTATTATGATTTTAACAACATCATGTGTTACTAAGGAACACCGGTCAAGGGAATTTTTCCCCCCCACCACTGCCTGTCTGCTGCATTTCTTCTTCAGTGCAGGGATGCCGTCTGAGACAAATGTCACTCTGCCTAATGGTAGAAGTGGCCCTGGGTGAGAAACAATCTTCCTGCTCCTGCAATTAATGTACAAAGGAGAGTGAGAAAAATTTTTTACAAAATTCTTGCTACTAAAAGCAGTTTGGTCCAGCACAGTGAAGTCCTAAAACTGATTTCCCAACAATTGCCAGCTTGAACAATGCACAATTACCACATTAGTGCCCTTTCACCGCAATCCTTAAGGAGAACTAAAGACAATGCATTGCAAAATTATGTAGTTTGCAAAATAGTTGTGTAGCTATATGTATAACACTTTGAGGACACACCTAAATATGCAGCAGCTGTAAATGTGTTCATATATTCAATTCAATTTGTGTGCGACTGCTTTTAAATTTTAATAAAACCCATTTCATTCCTTGTATTTTTATTTTGAAAAAAACAATTCTATATTGGTCAGGGATGAATCTAAAATTGGCAGAGATGGATTAAGGTCAAATTGGACCCTGGGGAGGGCGGATATTTGGGGCAACTTGTTCTTTTATTGTATGACTAGAGTTGCCACTTTTGCCATTAAGACCCTAACACGTATGAAATCTACAATCTGCTGTGCCAAGTGCCATTGCTTTAAATACATGCTGTATTGCTACACTGAAATCAATGTAGCCTACATCATGCTTCTTATAGAAATGATAACCAGTCTTTTGTCATGTAGGATTTATACGTGTTCGTGTCTTAAGGCAAAGGTGGCAATCCTTATATGGCTGTAGTACATCTCGTGCCTAAACAAAAGATACCGTAGGTGCTGCCTCATATAAGGGAGTGCGTCAGAGAAGAGCCAACAGGGCCACTGCTACCTTTAGGCAGAGTGAGACATTTGTCTCAGGCGGCACCCCTGCACTGAGGAAGAAATGCGTCAGACAGGCAGTGGTGGGGGGGGGGAAATTCTCTTGACCGGTCAAAGAAAAAAAAAGAATTTTCCTTAGTAACACATGATGTTGTTAAAATCATTATATATGGTAAGGTTAGCTTAGTTAGGTTACGGTAGGTTAGTTTGTTAGGCAAGGTTTAGACAAGTTGGGTTAGTTAGGGCCCTGCTTTAAGATTCTACCTTGATGTTGTTGCAGGCTTACAATTTTTTTTGGCTAAAATCTTTTATACTGCAGAAACCATGGAATTTCTAATGTATTGTAACAGTTAAACCACGTTGTATGTTTCCATAAAGTGATTAGATTGTAAGCTCTTCGGGGCAGGGCCTGATGTAAATAATTTTAAAGTGCTGCAGAATATGTAGCTCTATATAAGAAATAAAATAGATACATACATACAAACCAACATGTACAGCACAGGCAATAAAGTTATTTTGATTTGAGCAACAAAAACCTGAAAGGAGCAATATGGTAATGGAAACACAAGTTGTTTGAGAAAGGGATGTAATATCTGTTACTAGTAATTTACATTATTTCTAATTGACTGTCTGAGGAAAACTGTCAAATACCTATGTGATAGGAGTTTCAAAACTGTAACATTTTAGCCAGGCTAAAACACACCGTCAAAACCACAGCGGCTTCGCACCACGCCTGGAAATAATCAAGGGTGGCATTCAAAAGTTTGGCTCAGGCAGCCAAAACCCTAGAATTGCCCCTGAGAGCCAGACAGCAGTGCTGCAGGATTGCAGAGAAGGAAGTAAAGAGATCTGGGCTTTTAAAGTAAAACAGAAGACATTTTAATTTTAGAGGGAGGCAGTGCTCCAATCTCCCTGACAATTATTGATTTGATTAATACTGGGTTATTTGGGGGAATTTTGTGACCCTTTGAGCATTGATACCTGTTGCTCGTGCCATTTACATGGGTGTATTAAGATAAAAGCATGTTATATTACAAAACCAGTCAGTGTTTTCTTCAGATCATAATAACCTTACAATGTATTATAATACAATATAACCAATAGTGTTTCCCCAACCAAACAATAGGGTTTCAAAACCAACAACACTGCAAAGGTTCTGCCTTCTCTATGCACATGTAAAGTATGTTTACATTCCATTTTCTATTATATTTTTCTATTTATAGCCAAATATTAGTAAAAAGAAGCCACTTGTCCAACACTGCAGATAATTTGCTATACTGACATGTTTGCACCTGTCTGGGGCAAGCTGCATGGTATCACATATACCTTAATGATGGCTAAAGAATTAATACATCTTTTCTGCCTCCTATCATGGTACCCCAACCTTATAATAAATTGCAATATAGAGACAAATATATACATTAAAATACTGTATCAATCCAATATAAAGTTGCAGGGAGGCACACTCAGATAAGAGTTAATAACAAAATTCCATTTATTAAGTGTTCAACATACAAGCCAGGTACACAATGTTTCGGGGGGGGGGGGGGGGGGTGTTTACACTGCTCCTTTTTCTCATGCTCCAACGTTAGCACGCAGCTCGCAGAGCATGTCAATGTGGATGGACACATTACAGCGCTGTGCTGCGATTTATTTTTGGGGCACATGCAATTTCTTTTTTCGGTGGATCACATGCGCTCCGATTACGTAACATAGTGCGGATCACAGCGCATACGAACAGTTATGCTTTATTCCCTACATGTAATTATTTGACCCCCCCCATGCAGTCGTGCAAAGAGAGGACCAGTCCATGGTCCTCCCACTGTTTCTTACTGTCATATCCAAGTATTGCACAAACATTTACAGAGCAAATACCTTGCTATTTCTAAAACCTGTCTAAAGCCTGCACAAACCCATTTGACGTGATGTAGAAAGGGTTAAAGGGCATCTATACTGAAAAATAAGTTGTTTTAAATTGACCATAACTGGAAACTATTATTTTTCCCAACCTCCACTGTATCATTTTTTTTTGATCTGCCCACTATTTCGTTAGATCTAAAACTTCCTATATTTCAGCTGTCAATCAAGTTCCTTGCTCTTAAAAACTATTCTTCTGTGAGTAGTTTTCCTGTAACTGGAATGACAGAGTTTTGACAGTTGGAATGCTGTGTGCAGGCTTGACATTTGGTTTGTGGGGAAAAAGGTCGGATGGAAGTGGGAGTGGTTAAAAGAGGGAGGGGGGATACTGCTTCTAAACAAACTGTGTGATGGTTTGAAGGCATGCAGCAACACACGCAAAATCAGAGTAAGTGCTACTTACATGTATTCAATTATAGATTGATGAGGCAAATTTGTTTTTTCAGTATAGTGTCCCTTTAAATTATGTACAAATGGAAGGTCACACAAACTGGTAAATGTACAAACTAATATCTGTACATGCTCTCACAGACATCGTTAAGTGATTGGTTCAGTCAGGCTACTTATTGATATTGGGGAGCTATTCTTTTGTTTTCCTGGGTGGTGGGAATTCTCTGAATTACTCCCTTCTCCATTGTAAAAAAAATGTTGTATGATAAAATACACCTTTTATCATACAGCCTTAGCTGAAAGCACATTTTTTTGTTTGTTTAAGGTTTATAGAGCAGCTCTTTTAAAGGAAAATTAGACTCCCTTTAAACGTAATCAGTTTGAGGACCTCTTAGTCCTCATCCTTGGGTTTTATCTGCATTCCCTGTACCATTGTGCTTAAGTGGTCTGGGAAGATTAATTTCTTGTTGAGTAAATCATACCACTAAACAAGAAAGATCTATGATAGTTGCTTAGAATGCGCAAGATAGACCTTGCACAAAGCATGCGATAAGGGTGCATGAGATATTAAATGAGATTGTTTTTGAAGATATGCAAGGTGGTTCTACCAAGGGTGTATGAGACCACTAGTGACCAAAAAATGATACACATGCACAAAATGATACCGGTACATTCTTCCCAAAATTCATTACAAGGGACAAAGCATTGCATGGAGATGTGTTGAAAGCAGGTTCCTGTACAACACATATGCTTAAATATAACTTGGTTATTAACTCTTTGAATACTGTATCTACATAAAATCCTAAAAATGAAAATGTGAATGTTTGTGTGCTTTTTGCAATTTAAAACATGAACTATGTGCATGCCTAATTTGTTCACAAAAGGCTCGGAGCTCATCTATCTGCCATGTTAACGACATGGGAGAGAACACTTAAACAAGGCAACAACGAAAAAAATGACACTTCAGTAATATTTTTTAGGGACAAAAGTTCTGTCTGTTTTATGCTAGGCATTGATTTTACTATTTATTAGTAGAAGTGTAGTAGGTTTATAGTATTGTGATCCACTGCAATGATTGTCATACAGAACAGAGTTCCTGTTTGTTTTATATAAAGTTTAATTAGACACACATTTTCAAATACAATTTTAGTACATAATTTGCCGCAAACAATTTAGATAATTTTAACTCTTTAATGTTAAATAATTCTATAATTTTAACTATTTAATGTTAAATATGAAATGTCATACAGGGTATTTCTAAGGGCAACTCTGCATTTATGGTAAATTAATGATTGCCATGGGATTCTGGAATCTGTGATTCGATAATAAAAGAATTCCATTTATATTTTGAATATATTAGCAATTACTATGAATTACAAAGTAGAACACAAAGAGTCAACTCAATGAGTCAAAAATAATCCTGTATAACAGGAACCTGCCAAACCTACATATTATAAACACTTACGGTAACAAGTGCATTATTGTGAAATGTACAATACCTTCCTTTTAAAAAATACAGCTTTGGGGTATGTAAAAACCTTAATCTTTTAGTCATAGACAGCAGTGTATTTACTTTTAATAAAATATCTTGGTTATCGCAATGTACCCAAAGCCGAGCTAGCACTCATACAAATGTACTGAAGGCATTTACATCACATCTGATCTTCTGAAATAAATGTCCATTACAAGCAACAGATCCCCTTTTCAGTGACACTGGTGTTTAAAAACAGCATCTTCTTCTATGATGTCTTCTTCACCAATACTCTAAATCTATCACAATTTCTTATAATCCGCAATTGTTTTTTATCCAGTTCCTCAAATATGTTATCCTGGAATAGACACCAGGTTTGTTGGGTAAAGCACAACCATATCCAAAACTCACAGTTCCAATAAGGAGCCATCTATCAGAATCCTTAGTAACCAAAGGCCCACCTGAATCCCCCTAGAATTAAGCAAAGAAATAAAAAGAAACAAATAAATTAGCATTTCACGCAGCATGTACAGTCCCTTCCACATTTGCTCTGTCCTTTGTTGAATTTAAAGGATCAGTGGAGGAAAGGACAGATAAGGAAGTATCTAATTTTTTTTTAAAATGCTCCATGCAAATCTACAAAACAGTAATCTAGCTTTTCCTGTCCTATAAATTGGGGGTTGAGTGCAACCCGCTTTAAATACTAAAAAAATATTAAATGTTCCAAAACTATTATACAGTATATAGGATTTTAAAAACTCTTTAAACAGGAGAAGTAAAATGATAAATAATGGTTATTCCCTATGTCATGTTTGCTGGTCTGGTGGTATGTCAAGTTACCACCATAAATCAGCGACTTAAAGGGCATGTCACACCCAAAACTATAATCCCCCCCCCCACTACTGGCCCCATCATGTAGTGTAGTTTAATACTACCTCACATCCCAGCTCCATATGGTTCTCCTGTAGTCCCCCCCCAAAGTCCCAAAAACTGCCCACCAGGAGGATAGCAGAGTCCATATAGACTCTGCCCTCTACCTGGGCTCGGGAGAAGTTTGGCATGCGTACTGCAGCCTTTCCCCTCCCTCCCCCCTCCCACTCATTCCCTCTCCCTCCGATTAGCATTCCCTCCCCCTAGTGTTAATCCCTTATATGTAAAAATTCCCCCTGTCCCCCCAGCCCCACCGCTCTATTTATTTTATTTGAAAGTCCCCAAACTTTACTTACCTCCCCTCTTTCCTCTGCCGAAATGAACTCCCGGCAGCCGCGTCCGTGATTGGCGCCACTCAGCCAATCACAGACGCGACTGCCGGTCCCGCCCCCCTGCTTGCATTTTTCCACAAGCAGTGGGCCGGCAGCGCGGCGGAGGAAGAGGGAGGTAAGTAAAGTTTGGGGCATTTTCTGATCAAATAAATAGAGCGGTTGGGGCTGGGGGGACAGGGGGAGTAACATATAAAAAAATATTTTTAAGGGTGGACATACCCTTTAATGGTTTATGTTAATTTTCTGTGAGATGCATCCCAGTTTGTGACTCATGGCAAGTGATGGAATTTAGCCAGCCAGTAAAAGATCCCCTGTCGTGCAGGAAATAGAGAGTGCAGTGAGAGGTAACTGTCTGCGTGGAACTACAGGAAGGTATGTACTCTTTCATGTTTACTTATTTGTGCTCTTTAGTTTTCTTTGAAACAATCCAGTCATTGACTTCTATCTTCCTGTGTGTTGTCCATGATCTAATTTCCTTCCTCTCTTACACCAGCATGTGTGCATTTTCATTACTGTATGCCCAGGACTGACATCAAGTTTTATGCGGAGCAACACTTACATGTCCAACACTTGCAGACATTCCCTGTTTATTCTCTTTTAGCACTGGTAGAACTTTATAACTCTTTCCTTGCATAGGCTATTTGACTTATCTCACTACATACAAATAACCACCTGGTCTGGTTATTTTGGGATTGATATTATGATCACAAAGGAGCAGTCCAGGCATTTGAATGTCAGGTGAAATCATGGGATGCTTAATTTTTAATGAAGGGAAGTAGCTAACTGTGGCAGGCGCAAGAGGGAAGTCAGTTATTGGATGAGTTAAACCAATTTTACATTCATGTCTAGTTGAGCCATTTTAATATCAGGGTAGTGTATGGCCAGCATTAATCTGCAATGTGTTTTTGTTTGAAAAACCTCCCAAAACAATGAGAAAAGGTGATATGCAAAGTAGAACATGACTTAAACACATAAATTGTTGAAAAAATTGTAGAAAAAAACGTATAATTGTTCTGAAAAAATATATGAAATTGATGTTAATCAGAATTTAGAGGGGGAAAAAAGTCAGACTTTGGAATTATCAACCATTACCTGGCATGAATCTACCTGTCCTGTTACATAACCAGCACATATCATAGATGGCATTATTAGATCCTTGTACATCTGGGAACTGTTGCATGTTGTAGTATTAATAATCTTAACTTCAGCCTGCTGTAGCACCGAAGATATTGGGCCTTTAAAAAAGAAAAAAAATTAATTATTAATACAATAAATATCCCCACAGAAAAAAAATGTTGATTTAAAGGGTATGTCCACCCCCAAAAAATGTATTAAATATGTGGCAGGAAATGGGCACAAAGCTCAATCTCGTGAGGTTTATACAGTATATCTGAAAGCTCTCCCCAAATGTACTTACCAGCCTTCATTCTCTCGTTACCTTCTGCCTGTCTTCTGCCTGGGCTCAACCTGCATCCACTCCTGTGATTGGCTTAGGCACGATGTCTTAGCTAATCACAGGAGCAGATGCTGGTCAAGCCCCTTCTGCATGGAAACAAGCATGGAATACAAGCAGAAGGCAGCAAGGGAACGAAGGCTATTAAGTACATTTGGGGAGAACTGTCAGATATATAAACCTCACGAGGTCGAGGTTTGTGCCCTTTTCTGCCACATGTTAAATAAAATTTGGGGGGATGGACATACCCTTTAAGAAGTGAGAGAGACTACTAAAAGAGTGATCTTCTGAAAATGATGAAAATATGATCATCAACAGTCTTGTCTGTAAATAACCAAACACAGCAGTCAGAGTGGTTTAAATTGTTTGGTTTAAAGGGCATGTCCACCCCCAAAACTAAAATCTAACCCACTGCTGCCCCCCGCCCTAACCACCGTGTTTATATGTTAAAAAATTGCCCAGAAACTTACTCACTAAGTTTTGTTCCCTCAGGTATATCAATTGATTGGCTTGGATTTTGGGGTGGAGATACCCTTTAAAGTTCAAATTATTAAAACAGTTACCAGTAACCCTTGCATTAATTAAACTATCTATGATGCATGGAAATGAAACCTAAATTCTAAAATCTACACTACTAAATACTACAGGCATACTAGAACAGCACACAAAACAACAACAATAAAAAAATAAAATGTAGGGATCTTATAGCCGGGTAGTAGAAAAAAAGTTGCATCCAAATTGGGTATTAAAGGCCATGTCCACTCTGCTCCAATAGCTTTTAACATGCTTGAGCATGTGCAGATGGGAAAAAAATATTTATAGAGTGTGATGCACTGCTCCCTGTGGGAATTATGGTTTTGATTACTGTGGATAAAACAAATGACAAAAATAGAAAATAGAACAGTATCTCCCTATTGTAATCAAACCCAAATTGTGTATATACAGACACCCAGTGGGAATAATAAAACATAACTTTTAATAAATATACATTTAAAAAATGTATTTTAAAATGTATCAAATATTAAAAATGAAATACATTTTTAATGAATATTCATTAAAAGTTATGCTTTATTATTCCCACCGGGTGTCTGTATATACACAATTTGGGTTTATTTTTGTATATACTCAATTTGGTTTATTGTGTATATACACAATATGGGTTTCTATTTTTGTCATGTGCGGATGGAGGCAGCGGGTGAATTAGCAGTCAATCATTGTTGTGATGTCAGCAATCACAGCCTTGATTGACTACATGAAAGGGAGGGACAAGTGTACTCTGCCAGAATGGGACAATAATAATCCTTAAATGTTTGGTTAGTAATGCAGGTAATAGTGCAAAATATATCGGTTGGGGGTAGGTAACTAACAATTGACCAATTTTCTGTTATAATGGTGAACATTCCATTTAAAGTTAAATATTTATTATGATATGCATGTCTACTAATTGATTAAAGGGACACTAAAGTGAAAAAAAGACTTGCCTTTTTTTTATATATACCTTTCTTTATTTTTAGTGCTGCCAGGAACTTGATCCTGTTTGCTCTCAGTGCTCCCTGTCACTAGATCTCCTCATGTCCTGTTCAGCTCACTCCTAGTTATTATGCATTTCTCCTCTGTCTGTGTGTCCACCCAAATCCGTTCCAAAACTGAGGCACAGCTGCTAGAGTGTGGACCATGAGCAGCGGATGATTGGTGCTCTCAAAAAGCCAATAGCATTCACCCAGTGATTTTGTGTTAAAGTGAAAGTAAAACTGCTTTGCTATGGGAAGTTATGCAGCACTGGGAGCTGTAATAACTGCTTAAATCAAGTAAGATTTTCTTTTGGCTGTAGGAGTTTGAAGGGGAGTGAATGTGTGTGTGTGTGTGTGGGGGGCTTTGTAATTGATTTCTTTAGATACAGTGCTACATTGGGACTTAAATAACACAGATAACAGCTAACTGCAGGATTGGGTTTATCTGCACAGAAAGAGCAACAGATAATGCTTATTCCTTTTTCCGATTTTAATGCTGAATCAACTTGCCATGCAGTGACAGAGAAATGGGCTTTACTTACACACATGTAGTGTGTCAGAGGGTGGGGCTGGGTGACTAACAGTTCTTTTTGACTAGCTGTGCCCTATCCCCTTTAAAGGGTATGTCCACCCTAAAATACATTTTTGGATATAAGATTCCCCATGCCTGCCCAGCCCCAACCGCTCTATTTATATATTTAGAAAGCTCCCCAAACTTTACTTACCTCTCCTCTTTCCTCCGCCGAAGTGAGCTGCCGCTCAGCCAATCACAGACGTGGCTGCCGGTCCTGCCCCTCTGCTTGCATTTTCTCGCAAGCAGAGGGCCGGGAGCGCAGCGGAGGAAAGAGGGGAGGTAAGTAGAGTTTGGGGGGCTTTCTAAACATATAAATAGAGCGGTTGGGGCTGGGCAGGCATGGGGAATCTTATATATTAAGGCTTTTAAGCTAGGGGGAGGGAATCGGGAGAGGGAGGGGGAGGGAGGGGGAGAAGGGCTGCAGTACGCATGCCAAACTTCTCCTGGAGGCCAGGTAGGAGGCAGAGTCCTATATGGACTCTGCTAGCCTCCTGGTGGGCAGTTTTTGGGACTTTGGGGGGGGACTACAGGAGAACCCTATGGAGCTGGGATGTGAGGTAAGGATTAAACTACACTACATGGTGGGGCCAGTAGTTGGGGGGATTATAGTTTTGGGGGTGGACATGCCCTTTAAAAAGTAAAATTCCCAGAGGCAAAGGAAGGTCAGACAAGGAAGAAAAAAAAGCAGATTTAAGATTGGTGGTAATTAATAGTCATTACTGTGTGATTAGTTGGAAAATGATTTGGCACAGTTTATATGCCTTTTAACATAACTAACCTCCTTCAACAAGGGCGCCCCATCCAGTAATGTAGCAGGATTTGTCATCGGGAAATATATCAGATGAATCTGGTAGACATACTGGACGAATAGTATTTGTAAAGTTCACCGGAGTAGATAATTCAAGCAGTGCAATGTCATTTATATGTGTCATACTTGTGTAATTTTCATAAATTATAATCTTCTGGACCAAAAGCGCAGATTGAGAGGAGGAACTTATTGTTCCCAGTACTACTGTCCAAAGGTTTACATCCTTGTACCTTTAAAATAATATGTGCAAGTTATGGCTTAATTCCTCTGTACACGCATATTAAAGAAGGCTAAACTTACAAATTTTTTTACCCCTAATGTAATAGATTTTCTTCACAGAACACCTATACATTGTAGGATATTTTTATTTTAAGTTGCGTTTACATAGATGTAAGAAATAATTTATGAAACTAAGAAAGCTTCCATGTTGTTGCCAGTACAACTCACTAAGCCCATTAAGTCTTCTGATCCTTGTCAGCATGTGCACTTATTGGCTACACCCCCTGACCCCAGTTTTTATTGTCTCTTTGCACTTATCTTCTATACAGATGTCTCCACACCAATATGGAAATCCCTAACCCCTGGACCCTTATTAGTATTGAGAAATACTCCACAATGTACTGACACCTTCCAAAGACCCACTAGGCGGCTTTAAATGGCTGAACTAACGTAAGAACACACTTATCATCGTTTTATAAATACAATTCAGCGATGATAAGCTAAGTGGCAAACAAGGTGAAAATTATTTCTATAAGAAAACACCGGAGATAATGGTAGCAAAAAGTTAGCAACCATTTGTAAATACACCCCAATGTTTCTAAATGTACCTGTTCTCTACAGCTTTAAATCCCCAGACATACTTTTAGTTTTTTTTTATACTATTGATGCTGGATAGGAAATAAACTGCTAAGATCACTTTTTTCTTTTTTCATGAAATGCAAAAGAATGTGTAGAAAAAAAGATTGTTTACTAAAACAATTGTATGCTGTTAAACTGATTAGAATTTATATATTTTATCCTTTTGCAGCATTTATAGGTCAAATTAAAGTATTGCATCATTAGTCTTGGTTCAACTAAAATGTAAGGAATGCTGTTAAACAAGACTGCAAATTAGACAGTGTTATTTAAAGGGAAAGTTCAGTGCAAATACATATGCTTTTCAGAAAAAAAAGCAGTATTTTTATATCCCAATGAACTTAATCTGCCAATTCAGCATTTTGTCTGTGTATAAATAACTGCAATTGAAATACTGACTTCCTGTTTGCAGGACCCCTAGTAGAGACCGTTATGGTCTTGCCCTTGACCCAGCGCCTGGGTTGAATCAGTTGCTCTGTAGAGATCTGAGCATCTTTGACCCATCCAACAGCCAATCAGTAGAAATTACTGTTAGGAAAATTCCAAGGATGTGGTGCATCCTGGCAAGAAGGACCGTTAGAACCTGAAATGTCAACAGCAGGGAACAGCAAAGGGTACGAAATCAACTGATTTTTCAAAATGGGAGAGAATATGTAGAATAACTAAGTATGCATTACACTAACAATTTAACAAATATTGATAATTTCCACGGAACTGTCCCTTTAAATATACTAATGGAAACTCTGACATGGGAATAATAGTTTTGGACACATGCTGTAACTAGTTGGCCTATTGGCTTTTAAAGTTTAAGTAAACAAATTACAGCTTTTAAGTTGTTTTAAAGGGCATCTATAGTGGTATTTTTTTTTTTAAATTTAGATGTATTCTATAACACCCTATAAGCCCCAGAGTATCCCCCCCTCCCCTTTCTCGAACTTCTAGCTCAAAGCTGTGTTCACAGCAGGATTTACAACCTATTATGCATGATTGGGGAGTGAAGAGCCCTGCAGTAATTGTGCTACGTCTACAGAAATGGAGCAACAGAGAAAGGTAACACTAAACCTGCATATACTAAGGTTTTTTTTAGTTGGATTGGAGCTATGCTCTTACAGAATTAGGTAGCAGGTAAGAATTTTTTGGCATCACATAGAACCACAAGTCAAGTAATAAAAAGTTGCCCGCTTTTTTGCTTCTCAATCATTGATCCAGCTGAATGCCACATTCTTACCTGCTACCCAAAGTCTGTGTCAGTGCTAGAGCTGCAGACTCTTCCTCAGATTCTGAGAAAGTAGAACCAGGCACAAACATCATAAGTCTCACCTTTCATTTTGATATAGTCGCTGACCACTGACCATTATGTTCTTAAAGGAATATTTCACTTGAAAAGTGAACTATTTCTTTAATGTATTGATTGAAGACTGTGAGGTTAAGGAGCTATGCCTTACCTTACCTTCTTCAATCAATTGACCAGGAGCCATGTACAACAATACCTTACACATGATCCTTTGCAGCAGCACTGAACATTTCCAACCGCTTCCTACAGTGCGCATTGTCGCGTGTTTGCGCTATAGTTAATCTGAACCAGGAAGCCGTCAGGACCTGTCAGTGCTGCTGCAGAGGATCAAGTTAAGGTACACTGCTTCAAAATCCTTTTCCCTGCTCTATTTCTATCTCATCTTTAAATCCTTCGTGACCTCTGGGGTATTTCAAACATGCGTGTGTAGAGCTCCTTCTTTAAAAACCCTCCCTTGAACCCTCCTGTCTCTTAGACTACCACCCTGTCTACCTTTTACCGTTTGTTCTAAACTCTTAGAACATCTCATCTTTACACGTATTACTAACCACCTCCATGCTAATAACCTATTGGACCCATTGCAATCAGGATTTCAACAGGGTCATTGAACCAAAACAGCCAACTTTAAAGTTACTAATGACCTACAAACTGCAAAATCCGAGGGCCAACTCCCTATCCCCATTGTCATCGATTTATCATCTGCCTTTGATACTGTGGACCACCTTCTTCTCATGCAAATTCTGCATTCGCTGGGCATCCAAAATCTAGCTGCTTCATAGTGTTGTCTTCTTATCTTTCTAACAGATCTTTCTCTGTCTCTTTAGTTCTGCTTAGTGTGGGGGTTCCCCAGGTCTCTGTTTTGGGATTGTTACAGTTCTCCCTCTACACTTTCTCTTTTGGAGATGTAATGAGTTAATTTGGCTTTAAGTGTCACCTATATGCTGATAATACCCAAACCTATGTGTCCACCCCTACACTAACCCCTGAAGTTCAATCTCAATCTCAGCAAGACTACAACAGTCTCTATTAGGGGTCCTGCAAACAGGAAGTCAGTATTTTAGAAGTGTATATTGTTACACAGAAAGATTGCTGACTGGGCAGGTTAAGGACAATTGGATGGAAAAATACTGCTCTTTTTACTTAAAAGTATATATATATTTCCACTTATATTCGCTGTTTAATATAGGGCTTTATTTTCAGGCCAATCGACTGATACACTTAACTATCGGATGTAAAATCGCATGTGTACTCTGCCTTAAAGACTCACACACAACCTACACCAACAAACCAACTGCCCACTCCTGACCTGTAACATGCTTATGTACATTGTAGGTCACCTGATAATAATGTATATAGTGCCACTTGGGGATGCAGCACTGTACAATATCAAAATACAAAAATATCATACAAGAAAGACAAAAAAAATCCTGTAGAGGTTACAATCTAGTTAGTAGGGTAACATACAGATGCAGTGCAAATAAAACAATCATATACTGTTCTGGTTACCAGATAGGTAGGATATAAGGATAGATAGGAATAAACTTCCAGAGTATGGGAGCCACAAGAAAGAAAGGTTTATGTCGAGAGAAATCAGTATGAATGGGGGGGGGGGGGGGGTCTGTTCAGGAGATGGGTCTGTGATGATCGAAGTGTGCGGGCAGGAACATATGGGGACACTAGAGAGGAAATACAAGGAGGTGCAGCAGAGCAAAGGGATTTAAAGGCTAGGAGAAGGTTTTGGACAGGCCTTTAGCCTGGACGAACTTGGGATGGGGGATGGTGACCGCTCAGTACTGGGATGCTGGAGAGGTCCTCAGCATCCTAGCTCCTATAAGCTGATAGCCAACTGGCAATTGTGACTGGTCCCCAGAGACAAGTGGGGATTGGCCAGCTAAGTCCCAGGGGTGGGGTCCTTAGGGAATATAAGCAGGGTTCTGTCGTCCCCCCCCCCTCAGCCAGCAGTTTTTGGATTCCTGAAGTGCAGCTGTTCGAAGATGTCAAGTGCAGCAGATCGGGTAGCGGACTGGATTCGGCGAGCGGAGGATCCACTACAGGCAGAGAGAACACTGGCGGAGTTCCTGTCGGAAACATCAGCCCCTGAAGCAAGCCGGGAAGTTCGGGAGGCGGAGCAACGTCACTTCACGCGGACGGGAGCGCAATGAGAACGTCGGCAAGAAGCAGAGGAGCTGCTATAGCAGCTAGCAGCAAGAGCCTCAAGCGGAGGCAATTCAAAAGTCAGCCTGGGAAGACTGTTGGGGGCAAAAGCAGGTGCAGGGAGACTGTCAAAGGTTCCCTGTGGCCATCTATGTCCCCTCCTGCAGCTGCTAATCACAGCATGGCAGCATCAAAGAGAAGGGCTATCTCACTTCCATCCCAAGCTAGCCAGACCGCTGATGCAAGTAGGTCTGCTAGCACAGAGCTTGTCACTCGCTTCTCCCCTCCCCCAATCCCTTCTTCTATTTCTACAGGTAATGCCTCAACACTGAGCTACTCACCAGCGGCCACAACATCAGGCACATCAGCAGCAGCGCAGCCACCTCAACCAGCAGAGGCCTCAGCATCTGCCACTTCCAGCATGCCTACTCCTGGGCCAGCGACCACACAACCAGCAGTGAATCTACAGCAGTCCCAGCCGGAGATAGATATTGCAAAGGCCGCAGGTAATCCCAATGATCCGTTCGCAAATATAAGGGAGGCGTTTAAGACGCTCTCTAATGCTTTTAATCTGTTACAATTTCCTGTTAATGCTACGAATAATGGTCAGGTACCGAATTGTAATGTTAATGTTAGTACTCCATCCCCCATTTTAAAGGAGGATGTTCAGAAAGATGCTACTGCAGCTGAGCTTAACAAAAAGGTTATAGATGAGAGTAGTACAGGTTCAAACATTAAGGGTGTTCTAGAGACCTGTTGTCGGGATGTGATGACCTGCGTGAGTATGCATTTAGGATTACATTTACCCACAGCAGTAAGGGAAAAATCATCAAAGGTGATTACGTCGATATCCTTTCCGTACTGCCGTCTGTAAAAGAATTTAAAACAGAAAAGAAATCGGGTGACCCAGAAGAGGACAGAAGGAGGCCAGTGGCACCTACTTTTTCCCTTCAATCATTTTGTATCTATGCTAACGTTATAACTACATCTAAACCTGACCTGGGCCCCTCCCTATTTAAATACTTAGACATTGTGCTCGAAGCTTATAAGGGTTATGGCGGAATAGCTTGGCTGTTGTATGATGAAAAATTCAGACAAAAGAAGTCAGTCCATCCGAATATTTCTTGGGGTACAAAGGATGTTGATTTATGGCTCACTATGTTAGCCCCAAAAACTATTTTCCCTAATCCAGTTTTTTCAAATTCTGGAAAAGCGGTTCAGGTTCCAAGCCGAGTAAATTCATGTTGGGCCTTTAACGAATCCTCGTGTAAGTGGCAGGCAAATTGCAGATACAAACACGAGTGTTCAGTATGCAGCGGAGCGCACCCTGCTTTTAGCTGCATCAGAAAATTCAGCCCTAACATCAGACAAACCAGAGACTCCCAATTCAAAGCTGAATACCCCAGTGAGCTGGTTAAAATGCAGCAGTGGCTAGAGGCCTATCCAAACCGGCAGAAGGCTTCACTAATTGAAAATGGTTTTCGGTTTGGTTTTTCGATTCCCCTTGAAAATATTAGACCCACGTTGATTGTCCCAGATAATTTGTAATCAGTTAGGCTCCATCCTGATATTGTTAGGTCTAAAATCCAAAAAGAGCTTTCACTTGGTAGAATAGCTGGCCCTTTTGTTGACTTTCCTTTCCCAAAATGTAAAATTTCACCATTAGGCTTAGTGCCTAAAAAAGAAAAGGGGAGTTATCGCTTAATTCACCATCTCTCCTTTCCATCAGTAAATGATGGCATCAGTGACGACTTATGCTCAGTGTCATATGCGTCATTTGATTCAGCCTTAGAGCTTTTGCGACAATGTGGCAGGGGAGCTTTGTTAGCCAAATCTGATGTCGAAGCAGCCTTTAGATTGCTCCCGATTCATCCAGACTGTCATTGGACATTAGGCTTTCATTTTGAAGGATTTTATTATTTTGATAAATGTTTGCCAATGGGCTGTTCGCTGTCCTGTTTCTATTTTGTTAAGTTTTCGCAAGCTTCTTAGATTGGGCAGTTAGATTTGAGTCAAGTTCTCCCCAAGTTATCCATTATTTAGATGATTTTTTATTTATTGGTCCCGCCAATGCAAATACCTGTGAAACATTATTGAATACCTTCCTTTGGTTAGCAGGGCAATTTGGTGTCCCGACCAGCAAATAAAACAGTATCCCCATGCACTCTCATTAAATTTTTGGGAATTGAAATTGACTCTGATCTTATGCAGTTCAAGTTACCTCAGGAAAAGCTTGTAAAACTTACAAATTTAATTAATAGAGCTCTATCGTCCAAAAAAATACAACTAAAGGAACTACAGTCACTATTGGGCCATCTTACCTTTGCTACCCAGGTTTTGCCGGCAGGCAGAACATTTAATAGAAGGATGATAGATCTAACTGTAAATTACTAACCCTTCCCATCATATCCGCATATCAGCAGAATGTAAGGAGGATTTAAAGATTTGGCAAGCATTCTTAAAAGATAGCGAGTCAATGCAGCTCTTTACCGATGCAGCAGCATCAGTTGGATACGGAGCCTTTTTTAACGGTCAATGGTCCGTAGGAAAGTGGCCGGAAAAATGGTCAGATTCAGGGCTGACCAAGAATCTGGTATTATTGGAATTTTTTCCCATCATAGTTGCCATAGAATTATGGGAGTGCACAACTGGCAAATAAAAGAATTCTGTTCAGATGCGATAATATGGGGGTGGTCCAGGTAATAAATGGCCTTTCATCCAAATCTCCTCCAGTTCTCAAACTGCTCAGGCATCTGGTTTTGAGGCATCCCTGCAGTTCAACTTTTGGTTTAAAGCGAAGCACATTCGAGGTGTAGACAATAAAACAGCAGATTGTTTGTCTCGGTTTCAGTTTGCTGCATTTTGGGAACTGCAGAAGCAAGCGGAGTCAACAGGCTTGCAATGTCCGAGCTATTTATGGGAGTTGATTTAGGACCCCTTAAAAAGCACTGTTGGATTCCCTATCGACAAAAACCTGGAATGAGTATATATCTGCTTGGAAAGCTTGGGTTCAGTTTAAAGCCCAGAGCAAATTATCTGTACATTTATCGGATAGCAATCTTCTTGTTTGTTTTCTATTAAATTATCTGTCAGCTAATTATTCATTATCCTATATGAAGAAAAGATTAGCAGGGATTTCATTCATCCTAAAATTATTAGGCGAACATGACTTTACTCGATCCTTCCTTTTGAAACAATTTTTTAAAGGTCTAGCAAAATCTAAGAAGTCTTCTGATTCTAGGTGCCCTATTACCCTCCCCCTACTAGAAAAATTGATAGGCATTTTTACCCCAAGTTTGTTTTGATGAATATGAGACTACTCTATTTAGGTGCCTTTTTGTTTTAACCTTCTTCGTAGCTCTGCGGGTAAGCGAGGCAGTTTCCCCTAGTAAAATCCGTCCAGGGGGATTGGAGGTTGAGAGTGTTTATTTAGTGCAGGAAAAGCTCTGCATCAACATAAAACAATCTAAGACTGATAGAATGGGAAAAGGATTAGTGTCATGGTTGGGTTCCTTTGCCATCACAGAGTTATGTCCCATCCAGTCTTTCCTATCATTTAAGGCACTTTTTCATTCATAGGGACAAATCATTTGTTTCAAGATTTCAATTTACCAGGGTCCTAAGCCATTGTTTAGGAGCCTTGGGTATTCCTAAAAAGGACTTTAGAACCCATTCATTTCATATTGGTGCTGCCACCCACGCATCTCTACTGGGTTATAACGCGACAACCATAAAACAGATAGGTAGGTGGCGATCGGCTAAATACAAAAGCTATGATCGCCCAGACCGTGTTCTCATCAATTGAATTATCTTTTGCAGGTGGGTTACTCAGTGTTTGGATAGTGGGACATTCTTTTGTTTACTGGTCCAATCGCAGAGCGTCAAATCGGGTCCACGGATGTCACCTTAATCTTGATAAGTCCAGAGTCAAAATTCACTGGATGGGTTTA
This sequence comes from Hymenochirus boettgeri, assembly GCA_019447015.1. Taxonomy (NCBI): domain Eukaryota; kingdom Metazoa; phylum Chordata; class Amphibia; order Anura; family Pipidae; genus Hymenochirus; species Hymenochirus boettgeri. The sequence continues at coordinate 156,203,332 of CM033469.1, forward strand.
CGAGGCCTGAATTGGGATAATCTAGTTCCTGTTTTAACACAGTTGTTAGTTAAATGGGGTTACCCAGACATAATTGTTATTCATTTAGGAGGGAATGAAATAGATAAATGTCAACCATATTCGGTTAGATGTTATCATAGTGTGGTCAGAAATTATCCCACGTTAAATATGGTTAACAAGATCACTAAAGGCCCTAGTGAAGAACAGGCGTAAAATTAACTTGGCCACAAGTAAATTTGCAAAGACTTTGCATTTTTGCACACACCGGCACAGAGACCTTGAAGGTGGTGATTTAGGCCTGTATTGGGAAGATGCAATTCATTTATCCGATATTGATTTAGATATTTTTAATCTCGGCCTTCAATCGGCGATTGAAAAGGCCTTGGCATGGAAGGGGTCAAGTTCAATTTAATGGGTTAAATTGACGTGGCCATTTTTCAGTTAATGTTGGAATTTGTAGGCTCGTGGCTTACTTGAATTTAAAGGCCAAGCCAAAACTCACAAGGTAAAAGTGATTTCAGGGCTGCCCGCTGGGAGAACATCAGGGGCAGGCTGGGAAATCAAATTGGTTCAGGATTGTACAGTTTAAAATATGCAAAATTCAATAAAGTGTTGCGGCCTTTTTTCTCCACTTCTTTGTGTCCGTGTGTGTTATTGCTTATTAAGGTTAAGTTACATTTGACAGAGGGAATCCAGCATCCCTAGACCAGGATTTTGTATACGATGCACTGTTTAATGTAGAGCTTTATTTTATTTTTTTAACAGGGATGGAAAACGCATGTAAAGCGTTAACAGGGTAAATAAAATACTTCTTTAGCATCAGTCGGAAGAAATGAATATCCATAATATTAAAATAATGAAATGGGTAAATGCAAAGTATTACAGATTATTACTTACAAATCAAAACAGTGAGCAGCAGTAATAAGCCAGGTATTGCTGATCAGAGATGCTCCACACTTGTGATAACCACTGAAACGCAGACTGGCTTGCCAAGGCCAGGAACCCAAAGCTGCATTAGTTCCTCCGACTATTCTGTTGGATGGTGAAGGAGTACCAATACCACATTCTGTTTAAAGCAGACAATGAAAAAACAAATAGGTCATTTTTATTATTTTTTAACCATACTTAGCAGTCAATATCTCCTTATAGGAATGCCAGGAGATGGGTAAGTAATGACTAGGGGCATTTTGTAACAACAAAGTTAGCTACAAAATGTAAAAAAATTTTGCTCTTACTATAAAAAGGCAAATTTTCATTGCATTCATTTACGGCAAGTCAAAAAGCATTGTTCAACAATCTTGAAAAAAACAGTCTAACACCATCTTTGCTAAATGGTGTAATGAGTCTTTGTTAAATTATGTTAATAAGTAAACATACCAAGGAGAATTTTTGAACAAAGATGAATTTTTAGGAACTATTTCCAGCTAAAAAAAGACCCCAAAAAATCCTTCTCGACACCTCAGAGTCATTTACAGACCAAAAAAAAGAGTGTGTGTTTTCAATAGCCTGATGGCTGACCCTAGGTGCAATGCATGTGTGGTGCAGCAGTGGGGGGTGGGTATAGCTGTCCTTTAATGGCAAGAAAAGTGTATTTGGGATATAATAAATTGCATTAAAGGGTAAGGCTCCCTCCCCCAGCCCCAACTGCTATAGTAATATTTGCAGAAAATCCCCTGATCATTACTTGCCTTGCATCTCTCCTCCGAAGTTCTGACACGGCCCTCTGCTTACATGAAACAGCAAGCAGGGGGCAAGGTAAGGAATGATCAGGGGAGTTTCTGCAAATATTACTATAGCGGTTGGGGGAGGGAGCCCTACACTACAGAAAGGGGGTTTTGTGCTAGGGGGAGGGAGAGCAAAACAAAAGGGAGAGGGAGGGGGGAGGGCTGCAGTGCGCATGGCAAAATTCTCCCAGAGGAGAGACAGGAGGCATATATGGATTTACTGGTTCTAATCCTCTATAGCGCGCATTATTGCTTCGTCCCTGGCTCCTGCTCTGTTGATTGAAGAACTCCTTGAATTGTAGTGTCATGCCTTTGAGTATATTTTCTTTTTGTGTCCCCATTTGATTATGCATTAAAGGGACTTTTATATATACACACACGCAAAATAAACTGATTGCAGATACCGCTTTAAAAAATTAAAGGGACATTCCCTACCCCACCTTTATCTCCTGTTAAGTAAATTACTGCGAACTTAAAGGGACACTATACTGAAAAAACAAATTTGCCTCATCTTAATCTATAATTGAATACATGTAAGTAGCAACACACACAACATTTGTGTGTGTTGCTGCATGCCTTTAATCCAGCACACATTTTCTTTAAGAGCAGTATCCCACCTCCCTCATTTAACCACTCCCACTTCCATTCGACCTGACTTTACAGCATTCCAACTGTCAAAACTCTGTCACCAATCCAGCTACAGTAAAACTACTCACAGAAGAATAGTTTTTGAGAGCAAGAAACTTGATTATCAGCTGAAATATAAGTTTTAGATTGGATATCTAAAGAAATAGAGGGCAGATCAACAAAAAAAATGATATAGTGGTGGTTGGGAAGAATTATAGTTTGCAGTTATGGTCAATTTAAAAGAAATTATTTTTCATTATTGATGCCCTTTAAGGCTGTACACACAAGGACAGAAATACTTCTGAAATTCCAGCCAACAGACCTACCTATAACAATTAATAGTCTGCTGTTAGTGAATTGAATTGTTTACCTCAATATTTTAGCTTAAACTATCTTGAAGCCCATACAAGACAGCAGATTTGACCATGATTTAACAACATGGGTAATCAACGGGACTCTTTTGTTTTCCATAAAATTTGGTAGGAAGTGATCAGTCGTATAAGTAATTATGGTCAATATTTTCGCACAATAAACCAAAATGATGGTCACAGGTGTTGATTGACCCACAATTTACATAGTTGTTCAGTGTTTCTAACAAAACCAATTTAGATGGTAAAATAAATAATTAAACATAGGGGGCTGGTAAAATAAGTGAAAAGATTTGCGGATGGTCAGAAAGTTGTCTTTTTACTGGGTTGATGCAGTTAGACACCATCACATTTTTGGTATGAATATTAATTGAAGGTGTTTGCCAAGCTCACTATAATGAAAGAGAGATGGACAGTGTTTATTTGTCTTGGATTAAAACAAGTAGTTTAGTTTTAAACCTTGACATTAAGGTCTAGGCCACACTAGTGCAATTTTAATCGCGATCCAATCACGCTAAAATTGTGGTGGCCACACTAGTGTGCTGCCATTTGCTGCACATGCGATCTGCATTGTTTCTCAATTTGATCAGCATTGTTTTGCACAATGCACTATAGTGTGGCCTTAGCCTTAGGGTGAGATCACACTGGAATGCTCCTGTGCGCATGGATTCTGATCGCCCAATGTTTTACAATTGGAGCGCATGCGATTGCACAAAAAATGTGAATCACATGTGCTCCAATTAACAGATCGCACTTAAGGGTAGCCTAGCCCTTAGAGTTAGTAACTGCAGTACATAAATGTTTTAGGCTGAAGCCACACTACAAAATCGCGGACGCAAGCACGCAATTGGGGTGCTATAGTGCGCATTTCCAATGCAACTTTGCACAATGGCAACACATGCAATTGCGCAAAAAAAAGGTGACCGCATGCACTACTGGTGATCAAGGGTAAACAGCCAGCATTTTTACTGTAACACTGAAATTATTTGTTTAAAAGACAAATACTTTCCTCTGCTGTGCATTAAATAATTTGTGTTTAACAACCTCTGGCATGTCGTGTCATCTAGCCTTAGCTACCCTTATTACAAACAGAATGGCATTATGCAAGAGAGTTCAGCACATCTTAAAGCAGCAGGTACTGCAACAAACTTTTGCTTTTCAAACACTGTCACTACTGGCTGTATGTCAGGATGGTTTTCCAGGGTAAAATGCTCCCAAAATAACTTAATAAATGTAATATAATAACTAATAAGAAGGGGTTAATTAGAGGCAATCGTGGGAGGTTGTCATCCTGGTCATTTTACCAAAGATATTTTTTGCATACTTTTTGTAATAAAATCTTGCAGAGGTTAATATTGTTTGACACAGGGAATAGCTAGAAAAGGTTTATCATTGTATCTACTGTACATTTTAAGTAAAATGTGTTCATTAAAATGAACTGTGCTTTTCCAGACACAAATTAAAGATTACTACCTTAAAGGGTATGTCCACCCGCCTAAATGCTATAGAACAACCCCCCAAACCTAGAAGTCATTAGGTTTAAATAACTCAAATCAGCTTCTTAAAAGGGAACTAAAGTCTCCAGACAACATTGTCCCAATAGACAGAGCACATTCACAAACATACAACAAGCTGTGTCTCACCTCTCCCTTTGCTGTGACCATTGGGTGATTTATGAAAATAACCTGTGAGTACTAGGGGTCAGCTCCCACAATCCACCTTAGCTGGGTAAACCCCCAGCTAAGTGTCTGCGTACAGGCAAATGCTCTGTAGAGCTCAGTCGATCAAAACAAGGAAGTTGCAGCCTTGCTTCCTAGAAGCTGACAGCCAATCACATTATAGCACAGAAATCCTCCCTCTCCCTGACACAGAACTGGGATTTGAGTTTTTTGTTTTCAAACACATTCAAGGCTCCTGTCCTAACAATGATATAATCCTTTACTTTTCATGCAAAAAAAAAAGTAATCTTTGCAGTGTATTTCAAAGATAGCATGGATGTAAGAAACGGAATACTTACATTTCAGCAAAAATAAAAGTAAGTCTGGTGAATAGAACCTGCTCTTGCTAAAAGCAGAGCTCTTACCTCTAGGCTAAGAGAGATACTATACAGACCATTGGCACATGTAGAATATTGTACTAGGAACATAATGGAAATAAAAAATAAAGGTAAGTTTGGGGAATCAAACTTGTGACCTTCTGAACTGTATGTGTGTAAACCTGGCATCTCACAAGGTGATCACAAAAATGCACCTGGACACTCCAAAGTTCTTTGAAAAAATTATTGTTTATTCACCCATATGTGAGATCTCTCCAGCAACGTTTGGAGTGTCCAGGTGCATTTTTGTGATTACATGTATTTTAAAACTGAGAAGCAGTATAGTACAGTCTGCAGAGTGATGGTCTGGAGAGGAGAGTGGGATCCAAAAACTTGTGAGTTACTATCTTACAAGGTGAGCCACCACTGATAAGCTGAAAGCTTAGGTACATTTAGAAGCTTTATCTTTTGCATGGAATATAATAGAAACAAGAAAAGGTTTGTCTGAACTGTGTATTTTTTAAACCTGGCACCTTACCTGGTGCGCCAACACTGAATAATCAAAGAATCCATGTACATTTGGAAGCTTTATCTTTTGCTAGGAAGAGAATAATTTAAAAAAATGGAATATGGAAGTCCCTGATAAGACTTTGAAAGCTGCTTGTTACCCGGCAGTTTATTTTCCAGCAACTCACACTGACTGGTGAATAAACTGCAGGGTAACGAGTAGCTTTCAAAGTCTTATCAGGGACTTCCAAATTGGTGTGGAGACATCTGTGTAGAAAACACTTTGTGCATAGAGACAGTACTACCACCCACCGTAGTGGTGGTAGTAAGAACATATAAATATGTAATCAAACATATACATGTGGTACTTAAATTACTAAGTAACTAGTTTATGTGTTATAAAATACATCTTTTCAAAAAGATATATATTTCCCCCCACAACATTACTGTTAATTTATGTGATGCTTATACTGTAGCTGTGTTAGTAGCTGTTAGTATAGTGGATCTTCAGTTGTAACTATTTTATACACACCTGCATAGTTTGCTGTAGTAGTCTGAATGGTGGAGGGGCTTGGAGCTAAAAATGTAAGTGAATGAAATGTTAATGTAAGATTCAGTTTTTTAGGTTTTGTTGCAATGTGCCAAGCTTCTATAGAAAGAAGAAATATTATGAATTGCTGAAGGTTAAAATGAAGTAAAATTCACGTAATAGAAAATGTCACTAAAGATGGGTACACACACTAAAGATCTTCCAAAGATGACAGACCTATATAAAGTATAGGGAGAACATTCGGGACTTCACATTCCATTCAGCCATGGCAGACTCCCTATACTTTAATACAGGGAGCCGACCATGGCCGAGGGATATTTCTGGCAGTTCCAATCGATACCGGGGCTGATGGTGAATGCTCAGAAAGCACTTAAATGATTCTGTCAGAATCGTCCCTTTATCATTAAAGTGTGTACCCAGCTTTAGGTTCATCCTTAATAGAGGCTGGTTAACCCAGTTATTTTCTATTACCAAACCCAGAAGTCAGGACTAAGAGTTTTTAAATTCATTCAAAGTGTTCATTATAGGTCATAGTTATAAAAACTTTTTTAAAAATTATATTTTAGCATACTTTCAAAGCTGAATGTATTTTAGTATTTCTTGAATAGCAAATAATAACAAAGCAAGATTACGAAGTTACCGTAGATGAAATCTAACAATTCTCGCACCTAATGTGCAAATTGTTTTTCATCTCAGACTAAGCATATGACTCCCTTTTGTATAGTTTTTTTGGTCTGTTTATTTTCTTTTTTGGTGTGCTCTATTAGCAAAAAAATTTTGTTGTTTTTTAATCTATAAGCCTTTGTAATTCATTTTCAGTGAATAGGAACTTTTGACCAAGATATTTTGAAAAGCAAACAGTTTGCATAACAAAGGGTTCAACTCTTTTTTCCAGTTTTCAAGAAGGAAGTGTACAGCCATAATACTGCCTAGATCTGGCTATTGCTTGTGCTATTTCTAGTAGAAAAGCTTCCCTTTTGAAATACCCCCCCAACACCATGCAACATTCCCCTTTATTAAGAGAGTTCACTCCATTACTCTACCTCTGCAGATCTACTTTGTGTTGTTTCTAAAAGTGGAAGTTTCAATACAAAAGTGGAATACTATAGGGTATAATATTACGAAGTTGTAGCCAAATCCTCTGGGCTAACCACTAAAATGTAAATTTTGGAAAGGTTAATGCATTTGGTCTATAGAAGGTCATAAATTGCACTCAAAACCTGTTTTTCAGAAAAGATGTATGAGTATACTGTGTTGAAACATAAAGTAAGGTTTTGGTTTTCATTTGGTGCCCACTATAAAATGTAGATTGCATGCAAAGAGAAGAACTATAGTAACATAAATTGAGGTTGAATTGAGTTTGAATAAAGACATATGTCCATCTAGTCCAGCTAAAAATGGGGGCAAAAATTCCTTCCTGACTCCAAATGGCAATCAGAAATGTTCCCAGGATCAACCAGAACTGCAGTATATGTATTAATGCCAGTAATGTGCTGGAATAAATCTACAAACCTCAGTGGCAAACATATAGACATATTTCTTAATTGTTCATAATGACAATCAATTAGGTACTTAGTAAAATAAATATCAATTGCACTGAAACCAATTAGTTAAGATATTATTGAAGGAAGATTACTAGTGAAGGAACATTTTTGTAATTGTTAGCCATATTTGCTGTGTTCAGCTTATTATTATGATTTTGAAATAGTAAATATTTTGTTGTACAAAATACAAAAAAATTGTTGCATCTGCATTTGATTACTTATATTTAGTCATGATGAACAATTTCTTCTTAAAAGGGTAACTCCAGACCCAAAATAACTTTTTCAAAAGATTAACCCACAAATGCCCACATGTATAAAATATTTTTTTAATAAGCCCCAAAAGCCTTATATAGGTAGAGCAGTATCTTTCTTATTATGTTTCTGATAACCATAAAAGCTGATATAAAAGGTTAAACTTCTTATATAAACTTATTATATGTTTATTATGTTTTTCCCATCTAATGAACAATTGTTTTACAACAAAAAAACAATTGTTCATTAGATAGGAAATACATAATAGTAACGTAGTAAAAAAAAAAATTACTATGTTACTATTATGTATTTCCCATCTAATGAACAATTGTTTTACATTTAACCAGCACAAAGAAAAGCCTAATACAACTTTAGATACCACAAACTAAATAAGAAATAATACTTATTATGGCAAAACAGGACAGAATTTAGAAAAAAATGTGAACAGAGTTTACATGGAAAGAAACAGGTTGATGAATAGAAAGAAAGCAGCTTTTAACATCCTTCAGTGCTACATTTATGTTTTTATCCATTGCAGAAGTGCAATCAACATTTGCCCTTTATACGAATTTACAAGATATGAATGGCTATATCTTAGAACTGTAAAATGTGGAAATTGCGCAATCCACTAAATTAAATTTACTAGACACCGTTTTATTTAAAACAATCACTGTAAATAAATCTGTCAACACCATTTTCTCAGAAAAGCTGTCTGAGCAGTTTCAGAAAAATGTTTCAAATAATCCTAAGGATGGTCATACTAAAACAAGATTGAGCATTTAAAGTTATTGTAAAATCTTCACATAGGTTGGCAAACATATTTTTTATAAGGGAAATTTGCATTTAATGGGATTGTTTTGGTCTTATTGTTGTATTTATGTATATATCATCATCTCCAATTACAACTACTGTCAGAATGTGTGCCCTTGAACCTATTTACTTTAACTGGTCTCGATAAAGAATCCTCTAGTTTAAGAGCTCTCTCATACAATTCAAACAAGTTACACTTCCTTGTCTGTCATGACTGTCTAAGTCTGTAACAGTCACATGTGTAAGAAGCCCTACCCCCAAACGTTTGATAGAAAAATTATCCTGGAGTCATTTTAAAGGTAGGAGTGTGCTTTTTGATAAAGATTACTTGTATGGAGACCACAGTTCTCCTTAAAAACTCAATCTTTCCCCATTTGAGCTAGGAAGGTAATAGAGTAGGGAATGGATTACCAGTTTACCGTATTCATCTGCAGATACAATAAATTTGTTCCAGGGAATTGTTACTTAACTGTCGGCTTTCTGGCAATGCATTTTAAGGCAATATACCTTTAAAGGAAGAATTCACTGAAAAAGTGAACTATTCCTTTAATGCATTAATTGAAGAACAGGCAGTAAAGGAGCTATGCCTTACCTTCCATTCTTCAATCAATTTTACAGGAGCCAGGAACAAAGGAGAGTAAATTTAATGACCCAACAACTTCCAGTTTCATTTTAACTATAGCATGCATGCGTGCTATAGTTAATGTGATGCAGGAAGCGGTTTGGACCTGTCAGTGCGGCCAGCAGTGGAACACGCAAAAGGTAAAGTTCTTACACCTGGTTCCTGTCTCCTGTAAAATTGATTGGAAAAAAAAGAAGGTAAGGCATAGCTCCTTTACCTCCCCGTATTCAATCTATGCATTAAAGGAATAGTTCACTTTTACAGTGCATGTCCACCCCCAAAACTACATTTTAACCCATTACTGGCCCCACTGTGTAGTGTTGTAAAATCCTTACCTTGCATACCTGCTCCAAATGACTGCCCTGTAATGGCTCTTCAAAGTCCCAAAAAACGTATAGCAGGAGCCTGTCTGTGTCCCAAATAGTATCTACCTCCTGTCTCTCCTCCGGGAGAAAAATGACATGTGCAGAGCAGCCCTCCCATTCTCCTCTCCCTCCCCCTAGCTCTAAACCTCTTTTCTGTAGTGTAGGGCTCCCTCATCCACCCCCAACCCCCATAGTTACTTGCAGAAAAACTTAGCCAATCTATACTTACATACCTACATTTGCAGAGTTAAAGTTGCTGACATCTTGTTTGTCAGTATGTGATTACTTAGATGTGCCCCTCTGGGATGTTCATGTAGATGCTGATTGTTTAGCCTCATTAGGTAATGCACAATCGCTCTGTACACGCGAATGATGTCACAGCGCATGTGACACGGCGTCAGTGCGGACGTCATGCACACACATACGTCATGTGCGCACGGAACGCACAGAGCGATCGTGCATTACCTAACGAGGCTAGCCAATCAGCATCTACATGCACATCTCGGAGGGGTGGATCTAAGTAATCACCTACTGACAAACAAGATGTTAGCAACTTTAACTCTGTAATGGTAGGCTCTGGATGGGCTTAGGAGGGAAAAAAATATGGCAATTTTTTTTTAAAGCTGATGCTTCCAATTGACCCTAACTTCATTTTATAGTATACCTATCCTTTTAAAGTCGCACTAAGCGGTAGCAAACCGCTAAGCGTGATTTTAACTCCAAAACCCTGCCCAGCGCACGCTGGGTAATCGCCCCAACTATGTTTTATAGATGCATTAAAGGCATTAATATTACTAATGATTTTTAGCAAATTAAAATGACAATAGAAATAATAGTGTGAACCTACTGCTGTTAAGGAGATTTTGAGCATCAATAGCTGAAATTTCTGAAAAACAAAAGAATTTATATATGTCAGTGAGCCAGAAAAACAGGTCTGATCAATACACAGTCCTTGCTGCTTGAAAAGAGAAGAGATTTTGGGGAACAGGCTTTCTTAATATTTGTGGCAATTGTAAACCTAAAGATTTTGCAAAAATATAGATCAATGATTAACAAGTTGATTAACAATTCCCGTCAGTGAGGAATTAATATCGTACTATTATCTTACTTTAACTATTATATGAGGACTTTATTAAACCAGAATTGCAACTGCTCTTCTAGAAATCACAGAAAATATGCAGCAACCAATCAGATGGTTGGATAAGAGAATTCAGGCTGCACAATCTCTTGAAGGCCTGTGTTGTCCACTTTGGACGGTGCTACAATAAGTAAGACAATTAAATATTTATATAAATAAATTGAGGAAGATACCCCAGGACCTTTACAGCACTAACACACTTGAGGGCTTAGTAACAAAAGTATTTTATTTATACAAAGACCCCAATGTCCAAAGGTGCGAACATTTATAAAGTGCAATAACGCAAATACAAAATACACAAAGAAATACCGTATAAACCGAGTTTTTCAGGCTGAAAAATCAGCCTGAAACTCGGACTCGGTTTATACCGAGTCAGTAGCTTACCTGAGCATTCCGGCAGCCGCACAATCTTTCTGTGTACTGGCGCCCGGCCTGACGTCACTGCCCGGCGCCGGGCAGTGATGTCACCCGCCGCCAGTACACAGAAAGATCGCGCGGCTGCCGGAATGCTCAGGATCCCGCACCGTACCTGCCAGGAAGCCCTTGGATGGAGGAGAGCCCACAGGAGAAGAGACCACAGGAAGAAGAGACCACAGGGAGGGCACAGGAGAAGAACAACAGGTACAAACTGGTGGGAGGGTGAGGGGGGCATTCAAGATGTTTGGAACTACAACTCCCAGCATCCTTTATTAGCTGGGAGTTGTATTTTTCCAAACATCTTGAATGCCAAGTGAGGGTGGCATTCAAGATGTTTGGAAACTACAACTCCCAGCTAATACGCATGCTGGGAGTTGTAGTTTCCAAACATCTTGAATGCCACCCTCACTTGGCATTCAAGGTGTTTGGAAACTACAACTCCCAGCTAATAAAGCATGCTGGGAAACTACAACTCCCAGCATGCTTTATTAGCTGGGAGTTGTAGTTTCCAAACATCTTGAATGCCAAGTTTCTACCCTCGGTTTATACTCGAGTCAACAACTTTTATTAGGATTTTTAGCTGAAATTGGGTACCTCGGTTTATGCTCGAGTATATACGGTACTTCCCCATAACCAATTCCCAATAAAATGCCACAGAAGTAAAGAATGGGGGTCCAGACTGTAAGTGGAGTCTGAGAGTCCACCTGCTTATCCTATGAGCCACATACATCCATACACACAAGTATATAAATAGGTAGCCCAATTTAACTGTGTAACTGTATTTCTTTGGCTCCTGATGGGGATCTGTGTCAATCCGGAGCCAGTACTTTGCTTTCATTGTGGGGCGTGTGATGGATCTGGCTACCATTACAGTTGGGAATATGGATATATGTGACTCATAGGATACACACTCTCTGCAGGTGTACTCTAAGACTCTCCGTATTTACGAGCTATATGAGACGAACCTATAGTCTGGACCCCCATTCTTTACTTCTGTGGCATTTTATTGAGAATTGGTATTGGGGGTGCCCAGTCAGTATTTCTAATGGAGATGCAATATGTGGGCTTCAAGGGGTTAAATGGAGTTAAAACCCACTTCACAATGTAAAATTGGGTTAGCGTGGGGTTAACGGCCTGTACCATTTTCCCATAATGGCACGGGTACCTGATTCAACACAGATAACGTTTGTTTTTTAACAAAAACAAACGTTATTTAAAAGCCAGCATTACCCTCTGTGCTCCTTACCTGCCTCATTCCCATGGAGCAGTAACTCACGTGTGTATTGCATTGCGAGAAACCAGAAGGAAGAGGAGCGTGGAAGGTAAGTTTTACATCTCCCTGACCCCTGTTAAGGTTTATTACACAGTAACATAAACCCCCCACAATGATCCTTCCATAACTAGCTGCGCCCCCCCATTTTGTATTTTATTTACATTTAGCCCGTGGTTAATAAAAACTAAATTTTTAGTCACCTGATAGCTGAAGTGAGCTCTGGTCAATATCAAAACCAGCACTTGATGTATTTTTCATGTTTTCTACAAAAACTGTCTGGACAGAATTAGATGAACTATTCTTCCCATTGTTAAGGAATTTAAACAATGTGACAAATTCTGGTATCACACTTCCATTGCTGAAAGATAAAATATATATATAATACATATTATAGTTAAATGTATCCATACAAGAAAAAATACACAAGATTTTATGTAAACAAGATTTTTTTTACTGGCAAAAAAGACCTTTAAAAGTAATAAAATAATGAAAAAAAAATATGCAGAAGAATTAAAGGGTCACTATACTTATGCTTGTGAAGGTTCTCATTCATCCAGGTCATGGTATATCTGTTGTATTCAATTAGATCAACTGGACTTGAAATGTAGTTCTTGAAGACGTTTCGCTAGTCATCCGACTGGCCTTCTCAATTCAGAATGACTTGTACAAGAATCTGTGGCAATTATGTACCCTGGAAAATCCCAATTAGCATATCACAGCCAAGTGTTAAGGGCGTGATTGTATAGTGGCTAAGAGGTGTTATAGGAACGCCCAGAGTAAGGTGTTAAAACAGCATTGTACATGGCAGACAGATGGTGTCGAAGTTAAGGAAAATGGTAAACTGGAAGTAGAGGTTTACAGAAAGCCAACACACACAGATCAGTATTTGATGTTTGACTCCGAACACCCTTTAGATCACAAGCTGGGTGTCATCAGAACCCTGCAACACAGAGCCGAGAACATCCCCACTAGCACTTAGGCGAAGGCTAAGAATGAAACATCTCAGAGGAGCCCTTAAAACTTGTGGATATCCAGACTGGGCCTTTGTCAAAGAAGTAGAAGGAAAGAAAAAGAACACGAATACCAACAGTGAAGGGGAAAAGCAAGACAGGAGGAAGAACATGATCATCCATATGTAGCAGGGGTCTCTGGAAATTAAGAAGAAATTTCAAAAAAACATCGTATCCCGTCTGCTTTAAACCGAACAACACACTGAGGCAGCAATTGGTACATCCGAAAGACCCAATACCTAAACACAAGAAAAGCGACATCATATATGCAGTGCAGTGAAGAATGCTCTGATGTATGTGGGGGAGACCAAACAACAACTGCATCAATGTATGGCCCAGCACAGAAGAGCCAATTCCTCAGGTCAGGACTCAGCCGTGTACCTGCACTTAAGGATAAAGGACATACCTTTTAAGATTGTAATGTTAACATATTGGCAAAGGAATGTGACTGGCTAAGAGAGGTGTTCAAGAGGGACCATTTATGTGAAAATAAAGAAACCAAGCCTAAATAGAGGTGGGGGGGGTTCGACACCAACTGTCTGCTATGTACAATGCTGTTTCCACACCTTACTCTGGGCGTTCCTATAACACCTCTTAGCCACTATGCAATCACGTCCTTAACACCTGGCTGTGATATGCTAATTGGGATTTTCCAGGGTACATAATTGCCACAGATTCTTGTACAAGTCATTCTGAATTGAGAAAGCCAGTCGGATGACTAGCGAAACGTCTTCAAGAACTACATTTCAAGTCCAGTTGATCTAATTGAATACAACAGATATGTCACTATACTTACTCAGACAACTTTACATTATCTGAAACTACAATTTGAGAGAAGTGAAAAGGTGGTACCCCCATACTTATCTGTGCTTGCTTTTTCATTAAATTCTTAATGTTTCATGAGTGCTCCCAATTGCTCCCACCCTCCCTTACTCACTGCCTCCTTGTAGTGTCTGCGACACTTATAAGTTCTGCACAGCCTCGCTATGGACACTGCTCTGCTTACACATCCCCCTCACCCCTGCCTTCTTTTTTCTGCTGATTCTCATAATTGTTACAGAAAGTGTGCTGTCAGATAGCTAAAGATCCTAGTAAGAGGTCATATATTGCAATCTCTGCTCCTGGAGTGCCAAGTCTTTCCCTGTAAATGCTGTGATTAAAATGATGATTTCTCAGAATCTACAGCTCAGATTTAAAATACGAAAAAGTTTTATAGTAGTGGGATCTGGCTGTGTAATTTTGGCAAATTTTATTTTTTAGAGTATAGATAATCTTTAAGTGAACAGAGTTCAGTATGAAGCATATCCTGAGTCCAAAGAACAGAGGGCAGCAGTGAGCATTAACAAAAATCACAAAACAAATAAAAACCTGTATAATGAGTTGACATACCCCCTGGGGTTGCTTTTTTAATTATGCAAATTGAAAAAACTTGCTTCAGATGGCAATGCAACCCTTCCATTAAAGAGGTAGGAGCGAAGAGAGAAAGGAGTATGTATGCATTGGGAGCATTGGAAAGCTTTCCATCTACCGGGGCTATACTTAACGTACAAAAAAGTACATGAAAAGTTAATTTGGATTTCAGTCACCTGTATATTAGCACCTGACTCCCAGCTTCTGTAATTTCTTTATATTCTGAAGAATGAGTTACATATATCCCAATTTACACTCAACAATTAATTTCATTTATGCTTTTTAAATAGTGCTCAGCTGCACAATTCTGTTAATCCATATGGTGATCTAGACTTGGCAACCAGTAGATCTCCAGATGTTTGAAAACTACAACTCCCAGCATTCTCTAAATGCAGAGTGCTTGTAGAGGAATGCTGGATGTTGTTGTTTTCAAACATCTGGAGATCTACTGGTTGCCTATCCCTGTCATATACCGTAACAACTGTTACATTTCAAAGCAAAAAATAAAAGCAAAAAGTCAAAACAGGTATGTATGTGGTATGTGGTAAGACAGTACCAGCAATTATTCTGAAGGATATGAACTATACATATATCTACAGAACATTATACCAAATACATGCAGGGGAAATGAGGGAGGAATACAGTTAAGCTTACACTTGCCTTAATCTAGTGACCAGGGACCCATTGTACTGGCTCTTAAGAATGGAATTTTCAAATGTTGCAGAAAGCTGTTGGAAGGGGGTTAAAAAGTGCAGGTTAGTTTTATGTTGCATTGTTTGAATAGTTAATATAGACCCAATTTCTTGCCCTTATATAATATGCAGTAGTAATTTATTAAAGGTCCACTGGGGCCTCCGAACAAGTGAGGGTTAAAAAAAAGCCTGCTGCCGTTTCTTTAAATGAGCCCACATCTCTGGTATCGGCCTGTGAGAAGTTTTATTTTGAATAATGTTCAAAGACAAAAAAAAAAAAAAAAGACGAAACAAAACCAGCAACAATGTTCATTATTTCACTGTCATAGCAATGGTCTTGTTTGGGTTATGTTTTCCCTTTAAAAGGACAGATTAGCTTCATTTAAGTTCATGTACAGGGCAGAAATGTAAATAAAAAACGGTATGCCCAATCATTTTGACCATTAAATAAGTATTTCTATTCATTTACTTACAAGCCCTTCGATTTGAGTTGACAGTTGTCTAAATCCGTCACTATTTGTGTTTTTATAACCATCACTGTAGTTTAAATTAGTAATTCTAAAGGAGCCACCAAAATAGCGAATGCTGTTAGCGTCTGACTCTGTATTACTCCTCCCTGGGAAAAAAACAAGCAAAAAATAGAATTATTGCAGAGATCACAACACCAATTTAAATGTTAGATAACAAGCAATTCAGTGAATTGGCAGTGGAATTTATTTGACTATTGCATCTACTGGATTCATAAAATAATGTTGTTGAACTGTGATTGGAATATGATATTGAAAATACATCATTGTTAAAACTTAAATACATTTGAAATTTGACATATGCAAAAGTGTAAGGATAACCAGACAACAGGGGAGGAATGGGATCTTTTGTTCTGGGGGACAAATACAACCAAATGGCCCTTTCAAGGTAGATCACAAAATGTTTGACGATACCCACTTTGCAAAGGTCACACGCCCTTTGTTTAAGTTACGCCCATTTTTAAGTCTACTGTTCTCATAGTCGTCTGCATCATTTTTAAGTGTATAATGTGGTTAAGATAACTAACAGACTAATAAACTAGAGGGCTGACTGCCTAATAATGTAGAGAGATTATAACACTGGCTAATGATCTGGAGGGCTGACAATACTGGGTAATGAAATGTAGGGCTGAACACTGGGTAATAATTTGGAGGGCGGATAACACTGGGTAATGATCTGGAGGGCTAATAACACTGGCTAATGATTTGGAGAGCTGATAACAGTGGCTTATGATCTGGAGGTCTGATTCTGTTCCATGCCCATGTTCCTAGCTTCTGTGGCAGCTCAAATTTTTCATTGGAGACTAGCCCGGGGGGCATTTGCCCCTCAGCCTTCTGGGCCAGTCCTCCCCTGCCAGACAACCTTTATCCACATGAGACTCATACAACTATGTCCTTGGAACTTATGCAGTTAGTACACAGATATCTGTTTAAAGGGAAACCCTTTTGAAATAAAAAAAAAATAACAAAAGTGGTATAAAGGTGATACCTTTATTGGCTAACTAAGATAATCATAGCAAGCTTTCAGAACACTCTAGTTCCCTTTTCAAGCTGATTACAATGAAGCTGTGGTGCTCTATGATATATATACAACATTCAGCTTATAAATCAAATAACCAGAAAAAAAGGGATATCTGTGTGGAAGGTGTTATATAAGTCATATAAAGGGGTCTGCAAGGGACAAACAGATAAGGTACAAGATACTGTGGATCAAAGTGGCTGATATAAAAAGTAGTAAGTTACTGAAGTGTGAAGTAAAAGGAATTCCGTGTAATTAACTGTCCCAATGTCTCTACAGATGTTTGTATTTCTGGCTTGGTGCAGGCAGTTCTTAATCTATATAGTTTGCCATAAATCCAAGGCCCAGTTTCAGTCCCTTCTCCAGAGAGTTCCTTTTATTCTCTGTTTTAAAGTTCCCCTTACGGACCAAGATTCTTATATAGTTTATGGAGTGGTGAGGGCTGTTAAAATGGTTCCCTACTGGTGTGTCCAGTTTTTTATTTGTTATAGTAAAGCTGTGGTGAGTGTTTTCCTCTTTCTCAGGCTTTGGCCAGTCTCCCTATATACAGCCCTCCTGTTGGGCATCTAGTGCACTGTATTAAAGGACAACTATACTGTAAAAATTAACTTTTTAAAAATAAAAAGCACCAGGGCCAAGGAAACAGGATTGATTATTCCCATCTCCAAATATTGTTTTGTTGAGGAGCTACAGCACATACAATTTTCATCTGCCAGGTTATGGCCCAGGGCCATTCTATATTAAAGATAGTGCTGAAGCATTCAGGAAGACTGGCAAAAGCAGTTTTCTTCGTCCTGCTGCTCCTCATAGAAAGGATATTGGTAGGTAAAAGCACCGATATCCTACCTCCCTGCCTCAGGTATTTTTTTCCCTTTAAGCATCCCAACCCATTCAAAATGTGAAAAGCAGGTCACACTACTTGCTTCACTATGTGACATCATATTGTAGTACCGCTGGCCTGCCTAACTGAAAGTAATATACCAGTAGGTTAAAGGTTATGATCTGATGTTTGGATTTATACAATTGTGTAAGAAGGATTTCCATTCTCTAAGTGTAAAGTATCTTTTAAAAAACTGTAGGTTACATACTTTGACGATACTGTATAAATGACTAGGAGCTCTTTCCCTCCTTGAGTGACTATGTGGTTCTTTGCATGCAACTGAATTTGGTGCCAGGAAGCAATGTCATTGTGATGATCACATTTTGCCTAGCTGTGAACTGCTTCTAGGCTGAATGTCAACACATTCAAGCAGTGAGAAGCCAGTTTGCATTTGGCTCCAAATTTAGGAGGCAACTCAGCTCCTCTTAACGTGTAATCAGTTTTTCAATCAGTTGCCCAAAAAAAGGAGACACATAGAAGCTTTTAAGGTAAAGGGACCACAGGTTAGAAAAAAAGGTTACTTCTCTTTTAAATAGAGCACAAAACAAGATAGAATGACTAACCTGTCTGAAGACAACCTGACTTACTCAAATTGGCTGTACCTAATCGTTTTTAATGTTAATGTGCTCAAAAGACTTAAAATACTTAAGAGGAATACAGGGTAAATCCAACTTCTAATGGTATATATAAGGCAAATTTACCTAGATGTTTAGTGAATACTGGAAATTCCACTGAGATCATTCCATTGACATGCATGGTGGTTTATTCTGCTCTGCTGAAGCTTACCCCACAGTTTTGAATATAAATTATGGCTGTTGTTTCAGGAGCATTATTATTATTATTTTAATATGCCCCCTGTAGCTGTGCATTTTTTTATAGTTAAAATACAATGAGTAAAGCTGGGCAGAAGCTCTTCCATTTGCATTGATCGGAAGAATTGTTGGGGAAATGAGGACTTGAAGATGGGGTCGGGGGAAATTTTTCCAACTGGCTCGATCTTCATTTTTTCCGATAAACTACTCAATATTGTCAAGCAGTCTATTGGAAAAAAAACGGCATACACAAAATCGATATTTTGAGTGACCGAAAGAAATTTTTCACTCAAAATATCAACCCCACCAAATATGGTTTTATGAATAAATCCAGGCATTAGGCTTTGCTCACACTTGAAGCTATATCAGCACGCAAATGCCCTGACACTTTACCATACATTTTTTTATCAATACAAAAATGCACCAGATTCAAAAGTAATGCTTTCTCTAAGCAAAATCTTTGTTGCATTTTTCAAAACATACAATTAGAAACCCAGAATTTTGTCTATTGGCGTAAACTAATTCTGCCACTTACACCCTTAATATGGGGTATTTGTATTGTGTATGGTTAACCATATCCTCAGTGGAATGTCAGTATACCAGTTTTATCTATAGCAGTCACCTTTTATACTAACCTCAGCTGCTGAGATACAGGATAACAAATAATATAAATAAAGAATGCTGTAGGGTCCCAGACACATATTAACATACTGACATACTGATCACAATTACAGTTTTATTAAAGAATGTTTTTAATTCAAGCATAAACTCTGCCAAATACATTTCTGTTTTCCTTCTTACCAAAAACAAGCACCACAGCAGTAATAACACCAGCAATGAGGAGAATGGCAATCGTAATTATCACAGCTATTGTAACCTTATACTGCTGGAATTTCATTTTATAGACTGGTTTAGTTAACCTAAGGCAGGAACATAAAGAGATAAAATAAATGTTTATTATTTGACCATAATAACAGAAATTACTACATTTTGCTATTATCTTTTGTGTTTTTGGTAAAATCTCACTTAAAGAAATAATAAACATGCCTTATTCAAATCCGGATGTGCAAAATGCCAATAATTTTAGTCAACAGATATCAAGTCATAGTCAGGAAAAGGGTCTTTATCTTTTTTCATAGTTTATTAGAAGCACAATAGGCTACCACTAGGTGCCTCATTAGCAGTTCAACGTGTCTATCTGTTAACCTCAAGGCTGGGTACACACGAAGGGACCAATTCGTGATAGTTGCCGTGGCCGACAGTTTGCCCAACCGACCAATACAGGGAAGTATCTGATTGGCCCAAATAATCTGCCCGTGTCTACCTAAACTTATTATTCTCTCTGGTTCCAATTTTTTTTGCATTTTTAGGCTAGGTACCTCAGCCATATTTTTTGTCCTGGACAGTTGCTTTGACTGATCATGTGGTTCATAAAAGACTGCACAATCGCCTGCTATTTACAAACATGTACAGTTGTCCTTTTGTCCAATTTGATGATATGGAATCGTCCTGAAATATCTGCTAGTGTGTAGCTAGCCTTGGTTCCCATACACTACTTTGACGTTAGATAGATTAGACCAGTGGTGGCGAACCTACGGCACGCATGCCAGAGGTGGCACTCAGAGTCCTCTCTGTGGGCACTCATGCACAGCTGCGTTCACCAGAGTTTGTTACCAGAGAGAAAGTGTAGCGGCTGTCTGTAGCAGAGAGAGAGGTGACATGCTATAACATTCAGCTATACTTGTGTCCCTATCCCTGTTTTGAATCTCAAACTCCTGTCTTATAATGTATGAGTTAATGGTCACTCTTTTAGATCTCAAACTCCTGTATGGTAATGTAGAGGTTAATAAGTAACCTTTAAACGATTCTATCTACTGTTTCTCTCTATGTCTATTTGAGTTGTTTTTTCTAAATTAAAAGTTCTGTACTTAGGTTAAATGATCCTGTTGGCACTATGCAATAAAAAGTGGGGTTTTGGGTTGCAGTTTGGGCACTCGGCTTCTAAAAGGTTCGCCATCACTGGATTAGACAAACATCTAATCTATAGTAGTAGCAATACAGGGTACCCACCAAGCGTCCTGCTCCTCCATGGCCACCTTACTGCCAGTATTCACATCCAGTTATATAGAAAAATGAGGGCTGTCCAGTCCTTTAATTTACAAATCGGGATGCTCCTATTTATTGGTGCAGACACAGCAACAAAACAAAGTTTCGGCACGCAGGCCTTTGTCAAGATAGATAGATAATCTATCTAAGAACTGCCTATCCTGTTCTTATTCGCAATCAACTTGGGTTTGCCAAATGAATAGGCCAGACGGAAATATCTCAAGGTAAGAACCGTTGCTTGTAAAATAAGTCATTAGACATTATACAGATTAGATGTTTGTCTAATGTCTGCCTTGTGTATGGCCAGATTAAAAGCGGTTTAAGTTTTATGGCAAGGAGTGTGTTATGGACTTAATAACTTTGGTAATACAATGCAGAAGCGACCATTCAGCTATAGGGAAGGGCAATCCGATCTGCTTTCGCTGACAGGTTTGCTTATAACACAACACATACCTGGCGTGTTGTTTGTAATGTCATGTACAAATCTCTATATTTTACCTGAAATAATACAAACCCCCACCAAATAAAATTTTTTTAGAAAATACGGTAATCTTTATAAAAGTTTAAGCTAACATAAAAACAGAAGACTGGCCTATGTAAAAAAATAGGTTTCTTTATTATTCAATTAGTTGAACTAAGCAAGTAGCTATCTAGCTTAACCAAAATACTTTTTATGTGAAGTCACATAAATAGAAAGAATGGAAGGGGGATCTGGACAGTAGTGAGACTGCAAAAAACTTTTTATTGCGACATATTGCCTTGAGAAAAAATCCTTTGCGATTCGAAACCTGCCACAATTATTATTATGGATTTATATAGCACCATCATCTTCCATGGCACATAGTCCTACATTACATACAGGGTAATACATGTTATACAAAGTCATACATATTACATACACAGGTAATACATAATATAAGTAAACAGAGTGATGCGCTTCTTACAGCAATACCGTGATACAATAAGAGAGAGGACCCTTCCCAAAGAGCTAACAGTCTAGAGGATATGGGGGTGAGACATATGGTTGCGGGAATCAGTAGGCTGTAAATAGATTGGCAGTGGAGTGTGAAAGGCGGGTTGGATCATATTGGGTAGTATGAGGGTTAATGTCTAGGCCAAGTTATATGCTTGTTTGAAAAGGTGGGTTTTAAGATTACGTTTGAAGGTATTAAGGGACCATGAGTGACAAACAGACTGAGGAAGGGCGTTCCAGAGCAGAGGGGCAGCACGAGCATGTCCTGAATACGAGCATGGGAAGAGGTGACAAGGGTGGATGAGAGGAGGAGATCGTTTGCAGAGCACAGGTTGCGACTGGGACGATATCGTTGGATCAGCTCTGAGATATATGAAGGGGCTGTGTAAAAAGTTTTTTGCAGCCTCAGTACTGTCCAGATCCCCATTCCATTCTTTCTATTTATGTGACTTTGTCTGTTTGGCTGGAGCAGTTGGAAGGTGTGGGATCTATTAAATATACCTGGTGTTAAGGATGCAACTACTTTGCTTTTCATACTTTTTATGTGAAGCACTGATGGCGTGACACCTGCTTATATCCAGTATGTTTAAGTTTGTTGAACAAAAAACAAGCGTTTATGAGGTGGCCTTTACCATTTTCCTGCTGTCTGGCTTTGATTCTTCTGAAATAACTGCAGTTTCCACATTTATGAATTGATCTTAGAAATATGTGTGACTTTTATCCTCAAATAACAAACCACATTCTAAAGACAATGTACGCTTATGTTTTACTAAATGCCATCTACTATAGGTGCAGTAAAACAATTTATAACTGGGATTGTTCAGTAATTCTAGATGCCTTTTTAGTATTTACAAGGATCTAAAGTTGTTAGATCAGTGGGTGGTTTAACCTGTTCTTTTAATTAAAGGGAAACTAAAGGGTTAACTCCCCTCCCATCTGCTGCCACTAGGGAAAAGACCTAAACTAATATATGATTAAACTTTGTACACACAGCAAATTTGGCTCGGGCGTTATGGCCAAGCAAAATTTGCCCTGTTTACGAAGCTTAACTCCTGGCAGCAGACAAGGAAAAACCTTTGGTGGAGATTTACCCAGAACATTGTGGGAGATTTACCCAGAGGTTCCCTTCCACGATTCTATATTGTGTTTGCTCCTGTGGGTTAATCCCAAAAGGGATTTAACCACAGCATTATTGTAATGGCGGCCAGCGTTTAACCAGCGTTAAAATCTTCCGCTAAAAGTAGCGCAAACAAGATATTAAATTGTGAGAGTCATGTGACTGGGTGGGTGTCTTTTGCGTAACCCGCACATCTGGTGCTAAAATGGAGTTAAAGTTGCACTAAGTCACGCTAAATGATAGCGTGACCTAAACCCCATTTAACTGCCCTGTAGCTCTGGGTAAATGAGCCAGTTTATTACCTAGTGCCCCATTTATGCTGCCCCCTTACTTGCAAGAAGCTCTGAAACAAATGTATCTTCCAATAGTCAGGGCAGAGCCTGCATAGCTGGCCCAAGTGTTGGGGCAGGATTAAAGCTGCGCCAAGATTTTCTCTTGGTTTGCTGTTCTCTCATGGTGAAAATATGAATGGGGTTAGGGTTAACCCTTTAGTTCCCCTTTAAGAAAACCTAAAACCTGTATTTTATAAACATAAGTTATTTATCACTGTCACCATAAAAATACAGATTATAAGGCATAGATAGTTAAAGATACAATTTCTAAAAATTACATAAATAGTAAAAAAAATATATATATAAATAGGCAAAGAATACATCTAGATCAATCGATTTTAAAAATGTGCTGGCCTTGACATATTAGGAGTGAGGTCCCTGCCCCAAAGAACTAATCTATGTGGTGGGTACAAATAGTGCTAGTGTTTTAGGTGTCAGGAGCCTGTCGGCACAGATTGTTTTCCGCCCTAAGCCACACCCACTATTAGCAACACCCACTACTAAACACATCCATTACCAGTCACATACAGCACCCACTGCAGAAAAAATACTTCCTTTTTCTTTAAAACATGTACTTGGTACTTATGCTGAACTTTCCCTTTAACTACTCATTAAATATATAAATATATTAATGGCCACAGTGACTGGTGCACATACAACAAATTTGCCTACAGTGACTGGTATAAATATGTTGGCTCTCAGTGACTAGTACATGCAGGTTTGCCCACAGTGACTGCCACATGGAAGTTTCCCCACAGACTGGTACATACAAGTTTGCCCACAGTGACTGCCACATGGAAGTTTGCCCACAGACTGGTACATGCAAGTTTGGCCACAGTGACTGGTACATGCAAGTTTGCCCACAGTGACTGGTTCATAGAAGTTTGCCAACAGTGACTGGTATATGAAAGTTTA
Source organism: Hymenochirus boettgeri (assembly GCA_019447015.1). Classification (NCBI taxonomy): domain Eukaryota; kingdom Metazoa; phylum Chordata; class Amphibia; order Anura; family Pipidae; genus Hymenochirus; species Hymenochirus boettgeri. The sequence continues at coordinate 156,227,356 of CM033469.1, forward strand.
CCAACAGTGACTGGTATATGGAAGTTTAGCAACAGTGACTGGTATATGAAAGTTTACCAACAGTGACTGGTATATGAAAGTTTACCAACAGTGACTAGTATATGGAAGTTTAGCAACAGTGACTGGTATATGAAAGTTTACCAACAGTGACTGGTATATGAACGTTTACCAACAGTGACTGGTATATGAAAGTTTACCAACAATCACTAGTATATGGAAGTTTAGCAACAGTGACTGTTGTATGAAAGTTTACCAAGAGTGACTAGTATATGGAAGTTTAGCAACAGTGACTGGTATATGAAGGTTAACCAACAGTGACTGGTATATGGAAGCTCACTAACGACCACAGCAATGCATATGCAAAGGGAATGAATATGAAATAAATAGGTTTTTTAAAAAAAACTAGACAATATGTAGTATACCTAGAAATGAAATATAGATAAATAAGTTAAATAGTAATGCTTTAAAACAAAAACAACCAGCTTACATGTATAGCAGATTCTATTTAGCAAAAAAAATACAAATAAACTAAAGACAAAATAGTGGGGCAGAGGGGAAGTTTTAATGTAATAAAAGTCAATGTTTAACTGCACTATTTGTTTTTTCTTTTTAAATATCTATTACTTTTTTACGGATAAAGGTGGCCATACACTATTACGATCGTAATTACGGTCTTAAAGGGTATGTCCACCCCTAAAAATTTTTTTCCACCAAAGATTCCCCCTGTCACCCCAGCCCCAACCGCTATGTTAATATTATTAGAAAATGCCCCAAACTTTACTTACCTCCCCTCTTGCCTCCGCCGCGCCGCGAGTAAATGCAAGCAGAGGGGCGGGATCGGCAGTCGCATCTGTGATTGGCTGAGCGGTAGCCAATTACGGCCTCGGCTGCTGGGAGTTCAGTGCGGCGGAGGCAAGAGGGAAGGTAAGTAATGTTTGTGGTATTTTCTAATAATACTAACATAGCGGTTGGGGCTAGGGGGACAGGGGAAATCTTTGGTGAAAAGAGATTTACACTAGGGGGAGGGAATCCTAATCAGGAGGGAGAGGGGAGGGGGAGAAGGGCTGCAGTACGCATGCCAAACTTCTCCTGGAGGCCAGGTAGGAGGCAGAGTCCTATATGGACTCTGCTATCCACTGGTGGGCAATTTTTGGGACTTTGGGGGGGGACACAGGAGAACATAGGAGCTGGGATGTGAGGTCAAAGACTTAAAGTACACTACATGATGGGGCCAGTAGTGGGGGGGATTATAGTTTTGGGGGTGGACATGCCCTTTAAACTGACCGATACTTTGATAGACTGATGTACAATGTTAATTGTACAAAGATGTACAATAAATATTGTTCGACATTCAATTTGTTTTGTGATTAATGTCAAATGTCGTCCATTGTGAGGTTACATTCCATTCACATTTAATCGGAACTTTAGAAAACACTACAATCATTTTACCAATCGACTTAAAAAACGACTTTCCCGATTGTAATTAGGATCGATTTTACGATCTAATGTCGTGTGATAAGAATGGGAAAATGTAAAATTTTCGGCCAATCGAAGGAAATGTCGGATTGTATGTTGGATTGTACATAAAATCGGCCTAATATATGGTCACCTTTACCATTCAGATCAATTGTTTAAAGATTGATACATCCAATTTACATTCATAGTACAACAGTGGCGTAACTAGGAATCACTGGCCCCCCAGCAAAACTATGATGGGGCCCTATCCGTGCTTCATCCACAGGGGAGGAGCAAGTGTAATAGAGAGCAAATGTTTAACTGCACAATAGTAATACACTTAAATTATCAATCCTTCAAACATGATATGACACACTAGGTGACCTGTCTCATGTAAAGATTACTGTAAGGGGGTTGGAAGAATTGGCAAATATGTAAATAAAGCCATTAGCTGGCATTCATCTCACCAGTGACCTTTGCATGTGTTAGTTCACCCTCTGTACCAATTTAAATTAATGAAGTTTGGATAGCTCCTAAGAGCGGCATCCCCTGTTGTTTAGTACATTTCAGAGTATATTTCTTCTGGCACGGGCCCAAGTCTGATAAAAGGCAAATCCCATTGGAACAAGCCTTGAAAACCACCAGTGTTAGTAAATCATCGCTGTCAGTCACATTATAGGTTGGGTGCTGAAAAAGCACTGACATTATTAGGCTCCCACTTTTAAGAATAGGGAGTGGATATATATCTGTATGGTCTGTAATTTACAGTCACCCAAATGACCGATCTCCATACAGAATATGGAGAAAGGTTGATTGAGTAAATGTATCTTAGATTGTCCAATGGAATCAGCGGGATTGAGGAAAGCTATTGCTGTGTTCTGTGAAATTGCATCTCCCTCTAAGTGAATAATGTAATTTTCTCCTATTATTCTTTTTGTTCTATGGAGTTACTTAATCTCCCTCCGTGTAAACCATGTAAAACAATAAGGAAGAGAGGGGTATGCAAGTAACAATAAGTGCAGCATCATAGTACTAGAGGATTTAAATGCATACAGTGTTTGTGCAAAAATAGCCTTATCCAAAGCCATTTATACAGAATCATTAATCTACTATTATTAGCAAAATGCAAACATGTATCTTTCTAATACTCTTTTTGCTTTATTTTTTATGTGTTAATTAACTTTCATGCTATATTTTGGTTATTTTGTTAACGTGCTTAAAACTGTTAAAGAGCATATCCACCCCCAATGCTGGAATTTATCCCACTACTGGCCCCACTTTATAGTGTCCTGCGCCTTATGGTTCTCCTCAAGTGAGAAAGAACGCATGCACGTTTGAAACATGTTGTGTTAGCAGCAATAAAACATGTTGGATTGCAAACCTTTTTTGCTTGTGTCTCCCTGCATTTCTACTTTTGTTCCTGTTGGATGGTAATAGCGTGGTGCGGACGCGCTGCAGGGATTGACACACCTGAATTATATGAGTAGGATATGTCTGTGTGTCATCTGGTCCCTGCTACTTCCTTGTCCTCCTAGAGGACTCTTGCATGCACAGGAGGATCCCTCTCCTCTGTTCTTTTCTGTAATGTAGTGGGGATATGCTGTAGTGTAGGGATTGACACTTCTTCCCTTTAAAGTCAAACCAAATGCAAATTTAATCTCCAGTATTAGTTCATTACATGCATGCTGCATGGCTACACTGAAACTGATACAACATGCATAATGATTCTAATGGAAATAAGAATATAAGGGTCAGAGGACACAACCCTCTTATTAGGTAACGATACACTTATAGTGTTAATTTGACTTCCCAAAAATAGTTTACTGCTGTGTTTTCTCACTAATGATCACACTTTCCATCCATTCAGAAAATATTTCAGTTTTCAGCAGATTATTTATACTTTATTAATAAAAGCAATATCATTTTACATAATCTTATAAGCATAATGTACACATACTGAAATAGAAATGCATTGTAATTTAATTCATTCTGAACTGAATAGCTGTATTATTTTACACAGGTACATAGTAGCCTCTACTCCTCAACAGACATATTAGTAGTTAAAGTAATTAAAAAAACCCATGTTTAGGATCTTAACAAATAGCTAATTTAAATTAACAGACTTCAAGGTACATAGTAGCAATTAAATATTGATCTATCGCCTTTATTAGTGTCATACATTATATATAAATGTATATGCCTCATAGAGTTTTCAAATATTGACAGAACAGGGCAGTGCCTATCCAACACACGATAAAGCTATATCCATAGCTTTAAAAATGAATCAGTAGTCCAGATAACCTTAATTAAAAATACTTATACAAATAGCCTATATTTATTTTGTTTTATTTACATGTAAACCAGTATTAAAGCTACTTTCATCTACGAAGACCCGTAAGTGAGTCCTCTGATCCTATATTAGTATATATCTTACCGGACAGCACTCAGGCACTCAAGGTTGCCGTTTTGTTAATCCAGCAATATATATATTATTATCGTGGATTTATATAGCGCCAACATCTTCCGTATATATAATGCTCCCCATTTCAAGTACTGTACTTACACAACATTTGCAAAGACAAGATAACATTACACTTACCTGTAAAGTAAACTCCTTGTCTGGTGATCTAAACAACCATATCTGCTGTGCTGAGTGTTCCATATGACAGTTCTTTAACATGCTTGTGTTCAAGGCGGAGACAGGCAAATGTGTTTGAGATTAAAACTGGTTGAGCAAGTGCTGGTCTGCTGGTAAGGTTAAGAGGAATGGAAAGAAAGTTTTCATAGGCTAAAAATAAAAAACCAGTTGGTAAAGTTATTGTTTAATAGAACTAAGCTATTGTATTGGCAATCAATAATATAAGGTGTGGTATTTTTGTGTATTTTCCTAAAAGTGGTAAACTATAAACGTTGTCACTGCAGGTAGCACAAATTTTCGTTTAATAGGGAGAAGCGTTATTAATTGTAATTATAGCTTCTTTTTTTTAAAATGGACATTTACTTAAAGATTAGGCTCACAAAACACTTCAATGTTTGTTATATAGTTACATTATTTAATTATATATACACAACATTAAAAAAAAAGTCTTCTCTAATGTAGGTTTATAGAATTATCTGTCTTGGGTTGTAATTCGGTTGCCATTGTGGTGAGAGGTGTTTTCCTTTCTCTCTATTTAAAGGGCATGTCCAGCCTAAAATAAACTAAGCTTAGAAATTTTTGTGGAGGTTCTCATTCATCCAGGTCATGGTATATCTGTTGTATTCAGTTATATCAACTGGACTTAAAGTTTAGTTCTTGAAGACGTTTCGCTAGTCATCCGACTGGCTTTCTCAATTCAGAATGACTTGTACAAGAATCTGTTGGCAATTATGTAACCTGAAAAGTCCTAATTAGCATATCACAGCCAGGTGTTAATGACATTGCATTCATAAAGGAAACTATTCCTTTAATGCATTAATTGAGGAATGGGAGGTAAAGGACCTATGCCCTACCCTCCATTCTTCAATCAATTGTACAGGAGTCTTCATTCCAGGCTCCTGTACAATTGATTGAAGGATGGAATGGAAGGTAAGGCATAGCTCTTTTACCTCCCGTTCTTCAATCAATGCATTAAAGGAATAGTTCACTTTTTCAGTGAACTATTCTTGACATATTGTGTGATTTTTCTTGACACTATAGGCAGTTTTTTTTCCTTTTGCAGACTCCTGGGCTCAGTTCTTTACTTGCTACAATTAAAAATCTATTCAATAAATAAAAAAATCTAATAAATAATCAATCTATAAGAACTGCTTTAGTGGACTCATTCCTGTTCATTTATAGTTCAACATTTGACAACATAGAATACACTGATTCATGTTCCTGGACTATAGATCCCTGATTAAGGATATATATATATATATATATATATATTCATATAGTGATGAAGTCTGATGAAGGTGCTCTGTGAAGCACCGAAACGTTAATAAAACTTTTCGTGTGAAGAAGGAGTGCTCGGAACCTCTTACTTTTTTTGGTATATATATATATATATATATATATATATATATAGAAAGATAGATAGATAGATAGATAGATAGATAGATATTAGTCTGTTGATTCAACTAATTTATAAAATACTAGGACTTTTTCTGAACAAGAACAATTTCTTTATAACATAACATTGAAGGCACTATTCTGAAATTTGTGTATATTAATAATTAACTGCTAAACAAACTGTATGGTGATTCATTAAACATGAATATTGTACATCTTTGAATAAATTACCTGTTAATTACCACATTATCTTCAGAACAGAGAAAAGCTGGCATATCTTTGGAATTTTATTCACACTTTAACTTGGGTAAGTGAGTCAAAGGAGTTCATCCACTGATTCAATAAAAAAAAGTCTTAAATCTGTAAATAAGTTTATAAGCTTTACGACTTCTAGAAAATGTTTACATGCCTGCGTGATTCTTATTCACAATTTAACCAGTTTGCCAGTCACAAGGATTAAGTTAAAATGATAGAAATTAACTACAGTATAACAATGTCACTCACTCTTTGTGTTTTTCTTGTAAAGGACATGTCCACCCCCAAAATTATCATTTGCCCTTGTGCTGGCCTCACTGTGTAGTGTTCAAAAATCCTGTTTCAAGTCCCACAAAATGTCCCACAAAATCCTGTTTCAAGTCCCACAGTAGGAGCTGTATATGTGTCATCCAGTACCTGCTACTTCCTTGTCCTCCTGGAGGACTCTGTTATGCGCAAGGGAGCCCTACCCCCTCCCTCCCACCCTCTGGATCCCTCCATGCTTCCATCATCTTTTACCTATAAAATAACTTTTCTGTATAGTAGGGCACCCCCCACTCAACCCTAACCTTCGGGTTGATAAGTTGAAAAAATAGACTAACCAACCTTGTGATTGTGATTGGCTGACATTCCGGGAATGGAGTATCAATAGAGGCATAGACCCGAGGGAATGAAGGATGACAAGTCAATTTCTGGGGCTTTTTTTTAACAAATAAATCTGGTGGTTGGGGTTGGGGGGTGCCCTACACTACAGCAAAAATGTATTTTGGGGGTGGAAATACCCTTTAATACTCGTATATATCCTTGTGGATTTTTCTTTATTATTCTGTATTATGACACTAATTCCTATTAAAGGACAACTAAAGCAACAGAACAAACAACACTGAATCAGAAGGCAGAACACCTTGAATATAAAACTAGTAATCTGTGTCTTACCTCTTATTTTGATACGGGTGCTGGGAAATTAACCTAAATAACATATGGTTTGTGCTTTACAACACAGCATTCTAGTACAACAGAGTTTGGTAAACGACCATTATGTTCTGCACATGCTCAGTCCTTAGCTATGGCAGGAACTTGTAACAGTTGGTCACACCTATAAAGAATCTCTAGCCAATCCTTTCACAGGACTGGACAGATAAAGCAAGGAAGCATGTGACTGAGATCAGGAGGTGTGGTCTGACACTGCACATACACACAGATACTTCATTCAGTTGTTTACATTTACTTTAATACAATTTAATGAAGTGGGATTTTACATTTTATTGGTGCTTTTAGGGGGGTTGTTTTAGATACTGGAGTATAAAAAATTGGGTTTAGTTCTCCTTTAATGCCCAATTGTCAAAGTCCTTGGAACAATTTTGCATAGTACCCAAACCTGCATCCAAAATTCAACAGACCCGCACCCATTCAAAATCACTGTGGGTTAGCTGAGCTGCAAATATGGTAAACGTCGGGATGCCCGACAATGCAGGATTCTAGGCCAAATCTCACATACCTCATAACATTTGTAAATATACCTCCAAACATTTTAAAATGCAAAAGAGAGACCCATCAGGAGAAGAGATGTGGCAGACCATGTTCACTTTGTTTAGGTTACACCCAGTTTAAAGACCATTATTCCCATTTTACATTGTTATCTGCAAGTGTATGATATGGCTATTAGTTCACTCAGAAAGTGGAGGGCTGACAACACTGACTAATGAATTGGTGGGCTGACAACACTGGCTAATGAACTGGAGGGTTGATAACACTGGCTAATGAACTGGAGGAATGACAACACTGGATATTGAACTGGAGGAATGGCAAAACAGGCTATTGAACTTTGGCTAATGAACAAAGCACACACACATGCTCTTAAAGGTAATGCACAGGGTAAATCAAAGTTCAGTCAATTGCACAGCTGTACCTTTAAATCACACACTATGCTACTCTTATTTTTCTAAGCCATTGGTAAAGTTTACATTTCCCTCTTTACTTGCTGGCTCTCCCTGCTCCACTGAAATCTCGTTCAATCCTGTACTATTGCGAGATTTGCTTAATTAAGACTTCATTTTGGTAGATTGCAGTACTTTTAATGCGTATATCACGTTAGTCTTATCACACTAACTTCCCCTTTAATGCGTATCATATCAACTTTCCCTTTAACGCCTATCACATCAACTTTCCCTTTAACACGTATCACACCAACTTTCCCTTTAATGCATATCACACAACTTCTCCTTTAACGCTTATCGCATCAGCTACCCCTTTAACATGTATCACATCAACTTTCACACCACAAACTATCGGACGTGCACACCGATGGAAGACTCCAGGTAAGTAAAATCAGACTTTGCTTGTGGATGTGGATATGTGGATATCTGATACGTAGCCGAAGCGATGGGCTTGGGGCTTGTTGCACCCGAGCCACCTCCCGAGTTTGGTGAGTGTTTACATTCTACTCTTTTGTTGTTTGTAAGCGGATTTTGATTTGAACAGCCGAGGCTTGAAAAGATTAATTCCCTTTAGCGACGGGTCTGGGGCATTAGCACCCGGACCAGCACCATTTATGTGTGAGTTATACTTTCAAACAGCACACTTGTTTAAGACAATTATCCATTTTCCTTGTATTTAATTGTTCACATTTAGCCTATTGATAGGTTCTACAAAGTAGCATAATTGTAGCCCATGGAGGTGGTTATATAGACACACTCGTGTGTACCTTTGTATTTATTAAGTGTATCTAATCACATCAACTTTCCCTTTAATGCGTATCACACCAACTTCCCTTTTAAGGTGTATCGCACCAACTTCCTCTTTAGCACGTATCGCTACAACTTCCTTTTTAGCGCGTATCGTATCAACTTCCCCTATAGCACGCATCGCATTAATTTACTCTTTAGCACGTATCACATCAACCTTCCCTTTAGCGCATATAGCATTAACTTACCCTTTAACAATGGGGTAAAACATATCTCACATTAATTTATTTTTTACTGCAATCGATTTGACACACCATGTCCCCCAGAAAACACAAATCAGATGTCACATAAAATTTATGCTTGTAATAATGACACATGGTAAAGAAAGGTGAGTGAAAAGAGTGTGTATGTGGCCTTTAATACTGGGGTTTCAATAGTTTGCGGGGAAAAGAGACACAAGGTGTGAAGTTAAATGAACCCCTTACAGTGCAGTGCAGTACAGTGTTTTGCAGTGGGCAGTGTCATCCAATTCACAGCTCTTATTGTCTTTCCTTAGGTAAAACTACATATTTCCTTAGCTGCCTTCCCTTAAAGGGTATGTCCACCCCTTTTTACAACATGTTTCTGTAGTGTAGAGCTCCCTCCCCCAACCCCAAACACCATAGCATGAAACAGCAAGCAGGGGGCCGGGCCAGCAGCCGCGCCTGTGATTGGCTGAGAGGCAGCCAATCATGGACGCGGCTTCCGGCTGTGCAGAACGACAGGGGAAAGAGGTGATGTAAGTACAGATCGGGGGTGTTTTGTGTGAAACTACTATGGCGTTTGGCGTTACACTACAGAAAAGGGGTTTTGTGCTAGGGGGAGAGAGAGAGAAAGGAGGGGGAGGGGGAGGAGGTCTGTACTGAGCATGACAAAATTCTCTCGGAGGAGAGACAGGAGGCAGAGTCCTATATGGACTCTGCAGAGCTCCTGGTGGGCAGTTTTTTGGACTTTAGGGGGGGGATTACTGGAGGACCATTTGGAGCTGGGATGTGAGGTAAGGATTTTTCTACACTACATAGTGGGGCCAGTAGTTGGTTAAATTTTAGTTTTGGGGGTGGACATGCCCTTTAACTCTGCACCAGACTGCCGAAAACTGTAATCTCCATGAGTAAAGGTGGCCATACATATGTTCGTTATTACTTACCAGACTGAGCGCTCACGTGACATTCCTGCCAGAACCATCTCTCCCGATCTGATATGCATCCGACATGCCTGCCCAAATCCCAGTACAAGAGACTTATCTTGGATTGGCCAGTTTCCCTCTCAATCTTAAGTCTGGGTGACTTACAAGTGAGAGCAGGAGAGTGTGCAGTCACACGCAATTGTGACGTCACATATTCTGCTGCTCCTCATGATTGACAGCTCTATCTTCCTATCACAGCAACAACAGAAAAAAATAAAGCAAAGCAATGTACTAACTGCCCTGAAAAATCTGTAACTTTTGGAAGGTGTGCAATTAACTAGATTCACTCGAATTACCACCAGAGGTAGCACACAGGTTAATTAACTTAAAAAATGCCAAAAAAGTGGAGTACAGAGGTATTTTTAAAAGTTTAAAAAAATGTGTCATGAAAATTGTCCCAGCCATTTGAAAGTTTTTCTGGAACATACAAACAAATATACAGTACATACATACATTGACTTTTATATATATAGATAAGTCCTCTTAGATAAAGGATCACAGACCCAGATACATAGATGCATATGATCAGTAAATTCTCTAGCAAATCCCTCTTTGACCTGCCACAGCAGTTCAGTAACTACTGGGTGACCTCTCTGTAATCACAACTGAATTGCAGAAAATGTCACAAATCTGCAGGGTTACAGTTGATTTCTCCACAATTCTGCTTATTTTACAGGTTACACTTACAGCTATCTGCTAGTTAGAAAATACAGTATCAATTTGGGCTCATCTACATTTCAGTTTTCCGTTTATCAGAGTATTTGTGGCTAGCACCCTCTTTTTTTTTTCTTAAACCCATATGCTATCCCCTTCAGGTCAATGTTGTAGGAGTTTAGCTCGGATTTAAGATGAAATGAGTGCCATTTTTGTGAAATATTTCACACTAGCATGGCAAAAGCTATGCAATAAAGGGTTACTTAACATTTTAATACAAATCAAAGCAGCTCTTAACTAGAGATGGCCACACTCACTGATATCCATTCGGCTTGCAGATTTACGGATTTTTTAAAGAATGCAAAATTTATGCACTTGCTGTTTTGGCATGCCGCATACTTTTTACAAAATTTAGAGAAATTTCAAAAACATCCGAGTTCTGGCGGGTTCAGATCCATGTCTAGTCTTAACACACTATACATACCTTCCGTGCTTTAACAATGCAAAGTGAAGCGTAGACAGCTGCATCATGGGAACACGGAAGGTATGTAGAATGAGAGCACAGCACTGCACCTGCTGTAAATAGCATAAAATATAAATTGTATATAAATTGTAGGTACTGTTGGGCAGTATACTATCATCATTACCATGGAATCCGATATCTATATAGTTTTCTTTTCCCATGATTTTAATGTTTAAAAATAAAACAATAAAATAAACTTCTAGATTTATCTCCCCACTCCCACCCACCATCCTCCGCCACACCCTCCTGCAGACTATGATGCATGCAAAACTATAGTTATGTGAGTTAAATCACAAACCACAGGAGTATACAGGAGAGCAACAGCCCAGAAGCAGGGTTGAGAATTCTCTAACTTATTGCTTTTCATCTAACTTATTTTTATACATAACATTTAGCCTATGGCTTGGGGGTGTTGATTCTTTTTATTCTTGCAATATTAACATAAACAATTATGGTTGTTGTTTAAGAAGTGCACAGAAGTGCTAACATAGGAGCTTCAATGTACTTCTATTTCACTCCTATGGAAGTCATTTTTAGCAACCCAGGATTTAACGGGACCTGTGTCGGTTCCAAAAAGTTTTGGGAACAGTCCCTGGCAAAAGATGAAATAAAATTCAAGTTACATTTTTTGCTATAATTTAGCCTAAAACATTTAAAATGAAAAGTACTTGGGGCATGGAAGGAGGAGTGATAATTAAAGGACAACTCCATTGTAAAAATTAAGTTTTCTAAAATGAAAAGTACCTGGGGCAGGGAGGTAGGATTGATTATTCCTACCCCCAGTAATGCTTCATTGAGGAGCTACAGCACAAAAAGTGTTCATTTGCCAGGTTAGTGTCCTGGGCCTTCCTGTATTAAAGATAGTGCTGGAGAACTGAGGAAGACTCTCAGAAGCAGTTTTCTTCTGAGAGTCGCTCCTCACAGAAATTATATGGGGAGGAAATGGAGTTTGGGGTTTTCGGTTTAATTGAAGTTCCAGGGGTAAGGGAGCTGTGTCTTACCTCCTGTTCTTCAACAAAACCTGCAGGAGCCAGGAATGAAGGAAAAGAACTGTATGTACTGTAGCCAGGAATGAAGGGTAGAAACTGTTTGCACATGCGCATATGCTCTGCGCATGCACATACATTACAAGACAGGACCTGTCTTTGGAACAGCAGAGGAGCGTGAGACCAGGTAAGTTCCTTCCCTTCGCTTCTGGCTCCTGCATGTTTTATTGAAGAGTGTGAGGTAAGAAATTGCTCCTTTACCTCCCATTCTTCAATAAACTGATTAAAATTGTAGCACATTACTGCACCCTTAATATTGTTTAGTCCGTCAGTACTTCCAGGTCTGGGGTCTGCGATAGGGCTCTAGTGATATCAGTGCCGGACAATCTAGTAGCTTGACTTCCGTGGGCTGGCAGGCAACACACTGTTAGTGTCTGATTATAGATCTCTTTGAATTTCTGGATGCGCTTTTCTGTTTCAGCTTTCTGTATCCGGATTCAGATTTCTAATATCCTGCTCCCTTGCCTTCCTGCATTACAGTTTCCAGCCTGCCTTTCAGTATTCCTATATCCTGCCTGAAGCCTGCCCTTCAGTATTCCAGTATCCAACCTTGTCTCCAACTTTCCAGTATCCTGCCTGCCCTTGTGCATTCCAGTATCCAGCTTGGTATTAGCATTGCAATATGCACACTACCTTTTAGTATTTCAGAATCCTGTCTGCCCTCCAGGATTCACATATCTAGTCTGGTTTACAGATATCCAGTATCCTGTCTGCCTCTATTAATCCAATATCCAACCTGCATCTCAGTGTTGCAATATACAGCTTGCCCTTGAATGTTCCTGTCTGGTTTCCAAACTACAGTATTCAAGCCTTAGTCCTTCTGCTTTTTGGAACTTGTCTCTGCTCTCCTGTTTCCAGTTGTTTTTTCAGATTCTTGGCTTTTGATCTTGGACTCTGATTTCTGTCGTCTCTTTTGGTGCTGTGTGTTTTCTATCCTCCTGAATATTTGGTCTGTAGGCCTGACAGATATTCTGTTTTGTCTCATTTTAATCAGTTATGTCAGTGATGATCCATTTTTAATCTTGAATGGGGATCTTATTTCTGGCAGCTATAACATCATATGACTCTTATGCTGTCTATACAATATTTAGGTGTTTAAGCCGATTAGACATTTGTTCTGATAGACATATAATCAATTCACCAATGGCAGCTATTTTTATCAGTGCCAATCCTGCCTGGGTATAAAAGCCAACTGGACAGGCGCCATTTTGTCAGTGTGTTAAAGTGAGTTTAGTGAAGACCTGACAGTGTAGGAGTTGGAGAGAAGTTTTTCTTATGCTTTTTGAGCTTTCTGTGTGTGAATGTTAGTGTGGTGGACTAGCACTTGTAGTTAACCACTCCTGTGTTCACACAATTTGTGATCCAAAAGTCCTTAAAGGCTGGGTACACACCATCAGATATTTCCGGCCAACCGACTGACAGTGGCGTGTATCAGTCGGAAATATCTGATGGTGTATGCTGGCTGGCCACGACCGAGCTCAATCTCCAGTTTGTCCTATGGGACTGCATAATCTGTTGCGCGAACTGTCAGCTGCGGCCACTATTGTTGCGACCAACAGTCATTTGTCATTGACAATCAATTGTCATTTGCTTGCAGCGAACGCTTGGTCAGGACAAAAAGTCCTACAGTATGTACCCAGCCTTAAGGACTAATCCCCTATAAGTCCTTTGGACAAATTAAGTGTTAAGCCTTTTAGAGGTCTAATTAATAAACGCCGAACATTCACTAATTAACGAACGTTCGGTCGTAGAATGCGGTGGTAGTAAACTACTGCAATGGTATTCTATGGGGATAAATGAGGCCTCTGCCTCTTAAAGGGCATGTCCACCCTTGTAATAAACTTTTTATATAATGTACTGCTCCTTCCCCCAGCCCCAACCGCATAACTTTTATTCACAGAATGTGCCCCGACCTTTACTTACCATGCCTCTATCCTTCGCCACACTGCCCCGGTCCTCTGCTTGCACGGAAATGCAAGCTGGGGGCGGGACCGGCAGCCACGTCCGTGATTGGCTGAGAGACAGCCAATCATGGACGCGGCTGCCGGGAGTTCAGACCGGCAAAGGAGAGAGGCATGGTAAGTAAAGATCGGGGCACTTTCAGTAAATAAAAGTAATGCGGTTGGGGCTGGGGCAAGGAGCAGTACATAATATAAAAAGGATTTTACACTAGGGGGAGGGAGACAAAATCGGGAGGGAGAGGGAGGGGGAGAAGGGCTGCAGTACGCATGCAAAACTTCTCCTGGAGGGGAGACAGGAGGACTCAAATTACTATGGGGTCTACAGTATTTTCTCTCATGCTCTGCCACATCCTTCTTGACCATCTGAGAAAACATTTTAATAGCTGGAGGAGTATTAATGGGATCAAATGTACTGTGGGGTCTGAACCGCTCAGCCCCCCCCAGGGCCCTGTGCATTCTTGAATCATTTCAAACTACATTTCATACTACATGCAACCAGTTATCACCCTCCGGCTCTTTTAAGGGCCATACCTTATACACAATATTTAAGGGTTATACATAATAATTCAGACACTGAGCTATTGGAAACACAATTGAGGGATATGACCAACAGATTTTTAGCAAGGGGGTACAATTTGAGAGTTTTGAAAGAACAATTGTGTAGAGCCTTATCGGAAAGTCCAGCTAAGGTCCAGAATTCACAGATGAGTGAAAATTTTGTAACTTTCCCTTTGGAATATGTGACTTTTAATCGGGAAATTAGGAACAGCGTACAGAGATATTGGCCACTTATCACCTCTGATCATACACTACCATTTCAACTTAGTAATGTACGTATGGCATATAAGAGGGGACGGAACCTGAGGAACATCTTGGTCCGTACTGATAATGCTAATACAATCCAAGAAAAACAGGGCAACTTATTAACCATGACCAGGAAGAAGGGGTGTTATCGTTGCCCTCAGTGTACGACCTGTTGTGCGATGCTTGTGGGGATAGATTTCCCCCACCCACACACTGGAAAACATATACCCATTCGCTACAGATGACATGTACTAGTACGTATGTGGTTTATTTTTTGACTTGCCCTTGCGGCCTTTACTACATCGGTAAGACTATAATTACTTTCAGAGAAAGAATAGCGAATCATTGGAGCTCCATACGAGGCACCAACAATGCTGATCGAGTGGACCAATACCAGCAAATTGGAGGACTTATCCGTAGCGAGACATTTTAAAAAGGAGGGACACAATTTATCTACTCTCAGATGTATGATTATTGACCATGCTCCAGTGGAGGAGTCTTCTGTAGCAAGGGAAAAGAAATTATTAAGATTAGAGAGCAAATGGATTTTGAGACTACAAACCATGACGCCAAGGGGTCTCAGTGAAATGATTAATATGAGTTGCTTTTTATAAGGTTATCTGTAGCGATCTGTCTTTTGCTTTATTGTGTAAACTGTTATTTATCTACCCTATTTGTGATACTCTGGATCCCCCCAATATTTGAATATTAGATTAATGAATAGGACCCTATAGCTTAGGGGGATTGTTTTTTGTATAGAGGTATATCCTTGAGATTTTTTAGTGAATTTTTTGTAGTGTATTTATTTGTGGAGTTTTTTGATATACCGTATATACTCGAGTATAAACCGACCCGAGTATAAACCGAGGTACCCAATTTCACCTAAAAAATCTAATAAAAGTTGTTGACTCGAGTATAAACCGAGGGTAGAAACTTGCCATTCAAGATGTTTGGAAACTACAACTCCCAGCTAATAAAGCATGCTGGGAGTTGTAGTTTACAAACATCTTGAATGCCACCCTCACTTGGCATTCAAGATGTTTGGAAACTACAACTCCCAGCTAATAAAGCATGCTGGGAGTTGTAGTTTCCAAACATCTTGAATGCCACCCTCATTGGCATTCAAGATGTTTGGAAACTACATCTCCCAGCATGCTTTATTAGCTGGGAGTTGTAGTTTCCAAACATCTTGAATGCCACCCTCACCCTCCCACCCAGTTCAGTTTGTACCTGTGGGCTCTCCTCCATCCAGGAACTGTGGGCTCTCCTCCATCCAAGGGCTTCCTGTTGGGACTGTGTGCCAGCATTGAAGGTAAGCGTCCTCTCCATTCCAGCATCCGTGCGCTCATTCCTGTACTGGCGCGCCGGCTGACGTAACTAATTGGCGCCGGGCAGTGACGTCAGGCCGGCGCGCCAGTACAGGGAATGATCGTGCGGCTGCCGGAGTGCTAAGGTAAGTAGTGACTCGAGTATAAACCGAGTCCAAGTTTTCAGGCTGATTTTACAGCCTGAAAAACTCGGTTTATACTCGAGTATATACGGTATAGTATTGTTCTTTGTATTTATTCTATTTATGCACTGGTGCACTTTATACTCATGCTACCTCAGGCTTATAACTAATTATCTATTTATTTATTTATTGAGGGTAGTGGGCCAGCTCCTATAGTTTTGTTTATGTGATATGTGCCCTTTGTTGGGGTATTTCTCCCCTTGTATGTGGGGGGGGGCGTGTCGGTACGCAGCCGCTCGATTGGAGGAGTTTCGTTCCCAGTCGGGTGCGCTATGACCAGGAGTTGAGGGGGAGTCCCGCCCTCCTATGTGGATTGGCTGCAGCTGTGGTTCCGGGGCCGCGCACGTGGTGGTTTGCGCAGCCCCGTCCTGTACGTATTGTATAGCGTTCATGTAGTTATGAGCCCGGTAGCTACTTTCTTTTGATCCACGTGTTTGGAGTCTGAGCCAGAGGGGAGCATGGGATATGTAGTGCACCTGCGATTGGTAAGTGTTGGTGATGCGCACACATGGGGGGTGGATGCATGGGTTTAAAAGTTGGGAAGTGTTTTTGATATTTCAGTCCTGAAGACGGCCCTACTGTGGCGGAAACGCGTTGACCTATGACTTGTGAATAAAGAGTGTTTGGTGATATGAAGAAGACCCGTTTAGTGCTTTCATCTGCTATGTATAATAATATTATATATATATATATATATATATATATATATATATATATATATATATAGTAAATAAGACGAGAATCAGGGCACACTCCACTCCAACCTTGCTGTGCCCCTGGTGCTACCCAAAATTCAATAAACAGTCCAGTATCAAGGAAAAAGGTGCACTCAAGGGGTCTAGTTAATATATTTTAATTGTGCAGTAAAAGGCAACGTTTCGGTCCAAGTCTGGGACCTTTATCAGTTTATGGTTGGCTTGATAAAGGTCCCAGACTTGGACCGAAACGTTGCCTTTTTACTGCACAATTAAAATATATTAACTAGACCCCTTGAGTGCACCTTTTCCTGATACTGGACTTAATATAATATATATATATATATTTGGTGGGTGCTTCAAGGAACACAGATGCCACCAGGTTCTGATGAAGGTGCTCTGTGAAGCACCGAAACGTTAATAAAACTTTTCGTGTGAGAAGGAGTGCTCGGAACCTCTTACTTTTTTTGGTTTATTGTATGTACAGACCTGAGGCATCTGTGTTCCTTGAAGCACCCACCAAATATATATAAAAAGAAAAAGGAAGACTGAGTGCAGACATCACCATATGAATCTATATAATAATATTATATATATTCTCTACTTTCCATAATTATTATGACAGTTAGCCAATACAGATATATCCTTTACTTTTGTTATAAAGTATATTCATTAGCTGGGAACACACATGAGCTGGGAACAATCTTATTTCAGTGGCTGACGGCAACTGCTGGTTAGGGTGAAAGAGTGGTCGGACATGACAGTAAATAACTGCTGATCGTGCGGTCCATAGAAGACATTTATGGTTATTCAATAAAAGTTCTTCAGGGTTATTCAATAAAAGTTCTTATTGATAAAATGGTGCTAATTTTGCCCCAACCAATCAGATGTTAGCTTTCAAATGTTAACTAAGTTCTGATTGGTTGGGGCAAAATTAGCACAATTTTAAACGATAAGCAGGGTAATTCAATAAAAGTTCTTATCATTTAAAATGGTGCTAAATTTGCCCCAACCAATAAGAACATTTGAAAGTTAACATCTGATTGGTTGGGGCAAAATTAGCACCATTTTAAAAGATAAGAACTTTTATTGAATCTCCCTGAAGAACTTTTATTGAATCTTCCTGCATATTGTTAAAAATGGTGCTAATTTTGCCCCAACCTATCAGATGATAGTTTTTAAATGTGAAATAATATTTGATTGGTTGGGGCAAAATTAGCACCATTTTAAATGATAAAAACTTTTATTGAATCCCCCTGTATGTCTGCAACCAACAGTGCATCGTTACGTCTGACTGAACGATATTGGCAAACGGTCGGGACAAAGTTCTTTTTTAACTGAGACATCCACATTTGCACTACATTATCATTAGTGTCTTTCAACCTCAGAGCTGTGTCAGTGGATCTGACAGAATTTGCTGAATATTCTCGGTTTCGGGATCAGGCAAGATGGAAGGAAGGAGACAATAACACGAGACCAACATTGAACGATGATTCTTTGTATGGACCAATCCCGTGTACGCAGCATTGTACAATAACAAAATACTAAAAAGTCATACAAAAGAGGAAAATACAAAAATAATTCAGTACATTAATATATACATTATATAAATATAAGCACTAGAGCCTTGCAACAAGAGGAAAGGAGGTCCCTGCCCCATAGAGCTTACAATCCAGATAGGTGGGTAACATACAGATGCAAAGGAAAGGGTGCAGGAGTGAGACTTTTGCAATGCAAATAAAACAATCATATACTCATATACTGTGCTGGTTACCAGATAGGTAGGATGTAAGGGTAGATTTAAACTTGCTAATTGAGGTTTCTTGACGTAGAAAGATGGAGATAGAATTCCAGAGGATGGGAGCTACATGACAGAAATGTTTAAGGCAAGAGGAAGTAGTATGAGGTGGGGGTCTGTACAGTAGCTGGTTCTGTGGTGATCGAAGGGTGCGGGTGTCAACATTTGGGGACACTAGAGAGGAAATATAAGGAGGTGCAGCAGAGCAAAGGGATTTAAAGGTTAGGAGAATGATTTGGTAACGGGAAGCCAGGGTGTTTTTCGGTACAGAGGAGATTTGGGATCCTGTTTATTAGAGAGCAAAACAATACATTTAGCAGAGTTTAGTATGGACTGAAGGGAAGAGAGGTGGGAAGCAGGAAGAGCAGTAAGTAGTAGGTTACAATAGTCTAGGCGTGATAGGATGAGAGCAGAGGAACCTGCGGATTGTTGTGAAGGAAAAATCGGCAGGTTTTAGCAATATAGTTAATGTTGTTAGTAAATGAGAGAGAGGAGTCAATAATTACCCCTAGGCAGCATGCCGATTGGATAGGGAAAATGGGGGTATTATCAACAGAAATAGAGAAAGATGGGACAGGACCAGGTTTAGGTGGAAAAATTATTAGTTTAGTTATAGAAAGATTCAGTTTGAGGTGGAGGTGGAGGAGATGACAAGGAGACAGTCAGAGACACGTGATTGGACGTCAGGAGTTAGCGCAGGGATGAACAAGTAGATTTGTGTATCATCCGCATATAAGTGATACTTGAAGCCAAAAGAGCTAATCACACCTCCCAAGGAAATAGTGTACAGGGAGAACAATAAAGGTCCAAGACCCCTGCGGGACCCCCACACTAAGAGGAACCAGAGAAGAGGTGTTATTCGCAAAAGATACACCGTACATTCGGTTAGAGAGTTAGGATAGAAACCAAGATGCCACTTCAAGGAGTGAAGCATTTACATTAGGAGGGAATGATTGACTGTGTCGAAAGCAGAGGAGAGGTCAAGAAGGATAAGAATAGAAAAGTTACCATTGCCCTTTGCAACCTGAAGATCATTCACAACCTTACACAGAGCCGTCTCGGTGGAATGCACAGGATGGAATCCAGTTTGCAAAGGTCCTAATAGGTTATGAGCATGAAGGTAGTTAGTGATATAGGAGAAGATTGTAGATAATCATTGTAGCAGTTAAGAGGCTATCGGTAAGAGAGAGACCGGGCGGTAATTAGCTAAACAACAGCAGTCTAGCGAGGGCTTTTTTAGTATGGGTTTAAAATGGGCATGCTCACAGATGGAAGGGAAAATTCTAGATGTAAGGGAGGCATTGAATATGTGGATGAGTATAGGGATGTATTTTCGAAAAATCTCGTTTTTTTGGCATTCGTCCTAAACACACGATTTTAGAAAACACAGAAGCGTGTTCGCCCACCTCTAGCTACAGAAAGCATACCAATCAGATTCTTTCTGAAAGAATCTGATTGTAACCAATTTTAATTGGCTAAAATCAGATCATTTCAGAAAGAATCTGATTGGTATACTAACCAATAAGATTCTTTTCCAATCAGAATTTGTTAAAATCACATTCTTTCAGAAAGAATCTGATTGTCTGTTCCCCGGACCATTTCTGAGGTCCCAGAGCCATTTACAGGAAGTTACTGTATCATTTTTTAAATATAAGTTTTGAAAAGTGTGATGAGGAAATTTTTTTTTTGTTGAAATTCTGGATATATGCAAGGCCGGCCTTAGGATAAATAGCACCCTGTGCAAGATTTGTTACTGGCGCCTAGCACCCCCCCCCCCCCCCCCTGGGCATACACAATACTCATTAAATGCTGCTTGCCTTCAAATCAAGTTTCTGCGCTTACTGTCTTTCAGTATCTTCAGTGCGTGCTTGTATATGTGGTGCATACATCATTATGTAACAAGTAACATACTATCAGGGAGATTCTATGAAAGTTCTTATCGTTTAAAATGGTTCTAATTTTGACCCAGCCAATCAGATCTTATTTAAACATTTGAAAGCTAAAATATGATTGGTTGGGGCAAAATCAGCACCATTTAAACAATAAGAAATTTTATTAAATAACCCTGTAAATGGACAGACAGAACAGCACAGCATACAGACATCTTAAGTAAAGGTTATATGTGTTGGGGCTTAGTATGTGGTGAGGTGCTGATACATATATTTGATCTGGAGGACCATAACTAGAGGGGCTGTGGCACTGATGCACAACTTTGAGCTACAGGTCCGTGACTTAAGACTCCCAGCTGGCGCCCCCCTGGTAATGCAACATGTATGGTCGCACAGGTCACCCATATCAAAGGCTGGCCCTGGTTATATGTACGTGTTCCCCAGACCATTTCCCAGGTTCCAGAGCCATGTACAGTAAGTTACCATTGCTATTTTACCTTATATTTAGGCGGATCTGTGCAATATTTTTTCTCCCATTTAATTTAATAGGGGTTTTTTTGCAAATTTTTGAATTTATTCGAAAATCCGCAGTTTTGCCCATCTCTACCCATCACTTAAACTGCTGCGTTCCTGCGTCATTTTCCATACCGATTACACTTTACAGCAGTAACATCGGATGTAAAGTGGAAAGGGAAACCTTACACGAACTATGCAGGTCATTCAAATATATGAAGACCTGACTTACTTACTCTATACTGTTGAAAGTCTAAAGGCTAAATAATGCTAAATGTGGAGTAAAGTATTGTGACTGTGACTAACTGTAAAGTGTATAAACACTATCCAATGGTATTTTTAATTGTATGTGAGGAAATATGTGCATTTAATGATTATTGCCTGTGTTGTGCAATTATTTAAAGCATTGTTTACATTTAGATATGAAGCATAACATGTTAGACAGGATATTACAAATTAGGGTTGTCAGTAATCCTTCTGGTTCTTGGCATGAGTTCAATAATATTTACTTGCTGATTTCTAAGAGCCATTGTCCTCAGCATAATATTGGAGTCATGGAATCAGCATTAACAGGGTCCGTCATGGTGGACTGCCCAGAGCCCCAACCTCAAATGAAATACAAATACATAGGCATTGAATGACGGGTTTAAAATAGGACCCTAACAGACCTTGGGGTTTGGGGGGGGGTGGAGAACATTTCTAGCTAAATTTATTTTTGACTGGACATGCCCTTTAAAGGGTATCTCTGCCCCCCAAAAGAAAAAAATTATACAAGGTAAGGAAACCCCCCCCAAACTCAAATCAACCCCTAAATGTACTTACCCGCCTTTGTTCCCTTGGTCACGGCCTCTTCTGCTTCTCTTTCACATGGAACAGCAAAGAGGGGCCAGACCGACAGCCACGTCTGTGTTTGGCTGTTAAGGAGCCAAGGGAATGAGGTCGGGTAAGTACATTTAGGGGCTGATTTAGATGTTTTAAACATAGTGTTTAGTGTTGAGGGGGTTACCTTACCTTATACCAATTCCCCCCCCCCCCCAATAGATCAATGCAGCTGCCTAGGGATGCAGAGGGAGGGGGGGAGGTCCACTGTGCATGCCAGAATCCTCTCAGAGGAGCAGGAAGTGGCAGGTATGGATTACACACAGACAGGCTCCTACTCTTCATTTTTATTGACTTTCATCAGGCCCTGCAGGACAACCATAAGGAGCAGAAAAGAAAGGTAAGCCAATTTTAGATGGGGGTGGACATACCTTTTAATGTTGTACATTTACTGTTTATCTTTTTGATATCTCACCAATACCTACTGTGTTTCTGTCTGCAGTTTTTACCTCTGGGCAAACCAAATAAAGACAAAATTGCACAGAATGCACATGAAAATATTTGTAAATATCTGTAAGGATGTTGGATAAAAAGGGTATACACAGGGGTGCATGAGGTTATCTGACCCATAGAAATGATTAAGAAGCACACACATTGGTTGAGGCCACAGCAAGTGGAGCAGCAGAACTGCCCCCCCCCCCCATCTGTGTGCACAAGAAATGACTTGGCTACTGGCTGTTCTGTAGCTCACACAGTTATGCTGGCTCCCTGAATGCTGGGGTCCCAACAAAATGAATGCATTCACTGATGTGGCTTTACATACTAAGCATTCTAAGGAATATCAAGATTGTATTCTAGATGTAAGGGAGGCATTGAATATGTGGATGAGTATAGGGATAAGCACAATTACAGTGCTTCAGTAACACAGAGGGCATGGGATCAAGTGGACAGTTCATGAGGAAACAGGACAAAAGCAGGCTAGAGACTTCTGAATGGGTCACAGGAGTAAAAGATCCGAGAATAGCAGTGGGAGGAGAGGGCACAATAATCTGAGAGTCACTTTAGAGGGCACTTTATGTTGGAAGTAATGTGCAAAGTCCTGAGGAGAGTGCGTTGAAGGGAGAGAGTCAGCAGGTGAGGAGCACAGAAGGGAGTTGAAGATGGAGAACAGGAGACATAGGTTAGATTTGTTGTTATTTATAAGTTTCCATTAATAGTTCTGTTTTGTCAGCAGGAGCCCAGAGCCGAGACACTGCAGCATGAACTTGTAATGGAGAAAGTCAGCCTTT